>OX387959.1:11086251-12483736 GCA_947578425.1 Eugnorisma glareosa
CTTGGTTACGTAATTCATGTTGAGATTAAACATATATGTGAGAACGATGTCGAAAGACGTGCAAATTAAGAGCGTCCAGAGTAAAAGATTATAATTATCAACAATATAAAAACAAAGTAGTTAAAATAAACCGTGGCAGCTAAGAGATGACCAGTCCCAACTGACAGCGCCCGTTCACGAACATGACGCATGGATCAGCCCCATTCAGCTCAACCTTAGTGAAGGGAACTAAACGACCCGACACACCTGCCACCATCAGCGAGACATTTGAGTGAGCCTGACATTCTTTCACCCACCAGGGCACATTCGAGTCAATGAATGATAACTAATCGTAAATGGTAGCTTTACAGTACATAGTACTCACACATGTGCTATGCAATTATAGAATACTAAGAGATTGAATCTATACAATGCAAAGATATTTTTACAATCTTCTGCAGTTTCCACAATAATTTCACATGAGCTTCTGATTAATTTGCCCTATGGTGGAGCAGGACTAGCATTGAACCAAGCATTTCTATCATCAATGTAATACCCCAACTTATAATATGCTTGCCTACATAGTGTGCGTTTTATACAAGATGTAATTTCGTCTCATTCAGTTGTAGAATGTGGGGAGGTATTTTATTATAACATTTTAAACAGTACCCCATGAAAGATGAGTCTACTTTAGCTAGCCTGAAACCTGGCTGTACTAGTTGGTCCCTGTTTCTAGTATTATAGTGGTGTCTGTCACCTCTTTTACTAAATAAATGCAGATTTTTCCTAACGTACATGATGTTTTCATAGATGTATTGACAAGGTACTGTCATGATGTTAATTTCCTTAAACAGTTCCCTTAGAGAATCCCCCATGAAAGATGAGTCTACTTTAGCTAGCCTGAAACCTGGGAGAGACAGACACACAGACAAACATTCAAAAAATGTGTTTGTGTTATTAGTGACGTATATATTCTCGCATTCAGTAAACAGCTGATATTTTGATATTATAAACAGACAGTTAATTTTTATTTATTTGTATATATGTATAGATTAGTTTATGCAGGTGAGAACATTTTATGAAAACATGAGCTGCAATTGATTACGCCAATCAATTCACCTATAGTAACCTAGTCTACTACAATTCCACGTTACTTATACTTAATCTTGCAAGTGCGGCAGCAACCAACAACTAAGGTGTACTTAATTCCACAAGTGCGAGTACAAGTCTTAAGTGACAACCAGTCGCTGCCGACGCACCACCAACCGGCTTAAAGCCGCCGCGCTATTTAGAAAATGCCTCGATTCCACTGCTGCATAGACATACCTACCCAGTACAGTATAACGCAAGAGCCGTAAATACAACAGCCAAAATATTGTTGAAAACATTGCAGAGGCACATTAATTACTAAATTCCTGCCGAGTCTTACACTTAATTGGTGATTCCGTACCTCGTACGGGAATATATGTCACTTGGAGCTTTCTTAATCCCCTGCTCGGCTGTTAAGGAATATCATTCGTCTGCATTCCTTCCACTCGGCTGCGCTTAAATCTGAACCGCAGAGCCTGCACTGTGCTGACACCCGCGCCATATATTTAAGGATATTTGCAGCACTCGGCTCTTTGTGCAATTATAGCGCTCGTTTAAAATGCGAAAAAAAATTAAAAGGTAAAATGTTTAGCTGACCAAACGTAGGCTATGCCCCAGTGCAGATTTTTCCTTGTTTTGTTTTAGGCAGAAATAAAACCTCAAGAGTTATTAACATAGTCTGTATTGCAAACACTTAAGGGGTACACTAGCCGGTCATACTTCCATATACAAACGTAGTATGGCGATTGCTCCACTGTTTGATGGTGTACGTTCGAAATAAAAAATGATATAAATCTGTCTCATCATTATCTAGTCTAGACCTTTAAGGAAACAAAAAAGTAAAAAAAAACATATATTTAAAAGTTGAAAAAAGTTTTTTTTACTCTTTTTAATTTTGTTTGGCAGTATGACCGGCTAGATCACCCTTAAAGCAGAGCATAGCGATAAAGTGTGGAAAACATTGAAT
Source organism: Eugnorisma glareosa (assembly GCA_947578425.1). Taxonomy (NCBI): domain Eukaryota; kingdom Metazoa; phylum Arthropoda; class Insecta; order Lepidoptera; family Noctuidae; genus Eugnorisma; species Eugnorisma glareosa. The sequence goes on from OX387959.1 coordinate 11,088,287, forward strand.
GACATTAATGGTAAGCCGATTTTAGATAACGTTACTAAAATAACCTAAACAATATTACGTAACCCACGTAAATCACGCTCCAAACGTGTTAATTTTAGATTAAAACATGAGCTGCTACTTTATTCATAACAAAAAAAACAAATTGCTTTAGGGAAATGTTCAGACACCGAGTCACCGCAGCGCGACTCGACCGCCCGCCAAGATATTCTTTCAAACAACTCATTTTTCTTTCCTTTGTGTGGGCTTATTTTTCTTGATTTTATACGGACTAAATCTAATTCAAAACTCGTTTCGGAATCCATCAATATTATACGATGGACAATAAAAAGTCAGTAAGAGCTCGCCGACGACGTGGGTCAGGCCTCTAAGGAGCGCACACAACACACGAATAAACGATGCTATTACTCACCTATTGAACGTGATTACAGCCCAATCTTGCATGTTTCTTTACTCGTGGTTACACAACCAACATAGGCCGTTAGCCCCCTGCACTAAAATCAGAGAAATAAAACCTGGTTCGGATAACGTGAATTTTCTTTACGATAATAGGTACCCACTCTTTTGAATTCAGGAGAATTGTAGTGGACTGAAGCATACATTTTTCATACCGAATTGGGAAAATTATTCTCAGGCAGATTAATTTTGCATAAATAAGGGCTTTAATTAATGTAGTGTAATAAATAAACGTGAATGATTGAATACCGTATCGTCGAAAATATTTAAATAATCCTTTCAATTAATTCAGCAATGAACGACTTCTGAATAGCGAGCGATCCATATCATGCGATATGTAAATCCCTGAAGTGCGTACCTACTAGTGCGCCGATACAAATAAGAATAAAATTGCTGCCGGCTACGGAATGGTATCGGTTTTGATAGAATTGTATCCAGGTTTCATTTGAACGAATCTCTGGGAGAAGATTTGGCGAAATCAATCGCTTTCAAATAAAATCATAAAACTGGCAATAGTGAAACGCTAACGTGAAATAAATAAATCAATTTGCGTCGGTCGTCTTGAAGGAGCGGTTGTTTTCGAAAACAATTTGCATTTGTTTTGAATTAATTTTCTTAATACCACAATTACATTGGCAGTGTTCAAGCAGTACGTACTGTTTTCTTAGCGGGAGCGGTGTAATCACTGTGCTGGTGGTTTTATTTCACTTGCCGCCATTGAAAATCCATTAAAATTTTAATTCTCCCAGCGGCAGGGAGAAAGAGCGAAAATGTCGTAATAAAGCAGTAAAAAGTCTTTGCTCAAACAAAATTACTTAAAGCTACACTCGGTTGGCTAGAACTAATGCTTCTGTAAATATTGATTGTTTACTCTGCGAATTATATGTTCTCGAGTATGTTGCCAGCTCCACATTTTTGGGGATACTGAGGGCCGTATTATAGGGAAAAACATGTACAACTTTCATGTTTAATTTGTGAGTCGGTTTTTCTCCAGTAAGTAATTTAGGACCCGTATTAATGAAACACTCTCGTTTAAGGGATCCCTTTTAGATTGAATACTTACCTCTTGAAATGCTGATTTGATTAAAACACATATCTCATGTGGACATAATTACGAAGGTATTTTAATTATGACAGCGGAGTAACCTCTTAAAATAACGGTAAGAAAGCGGTTTATGGACACGACACGACTTATACGGTGTTAACCCTAACAAAACAAACACTTTAAACTACGCCCGTAAAATTAACTCTACTAATTATAATTTGTATTATGACTGGTATAATGAGCGTTGTTTTCGATAGGGATCGAGTAAGCCTTTACAGCGAAAATCGATTCGTTTTCAATAACACTCGACAGAAACGTAATCGAGTCGAGTACGTTGTGTTCGCGTTTGATGATTTTATGAAGCAAGAGTTAGTATTAATCATTTTTACGGCACAAAGCTGTCAAGAGCACGATTTGAATTTCCTATGATGAAGCGTAATGGATTTTATTTATAAATCTTTTCAGCTTTTCAGGGTTCTGTAAGAAATCGGAAAGATTGAATGACTTTGTTTTTCTGTCTGTTGCAGAAATAGTTGCCAATTAAATAAAAGTTAAAATAACAAGTAGGCCTGTTATTTTAACTGTGATACAAACACCAGGTTTTCTATTGTAAGACAGTATTTTTGTGCAGCTACAGAGGGTGCGTTTTAGTTAAAAATGTACTTTGACTACGAAAGCATATTGCCATTTCCAACTTGCAATTCTCTCTCTCTCAGTATTTTTAGTGCTACAGTTCTTTATCTAAAACTCATTTTTCTCAGTTTCGCTATCCACAAAGGACCCTTTGTACATACATTTTAATTATTGTGTTACTACTTACAAACTCTTTCAAAGGGCATAGATTAAACAAAAAGTCCAGCCTTTGTGCGCGCGCTTTTGTTTTCAGATATTTTGTTAGTTAAAAACATAAAGTTAGTTAATAACAGTGAAATATGTTGCATCTGTACGGCTTGGAATACACGTGCGGCATTGTTACATCACGGAGCTCCCAGTAGGGGCATGCAGAGCCTCACTACCCCACGTGTTACGACCGTTACAGTAGGGAAGTACTTCTTTGGACACTTTCGCATTCATGGATCTTTCCGTACATGTGTGCCGAATATGAGTAGGTACTCGAACCTGACCTTTCTGAAGGACATCCCTAGTAAGGTCAGCGTAGGTACATTCGGATCGCCTATTCTAAGCACTGTACCGCGTCGTAGCATATTATTAGTTAAGAGATGCTATCAAAATGAATGAGCGTGTAAAAGAACAGTGTAACAACCTCTTTAAAAGGCTTTATATTAAATACTTAGAATTTTATAGGAACTGGTGAAAAAATGAGAATGTTGCAATTTCTTGAAAATACCTTTTGAAGAGATCTTTTTCAAAGTTATTGTTTGCTGGTGGAAAATTGCATCAACGTTGAGGAAGAAATTCTTTCGAAGCTATTTTCATTTGAAAAGGCTTTACACAAACTATTGCTTGAAGAGTAAAGGTAGTTTCAGGATATTTCTAGAAGTCAGTGCGATGAAACATTAATCGAGCATGCATTTCTCATCATTTGTGTCTCCGGCCTAAAGGGTTGGGGCTGCGCTCTGACGTCACGCGGGGGGTGTCGGTATTTTTAGTACACACTAAGCCCTCGTCGCACTGGAACCTGAAATAGTCGCAGCTTTATATAACACGGAGAAGTCAAACATTTTCTAGCTTTCTACAAAGGTCAAACATTTTGACAGCTATAATATAAGACACGAAACAGAGTTCATTGCGTCTATACAAAGCATTTGTTTTGGTTTTGAGAAATTGATAACGTTTTCTGACTTTTTTCAGTTTTCGCTTATATCTCATACACTAAGCACATTTTGTGTTTAATTATAGTTTTGAATGATTGATGTAATCTTGTATTAGATTATTATGTATGATCTGCGCTTAATAGTAGGTAGAACTTATACACTGTAGCTAGTCACTAGCTAGGCTATTTCTTTCATCGAATGCTGATAACATGGATACCTAATTAAAATCAAACAAAACGGCCAAGAAAAATGACATTACCAGAGATTTAAATCTATAGAGAACATTTGCAAATTCAACCAATACAGTTCGTACAGTACGCCAGTACTGTTTACAAGTTTTATTACCCGCCACCGCAATCCACAAGGCTACAACTGTGTCCCTAGTCGGGCAGCATTTACGTAGGGGGGACACTATGTAGGCGATATTACGAACTGACCTTTAAGCTATCATACAGTTTAGTTGTTTCCGCAATTAGAAGGGGGCTGATTAACATGTACATCATGCTTGTACTGACGAAGGGTTAGGTAGAGATGTATTTGTAGGACACCCACATTTTGCCAAATGTTAAAATCTCATGTAATAAGCGTCGAGCCTTTTGACATCGTCAATATACGCCTAGCCTTTTCCCAACTACATTTGATTCGGCTTCCAGTCTAGCTGGATGCAGATGAATACCAGTATTTTACATGGAGCAACTGCCTATATCTGACCCAACCCAATAAGTACTGGTTAATACGATACCCCTTGGTAAGACTGGTTGTCAGACTTTTGGGCCACTGACTTCTTGTAACGACTATTAAAGATCTACAAATAATGACAGCCGGGACCAAAGGCTTACCAGGCTTAGGCGTGCTTTCCGGGGCACGAAGGAAACTTGGTGTGTAATGGGTGGCCCATCCACAGACCAAGAGCGGCTTAACCTGAAGATTGATCCGAGCGGTTGTTAGTATTTAGCCACGAGCTCTTCGCCTAGCCTTTTGACATCAACTGGATACAACTTCTGACACCGGGCTGGTCCCATGTGATGCCGGTCCCGAGCTTATTGTTGTCCATTAGGACACAGGTCCAGGCTCCAGGCTGCTGCCGAGAAATCACACCCAATAACACTGTTCCCAACCTGGGGTCCTCATGGTCAAATTATTTATCCACAGAAACCACAACGGTAGAGCAAATCTAATTTTTATTAATTAATTATTCACATTATTTACAAACTACAAATCTATAATAGTAATCAAAATATGTATACCAGGAGGGCACTCGGACCCCATGGCCCTAGTGTTTCAACCCTAAACGGCTCAAACACATAAATATCAATTAAATTATTGTACTTGCGCCGTTTGAAGTTTTCATCTCCAGCAGTTGCCGCCCCAGCACAGCCCACTGTTCTAGGAAAATGGGATGGCGCAAGGGTGTTGACGCAAGTTGCATCCCACACCAAAGGCCTACCCAACTTCAATGGCATTATGGTCATACGATCTGGTCTCTTCCTATCGATGCGTTGGGTTCTAAGACTCTGTCACTCCGGCAGTGGCAAGAGCTCGACGGATGAGATCATTGATGCTAGCGAAGAGATACAACGGTAGAGTAAGAAACATTCACCAAACGACCCTTCAAACTTGTAACTGGATCCAATACGCCAAAAATGTTTAAACTTGAACAGCAGCTACGTCCAATTCTCCGAAAAAGCAATAAATATCTAAAAGCAACTGTAACTTCAACTACCAAATTCTATTAAATATAGATCTCAGTAACGGATCAAAAATTCACAAACAATGTTGCACAAACCTGTACAATTTTCCGTTCAACAACATATTCAATATCTGAGTGGTCCGAGTTACGAGTCTAAAGTCGGCTCCAATTTTTGTATCCAACATATATTTTCACTTAAGCGAATATCGGTTTTAAAAGTGATGTCAAAGTAGATGATGGTTGATGTGTGTGTGTGTGTGTATCAGTGATGTGTGTGTGAGTAGTGTGTGCTTGTCAGTGTGTGTGATGTTGTGAAGTGACTACTACCATTATCAATTCTTTAAAGTGTTTGAAGTTCTAGCATAAACTAAACTTTTGGTTTTTCCAAAATCAAAAATATTTGTTGACAAGTTTGGAAACTTAATCATGAGCGCAGTTTAGCAAACGGTAGTGCCTCTACATATTTCTCGAGCATCTGCGATCTGTAGCAACCGCAAGTACTTAACTGCCGGTACTGGAAATCGGTTTACCGTTTTCTATAGAAACATGAACTAAGTAATACTAAACTGTTAACGGAACAGTAAACCAACAAGGCCAAGGCAAGGTTTTATGTAAAAAGAGTTGGAAAAAAATCAGGTGTTCCTTATTTACGAGTTCTGTGAGCACTGATGTATGGAACAACAACAAAAGTGGCAAAAACAAATTGAGTATCATGATTCCTTTTCAGATCCAACACCATTTACGATGACTCTTGTACACCTCGGGTTAATCAAAGATGATCAACTAGTGTACATCTTTGATGTACAAGGTGTACAGGTGTGCAAGATGTATCGTAAATGGTGTTGGATCTGAAAAGGCATTATGATACTCAATTTTTTTTGCCACAGAACTCGTAAATAAGGAGCACCTGAATTTTTTCTAACTCTGTTTACATAAAATCTTCTTGGTTAAATGAATCTAAAATATAACATAATGTCTATAGTCTTGTAGCGGCACTACAAAAAAAGACTACAGTAACATAGCACAAAAAAAACTACAGCGCCATCTATGACACAAACGAACTAACATAAAAATCCTAAATCGCGCAATTAGAGTTATCCGCCACTTAAGACTATATAGAAAAACCCAACTACAACAATTGGGCAGTAGCCCACTAGAGGAAACACCCGTCTGGTTGGAGCATCCTCCCTTTTCAATGGGGGATGAAGAAGTTCCTTCGTACCCTGGAAGTCTCCAAAGGATTAGGCTAAGGTGTACCCATAGTACACTCATATTTTGAAAGTTATGTTTAATATAAGTCCCATTAAAATATGCATGAATATTTGCATTAGAGACCACCACTGACAAACTTATATTTGAGCGGTGGAGCGTGTCAGGAAGTCACGTTCGGACTGTTCCGTACAATGCGATATCTTCTACTATTCAATATGCTTATTGTATGCTCATTTTATTATTCATAGGTATGTATACCTACGTAGAGGTGGCGGAGAACTGCTCTTCGTAATTACTGTGTCACGATGTCGTGTCTATTGTTTCGGTTCTTGAATGGACTTTTGTTGACCACGAGATTCCGTGATATTATTGCCATCTTCTACTTAGTAAAATTCTTAAATTAATTCATTTATTCACTGTTATAACAAAGGTGAGGGCTATGGGAAGATTTTTTTGAAAATTCATGTTAATTGGGATGGCTTTAGGGTGAATTTAAAAATTCCTTCCTTCCCTTTAAAAGGCAAAGGGAATATTTTTCCCACTATATTTTCAGCTCATTAATTAAATAATGAGTTCTTGGTAGGTATACCATTTTTGTACAAAAGTTATTTAAAGACTGATCAATCACTCATTAAATATTAAAAGAACATATTTTTTTGTTTAAAAAGTGAATTTTATTTTCTACCAATAATATCTATGCATTTTAATACCTAGGCATTATTTTCTGATTCCCAGATCGTTATGCCTGTTATAGGGTTTTATGGGATGTAAGTTTTTATAGAAGTTGGTTATCTTAACCGATGGGAATACCATCCACACAGCTTGTAATAAAGTTTTTGGCTAAAGTATGTCCTTTATCGCTTAAAGATGAATGAGTTAAAATAGTTATTTATGATACTAGTGCAGTAAGTTGGTTTTTACAAACGAGTAGACGTATGTAAGCCCGAGACGAAGTCAAGGGCTTACCATAGTCACGAGTTTGTAAATACCAATTTCTGCACGTGTGTCATGCAACGTTTTTCAACACGTTTGCGAGAAAACAGTGCAATATGTAATGAAACAAACTTTTTCATTAGACTATTTTAATAGCAAATAATAAATTATACAGATAGGTCACTACTCTTGGAAATTAATAGTAAAATTTGAACTATTATTGAAATTCAGTGAAATTTGCTGCTTTGGAAGCGTATCTGACATTATTAATTTCACACGTATTATGTTGAACGGGAGAATGTGGCGTAAACGTCGGCGACGACGGCGGTGACGTCGGTGGCGGCGGAGCTTGCAGCTGAGGCGGCAGTGGCTGGACGTTTTCGCGTGAGGTAGAAGGGCGCAGTTCCACACCATTATTTATATTTATACACTTTGATATCTTGTCGCCTATTTCAATTTTATTGTGCACCGAGTCTTCAAATCCAATACATATGTACTTTTATGTATTTTGTTAAATCTATGTCATTATTGGTTTTAGAGTGGTTTTTAACATTGAATATATCGACCACATTGAGGACGGCTTACACCTACTTCACACGTAATTCATTGAAATACGCCATCAAAACATTTTCAGAGAACGATTGAGTATTTCTTCGAGTCGTCCATGCTATGAAATTATTGTAATATCATTAAATAACGCTCTCGCGATTTTGGCGGCAAGAGACCGTTTTCTGCAATTTGCGCCTCATTCAAAATATCAGTTACAGTAGATTCCATATTAATATAAGATTCCTCACTTGATCTCATATTATTATTTTGTTTATAAATATCGGTCGGTTTTTTTTTTTTTCTTTCGCTTTTATAAAGGCAGGCATCGATCTATAGATCAGTCGGAAAGTCGCAACAATCTTTGACGTTTCTAATATGAAAATGGCGCGAATTTGCAAATGGCGCCACATGCACGTGGTGAAAATTAGAACTACATCTTTCGTCTCATTCACTCTTTAGTATTAAAGTGAGACAAATGTATTGAACAAAAGCGCTTCCAAGGAGGTTCGATCAGTCAGCGTTTTATTCTCGTAATGTGAAACTCCTTGCTGGAATTCTTATAATATTTTTTAATGGAAATTAAAAAAAAAACCGTAAAGAATGCACACGGTGCAATACAACGTGGTATGCGGTAAAATAGGTACATAAGTGAGAGTACCTATTTTACGGCACGTTCCGTTGAATGGTGCGTAATTTTTAACTTTCGAACAATGTATACAGGCTTCGTAAATGAATTTTTTGAGCAAATGTGTTGAAAAAAAAAAACAAAAATTAAAAGAAAGAAAACAAAAGAAGAATTATATTGGAAGCTCAGAATAATCGACAATGACGGAACATATCTCGTAAGTGACAGTGTAAGTTGAGATTTAAAAACTGCTTAACTAGTTTTCTGTTTTTTTTGGATCGCAATAAAATGAAAACGAAAAACAGCTGTAAACTGACTGCACTGCTTTACTTTAGTAGGTACAGCCAGTTCGTTCACAGTACCTGGGTATGTGTGTATCTAATTACAAACATTGTTTACAACATGTCTGAAAACATAAAAATTAGGTTATAATTGTTACGAATGACCCTTGCTGCCTTAATGTAATATACGAGTCGACCCTTTCGTAAATCCTCGAACATTTTCCCGTAAAAAATATTTCTGTTTAAAACCGATCCGGTTTGTGAAAGCATGAAATTAAATACTGGGAGAATTTTCCGTTACACTTGAAATATAATGAGGTAAGTAATAAGCCCTTTGTAGATTTAATTATTGTTTACAGTATTATGAGAGATTTATGTTTATTAAGGTAGATTAATTTGTTTGTAGGTGTTACATTTCTAATATATTATTTATTATAGGATAAGCAGAACCAGTGTTTAAAGTGGTGATTGATAATCACAAACCTATGCTAAAAACCGATTATAAAAGTCTAAAAGTCTTCAGTTCTTTTTACGAAAGTGTAAAATAAAATGGACCCTAACGTCCTATATCTGGCACGTAAATAGATTTTTAATTGAACTTATCTTCGACCTCAGTTTGTTGGTCTGAGTCTTCGCCAAATAGTTCCGTTCAGTACTCGCAAAGGTGGCCCATTTTCTTACTCACTATCTATTTTATGATCACGTCATATGCCCGGAGTTGTTTCAGATAACATCACTGGAGGTTTTAAAACCACATGAGGTTTCGCATTATTTTCTCTCGGACATCTCTTCACTATCTTAAACCCTCGAAAATTTATGAAGGTATTACATTCCTTATCTCTATCCTGAACTGCGAAATTATGTGTTTGTTACGGACCTATTATTTGGGAGAATGTGGGGAAGTGAATTAGAGAAAGTGTGATATTAAGAGAGAAGTTCTTTCGTAATTAAACTCTAGCAGAGAGACATCAATTAACAGAACTATAATGATGGATTAGCATGGGCGAAATTCGTATAGTTTCAGGCACGTTCGTACAGGCACTGTTTTGCTTAAAAGGAGGCTCCAAACACGTTTAAATGAATATGCTAATTGTGACAATAAACTATTTGTATTTTAATTTTTGTAGTTAGAACGATATTTATGAATCCGTAATCTGGTATAATTCGTAGGTAAGAATATCTGTAGAGATCTTCTTTATTACCTATGTTTAGTATGATCTGAAAGCAAGACGGTTGGACAGGCCTACCACAACAACTGTGAGAGTCTTATTTAAAAGGGCGAAATTCTATTGCGGTCTTTTTCTTCACCCACCTTGAATAAAAAGCTAACCTTAGGTTAAGAACAGAAATGGCAAAAACTTTGTCAGCTATCAACCGATTGTAGGTGCAAGAGAAATGATCCCACTACCTCTGTAAGGGGCTCATTAGCTTAGTGGATCGTGGGCGGAGCGCGGCGGCCGGCGGCGTGCCGAACAAATCGACAACATTTACATCGCGGTCGGCCGCCGGCTTACCGGCTCGCGGCTAATGGACCGGACTTCATATCAAATTGCCGGACTGTACGGCACTAGACTGTTGACATTTCGCACTATAACTCTTTTTCTTAGGGTTGTTAATCGTAATTAAGCACACGTAAGGCTGGAGGAGTTGCTAAAAAGGAACTGTGCAATATCCAATCAACTTACTTAATAATCAGTTTAAGATGACAAAACAAAAAAAAAAAAACGGAAATCAGTATTTCATTATGTGACAGATACACCAAATAACAACAATAAACAAAACCGAATGAACACAATATTCCAAACAGAACTTCAAAAGTTTATATCTAGGAATCATTTTGCAACGGAATGAACCCCTGCAAACTAGAAGAGAATTATTAACTATTCAATGATCTGAGAAAAGTGAAGATGGAAAATATTAAGTATCTGCGAGAAAGGAAGCTGCACAAAGCGACGTTGGCTGTTATATCACTATTCCTGGAAACTCCTCGCTTGGAGCTAATGAGTTCAGTTCCAGCGATATGATATCATTATTAACTGGGATCAAAAGAAAATGCGATATAATATTCAGTTATAATAAATACTCAATAGTACCTACGAGTTTAGTAGTACCGTATAGTAGTTGTCGTTCAGTTGTAATGTTGTTGTTCAGTTGTAGTTATTATTGTGTTGTTTTTGTTGTTGTTGGTGTTGATGTGTTGTGTGTTGGTGGTGATGCCCTTTAATGACGAATATCTGGGAAATTCAGGCTGCGTGTAACAACAAAAACATCCATTTATTTTCAGGCTACTATGGCCCATAGATATACCATAGATACCTTACAGACTGACGTGCATATTATAAAATAACAAAAAACAGCATACATTAACGTATTGAAGGATCGGTATTTTGGTTGGTTGGGAATTGTTAACAGGATCGTTGGTTACTATTCTCGGTGAAACAGAAATAAACCGATCTCGAACTTCAGCTGACATATACCTGGACTTCGTTAGTTGGTCTAGTTTTTGTATTAATAACTCAGTCACAGAAGTCTGGGGGACGTGATGCCCAGTCTGAGAAAATTATAAATGTGACGAAAAGCGAAATCCTTCGCTGTAGTTTCATTTATCAAATGTCACAGAGGTCGTTCTATATTATATCGTTAGGCTGTGTGAGTCCTCCATAAATTATCTACTTCGATTACTTATGTAGTTACTTTACTATTGAAATTCCTCTTTTTTGTTTACCACGCTATTGTTTACCAAATTGTCTCATTGTGTATCTGTGGAGAATGTGGTTGATTTCACATTAGTACCATTTCTGTATCCTATCTTTTTGTAATTCTTGTGTAATTGTTTGTATTTCGAATCATCATCATCATCATTTCAACCGAAAGACGTCCACTGCTGGACATAGGCTTCCCCAAAAGTCGCCACTTTGACCGGTCTCGTGCGTCCCGAATAAATAAAATAAAATAGTCATAGATACTTAACTCTTGTCTTTTTTTTTTTGCCAATTTTGATACATGATAAATATATATCAGTGAATTTTCCTGGAGACCAAAAGTGCCAATGGTCATGTTAATTTAAATTTTATGAATGAACAGTCATGTGCAAAATGTTGCTGTTCGCAATAACCCTTTGATAATCGAAGGAGAAGAATTTAATTTTTAAGCGAGAAAATTGGGAAATACATACAAATTTATTTAAAATGTGTCATCGTTTTAAAATTGTATATTAATGAAAAATGTTGTGCAGTAAAGAGGCGCGCGCGTCATGAACGCTCGAACTCTGTCGAGCGTTTATTTTTAATTGCGTTCTTAAAAGTTTTGTCACAACTCTATGTTTCCGGCCCGCTACACAGAACCAGCTGATATTTTATATTTTATTATGCCAGTACGGTGGCCCAGTGGCGGCGGCGGCCCCGACTTACGAACGGTAAGTCCGAGGGTTCGATCCCAGGCAAGGCGCATTACTTTGTGTAATTTATTTCATCACCGCTGCTCTCAAAAACGGCAAAGAAAAACATCGTGAGGAAACCATGTCCTAGAACCAAAAATTCGAAGACATGTGACATCTACCAACGCGCACTGGGCCCGCGTGGTGTATTATAGCCCAGCAGTGGCTAGTACTCTGAGGGAAGAATTGAAGGGCTATGATTCCGCTAAATTAAAATATTAAGAGTTCATTGGACATTACCAATCAACTTCTCATAGAATTTATCAAATCTTCAGTTGTGAGAGGTCCATAAGTAGTAGCAGGTGAACTATTTCTGCTTTATGATCTTCAATCAATGACTGTTCACAATAATATGTTTCTATATTTTTCCTCTCCAAAGCTATTTCTGTTGTTCATACACATTTTGGCAAAATACTTATTATATAGGTATATATACTTACTCAAGAAATTGCTACTATAAAACATCACTCGGAAAAGTATATTACATATAAACATTTCGTTCGCAAGTTGGAGGTATAGTGCCTACATAGACCAAATTCGGATGAAACATGGATGTCATCACATCTAGAATATCTCTCATATTTTGCGAAATCATAAATTTATCTTATAAGTGCATCAATTTATTTTATATTTTTCAACTACATAACATAACATCACGACCGTAATCCCCGAAGAGTTAGGCAGAGGTGTGCCATTATACACCCACATTTCACCAGTTATGATTAAGTCCCATGTAATAGGGGGCGAGCCTATTGCCATCAGCCGGGCACAAATCCAGGCTCCGTGGCTGCTACTGAGAAATTCCTGATGGAAAAACTAAAAAACAGTTTACCCGAGCCGGGAATCGAACCCAGGACCTCATGCTCAGCAGTCGCGCTTGCGACCACTAGACCAACGAGGCAGTTTTTTAACTATGCCGCATGCCATTACTTCCCAGAATTTGATCCCTATTAGCGATACTATCGAATGGTGTAATAATACAGTGTGTTTTTTTCCCAAAATCAACGGGTTCGATTTCTGTCTAGGAACTGATTTTCCAAAAATCTAATGATGCAGTTTTAGTTTTTATCAAAACCGGGCTTAAGACTCCTCTGGGTCGGGCCTGTGGACGGTGAGCTATGGGCTAGCTCGCCGTCCGTCCGTCTCATGACGACAGGCCGTGTCGACGGCGCGTACGTGTTCCACGCGCGCCTCAAAGAGAGTCAGCAAACAAGAAGGGGTCCGTAAGGACCGACGCCTGCCAGAGTTGCGGGACTGTTCGAAAGAGATACCGCGGCCCTGGAACACAAAGGGCAAAGGAAGGAACATGGATGGGTTTTAGTCAGTAAAAGTCTGACACTCCCTCCTGCTCAGCCCAGAGCGGGAGGGGTTATTTGATGATTTCCAAACGGTAAAAAAAAAAAAAAGGCTCCTCTGGGTATTTTTGCTATTCCTCATAATTTCAGATTTGGCCACCCAGGCCCACTTGAAAAATGTACCCTGTATATTCATAAAAGCACTACCAGCTATAGAGTACACTTTAGTTATAAAACCAACATACAATATAAAGCATTCGTAGAACCTCCATAAAGCGACGGCTTATTTATTTTTTAATCCCCCGTCACTCCAAAACCTGCAAAATATTTATCAGAGAATACAAAAACAGTGCATTTCATATTAACGTATCAGTAATGCCCGTTACGTGTCGCGTACAATTTTTATTCTCTAGCCACAAAATTGCAGCAGTTGAATTGGTATCGAGCTGTGGTTTCCTTTGTCTCCTCTCCTGCTCAGCAATCAATTCTCACTTCGTTATAAAATAGAAGGAAAATGTATTTTGGATTGAATGCGGCAATTTGTTGTGATTGGTGCATTCAATATCATGTATGGTTCACTTAAATTTGAAGCCAGTCAGAACGTTTTAATTTTGATCAATTATTTTTCGTGATTGCTCGGTCGGCCGCGCTTTTGAGCTCTGCATACTGTTTGGGAACTGATGTTCGTATTCACTAGAAACATGATGTCAGAAGCTTCTCAATTTCAAGAACATTAACATTTTATTTTTCACAACCGCCTCAGAAAACCGCCGCCCTCTCAATTGGTCTAGTGGCCGCAAGTGCCTACTGGCCCTGGGGTCAATTTTTAGGCCGCGCAAGGTTCATTGGGTATTTGCATCAGGAATTTCTCAGTAGCGACACAGAGTCTGGATTTCTGCCCGTTGATTGCAATAAGCTCGTCCCATATCATTAAATGGGGCTTAAACAGAACTGGCGAAATATGGGTGTACTATTAGGCACAACTCTACTTAACCCGTAGGGGTGATGTTCTAATGTTGAACATATTTTTTTGAAACGTAGGATCATAACAAAACAACGCAAAACAAATAACTTGGCTAAGTATCCACTCACAAGCTACATTAAACATGTTTCAGCAACCAAATGAGTTTGCAATACCGACAGTAAACACATAAAACAATTCATCATGACAAATTACCCCCGAATATATTCGAGCAGGCCTACATTTGTGTACATTTATCGAAATTACCTCGATTCGGTTGAAAATGTGATTCTCAGGCTCATTAGTGGCAAAGGGAGGGAAGGAGACATTAAATGGAGGACATTTGTTTCTGCTTCACCACCATCCTCCATGTTTGGGAGCTCGTTTTGATCTCCAACCAATTATAATATGATTAAATAAGAATATCTAAAACGTTGTTCATTTGTTTTTGGTGTAGTTACGTAAGTATACCAAGAGACATCCGCAAAAGGTTAAAAAAAAACCAAGGTTACCGGCGTAGCCCGAAGAATTGCAAAACTTAAGTGGCAGTGGGCAGGGCACATTGCTCGCAGAACAGATGGCTGATGGAGCCGAAAAGTTCTGGAGTGTCGACCGCGAACTGTAAGACGTTGCGTTCGAAGGCCTCCCACTAGGTGGACCGATCACTTGGTGAAGGTTGCGGGGATCCGCTGAATGCGAGACGCATGGGACCGGTCAATGTGGCGACACTTGGGGGAGGCCTATGTCCAGCAGTGGACGTCTTTCGGCTGAAATGATGATGATTATGATGATTATGTATAAGTATAAATTAGTTAGGAAAAGTGTCGTCTAGGTCAGTCGGGAGGAATTTTCCCTCGTGTTATCACACTAAGCACCCGTACGAAGAATGCTCGTTTCGGACGTGGAGTTGCGCAAACCAGCCCGTTATACAATACAAAATCACACTAAGCACGATGGAAACAGTAAGTACTCAGGCTCACTCGACATCCAACTGAGACAAAGTAATTTCTTTCTCAACATACAAACCAACACATAGTAATTTTACTTCCTGAAAGAGCAAATCACTAACACCGCAATATCAATAAAAATTTCACGATTTCCGCTTGTAAAACATAAAACCTCTTCACTGACGAGAAGCTCCACACTGCCACACATCCACAGCCCACTCAGCACATTATCTTAAGTTTGTTATCTACGAAACCTTTCCGTTGTCTCATCGTTTTCTCCTAAAACCATTAAAGTAAGTGCTCGAAGCCCATAAACGGTTCGAAAAACTAAAACCGCGTTCATCATTCATCTAGCAAAGTGTTGAGTTGTGAGTGGCCGCCTCGCGACTACTTGCTGTTTAAACTAAACCACGGTTAACTGAAACAAGGCACGTATGGGTAAATAATTCAGTCGCAGTGCAGCACTGTGTAAGAGTTATGAGCCGTAGTCCGTAGTACTTAGTAATGGTTGCAGGTGGAATCCTGATCGTTTGTCCATTTGTTCTCGGTAGAACACCTGCAGGACTTGAGACCGGTTGCATAAATGTCACTGTCATTATATGTTGAATACCAAGGTGAAAAAGTTTTGCAGAGGGATGTGGACGCATTCATAACATAACATCATGCCTTGAGTACAAGGCATGATGTTGGTGGAAGTATCCTGAAGGGTGAGGCAGAGGTGTACCTAACAGTACACCCACATTTCCCCAGTTACGTTTAAGTCCCAAGAAATAAGGAGCGAGCCTATTGCCATCATCATCATCATTATATCAGCCCGGAACCACCCGCTGCGTATAGGCCTCCCCTTTTTTCTGCCACACTTCCCGGTTCTGTGCGTCCCTTATCCAGGTGTTTACCGCGACATTACCATTATCCGGGCACAAATTCGGACTCCGTGGCTATTACTAAGATATTCCTGATGAAAAAACCTGATAACACTTTGTCCGACCCGGGAATCGAACCTCATGCTCAGCAGTCGCGCTTACGACCACTAAAAATTATTTGCCAGCTAAAAGATAAGTTCTGATTAATACGTATTTTAATTAAGTGTTATTATAAAATGGGAGATAAGTAAAAGATACTATTGAAATGCTTTTTCGGTTAATTTAACTTTCATTAGTGATAGAAGTCCGTACACACTTTTACGCAATTCTTTTAAAATATTTTTGATTGATTTAGTTTACAGGGTAAATAAAAAGAAAATATATCTATAGTACTGTGTAATACAATCCCCGTTGGTAAGGGCGGGGGGACCCCTTTAATATCTACAAATGACAACCGGGGCCACTGGCTTAACGTGCTTTCCGAGGCACTGAGGTATAGCAATATAAAGGGTGTAACAAGACCCTTAACGAATCCGAAAGGCACTTTGTTCTCCCCGTCATTGCGATCATTTTTTTGTTCTACACCATACCTGGGAACCTTCTGGTTATGGAGATATTGGGGTCAAAGTTCCAACTTAATCACAAGTTTTTTTTAATACATGTTTTTAATGTAAGATCTTTAAATACCTCCACGACCCCCATACTATTCAATGCATTCATCAGCACAATGTTTTGAGTGCGTTACATTGACCCCTACCATAAAACGTGATTTTTCACCCCAAAAGAAAAAGTCGTTTGCCAGCAATATGTTTTGCGCAAAGTTACTTAGTTTGATGTACTTACACTACACTACTACTTACGTAGTACGTACGTGTTGCTTGGTTGACGGCTTCGTTAAGGGTCTTGTCTTGTTACACCCTGTATTATATTAGTAATAAATGTATTTAAAAAGCAAATGTTTACTGTCTACTGCTTTCAGAAAAGCGTCACAGCCAATTAAAAGCTCATTAATTCTCGACGAAAAAATTCCAAAGTTGAGATTAAAAATTTAGAAAGTTTTGATGTAATCTGTTTGAAGTTTGTTCAAACATTCTGGCTCATGAAGCAAGTATTCGCGTTAATTGAATTAGTCGCAGTCACTGTGTTTCAGATAAAAAATCTCAAGTTACAATTAGTTCCCGTATTTACTAGGCTTTGAAGATGAACAAGTGTTTCTTGATTCTGCTTCCATCTGCTTTCAAAAAGGAACACTGAACTAAAATATACATACGGTAATTTACGTAATTAACTCGTTTATTTTTCTACAATAATGACGATCAAACTTTGGAATATGACTTGTGAATGAAGAGAAAAACTCCACTGACACAGCAAAATATGCATCTGCATCGCCATCAATTGTAGCATCGGATGGTAATTCTCAGCTGAAAGAATAAGCATTTCCTGGTCACTGAAGAATATTTCGCGACATCTTGAAAAATCAATGTGAATCCACGGTGACTGCATACTTGAGATTCTGAATTGAATTCCTAGCAGCAAACAGAATCCAGAATCAAAAAACTTGAACACAAAATTATAAATGAACAACTCAAACTATGCTGGAGCTCCTGCGTGTCTAATTATAAAAGGAAATGTACACAAATTTCACAAAGTGTGCGTCGTGCATAAAGAATTCAGGGCCCATGGTAGGTCGTGTATGGCGCAACGTTCGCGGTCAGCCGCAGTGCGTCGCTCCCGGGCTCCGGCGCTCCCCGGCGCACCCCGGCCCATCGACGGTCTTACCTGCACCACATCTAATATGCCTGTGTGAAAAAGGAATGTGCTCCAAATTATATACGGGCAGAATTCTTCAGTTGACACTGCTGAAATAGTTGCGATGAATAAAGAAATATCTGATGAAAGTTGACAGAATTTAAAATGAAAGTCCTTTCAAGATAAATATGAAAGTTATGCAAGTAGTTTAGTGGGGTATGTTCGGACTTCGATCACAGGATTAAATCAGGATCAGGATTTTATAAGGACATTGTTAATCAAAGTGTGAAACGTACCTACTGTTAGTGTTAATCTGTGTCGTCCCACTGCTGGGCAAAGGCCTTCACCATGGCCTCCAAATCTTTCGATCCGGGGCCAATGTGGACCACTGGCCGCTCAAAACGTACCTACATATGTGACATCAAATATTTCAGTACTCACAGTCTACAAAAATATTTTATTTAGTAAAACTAACACAGATGCAGATCACAAAATGGCATGCTCCAAAACAGATAGCAAATGTCGGCGAACCAGAAAACATGTTCGCAAACCATCCACCGAAACTTTGTTCCGAATCCCCAGCTTTTATTTATTCCGGGGCACTTGACGTCACTTTTATGATATATAGCTAGGGTCTCACTGACCCAGACCTACAAAGTCCAGTTCAACACAATCTCGCAAGCAACAATCGACGCAACCTAATTAAATATTTCGGAAGCGTGCACCCGTAGCGGTTTTTTAAACATTTTGTTAACATTGGCTGCAGCATTTTTTAATTTAATTTGTTTAAGTTCCCGGGTCGCTGGTTAAAACGGAACATTCCGGTGAGTTAATTAAACTAGTTTCCACCGGACACTTTTTAACAGATTTGGAGCGAAAAATTGTGAGAGCTGGAGGAGGGCAGGCGACAGCGTGTGATGACGTCTCCTTGCCACTCCAACCTGAGGAGTCCAGTTTTAAAAGTGTTTTTCCTTGCTAGAACTAGAATCACCAAATACATAGAAACTTATATTTTACTATTGATTTTTTGTAAAATCAATAGAATAAAGTGGGTTTTAAAATATTTAACGGAGTATCAGTGTTAGTTCTCTCATTAACCAAACAGTTAGCGAAATAAACAGTTAGCTTTAAGCTCTAAGTTTGTTTAAGAATTTGGTAATATAACTTGCACAGATCTAATTCAATTAAATCAGACACTCTTTTCGGCTCTAAAAGAATGACTTAAGCCGATATATAATAACCAACCGGAAACCCATCCACAAGTAGACGCCAGCAGTAAACGACTACCCCGACTAGGTAAATTCATAGCGCAGCAGAGGCAGAGCTAGGATACGCTCGTTACAGTCCAGCTGGATGATTTATCGTCTGCGGCAGGCAGCTCCTGTCCTTTGATTAATTGCACCCCGTGAGAAAACTATCGCCTTGTCTCTGTCACTTCATTTGTACGGAGCTTATCGAACTTATATTAATCAATAGTTTGCGGTGCATGGTGCATCTCGAGGTTATTATTCACTTAATAAACACAGGGCATAGTCTAGGCTGCAGGTTAGCTTGGGACAGAAATCTAAGGCTATAATATGTCAATGGATCAGCTTAGAACCTTTTTGCCGATATTGTTATTATTATTTGTTTAGTATTGTTATTTGTCCGTGAAGCTTAACTTGACAGTTAAATAAAAGTATCAGTTAGTACTTTTAAAAACGGTGGCCCAAATCAACCCTTTTCGATATTATAGCTACGCCAATAATAAAGCGACGCCTCGTATCGATGATTCTATTTCTAAAGAGTACGTAAGCGCGACTGAAAATTCAATTTGCGGAAGAGTGTGAACAATTTTATCCATCATCGGCGCGCTGCACACGCTGTTATTTAAGCGCGCGGCCTATCGCCTAACTTCGGCACCCAACTTTGCCGATGTTCGGTGAGTGTTTCAACTTCCATGTATTATTCAAATTGCTCAATGATCGCGGGCTCGGCGGCTAAGCCTCTCGTTACCCGGCGTGAGCTGCTACGCATTCAGCTAATGGGACCATTTACCGAGATTGTCTGCAAGCCTCTAAGGCGGCCGCTAACTATACTGATTGGCACTCACTTACATAAGACTGACTCGAGCTCGGCCGCCGATCTTGATAACTTTTACGCGTATCGATGTTAGGAATTTTACTCGTCATTAGACAAAGGGGTGCACCATCGGTTTTGCTCGAATGACGCTACTTTTGCTGCATTTACAAAGCTACGTTTTCGTGCCAACAAAGAATACCACGTATTTGGAGCTGCATGTGTATGTCTGCGCCATGTTAGCGTACACTCGAGCTCTAAACGTTTCCTAGTTAATGGGCTCGTCAGTGGAACTTTTACAATTTACGAATGCCGTTTCAAAAGCCCAAATTTAATAGCGGTTCGCATGTCAAGTGTTACTCGCACAACGCCGGGTGATATATGTCCACACATCAGTGCTAACACTCTTATCACAGCGGACCATTGTTGTGTCGAACTGCTCAAAGTTGGGTCGAGTTCGGAAATCTAAAATGTGTTCATTTTAATCTCACGGGAAATCGTACGCCGCAGCAACCTTTCCATATTAACAAAACTTTAATCTAACTGGTGCGTCCCGGAGGGGGTGCCGCGCTGTAGCAAGGCTAAATTTTTGTGGCCAGTAAATTTTCTTTAAGTCCGTCTCGTGGCAGACAGCCAACGCTACCATGTGCTCCTAAAATCTCATTTTATTTCCGTAGTGGCAACTTTGTTAAAAACACATAAGCGCGCCGCCCTTATTATTCGCGCGGTCTGCACTCGAGCACCGGTGCCGGTGTTTGCTCGTTCTATTTACAAAACAAACGAAATGTACTCAAGAAATAACTCCTCCGAATTTATTCGTACAACACGTCTTGTACTAACAACGTAGCTCGTTTCAGCTGTAGACAAAATGACGGAGCATAATTCAAGCACTATCAATAACGTTCGCTGTGTATCAGGGTTTCGTATCGCTCGCTTGTTTTGCATTTTGTGTTCTTTATTTTGCTTGTGAACAAAAAGCTGCGGCAGAGTAGCAGAGCTCTAGTTACGGCTGAGCGGTCTCTTGACGAATTGCAAGCCGATTGTCGTAGTGTGCCCGCTCCCGCTCCCGCGCCCGCCCCTGCCCGCATACACGGTCTGGACGCCAGCTCCGCAGTCTAGACGTCACTCGGACAAGCCTTGTTCGTGCTGAAATGTGAATGCACTGTATTTTATACAACAAATCCATATATATAGCACGTCCGACTGAATGTGAACAGGTCGCTGGAGCGGCGGATTACAATTTGATGAATGGAATAGGAGCACGGTTATGTGACGCGCAGCGCGTGGACACAGATAATGAAACTTACTATTAGCTGCGTGTAACAGCAAAACAGCGTTGCGTTCTTAGTTCTTTTGCAAAAAATAAAAGACTTTAATAAGATTGGTTAATTTAAAATTAGCTTTTGAGACCCTTAAATCAGTAAAAAGTAAATTTCTATTGGTTAAGCCCACGGTTTCCCCCATGTGGAGTTTGGGCATATGTGGGATGTAAATATCCTATGTGTGAATCAAGGTTTTAAACTATCAGTGTGTCATCCAAATCCGTTCCAAGATTTAACGAGTTAGTATCGATCGTTCATACCACATTACACATATCTTCCATAATGCTTATACCTACATCTCAGCTGGTCAAGAGATTGTCTAAACTGTTATGTAATTATCTATCCAGCTCATTGTGGCTGTTTGACATAATGACAGTGTTCGGGAATCAGTAATGATTTACTGTAATTAACTACAGAAGTTAATTACCATAAATTATATGCTAAGCTGTGATTGAAGGTAATTGGACAGGAAACCCAAAATAATCCTGTGGTTCACAGTGTTGACGAAACTCGCCAGATGACAGAATTTCACATTTCCATTTTAACCGTAAATTGTTCTCTGAAATATCATTTCACCATTTCGAAGTTGCGTTCACTGAAGGATATAAAAAAGAACCATGATGACACACGCGCTTCGGAAAAGTACACTTTGCTGACGTATGAAATGAAAAGATAGCGGTCCCAATAGCTACGACATTTTCATTTTAATAACAAAAAAGGTTTGTTTTTCTGAACTTTAATTAATGAAACCGCTTCTCTTTTATTCAGCGTTGTCACAAGGGAGAGTGACATAATTAACACAAACTCATTAGTCGTGCAGCGTGAGTTTTATTGTTACACAAGGACGCTATTGTCATCCTTTTGTTTTAACCCTTTAATCGCTATTTAAGGCAAGCGTGAAAAGGGAACAGGTGGTCTATTCTTCATCGGGAAGGTGGGTTCAGACCCAATGAACTCAATGATATAACAAAATCATTAGCCTTTTTTGTTTCTCTTGACCAGAGATGTTATGGATATGATATTTCGGATCTGGATACGGATATAGATATTTATTTATTTTTAATACATGGAGGACTTACAGCTTACAGCTTATAAAAACAAACAAAAAAGGGAACCATAGTCACCAGAAAGCCAATTACAAATCCTCACGTATAGGTCTTATAATAAAAAAAAATGGTGTGAGCACAAAAACAGAAAACACGCTGCTTAATCAAAGTGAGAAGAATATAAATACTGGGTTTGCAATTACACAACTAAAACAATAATAACAAACAAAATAACCTACCGCTACTTGAAAAATTTGAGGCTTAAGCACCTTCTTGCCGAATTTACACTAACTGTGTGTATACAGGAATAAAATTATATCGGTTTCGGTTATGGGTAAGGATATGTAATTATTTCGGATTATCCGTTAGTTTCGGATAGTTTCGATTACGGATATTAGATTGAAGTAAAATATAAACACAAATAGTATGCAATAATTTGGTTTTATTTGTATAGATGTTATCTAGTCTAGGTTATTATTTGGTATTATCAGTCATATTGGTAAGTAATTGTCGTTGTCAAAAGCACTTAGTTTTATTTAGACTCCGCCCTTATACGAAACTATCCGAAACTTTCGAAACGAATACGGTTACGGTTACGGATATATTTTTATTTCGGATATCCGATAGTTTCGGTTACGGTTACGGAGCTCCATAACATCCCTGCTCTTGACATATGTTTTAGTATGGATAGACCAATGCAAGAATGATCAATCCCTTTTTACACGATTTTAATTTTTAACCGGCTTTAAAAAAGGAGGAGTTTATGTATTCGACCAGCATCTTGTTTTTTTATTTTTCATTATTTGCACCGATTACTCAGTGATTACTGGGCTGATTTACGTGTTCCATTTTTACGTGCTAGAAGAAGCCCATGCGGTGGTCCCATTTAAATTGTATAACTTTGATTTAGTAGTTTATGAATTAGCTTCTTTAATACGTATTTTTTCTTCTTGGCCTATTTTGACGACATAATGGTTCCTTAACAACTTTTAGTTTCAATGTAAAATTCTTTCATGACAAGAATTTCTACTAAAAAGGGTAAAATAAAAAACTTTTGGAAGTCGGTCACAAAAAAGTAAATGAAACAAACAAAGTCACCGACTTCCGAAAGTTATGTAACATTTGACTTTTTTAGTGATTTTTAGAAAGTTGTTTTTTATTTTTGCAAAAATGTTTTTTTTTTTTTGTAGAGTGTTAGTAATAGAATCCATATTCGTTCATTTTTGCCATGCCGACCTTTAAAGCGTAGTTTCTGTAAGATAAAAAAGCTTGTTTTTTAGCTCAAAAATCTAGCGCACAATTCCACTTCAGCTCTCAAGGAACAAATTGCAAGCCATATTATAGACTAGTTAAAAACTCAGGTTTTGGCAACCTACAAATTCACGACAGTCTACAAACTGGATTAAATATGGATTGAAAGAATATCTACCTAAATGCCAACTAAACAAGTACCTATATCCGAAGTTGTTTATTCAACCATCAGCGCTGACCTCATCGAAATATCGTATTCTACGAATAATTTTATTCAACACCACGTTTTAACCCGTCAATTTTGCCGCAAAATGTTTGTGCTGCACTACAACGTGCTGATGACAGCCTCCATCACAAATTATAACAAAATTACAACCTACAAAGGACGCTCAATAACGTCTGAAAATAAAAGAGATTTTGACAAAGGAAAAAACAAAACAGAATCGTTGAACATTTTATTGTTTCCTACTTTTATTTTTGCTAAATTCAATATAAATGAGTATTATCTTGACAGCGAATGCTTTGGGACACAAAAAGCGTGGCGTTATCAGCCGGGAGACGGACGCGTGGTTATTTGTCTCGTGGAGACTAACCGCAGTTGATAAAGAGTAGCCGGCTCGCTTGTTTGCCGGCTGACCGCGCGACTTAGTCCAGTCAGCTAGTAATCGTGACGACTTGCTAATTCGCATTCTTTGGCTCGTTTAGTGCAGGAGCTGAGCAATTTTTTTTATCAAAGGTCTCTGTACGTATAAGTATCCTTGTCTACCATTATGATCAATGATGGTGACTACTCTTTTCAGTAATACTATAAGATATTTCTTAGATGTTGTCAACACAAAAAGTATTGTTAATGGTATTTGTTCTTTGTAAAAGAACTTGATGTTTTGTAATATTACAATTTTAATTTACGAAATCGACGCAAAATTTTCGATCAATACCCGACCCGAAGGGCCTCAAACCAAATTATGTGACCGCGACAGGAATTTCCACAATTTTCACACCGATTCGAGAAATAAAGGTCGAACCGTCATTATCAGGGATAAAAGGCGGAAGCGGACATAAAGGGTTGACCCCATAGTATTTTACTGATAGCTGTGTTGTACCAATCGCCCCTCATTGTAATACCTACAATAAAACAGAGGATTTACATTAAAAAAGAAATTTAAAAGTATAAAAACGACCGGTACGTACGAGATAAAAATGGCAGTACGGATTTGAACGTAACAAAATGATTTTTAACGTTACCCGCTCGAATAAAGTCCTACTATAAACTGGTAGATAGAAAAAAGGTTTTTATCAGTTACACACTGGACCAGTAGCAAAGTACTGGCATATAAATGAACATACGGTTTAATCAATTTCCTTTTTTGAATTCAGGAGTGGTTTTGGTTTTATTAAAACTAACGTGCATTTCACTACTACTACTTTTATGCATGAAGTTCCTTTCCACTAGTATTGGGAATATTGCTTGGTGGAGTTAGAACAAGTCAATTTTAAATACAGTTTTGTAGTAGATGAGTTTTTGTCATACAGAAAAAATACGAAAGATAGAGTTAGTCGTTCATTGATTAAGTTGTCCCAAGTACATCGAAATACAAGGTATAAACGGACCCTTCGGGAAGCTGTCAACCAAGCATTCTGTACATCAAACAAAGTAACTCTATGCAAAAATTATTGCTGGGAAACGACTTTTCTGAGGGGTGAAAAATTACGTTTTACGGTAAAACTCATGTAACGGACTCAAAACATTCTGCTCATGGATACATTGAATAGTAGAAGGGTCATGGAGGTGTTTAAAGTAAAATTGTAACCATAAAAACTAATATTAAAAAAGCATGTGAAAAAGTTGGAACTTTGACCTCCAATATTTCCGTAATTGTGCCTTTCGGCTTTGTTAAGGGTTACACCCTTTTATATTCTTCACGTCCTTTACTAAAAAAAAAATGTCAATATCCATCGAAGTGCAAGACTAAAGTTAAACACCTTCCAACGGCCAGTACTTATTAAGTAGCAAAGCTACACCGTAATTACAGGCAGTCTGGACTGTGGACCGATATTCCAATATATTTCACAACGAGCTGCCGTAATGGATGACACGCGAGTATTGATCGCCATCGTTTTACTACCGAGGTGAATGATGCCGTAATTACCTATTTGTTTATTGTTTTCTCAATATTATTGGCAGCTGTTACTGTCATTTGGTTGGATGTTAGATCTGTACGTGCTCAAGTATATGAACATATATTATATGTACATTAGCGTAAGCAACTAACCGTTTGCGGGCCCAGGTTGGCCGCTGTAGAAATAATCTGGTCAAATGGGGTATCATCGACCCGGCCCAAATACAATGTCAGTGTGGAGCCCTGCACTGCAGGATATGCCCCACCTCCTTTCTTGCCCATCCTGCACAGCCACCTGCACCTTCCAGGATCTAAACGAAGCCAACGACAGAGCTGTGCAGGTGACAATAAACTGGTCGGGTACCTACTATTTGAGTCTATCGACACGCAAAGAAGAAGAAGCGTTGGAGTTTATAGTATATGCTATACTTACACTTTGTACTATACTTACAATGGTCATACCATATACCATTTATCATCCTTTTTTATTGATTTGTTTATTTATACTCAGCGAATCGATCTAAATACGATTCGTTTTCATTATATTTGCTGAAATAAAATATAAATTTTCATAATTTTCAATGTTGTGACATGTACGTCAGATTTGTCAAACTGTCAGTTACTTTTTCTTTCTGTCATAGAGTTTCTTACTAGCTTAGTCTATGAGGAATACTTTTTGGTTTATCTAATCTAAATTATATTTTTCAATGTATAACTGAAATATTGTATTTTATAGATAAAAATGATTGTTTACTAATAACTTAATTTTAAATTATATTTATAAATTCTTTACGCACTCATGGTTTTATGAAGTAAGTCTGCTATGTCCTGGCCGACTACACTTGTCAGATGAGATGAATATAATTATGGCCGCAAGAAGAAAATCTGAGATTCAAAAATGGAAGGAGACTACTGTGGAAACGAGCTGACGAGGCGGTCGAGACTAGACTAGACGAGAGAGCGTTTCTTGAATGTGAGACCGAAGGAAATCTTAAAATTGGAGACAAGACAGATTCTTGAAGGTGATCCATCTAATGATACACCTGGGACTACTACTCCCAATCTTTTTATTAAGAACTGTCGTTGTGCCATCCCTGCTGTTCATCTCGCGGAGCTGCCCTGGGTCTAAAAGCTGGTGATTCAACTCAAAGATCCACCAGGACCTCAACTCCTGCTCTTACAAACGCCGCCTTCCTGTGGAGCAGACCTGATACATCGTCCTACATCTCCACCTCTACGTTTCATCGTGCTTCACCAACAGTGCTAATAATAATCGTGTGTTTAAACTCAGAAACTGCTTCCAGAGTGCGGGTTTGATACGTTTTTTTTGTAAACACTTGTATTTTTTATCTCATTTGTAAAACCATCCATATCTCTATTAAATTTTTAAATGTACAAGTCTACTCTTATCCTTTATATCTTAACAGGATCTAGTAGATTTGTTACAAGTTAAGATTGAAGAACACATTTATTAACATCCCTCTCTGTCCTAAAGTTCCCCTCAAAGTGCAGGTGGAGTTGCACAATGATCAGGAGAGGAGGTGGGCATAGTTTGTGATGAGTTATAGTAGGAAATCTACGAACATTTTCTCGTAACCGTAGCATAATACAATGTACCTAAGTATTTTACGTTATCACTAGCTGTTGACCGCGACCTTCGTTCGCGTGAAATTATTATAATAAAATATTACTGCACTTTTTAATCGAATTTTATCAAATTTTAAGGGTTTTAATTTTTTTGCACGATTTTATTTTTCTAAAATAAAAGTAGTTAGACCTTACAACATCAGCTATCTGCCAATAAAAGTCCCGTCAAAATCGGTCCAGAAGTTTCGGAATTTTGCCGGAACAAACAGACAGATCGACCGACAGAGACAAAAAATAAAAAATGTGTTTTTTCATACGTACCGTATATACTTTCATATGCATTCAGTGAAAAGCTGTTATTTTGATATTACAAACAGACACTTTTATTTATTTGTACAGATGTATAGAGTATAGATAGGTACTGGGTTCATAGGTATTGCTAATCCGCCTCATTAGTAATAACATATAATAAAGAGTGTAACAAGACCCTTAACGAAGCCGAAAGGCACTTGTTCTCCTCGTCATTACGATATTTTTTTGTTCTAGACCATACCTAAGAATCTTCTAGTTACGGAGATATTGGTGGTCACAGTTCAACTTTTTTCTCTTTTTTTTTTAATACATGTTTTTAATGTTAGTTTTTTACTTTAAACACCTCCAAGACACCCGTACTATTCAATCCATTCATCAGCACAATGTTATGAATACGTTACATTGAGTTCTACCGAAAACGTGATTTTTCACCCCAAAAATAAAGTTGTTTCCCAGCAAATTTAAAGTTACTTAATTTGATGTACATAAGGGTCTTGTTACACCCTGTATAAACAGTTTCCTATCATTCTCTGTTACGTATGCATCTAAAGACTACGAAAGTGCTATGCACTCCGAACCTCTGCGCTTAGTGTTGATATAATTACACGACACGGCATTGATGAATTTTCGCTTGAGCCAGAAGATTCTTATTTCCGTGTTCAATAACTTACGCTGTACAAAATTGAATATTTTATTTCCATTCTGCTATTTTAAAATTCTGGTATTTTTCTGTTTAACGATCCTGAAGTCTGAGGACCACGACAATTCCGTCCCAAACAAAACACAATAAATGTAGATCATAACCAAGTTCTGTGCTTAATTTCAATATAATTTACATTTCAAATCCATCCAAAATGCCTATTTAAGTACAAAAGTAGAGGAAACTTTGTTAAAATATATATAACAAGTCGGCAAATGATGTGCAAATTTGCGCCGTGATGAGACAGGCATTAGCATAACGTCAGTACCGTAACTTACCCGGGGAAGGCATATTTGACGGTCCCGGGGACCCGGCCCGGGCAATATTGATGTTCATAAATACCCATCGCACCCTACCACAGCTTTCCCATTTAAAATAAATACAACACATGTAAGATATGGTGGGGGTACGGCTTTCGCATTACTGTTACCAAGTAAAGCGAGCGTGGCGCCTCCACCATGCCTTACTTCCTAGAGTGTTGGTGTTGGTGCACTTGCGACTGACAAGCTCTATTGACGCGACCATTACTGGCTACTGGCTATTAGCTGGCTAAAAGTCTAAAACGAAAACGCCAGTATTCAGCGAACAAAGAAGTGTGGTCTTGGTGTGTTTGTTGTTTTAGAAATTTGTTGCTGTAGTAAAACTAAGCCACGAAACCCTTTGCGGACCAAATTGTTGATTTCTGGTGTCAATTTTTTTTTTCTCTATCCTGCGTGGAAATATTGTCATTATTTTCGAAAAAAGAACACGCGAAGTATCGAATTTACGGACAAAGAAAATCAAATCCATTGCTGGAGCGTTTTTTGAATTTGGAACATTACAACGCTCCAGCAATGTTGTATGAAACGGCATGCTGGGGTTATTAAATACTCTTTGATTGGATCTATTTTATCATTCTTGGCATACCAAAGTAAGTCTCTTTGCTCATTACAAATTGCATTGCAGTTCACGTGACTATATAGCCATAAATGTGTTTGCCTTTCGGCACAGATGATAAATAGAAAATTGGCGGCAAAGCTGAAAATTCGTCTTGATTTGTTATTTACATACTTAGTTAATAAATAAAAAAGTAATAATTAAAAAGAGTTCCAACGGTGCAGAGAGTGAAATGGAGATTGATAGTACTCCACCAGATTTAAGATCAGAAGCCAAATTGGCAATGGAAAACCTGCTTCCAGCGAAGTCAAATGAAAAATACATGAAAATCTATGAAAATTTTATGATTTGGAAAAACGAGAAAAAAGGTTGGTTTTATTTCCCTGCATTATTTTGAGAAAAGCACTGTATATGCCTCGGCAGAAAAGGCAATTGCCTGTCTCATATTAGTGAAGTCCTCGCCTACGGCTCGGCCATCAAACTCATACTCGACCTGCAATTGCCTATATCACGGCCTTTTCAATAATGTACTATTATAGTCAAGGATAATTCCAAAGTCGTTCTTTACGTTTATCGTGTTAGGTTAGTCATTACTAACCTGGTGTCTGAGTTTTTATGCCGCCCACGGGCCTCTGACTTGGCTTCACATGCTGTAAAGACATATCTCTCAGGCATGCTGGTTTCCTCACGATGTTTCCTTCACCGAAGCAAGTGATAATTCAACAATACGTACATGAATCCAAAAAATCAGAGGTCTCAGTCAGAGAGTCTTGGGTTCGAACTTGAGACCTTTTACTTGGTAGTCCGACGGTCACACTACTAGGCTATCACTGCTAAATTCCTAAGTTTAACACGTGTTTGTCACATAATTTCGCAACTTCCTATCACAAAAGGTTGTGGGATCTCAATCAATATTTCCTTACAATCGTAAAAGGTACAAATACAGTTGTTATATATAACAAGTTATCACCGTCTAAAGTCAGAATCAGGTCGCTGCTCAAAGTGTCACCTTTCAAAACTTGATCTAACAATCTCTTTGATAACAAATTAACCTGTTACCTTCGTCATCTACAATTAGACGCGCGTCACACGGAAGGAGGAGCGGGTTCGGGTTAGGAAAACCCCTTTCTATCAGGTGCCACCTTTTGTCCGTCAAACGGTTAAACTATTGTTCGGAAATTACTTATTTTATTTGGGCCTTTAATGCCGTCGTAAAACTCTTGTCTTTTGTCTGTATCTACTAAAGAGCTTTAGTGGAAATGTTTACAGAAAATGAACTTACACTGCCACTTACGGGATATGTTCCGTGATTTTAAATTATTCTGAGCTCCCGATATTTCGATGCTGTTGCAATTGTTGCCAGCGCCATAATCGCGGGATGACTGGAGTATGCGGGTGGATGGTAAATAAATTTTTAGGCGCAGATAAATCTGTCTACCCCTTTTTTATTCTTTTGCTACGTTTACTACTGGAACTCGATACAATGTCACGTGAAAACACACTCACAGTATCACTAAGTTTTGTGGAGCCCTTTGGATATAATCAATCGATATGTTTATTTAAAGAATGAATATATAAATTGACTGCAAGTCTCGTTCATACTAACTGCGCGTGTTTTTAATATGCAACACATTTAGGTGTCACGGACGAGCTAGTAGGTAAATAATACCAGCCGCTTGGGTCGGTTAAGCTGCGGTTGCCTAGGTTGGTCCGTGCCGCGGAGAGCACCTTAAGACGTTGGTCCCGGCTGGCATTTGTAGATCTTTGGTAGTCGTTACAGGTAGTCAGTGCCCGAAAGTCTGACGGCTATCGTATAACCCACAATAGATAAATAAATACATATGCCAATTCCACCGATATCACGAATAAAGAACGTTACACAAACTAACCTAATGGAAAAAAGCGCCAACCATTCAGCTACTCAGAGCACAGTGGATGATATAGTGCATTTGAGCGAGCGCTGAATGGCGCTCCTGCAAGCTGTCGGGGCCTGCCTCGGCTTTGTGCCACCGATAACTTGTCACCGTGTAGTCACGCTCAATGAAAATACTGGCGAGGTAGCACAGTCGCACAGTAGTGTGCCAGTGTGGCATACATTGTGGTGCCGTTTGTGATGTGGGTTGTCAAACTAGGCTTTATAGGTTAGGTCAGACTTGAAATGTCTCATACTAGACAATGTGACATTCTTTCAACAGTAATTAGATGAAGCTAAAATGTTTGGGACTGAAATTATGCTGGGTACCGAAAAGTCAGTCAATTCTTTTGAAAGCCGTTGTAGAAATCGAACCACTTTTTGGCTTTGGTTAAAGCTTTTCAAAGGGATTTGAAAAGCTTTATAGGAAACTCTCCAGTATCCTGGGTTCGTTAACAAACATTCAAACTCACATAAACAAACAGCCAGACCCGGAACAATTACCTTTGGTACATATTATATTTGTTCCGTGCGGTATCTAACCCGCGTCACGCAACGCAACAACCAATCGCTCAGCCGTGCCGTCAAATTGGTGGTACGATGAATATTTGGATGGATCATATGATCGCATATCGCAAAACCTACGATCGCAGACGACAAGCGATCGGAGAGTCGGTCTAGAGTCGGTTGGTCATGTAGTCCGTCGCAGAGTCGATCTCTATCTATCTAGACGATCTGATTTTCAGTACGTACTACCAACATGGAAAAAAATAATTTCAAATATTCTTGACATTTTGATATTAACTGTCTTCTTTTGTTTTCGTTCCAATTCGAATTCAAATTATATAATGTCACATTGACATCGTTATGCTGTGATTATAATCAAGTAGGTTGTATGTACAGTTGTACATACACAACGTAATTATACATTCTCTATAGGAATTAATTTGATAAACTAATTGTGGTTCAGTAATTGTGTTCGAGTACATTTGACGGGGCTTAGCTGTCAGTGTAGTGCCCGCATCGATATTGTTACGGCATTACGAGAGTATGTTAGTAGACGAAGCGACGTACCGCAGAAATTGAAGCTATTAAAATAGCGTTAGGCTTCAACGGAACTATAACAGGTTTTAGACATAAATGGCTACATATACTTATAAATAAGACTATAACATGGTTTAGTGTAAATGGGGGAATGAAACCAGAATTTACGTTTCTTCAGGTTTGTTGCCTGTAAGGATGTCGTTTTAGTATGCTTGCTTGAATAGTTAGAATTATTTATTGTTTGCTGTTTTATTATTTGCTGTACCCTGATATGATAGAGTCCATAATTTGTACCTGATTGACTCTTGTAATATTATTAAACATTATGGAATACAATAAATGAATCTGACGCGAGGGTGTAAACGGACCCTCACGAAGCAGTCAACCAAACATTCTTTACATCAAAACTTTACGCAAAAAAAACCTGGGAAACGATTTTTTTTTGGTGAAAATTCACGTTATAAGATAGGACTCAATGTAACGCTCTCAAATCATAGTGCTGATGGATGGATTAAATAGAACGGGGGTCGTGGAGGTGTCAAAATCTTACATTAAAAACAAGTACCTAAAAAAAACTTATGAAAAATTTGGAACTTTGGCGCCTAATATCTCCGTAACTAGAAGGTTCACAGGTATGGTGTAGAACAAAAAAAGGTATGATGCCGCTATACAGGATAATATGAAAAGAAGAAAAATCAAATATTTTTGCATTTAGAACACAATTAGATGTTAATTTTTTCATAAAAGTAAATATTTGTTTTAAATAATCATGTATATCTATGATATTCTATTTATAAACACAATTTAAATACTAAAAAATATTTACGCCGTATAGACGCATATCTCTTTGCCGAGATTTAAAAAAAAAACAATCACCACCGATTAAAGCTATAGTCATTGAACCCATTTGGACTTATCTGTGGAAATTTTTATTTCCGCACGTGTGTGAAATACATTGCATGTTGAACTTAATCGTAGTGCGATAAGAACCAGTTTTCGAGAAAGTGTATTGAAAAATATTTTTCAAATTCGTTCTTGAAAGTTAGTGTCTCGGCATTACGAGGGATTATTTTTTTAATTGCGGACCTTCTGTAAGTGCTGTACACAATCATAACCTTTGAACCCTGTCAAAACATTTGTCATAGGTACTATAATATTAATTATCATTTAACACCATTAAATTGCGGCGAGGTGGGGCGCAATGTGACAGTTTGACAAATGAAACGTGCCGGCCATGAAAATGCGTGCCAAGTTGTCTACTGCGGCCAACTGAAGGCAAATTATTGACTCGTAGTGTCGAGACGGAGTCTCGCGGCAGGCGTTTAAAGCGGACCTTTATAAGGCTGACAATAGACGAATTCTTCCATTCTTTTCAAACAGAGAATAGTTACTGCTAAGCATGAGGTCCTGGGTTCAAGGCTCAGGTCTGGCAAAGAGTTATTGGGTCTTTCATTAGCAGCCACGGAGTTTGGATTTGTGCCCGGGTGATGGCAATAGGCTCGCCTCTATGGTACTTAAACATAACTGGTGAAATGTAGGTGTACTACTAGGTACACCTACATTTCTGCTGCTCCCTTCGGAGATTTAAACGTCGTTTCGTTACGTTATAAAAACCTTATGTACTTAAACTGACACTTACCAAAGATATTTAAACATCCCACTATCATAATGATAGGGAGTGAGTTTTTTTCTCAGTCTCTTAGGAAGAATACGGAAACACAGAGATGGACCATGTCTAGAATTAAAGTAACCTTATTAGTTCCTGTAGGGTACGAAATCTATACATATAATAAAATCGTAAAAATCCAAATGCTTGTTCCGAATTGGCTCAAAAACTACTGAATAGATCCTATTAAAATTTTGCACAAATATTCCTTATAGGCTTCTTCAAGCCTTAGGCTATACTTGCTGAAGGGGGTGAGCAATCTCTAAAACGCAGGTATAGAGATACTTTGCACACTCCAGCAAGTCGGCCATGGTCTGGTCGGGAGCCACGTATGCACATTGAGCTGCTGCAACCATGGAAGAATATTTTGTCTATTATGTATCACCATGGTTAGAAAATTACAGATTTACGAGTAAAATCTTTTCAAAACTTTTGAGTAACCCAAATAAGACGAAGTTTGACCTAAGTGGAGATACTTCTTATGTGCGCAATGAAACTAAAGATTACCGAAGCGTATGCTGTTCCTGGTTCCATTACTAAATACATTAACTTCAAGCTTTTACAGTATTTTTCAGTAATGGGGTTTGAAAGGATTTTTAAACTTTATAAGGATAAAGCAAATAAGCAAATATATGCAATTCAAGTTCTATTTTAGATCCCAACGCTGAGTGGATCTAAAATAGAACTTGAATTGCATATATTTGCTTTGTTCATAAACTTCTTCTTTGCGTGTCGATGGCAATCTAGATTAACTGATTTCCTGTTAATTTAAACTAAAACCAGTCAAGTTATTAGTAATATTATTTTGTAGCGGATATTAGGAATATACCAGGACTTCACGTTCCCATGTAATGTTCCCTGATAATACCAAAAGAAAACGCGCTCACGTGAGTGAAGCCGAAGGAAAGCAACTCTGTTTGTTTGTAACCTTTTCACGATAAAACAGCTGATTGGATCGTAATGAAATTTGGGGAGGAGGTAGATTATGTAGCTGCACTACAAAGAGTACAGTACAGTACAGCAACATAGAACAAAAATAACTACAGCGCCATCTATGACACAAATGATGAAGTAAACATCGAAATACATCTAAAATCCTACATCGTGCAAGTAAAGTTAAATTACTAATTTAATTACGTTAATTAAGTTTAATCACGTTTATTATATTTTATGTATTAGTATAATAAAAATAAGTAAATTTAAGTTTTTAAATGTTCGTTTATGCACATAGGTTTATCCTCATTCGCAAATCTCACAATCAAACTAAGGTTTCCTGTAAGAAAACCCAATTCTGGGCTAAGCTCGCCGTTGTACATAAGTTATATATTGTAATTTTGTGTGTCCTACTTTTATATTTTGTGTGCAATAAAGAACAAGAATAAAGTTATCCGCGACTTAAAACTATATTGAAGAACCCGACAACTGTCGGGCAGTAGCCGACCAGACATAACACCCGTCCGGTCGGAGGATCCTCCCTTTTTTATGGGGGATGAAGCACTTAACACCCTCTACACCATACCACCAAAATTATATCCTGGGGAAAGACAAGGCTATCTTTTTTTTCTCACAGCCACATCAGAATTTCCACGTGAACGAAGTCGCGGGCAACAGCTAGTTACGAATAAAATTAGGAACCGCAGCCTGTAACCGCCTTTCATTTGTTTAAGACCTTCAAATGCAGTATCTATCTACTGTCAACTTTTTAAATTAGGAATGAATTATTTTTCTTTTTCTGAGATAACAAGGTTGCTATGCTATGGTTTAGGTGAAACGTGATTATCTACATTCATTATAAAATCTGGAACATAGTCTAACAACGATAACATCCATTTATTTTCAGGCTACTTTGCACAATTATAATTTGCTAATAACACTTCTAAAAAATCCAAGTGGTTCATTCACCACAGTAGTTTTGAAAGTGACAAAGCGAATTTAGTAAGTTCAATCAAATGTCCTACATAGGTTCCCCGAGTTTATAAAAAAACCTTGTCCCTAAACTGCCCTGAACGTAAAAGATTTCCATTTCAACTGAAGTCTTTTTAAAGTAAGATTAAAACTGTGACTGCAAATAAGTTATTAGCCGGAGAGTACAGTTGCCAGCTATTTTAGGATTTGTGAAGTAGTCTCATTAATTCAAGTGTCCGGACAGTGGCGACAATTCCTCGCTAAATTCGTTATAATAGGCGTCTTTGTGATTTTTGCTCCGTCCACCGTTCGCAGCCGCCAGTCGCAAGTCGCCACCAATCCAAAACTAATTACCAACTGAAGTGCAAGAAACTCAACAAGTAAGTACCCATTTACGAAACAGTTTTGTACTCAAATAAATGGCGAATTTATCTTTTAAAATGAACAAATGATTTATTGTTCAATTGAAACAAAATTGTTTGTTGTTTCAATGTTCGTCGAGATTAACACGAGTTGCCTATATATGAAGTATTCAACTTCAATATCAACTCGTTTTTATTTAACATCTGAAATGATTTTCCAATTGTCCGCTGTTTTTTTTTTAATTATTTGTTTTGATTCTTGTTAATACAATCCCACCAAAAACATTTTCATGTAAAATATGGCCAAGACGAGACCATAGGGCTCGTAATGTCAAAAAGTTATCAGATCTCATATAGAGCCAAGCTTCTACCACTACACGTCCTAACTCGGCCAAGCCACATATTTTGACGAAGGTGTGGATTTTATGAAGTTAGGGCTTGTAGAGTTGACAGATTTCACTTCTTTTTTTAAGTAGCTGTTTTTTTTTTGAGTTCCAAGTTTTAGTTTTTTTTTTGTTATTTGTGTACTATACTAGCTTACATTTCTAGGCTTAAGAATTTTGATGATCATCAGTGAGTCAGTGACGAAATCGGGGTTTTTAAGATATCAATAAAATCTAAAGTTTAAGAGCTATTCAATTGAAACTTCATTTGTTGAATAAGTCTACTTTGGACATCATATCCCGTTTTTTTTATCTGTTGTAATCCAAACCCGAGTTATGAGGGTTCAAAAAAACGTGCTTCGTGCACATCGAGAAAAGATAGGTAGTGCCCTTGCGCTTCGCTGGACTCAACTTGGCGGGGGCACTACCGTGCCACCAGATTTGCGAGAGACTAGGCCAACATTTAAAATCTTAATTTTATATGTCAATACTCTTCATTTTCCTTCCTTATTAACCGTGTTCACAAAAAGAAAATACAAAAAGGAAAAGCAAAGAAAAACTTCCCCGTCGCTGAATTTTCGAGTTTGATGTGGAATCGGGGACTATAATTTCGAAAGCGCACCAAAGCGTAAAGTTCCCCTGCGATGTCTAATGAGCAAGGTTTTATGCCGTTTGCTGCCGAACCATAAAAATGTTAATTCAACTGTGCTGAAGAAATGAAAAACGTCGTAAATACAAACGCGACATTCTCGACACTGAAACGCGTGTAGCCTTATAGTTTTAGCAAAATATAATATGTAGAAGCAAATTGAGTAGCTTACGTTTGTGTTAGTTGTGCCCTCGATACAGTCGCATGGTTGTATATCTTTCTAAAACCTGGCCACAGAATCTATACTTAATAATTATTATAAAGCGTTTGTTTGGTTGAATGCGTTAATCTCAAGAACTACTCGTTCGAATTAAAAACATATTTTAGTGGCCTATATATATTTTCACGCTACAACCAATAGGAGTGGAACATCAATGAAAAAAGTTGCAAAAACGGGGAAAATTCCATACGCTGACCAACTTGCGCGGGTCAGCTAGTAAGTTTATAAGTTAAAACGACTATCACTTAAATCGAAAAGGTAAGGATTATTTAAACTGGTTCGGATAAAATG
This sequence comes from Eugnorisma glareosa, assembly GCA_947578425.1. Classification (NCBI taxonomy): domain Eukaryota; kingdom Metazoa; phylum Arthropoda; class Insecta; order Lepidoptera; family Noctuidae; genus Eugnorisma; species Eugnorisma glareosa. The sequence continues at coordinate 11,125,805 of OX387959.1, forward strand.
TGAACTGTCAGACTAGCTGCAGACACTGAAATATTTCAGTACAGTATCTATTATCATCCGGTATCCAAAGTCACGGATAGTCAAAGAGATGTGGCGTTTAAAATTAAAACTAAATGTGTCAAAAACGTCACTGTTTAAAAATCGGCCATTTATATCCCGACTGTCTTTTGTCCGCAGCTTCGCTTGCCTTATGGTCGGAAATTATCCCACGGGAACGCTTTGATACTCGGGACAATAAAGCTTTCCATTAAAAAAAAGTTTAAAAAAAATCGGAATCGGATCAGTAGTTCCGGAGAATACATACATTTTTTTTTCTTTGTAATCTTAATATAGAAGTATACATTGCCAGTGAAATATTAGGACTAAACTTGGATGATACTGCACTGACATTAAGTTGACATTTGCATCTACAAAGATCGCCCCCACCGCGAACAGTTCACAACAATAAGCTTGCTGTCTTTCTATATTCTAACATTAATATGCAACCCACGTTGCGTTTGATATTTTTGTGCTTTGAATTAACACAGAGTTTTTACTAAACAGATATATAGACCTACTAAGGACTGTGTTGTTTTCAAAATATATCGCGAGTATCTAGCTTTCACTAAATTGTTTAAGCAAGACACGAATAAACTGATGTCTAGATCGTTCTGATACCAAAACTAAAGAGACATATTTGGCAACCTAATCCTTCAAGATGGCTTACTCAACCAACAAGTTTTAAGTAAAAGAACAACAAATTTTGCAATTAAGAAACTAGATTTAGTTTTGATTCACAATAGAATAAAGATCATAAGATATTTACACACTTTTACATTAATTGCACTCAATAAAACGTGTTCATTTACTCCAGAACATATTGTATTCAGTGAGAGCAGGCTAATATCGAATCCGGTGTCTGGGAGAGCGGCAGGCCAAGTTATAATGATCGAACGCAACTGTCAAGTTCCCTGTGTCACAGAGTCACAGTTCACAGAATCTAGTTAGGACTTATGCCGCGTCTACGTGACACTGATACTGTGCCATTTCCATTAATAAGACACTCGAAACTTGCCCAATTATAAGCTAATATTATTGTGTAGAGGGAAATTCAATGGGTAATAGACGAAATTCTTCGCATTTTGGTGGCGATAAGATAAGCAATTCTATGAAGTGTCTTAGTACTGAGAATAAAATTATGACTAGTATTTGTGTTTATCTATGAGCTGAAGTATCTAAGGTATCTTCAAAGATACCTTTACTCTATTCAAATAGATAAGTTACTTATTCAGAATGAGTACCAAATATAGTAAATCAAATAAATAAATAGTAAATAAAGATAATTAGGTGCCGGGTCTGGCTGTTTGTGAATGTGAGGTTAAATGTTTGTAAACCCATAATACAGGAGAAAGTCCTAGTGAGGCGCAACGTTTTTTTATTTTAAGAAATTGTAAGAAAACAAAAAAATATTATCCATTTCAACTCTGTTCGAGGAACCCGATTATTTTACTGATATTCGAGTTTAATAAGAGCTATTTTGGATAGTAGGTTATTAAGTTTCAGAAGCTCAATTACCATACAAAGTCAATCATTAAAACCTGTATAGGTACCAGGGACACAGGACATGTAGGAAATGTACTTATGCTAAAACCACGGAAGTATTGGATGAACGTTTTCCCCAGGCCGATCACGTAGCCCGGAGTGGACTGCGCGTGTCTCCGGAATAGATAAGGGCCAGCTAAAGAAACTACTCTACGGAGGTACGGAACACAAATGAGAAACGTTCATCAGTAGCTACACTAATAGACATGCATTTGGAAATGTTAAGAAAAAAGTTCAGGAAGAAATTCATTTTTGTGGAGAAGCTGAAAATTACATAAAGATGTATCCAAAAATAATGGATACATATTAGACTTAAATAACAATCATGTGCCCACGATAGTAGATTTTAAATCTACGATTGCATGTAAGCCTATCCTAAACGATTTAAAAACTGTTGGTTAAAAACACTTTGGTTTTGCGTCCAACAATTATTTTATTAACATTAATGAATAGGCAAGAAGTAGTGAAAAATAGAAAAGCAAGCAAAGTTGTTTCAGAAGTTTAAAAAATGCTTCAAGCTAGAAATGGATGTTAAAATGAATACGCAAACAATATCGAAATAACTAGACTTCGCATTTTAGCACAGGCGTTAGGTTACCTGCACTACTTAGTAAATTAACTGAAAGTAGTTTCCATTCCATAGTCTAGTGGGTGCACAGTTATAAAACGAAATGTTTAAACTTAAAGTTATGGTGCGGGAGGCCAGCTAACTCCTCTCTTGCAAATTGTATGAATTTCTTAAAATTAAATATAATCTGGTGGAATTTTCTGGTGTTTCAAACTCGGGTCTGATTTTCCAGTTCGATTCTTGTGTTAGCCCGAATGTGTTTTGGCAAGAATTCAACTAATCTCGAATCTTCCACGTTGCATTTATCATTTGATCAAATCTTCTTGTTTCGTTTATAGTTTTGCAAAATAATCAAAATAAACACCTCGTTGGTTGATGATGATGATGATGGTTGCAAGACTGCAAATGCTGCGAAGCAAGCTGCGAATGGCAGGTTCAATGCCTTGGGTAAAATGGTTTTGGGGTTTTCCAGTAGTGAATTCTTAGTTGACTGCCTCGTTGGTCTAGTGGTCGCAAGCGCAACTACTCAGCATGAAGTCCTGGGTTCGATTCCCAGGTCGAGCAAAGTGTTATCGGGTTTTTCCTTCAGCAATTTCCCAGTAGCAGCCACGGAGTCTGGATTTGTGCCCGGTTGAAGGCAATAAGCTCACTAGACTTAAACATGACTGGCTAAATGTGGGTGTACTAATGTACGGTGTACGGTGGTACGGTGGGTACACCTCCGCCTAACCCTTCTGGATTTACAGGCGTGATGTTATGAATGCTCGGTAGCAGACTAGCAGCCTAAGTCCCGAATTTGTAGCATTGGCTCGCCCTCTGCTATATGGGATTTGTAATTGCAGAATTTGCGAAAATGGGATACAATGGGTGTAACAAAGACATAGCGAAGCCGAAAAGCACTTGTTTTCCCCGTGGTGACAATTTTTGTTCTAGACCATACCGAAGATATTGGGGGTCAAAGTTAAAACTTTTTCACAAGTTAAAAAAAAAGTTATTAAAGTTATAAGTTTACTTGAAATACCCCCACGACCTCCGTTCTGTGCAATACCTATCAGCAGTGTTTTGAGTGCGTTTGAGTCCTACCGAAAAACGTGATTTTTCACACAAAAAAAGTAATTTTGTCAGTAATAATTTTTGCTTAGACTTACTTAGTTTGATGTACAGAATGCTTGGTTACGGGCCTTTTGAAGCGTCCGTTTACACATTTTATACATCTAGGTAGTCATAAGGGGAAGAAGGATACAGGATGTATTATCATATAGTTATTACTTTATAAAATCAAAGAAGTCTGATAATTAAATGAACAAAGCACAAAGTTTTCTCTTCAGTTAACAATGACAAAACCAGTGACGTGAAACACTCGTAAATATACCTAATGAATTACTCTTATAATTGAAACATTAGTTTTTACCGTAACAACATAAATCAAGCTTATTTGAAATTTATAATGGTATCGCGACGCCGCTGTTGCTAATCTTATAAATTATGAAAAACAACGAGAAAGCTATAAATTGCAATTCTGTTACCCGACCCGGGATCGTAACAAGCCGGGTTTCACTAGCTAGTACTCGCCACTAGTCGCTCGCCACTCGCCCACTCCTAACTATTGTCTTATTAAACACACCCTAGTTTTATTTCCATTATTTCAAAGCTTTGTTAAGATACCTTTCCAACTATGTTATTGTTTTAATAACCATTTTGGGAATCATTCATTTCATTATTCATTATTTTATAGCAAATTAACAAAAGGTAGGATTCCGAGGTATCTACCAACTTAAAATAACAGCGCTGATGTATTATTTAGTTTATAACTTTAAGTATTCATTTTAATAGAGAACAGTTGTGTGTTTTAATATTGATGGTAGGTAAATACATAGGTGTTTGTTTTAGTGAGATTTTTATGCAGAAAAAACCCCGTATTTAACATTTTTAACGCTGTTTCTCTGTTGAACAAACACGACTATTTATTTCAACGTGATCCGCTTCGTTGGTCTAGTGGTTGGAAGCGCGACTGCTAAGCATGTCCTGGGTTCGATTCCCAGGTCGGGCAAAAGTATTATTGGTTCACTAACAGCCACCAAGTGTGGATTTCGGCCCGGTTGATGGCAATAGGGGCGCCCTCTTTACACGGGACTTAATGATAACTGGCGAAATGCGGGTGTACTATAGTGAGACCACTGCCTATACCCTTCGGGTGGCAGGCAGTGGTCGTGTTATTATGTTGTGTTTAAAACTTAAAATTGAAAAAAAAAAACACAACTCATAGATTTCTCGCCCCACCTCCCAATAAACAATTTACTTTATTTAGCCATGCTTTTAAACCGCTCGATAACTTGACTAGTGAGTCGGTAAAGCATCGTTACTACTAACTACGTTACGTGGACGGAGCATGTAACGGTACGTTTATCAGTTTACGGCCACATCGGTTGCCGACGGCGCAACTTTTAATTCAGTTCGGGCTTCAGGCCCAATGGTGGCCGCAACGCGAATACAAAACCGCTTTTCATTACAATGCAGGCGAGGAAACTGGATTGGTTGATGAACTTGCTGTACAGTCACGAGCACAAATATGTATACACTTTCCTAAATTTAAAAGCAATTTTCGCGAGAAATAACGATTGTAACTTGGAGATAGGATGTTTTCATAAAAATATGAGTTCCAGAATACTATGTTCGGAAAAACATGAAATTTGAATCAGAGCAGTTGGAGAAAAACACTTTTAAAAGGTCTTAAGTGATAACTTATCGTGGTGGTGGTCGTGACTGTACCTATTGTTTATTTATAGATGGTTTAGACTAGTTTAGAGAATTAATACTTGCTGTTGCACGTGATGACGCGTGATGACTTCGTCCGCGTGAAATTAATATAAAAATGATAATTCCCTATTAGAACCCGCTTTTGTTAACAGTTTCATGGGTTTTAATGTTTTTGCACGGCAATGACTATGGCAACTGAATATGGAGGATATTCCGTAAATTCTATGGGAGTGCACTACTATGGGTTGCATTAGGACCTATTTCAGTTTTAATGAAAAAACACCTGCAGAATAACTGTTGGTTTTTATGTTCTGTAGTGGCATATTGGTACTAATAATAAAAACCTTTCCAAAACAAAAAAAAAATGGAAATTGTCTCAACATGTTAAAAGTTCACGATACGATATTAATTGTATTCATTTGGAATTCCACCAAAGATCTCAGTTAAGTTCACACACGGTTCACAGGTATCTCCGAATACTTTCGACTATTTTGAGTCTAGTATATTTGCCTCACAAGTTTATTTTGGAATTGATAAAAGCTAAACTTTGTTATTCGTTATTGATTTGTCTCAGACGGTACAAATACAGACGATGCATTATTATGTTGGCTACTATACTACTTATATCACAATAGAGAGTTTACTTTAATATGAGACTTTCAATTTGAGAGTAGTGGTGGCGTGGCTAAATAATAACAGCTGCTCGGATCAATCTTCAGGTTAAGCTGCGCTTGCCTGGGTTGGTCCGTGGATGGGTAAAAACCGAGTTTCGTCCATACCTCGGAAAGCACGTTAAGCTGTTGGTACCGGTTCCCATTTGTAAATCTTTGACAGTAAGGGGTATTGGGGTATTGTATTATCTAGTACCAATTGGGTTGTGGAGGTCAGATATGCAGTCGCTCCATGTAAAATAATGGTATTTAACAAAATCCGGTTAGACTGAATGCCAACACCATCATAGTTGGGAAAAGACTAGGCCGATGATGATGAGTAGTAGCCTAATGTGAGCAAAGGTAATGGCCTCGATTTACTTGTCATAGATCCTGGGTTCGAACTCATGCAAGCATTACTTTGTGTTATTTATTACATGACTCCACCTCTCAAACAGTGAAGGCAAACATCGTGAAGAAATCAGCATTACTCAGAAACAAAACTTTGAAGACATTGCGACATTCACAAACCTGCGTTCTGCCCGTGGTGTGTTAAGGGGGCTATCGCGTATGAATTACCCGCTAGAGGCGCTAGTGTAGCGCGTGGGCACCGAAATGTCAGATGTTATAGATTTTACGCGCGTTGCGTGCTTTTTTATTACGTATTTTCACAAATATTCACGACTGTGGTCTAGATTAAGTTATTCCTGGTTAATTATGACTTGAAGATTTTAAGAAGCAATTTAGAATCATATTTGTCAGTACTTGGAGGTAAAATGATTTTTAAATGTTTCATGCTTGTTAATTTTAGGTAGAATATTATAAATATATGTACCTGAAGTTTACAGTACCTATGTTGCTATACGTAATAAAATAAACTTTTTATGAAGTTATTGGTACTATAAAGTATAAAATAGAATTATTGACAGGAGCTTTCTCGCCAGTGGCGCCATCTGGTGAGCTCAAAAACGATAGCCCCCATTAGCTACTGCATGAAATATTTCTTAGGTCATGTACGTACGTTTCAGGGAACAGAATTAGCGTCCAATCATGTGATTTAGCACCACCAGATTTCTTTTATGGGGTTCTTTGAAGTCAAAGTTCTAAACCAACAAGCACACAACCGCTCGTGCATTGAAGGAGGAGATTCAACACTGCATCAACTTCTGCCAGATTTATGCTAAATGGTCAGGGTAAACGACAAAAGAGTGTGTTTTTGCCAGCAAACCTATGTTATTAAAAACCTGTGTTGTAAATAACTCTATTTTGTGTACTTTATGATTCAATCAATTAAATTATAATGTAAAGAAAAAGAATGTGTTTTCTATTTACTTAATTAAAATCTTGCATACATTTTGGGGCACCCTTTATTTTTAACTAAATGTTAATAAATGGTTGTAGCGTGCACTTCTGCCTGCTCTTTCGTTGATAAAGCCGTGTGATCATTCATGGTTGTTTTGTTTCCACTATAAACTCGTAGAAAATAACACGTACCGTCCGATAAACTACAAACACATAGGTACACGCGTTAACATCAATCAGTAAGCTTGACTTCCTTTGTAGTCACCGAAATATGTGAGCCTATTTGTTCGGCGAGGTGGTCTTTTTGAAATGTTCACTCGCCCGTAAAAATACCGGTGACATCACTCCCCGACCGGTCATGAGTATGACAGCCGATGACCGACCCCACTGATTCATCTTTGTGTGAAATTAAACCAACACTTGAACGCGATCATCGAAAGATTTTAAAAAGCCTTCCCGACGAGTTTTTTAAAGGACTTGGAAGATTTTTGTATGAAGCCTGGCCGGCCTAACATCCACCATTTTATTTTATTTTCATAATAGCGGCCATCCATAAAACCATACATTAATCGATAGCTGGCATCAATACAATCAAGTTTGTATGAGACAAAATGTTCTAAAGTGTCACGTTTCCGAGATATGAGCTATCAAAGTTAAACCCATAAACAAATTAAAAAGGCGGAAGTTAAGCCGGCCATTTAATTCAAACCCATTTCAACGTAAAAAATGCATTTTTTTTATCAGCTCATACGACCACTTATTGATCTTAAGCGCATGCTCATTGCAGCTAGAACAATCCTCTCAAACGCTACGTCGTTGGAAAACCTGCAACGCGTTTAATTAGAACACAAATAAAAGACAGCCCACACCAATCTTTGAATTTTTCAAGAAAATTCTTAGTGCATTCTACTTAGATTACAGCACGGGAAGCTACCTACTTGTTTCAGGGAAACAGTTGAATAAAAAACATGTCGACAACTATATACGTTTGCCGGCAGCAAACCAATTCCATTTTTCATTTATTGAAAATTTTCCTTGAAACATTTCACCTGCGCCCAGTAAACACGAAAATTCAATCCGAGTTTCAGCTTTCGCAAGTTAGATTGTACCACTCGCATCTACGTTAACGTCGTAACACTCAAGTTATGTTTTAACCACGCTTGATTTTATTTTCGATGTACCTACCTACATTCTCTAAAATATGGGGAACGTAGTGATAGCTAGGTACGCACAAATTCTTACAATCCGATCGAATATTACAAGCAGTAAAACCGGGAAAGAAAGTCATTCATGCGGGAAGTATTTTTTCCAAAAGCTGCACAGATTTCCCGACCCCTTCATCGGGTCGACTTTATGGAAACATAGACTGTCGGCACCTGTGGCCTGTAGGCCGAATGTCGTCGTGTCCTCTGTTCACTCATTCAAATTTATTCACGAGTTAGGATGCCGCGGGTTTCTCTCTCGCTTGACAATTCTCGACATCCGTGCCCTGCACTGGCGCACGCGTCTATAATTTGAAACAGCACTGTATCGTAACACTGCGTCCGGAGGAAATGGATGATCGATATTTATGAGAACGTCGAGGCCGGAATTGTTTTCACTTTAAATGCCAAGGTTCACGAGAGTAGCTACGCAGAATCACCCACACAAATTCCTAACAAATCGGTTTTTTATTTGAATATTTATTTTTCTCCAGCATTTACCCATACGGGTGTAATATCGAAGCTCAAAAATATGGCGGAGAATATTTAAAATCGACAAATTCCCTTTAACATAAAGGGTATCGCTCCACCAAACCCGCATTAAATTAAACCTTGTGCGACCCTTGAATCCAATTTAACTGTTCTACAGATAGCTGCAGGCTGCTGGCTCTTCATATATGTATTATATAAGTAATTTATGCCCACATAAATAACGAAAACATTTTCCTTTCATAAGACATACTAATAAATTCTACAATACAAATCTACAAGCTGGACGTCGTAAATGCGTAGCGGTGACAAGTTTCGGCCGCTGTTTATTGATGTACGGAATACGGATACATACATTATAATAATATTATGTATGTTCTGTGGGCAAATTGTTCAAGGATTGAACAATAGGAATCCATTGTGAATCCAATTATTATGAGGATTTTTGGAATAAGTATTCAGACCCCAGCAAATGGTGCTGTCATTAAAATAGGTTGGTGCCGTAACAGATTCGTTTTCAGTTTTGAATCAAATGTATTTTTATCTCCAGTTTATAAAATATTTGAATGGATTCATAATATAGAGGGTGTAAGTGTACCTACCTACGCGACTTGTTGTTTTGTAAATGTCACCGAACAAGAAGCCAGCCAACAGAGCGAGATAATAAGCACTTAACCTTTTTCAAATAAATTGCATCATAAAAGTTATCTAAGAAAGATGCCGAAATGAAATTTTGCTTATAAGGATTCATCAACAAAGATATTAGATATAATGAAATCGGTTCTCTACCTACACCGTCAATGAATACGGTGATATGGGACGAAAATGGTGAAGATCGGTAAGAAACTAAAAGTTATCGATCGATATAAAGATATTAATAGCTTCCACTTACACATGGATCGTAAACACCACAATGAATGGACTTAAATAGAAACGGTCGAAAAGACTTTTCCTGACCTATCAAATGTATAAACGCTTCATCATTTATATTTTACGATCGTCAACATGACAAACGTACAAATTATCGTACAACCTATTAAACTACGACCATAAATAGAGTTACTATAAAATATAAACGTAAACGTTCAATAAAAACTCAAGAAATTACGGCCCCAAGGAAAGTAATTTTCCAGTTGTATTGCCATTTCCCACACCTTGAGGTAATTCACAACTATTACTGAATTCCATTGAAAAAACATAATCGCGCCGAGTGCAAGACACCATATGGCCGCTATGGCCATCAACCATGTCCAAAGACATAAATGGGCACGTTGTCGTCACAGTCGGAATACCTGTGCGAGCGGCGCAGGGGCAGCCTTGCGGTGCGCGTATGGGGGGCACGAGGGAGGGGGGCAACACTCCCGCGCAACCTGCTGCCTCCATCACTCCTCGCGGCCAGTGTCTCGCCTGCGCATGCACAGCGCCCGCGCACTAACAAAACGCTACACGAACACTTGTGCTCTAAACGTTCAAAACAAACGAAATACTAGTGCTAACTCAGTGAAGTGACAGAAAGATCTAGTGATGTGCCTCTAGTTATTTACGTAAAAGGTAAACAGTGCAGTAAATGTTTGGTTTTCTACCTTATCCTACTGTTTTACGGTCAACAAGGGCATTTGTAAGTTAGCAATCCAGTTTAGCATTTATATACGTACTTATCATGTCTATACTAAAATTAAGGTTGTCATAAAGGCATTTTTACTATGGAGCTCTGTGTACTATGTCATCGTAGTAATATTCAAAGCAGGTGCATCTGATTTTGTGAATGACTACGCTGTAATTGCGACCGACCGGTTCGTGGCTTGCATAACATGTTAAATGGAGTAGTGTGTCATCGAAGCCTGCGCATTCTGAACACATTGCCCAAGTTGCCCAAGTACAGAAAGTGACAAATATTGCCAAGTGTCGTTAATGACATCATGCTGTATAATATGTTCGCACTCCACCCACAGCGCACGTGTCGTGAGGTTATACTAAAACAGTGATTTATGACAATTAAACAATACGACAATGATTTAAAATTGAGGAAAAAACATGGTACTGTGTTCTTACAAATTATTGTCTTACTAGAGGTATAATAAAACAAACGAGCGATGTTAATGATGTTATTCACACGAAGGGTAAAAAATTCAAAACAATCTTGATTTTATACTTTTTGTACTCAAGTGTGAATGACATTGTAATGGCGAGACACATTACCGAAATATGTACATATTCACATGCACTTACGTTTTACATACAACTGAACATGAGCTTAAAATTATTTGACACCTAGGCGTGTAAATATCCTATATAAATATCAGCTGTTCATTTATTTTACTTGAGATGTTTGAGTAGATGAAGTTCTATAATTTGTAAAGCAACTGCTACAAAACATATCAGTTTTAGTAATTTACGTTGCATAAAATTTAAACTTCAGATAAATTGCCATGATGTCAAAGAATGGTTTATGCTAAACTCCGAAAAGAAAATTATTGAATATTTTCTATTACATTTTCATTCATCTATTATTTGAATTGAATTGAACCATATATATTTTGTTGCGAAATTCACAATACCCGTCCACCTGCCTAGCTATCATAACGCTGTCAAAATACTTTACTGTATGTATATCCCTATTCACCGATATCTCCATCAAATGCCGGGAATGTATTTCATAAGTGTTAAATATTTTGTAGGCATTCTCACACATAGTTTAAAAATTCACTTCGTGTCTGTCTGTGTGCGCACTTAGATCTTCTACTACGTACGCAATAGAATTTGGTGCGTTTTTCAGCATCATCATCTTCTAAGCCTTTTCCAATTATGCTGGGGTCGGCTTCCAGTCAAACCGCGGCGGGTGCCGCTGAATACCAGTATTTTACATGGAGCGGTTACCTATCTGACCCCCATTACCCAGTTAGTACTGGGTAATACGATACCCCTTGATAAGGTTGTCAGACCACTTGCCACTGACACCTGTAACAACTGTCAAAATTCTTTAAATGACAGCTGGGACCAATGGAGGCACGGGACAAACTCGTTTTTCATCACCGTTTAGTTTGTCTAGTAATTTAAACGTATTGTTTTTTAAATAACAATACAACAATAATAAATAATATAGAAATATTGGTATATTAGATTAAATTAGTAGACATAGGTATACAATATATAGATAGGTGTTTCTTTCTACGTGGATGGCCGGCACATTATCGGACGCACCCAAGCACGAACCACGCTGTTAGCCGGGCGCTTGTTAAAAATAAAATTTTACAATTTTAGCGGGTGCTAAAATTGTAAAATTTTGAATTGCGAATTGAAATTTTTTTGAAATTGTGAATTGCAAGCGAAGTGTGTGTACAAAAGGAATAAAGAGAGGGTTCTCTTTATTCCTTTTGTACACACACTTCGCTTGCAATTCAAGAAAAACACCTACAATGATTGTTATTGTTGCCTTTATGTATATTGTATTGTTTGTAAGATAAAAATAAAATAAACGAACAATAAGTAAATCCGGGCTTCGCTTGCTCTTTATGGTTTTCCTTCGCATCGGGTGAATTCGTATCGATATCAACATTAATCTGTGTAATTGATACTGCAAAACAATTTATAAATATACTCCTTTGAAAAAACCCAAAAAAAAAGTATAGTTCCATAACCCACAGGTATATTTTTTAGTTTTACTTTTTATTTTCCTTAATCATCAAAATATTTTGGCTACAAGCTTGCCACACATTTGTTACAAAATCAACTGGAACGTTCGTAATTTATGCCTGGTCACCATAGTAAATCAGTCCGCATGTCACTAGATGAAAAATTTGTGGGCATTAGTGATCAAATCAGCGAGTACATTCTACCTAGAATTTTATTACATTACAAACCGACCAGGCTGAGCTTACCTAGTATTACAAACTGCAGTAGTGTCGCTGGTATTACAGTTACGTCACATTTGAACTGGTCATGTCTTATGCTAACAGACGACTTAACATATTCATCGATCAACATTAAGTTGGTGTAATTCCTCTTTTACGTGCTTAAAGCAGTTTTTACAGAAACCTAAATACTTACCTAACTTACCCAATTTTGTGATTTTTTTTATTGTGGAAATATGTACATGTGAATTATTGATGGAACTATTATGGATCCAGTCTGAAGTATCTGTCAGTATATGGTGTCCTCAGCTGGTCCACAATTTCTCCGTAGAGAGGCGCTGTGTAATCATAACGTAAATACGTCGATTTTAAAATTTAAAATACTCGTATATCATTTAATATTTTTATAATTTCACTTATTCATATCTATGGATAAAACTACAATTCAACTAAAATTCTATAGAATAATTGTATTTTCGATTCAAACATTTCTATTTCTAATCATCGTTTCATATTTTTCATCTTCAACCGCGCGCTCGTGCTTTGGTTTGACCGAAATTTTACTGAATTTAATTAATTAAATTTTTTATCTGTCAGTGCTAGTTGTCCGCAGTCGGGCCACCATTCCGTACCCAGACTGACTGATCTTTCAAAGATCTGCCGAATGTCAAATATAAAAGACGGCCATGTTCATTCGAGCCTGTTGATCCTCTCTGATGATGTCGTCTGATTCATGATTTTGGACAAACTGACATCGTTCAGAAGCGATACCATTCATAGTCGACTATTCATACGAATATAAATACAGCAAAACATCAAGTATTCTTACACGTGGAATTGGTATCTATGTAATTTTTGAATAAACATAATACCGACCTGTTTCGGATTCAGAGATTGGAAGTTCTTCCCAGAAGTAGTAGATTGGGTTCTCGTCACTTCAGAAAAAAATCTCATAATTACATAAGTTTTACCACTTCTGAAAGTTTGTTGCCCTGGTGCCAGTACATGGCCACAATATACATATTACGAGTAATTTGACTCTAGAATTTTAAAACTAAAGCTGAATTTGGGCATTCTTAAACCTGTTTAAATGTCCAGTTATTTCTGCAAATTGTGAAATTACATAGTATCAAAGAATTAACGGACCTGCGTTTCATGTCGTGGCAAGAGCCTAATAATGTATCCTTTTAAGGAGACATGTCACTGTATAATCACAGCTGCACATAAGATAGTTAATTATGTAATTAAAGCAATCAATCAAAATATTGACATATGACTAGATTTTTTACGTCGAGAGCTATATAATTAACTGTCCCTGAATAACTTAATTGCTGATTCAAATTAAAACAACCGAACTGACTAAAGTGCGTCAGACTAATTTAATTAAAAAAATAAAACAATTAAAAACTGAAAGAATGATGATTCATATGATGATGAATTGTGAGGAATTCATCATCCTCCTAGCGTTATCCCAATTAATTTAGTTTCGGAACAGCAAACTTTCCTCTTCCATATGTCATTTTATCCTGACCTATATAACTCAGAAATACGAGGATGAGACTTAACAAATATAATTTCAGAACTAGCAACAAGAACATCCCCTTAATATTACTAAGTCTAGCTGTCTAGATTTACACCGGTCTAGAGTCTATTGTAAACCTAAGTAAACAAACCAGATTTTATTACTAATAACAATGACCACATCACGGGTGGCTGCACTGTAAAGAGCTCTTTGAAGACATTGAAGATTACCTAGCGTGACCTGAGAACAAATGGGCTTGTATTTAGCATATTATATTTAAATAGGTACACAAACATACTAGATTTTGTATGCATCTAGATCTTTTTTGTATCAACAACATGTAAAGATTACGACTAATTGCCAGAATTGTCATTTTACATGGAATACTGCCTATGCGAATGGTAGCTTTATAATATCGAACTGATCTCTTGAAGTTAGTAAAGAAAAGTGCTATTACCATTAAATATTCTATCTTTCTATAAAGCAGTAAAAAGCACGTCGTCCGCGTAGGAACAGTGCGTGATAAACCCGTGCGCTTGAGTAGCGCGCATAATGACGACAACTGAACGGAACAGAACCTCACTTCCTACACGTCGTTTGATCGATGTGCATAACAGTTCTGTCTTGTATATTGTTCTGTAATATACGAGGGTATTAGACAATGTATTTATTGCTAATAGTCTGCTGATGACAGGAAGAGAACAAGAACTGAAATACTAAAACATGTTCTAACAGAAAAGTAAGTGAATAGAAGATTGAGGGAAACAATGCCCGCAATAAAAACATAACTTGGGAAATGTGGGTGTACAATTAGGTACACCTGTGCCTAACTAACCCTTCTGGAATTACAGTCGTGATGCAATATAATAAGAACACCTAAAAAAATAAGGCTGTGAAAATGAGGTACCAACCTACTACCTACCTATTTAGAGAGAATCTTTTATGAATAAAAGGTAGTCGGATCTTTAAAATTTTATATGGTTGGTCTTTCCAAATTGACTATCGCTTTTTAAATCACAATGTCTAAATATCAACCACCACTTGGTGTGTCAAAACTAGTAAGATGGCTCACGATTTGAACATATCTTTTTATCTGACTGTCCAGAAGGAATTTATGTTTGAATGTCTATTTCTTTGTTATACTTGGTAGCTCAGACACTACAAATAACTTTTAAAAGTAGGAAAATGAAGCTCTCGAGTTCTATAAAGTCTAAACTCTAAACAATAACGATCAATACAAGCAAAAAGTTAGCAAAAAGTTCTTCATTGTATCAACAAACTCTGAAAATAAGGGCGGTGTACAACAACTTTGAACTGTTGAGACCCCTCTTTAACTGCTACATTTACATATAAATATGTCCTGGCCCTAAGGTCTAAGCGACATTGAGAGAACAAGGAAAAACAAGCTTTATGATTCATCGTATTTTATTTGTTTAAAGGAAAAGATTTAAATTAGGATTACGTTGAAGTCTGGCTTCTAAGACTTGGATTAAAAATAATCTTTTGCAATCGGTTTTCAGTTTGTTAATCGTACTGTGGTACGGTCCATTTACGTTGAAATCAACAATAAATAAAAGGTGGCATAAATAGTAAAATTAGATTTGTTATGTCAACAATTTATAATGGGCTATTTGCACCTGATCTTGAAATGCCTGGTCTGGTTTGGACTTTGGTCGCTAGATCAAACCAATGAGCAACATTTATAGGCTCGTACTGCCCGTACGTAATAAGCGGATGGAATAAGAAGATTGTGCATTAAAAGCCCCTCCAACCATTTAAAGTAACGACACTTACATTAAGCTCTCCCGGGGTTGCCTTGCCGTAGCCAATGCTATTGCTACAAGATACAGAAGTGAGTTTCGTTGGTTTCTGAATTGAGAATTTGGCAAATTCTTCTTCTTTCTTCAATCTTATGTGATCCCTTCGAGATTCAAAGTATACTTCGACACATTGTCAACTTATCAAATTCTCAAATCAGAAACATGGTATTTGAGGATCGTATATCTGGCTCCTGGACCTCAAATTCTCAACATGTAATCATTTCAGGGGTCACAGATAACTCACAATCGCTCAGTTGATTTGATTACTCGCTAAGTATACTCTATTGATACATAGATCGGTAGGTAGATACTTAGATGGTTAGTGTATCACGACATGTGATCAATCCACGTCACGTATCGTAGGTGTTCACAGCGAATAAATAACATTATGTAAAGGAAGGAGATGTACTATGACAATTTGTTACGGACGAATGTTCTGACACGTGTCGTCTTAATAATGTCTCTCTATATCGAACGATTATTTACGCGAAAATGTTTAGTCCAATTAATGATACCAATAAAGAAAATATTACTGTTATATTGTTATTGTGTTTTTCCATCAAGAATTTTCAGAAGCAGCCACAGAGTCTGGATTTGTGCGCAATTGATGGCAATAGGCTCGCCCCCTATTACATGGGACTTAAACATAACTGGTGAAATGTGGGTGTACTCTTAGGTAGGTACACCTCTGCCTAGCCATTCTAGGATTACAGGTTATGTTTACTATTATTTTGCTATTTGGTGTTTAACGAGCCTTGTGAATTCAGCAGCATGCTTCTTTGTGGTACCAAAACTTGGGCCAGTGATATTACGATAATAATTGCAAATTGGCCTCACGACGGTTCCGTACCTAATGATAATGATAAAGATTGTGAAACCACGATTAACCTTTGCAATATTTATTACCTTAACAAAGTACCTTAGTAAGCTAACAATAATGCTGTATTCTGTGTAGCACGCACAGCCGCACACTATTCTACTAGGATCTGTATGCGTGCCATAATCCGATTCAAATCAACTCAGTGGGTGGCGAGCCTCATCGACACCCAATAGCAATCGACCCACTGCTAACCTTTTTGTAATAAACATGCAATCAAATACTCCAAGGAATTTACAATAAACAATAGTTCCGGGAACTATGACAATTTCAAAGAGAATTCCGTTACAAAAAAATTCGTCAAAAATATGCGCTGCAGATACGAGTATGTAAGCTGACCTTTGACACTAAGATTAAATTAATAACTGGAAAACGAAGCGTATTCGCCGGAATACCTGTTACCAAATACGTGTAAACTTCAAGCAGAAGAGACAGACAGATGTGAGTTTCGTATATTTTTGAACAGTAGACTGTTCTGTATGCAGGTTGGTCGAACCCAGCTTTGACCGAAATTTTTTTTGCATCATGAAACGAAACGCGTTTGCGCAGGGGACTTTTCGTGAAATACCTGTTACAATAGTAGATAGCTCAAATATAACAGAGGTAGCTGAAAGGCACGCGTATTTTTTTATACAGATAGGATCCTTTGACCGAATAAAATTTCCATTACATCGTTAAATTTTTGCAAAATCTCGTTCCATCTTCGTGCTTTTAGCTCCTTTATGCCCAAGTTATCGGCTTTCTTAGTTATTTTGTTTTACTGAATTCAAAGAATTACTAAACTAAATCTATCCAGGATTCCCTATTTTTAACACACCATCGTAGAGGTATCCAATCTGGTGTACTTTAAATAAATCTTCTATTACTACTGTCACTGGTAAATAATCGCCGTTGCAAGTTTTGATGATGTAAATTGAGTTATCATGAAAATGCTGCATGAACGGTCGGTGCGTTACGGTGGAACATCCACCAATATTCAGCATTTATATACGGCATCATCAATATTTCGTGGAACCGGCTGCGTAGAATTACAGAGAAATATAACAGTGGTTGAAATAATTGTTCAGAATTTGCAATATCGGTTATCAAAACGGACTACGATTGTATTCGATGAATTTAGTTCAGCGAAACCCTGGAGGATATCGTTTTCATTGCCATTGTGTAGTTTTATAGTTATTTCTGAAACAGCACATTTCTTAGTAGAGGTAATTGCAACTCTAGAGAGTTCGGGTGATTTTTCAATGCAAAAAATTGAGTTATCATGAAAATGCTGCATGAACGGTCGGTGCGTTACGGTGGAACATCCACCAATATTCAGCATTTATATACGGCATCATCAATATTTCGTGGAACCGGCTGCGTAGAATTACAGAGAAATATAACAGTGGTTGAAATAATTGTTCAGAATTTGCAATATCGGTTATCAAAACGGACTACGATTGTATTCGATGAATTTAGTTCAGCGAAACCCTGGAGGATATCGTTTTCATTGCCATTGTGTAGTTTTATAGTTATTTCTGAAACAGCACATTTCTTAGTAGAGGTAATTGCAACTCTAGAGAGTTCGGGTGATTTTTCAATGCAAAAATAATCCACTAAATTATTTTACATAACGTGTGTTGGCCCGATGGGTTCCAATTCTTTTTCTTAGCGTGTCTATGACAATTTTAATTGAGTCTGTCCAAAATTTGAGGACGAGTTAGGCAGTTTCAGTAGCGTCCATCAGCTCGTGTGATGTGCAAACAACAGGACAGGCAGGACACGATATCAAGTGTCCCATCGTTTGTAGAGAAACACCACATTTACACTCCAGGGCAGAGTCATCTATGAATCTCCAACTAAACAAGTTTTTCTAACTTCGGCCAGCCTGTGTCTGGAATCTATTTAATTCCAATTAGGCAAAGATACAAACGATAAAAACTTTCATCACTACTAATTTAAGACCTTTAGACTCCGTTGCACGAAAAACTTAACTCCGAGTTAAATATGCTAACAAGAGGTTAAATTGACAATATTATATGATAAACTGTCAATTTAACCACGACTTATTAGCAACTAACTCTGAGATAAGTTTTTTGCGCAAGTGCGCCTTAGAGGATAGCATTTCAAAAGCCTTCGTTTGTGCTCACTTTTGTTTTAACAGCACCTCTAGCGCATTTAGACTGCCTCGTTGGTCTAGTGGTCGTAAGCACGACTGCTGAGCACGAGGTCCTGAGTTTGATTCCCGGGTCGGGCAAAATATTACTGGGTTTTTCCATCAGAAATTTCTCAATAGCAGCCACAGAGTCTGGATTTGGGCTCGCCCCCTATTACATGGGGCTTCAAAATAACCTAACTGGCGAAATGTGGGTGTACTATTAGGTAAAGCTCTGCCTAGCCCTTGAGGGATTACTGGCGTGATGTTATGTCTAGCGCATTTCAAGATGCCTAACAGTTTAGGCTAGGCATTGATCATGGAGTGAATAAAAAGTTTTATGAAATGGATACAACATAATCAGCCTATAATGTTCCCACTGTTGGGGCACTCAGCCTCCTCTCTATGAGAGGGAATGGGCTATAATCCACCGCGCTGGCCTAGTGCGGGTTGGTAGATGTCACATTTCTTCGAATTTTTGGTTCCAGGACAAGTCGATTTCCTCACGATGTTTTCCTTCACCGTTTTTAAAGCAGTGGTGATGAAATAAAATATACAAAGTATTGCGCCTGCCTGGGTTCGAACCCACGACTTACTGTTCGTAAGTCGGGGCCGCCACCACTGGGCCACCGCTGCTCTCATGAAATGGATACAATTGGTTAAATAATTTTGTACCCACATCTTTAAATTAACAAACACTCTTTCGGACTACATAATGAGCAAAACATCTTATTTTTTATACAAATTAAGATAAGCTCCAGTCATCATCACGCATGATTTATTTAAATCTAGCGCGTTGTGGGCGAAGTAGCTGAGTGTTGTCGCCTCGTGGCTGTCCTTGTAGCCGGTACGTATTAGTTAATTAGTAATCATTACAAGAGGAATGTGTGTGCGGCACATGACTCAAATATATTGTAACGTAGCTAATAAGGTAATGCTGTCTAGATAAACTGATATGAGGCTACTCGGCACTACCTAGGTCCACTACTTCATAGTTCACTGCAAGAAAATAAAATGATTGGTTACTAATGCAAATTAACACCAAATGAACTCATACATGGTGAGAGCGAATCGTATGTACAACGCAACCTGCCAGGAGGCTGACATCGACATTTTCAATACAAGTATTGCTAAATTGAAGAAAACTTTATCTAATGGCTTCTTCGAGCGCAAATAGTAATTTTTCTCTTTGGTGTTATGTAAAATTAAGTCTATCTTAAATTTTCTGTTTCTGATTCATTTATTACTCTCACTGTCTGTTTAGCTGTAAGTTTTCCTAAAAACGAAATAAATAAATAAATCTTATAGCAAAAGTCATATCTACCGAAAACTGCTTAATTAGGAAGATCCTGATAGTATATCATCACTACATAATACCTATAAAACAAAGTGACTTCCCGCTGTGTGTCCCTATGTATGCTTAGATCTTTGAGACTACGCAACGGATTTTGATGCGGTTTTTTTTAATAGATAGAGTGATTGCAGAGGAAGGTTTATATGTATAACATTCACCCGTGCGAAGCCGGGGCGGGTCGAAATACTAACAATTTCAAAATGTTATTTTAAAACAAATAAGGCAATTCTGTGAAACTTAAAATATTAAGGCTCCTCTATCGCCAATACACAGTACGCGGCCGCACAAACAATTATAGCAAAGCAAAGTAGCGAAATAAATAAAGCCAACAGAGACAAACTAGTCCTTGTCATTATAAATTCATTCATTTTATATTCGGATCGTTTACTTCAGAGAAACTGTTATGTTTGATTAAATTAATATCTTAAATATCAAAACTACACTATTCAACATAACAATTTGTAGCAACTTAAGGTATAATTTTGATATTTCTGTCTTAATAGAAGAAAATACAACCGCCAAAATAATAATACCGCTCTGGTTTTCTTAAATCTTCTTTTCTTGTCCAGGCGGTTTTCCTCTGAAATGCGCTCCCTCAGAATATCAGGACGGCCACCAGTCGGTTCACATTCAAGGCAAAAGCTCGCGAACACATTCATAAGAAGTTGGCAGACTCGTCACACAAATAATTTGTCGTTTTTCTCCATCTATGTTGTTTTTTATTTTATCTTTCTTTACTTTGTATATTTTGTTTGTATGTATGTTTATATGTATTTATTATTATATTTTGTCTTCGCAATTTTCTATACTATTGCACCTACTGTTTTGTCTCTGCATAAAGTTTTAGCCTAAGGTAGACTGGTAGAAAATGCCCAAGGCATTAAGTCCGCCTTTGTCATTACGTGCATAAAGTTTTAATAAATAAATAAAATATGATACCCTCTTTTCATGAAGATTCAGCATTTCATTTTTATTAAGTAGATAATTAGGTAAGCCTTTTCTTATCTATGTAAGGGTTGGCTTCCAACATAACCTAAACCGGATGCATCTAAATCAAACCAGTTTTAAACATGACATAGTGGGTAACACAATAACCCTTAGAAGGACTGATTGTCGGACTTTAGTGCTTCTGATTACTCATATCGACGAATTAATAGAACCTCTTACAACTACAAGTGACATAACATCACGCTTTGTCATCCCCGAAGGGAGAAGGCAGAAGTGTACCTAACAAGTACAGCTATACATTTGTCAGTTATGTTTAAGTCCCATGTAATAAGGGGCGAGCCTATAGCCATCATCATCATCTTCCTGCTCGTGACCAATGTTATTTGGAGTCTCCCATTCTCCGCTGTCCATCGTCTCTCTATCATTTACTCCTTTTTCCTTCAAATCATTCCTCACACAATCCGTCCGACTTTTTTTTGGTCTTCCTCGCTCCTAGCCTATTGCCATCAACCTGGCACAAATACAGATTCCATGGCTGCTACTGAGAAATTCCTGATGGAAAAATCCAATAACACTTTGCCCGACCAGCGAATCGAACCCAGGACCTCATGCTCAGCAGTCGCGCTTGCGACTACTAGACCAAAGAGGCAGTACAAGTGACAATTTCCAAAAGCTACTGCGCTACCAAATATGGGGAGTAGATCATCTTTACACCACTAACGTACTAGTACTAAGTACGTACTGTAACTGGCATTCTAGTTTAGCTCGTGCCAAATAGAAACGCAAGGATAAGGCGAGTATGACTAACATCGGGTAACTAATTAAAGTAACTGTTATAAACTGCCTTCGATCAGTCCCGGATCTACGATTTTTTCGAACCGGGGCAGAAACTTGATACTGGCGCCCCTCTCTCCGATTCGCCTTTTTTGGTGTCCGTTGCCGAATGATAAAAAACGCAACCCTTATAGATCCGTCATGTCTATCTGTCTGTTTGTCCGTACGTATGTCACAGCCACTTTATTCCGAAACTATATTAGGACTACACAGTTGAAATTTGGTAGGTAGATGTATTCTGTGAACCGCTTTAAGATTTCTATACAAAAAAAAAAGATTAAGGGACTCCAACCATTTTTTCTCAGTAAACCGTTTGAAAGATATGACACTTCCAAAGTGGTAAAATGTGTTCTTCCCCCGTCTAATTTCTAAAGTAAGAGGAGGATTTAAAAAAAAAAATAAAAAAAATGCAGGATTGTAGAACGTAAAAAAAACTTTCAACGAAAATTGGTTTGAATAAGATTTGATGTTTAGTTTTTGAGATATATGGGACCTTTTCATCAAACTGCAGCAGTAACTTTGTTTTTCATGAACATACTATGAAAAACAAATTTGGTTTTGCTGTTGAATGTAATACGATAGATGACTTCAAAATATTTTTATTATTTTGTTGGCCGTTTTTTTCATTTACCTATATCCATCCAGGGTTTTTTTTACGGATGGGAAATCGTCAAAGGAGGTCCCACTCTGGGCGGAGGGGGAGTGTCAGACTAGTACTGACTAAAATGTTCCTCCTTTTGCCCTTTGTGTTCCAGGGCCGCGGTATCTCTTTCGAATAGTCCCGCAACCCTGGCAGGCATCAGTCCTTTTGGTCCCCTTCCCATTTGCTGACACCTCTTTCAGGCGTGCACGCGCCGTCGACCTAGGACATAAGACGGACGGACGGCGAGCTAGTCCATTACTCACGGTCCACAGTCACAGGCCCGCGCCTACGGTGGCCGGGAACCACCACGTGGCCCCCGATGCCCAGGGCGTCTCTCGCGGCGGCGGGGACTTGAGGCCCCCTCCCTCTCACATCCCGCCACCTCCTTCGCTAGCATGACTGCTTCGCAGAAGGAGAATCCAACTAGGCTTCCTAGGCGCTTTTTGGAGCAAGTTTTGTATTTTCAATCAAACTATATTATGATTTTGGCGCCCCCTGAAACTGCCGCCCGGGGCGCGTACCCCGGTTTGCCCCCCCCTAGATCCGGGGCTGCCTTCGATTAGATGAATCAGTGTTCTTCAATAAGCAGTTTACCTCATCCGAAGAATCGCAATCAGACGTTTACTGTTTAGCATAAATTCTACGAGATGCGTTTACGATCTTACATACCTGAGGTTTGAGTTAATAAGGTTGTATACCTGACGTAAGTGTTACGAATGGTGGATCGTCTAAAATAGACGTGACGATAGATCAGCTGTGTTTAGTAGGTACAGACGGTAGCAAACACTGCCCACTAAAATCCATACTTCCATTCTTATATGCTTTATAAATGCAAAAGTGTTTGTCTGTCTGTTACCTTGAGCTCATCGTTATGAAATTTGACGGATAGGCAGCCTGGTACCTAGATAAGGACATGGACTACTTTTTTATCCTGGTTTTTTCTATTAAAACAGATGTGGTACCTACAAAATGCATGTAGACGAAGTCAGCTAGTCCACACTTCTATTCTTCTATTTTCTGTCTGTTAAGCGTTCATGCCTTGAAGACTGAACTGATTTGCACACATACAGCATGTAAACAGAGGGTCCGTTTACATGCTGTATCGGTTCAAATCAGTCCACGAAGCCGTCTACAAGCACTATACATACATCAAATTATGTAACTTTACACAAAAATTATTGCTGGGAAACGACTTTTTTTTGGGTTGTAAAATCACGTTTAACGCACTCAAAACATTGTGGCAATGGATAGATTGAATAGTACGGGGATCGTGGAGATGTTTAATGTAAAAATGTTACATTAAAAACATGTATTTAAAAAAAAGTTGTGAAAAAGTTGGAACTTTGACCCCCAATATCTCTGTTGAGCGTGTTCTGTGTTCGGTGAGATAATTAAATAGTCTGACTCCAGAGAAGTAAAAGTCTTTTAATTGGGTTCTACTAGGTAAGCGGCGAGGCAGGGCGGTGGTACGCAGGCGACTGGCGAGCCGATCGCTCGCTCCCTCATATTTCGTCAAGAATGCAATTCAGCATATTGCCATTACTGAGCCGCTACATCTCCGTAACTAAAAGGTTCCCAGGTATGGTCTAGGACAAAAAATATCGCAATGACGGGGAGAACAAGTACCTTTCGACTTCGTTAAGAGTCTTGTTACACCCTCTATACCTGGGTTCTTACTCAAGACTACACGAGTCTTGCCAAGGTGTATCGTACAACACAGTAGTTGGGTTGTGGACGTCAGATAAGCAGCCGCTCCACGTATACAACTGCATCTGGTTAGACAGGAAGCCGAATCCTACGGAAAAGGCCAAGCAGATGATGAGGCAGACCTGGGATAATTTCCGACCTCCACGCGAGTGAAACGGCAGGCTAAGGCTAGTATGTTACAATAAATTATCTTACATAACAATATAAAACTCGGTCCGGTTTAAACGCGCGGCCCACGCGTCACACAACCTCCTATACATTCATTGTTCTCTTTTGTTGGGCTCGTTCTTGATTATTATGTACGTTTATTATGTATTGTACTAAATCAATACTTAATGAGAGATTTATGGCGAATTGATCGAGAATTTTATACTTGGCAGTTGCATTGATGTTTAATAAGTGAGATTGTAATGTGTATCGTGTACAATTCATCTTCTGCCTAGGCTTTTCCCAACTATTTTGGGGTCGGCTATTTTACATGGAGCGAGTGCCTATCTGACCGCCACAACCCACTTAGTACTGGGTAATACAATACCCCTTGGTAAGACTGGTTGTCAGACTTTTTAGGCCACTGACTACCTGTAACGACTGTCAAAGATCTACAGATGACAGCCGGGACCAACGGCTTAACGTACTTTCCGAGGCACGAAGGAAACTCGGTATGTGATGGGCGGTCACCCATCCACAGACTAACCTAGGCAAGCACGGCTTAACCTAAAGATCGACCTGAGCGACTGTTAATATTTTGCCACGAGCTCCTCCTGTATGGTGTACAATTATACATAGTTAATTAGTATTCTATCCATGTTAGCTAGAATACTTATTTACTATGTACACCATATAAATTGCAGGTATAAACACCACGCCTGTAGTCCCCAAAGGGTTAGGCAGAGGTGTACCTAATAGTACACCCATATTCTGCCAAGTATGTTAAGTCCCTTGTAATTTTAGGGGCGAGCCTATTGCCATCAAATGGCTTTTTATTCAGACTCCGTGGCTGTTACTGAGAAATTCCTGATGGAAAAATCCATTATCACATTTTAAAACCTGGGAATCGAACCCAGGACCTCATGAAATTAGGCAGTCCAAAAAAGAAAGCAGGTATAGAAGTAGACACAATACATTGGTTAACACAATGGGTGGTGGTACCTTTGGGTTAAAAAAAACGAATCCTAATAATTTATAATTAGGATTCGTTTTTTTCGTTTTAATCATTTCTTAAAAGGTCGTCCTCTACATCCTTGCTTGGATATAGATAGGTAAGACTACACTGTGGTATTGGGGTAGCTGTAAGTATTTACTTTAAACAATAACTTTTGGTTAAAGTTACAATAATAATCTTTATGAATATTACTTACGAGCGACCCGCTCCGGCTTCGCAAGAGAGAGAATGGGTAAATGGGTGGCCCAGTACGGTGTGGTAAATGCCACACGTCCCCGATTTTTTATAAGCTTTCAATAAATCTGTGTAAAAATATTGTTACTACTGTTAAATCAGTCTCAAATAAAACTCACAGTTTGTAAAGGTACACACGGCTACACATCAATCTATACATTTCCAGTATAAGCTGACCTCTCATTGTACGGAAATCCTATACGATACGATCAATACAATAGATCAGCATAAACTGGAAATGTATAGCTTGATGTGTAGCCGTGTGTACATGTACAATAAATAAATAAAAATATGCATATACGATACATACAAATATGTACGTATTTGGTCAGTATTGTGTTGAGTGCAATATGTTTGAATCCCTTTTTTTTACGTTTCACGGTACTACAATTGGACACACGAACGCTTTCAATGTTGATTCCGAAAATATTGGTTTTAAATTCTCTGTGTAAATAAATGAAAATTCCATCGAGAAAGTGATGATTGTTGATGAATAGACCAAGAACTAAGATCATTTATCAATGTGACGTTTATTCGGTGAAAAATTTGTGAATATACAATATAGAAAAGCGATGTATTGTATACCGAATCGATTCCGAAAATTAAATCGAACTATTATTCTAAAGACCATATTAATATTATAATTCGTCTTTACTGATTTTAATTTTCATGATCATCATCATCATTTCAGCCGAAAGACGTCCACTGCTGGACATAGGCCTCCCCCAAGTGTCGCCACATTGACCGGTCCCGTGCGACTCGCATGCAGCGGATCCCCGGAATCTTCACCAGGTCATCGGTCCACCTAGTGGGAGGCCTTCCAACGCAACGTCTTCCGGTTCGCGGTCGCCACTCCAAAACTTTTCGGCCCCATCGGCCATCCGTTCTGCAAGCAATGTGCCCTGCCCACTGTCATGTATGTTTGACAATTCTTTGAATTCTTTGAATCGCCTTTTTGCGATGTGTCCTTTTCAAGTAACCACAAACTTGGATGTGGTTTGGTTGGTCACAGTTCTAACCTAACCTAACCCGTTTGGACGGGATGCCCTAGGTTCATTACTGCAACCAACTTTGAAAAACGTCAGAAAATTAATAGACCTCATGTATTTAAAAAACGAACACCATTGTTAGAAAATGAAAAAGATAAATATTCAATAATCTTCTATAGAAAATCCTATATCCACTAAATACTCAAGTACACTTCATGATTCTGAATGGTGACTTACTTATATTTAGGTACTTGTATGTTTTCGACATTTCCGACAACGTGTCATTCCCATGCAAAAGGGTGCCGGAAATTAGTTGGGCATACTCGAAATAGATTTAATTCCCCTCAAATAGTTGAGCTGAATGGTGCTGATCCATGCGTCATGTTCGTGAACGGGCGCCGTCAGTAGGATCTGGTCATCTCTTAGCTGCCATGGTTTATTTTATTTTTGAATTGTTGATTATTTAATTTTACTCCGGACGCTCTTGACTTGCACGTCTTTCTACATCGTTCTCACTTAATTATATGTATAATTTCAACATAGATTATATAAACCAAGATTTTGTAACAATATTTTGATTGAATAGTGTCCATAGAGATTCTTGCCCATTCTTCTTCATAGATATCTACGTTTAGAATGAGCATCTACACGTTCTTTCACAAGTTGTAATGCCTTTTGACTGGGACTGTAGCTTCGTTTTTTTTATATTCAAAAGTGCCTGTAAGAGTCTAATTGAAATAAATAGTTATAGTTTGAGATGCAGTAGGCCAGCCCCTAAATCAGATCCAGCCTGTCCCCTTGCTGCCCTCCCTAGCGACGCCCTAAGCAGAGGCTCGTACGCCGCACGGGGTGCCCTTAGCGAGTGATCGCTTAGTATTTAGGTTTTAATTGCCCCTGATTAATTAAATTCAAGGCATCCACAGGATTAGTCCGATTAAGCAGTATCCAGCCTCATAGGCTGAATTGCGAGATGGCATTATAAAAAAAAATAAAAAATGCGTGAGTAAAGTCATATATCATCTTTCTTCATCTTTCACTCATATACTACATATGAGTGAAAGATGATCTTATACCTATCCATTCTTCATTATCTACCTAGCCATTGTCTTTCCGTGCATTGTTTTATTTTACCAGGTAAACCTACAAGCAGGTTACTTAGTAATTTCCTATTTGCATAATGGGAAACTGAATATTTTGCTTGACAATGTCTTTTTCTCTTAAATCAAGAACACGATGCACCAACCGTTGTTCGCGCGTAAATCAAGAACACGATGCACCAACCGTTTCCGTCAACTTTGGCTTCGAAAAAAAGCAGTAATTACGAGTATTCTTTTTTTCCAAATGTAGCTTGGTAATTAATTTCGTACAGCTTTCTGCTCTACTCATCTCGTCATGACATGAGTTTGAACGCGGAACTGCTAATAATTGGTCAGAAAAAACAGCGGATTTGGTACGGTTTCTATGTTTATTTGAAGGGTACTTCAAGCAAGTTTATTCCCAGTTGCTTTGGCGACGTTTACAGGTTTTTAAATACTTTGCTTTGTTTTTTGAAAATTTAAGAATCTGCTTACTATCTAAGTATAAAGGGTGTAACAAGAACATTAACGAAGACGAAAAGTACTTGTTCTCCCTATTATTGCGATCATTTTTTTGTTCTAGACCTGAGAACCTTCTAGTTACGGAGATATTGTGGGTCAAAGTTCCAATTTTTTCACAAAAGTTTTTTTAAATACATGTTTTTAACATAAGATTTTTACTGTAAGTACCTCCACGACCCCCGTACTATTCAATCCAACCATCAGCACAATGTTTTGAGTGCATTGCATTGTATTGTATAGCGGGCTGGTGTCCGCAACTCCACGTCTAACCGCGTATTTTGCGTGCGGGTTCGAAATCTATTCGATCCACCCTAACTCCCCGAGAAAGGCCAGCTTGAGTGCATTACATTGAGTCCTACCGATAAAAGGGACCCCAAAAAAAGAGTCGTTTCCCAACAATAATTTATGCGTAAAGTTACTTAGTTTGATGTTCATAATGCTTGGTAGACGGCTTCGTTAACGGTCTTGTTACACCCTGTAGATAAATCTACGCCGTTTTACTGTAAGGTAGGCTACAGAAGGCGAAACTGCTACAATCCTAATTAGAAGTACATACCTACTTATATGTGTAGATCTTTGACAGTCATTACAGTCAGTGGCCTAAAAGTCTAACATCCAGTCTTACCGAGGGGTACAGTATTACCCAGTACTAACTGGGTTGTGGAGGTCAGATAGGCAGTCACCCCATGTAAAACACTGGTATGCAGCTGTGAGCTGCATCCTGTAAGACTGAAAGCCGACCCCAATACATTTGGGGTACGCAGATGATGATGGTGTGTAGATCTACTGAAAATCTTTTTTAAACATAAAGCTATGAATATCTCTATATCCACTTAAACTCTTCAGGTCGTATTATTTGAAAGATTTCAAAAGGACAATACGCTACCTGTGTTATTCGAAGATTTTTGTCATCTCAGACATAAGCTTATCCTTGTCATGTCGAAAAAGACTCTGAAGCAAAAAGGAATAACCCTCACATTTATTGTTCCGCATAGCTTTGAATCTGTTCTTTTGAGTAGATACATATAGGATTGATGATATGATAGCATGTAACAAGATCCTTGACAAAGCCGAAGTACTTTTTCTCCTCATCATTACGATCAGTTTTTTGTTCTAGACTATACCTGGGAATCCTCTGGTTACGGACATATGGGGTCAAAGTATATGGGGGTCAAAGTTCCAACTTTTTAAACACATGTTTTTTATCGTAATATTTTTACTGTTAACACCTCCACGACGGGGTCCGTACTATTAAATCCACCCATCAGCACAATGTTTTGAGTGCGTGACATTGAGTCCTACCGTAAAACGTGATTTTTCACCCCAAAAAAATATAGTTTCCCAGCAATAATTTTTGCATAAAGTTGCTTAGTTTGATGTACATACATAATGCTTGGTTGATGGCTTCGTTAAGGGTCTTGTTACACCCTGTATATCAGAGCACACATCCATCTAATACTTTATTAATTAATACTGACTCACGATGAACAAATATCCCATCCCCACCAGTTTTTTTTTTTATATTTACTCATCGCTTGTTATTACAGTCGGATTTTGGACTGTTCGTTTTCAAAGAATAATTCGGAACAAATAACAATATTAGGAAGCGATGTGATTTCGAACAATGAATGAGTTTGGTCTGCAAATGTGGTACAAAGACCATTGTAACAGAAGAAAGGTTAAAACATTGACTGTAACTGTTTTTATATTAACGCATGAATATTCATTTTTGACTTCAATTAAACACAAAAGAGCCTCCAATCAAATATCTTTACAAAAACACTATTATTAATATCCGTTGTAAATTTATGATTAATGGCAAAATGGGAATTTATTCAAGCATAGAACTTCTCGCAACTCATTAATCTTATTATTTTCACAGAATTCTCTTGATATCATTTCTCTAAACAGGCGTTTATTTATTTACGTTAATTAATTAACAACAAACAAATTAATAACCCATTTCCAGTAAACGAGTAATATTTTCAAAGAGATTGAATCATTTCTGCTTGTCAGAATGACAGACTAGCAATAGAGAAAAGTGCTAACCTTGTTGCATAGACTCGTGCTGTCAAAAAAACAAAACGGCATGACAACATTTTTACTTTGAACGCGTTTACTAATTAATGCGTGCCAGAGCCTTTGCGATGTTATTCTTGTTCAAATAATTGCAGCAACCCTGCAAAGATCCTGAGATAGGAGCGTTGGTAGTCTTCACATTGACATAGCTCCAGGAGCGGTGGTTTACGGAGAAAATGTTACTTTTGAAATCACTGAGAGATTCTACGTTATACACGATGAATAAAACAATATTTTGGAGATGATTGATTAAGAAGTTCTTTTGCTTTGAAGTTTTTAAAGTAAGCATGCAACATAACTTTAATTTACCAATTATTTTGAACTAATAAAACAAAATTATATTTTTAAATTTATTTAATTTTAGGGAACTTAAAGTACCATATATCTAACTTCTCCAGGAAGGATGAGAGAGAAAACTTAAGCTTTTTCAAAGAAAATTTAATAAAGAAGATCGATATTCTTCTTTTATACGTAAGGATTTACTTGTCTTGTTTTCTTTTAATTATTGATCCAAAATAACATCATTGTAACAGGCTTGTTTACGAATGTGATTCGAACCTTATTTGAACTATGAAATTCTAAAATGGTACTGAACTGCATGATTTGAATGTTTTTACCAGATTTTTAATACAAGTAGATAGTCAGTACTGCACAATATTTAAGGATTTATGCTGTGTGACTAAAAGTGTCTAAATAATGCGTCGAAAAACAGATATTAAATGGGAAACTACAGTCATTCTTGCACAGTCAACAAGGTCTTTTACGCGGCAAATATCCGCTCAACATTCTCTAGAAATATATTTTTTTAAATAGGCTGAAGTATTAGTACGTTTTGTACGACAACGTTACAAAGTCAGCCCCTTAAATAGCCGTCACACTTCCTTGTGTTGAGCTGGCCAGAAATAATGTCAATAACTACTTATCTTAGTTTGCCAATGTCATAAATATTTATGACTGTTATCGGAACGTTATTACTTGGTAGTCAAACAGGTAAGACATAACGTAATCGGTCATAGGTACATTATTTACTATGCATTCAGAATGACAATTGGATTAGGAGACTCGTAAACTTTGCTTACCTCGATATACCTGCACATCATCTAGCTTTTACCAATTACGTTGGGATGGGCTTACAGTCTCTAACCGAATGGAACTGAATACTAAGTGCTTTACATGGAGCAATTGCCTATCTGACCTAATTAGGAGGGGGCTTACATAGATATAAGATAAAAATCCCTCAACTGATGCTAATATCTTGACAAATAGAAAATTAACATTCCTCCAGTTTTATTATTGTTTGTTCAAATCGTTTAAAATCATCTAATACACAACAGATTTGCCAATAATTTCATTGAATTTTTTATTTGTTTAAACCTTTCACGGTCTTGCCAAGGTTTCATTTGTTATTTTGAGGTCATACAAAGTTCTAAGACAAAATAAAAAGGTTAGTGTATTTTTTACCTTGCCCGACCTTTATCTTGAAACAATTGACGGACAGAAGTCGAGATACGAAACAATGCAAACGAAAAACTAGCAAAGTGTGAGACGTACTCGCACACGAAGGGTTCCGCATACCACCGTACAATATTGAACACTACAGTTACACAAACGATACTC
Source organism: Eugnorisma glareosa (assembly GCA_947578425.1). Classification (NCBI taxonomy): domain Eukaryota; kingdom Metazoa; phylum Arthropoda; class Insecta; order Lepidoptera; family Noctuidae; genus Eugnorisma; species Eugnorisma glareosa. The sequence continues at coordinate 11,157,723 of OX387959.1, forward strand.
GAGCAAAAACATGTTCCTTTTATTTGTATGAACTTTTTTTATTATTATTATTTGTTATTATAGAAGCTATTGTAATAATACACACTGTGTGAAAATGGCAAGAGTCTACTTATAATAGTTCAAAAGATACAGCTCTGTTACAGACGGACGTACGGACACCGGAGCCTCGGTAATGTGGTCCCGTTGGCATTACTTGGATGTGGAACCCTGAAAAATAAAACGGTCTAGATAAGGCTTGACTACCAATCTTTTAGAGGGGCCATTATATTATATTGTTTTCTATTTAAGTCAGCAATAACTTCTGCATAATACGGAGGAATTTATTGATCTGACTTGAAATTATAAATGGAACTATAAAATCGGTGAAATGTTGAACCCGATTGCTTTATTATTTTCCTGTTCTATTAAAAAAAAAACTAGAAAGAAAGGTACACCTAATTGCATGCTAAACAAAATTTACCAATAACAAATTAAAGTTTTTTTATGATTGTGCAATTAACGCTTTTCTCCTGAATAAACCCGTGATTTGGCAACTTGCGTATTGGCATGGATTTGTACAGATAAAAAAGAAAAACAAGGAGGAGTTTCCAAATTCGACACGTATAAATTTATATTTTTTTCATAGTGTCTTTTAATTTTCCTTTGACATAATGAACTTTGAGTAAAGTCAAATATCTAAAACTTACTCTGAAAATGATTTTGTGTTTCTCCAGTAATGTTTTCAATCTATCAATTTTATTTTAATTCGGATTTTAGGGAAAGATGTTGTGGGTAGTTGCACTTAAATATGTGTATCGACTTTATACGCAAGTACCCACCCTCAGATATAATACATCAGTTGCTAAATCAGACTGCGTTGTTTCATTATATGCGAAAGTTGGTATGGATATTTGTTACTCAATCACGCCAGAACGGCTGAACGGATCTGGATGAAATTTGGCCCAGAGGTAGACTATACTCTGGAATAGCACATAGGCTAATTCTCTTTCTCACACATACACATCAAAATTTCCACCACGAAGTCGCGGGCAACAGCTAGTGGCTTATATCTTACTTCTACGAAAGTTTGTGAGGATGATGTTTGTCATTCTTAGAAGCAAAAACTAAAAACAGGCCAAGTGCGAGTCGGACTCGCGCACGAAGAGTTCCGTATCATTATCTAAAAAAAAAAAACTTTATTGGCGTCAACTACATATGTATGTATGGGGACACCCTTTAATTTTCCACGTTTTTTTTATTTTTTTGAATTTTTCCTTTATTTGTGCTGTAAGGCCTTGCTTTTTGCCAAATGTCATGATTCCAGGTCAAAGGGAAGTATCCTATAGGTTTTGATTCCCTTGTGAAATCGCATAATATGCAACATAAACAGTCATATCTTTTGATCGCGTAGACCTGAGTATTTTGTATTAATTTCAGCTCGATACCGCCACGCATTCCTGATAAAACGTTCTTGACAGACAGACAGACAGACGGACAACAAATTGATCCTACTAGGGTTCCGTTTTGCCGATTGAGGTACAGAACCCTAAAAACGAATTTGGATGTTTGGCACAAAGATAGTTTATCCTGGATTAACATATAGGATACTTTTAATCCCGGTACGTTGTACGATTCCGTGGGACAATTACCGAACTCCATAACAATAAACTAGTACATCACTATGCTGACAATATCATATAAGCGAAGGCCCTTACAGTAGCGGCCTTATATAACGACCGACATAATCATACATAACTAATTTCAATGACACAATTTACACCACATTAACAATATTTCAGTATGTCCGAACACGTAACGGGCGGGTAATGTAATCACTTAATTTCGGCTTTGTTTTGATAAATATATAAATCAGCATAATTTAATTCATTTCGAAACGCTCTGGTGGTCATAACAAACTCATACCCACATAAGTGTAACTTTAGAATTTTTGCATTTTGTATATTTTCGCCACATCTTTTTGGCTAAACGGCCGAACAGATCTCAGTTGTCACCATCGTCTCCCATCTCATCAGTATTACTTTGCCAATTTGTTTTGGGGTCGGCGCAGCACGTCTTCTTCTTCCATATTTCTCGATTAGTTGTCATCGCAGTAGTACCCTCTACCCATGTCGTCTACTCAACAACACAAAGCCACATTTAACTAGATCCTTGTGTTATTAAGTATTATGAATGTAACTTAAATCCAAAAAAAGTGCCTAAAGTATTGAGGCCAATATAAAGATTAGAAAACTGAGTAAAGTCGCAGGAACAGTTAATAAAGTGTATAAGCTCGTAAAGTTACTTAGCGGTAGTCTCGTCAGGTTTTGTCGGGAACTGTGATCAATCAAAGGCGAGGTGACAATGCGCTATCAATCTGCTTAAAACTCTGGATCCGTCCGGACTGGCGAGAACAACGAGTAATGTACTTACTATAACTGGAGGTCATGGCTACTTTAGACACATCAATATTGTTATCTACTTAAAAACTTTAGCATATTAATTGAATAGGTTTTTTAACGGCATCTTTGGATGCCATAGTCGCTAAAGCATCTAAAGCACTAAGTTTCATAATGCGGCTCTCCAAGTGCTTCAGTCAAGCCAAAACTTTAAAAATTCTTTACTGTACTTTTGTTAGAAGTCACTTGGAATACGCGTCTGAAATCTGGAATCCGTGTTATCACAAGTACATTGATCGTATAGAGAGCATCCAGAAAAGGTTTATCAAGTATTTGTGTTATCATCAAAAAGTGCCCTACCGATCTGAGAATTACCTCAACCTCTGTAAGAAGTAATTACCCTTAATTAATCGGCGAGAAATTTCTGATTGTATTTCATTATTTAAAATATTCAATACCTCTATTAATAACTCCGATATCCTATCCAAATTTTATTTTAATGTTCCCGGAAGGTCAAAGCAATGGAATGTGCCGTTGCGTGTTCCATTTACATCTACGAACTACAGGCAAAATTCATTTATAGTGCGTGCAAGTAGAAGCTTTAATAATACGTGCAAACAGCATGATTTTGATGCTTTCATAACGAGTGTGCCCTCGGCCAGAAAGTGCCTGAGCCTTAGCTTTTTTAATTAAGATTTAGTTTGTTCAAGTTTTCTATTATTGTTTAGATATTGAATGTAGCATAATAACATGTGAATTGAGCTTAAGCTTGTAAGTTATCCTGTATTTTTTCTGTGGCTTTATTGCATTGTTCACAGTGTTCACACCCTATTTTTTTATTTTTACAATTACAATTTTTTTTTAATCTGTTTATTTTAGCTGTAAGTCTTCCATAGTTAATAAATAAATAAATCTTGCAGGTCAACCTATGAGGCTGGCTTGTGCTTGACTGGACTATCATGTGGTCTGGAGAGTAAGGCCTCTAGCCAAGGGCAGACAGATGTGGTCAAAGACGTTTAAATATACTTACGATACACGAGACAACGGGATCGTAATCTGTTTGTAAGAGTCAAACAGACAATTTTTTAATTTAATTTATTGGCCGTTATTGTCCAGCTGGGTAACGGCGTCCCCCATATATTGCCAGATACTCTTTTCGTGACAATACTATACAAGACTATAAGTAGCTTGATTTATATAATTTCGCTTCAAGGTGTCTCTGAGACCATGGATCTCATTTTTTCTATGACATTTCTTCTTACGGCCCCGCAACAGTACCTATCTTAAATCTCTTTGGGTGCGGTAATTTGCAAGCTCTCAGTATTTCTCACGAGCGAAATAATTCAGTAGAAAAGAGTACGTATATAAATCGCTGATTGACTCAACTTATTGTTCTGTTACAACCATGATTAGGGTTCCTATTATTCCTAATCAATATTCTAGATACGACTCCCTGTATAGAAATTTCCATTCTTACCAGTCACACATTAACATACATAAATTCCATACTTATGATATAACCATCTTTCCAGATGACAACGATGTGCAGTGCCAAAGAAAATGAAGTGATATTAAGTAGATGAGATATAAATAAGTGATAAGTTGTGATCATGGAGGGGGTGAGAGTGACGCACCAGGGGTTGCGGGCGCACTCAGCCGAGGGCTCGGCGGGCCGCATCACGCAGGCCGGCCTCGCTGCCCGCAGCCCTGAAGGGACGGCTGCCAAGGGCATGGCCATCAAAGGCCACGAGGATCTCTGGGTGGAGATCCAGGCCAACACCTTCAAAAATTGGGTCAATGAGACCCTGAAACCAATGAATATAAAGGTAAATACCGTATTAATTGAGTTAACATTTTCACACAACTTGCAACGCTAATTTGTGGGTAGTGTTTTCTAATGAAGCGTATTATCGACATTCGATACTGATTTGTTTGATTTTGTAAGTTGCTGTAACATTGTTTTGCATAATCTTTAAGAATCGACCGTGGCATTCATTCATACTTTAAACTTAAAGCGTTTAATCATTCTCTACAGGTTGCAGACTTAGTGGAAGACCTTCGAGATGGAACAGTACTGTGTGCGCTAGTGGAAGCTCTCCAGGGTCGAAAGCTGAAGGGCTGGAGTCGCAACCCAACGAACCAGCACCACAAGCTGGAGAATGTCACCACAGCGTTACAAGCCATTGAAGATGATGGGGTCAAACTTGTTAATATTGGTACAAACTACTTCTTTTTTTAGAAGCCATCTTTTTAGCCCTAAAACTTTATGCTATAAAACCTTTGCTATATCAACCTCAATTTTTGAATCTAAAGTGGATTTATTTGCCTTTAATCAATATAGAAAATCTTGACAAACCTTTTGACTTTGGTTATTGAACTGAAGTCAATAAACCCTTAATCTTTTCATTCATAAAATCATCAATCATTTTTGCCTTTCGGCATTCCCAAATGTCCTGCCTTACTCCACTTGAACTTATGAACCGGTTACCCCTAACTAATTAATTACGATCAAAGGTCCGTTCGACCAGAGATTCTTAAACTTTCAAATTGTAAAACATTTAAATTTATTTTTTGAGGAATCTTTCTAATATTAAAGAAGTAGAGTTTGTTAGTTCAGATGTAAGGGGTAATCTTCGAAACTACTGATTCGATTCCGAAAATTCATTCACTAATCGGAAGCTCGAGTGTCATAGTCCTGGATTGTCATAGGCATATTTAAAAAGTTCCCTTGGTGTAATTCCCAACCATAACGCGAACGAATTTGCGGGTAAAATCTAGTATTCCATATTCACGAAGTTCTTTTGTTTTAGGAAACGTGGACATAGTGAATGGGAACTTAAAACTAATATTGGGATTGATTTGGTCACTCATTGTTCGATACCAGATCGGGCGCAGCAAATTCCCTCCAAGGTAAGGTTTTATTTCAATTGTCTATTGCTAATTATTTGTTTACATAATGGTTACAATTGTTTTTACACATTTAACTTTATGTCTAATTTTATTCATACTTTGATGTAGTTACTCATCTATGATTCTAATCTACAAAAATGGGTAGTTATCAAATTAAAATTAATTACTTAGGTATCCGGAAACCGACCTAGACTATAATAAAAACTTAGATAACAAAGCAAAATCTTCAACAGACATCGAACAAAAAATAACAATGCATAATAACAGACATGATGCTGTACCTAACAGATGCGTTAAATTCAGAGAGCGGTGCAAACACGCGGCGATGCTGATGTAACTCGAACGTTTGAATCAATAAACCTTGGAAAAAAACTAACTGTATCTAAATAACAAAACGTTTATTTGATGTAATAGCAATTAGCGCGACACGCCTGCGCCTGCGCACCCGTCCATGTCTCGAGACTGCATTTAAAATAAACGCACCTAAGATACGCTCACTGAGCTTGCCCAAGAGCCCCGGCATTTAGAAATACCGGTACCGTCTAGTTTTTCGCAGCTTTAGATAATTTATTCCATCTAAGTCTCTATTTAATCTTTCCCCATACATGTACTTGTTACGTACGAGTATGTGTCAACATGCCAAGTGGGAAAGGATATCTTCAATAATTCATTTCCGTTCAAATATTCGCACGCAATCAAAGGAAGACATAAAGCTCTCGCGGTGACGAAAGAATTCATGCCATCTCCACTATGCGCGACGAATATTAGAAATTCCTAATATAAAAAAGTAAGTTGCTCAATACTTCTCGCTTTTATAGAGGTTCGATGGAAACTGGAGCTGCGTTCTAAAGTTGTAACTGAGATCGAAACTGGATAATTCTGTACCCTACGGTGCTAGTCGCAAGTGAGTGGCAAATAGCACGTTTATTGGTGTTTGATTGCAGAAAGTTGATGCTATCGTGGCTGCAGGCGGCAATGCCGGAGTGCCGCGTCAACAACTTGACGACGGATTGGAACAGCGGGGTTCTGCTCTCCGCTTTACTCGACTACTGCAAGCCCGGCACTTTCCCGCACTGGCGCGAGCTCAGTCAGTATTGATTATGACAGATTTCATTACACCGTACAACGTTCGGAGCAGCCTTTAAAAATAATTGGAAATTCTGGAAGGGCGCAAATGATTTTACAAAAATTAATTGCCAGCCGTTTTACCTTGGTAAACTTTTCGTAGATACCGCAGCAATTTTCAATCAAGTGCAGACTTTAAAACAAGTTGGATAAGAGCTGCATGTAATAGCGAAACCTTCGCGGAATCTTTCATAAACATTTTAGTTCATTTTAGTCCATCCTAGGGTTGTCTGGCAGAGATCATTTTTAAAGACAAAGCCACCCTTTGCACATCTATTAAATATTTGTTTATATGTGTCTTTAAAATGTACTGTTATGACTAATAACTCAAAAATCACTTTTCACAGAAGTTAACAAAAATCGATTAAATTAAATTTTGTGACTGTGAATGGTTGGTTCCAACTTGAAAGATAAGGGTTTTTGCCCCGGTGGCGCCGTGCTTCTATAATAATATCTTTATGATTACTCCAGATCGTCACGAAGCTGTGGAGAACTGTCGTCGTGCGATGAGGCTGGCTCATCGCGAGCTGGAAGTCCCCATGGTCTTAGAACCTGAGTACCTGGCCTCACCTTGGCTAGACGAGCTGTCCGGCATGACCTACCTCTCTTACTTCATGAAGCCCGAATCTGCAGGTTTCAAGGCAACTCTAGATTGGGTCAACTCGCGGTTGGAGAGAGGCATTACCAACTTTACGGTACGTTTTGAACCGGATTTTACTTTTACCCTCAATTTGGTTCCAACCAAATTGACTTTGAACTATGGGTGTATAAGTGATAACCTCTGCTACCGCTACCTCTGCTCCGCTCTAGGGGGAAAAAGGCGTGTCACGAGAACATTTCGAAAGGCAAAGCTTTCTTAAACCACCAATGAAAGTAGGCGTTAGATGCATTTAGATATCGTTGCCGAAGGCAATTTTTTTCTCATTCAAGTTATCACGGGATTACGTAAAATCAATAGGTGAAGGTGTCTTTTGCGTGCCTAAAGGTTTTGCAATGGTTAGTGCAAATAATTTACGGAATACCTGAGTTATTCAGTCACGTTTTATTATAAAATTTACGACGGCTCGTCAAGTAAGCGGGGTCTGAGTCTCACGACAAACTGCGTAGTGATTGAAAGATATGATTCACAATGGTGTAGGACCACTTAGTGAGTTAGTGTTCACATATTCCACTTTTCTCTCAGCTTCTATTATTACAAAATTACTAAGGCAGAGCAGGCTATCGCTGTTTTGATTCATAACTGCGTAATTACCTGCTTGGATTTTACAGGACTGGGTTATAGGTATTGCCGCGCTCACTGACGGTCGACCATTTTCAACCTTATGCCCGAGTTATTATGTTGCGTCTATTAATATCGCTTTAGTCTTCAGCTTATGATCGTTTTATTTTAATTGTCAACAGATTGCCAGTAGGAAAGGTTGAACCGTGGCCGTTTTGAGGCATAGATTTGCTATTCAAAAAACTCAGATTTTTAGCAAAATTTAAAATAAATAGCTTTTGATTTGGTCATTTATTCAAAATTCAGAAGAAAAGACAATCAACCACAGACTTTCAAATATTTATTGCAATCAACAAAATTGAAATTGAAGTAATTAATTTGTATTTTCTTGTCAGACGGACTGGAACGACGGCCGTGTTTCAAACGAGCTGGTCAGATCTATTGGAGGACCAGCGCCGCCCCCGAGTCGGTTGCGAAGAGACCCCGCCCGCTGGGAGGAGAACAACCAAATGGCTATCGATGCTGCTAAGAAAATTGGTAAAAACTTATTACTCTATTGATTAAGAGGAAAAATATTTAAAAAGAAAATGTTTTTAAAATAAGAAACAAGACATCCAATTTATTAATTGTATTGTTGTAAATTATTTACCTCTATGGCTCCATAGAGGTCCATTATTCGTGGAACATTAGAAAATTCAGAATTTAGGACAATTAGTAATTATTAGAAATTCTGTTTTTCTACAGACAGTACGGGTGCATAATATTTCCACACACCCTTATCGGTGACTGAACCTCAAATAGTGTTCGCATAACAACATTATAGACGTACCTTATAAAACATAGAGTATCTATGTTTAGATTATGTTTCACTGTGTTTCAATGGTCATTTAAATCATCACCCTACAATACATTTGATATACCTAGTAGTGCTAGTTATTAATTACAGTGATTGCCTGATTTATAGCCCAGCACCCAATGAATTACACCTATTCGTTACATTCTAAATATTTGAGGTAGTATTACAAACAGCATTGATCACTGAAATATTAATCTGAAAATGGTCACACGAGTATTTTGCCGTAGGTATGTGAGTAAATAAATATGTTGGTGGGCTTTATTTAATGTGATAACAATTTTATATAAATTTAATCTCTCTTTTGCATGTAGATATTGTTTACTATTTTAATCAAAACTTTTATTGAAAAACTATCCTTTGCCCACGGTTTCGTTCGGGTTATGGTCGTCAATTCACCCACGGGAACATTTTAAATATAGCCTTATGACGCTCGGGGAGAATTTAGCTTCCCATTAGTGAAAGAATTTACACATCCTAAACTTTACCTCTTTACAATATGAGTAAGTATAGTTTTTCAGGGCTAGTTACGTATTTTTTAGTCATAATCATCATCTGCCTAGCCTTTTCCCAACTTTGTTGAGTCGGCTTCCAGTCTAACCGGATGCAGCTGAATACCAGTATTTTACATGGGGCGACTGCCTATCTGACCTCCACAACCCAGTTAGTACTGGGTAGTACAATACACCTTGGTTCTTACCCAGGTGTATCATTGTTCATCATGTTGTCAGACTTTCGGGCCACCGACTACATGTAACGACTGTCAAAGATCTACAATTGACCGCCGGGACCAACAGCGTACTCGTGCGGGGCCAGAGGAAACTCCGTATATAATTGGTGGTCACCCATCCACGGATCAACCTATTTTTCTAGTCATAGTTCTATTTTAAGCCGATTTTCGGCAGCTCACAGCTTTAACTCCCAATACAGCACTACCAAAACAGGTTTTAACTTGGAATTTATGTGTCGTCCAGGTGTGCATCCAGTATTATCAGCTCGAGACCTGAGTCAAACTGACGTGGAGCACCTGGCTGTGATGTCCTGGGCCACCCAGCTACGGAACGTGCCTCCTCGACCACCTATACATGACATGCTAAGAGTCGCCCTGGACTCCACCTCTGGCAGAGTTGGGGAGACAGTGAGTACAAGTACCTCTTTTTCCGCCCGAGTGGCTGCTCACAAGTGATAAATTCGTAACTATCTCTAGATTATTTTAGACGTCGCGTCGTAACTTTTACTCTAGCAAAATAACTAACTATCTCGACATAATGACGCTGTCATCATCAATCATTCAAATCATCAATACAACCCTCCAAGTTCATATAATCTGAAAGAGTGACTTTTTCATGAAATAGCTATTGAATGTGATTATATGAACTTGGAGGGTTGTATTGATGATTTGAATGATTATAATTCTGTAACTCCATACGTGTTACTGGCGCGATTCATATTTTCATCAACATACAACTTGACACTGACCTGCAAATTGCAATAAACTTGAGAAAATTTAAATTTCGCGGGCTACCCTTGCGCTTCCACCTTAAATTGTTAAACTATTACGAATCCTTAGATCAATAATGTTATTAGCTTGCTGTTAATATTTATTTGTTTTAGATTAATAATAAAAAGGTTGAAAGCACACATTCTTTCCGATTCTCGTGTCGGGCAAATTGTTATTGGATTTTCTTTCAGGAATTTCTCAGTAGCGGCCACAGAGTCTGGATCTGAGCCCGGTTGATGGCAATAGGCTTGCCCCCTATTACATAAGACTTAAAAGTAACTGATGAAATGTGGGTGTACTATTAATTAGTTACACCTCTGCCTAATCCTTTTGGGTTTACCAGGCGTGATGTTATGTTACGTACAAAAGATTAACGGAGATTAAACTACTCAGTCGTAGCTGACCGCCCATTTTTTTACCTGAACCTAACATAACTTAGGGACATATTAGCAAAAATAACTTTATTGAAGCAAATCAACACTCAAAGCGCATCTTATTGAATCTAAAAATTACTACAATGGCCCACCCCAATGAAAATAACGTTGAATTTAAAAAGGCAGTCTTTCAAAAATAGATAGCTAATTCATCCAGTTTTTATGACTCGACATCAAACGGCGAGCCGGAAGCCTTATGAAATTCCCCCGATGCGAGATACTGTCTCTCTCAGCCGGAAGTGGCCCAGCTGATTTATCCGGCACAATTGAAGATTACTGAGAATATTGGTACTCAAAGAAGATTGTAATCATGGAATTTATGGCGAATTAAAAAGAAGGAAAAGGTTCTTCTGAATTCGTATTCTTTTAAAGGGTTTATGGAAGACTTTATCGTGTTGATTATTTTTTTTTAATTTTATTCTATTTTCAACCGGTTTTAAATTGCCGCGTTGGTCAAGTAGTCGCAAGCGTGACGGCTGAACATGAGGTCCTGGGTTCGATTCCCGGGTCAGGCATAGTGCTATTGAGTTTTTCCATTAGGAATTTCTCAGTAGCAGCCACGGAGTCTGGATTCGTGCCCGGTTGGTGGCAATAGACTCTTACATGGGACTGAAACATAACTGACAAAATGTGGGTGTACTATTAAGTACATCTCTGCCTATCCCTATAGGGATTACAGACGTGCTGCTATATTTTAAATTACCCTTCTCTCCTAAAAAAACTCGACTAACAATGTGTGTGACAAACATTTGAAGGCATTGAACTACTTCTTTGACTTTGAATTTTCGTCGAACAGCTGATCAAACATTCGCTTCACTTCGTTCACTCGCTTCCCTTTCAGACGTACATCAAAATCGAGAGCATATCCAACGAGTTATCCATATCTGATGTAAAAGTATCGATAGTAAACCCTCTGGAACAGGAATCAAGGTTGAAACTTGATTCGCGAGGTTCCGGTGAATTTGTGCCCGAACATGCTGGCATGCATGAAATCGTGCTCACCGTTGATGACATCAGGTATTTTAATTATAATTTTATTGCTATGGTAGTGAAGTGCTCATTGTCTAGTACACAGTCGTGCTATTGAATCCTAGGTGTGGCATGGCGTGCAATGCCAACGTGTGACACAGTACCAATTATTTTGATTGTATGCATTTCAAATTGCGTTTTTTCAAATTAACAGCATGAAATGCACGGACACGTGTTGGAGAAGGATCAATTTCTCTAGTGAAACTGAACAGGATCAAGACATTTAAATCACGTTTCAAAGCTGTCATGTCCCAAAACAATGATGACACTAACAGCTCTTGAAAGCAGTTTAAACGTGCATATTACTTTCAGTTTCGTTTGTGAAATTCGCCTTAAAACAATATGTCATACCGATAGTCCCACAGATTTATCCGAAAACGTGTTACAAAAAGAAATGGTTAAATGGTTAAATTGACCAATATTGTTATTACAGGGTTGACGGGAGGTACTTCTTCCGCGTTCTCCCAAGACTTGTAACCGTCCCACCTCCAGGCATGGCGCCGTGTGCCATAGGAAGCATCGTCGAAGTACTAGTCAGTGCTACAGGTATGTGCAAGTACTACATATATTACAGACTGGGAAACAATGATGCTGGTCGGATACGATCACTCACTAGTGGAATGTTTCGATTCTTTGATATGATTTTATTTCTCTAATAAAACACGTTTTCTTGAAACTAATATTGTTCAGAATGGTCAGGTGAGTATTACTTACTTGCAACTGGTGGCTTGCGTATATTTATTTTCATTTTATTTATTCACAAAAGCATAAAATAATATAATTATTTAAAATTAAAACATAACAAAATTATATTAGAAATCGTATCATAAGTCATCACTTCATCTGTTATCAGTCCAATACCTAATAATTTATCAATAACATTAAAATAATCCAATATTTATGTATGGTAAGGATCGTTGACGGTAGCGTTCTATAGTTTCAGCCTTCACCCCCAAAGGAAAGGCGTGAGTAAAAAAAAATCAGCATAATATGCTACGGCTATGCGATAATGTTTCCAGTTAATGGTACACACGGCTACACATTAAGCTACACATTTCCATTATAAGCTGACCTCACATTGTACGGGAATCCTATACAATGCGAGATCAGCATAAACTGGAAATGTATAGCTTGATGTGTAGCCGTGTGTACCAGTGCATAAGTGCCCATCACTGTACCTACCTACATGAGGCTACAGGCCGGAGTAGAGCAAATACGATAACATCGCAATGTCCTTAGCTCATGCATGTTCCACCGCTCCTTACAAGCAATTGACCTTTGGACGCCAAACGTTAATGCTACGTACATGGTTTGTGGCCGTTGCAGTGAGATGTAGATAGTGACGTATAATGGAAATAGGTCTACCTATGTAAAGCGAGGCCTTTGTAGATAAAGCCCTGTTTGAAATTCCTTATAGCTAAAATTGCGTGTATGACCAGTGGGCCTAGCCCTCACCCGCCGAATAACATTACGTAAATTAAAACAAAAGTGTAAAAATAATCGTTTCACACATAGAATTTAGTTGCTGAAAACAAAAAAAAAAAAATGATCTTGTCGCGTATTGCTCCAGGGGCCTTAGTCTGCTATTGCAATAGTGTCAGAATGGTCTATAATTGATTTAATAAGGCCCCTAGCCCACGGCGTATTGAAGCGCGTTCGAAACTCGTTTGACGTGCGTACAAAGGGTAATTCGTCTGCGCGGAGCCTTATTAAATCAATGATAGACCATTCTGACACTATTGCAGTAGCAGACTAAGGCCCCTGGATACTTGTAATTTTGATTCCAAAATCGTTCGAATTTAAGCTAATGTTTTATAGTTTAATTAATTATTATTAAAAAAAAATACTTCTCTTTTTGAATCGGATTTTGTTAACAATTTCAAGGGTTTTAATTATTTTGCGTAGAACCCTAATTATTTTTCTAAAATAAAAGCGTATGTTAGACTATAGAACATCTGCCAGAAAAAGTCTCTCTCGTCTAAATCGATCGAACCGTTTCGGAGATTAGCCAGAACAAACAGAGAAAAAGACAGACAAAATTTTAAAAAACTAACAGATGAAGATCTTTTTATCAGTATAAAACACTCACATTCACTTCTTAGTATAATTATGTTAATCCCTCGACCCTTGTTTCTTCCAGGAGCACCAAGAAGAGAGGATGTGGACGTCACAGCTCATTCTCCGAGCGGTCGAGCCGTACCGCTGGAGCCTCGTCATCCGCCACCTTCAGCTCCTGGCACAACCGCCTCCAGTGCCACCTTCCAGCCTGATGAGGCGGGGACCTGGACTATAGCCATCACTTATAAAGGTGATCATATACAGGTGAGAGTGGGAGAGACATACATCTCTTTGTTTCGAGTTGATTTCTATATGACTTGTTGTCTATCGTGGGTGTGTTTCCACCCAGGACCTAAAACCTTAACCCTTAGAATAATTTTCTGAGGTCCTTTACCATTTTTTTCAAAATTTCAGGGTGGCCCCTTCACCTGCGAAGTCTTCGATCCCCACGGAGTTCGGTTGAGCCCTGGAGCTCTCGAAGGAGCAGAACCCCTCAAGCCTCACTCCTTCGAGCTCGACACCAGTGGCTGCGGAGTCAGGGGTGACCTGCAGCTGGATATTGTTCACGACAAGCGTAGTGTGATGTGCGCTCTCGAGAAACTGTCGACTACCAAGTATCGGGCTACCTTCATGCCCAAGGCACCTGGAAAACATAGGGTAAGATATGCTCACGAAAAATATTAATGCTCGTTGTCACAAATACCCTGCGGCACCAAATTGAATGCGCCTCGTGTTAGAGTTAAATTATGAATCTGTCAAACCCCACCACTTCGTCTGCGACACTTGAGAGAGAGACAGAGATTGAGAAATCGCGCTCGGTACTTTGTTGCGGAGTTATTTTAAAACTGTGATATCTCCTAAGACATTCATTGAAATCAAATAATGTAAGGGCAATTTTGTTCAAAAATAAATTCCTGTGATTAATAACGCATTTATTTGGATAAGGATTAAATACCATGTCAAGCGGCGCAAATACTGTAATCGGTAACTAAAGTTATGAGCCGGTTGGGGTCGAAACGCTCGGGTCATGGGGCCCGAGTGCGCGTCTCCTTTTTAAGGAAATATCTCGCCGACTGGTCTATACTTTGCGTAACCAGAGGGCTGGCTCTTTCTTTGGTCAAAGAATTTGCATTGCCATTCAAAGTGGCAATGCTGCCAGTCTTCTGGGCACGTTTCTGGATGACAGCGATGGGTAGGAGTACTTTGACGCCTAAGTGTCCTATTGTCTCTACTTACTTTTACTCTTTTTTTAGCATTAGTTTAGTTCTATTTGTAGTCTGTACGTAATGTACAATAGTAGTCCCATATCGAATCGAATTTTCCTTTGCAAATAATGCAGTATTTTAGAACAAATTCGATTACCATAAAAAAGGTTATAGTGAGTCAACCTTAAAAGATAGACAATAATATGCTATAGCGGATTTTGATTTATAACTTTTTAAGAGTAATAATTCTCAGTAATAGAATAATTTTATTCTGAGATTAGCGCATTCAACTAAACAAGCAAACTCTTCAGCTTAATAATATTAGTAAGATAACTCCCTGGGAATTTCTCAAATTGTTCATATTTAAAACCGAAGGCGCCTATTGGTCCAGGGTTGCGGGACTCCAGGGTTGCGGGACTGTTCGAAAGAGATACCGCGGCCCTGGAACACAAAGGGCAAAGGAAGGAACATGGATGGGTTTTAGTCAGTAAAAGTCTGACACTCCCTCCTGCTCAGCCCAGAGCGAGAGGGGTTATTTGATGATTTCCCATCGGTAAAAAAAAAAAGGTGCCTATTGGTGTAGCAAGTCAACTAAGGGCCCAAAACGTATGACTATGATGGCCCATCTTTAAAAGGAGATCATCCAGCCTCCATACATTTTTGGGCTATTTTCAAAAGTAAACGAAAATAAACTTGTTATTTAGGTAGAGCTTAACATAATAAACATTTTTGATTATTACATCGTAGTCGTAAGTCAATTCACCTAGAAGTTATTTAACCACCAAATATTAAACCACCAAATATTAATTAAATAGAGCTTAAGGATATAAACATTCTCATTATGCCACCCAAGTTCTATACCCATGTTTTAAATGGCACTTTTGAAAATAGCCCAATCTGGGTGATCTCCTTTGAGCGAATTATAGCTATGACCACAAACCACTTATTACACGGGTTTTCTAATCTATTGTCTTGTACTTCCAGCTGTACATCTACTTCAACGGCTACGATGTGCACGGCTCGCCCCACATGTTCCGCGTCGGCTCCCGGTCTAAGAAGCCCCGCGACAGCTCCAGTCCGTCCCCGGCTTATGCCAGGATATCTAGTCCAGGTACTGTACTGTGCACTTAGGCAAAATCTGCCTCTAAAGTTCCCATTTCTAGGCAGTGGGAAAGAGCTATATGTTTTTAATCCACTGCGTACGCTTAGTGAGGGTTAGGCGATATGTCACATTCCTTTGAATTTTTAATTCCAGGGCATGCTGATTTCCTCACGAAATTTTTCTTCACCATTTTGAGACTAGACCAAACCGTGTGGATGTTTTTAATAAGCTATGAACTTGTTGCCGGTAAATCTTTTTAAATAGGTGTCACCTGAACACGCGTGTTTGGTACATGGACACCTCATTGAAGTAAATGTCAGGATCCGATGTCCACAGCCGATCCGCGTTTTGTTTCTACCTGTTTGACTGATCCTTTTATTAGCTAAAACCCTGAAACAACAAGCAAAACTCTGAAAACCTTCATTCTAAACTTAACGCATTTTCTCTTTTCCTATTGTTACAGTTACTCGTCTAAGATCAGAGAGTCCAATGAACCAATTCAATCTATACGATTCAAACTCTAAGCACAATACAAGCTCAGTGGACCGTCGCGAGGAGAGACGTGATTCCACCGATTATTACAAGCCCTCTTACGGATCCGAGCTCAAGGAGAAAAATTACGACGTAACCGACTCCGCATACTCGACATCAAAAGCGACGAAAAAGGAAACGTACACAAGATACGGCTCCGAGAGTCCGCGGAACAGGACAGCAAGTCCGATAACAACAAAACATTTGGGGAACGGCTCTCGACTGGACGTCAATACGTCTGCCAGCCCGTATCGGGCTAGCTCGCCGTACCGCGCGACCAGTCCGGTCGGGCGGACGACAAGCCCTCTCGCCAGAAAAGACAGCCCTTTGAACAGAACGGCCAGTCCAATTAACAGGTGCGTTGTATTCATTCACACGCAACAATAGACCTTAATACCTCACCATGTTTCACGTATGCTAATTAATTAATTTATATTTAAAGCTCGCACGAAGCTGGCACGTATTTACAGCGCAAATCAATTTTCATATACATAGTTTTCAGCGCCGTATTGCGGTATTGCTATAAATAAAATTCCATTGTGTTAACACATAGTGGCTTTATTAGTGCACACGATTCAATAAACAATTCGTTCTCTGGAATACCTCATTGATCAGCCATAATATTTGTCTGGTTAATTAAATTTGGTTTTTGTGTAATATAATAATTGTCAAAAAGCCGGATTGTTGTTTGATTCATGAAAATGCGAACCTACTTTACGAATTCATTGTGAAATATCTCATATACATACCAAATTTATTGCTAATCTGAAAACGGTCATCCCCATGAACGATAAAACTAAGTTGTTTGTCTATGCGCATAGTAAAGATAACTTTCAAATAAATCTATCAAGAAAGAGATTTTGATTGGGATTCTCAATTTTTTGAAGATGTACTTGAGGAACAGTTAGAAATATCTTTATGTATCACCTAAGCAAAGCCGCGGCGCATCATTACCTGCATGAGAATAATATAGATTTTATTGGTATTCAAATATAATCCAAATAACATTTTGATCAGTGCGTGTTAAAATAAGCGGTTAGTGCAACCACAAATATTGTACTAAATTAGATTTAATTGAAATATTTATTTGCTAAAATATTTCAGAGAGAACGAGTGAGTGTTTTCACACTGTTGTGTTGTGGGAGTATGTGACAAACATCACTGATGAAATGAGGTTGTAATACAGGTACGGTGACGGTCATATTGACCCAATCGCCCGATCACCGCTTTATGTCGTAAGGGGGATCCCCCGCAGCTGACCGTGTCTGTACACGTCTGCTTAACCCCTCGAGAAAATACAGGAGTGTTGAACGTTATTTCCAGAGTAAGCAGTCCAACAGATCGGTACAGCCCAGTGACGACCACGAAGCGTGTGGTCGAAAAGCGGTCCAACTACAAGATGTACAGTTCATACAGTGGGTCGCAAGACAACCTGGACCAAGCCAGCCCGCTCTCCTCTCTAGAGGGCGACCGCGCGAGGAGGCTCGGTAGCCCCAGTAAGATACACGGCTTCATTTACATAAAATTAGCGTTTACACTAACTTTAGTACGAATACATGTACGTTATAAACTAAACTAGACTAAATGTTTCTTAGAATTTAATAGTTTGGAATAAGCTCTTTGTTTATGAAAATGGCCTTATTAATAACTGCTAAGGATTTTAGTTCGTTGGTATAGTGTTCGTAAGTGCTACTGCTAAGCCAGGGTTCGATTCCCAGGCAACACTCCCCCCTCCCCATTTTATTGGACTAGATCATAACTTTCGAAATCGGGGTGTGCTTAGGACAAATTCCTGCCCAACCCTTTGGAGAAATACAGCCGTGATGTTATGTTATTTAAGTTTAATATTAATACCAGAGCTTTTATTTTGTAAAGCAAGCTCAATACTTTCCCCGTATGAGATAACGTAAGTCTTGTAAATCAGCGACCCGGAATTTGTCTATGACAGCTGACCAATAGAATAGCATCAGTGGTATGGAAATTCAGTACTGTATCTCATCTTTAGTAACCTCATTTGACTGTTAAATGTTGGATAATTTACGGTTTCTGAACGGATTTTTAAGCGAATGTTATGAGCTGATAAAATAAAATGCTTCATGATTCTTTTGGCGCTCGGCCTTAAACAGAACTATTTTATTTTATTTTATTAGTTTTAAGAAACTTACAGCTAATACATTCGACTAGTCAGAAGTAATATGTATAAGAAAGCCAATTACAAGTTTCCACTTATATAATCGCCGCCATGTTGTTTTTTCTGTTCAATTTTCACAGTTTCAGAAATGTTTACCAATAGTGTCCTATTAACAACGTCATTCCAGGGCCTCAAGAACTATGCACTATTGTAACGACAGCCCATCTATCAGCTGATTTCTGACATACAGAAACCGGGTGAAAGTAAAAGTAAAATCAAAGACGTTCAAATATTTCCGTATAATTACCAATCTTTTTTTCTAGGCACAGGTGATCCTGGCGGGAAAACATATCACCCTCGAAAAGACTGGGATAGCGTAGAAAAAACAAGACAAATGATGAGCGCTAACAGGTGAGATATTGATAATGTGCCACACAAAGGAAACAATGGACCGTGATTAATGATAGTGGAGTCGATATTCTGGCGCAGTATTACGCGGTACAGGAATAAGTCCTAAACCTTAGATAGACACCCAATTATAATAATATTGTGTTGTGGTATTCCTGTGCATTACCAACCAATGCACAGGAAGCTTTTGAGACACTTCTTCCTTCGAGTTTTGACTTTGAGGGATGTCTTTTGTATCTTTTAACTTTCAGTGAGGTAAAATATACTCACGCAAAATACGCACTTGGACGTGGAGTTGCGGACACCAGCCCGTTATACAATACAATAAAAGGTATTAAATGTTAAGAAAAATATTTAATTTGAATTCCGTGAAAAAGATCCAGGCCTGCGTGGTTCCTCGTCCTCAGGAGGTGTATTGAACCGTTGACACGACAACCTCTAGGGCGCGAATTAACTCGCCTCCTGAGGATCCCCGTGAAAGGGCGAAAAACGTGACGAGTATAGATTTCGGTGCATGGCATGCTAATTACACCTCATTGCTTTTCCTGCATGTGCATACTTTTGCAGACAGGAGGGCGGTGCTGAATCCCGGCCTGGACCTTTTTCGCATGTCATGGATTTCCGCAAAGTAATGCCTGATTGTGTAATTTGTCTTCAGAAGTTGCCGATTTTCATCAATTTCAAAAAGAGATTTCAGTTTTATTTAACCTTTTATTGAAATTCGAATTATAAATTGATAAGAATGCTCACTGATTATCTATAGCAGTGGTCCTAGTTTTATTAATGAAAATTCTTTGAAGTGTCTCAAAGAATTTTTTAGAGAGTCAGTTTATTATTCCATTGTGATAAATCCACAATCAAAATCTCTTTTTCCATTATGCTATATGACTGTCTCTTACTAACATATGGTAGATAATAACCATTTCTGTGTAAAGCCTCGAGTCGCCGAAAAGCCCAACGGAGCGCCTGCCGGGGCAGAACACCCTGGAACGCGAGACGAAGCGCAACACGCAACTGAACAAGTTCACAGACTACTCGCGGGACTCCTTCAACAGGCAGCTTGACAGGTTGGCTGATGATCGGGACTCGGACACATATACTAGTCGGGTGAGTACCGGTTTAATGTGGTACGAGTTAATGGTCATTATCTGGTGGTCATTGACAAATGATATGTCAAATGTTCAAATTCAATTAAAGATGCACAAAACACATATTTGCCATAATAGTCAATTGACTTTACCTTTGATAGAACCTTTTTTTTTTTTCGGATGGGTTATCATCAAATAACCCCTCCCGCTCTGGGCTGAGCAGGAGGGAGTGTCAGACTTTTACTGACTAAAACCCATCCATGTTCCTTCCTTTGCCCTTTGTGTTCCAGGGCCGCGGTATCTCTTTCGAACAGTCCCGCAACCCAGGCAGGCCCTTTGATAGAACCTCAGTTGGTAATGTTGGTATAGGTACACATGTGTATTGTTTGTTATTTAAATAGTATTAATAAGTATGAAACAGAATACCAATGATTTGCAGCTAATTGATGATAATAGAAAGCAGTCATTCTCAAAGGGTTTGGCACAGATAAACCTATATAAGGTACACCACGTTTCGCTAGTTATGTTGAAGTCCCATGTAAATAAGGTCGAGCTTATTGCCATCAACCGGGCATAAACCCTGATTCCAACAGTAAATCCTGCTTTTCCGAAAGAAAATTAAGAAAATGAGAGTAATACAGTATGAATAAAGTAAAGAATCATGACCACCTAAACTCAAATACACCTAGTCCCCCACAACCAATCCTCACACATAAACCAAAGAATAGTCTCAATGTAAGAGCGAGAAGTGTACCCTGTACAGCTGGCGTCGAGTTTAAAATTAAGTTTGTATTCACTGGCACGACACAGTACAGTTCATATGGAATCACAACGTGTGGGATGCTACAACTAGGGGCGCTACTCACCGCCTCCACGGGCTCACGGCACATTCGGACGAACCTCTCGTTTATATGTAACATGCAGACAATACCCAACCGCAGACATAATATATGTGGATCTGTGTACGCACGACGGCCAATCAAGCTATACAAAACCAGTTTATGCGGATTGCTCATTGTATAGGAAATCAATACAAAGCGTGGCCAAGCTATACTGGAAACGTACAGCTTCATGTACCACCATGTGTACTTCCATGTTCACTGACGGTCGACCACTTTTCAACCTTATTACTTAGGGCGTAAGGGACACAAGTTCGGTAGTACGTATCCCCGTTAGTAATTATTTACATAGATTGGTCAGAATCCCAGCTAGCTTACAGTTATTTCGCGTCTAATTTTGCAAAGCTGTCAAAATCTAAGTGACTTTGATTTTCATTGCCCTAAGGCTACTGTTGGGTTGCCGCCACTGAACACTCTGTCAAATACAGCGTGTTTTTTTTTGTTTCGTTTGGTTTATATCCCACTTAAACCCAATTATTTTTAACTTGGAACTAACCTCGCGTTACTGGCCACAATTAATGATAAACCTAGTTAAAAAAAAATAAAAAATATAATTATGATGTGAGAACTGAAGACTGTAAGTCTTCAAATAAGATTTTTGATGGCAACACTTTGATATTGATTAATTTCCCTACTGTTCTGAAAATCAGGTTTACAACTGTATCTGTAGTTCTACTCTTTAATTGAATGCTAGCAGTCTACTAAACATGTGGTCCGGCATAGCAGCAGCCTTATAATCGAAAACTGCGGTTGTAACGCCCGTCTGCAAATTGCAACCTTACAAGTACATCCCGTCTAAACGCTGCAATAAAGTCAGTTTGCAGGCGCCCTTACAAGCGAGAACTTGTTCGAACTGACCCCTGACATAATACTATGTAAGTTTACGAACAAGTCTGAACTATGTAAACAGCGTGCGTGACTCCCGCGGTTATGGAACCTTATGGCATCACTTGGGTTGCCAGTCCGCTACAATGGGATAACTTCCCGTCATTAAGATTGCGACCACCGACTTGGTCGTCAGTTTTAGGTACAAGGTACTTACTTTAAGTGTACTCTAAGATAAGTAGTAAAGTAACATTAATCCGTAACATAATCCTATGAAGAGGTATTTAAATTGTAGGCAACAAACACTTTTCAATTGTTATGTTTTAACTTATAATAAATCCCAATTTACAACTTAGAATAGGCAGTTTCATAAACCGGGTTTTTACAAATCGAGGTTGCTACGAGAATTTCCTCATGGCAAGTCCAACAGATCTTTATCAAACCCAGAGATCAAACACCCTTACTCACTCTAACACACGTGCGAAACAGTATTCAGTTATAAATGTACAGTCGCCAGGACAACAATTACTTACCACAAACTTTCAAATTTCTCCAAATGATTTTTAACCGTAAAATGTTGATGCATGGTTAAGTTCAAAATCCAATGAGAAAATTTGACAGTTTGTAGTAATTTGATGCGCTGGTGACTGTACTAAGACTTTGATAGCCGTGCACCGTGTGATGAAAGGCGAGCATACGGGTACCCAGTTTCTCTGACTTAACCAACATCACTAGTATTTAATCCCGTATAGAAGAGAACCCCAGAGGAGCTCGTGGCAAAATAATAATACCCGCTTAGGTCGATCTTTAGGTTAAGCCTCGCTTAGGTTGATCTGTGGATGGGTGACCGCCCATTACATACCGAATTTCCTCCGTGCCTTGGAAAGCACGTTAAGCCGTTGATCCCGGCTGTCAATTGTAGATCTTTGACAGTCGTTACAGGTAGTCAGTGGTCCGAAAGTCTGACAACCAGTCTTACCAAGGGGTATCGTATTACCCAGTACTAACTGGGTTGTGGAGGTCAGATAGACAGTCGCTCCATGTAAAATACTGGTATTCAGCTGCATCCGGTTAGACTGGAAAAGGCTAGGCCGATGATGATGATGAGAAGAGAACCCCATTCAAAATTCTTGCTGTTACTGAGAGTTTACAAACAATAACGTGCATCGCGGTTCGCCTTTTGTCACCGAGGGACAATCAGGAAATCTATACTACCGAGAAACGGCTCAATATTTTTTTTTGAAATTGCACCTACTCTCCATTTGAGGCCCAATGAGGGCCACAACCACCCACCACACACCACCACACTCGCCACTGGCGAGTAAGGTCCTGTCATTAATTCTATTTCATACTTTAAGTGTCTTTAAGGTACCAATAACTTCATAAAACAGTTAATAAACGTAAAACGTAATAAACGTACAACAACATAACGTTAATTCTGAATAATATTTACAATATTGCCCCTAAAATTAGCAAGCATTAAACGTTTAAAAATCATTCTTCTTATAACTATGTACTAACAAATTAAATAATCAGGAATGGCTCAATCTTGACCACAATCGTGAATATTAGTAAAATACGTGATAAAAAGCAAACCCTCTATGACAATCTGACATTTCTGAAGACCTTACTCTACACGAACGCCTCTAGCTGCGAATTCGTGCGCGATAGCCCCATTCAAATAACCCATCTCTAGTCTGTGCTTACGGAACTCTTGTTCTACATAACCCTCTAAGACTAGATTTCTCCTAGGTAACATTTCAGCAGCTATTACAAGAAATAAGAACGCACTTACCTTTGTAAGTACAGCACTGCAGAATATTCATACTCTCATAACTTGTTACAAAATAAAAATAGAAGTCTAGTACATCATATAACGTTGAAAATTTCCGCAGCACCTTTCGCAATGTACATTCCGTTTATAAAGGCACTTGATAGTGATTTCTTCGTATTGCAAGCTAGCATGCCTCTCCAACCTTTTGAGTACTCCTTGGAGAAGTTGTCAGGGCAATATGTAGACGTAAATATGAGTGGGTCTCGTTAGCGGGGTTCTGTGTTGCAGTTTGTAGAAATACAGGGTGGATAAGTTCAACGGGGCAATAAGAGAAACTACCTTAACCATTGCAGCTACATGAAAATGGTCTTAGGAGACTATCGATAATTTTTCGTGAAATTTAGATCCCCATTGAAAGATTTTCAAAACGAATGTACACTTAGCAAGAAAATGGCCATTTTACACAAAAAAAATTTTTGATGTCAATCGATCCTGTTTCTAAAACTGATCAAAATCTTTTATGGGACCAACACAGGTTGGAGTACTAAAAAAGTCAGAAATTGCAAAAACTTTTCCCATACATTTTGTTTGAATGTTTTAACCAAAAAAAAATTAGATTGACATCGACACGTTAAGAAGAAGCACCATGCC
Organism: Eugnorisma glareosa; assembly: GCA_947578425.1. Taxonomy (NCBI): domain Eukaryota; kingdom Metazoa; phylum Arthropoda; class Insecta; order Lepidoptera; family Noctuidae; genus Eugnorisma; species Eugnorisma glareosa. The sequence goes on from OX387959.1 coordinate 11,181,841, forward strand.
GACTGTATATCATTATCACTGTGACATAACCTGTTCTCATCATGCTCCAGGTTAAAAATGTTCCCAGTCCCAGATATATTAAGTAAATGGTTTACTTTTGTTGCAGCAAGAGTTCAGTAAGCGCGAAGTACGTGAGAGTACGTACGTGGTCCGCGACTCTTCGTACAGCAGCGTGGAAGAGAAGCAGCAACAGCAGCAGTCTTTTTTATCCAATAGGCCCCCCCGCGACCCTGCCGGGGGGGCCCGCACTGAAACGGACGCCGCACACGCACGTTTCAGGTACCCTACCAATTTTCATTATTTCTTACCCTTGTTCCACCCATTTGTTTTTTTAAACATTGATTTTCTCCTATATCGTGGACGGGTGTGTTTACAAACATTTAAACTCACATATGCAAACAGCTAGGGCCCGGAACAACTACCTATAGGCCATACAAATATTTTATTACGCGAAATGCAACGTAGCAGCCAACCGCTCAGCCACTGTGCCAAGCGTGCCGTCAACCCATTGCTGAGTTACATAGACCTCCCATGTTCGCCATATTTATATTATTAATAGCATCATTGCTTATTGAATACCTGTACTTTGTCGATATCTCTCAATGAACGTTCAATAAGACTAAATTTACTGAATAATCAAGAGCAGTGGGCCGAAGTTAATAATTATGTCGTGGCACCGACGTTTAGAAAACAACGTCACACGGGTATGAGTCACCGAGAGTGTCTACTCTTCGAAGATATTTTTGTTCCAAATTCAAAGGGAAAAATTTGAAAAAAAAAATGGTGTATAATTTTCACGTAGGGCTTTGTCTTAATAGCACCAAAGAACCTTTATGTTCCACTATGGAACTTTAGTCAAATCAGTTCAATACGACCCAATTAAAAATTTACCGCAATTGCACCTGACCCATTATATTTTGCAACAATTGCAGTATTTCTTAACGCAAGATAAAATATTTACAATGAAGGACCGCCCTGAACAAGTCTTAGTATTTTCACAATATATAAAGCTGTTACACTCAGCAGACGGTTCCACTATCGTTTAAATTCACTTCACAGACTATTTTTCTTCGTAATAAATTTAATTTTATGCAACAAAGAAAGTTTTTTATTCCAACATTGTAGAACTTCGCTTACTTTTTCATTTTATCGTCACCTGCAATTGTGTATTGTACACAAGTTTTTTGTTTAATTAGTAAAGAGTCGTGCTATAAAAAGTTCAGCAGCATTTACTTTGTAACTCGTTGTAATCTATGTTTTTTGTTGTTTACAGACCTATTCAAAGGGATAATAATAGAGGTGCCAAAGGAATAGTTGTAAAACCATCGTACAAAGGAATCGTAGGACAACCAGTTGAATTCATAGGTGAGCTCACATTACATCTTTGGAAATATTTTTTAAGAGCTGAGTAATATTTTTTTTGATTGGAGTAAGGTGTGTAGGGGTATCTGTTTGAGTTTGGGTATCTGTCAATCAGAATGTCGTTTTAGGATTATGGGTAATTTTAATTTAAAACAATAATTTTATTTATAAGCATGTTGCTTGTAATCCCAGAGGTGTGCCTTTAATAGATACACCCTCGTCCCCCAGTTATGTATGTTAAATTCTTAAGAGGTCAGACACCATTTTAATTAAGACGGACGGTGTTACAAATAAACTTAAGAGGGTTGCTAGAGGGTTTGTATTACAGAAACAGAAGTGTTTATTTGTAAGAATTATATTAATTATGCCGACCGTATACAAGGTGGAAGGGACACCGATGCTATAACGGTTTCCACGTATTCAGTACGGGAACACCCAAATACTCCGAAATAATTTATTCCAAATTTCGATGTTCCGATTTTCAAAAGTCCGAATTTCATAATACCTAAGAATGATGTCTATTTTTAAAAATCACGAAATTTATTTTACCGAAAGTCGTAAATGAGATTTTTTAGTTTTCCGATTTTCATACGTTCGAAGAATCAAATTCTCGAAGGGTTCTCGGTCCGAAAAACGACATACCGATTTCCAATACTTCGAATAAACTACTAAAATTAGGATTCTGAATCACTTTTCCGAATTTTATTTGTTCGAATTTCATTTTATCGAAAACTATTGACCGACGTCTTTTTTGCTATATATGCATTATTTGACATATATTTTTAAAAAGTCAACATGTTGTGGTGCTACAAAGGGAGATGTTTCATTTTCGGCCATAAGCTGTACATTTATCGAAAAATAGGAAAAAATATCACGAATTTAGGAAAATATTCTTTCGAGAATTTAAGCCTGATTTGTTGTGCATGAAAAGTAATAGTTTTTCAATTATTGCCATATTCTATTCAACATGGCGTCTTACTGTTTGCATAGCCTGCTTTCGTTCTGAAAACGTGTCACATAAAACATACTATCACATCTTTGTTGAATATGAAAAGTATGTGTTGTTGTTATAAATAATTATGATTATACTCATAAACATCATTTTCGACTAATTATAAGCAAGATGGTTTCATTGTTAAAAAACTATAATAGGTACTACTTTTTGTAGTGTACCTACTTCTGAATGAAAAATTCAAAATGACATTTTGTTTTGACAAAACCCATCAGTGTCTGTCAGTCTCGTTCGTCAGGACTTGGTTTCGACTCTCGTGGCTTTCGGTGTTATTTTACGTTCTCTCATTTATGTTTTTATTCCTACAACTTTTGCTTTGTAAAATTATTATCTAATTATAATTTCTAGGTTATGCAAACGTCATCTCTACAACCTGTCACAGCTGTCTTGACACTCACGACAAACGTCAAACATTTTTAATATTTATTGTGCGCATAAAAACCATATATTTTTATGTAAAAAATGTTACTTTTTTCTGTTCAGGGGTTTATTTCCCAGCTTTTGTAAAACGTACATGTTATGGCCCGAGTCCCATACAAACATTAAACATCTCTTTTAGTGACAGAAACGAATCGCTGCAAAACCGACTTCACGCAGTCTTGTCTGCCCTACCCAAGAGTGTAATTTAAGCCGCCGTAGGCGCGGAGGTGTGGGGCGGCCCGCGAGTTGAGGAGCAGGTGGTTTGAAGGCCTGCCGCCGCGGCTGAGGCTAGCAAGCCGAAGCTGCGGTGGTGAGCGTTAAAACCATCTACGACGATAAGCTCGTGTGGGGTCGCCCAAACCCTGCAGCGCCGGAGCCGTGATAGAAACAATGCTTGCTGCATGTTGCATGCCTGCTTGCTTGCTGCTTGTCTACTTGCATGCTGCATGCCTGCTTGCATGTTGCATGCTTGCTTGCATGCTGCGTGTCTGCTTGCACGCTGCATGCTTGCCTGCAATTCCCCTGTATTATTGATGAATCACTTCGGTTAGGTTAGAACTGTGACTATTAAAGCGCGAATGCGAGCAAGCTAAGCGTTTTTATTTCGGAATTGTATTATTCGGTATTTTAATAATCGGAATTCGTATTTTTGAAGTTTCGAATTATCATTAATTCGGACTTTTTGTTATTCGATCTATTGAAACTCGGTATTTTGAGAATAGTAATTATAAACGTTAGGAATGTTGAAATTTAGGAATTATAAAAATAGGAGTAATGATAAGTCGTAGTTGTTATATTCGGAATTTTGAACCATTCGGAATTATGAAAATCGGTATTTTGAAATTCGTATTTGTGACTTACGGAATAAATATTTTCGTATTTGTGTATTCAGTACATTGTTCAGACACTAATAAATTTTTAATAGGTTATTGAAAATGCTGTTCCATACTTGTTGGGCATGAAGGTATCGCAGTTTTGTAGAAAAAGCTGCTAACTTTTTTTACCGACCAAAAAATTCTGCAAAAATTAAGATCTTATAAAATTAATAAGTTAAGATTTCATGGTTTTTCTTTCATTTAATTTTTCATGTTTGCTAGATATTTAATCCTTGTGATTGAACCTACCGCCATTGATGCCATAAAAGTACAGGGTGTTAATTTTTTTTATTTATCTTGTTCGATTCCCGAGTGTGGCAAGCGAATTTCCGAAAATCTTTGAATGCAGATTTATTTCTTGTTAAAAATAAAGGAATGTTTCCTTTGAGTTCAATTTTCTATCTCCAGTATCTAGAGTACTTTCTTCCAGATGTGTTCACATCAAACAAGCCCACCTACCTACTTAATTTAGTGCCTCACAGGAAACATTTTCGTTATTTGACTTCAAAAAAATTACTGTAGCATATCGAACTGACAGCATGACGTGATGATAATAATCTTCTAGAAATTATAACAGCATTTTGCATAGACGAACATTTTGTAGAATAAGTGGAATCACTTTGAAGTACCTACCTACGTGTCAATGATTATCTTATAGGCCTTTTTATCATAATTGTTCGAGAATTAAAGGAAAAATTTTTAATCAGAGAACATCTAGTTTCTTGGAATATTACGTAATACGTATTTGAGCTCTAAAAGTCCTTAAACACAGTCTTACTATTGCCATGAAAATAGCACATGAGTGTAATAGTCCTTGATGGATCCAGAATCATGTTTGAATGGTATCAGCTTGCGCGTCTATGTCCCTTTCATCCTGTACGAGTATTGAGCTAAGTTTTTATCGTATAGATCCTAACTACATCTTAACTACATAGGTACATCTCTCTTTCCACGGTAATTAGCGAACTGGGCAGCATTGTAACTAAACAAATCTACTGTTATCAGCATACAGATTGCTTTATGCTCTATCTCGAACGTTTTCTCAATGAAATTACAATTTTGTATCAAATTGACAAGTAATTCCTATAAACAGTGGACGGAAGTATGGCGGGCCCCGGCCACCTCGAATTGGAGGTATCAGGCGGCAACGGGGCCCTGGTGGCCAGCTCAGTGCGACCCCTCGGAGGTCACCGTTATGCAGCCGCGTTCACCCCGCGCCTGTCAAGACCCCACACTGTGAGGGTTACCTTCAATGATGAGCATGTACCTGGTAAGTTCAGTAAATTGTAGTATATTATAGTGCACTAGTGTGTTAAATAGTCCTCCTGACCGTTTTCGCTCACGGCAATCAATCTGATTAGCTATCGGCGCGGGAGTTAATATATTGCACAAGTGTGTGCGCAAACACAGGTGCACTCTCTGTTCCTTTACTATCATAGTCCGATGGGACGGCAATCCGATATAAGCGGAGAGAGATCAGCAGCAGGACCAACGGCTTAACGTACTTTCTGAAGTACGGGGGATCCAGGGTAATCTGGGATCCAGGGTAATCTGGGATCCAGGGTCCTGGATTACTTAAATACTTTGAAAGAAAAAAGAACTTGATTTGCGCCTTTGCATTTTCGATAGTTCGAAACTACCCTTTAGTTCACCTTTTCCAAAATAAGCTCTTAACCAGTTCTTCGACGATGCTGTACCTGTTCCTCTAGCCCTAGTAAGTGGTAATACTTTTCAATGTAACTGTCGTAATACGTAAATAATTTGGGCAGGTTTCTCGAAATTTGACAATCGTGTGAGCTTGTAGCGGCACTACAAAAAGTACGATATCAACATTTCAACATGGTACAAAATGTATGTAAATACTACAGCGCCTTAGATGACACGAATGAAGAACCAACAATAAAATTCTTAATCGCGCCATATAGAAAATCCCGGCAACAACTATCAGGCATTAGCCCACCAGACACAACCCTCATCTGGTCGGACCATCCTCCCTTTTCGAGGGGGGGGTGAAGAACTTTACACCCTGTTCTTCATGACCAGTTGTCATAAAGGCACACTGGAGCCCATTAAGCCTATTTCGGTTTCTTTACTCGAAACACTTATACTTATCACAGGTTGACGACATCTGTTCTCAAATTACAAGTACGTATTTTATAAAGCCTTAAGTTGACACCTGATAGACACTGAATGCGGTCGACCTTGCCGGTAACAAAACAAGTTGTGACCAAGCTTAAGTTATTTTAATGACATTGAGAAAATGTTTTGGTATGTGGATTTGCAATTAATTAACCTTCTGGATACACGTTGTTACTGTTTGGTATTCCAGACCCATCTGTTATTTAAAATTCCATGTAATTAAATAGTTTATAGCTAGTTCTATTTCAAAGAATCCAAGGTACGTTACACTTCGCTTTAACTATCTAGAACTGACTAGAACAGAAGTAATGGAAATATCAAATTCATATTCCACAAACCGGTCAAGTGCGACTAGGACTCGCACGAAGGGAGAAAAAAACGTTTGCTGTATGGGGGCACCCATTTTTTTTTTTTGTTTGTTTGGTTTGTCATCAAATAACTCTCGCTCTGGGCTGAGCAGGACGGAGTGTCAGACTTTTACTGGCTAAAACCCATCCATGTTCCTTCTTTTGCCCTTTGTGATCCAGGGCCGCGGTATCTCTTTCGAACAGTCCCGCAACCCTGGCAAACATCGGTCCTTTCGGACCCCTTCCTGTTTGCTGACATCTCTTTGAGGCGCGCGTGGAACACGAACGCGCCGTCGACACGGCCTGTCGTCATAAGACGGACGGACGGCGAGCTAGCCTATAGCTCACTGTCCACAGGCCCGCGCCTACGGTGGCCGGGGGCCACCACGTGGCCTCCGACGCCCGGTGCGTCTCCCACGGCGGCTCGGACGTGAGGTTCTCTCCCTCTCACGTTCCGCCACCTCCTTCGCTAGCATGACTGCTTCGCAGAAGGAGGTGACGGCGTCCCATTTCGTCTCGCTCCGGACCATGGATTGAGAGGTCGCCGCCGCCAATCACCGCTACGAGGGCACGGCGGTACTCTGCCCACGCGGGGCAGATCTCCACCGTGTCCTCCGGTCGATCCTCACAATGGTATGGGAGCCCCCCTTAAACATTTATTTTATTCTGTTTTTAGTATTTGTTGTTATAGCGGCAACAGAAATACATCATCTGTGAAAATTTCAACTGTCTAGCTATCACGGTTCATGAGATACAGCCTGGTGATAGACATCCAGACAGACGGACGGACAGTGGAGTCTTAGTAATAGGCTCCCGTTTTTACCCATTGGATACGGAACCCTAAAAAATAGATAGGTACGCGAACTTAAAGCGCTGAATTCTTACTAAAGCACAACATGAAAACCACCTTTCAAAAGAAGAGCACTGTGCAGCGCTTGCATTAATTAAAAGAAGACATAGACTCGTAAACCTATATGAGCTGCATTTGCAAAGCTTGCTCGTGGAAGGCTGGTTTATCTAAGAACACGCTCGCTGTATAAATTGTATATGATTACCAGAATACGAGAAGCGAGAACAAAGGAGCGAGTCACACCAGCAGGCAACATTGTACAAAACAAATCAAAATTGCAACAATACTCGGTTGCAGTACCTACGCATAGTTTATACCGACTACATTTCTTCAGTTAAAGGCAGCGCCATATGCTTCTATTTTCATCTCGGAGTGAAATATGAAACGTGCATTTTATTTAAAAAATGTCTGATGCATTTGAAGTTATAATCGAAATAAAAAGTAGATATTTAAGAAAACCCGGCCAAGTGCTTGCCGTACTCACACGCACACAGGGTCCGGTAGCACTAAATAATATAATAAAAATATTTTGAAGGCTCATTCATATGTTGTATTGTTTTACATTCAACAGCAAAACTAAATTTGTTTTTCATAGTATGCTAATAAAAACAAAGTTACTGCTGCACTTTGATGAAAAACTCCCATATCTCAAAAACTAAACATCAAATCTTATTCAAACCAATTTTGGTTGAAAGTTTTATTTTCGTTCTACAATCCTACATTTTTTTCAGAACTTTCCTCCTCTTACTTTAGAAATTAGAGGGGGGGACACATTTTTAAAGACCTATCTATAGACACCCCACATGTATAGGTTTGATGCAAAAAACATTTTTTAGTTTCGGTTCCATGTATGGGGGAGCCCCCCGTTAATCTTTATTTTTGTATAAAAATCATAAAACGGTTCACAAAATAAATCTACCCACTAAGTTTCAACTGTGTAGTCCTAATAGTTTCGGGATAAAGTGGCTGTGAAATACACGGACAGACAGACATGGCAAATCTATAAGGATTCTGTTTTTTGCCATACGGCTACGGAACTCTAAAAACGAAACGATACAGCAAAAAAAAACTCAGCAAAAATTGGTGTAATTATCAGCTTTCATCTGAGCCTATTTTTAAATGAGTATCTTGTTACCAGGATACCGTTACACCATTCAGATTTTGAATATCTCCAAACGGATCTTAAAACCTGACACTGAACTTTACAAAATAACGGAACTTCGATGTAAGTGACATTAGAAAAGAAATGACTAACTAAGAATCACATGAAGACGTCTATGCACAACTTTTACAAACCTATTAGCTGATGAATGGCAAATCATTAAATCATTTAGTGGGAATGCAGCAAAATAAATCTAAAAAGGAAATTGATTTATCAGATCCTGTTATTAAGACGTCATTGTTATTAAGACGTCGTCGGCGTAATTGCAAGGAGGTTTTTAAGTTCTTATCTGTCGAACTGTTTAGACTTAATTGCTCAGATCCGTTGTGCAAAGTGGGTGTTATAGTGAATAATTATTGGTATCCTGCGAAAAAATAAATAATGCTAAATAATGCGATTTCGTAGATTTCTCTTATCTGCTATAGGTTATTCTGCTTAGTGATTTTGGGTCATTTGCGTAATATGTATCATGCTAATTACAATCTACGAGTATTTAGTATAATTGCATTACTGAATACGATGTCGTTTACTGTTTTAAAAGTACCTTTCTGCTGGGTATGTTCTTTATTTTAAACTTGAAAGTATTGACCCATGACTTAGGGATATAATTTCATGGAATACGGATGCTTGTGCTCAAAGGCATATTTTTTCTTAATAATATCACCAGGGGAGTAATATTATGATAAAATAAAGATGCTAACAAATTCGTACAGTCCGTTGATATTATTGCTCTTAATTAGATACTTGTTTTTCGTGTATTGTCGTCTACTATGTGATTATATCGAAAAGTAACACGTGCGCTAATAAGTCCAACAAAAGTCTAAAAATCATACTTAATACTTATTCAATTAAGAAAATTATGTATCTAGTTAGTCCTGATATATAAATGATCTGATAAATACGTCAATTTGTGTGCAGTGAGTCCTATACATACTGTGCTTTCTATTTCAACATACACAGGTATTGTGATGTGATTCCATGGTGCGTGTAATTTGGGCATTACTGCTCGGCCAGGGGAACCCAGCCAGGGGAAACAATGCACTTAAAATATCACCTCGACCGTGCTTAGCCACGTTAGTGCACAAGAAAGTGTCAACTTGCTTGACGAAACTTTCGACATTTCTAATCGCCGACTTTCGCATAATTGACGTAAATTCTTGCCATTTTGCAGAAACATAGTTAGTAACTAAAATGTAGTCATTTAGTTTTGACTAAATGACTGACCTACAGATGTTTTACTCAAATACACTAGAAATTCAGTCCACTACCACTCCTTTTTTCGGGCAGTCGTGTAAAAATGATTAATGGCTGCAATTTCAGGATAAAAATATTTCCCGTATTCATGAAAGCTTTAATTTAAAATATTTTAAGTAAACAGTATTATCTCTGAACTGTAAATTAAAAATACAAATCAATTTCTCGGCCTAATGATGGATTTCAAAAATCTTTGTACATATTCTGAGAATCCAACGAACAAACTCAAAGCATTTAGGTATTTCAATAAGACCATTACAGGCACTTTTGAATGTCAAAACAAAAGGATGAAGCTACAGTCCCCGTCACAAGGCATAATAACATGTGAAAGTACTGAAGTAGCCCATTACAAAGCGAACATAAATCTCTATGGAGAAGTATGGGCAAGAAAATCCATGGACACTTTTAAATCAATATATTTTTCAAGATCTTGGTAACATCACTCATGTTGATGTTATACATATAAGTAAGACGTGAGAACGACGAAGGAAGATGTGCACATTAAGAAAGACCGTCCAGAGTACAAAGATAAATAAAAAATTAAGTAACGTGGCAGCTAAACTCTGTTAAGTCCCTAACTGACAATATCCGGTCACGAGCTGAAGCTCGTGACCGGCTCGTGACCGTGGTTTAGCAGAATGGTGCTGATCTACGCCTCAATGTGATCAGCAGGGCTATTGCGTATCTCTGTTGACAGTTCTTAGTGATCATCATTTGGCGAGTTTTGATACACAATGAGTTCTGCACGGGTAGCGTCAGTTGAAACCAACAAGAACGGTCATTGTATATCAAAACTCGCCAAGTGCCGTTCACTATGAACTGTCAACAGAGATACGCAATAGCCCTGCAGAGCTTTATTTCTACTTCTTTAAATTAACTGTAAACCAAGCCATTCAATCTGGTGTCTATTTTTAGAGCAAACAGATAGATATATTGACTTGTTTATGTCTTTTTTTTAAACTTTATTTGACAGCAGAATCTAAAACTAATTATCAGTTAACTTTGAAACTAGTGCGGAATCTCATCCATTAAAGTTAGACATTATTCAGTCACGGCACCTTATTAGTGAACTGTGAAGGTTTTGCCTTGAACTTCTTCAAATATACGCAGTATACGTAGTACCTATGATTTGTCTTCCAGAACCAATATTGGTGCCGATTCCCTTGGTTACAAACTAAACCAAATTTACGTTCAGTGCATCTTTTTCTTTCTATTTCATTACGAAAAGGACAGAAGATACATTTTAGTTTAGTCCTGTCAATTTAATCAGCGCTTATTACAAGTTTAGACGCGATTAAAAAGTTTACCACTAAAATTACATCAAATTACGTCAGGTGCCGACTAATTTGACAGGACTAAACTAATATTTATCTTCGGTCCTTTTCATAATGAAATAGAAAGAAAAAGATGCACTCAACTTAAATTTAGTTTAGTTTGTGACCAAGGGAATCGGCACCATTGTCACTTATGGGGCACAACTAAATTACTTAACAGATAAACGTATAGAGGTGTTGTCGTGTGTGTTGGGTAGGCAGAAGAGTTAATAAAAGTCACTGCCTAAGTACTTACAGTTATATTGAAAAAGTCCACACGCACAACACAATATAGAAGAAGGAGAACAGAGATGATAGGTTACAGTCACAATAGTCACAAACACGAATAACAGTTTAGCAGACCAAACACGGAAACGATTCCTTCGAGGTAGCACAGAATATCTCATGCGCGCGCGTCGTTGCGAGGCTCGTACCGACTGAAGGTCACGGGGAGGGCGTCAATGATCGCGCGCTGCTCCCACCTCACTCGCTCGCTACACGTCACGATGACGTAGCTCGGCCGCGGTGCGATTCCACTAAACAATGTCCCGGCATCATCCGACATTATATTGATGTTGGCAATATAAGATGCCGGCGATGTGTAATTAGTGTTATTATAAATACATGTAAATAAATCTGTTTGTTTGTTTATGTGTTGAGTTGTGTAACAATACAATACGAATAAATAAACTGAATATTAGGTGTATACCCTACACCACCCCCCTCCAGAGACCGTCAAGGGCGATAAAAATCTGGAAACTTGACCCGACGCCCAGAACGAGTAGTATACTCAGTTTTGTCGCCGGATGGAGTATCTTCATGGGGGTCTGCTTTGTCGGCCAATATGTAGGCTGGTTTTAGGCGGTCAATTGTGACCGTGACCTCTTTGCCCTTAAATAAAATTTTAAAAACTTTGTCACCCCTTTGCAGAACTTTGTGAGGACCTGTGTAGGCTGCTTGCAGTGAGCCACGTAATGCGTCCTCACGAAGGAACACGTGATCAGTGGTCTGCAGATCCTTAAATATAAAAATGCTCGCTTTGTTGTGACGGGAAGCTGGAGTTGGCTGCAAGCTGTGAGCAAACTTGCGGATGCGCGCAGCAAAGTCCGTGATGTCGGTTGTACCGTCATCACTGGGAGTAAAAAATTCACCTGGGAGCCTTAGCGGTTCGCCGTAAACTAGTTCGGCGGAAGACGCTTGGACATCCTTTTTGAATGCGCTCCTTATACCAAGCAATACCCACGGCAGGGACTCTGTCCACTTTTCATTGGCATGGCACGTGATGGACGCCTTGAGTTGCCTGTGAAATCGCTCCACCATGCCATTACACGCTGGATGGTATGCCGTTGTCCGTTTGTGCTGAAAACCAGCAATCTTGGACAATTGTTCGAACAGAGCCGACTCAAACTGACGGCCTCTGTCCGTAACAATGTCAGTTGGACAGCCAAACCGGGCAATCCATCCAGACAGCAATGCCTTAGCTACTGTCTCGGCAGTAATGTCGACAATAGGTACGACCTCTGGCCACCTAGTAAAACGGTCGACTGCTGTCAGACAGTACCTGAAGCCTTGTGAAATTGGGAGCGGGCCCACAAGGTCAATGTGGATCGTGGTGAACCTGGCGCGTGGGAGGTGATATGCTCCTAAAGGCGCAGATACATGGCGGCTCACTTTTGCCCGCTGGCATGCTAGGCAAGCTCGCGCCCACTCCCTGCAGTCCTTCCTGACGCCTGGCCAAACGAAACGCTCTGCGATTAATTTAGCAGTCGCTGAGACGCCTGGGTGACTGAGGGAGTGCAAGCTGTCAAATGCTTGCTTCCGCAGCATTTTAGGCACAAATGGTCTGGGAGACGCTGTACTGACGTCGCAGTACACGGACGTACGCTCCCCTGGGACCTGCACCTTCTCAAGCACCAGTGAAGACCCTTCCTGAAGAAGCTTCTTCAGTTCTGGATCTGATGCTTGAGAGTCTGCGAGGGTGCTGAGGCTGACCGGCACCTGTAATTCCTCCACGCGAGATAAGGGATCGGCGACGACATTATCCTTGCCAGCAATGTGCCTTATGTCGGTGGTGAATTGAGCTATGAAGTCGAGGTACCGGAATTGCCTAGGCGAGCAGTTTTTCTTCCTCTCGTGGAATGCGAAACTGATCGGCTTGTGGTCCGTGTACACGACGAAGTGCCTAGCCTCCAGCATGTGGCGAAAGTATTTGATGGCCTCGTAAATGGCCAGCAGCTCCCTGTCATAGGGAGAATACTTTACTTGCGAAGGGCCAAGCTTCCGGGAAAAGAAAGCTAATGGCTGCCAGCCGTCTTCGCTAAGCTGCTGTAATACCGCGCCGATTGCAGTATCCGACGCATCGGTAACCAATGCGAGTTTGGCATTGCAATCGGGGTGTGCTAATAAAGCAGCCTTAGCTAGGCTTTCCTTGCAGTCCTCGAATGCTTGTAAAGTACTCTCCGCCAGACATATGGGGTGCGAGCCCTTTACGTTGCCAATCAAAAGGTTATGAAGTGGCGCCTGTATCTGTGCTGCGTGGGGCATGAAACGCCTATAAAAGTTGATCATGCCCAGAAACCGGCGCAACTGACGAACGTCCTTTGGTTGTGGGAACTTCTTAATGGCCTCGACCTTGGCGTCAAGTGGTTTTGTGCCCTTTTCGGAGATATGGTAACCCAAGAAGGTTACCTCCGGGACACCGAAAACACACTTGGACGTGTTAACCAACATGCCGAAGTCTTTCAACCTGCTGAAAATAACTCGAAGATGCTCCTCGTGCTCTGCTTCAGACCTTGAAAAAATCAAAAAATCGTCTAGGTAGCAGTAACAGAAATCTAATCCTCTGGTCATTTCGTCGACAAAACGTTGAAATGTCTGGCCTACGTTACGTAGACCAAACGTCATGTACGGAAATTCGTACAAGCCGAACGGTGTGGTGATGGCGGTCTTCGGAATGTCGTCCGGGCTGACAGGAATCTGATTGTAGGCTTTCACGAGGTCGATAGTGCTGAATATTCGACAGCCTGCAATGCTATGTGAAAAATCGTGTATGTGCCTAATTGGATACCTGTCAGGGACTGTTCGGGCGTTAAGCATGCGGTAATCTCCGCAAGGTCGCCAACCGTTGTCCTTTTTAGGGGCTAGATGGAGTGGAGATGACCAGGGACTCTCCGAGGGTCGGGCAGTTCCATTGGCCAGCATCAGCTGGAACTCCTGCTGAGCAATTTTTAATTTGTCGGGCGCTAATCGCCGAAACGATGAAGATACTGGCGGACCTGGGGTCGTGCGGATATGGTGTACCGTGTTATGTGATGTGGTGCGTAGTGTTCCGGCAGGTCGGGTGATGTCGGGAAAGCTGTCGAGGATTCTGTGGTACCTCGAGTCGCCAGAAGACACCTTTACAGAAAATAAAGACGAGTCTGAGTGATTCGAGGCTATACAAAAAATATTGGTACTACTATCTATTAGCCGTTGATTCTTACAGTCAACGGCTAATGAGTAAAAACACAAAAAGTCTACACCTATGATAGGCTTTGTAACTTCAGCTACCACAAAACGCCACTTAAAGTCTCTACGAAGTCCTAAATTTAAGTTGAGTTCGAGAAAACCATATGTTGGAATGGGCGTCCCATTCGCGGCCACAAGTTGGTAGTTGGTGGGCGCACGGCGATCGCTGAGCAGACGACGAGGGTACACGCAGAGGTCGCTTCCTGCATCGACCAGGAACTGCGTGTTGGTTCTTCGGTCTGCGACGAATAGGCGACCAGTAGAGGCGGGGCAATCGTCTGTCGCCATCACCGACTGCCCGCGGCGTTTCCCTTTCTGTAGTCGCAGGGCTTGACGCAACGCTTGGCATTCTCCCCGTGCATGGAGTGATACCAGCACTGCGAGTGTTTCCGGTAACTGGAGTCTGAGCGGGTTGAGGAACGTTGGCGTGAGTGGCGTCGCGTGTCTCGATCACGGCTGTGGGAGCGATTACGCGACCGGCTATCACGCAGCTGCACCGTCAGGTCCCTCATCGCTCGCTTCAGTTCTGCGATCTCGGCTGCCATCTCACTCACGGTGGGTTCTATTGCCGAAGTTGATGCGACGTGACTCGGTGCCACGATGTCCTGGACGCGGTCTGCCAGCTCAGCCAGCGCTTCCAGGGTGCTGTGCGTTTGGGATGCCAGCAAGGGCTGGATGCTGCTGGGGAGTCGGCTGCTCCAAATGGTGCGCACGAAGTCCTCTGGCACGTTTGGTCCGGCTAGACCTTGCAGGTGGCGAAGGAACTGTGACGGCTTCCGGTCTCCCAGATCCTCATGCATCAGCAGCTGCTTCACCTTCTTCTCCTGGGAGGCTGAGAGGCGCTTCACCAATTCGGTCTTCAATTTGCCGTAACGGTTAGTGACGGGAGGAGACATGATTATGTCCTTCACCTCCTTTGAAAATTGGGGGTCGAGATGACCGACCACAAAATTAAATTTCGTGACGTCATCCGTCACCCCGGCGTTATCAAATTGCGCCTCTATTTGAGCGAACCATAATTCGGGCTCTTCTGGCCAAAACGGTGGCAACTTCAACGGCGCACGGCAAATCTCGTGCGACGCCACAATGGAAACGCGCTTTGCCTTGCGCGGTCTCCGAGTGACGTTTTCCGCCGGTTGTGATGACGCGGTGTGCTCGGACTCACTATCACTCATTTTATTAGTGTTCAACTCGGGGTCACCAGTATAGAGGTGTTGTCGTGTGTGTTGGGTAGGCAGAAGAGTTAATAAAAGTCACTGCCTAAGTACTTACAGTTATATTGAAAAAGTCCACACGCACAACACAATATAGAAGAAGGAGAACAGAGATGATAGGTTACAGTCACAATAGTCACAAACACGAATAACAGTTTAGCAGACCAAACACGGAAACGATTCCTTCGAGGTAGCACAGAATATCTCATGCGCGCGCGTCGTTGCGAGGCTCGTACCGACTGAAGGTCACGGGGAGGGCGTCAATGATCGCGCGCTGCTCCCACCTCACTCGCTCGCTACACGTCACGATGACGTAGCTCGGCCGCGGTGCGATTCCACTAAACAATGTCCCGGCATCATCCGACATTATATTGATGTTGGCAATATAAGATGCCGGCGATGTGTAATTAGTGTTATTATAAATACATGTAAATAAATCTGTTTGTTTGTTTATGTGTTGAGTTGTGTAACAATACAATACGAATAAATAAACTGAATATTAGGTGTATACCCTACAAACGTGAACCGTTTAAAAAAAAACATTCCGTTCCTGAAACAGAACGATGCTTTAATCATATTTAAGACTAAACCTAAAAGATTTTTGGTGCATTAGTAGGATCAAAATTATGAACTGAATAAAGAAAATACTTGTTATAATTTTAAGTATTTTTAGTGCCTCAATAAAAATAGGAGGTCAGGTCCTACTACACCGAACACATCAACCACACAATACATACATGTTAATTACGTAGCTACATGCGTAAACCACGCAGGTCGTAATGAGTGGGCACGATCGCGTGTTAGCCGGGCTGCCGGCGCGGGTAGTTGAACATTATCGAGTCGCTAGTCGCGCTCGCGGTCTTGACTGCTTACCTACTTACATCAATCATGTAACTGGGGCTAAGCAAGCTAGAATTGTTACGTCCAGTCTCAATGCGAGGAATTATTTAGGATTTCGTTGATTCGGCTAAAAAGTCTGTGATGAGTACTTCTACCCAATTATGGTGGAAACACCAGGGTAGCCCGCGAAAATAAATTGTTCTTACGTTTTTTGCAATTTGCAAGTCAGTGTCAGATTGTATGTTAGTGTTGCGCAAGTAAAACGTATATCGTTGACGTATGACGTTATCATTTAAATCATCAATACAAACCTCTAAGTTCATTTAACCCATTAAATTACTTTTTCATTAAAATCTCATTCATTTGAATTTCGCAGGGAAGATTGAACTTAAGGGGCTAATAGGAATCACTTGTATCGTTCTTTATGCACCCGCGATACCTATGCGTTTTCAAAAGTTCTCCATCAGTCTTTTCAGGAAAATTCTTAAGTTAGATGAACAAATGTGTAATAATGAACAAAAACAAAAGGGTTTATAATATATCCTTTCGTTTTGTTTACCTATCCATACACTTTTGTGTTGCTTACTTACCGAATAGGGTCATTATAAACAATAGGGTGTTAGATCTCCACTGTTTACCGGAGATCAAGTCAACTCCAAGCCACAATTAACAACTTTCCTAGCAGATATACGAGTTACAATTCATCACTGAAATCTATGCCAGAAACAATGTCTATTTTGAAATCAGAAACCCAAAACCGCTGTAAACTCACTAGCTCCTTACCTATACATGTCTACTCTTGATCTACTGCACCAAAATAAACAGGGCTAGAGGCGGTCTTACCCGAACTCAATGCAAACTCCCCAGGAGTTCTGTATACTGTGTACAACACCTACTCAACATTATTAAGTTGCACTAAGTCGGGCATGAAACAACACTACAATACTGAAACTGCAATAATAAATACAAGACGTTTTAATTTGCCAATTTTTTGTTCATATCAGATAGTACGGTAGGAAATAATGAGGAGCTCGTAATAATAACAGCCGCCCGGTTTGATCTTCAGGTTAAGCGGCGCTAGCCTAGGTTGGTCCGTGGATGGGTGATGACCCATTACATACCGGGTTTCCTCCGTGCCTCGGAAAGCACGTTAAGCTTTTGGTGAGGCTGTTAATCTTTGACAGTCGTTATAAGTAGTCAGACAACCATTCTTACCAAGGGGTATCGCCGTATCGTATTCGTATTCCCCAGTACTGACTGGTTTGTAAAGGTCAGATATATAGTCAGTCGCTCCATGGATAAAATATTAGTATTCAGCTGCATCCGGTTAGACTGGAAGCCGACCTAAAACTAATTGGGAAAATTCTAGCTAAAGATGATTACGGTAGGAAATAATGGTAGGTAGCCTTATTGAACGAGTAACGCACGTTTGGTGGGAAACGTATAGTGGATTATGTGACTTTAGTAGATAATTATTTCACAATAGCTTATGTATACCCCACAGCTGGGACACAGACTTCTTTTGTGTGACAGGGACACAATAGATTTCTCGTATATTATTATTGTTTTGCTTATAAACGTTATAGTACTCCCCACACTAAAATAAACACGATCAGTTCCGTATTGTACTGGAACAAATAGCCGTAGACCAAACAAATATTGGAACCCTGTGGGAATCGACACCGCAGTCAATCGCATCGAAAGATAACCCTCTCTCACTGCGCTAAACCGATCAACAAACCAACGACTCAACCCTACAATACTTTATGCGAATCGCTAACTAAAAACCGCATTTCCAATAGAATCACTTGTTAATCAATAACTAATCGTAAGCGCGTTAAAAACTCGAGCTTACAAATACTCTTGCCCCAGTTCCGACTCGACACCTAGTCGACGTCGACTGAACGCTAAATGCGGTAATAGAAGTGCATACAAAGCCTTATGCTCCGTCTCTTTCGTTTCTTTTGGTAGTGAGCGAGCGAAAAGATCGCCGTCTCGTGACAGTGAAAGGGGCTGTTGTACCGAGTGGTTAAAAATCTTAAAAGTTTGTCGAGGACTTTTATCACTTTATTTGATTTGCTGGCGAAAAATACTCGAGTTTGGAGAACAGTCGCCAATCGATTTGCAACCATATTAAATGTAAATTGAGAATGTAATCAAGTAAATAGGTGTTCCAAACTCCCGTCTACTATTTAATCCTTATGGAGGTGTTTATGCACGTAATACCACAATTAAACGCTCGTACGTGTTCCAAACTACCGTGTAAGTCGTGCAAGTTCGCCTAGTTCCCCTTTAGTGCCGTTTGTCACCGCAAGTAGGTGTCGCTTAGCGCGGCCCGCTTATGACTTGCGAGTTCTGACGTCATGTCACCGCCATATTTCCTGAGATCCATACAAATTGCCCACGACTTGACACATTTGCAACTGCTAACAGAGCTGGATGAAACATTTCGAGCTCATTATTTATGTATGTTTAAACAATTCTGTTCTCTTAGATGTTGCACAGGGGAAGCATATTAAGTTTTTGCGAAATAAATTTAATTTGGGGTACAACTGCTTGTAATCTTTTAATCAGAAAAAATAAGTTTCTATAATGATTACCTGAATAACCTTCATTCAAAAAGACGCACAACATTAATTTACAATCAACTTTTTGTGTTCATACTTGTTTGAAATAATAGCAAAATTGCACCCTGAAAAAACAGAAAACAATAATCAAGTGGGTGTAGACTAGCCGAATCCGGCGCGACCGCGACGCCGCGGCAACAAACTGGTTGTTTTGCTACCACTACGTGTAGGCTCTCGAATTCCAGCCGCCATTTTGAATACCACAGTGACGTCACGCAGCTGGGCGCGGGCGACTCTGCGCCTGCGCACCGCCTGTATCTGACATTTGCGTCGCGTTCGCTTCCGAACGAGGCAATGCCTCCGAGCCATCAAAATGCATTACCGCCGCGTATTCTGTCGCATAAGTGCTAATTACTAATACACGTAACACAGTGCCTCTCTGATCTTACCGTTGAACAAGAACAGTTGAGCTTGTCTTTAAACAGACTCCATGGTGTAGTGAATGTTCTATGAAAGTGTTATTGTTGTGATTTCTTTTCGCCTGGTCAGTGCAGTGCCCTACATAGTTGTCGCTAGAGGGACGCGAGTTTGTCTACGGAGGTCGCGTCGCCCTCGATAAGTGAGTTTATTTGCATACCTATAATATATTCCTACATCCGTATTGTAGTGTGGGCGCGACACGTCATTCGCAACATTTGCGCAACCTTTTTGAACTAATTGGTTCCTGCAGTAGGTACAGTATAGTTATCCCTGTACAAAAGTTATGATTTCATCTCATATACTGTAGCCAGTCGAATCTTAACGTGGGAACGTGTACGGCAAATACACAAACTTGTTTCAAGCTCCATTACAGTAATCTAAGTAATAACTAAGCCATCGCCCACACAGTTTTAGACATTTAAATGCGAATACGAACGTATTTGGTAGATCAAGTTAAATGGACACAGAGCAGTTTGATGATAAGGTAATGGGTATACCTGACCTACATGGCACATGTAACATCGGATTAATTCAGTTGTACGCATTCGATCTGCGATTACCACAGTGACAGTTAGATGCACCCTGCCGGGGTCCATGAGCACGTCCGTTAGGGATCTAGGCTACGTTTCGCTCCACTGAGTACATACAAAGCACGCACCGTGCGTTGAACTCTTTTATAAGGGCCGCTTCTCACGCACACCCCTCGGTTAGCAGAACATTACAACGAAAAACACGCTTAAATAGTATGTAGGTTAGTGTATATTGAGTAAAAATCTCTTGAACCGATAACGGATGTTAAGTTTTTATGGACAGAACGCAACCAAGTGGTCGCACGCCCGTCCGATGTTGCGTGACTGTAGCAGCTGTCTGCAAAAACTACCCGCAAACATGATCGTAATCTGCCAATCTAGTCTGAATTGAATTGCAAGTGTACCTACCTAGTTTGTATTGCTCTAACTGAAGTGTTAATGAGGTTACTGGGTTATGACTATTTGGAGACTGTTTCAGGTGTTAGGTCTTTACATTTGTTATTAAAGTGAAGGTCCTATTATCTCTTAGATCGACTAGGTTCAGAATCTCATGTTAAATATGCTTCATAATAGTTTCTTATTCTATTTCTCCTTCAAAAAGCCTCCAAATTGAACTGATTATGCTTCATATATATTCTTCATTTATATGACCCATTTTAGTCACGTTTAAAAAACGCAATGCATTTTAACTAATTTTTTGTCATAATCCCAACTTCCTTACCCTTACTAATATTATAAATACGAAAGTAAGTTTGTTTGTATGTTACCTTTTAACGCCTAAACCACTGTACAGAAACGGACATATACCTATCGTCCCGAAAAGAAAAGACTATTCCCGAGGAAACCAACAATAACGGTCTTAGGATAATAGATGACGCCACGTGTCTTTCGAATCATGATTGAATTATATTAATAATAAACTTTAGTATTAGTGTGTTAAGAGTTTAATTATTGTCAAATTCTAAATTAACGCGACCGTAGTCTCGGGCAAGAGTCATCCAATATAAATAATTCTTATAATATTATTTATTCAATAAAAACACTCCTTAACGCACGGTTACCCATCACAAGTTAACAGTAACCACCTTCCGCCCACTTTACAATAAAACTTAGACGCCTAACATTATTTCCTAAACTACGGTTTTATCTCGTGTTACGTAGTGAAAGCACCGGCCAACGTTAACGTTATTTACTTGCATAAGTTATATACCCAAACATATAACACACGTGCGGGTGCTATCACTTTCTTCTTATGTAATTGTGTTCAGATTGTGGAACTGAAATGATTTGATGACGGATAGAAAATTATTCTTTTGATCATTGATAAAGCCTTTCAAGTATCATCATAAAGTTAGAATACTCGTAGAATAGAATAAACTTTATTGTACAGACACACATCAAGCTGCTACAATCTGTCAAATTTCTTTAATAGATTTTCATCTTTATCGCTAAAGCATTAGATTCAAGGTTGATTAGGAAAATTTTACAGTTTCAAGTAGCTTGATGTGCTTGGCGTCTGTTTAACAAAATTGAAATTGCTAATTTTATGGTTACAATGGCGGTCCTATCGCTGATAGCGATATCTTTCTGACCACCTTTGGAGGGACTATACGAACATAAAATATAAACTGGTAGTAGTCAGTGGTGTGCTGCTAATACTACGCCAACATTACGTTAGAGTTACGTTAGTTTTGATGCATAACATAGTACCTATCTCTCCTATTATTCCTCAAGCGTTGTGGTGAACCTACAGGCTACAGTTAGTACATCCACATTTCACCAATAATGTGTAAATCCCTGTATAAGGTGCCTTTTACCGTCAAATGGATCCACAAATGTTTTTGAAACTCGATCATTAATATTTTTTCGAAAAGTAGTGTTCAATCGCCAATTGACGACCCGAACGGCGCAGCGGTAGTGAGGCTGCCTTACGTACTTAGGGTCCCGGGTTCGAATCCCGGTAGGAGCAAATGTTTGTGTGATGAGCATGGACATTTGTTTCCGAGTCATGGATGTTTATATGTATAATAAGTATGTATTTACAAACAAAAAGTATCTATGTAGTATTATCAACTATCTGGTGTCCACGACACAAGCCTCGGTGCTTAGTGTGGCACCTAGATGGCGCTGTGTGTAATGTCCAGCGATATTTTTTTTTTATTTTTATTTAATTATACCACATGAATAAACCATTATTTTATCAAGATCAATACGTGTAAGCACAGGACCTAGAAAGCTAATAAAAAAATAAAATATGATTCCTATTCTAATAATATGGAAGATTATCATTTAAATTGATATAGTTTAGTATTTTAAATAGTGATAAAAACTGGACAATAAAATAAATTAAGTTAAAAATAGATGCTCGGGGATTGTATTCAATACAGAATATATCATAAAAGAATGAACACCATAATTGAATACACTTAGGTGCAAGATAATGCACCTCCACCAAACCCATTCGTATTCTCAAGCGTAACGGTTATTATTACGTGAAATTACAAGTCGTCTCAGTCAGGTGGTCACAACGTTTAAAGTTATAGATGTTGTATCATAGAAGAGCTCTATAAAGTTATCATAACTTCGAAGGATAAAGTACTGAAGCTTTAGAACCTCCTACAGTCTTACAGTCCAAGAAATTCAAATACAGTTCATTAGCAACCCTTAAAAAATTGATTTTTAAATTAATATCTTCAGATGGCTTTGCTCTTTAGCATATACCTCCCCAAGGCCAGTCATCGTCCAAGAAATACCTAACAGCAAAACAAACAAACATTATTTCACACGTAAATGGCACATTCTAAAATGACGAATGCCAATATTTCAGCCATTGCGGCTGGCAACTCATTCACTTAAATTATGGGAGCCACCATATTTGTCAAAATAACCGCTTCATACGATTTGCAGTGAACGCAGCGTGTTTGAATTCGGAATGAATAATAATCGAATCGTTAGTTCATTAGTAACGTGAAATATTTGGTGATACCTAGTGATGAGTAGGTGACGTGTTACGTAATTATAATGGTAATTACTGAGTAAACATTTGCTACTCAATATTTATGCACTGTTGTGTAAAGCCCTTACTGAATATCAATAGAAACATAAAACGTGCGTGCTAAATAGCTTGCTTTGCAATTTCTAAATTCCTTAAGTTGAAGGTATGGGAATACCTATTACCTACCTACCTACTATGAAACACACCATTATTCAACTACATAAAAGGTGTGACAAGACCCTTAACGAAGCTGAAAGGTACTTGTTCTCTCCGTCATTTTTTTGTTCTAGACAATACCTGGGAACCTTCTTACGGAGATATTGGGGGTCAAAGTCCCAATTTTTTACATTTTTTTTTTTAATTTGTGTTTTGAACGTAAGATTTTTACTGTAAACACCTCCAGGACCCCCGTACTATTCAATCCATCCATCAGCACAATGTGTTGAGTGCGTTACATTGATTTCTACTATGAAACCTAATTCTTCACCTAAAAAAAAGTCGTTTCCCAACAATAATTTTTGCGTAGTTACTTAGATTGATGTACATAATGCTTGGTTGACGACTTCGTTAATGGTCTTATTACATCCTGTATTTAAGTGTTGAACTAGAAAAATAACGTATGTTATCCTATCTATATAAATCTTATCATACGATATCCTATCCTAGGAATAGACCCTCCCAAAAATGACGCACGAGCAAATACTGAAATTCGAGATTGCCAAATGTGCTATACCTACCTACTTATTGTGAGCATTAATCAAATAATGAAACCATACACCATAAGATGATGCGCTATGGTAACCCGCGAAATTCGAATTATCTTACGTTTTTTTTCAATTTGCAGGTCAGTGTCAGGCAGGCTGTATGTTGATTAAAATTATGTGCATATTTAAATTTCGCGGGCTGCTCTGGCGGTTCCACTTTAACCTTACCTTGTTTCCAATTAATGTGATTTCCTAATAACACATTAATATCAACTTAATGTTAGTGTAATTAAGGTTGAGTTAATGAATAGTTTAATAGTTATTTTTATAGTACATACTATTGAAAAAGTCATGACAATGTTTGAAAATGTACCGCACACTGAACTTTCTATTTGGATATTAAGTTACTTCTTCCAAAAAACATTTGTTTATATTTCTGGAAACCAGATTGCAAACGCAGGACATATAATTCAAACAATTACTGGAACTTATATAATATCACTCCTCCTCTTCTATACTTCTTGTATGTATTACTAACAAATTGGATTTTATGATCTGTTAATAAATGATTTGATTGATTGATTATTATGTCTTTAAATGGTTGTTCATAACAACTTGCTTACCACAATGTTCCTGCATTGTGGTAAGCAAGTTGGCCTGCGAGGCAAGTAATCGTTTCTCTCGAGTGTCGTGTTTCGAGCCACGGATGCAGGAGTCAGGTTGCAGCCTCACTACTAGATAGCGACTCCTGTTCAAGGGAACCCTTGTTTTTACACGGCTCTAAAGCTACTTGATACTTCCTATTATTTATTTTTTGTTTAATATGACATGGCAATTGACATTATGTTTACAAAAAATAATGCTAAGGTTAATAGGCTGCCAGCCTTCTCTTCTCTGGGAGAGCAGCGGTGGCCCATTGGTGGCGGCCCCGACTTACGAACAGTAAGTCGTGGGTTCGAACCCAAGCAGGCACATTAATTTGTGTAATTTATTTTATCACCACTGCTCTCAAAAATGGTGAAGGAAAACATCATGAGGAAACCGGCATGTCCTAGAACCTATTCTAGATTAAAGCCCATTCCCTCTCATTGAGAGGAGCCGTGTTTACCAGCAGTGGGACCATTATAGGCTGGGTATGCTTCTGGGCTCTTTTCGTATTCACAGCGATGTGGACGAATTTTTGACGAACTGCAATTCTTTTCCCATTTTGATACTTGTACATATTTTTATTATTATTTTATATGTATTTGTAGGTTGTAAATAATGCAATATACATACTAAATTCGAATAAATTAGTGAAGGCATAGCTCCATGTAACGGCAATTCTAGTCAGCATTTTTTTAAGTAAGTGGTTTAGGAATTTGCATATTTTTTATTTTATAGGCACTTATAGGGTTACGACCGCAGTCTCATACGCATAGGAACGAAAGTGAAGATTTATCGTTCATTTAAATTTAATTTTTAACTACATCCAATACGAGTTATTTCATAAATATTTAAAATATGGATAGCGTTATTGCATAATGCATGGGGACTAATATCATTTTCAAAACAAAATATTAATAAAATAGATTGACAAAAAAATAAAAATAGCTACAATTTTAATAGAATCAATAAATCTCGTACAAATGTTGCAATAGCCCAGAGAAATGTCTGCTCATCTCCGGTAATTTAGTAAAAGTACTTCTCATACATGTTCTACATCGATGAAAAAAAGCAACTCTTAAATGAAATACCGCATTTTTCATAACCACTGGCATTCTCAGTACGTAAGCAATACACCAGCCTAATATGTCTGGTTTAAAGTAAACCAGCACTAAACGGCAGGAAGTTGATAGTTAGCAAAATTGTTAGAGTATTAAAGTTATTACATCATGTTGATTGCGAACCATGATTGGTTTTTCCTGTATTTTAGCGCTGGCTTACTTAAACCGCCTAGTAGCCACCGCGACACCTGCACGGAACGGGTTAAAACTGCACATCGCTTTCGAAACAAGTTTCCGAACGAACAGATTCCCACCTCTACTTTTATTGAATATATTCAAAATGAGAATGACATCCACGTCTAACCATCTTGTGAATTAAATCAGTAACGGTCCTAAGATTCTCTAGGAAGTAACTGTGAATCTTGACTATGATTTTCGACTGTAAAACCACAAAAAACGGCCTAAGCCGGTCCTATTTGATCGACATTGTACCAATAGGAGTCATTTCACTGCATATTAAATTCAATAATTTGCATACAGACATGTTATAGCATCAATAAAACTGTATTACGAATTTCGATGCAAATATTTGGTAAAATATTGACGATTTGTTTATGCAAGTTATTTCCATAATTTACTGGAGCGTCTACATAATTCGCACAAACTGGACCGCAAATATTCATCATTCATAATTGAACATTTCGTAATATTTGTCGTCGTCGGTCGCTCACTCGTTCGGTGAATGCGGATGCGATGCAGGTTGTCATGAATAGGTCCATCAAAGACGGAGTAGGCACCACGTTATCGGAGGTTGTGAGCTTGTGAGCCGGCTAGACGTGTCGACAACCGAGGACAACGGGCTGCCCGCATTAGCTGTATAAATACCTTTCTACTTTACGCTGTCACACGGTGTCCCGATACCGCATTGCGGCGATACGCGGAAATCATCCGTCTCACCGAACAATCGCTACCTCTTCATAGATTAGCGGAGACGCAATCCATCCATTTTCAGACACAATAGTTATACCAGTATCGTATGTAACATAATCTGTTGCGCATCATTGAACATACAAATTTAATTTACACCTCTTTGATCGAACTGCGAAGCATTAAGTAATGTGGTTATTAAACATAAATATTAATGAACGATATTTGTTGGCGAATGATGTGCAACGGAAGCAAGCGAATACTCCGAGTTTGAACTACCAAAAGTTTACAAGATCTTTTTTGATCAAATTACATTAACGTTCTCGGCATATTCGATTAAGTGCGGAGCCTTATTTAATAAAGAATTGTACACTTCTTTATTCGAAACTTCTTTTAGTATTCTCAGGGCTTTGGAATTTAGGTCTAATGAAAGTTCGTTTACATTATACAGCTGGTGAGTTAGTGAAGTCGTACTACTTGAGGCGCGCTGCGTACGCGCAAGTTTTACACATCGAATAGGTAAAGTGTTCGAAACCGTTGATTGCGCGAGGTGGGGTGAGGCAGTGAGGCAGTGAGGCTGGAAGGAGGTCACCAGACGAGCGCTTAGACGTGCCAGACGGGGCGCGGGCGGAACAATACCAAATACAATACGTGAACCAGCAAATTGACGGAAACTGGTAAATAGGTGTGGCTGTAATCGCTATTATATTCGGATAGCACGCCTTCGATTGTTTTGGGAAGGCTTTGTCTCAATTTATCAAGTTTCTAAACTCAGCTGATTCATTGTGTATGGCATGATAGCATCATCGGATACGGCTGTTAGCATTATACTCCGACAACTTAATTTCTCTATCTGCAAACATGAATAACCCGTCATGCAATATCCTTCTTTTATTTATACAAAATTATAATTTCAAAGAAAGTCCGTATACAGCTTATTTCGTGTCGATTGGTCGTGTCGTCCCGAAGGAAACACCGATGATGGTGGTGTAACAATAGCAGCTGAACTCGTGACATCCGCCAGCACTCAACAATTTTAAAAAAGAAACTGATAGACCACACATGCGATGAAAGAGTCAAAATGCTATTAGTTTAATAGAAAAGATAAAGACAACAGTCATAATATATCTATTCGGTTGATTAGGAGAGGCCAATTGCTGAACTTTCTGAGCTACTTTTTCAAATCCCTAGGACTCATCCAACGATCTTATTCGTATTGTATCATATTTTGTAAAGTAACGGTAAAATCTTTGTTTTTGGATCAATATTTTGGATTACCTATTAACTTTTAAGTTGATTTATAAATTTATTGAATTATTTTAATACGGTACGAAAATCCATCTTTTGTAAAATATAGATGAACACCTACCTCTGCAGATCGCACAGGGTTCTAACCTGCTCGAAAGTAATGATTTAATTGCATTAAATACATATTTGTTCCGACTGTAGGTAGTGTATAAGCATGTGCCAATTATTTTTATTCACCTATATTGAAAATCGAATATAAAATTGAACAAATGTAAATATTAGCCTACTGAGCGTATTTTTTAGTGTCTTTAGAGCCTCCTAGGCACACTAAAACGGACCTAGATTAGTCGATCATAAATTACAATTATTACAGTTGCTTGACATAAATTACAAAAAAAAACATTTAAAATATTATAGAAATTATATTAACATCTTTCTACGCCTAGCAAAAAAAGAAGTAAGTTCAGCTAAATTAATTTGAATTTATAGAGCGGCTGTAGATATTTTTTTGGGAGCAATGAACCCAAAGCCATTAAGAAGTCATTCTCGGTGACCTCATACTCTTAATTATTATCTTTTATAATTACTTTGCTTATTATTAATGTAGAACTAATACTTGTAATTAATATTATCGAAGTAGCTGTAGGATTGAAACTTTTCAGTGTAGGCGGCCTACCTACAGGGAGTTGTTTAGTAAGAATCTAAAACACATTACCTATAGCTAATAAAACCCTGTACAAATTCTTCGCTTTTCTTTAATCAAACAATATCTGCCAAACTTTGATTATTTACACAGGCTTATTTTATCATCGCGTAGGTAGGTGTAATTACACACCTTTACTTATTTATTAGGTCTAGAGTTTCTTCGTTAATAGTAAAAAAGGAGAACTAGTGAGTGGAGAAATAAGAAATAGTACTTAAAACTTTAAACCGTCTTCGTCAGGACTTATCATACGTAAGATTACCTCTGTTTTATCATCAAAATCTTAACAATACTAAAGAAAATGCCGTGAAGTTGTTTGGTACCTACTGGTAAACCATACAAGAACCGCACTCTGATTTACCAACAGAGGTAAGTAGGTAGAACAAAGCTACCCAAGAAAAGATCAACGACTGAATTCTGCCATTGTCTTAAAATTATTATAATACGATGACTTGTTCACCTTGCTGTTATCTTGATCCTGCGCATTATAATTTATTGTAATTATTCTAACTACTAAGCAGTTGATTATATCAAGCTTAAGTCTTAGAAATGACTTCAGCGCCATCCACAGGCAGGTAGGAACGTCGTCACAATAGGTACATCGTTTGAAATTTTAATTGTAATTAAAATCTTGATAATGGTCGTACAAATGTATGTAAAGAGAACTCATATCCTGTCCCGCTGTGTCGAAATTACATTATATTTGGAATTTGCATCGCTAACGAGTAATTTGTAATTACACAATTACTAGATGTTTCATTGTAATTTGTTTACTACCAAGTTTGCACATTCATACATTGTGTTTACGAATTTTACCGTCGAATTATGAAGTAGTAACTTGAAATATTAAGTAAACTACTTGAGTAAACTACTTTCAACCTATCACCATGTATGAACGTTTCCTCGGTTGCGAAACATATCACATTTTTACGGTTAAGTTGCGATAACTGTGCCTACGAACCTGTCCGATAATCACGTGTACTTTATAAATTACTTAATCGTCTAACAATTAAATATTCGATTTCTTCTTCGAATACCGATATATTCGAATAATCAGAATGAAATAGGCAAATACACACAGATGTTTTACTTCCGTAATAAACTAATTGAACAATTAGTACTGTTGATAATATGATGGAAGACTCTAGGTAGCAATTAGAAAGTCGTTTAGCGGTAGACACGTTTTTTTGGGTATTATATTAGATAGATTGTTGATTCAGCTTATACTTAATTGACTAAGTCATTTCGTCGTAAACTATCTCAATCTTAGATCCTCTGAGTGTCGAAATGACTCAAATAACTCTACTCTCTCTCTCTACTCTCTCTTACTAGTGTGTGTGTAGACTACATCATTGGCGTCGTTTAAATCTGGCGTCTTTATTTACAAAAAGGTCCTATAAAAGGTACTCAAATCCGAATTAAAAACTTCTTGTTCTTTGAAATTTTGCAAAGGTTGCCAGCAGTAACTGCAGTGTATAGGGCGACCCCGTCACTGAAATACAGAACAGTAGCAATATCTTCTTTATCAAGCCACAAACGTATTATGTAACGAAATTGAGTGTCATACCAGTTGCTGTAACAAAGTGTGATAATACTACCTAATACTTCAGTTTGCAAACAGTCGATCATAGTCCGTTGTACTAAGTCCCTCGAGCGTTAAGATTTAGCGATAGTTTGTTAAATTGTTACCGCCGTATCGTATCGCGAGTAACTTTCCATTAACTTTCGTAACTGCCTCGTTGGTCTAGTGGTCGCAAGCACTACTGCCGAGCATGAGGCCCTAAGTTCGATTCTCAAGTCAAGCGAAGTGTTATTGGGTATTTCCATGAGGAATTTCTCTGGCTCTGCCCGGCTGATGGCTCGCCCTCTGTTACATGGGAATGTGACGTACGTAAACATAACAGGTAAAATGTAATAGGATTATTAGGTGCACCTCTGCCTAATCCTTTGAGGGTTACAGGCGTGTTAAGTATGTAACTTTCGTAACTAAGGTGTAACAGCAACACAGTAATATATAGAAAATCGCTTCTCGCCATATTTACAAATGTCTTCCGTTTCTACGCGAGTCTACACGATTGAATGCGTGCACCTAAATAACATGTATGTACTACATACACGTATTTCAACGGAAATTGTGCGAGAGCTAATGTCCACACATTTTCTCTTGCGATATCATGCTCGACATTCTTTAGAAGGGATAGGTAGAGGTGTGTTGAAAAGTCAATATTATGGCGTTGAAATTTGCAGTACCTATACTACCTATGGGAATTTACTAACCACTCTCGAAGTTTATCTCTATTATGCATGTTCTTGTTAAGTAAATCAATAGTTTGAACGAAGAGAAACCGTAAAAATCTTGATAAAACCATAGTGTTCGGACATATTTGAGATCTATGCTTTGGAATGGGCCATTGCACTACAGTACTTTCACAGTTTGTATGGCTTGAGACTGGGACTGTCAGCTACATTTCATTTTTGTCTTTGTCTACAGTTCAAAAGTGCCTGTAACTGGCATACTTGAAATAAATGCTTTGATTAGCTACAAACATTTTAAGCCACTTAACGGAATTAGAGCAACCAAAATCAACACGATCTTCAAAATAATTTATTAGACACTTTTATTTCTCGTAAAACCAAATATTTTTTTAACCTAAGCTGTGCTTACAAACATTGACACTATTTTCTATCGCTTAAAACAAGTTTGCACCGTTAGATAGCCGATACACGCATTAATAGGCGTGGACATAGCCTTACAGCCTGTTATTTATTGGTCTTAACACAGTGGACCCATTTTGCAGTAAGTCATCATCAAGTAAACGTATACGCACTTAAATTTTATGTAGACGGTTTTTTGTTATTTTTGTTTTAGCTATTGAAGAACAAATTGGTAGCGTGGTAGAAACTATCTTTGATAAAGGCTTGATGTCTAAGTTAACATTGGTTTTGGCAGCTTATTACCATTCGATTAACTATGTTACTATAAATTACTATAACTCGTGTTTATCCAAATGCGAACGGTTTATGGGGAGTTAGCTTTTGTTTCTAGTCCGAAAAGACTAGACTCTCTTAAAGAAACTTCCTTCTCTAGCCTGGATTTCAAATGTGGTGTTATTCGATAAACAATAGGGGCACGTGGTATCATGTCTTGCGTGCCCTGATGCCTGCACACTACAGGACGTGAACGCTAGTGATAGCATCAAACTCATAACCGAGTTTAGGGTAAGTCAGTATAAATTGCCGTTGAAGACGATGAACTTTCCATTCCTTCACCATTTTAATCTAAACCTCTTTAGTAAATCTATGGAATGCTGAATATTTAATTTGCTACCATTTCTTTAAACAGTCACTTCTCTACTCGAAATGCAATTAATCTCACATAGGCATATTACAAAATCAAGGCCAAATACCTTGCTTAATATGCATAGGAATGTGTCAGACAATGCGTTAGTAACATGCCAGTTATTTTAATAAACACACATTATAATATATCTAATCCATGGTTATAGGCAGTTAATAATGTAACACGCTCCATAGATCAGGTTAAAATATTTGCTATGTTAATTTATCAATTTACATAGTAAAATATGGATTGAAAATGATGATCCGCCAGTGCCCGCCATCCGTTTATAATAAAGTACATAAATAAATAACTAGTTTTATGAATCATATGGAACTTATGCGTGGCAGGTGGCAGCTGGCATTCTCTAACATTGTATATGCGAAGGTTTGTAACTTTTCGATAAGTTTTAAATTAGATATTACTAGAGGACGGTATAAAACAGAAATGCAGCATAATCAAGAAAAGTACAAGCTAATGTTCACTCTCATCAAAGTCAAAGTCAACGTTTTTTATTTGCTAAACATAGCTGTAAAAAGTGTAAATATAAAATTAAGAAATCTCTATGTTTTGCCGTCACCGGCGTACAAATATTAAACTATGTTAACACAATTAATTTTTTGTTAAAAGGTGATAGCAGCTATCTACCTAAGTACATTATTTCTTAGTAAGTAATATTTCTTATTTCTATGTAAGTTTCTAGGCATTAAATTTATTTTTTATTTAATTATAGATATTCTTAAAAACTATGTTAACTAAAATAATTTCAGGGAAAATTGTTTTAAAACATAATAAACTGTTTTAAAGATATTTATTAAGATATAAATAAAATTATTTTTTTCTTAAATTACCATCATTACCTTCATTATCTTCTAGGTATTCTTTAGTAGAGCAGTATGCCTTTTGTGTTAAATATTTATTGAGGACTTTTTAAAACCTTTTAACTCATGTTTTTCTCTTTTAAACTTCGAAATTTTATTGTAAATTAACTCCCTGTCCTTATCCTAGTATACAAGATGTAAACGGTCCATTCACGAAACTGTCAATCAAACATTCTGTACATCAAATTATGTAACTCTACGCAAAAAATATTGCTGAGAAACGACTTTTTATTTGGGGTGAAAAATCACGCTTTACTGTAGGACTCAACGTAACGCTCTCAAAACATTGTGCTGATGGATTAATCGAATAGCACGGGGGACGTAGAGGTATTTACAGTAAAGTTATAAAAAAATGTATTTAAAAAAACTTATGTAACCAATGTCTTCGTAACTAGAAGATTCCCAGGTATGGTCTAGAACAAAGAAAATATTGCAAAGACAGGGAGAAAAAGTGCCTTTCTTCTTCGTTAAGAGTACTTTTACACCCAATAATAAGATATGTTTATTTCTAAATTAACTTCATCAAAACAAATCCATACCAACATAACTGTATTTTGTTTAGTTTACGTTAGAAAAATCTTTCAAAAACCTGTGTGTTTATGTATACCTGCCTTGAAACCATATTAAATAATACTTTATTGCCATATCTAGTTTCTACATAAAACATAGTCAATGCATAGAAGCCGCTTCTCGAGAATCGAGTCATCCTATTACGTAAATATTGGCCACAGCAGAAGAAGTCACTCTGAGCTGTTAGAGAAAGTTGACAAAACCAATTATTACATAATGAAGTGTTAATCTATTGCATACCGCGAAGTTAATTGTACAATAACGAGTCATTTCTTCTACACTATTTTAATGGATTTTATTTTTTTAGAGAGAAAGTCGGCCACAATTGACTACATATATTTATTCTGCAAAAACCTCAGAAGTTTCTGAAAGCATTCTAACAAATTAATGTTTTTTTAAAATTACCTCAGAGATTTAAAAAAAAAAATATTATTTCTAGAATAATCGAATGATTGTTTATACTAACACAGGATGTTTTTGAATGGAGAAGATATCCATTCAATAATATCCTGCGTTTGTTTCTACACACCTCATTATGAACGCCAGAACACCGTTAGAGGACCTTCTAGTGGCCACAACACGTAATAATAATAAATACACCTCTATAAACCAGAGACAACTTGTAAATCATAGAAATGTGTTCTATAATGGACCTCTTTTATCTCGGCTGAATCTCGGTACAAATGAACAGCACCTATCATGGACCGGTCGTGTTTGTAACGATGGTCATGACCATCCCTCTCGACGAATAAAGAACTCCTCCAATTTAATCACTCACTTAAACTCGAAATTCTTTTGTATCTTTCCAGTTTTTGGAGCAAACGTCTCGAGAATAATATGAAGAGCCTTAAAGTATGTTTTTATTTTCGAACTGAAGGCGATGATAAATATTGATCATGAGAATACATTGTTTGGTTTAACAAGCGACAAAATTTCATTAAATAAACCTGACAAGAGCGTGTCGTATTCGTAAAATTTAGAGGTTTATACTCGTACCAAACTAAGTAAGCAATCATTAGGAAGGCCGCTGTTCTGCCATACAGTATTGAACGTAGTACCTCGTAGGTTCTTAGTAGGTAATTATGAACTCCAATTATTACGATTTATCAAATAAACACCCATTCATTTAATTACTAACATCATAACATACCTTCCCATACGAAGGTTTTAATTAGGGCTGCCGATTACAATTTTTATTGACTGATTACCTTTTACCGTTATTTATATTCGCATGACCGATCTTCAGTACTATATAACGAAGTAGTATGGGCCAGTAACGGCCCGGCCCGGAGTTAAGCAGGTGCGTCCATGGGCTAGCTATGTCAGCTATGTGTTCTTTAAGTAGGCAATTATACACATCACAATCGGCCATGGCCGTTCGATGATTATTAATAGCTAGAATGTGTAGGCCAGTCTGCTTATAGGCACAGTTATTGTGTTATAGGTATCATTTGTTGTTGTTTTTTTATTATTATTAGCCTGTACTGTCCCACTGCTGGGCAAAGGCCTCTCCCAATTCCTTCCGTGAGCTCATTTCCCGAGCCTCCTCGAACCAGCCCACGCGGTAGGTACGCGGCTAGATCGTCTTGCCGTTATCGTCTTCCGGCACCCATCGTGTGGAGACTTGCCCAGACATTTGCAATTTTTTTAGGTAAGGTTGTTCTCTAGAAGATGGGGCATTAGCAGCCGTAGCTGTAGGCAGTCTTTTCATGTCTCTCAAAGCTTGATATAGAATGAAATCACTGAAGATAGTACCTACAATGATAACCCAAACTCCGCCACTCTAAGGACAAAACTACCTGCTGCAACTATCAGAATATACTGCAAATGATATCTTCGTCTAAATAATCACCAACTCAACGATCCGTTCGATAACTAATCTAAAACAAAACAATAGCGTGGCGAACTTGTCTTTATTGAAGCATCTTCCCACATGTATTATTAAATAGTCGAGGCCGAGGTCGCAACTAATAAGGAAGGGTTATGTCAGACAATCATTGCGATAACTAACCTCGCGATGTATTAGAAACTTTAAAACAATATAAGGAAAAGCGCAGAGGGTCTAGAGTAGAGATCTTTTTCTTTGTTTCTGCAACTTTCAAAAGAATTATTGGGTATAAGTTTTTCGGTAACATTTATGTCAATCCAATGTTTGACATTTCTATCATTATTTTCTCTGCTAATGTCATTTTAATCAGAAAAAGATTTCGTTGTAGTAAGTTACAGGATCATAATTCATGAAGTCATTTCAGCTTTGGGATGGCAATGGCAACGCTCTTGGGAAAACAGAATTTTCTAATAAATGAAGATGACAATGTATTTTTGTAAAGTCTGACAACCAGTCTTACCAATGGGTATCGATCGTATTACCCAGTCCTAACTGGGTTGTGGATGTCAGACAGGCAGTCGCTCCATGTAAAATACTGTTATTAATTTGCATCCGGTTAGACCGGAAGCCGACCCCGAAATAGTTTGTAGTTTGTACTTCATGTAAATGTAACCATATTTTTGTTTTATTTCGTCCTGTGCGGGCTAATAAATACATTTTCTTTCTTTCTTTCTGTACATAGTTGGGAAAAGGCAGATGATGACGATGATATGTGTACGATAAACAGTGACCATTTAAAAACCCCTAAAAAAACCCTCCCCCCAGCCCCCCCCCCTCCCCCTCTATCCCTGTGTTTCCTTAAATGTCGGGATCGGTTAGAATCTGGATGGAAGAATGACTCTTGACCTCCACAATACGGATTGTAGAATACCGCTCCGTGTAACGATTGGCTAGAATACAAATGTTCTAATTATAGAAATTGGAAATCACCTACGCGCCTACGGAAAGCAGTTTTGTGAAAATATTTTGGGCACGTTCATGAGAAGGGATTTGTATATAAACAGATGAAATTATAGCGCTGTGCTCTCTGTGTAATTAATACAAATTATGCAGCACTGATTTTGACTATTAAAAACTATACATTTTAGAATGAACAGCACGTTTTCCTCTAGACCATCACATCGATCAGGTTAGGCATTCGGTTCCCCAAATGCCCGACGACCGACAGTCATAGGTATTCGAACGACAACCTGGACCGACCATTCAAACTGTCGCTTCCGTCTCGACAGGATTTATGTAGCCACATGAATGGCGATCCGACAATGTAATGGTCCCAAAACTCTCTCAAACACATAGCAATCTTCTGCAACAACGAGTTCTGTCTCACAAAATGTATAAATTCTCACCAATAAGGTGTGCTACGCGCTTTTTCGGTCGATTTGATTTGGCAGTATTTTGTTGAACATCAAACTCAACCCAAAACAATTACTCCTCAACTCAGTTCGAGCCGATCAGCAAACTGTTCGACATCTATCTTCTTCTTTATCGTGTGGTTAGTGCCTAACCTGGTGTCAGAGTTTTTATGCCATCCATTGGCCTCTGACTTGGCTTTACCTAGGTACATGCCGTCAAGAAATATCTCTCAGGCATGCTGGTTTCCTTCACCGAAGCAAGTGATAATTACTTAATACGCACATGAATCCGAAAAATCTTGTAATCTTGTGTTGCGTTTGTCTTGTGTTCGAACTGGAGGCCTATGACTTGGCAGTCCGACGGTCACACCACTAGACTATCACTGCTACATCATTCTGCGACATCTATCATCGCTGAACAAAATTCGAGTCTGTTCGGCACAATTCGTATTGGGTACAGCGAGTGGTTTCTTCCCGAACGCATGTCTGATTTACATAGGTCAATTAATTTGATTTTTCTCTCGGCTGTGCCGACTTAAGCCGAACCGTAAATGTATGTAGCACCTCCAAGCTGTGTCTGCAAACTGCATGGAATGTGGCCACAGGTGATTGAAAAGTTTCAACTGTCTATTTTCTAACTAAACGACCTCGCGGCAATCGGTTCCGCCATACGCCATGTCGACCTTTGAAGTTTTGTAACACATTTTACATTACACACGTCTATTGTTTTAGCGAAACTTTCATATGGTATCAGAATATGGCTGGCTTTAAACAGTGTAACCGTTAGATCGTTAGTAAATGTTATTAATGCGAAAGAAACTTTGTCTGTCTCCTACATTCTTACGCATTAACAGCCAGACGGATTTGGATGTAATTTGGAACACAGGTAGAGCATGATCTGAGTTAGGACATAAGATACTTTTTAAGCTGGCGGTACGTTCCCTCGGGGTAATTTCTGACCTCAATTCTAGCAGTACGTTCACCCGGGAAAATAACCTCCACGCAAGCGAAGCCACGGGCATAAGCTAGTAGGTAGTATTTCTTAAACGATGCGCGATGTTAAGGTATTTAAATTGAGATGGTTCATTGATAAACATTCGTTTCGAAATCCGTCATAAAGTTTTAGTATCACTTTGCATCGTTGTGGCATCGTGGGTATTACAAAACACTTACCTACTGCTGGCTGATACGTTACTTCCAAGTGTACGTACTTGGAAACATCTGCAGGAGTATTAGTTTAGTACCTAATTACTGCAATTAGCACCTTTGTAAGTAGGTACGTAAGTATTTACATAAGTTTGCACACACACAAGAATCTTATAAACGCGTAGTTTCATATCGATTCCAGGTATTCCACGATTTGATGGATCGCGTCTACCATCATCTGAAAAAATCATACAATTACTTACGAATTTTCGTTCGAAGAAACAATCCATTAATAAAGATTTAAATACAAGTCTGATTTACTCGCTTATAAAAGGAAATAAAGAATTAATTTGGAATGTCTAAAGGTTAACTACTTTCAATTCCGATGCACTGATGAATATATTACAGTTTTCATTAAAATTATACCAACGCAACGCATACTAAAGTTGGTGCAGACGACGGGATTGACTCATTTTGATAAAAAGCGACCAAATTAATTCTGAACTTTGAAGCACTCAAACGGCTTAATCAATAGGTAAAGTTGTCCAAACTTTAACAGCCAAGTTATTTTAGGAAATCGCTCATTTTAAAATCAACTTGTATCTGTCGTTGTAAAGAAAGTACTCGGTATTAATAGAACAAGACAACCTATCGAGACACAGACTTAGGTACCTAGAAGTACCAAATCTATCCATCTCTACTACAAAGCAATTTCTATAGGTACCATTCTTTTTCTACAACATTCTCTTGTACGTTCGACATCGTTCGTACGTTCTTGTAAGTCACAATAAAAATATTCAGGGAATAGAAAAATGGTTTATATGAGAAAGTTAGCCATAATGATGTCTATTACGCGCTACCCGCTAGTGCCATCAACCAGTACATCTATCATGTCTTGTGTCATTATACCCGCGCTTGTGATCGTTCGCGCCCCACGCTGAGGGAGGCTTTATCAGTTTTCATAAGCTCCACATTGACATTTATTGTATACCTATAAGCACATTCGATTTGCACTAAATAAGTCTCGTTGCCGTCAAGAAGTAGGGCATGCCTTTATTTTTATGTGAGTGCTAAGAAGGGTTAAGGCTTTCGCGCTCATTTTTGTTACTTTCTGCTTACCGTTTTAAAGTCAATCAAAACCATTTGTTTCGGATGGTGATAACTCGACATATTAGACAAGAAGTTCGTTTACAATCTTCTATTGAGTCTAGGATTCGAAAACTGTATTGAATGATACATTGAACATTATCAAAACATTGTTGTCTAACAAATAAGGGGCTTAGGTATTTGTTGGACCTTGGACAACAATGTTTTGATAATGTTCAGGTCAGGTTTCCAGTTAAACGGAGACACGAGACAGAGTTCATAGGAGATACAAGAGACGCGATGCGGATTTCTCGATTCCCTCATGTCTCCTCTTCGCTCCAATCATCTCCTCTTTTGTGGAAACTGGGCCTTTTTCTCTCCTATCCAGCAACATTGATTGTGAAGTGGCCATTCATGCCAGATTACTGCCAAATTTTTTTTTTATAAATCATCTTTTTTTAAATATGATCTTTTATTCTTTCCAGGGTCTCCGTGGAAGGTCGAGGTGATGGCAGGGCCGTTGGGCGGCGGCGGAGGGGAGCCCACTCGGCTGATCCCTGCCAGAGTACCAGCCGTCTTTGAGATCTCCACCTCAGCGGGAGAAACTACCTTCAGCAAGAACGAGGTAGGTTTACAGATCACAGTTTTTGATATTTATAAATTAGGAGTAAAATATTGTATTTTATTTTTATTTGTCTTTAGTAAAAGATTTTAAATAATTATATCAAACTGCTGCGGCAGCTCCCGACACTGGACTCCAGCCGGTCCGCAAACCGACTTTTCTATCCGTACTGGTCTGACCGAAACATAAGACGCGAATTATACAAAAACGGCGTAAGGTGAAGGTGCGACGCAGGTGCAGCGCAGGCGTGGAATTTATAATTAAACGAAAAAACGCCGCCGAGCGTGAGCATAGTGCGAGTGTAATTCACAACACGTCGCTTACGTACATTTTGAATTTCACATTTCTTAATTCCTTAGAAAACTGTTCTATTGAGCCACCATCATCATCTTTACCAAAGGCAACCACTAAAACCAACAGGGCTAAGAAGGCAAATTGTCAAAAATGCTGCATCGATATCTTGCAGACCTTGCAGTTGCCATTTGATGCACCGATTTGTCCAGCGCATTCAATCAACTCAGCCTATTCTTCTTCTATTAAGCTGTGCCTTAAGCCCACAACACCCCATCCTCCACTTTTTACGTCCTATTTGAACCAGCCAACTTTTTAAGATCGTTGGTTCACCTGGCTAGGGGGCAACCCACACTATACGCTTGCTGGTCAGAAAGAGGGTCCCCGCTCCAGGACTTGTTTGCTCCAACGGTCATGAGTCCTTCAGCTCGCTTACCAGTATATTATCGACTAACTGTTGCTCGCAGCTTCGCTCACGTTTTTGTCGGATACTATTCCCCGGGCACGTTGTAATTAAAGCCTATGGCACTCCGGGATAATGTAGCTTCCTATTAATGAAATAATTTTCACAATCGGTTCAGTAGATCCAGAGATTACATACAAACTTACAAAAAAAATTTACCTCTTTATAATATTAGTATAGATATAGATGTGTATTTCTAGCTAACCAATTGAGACGTTTCCTTCAAGGTCGGCGTAACAGTAACAGCTCCATCCAGAAGGCCGGTGACCTCGCGGGTACTGGATGTAGCGGAGCGCCCCGGGGTGTACCGTATCGAGTTCACTCCTGAGGAAGTCGGAACTCACCTTATCGATGTAAGTAACGTACTACGTAACCAATCAAGCGTATACTAATCAATGAGAAACAATGATTTTTTGTACGGCGAGGGGCTAACGCGCTTTCATAGATTGATTACTAGAATCCAGAAGCTTAGTTACAGTCAAGACGAGTCCTATTCTTCTCTATTAGGGTCGAGTAATGCAAGGCACTGACTATGGTCAGCTGAATTGTGATTCACTTATGTACTATCATGATACCTGGGCCCTTAGAATAATGAAGCCCAGTTGAATCCCAAAAACACCATTCAGGGAGTCCGAAAAAGTGCACAACACGAATAAAACAAAAAATTGAACACCAAATGGAAAGTGCCGACGTTATAAATTGTGATTTAGGAAGTCGATTTAAAAATCCAACGTTTGCAAAGATCCAATCTACTTTCAATAAAAGTCACGGCTGTAAACCCTTAATCTTCTGTTAAATTAATTTTCATTAAAGATGAAATGCACTGGTCTGAGCTCGCTTATGTAATTACGTAGGTACATAATTTATGAAGCACGTACCTACATAATTTACAAGAACCTGGAAATACCTATTAGGTAAATTCGCTCTAGCACCCATACATGGTAATTAGAAGTCACCTTCTAAATACTTAACATAAATCTATGATTAAAATGTAATAATATAAAGATCGAGCTGATTATAATTCTCGCTACGTTTACACCTTTGATAAGGTAACTAGTTATTTAAATTTTATGAAAACCCGTCCCCTATTAGCAACTTTATACTCATCATATTTTCACGGTTGGTTATCTAAGCATAACGGTATAAAATAAAAAGTTATTCAACTTTTCCTCATGTTGGTGTTTTTAGAAAAACACCGCTTTGAGTTTTCGTCAGACAACTAGTTTACCGATGAATGGAACTAATTTTTTCCTTATTCGACTTCGGTATACTACATAAGTACACCTACCAACTAGGTACCAAGTAACTAGGTTGCGCCACAACTCCGAGTTTTCCACCATAGACATCTCAGTAGTCACCTTTGTTGTTAGTCTATATGAGCCGTCTGGCTGGAGACCGCTCTAAGCTATGTTTTCTGATTCCCAGTCTCTACAGAAGGGCAGTTCCGCATTAACGACCATCGACCATTAGAAGTTAATCAACTAAGTAAATATTCCAGTATATCACTAATCATGTATTCGCATAAAATATAGGTGCATTACTTATGAGTAAGACCGGTATTAACATGTTCGTACATATAAGTATTTTATTTTAATTGAATTGTGTTCAGGTCACAATCGCAGACGACAAGCTAGCAGCAGCGCCACTCGTGGCGAAGGTTTACGACGCCAGCCTCATCAAAGTGACAGATGTTGGCAACGCGGTGGTCGGCCAACAATGCCAGTTCAGAGGTAAGACCATCCAGCAAAAGCTCTGCGTTCAGCATCCGCGTTAACGACCACTTGATAAACGGGCAGTAAGACATTCCAAGGTCTACCATAGACTTCTGCTATGACAGATATCGGAACCATTTTGTTTATGACAGTCGCGAAAGGTGACAAAGAAAATAATGTTAGATTCCGATCATCTTTATTATTCAGCTGCCCGTAATAAACAGACATAAGTGCTGAAGCTGTGATACCCTCAGTATGACTAGATTACCCATCCGCAAGGATCCAAAATGTCAGTCAATAAACAAACAAAATGAAAGACCACACGCAAAAAGCAGAAGAATACTCGTTGCAGATTTATATACGTTGCAGCTAGCTAACTTCAGGCCAAGAATTAGCAAAAAATTGCACGATTTTCAAAATTCAAAAGCAAAATTGTCCACTTCAACGTTAATCCTCCGAAACCCACCAAGCAAGACGGTGATTATGGTCATATCCCCCTTAAGACATAAATTATAGCGCCATGGGCATGGAATGAAGGGGACATTTTCCCCATTGAACATTCGAGAACTAAGGGGCCGTTACGTTACCTCTCGTAGCATAATACCCCTCACTTCCACAATTGGTTAGCTATCTAGATTTTAATTTAATTGGCTATAATAAATTTTCTTAATTGACCAAAAGCTGCTTTACCGGAAATTGGTACCTGGCTTAATCTAGAACGATAGCATAACAAATTAATTTGATGTGGGATAAGATTGGTACAGAAATATTGATTATAGTTTAGTGTTATTATGAAAAGCAAAATTATGTTATGAAATTTCATTGATCGGCAGTAAGGTCTGTAGGTAGTGAGTAAGATAGAGAAATACTTTTAGAACAATCAAAGGTAGGAAAAACGTCGTCGGAAGATTAAGCCTAGCTAAGAAGAAAAACAGTTAGTAATACCTACCTGCCTACTACTTATCTACACGTGGTATTAACGAGCAGTTTATTTTTTCAGTGGACGCCAGCGCTGCCGGAGAAGGACAGTTGGAAATCTCAATCAACGAAGGAGAAGTTCCAAATCACGTGCAGGTAAAGTCGCGTCATTATATTCGTAATCTCTAACTTTAAATGAGGCCCTTCATTCGCTTTTCAAACTTTTAATTGGATTTAAAAGAAAGTTTTTAGTCTTTATCTGTTACTATGATACGATAGCACAGATTTCCGATAGTTATGCCTTTGGCAGGAATTTACGGAATGTCTGTTACCAACCTAAAATGCGGCAAAATTATCTTAATATTAATGGTAACGAGTTCATATTGGAATGTCCAGTAAAATGCCAGTATAATTCTTATCCCTAATAAATATTCATAAGATTTTCATTGATATTTAACTATTTAATGCTAATTGTGGGACCACGGAGACACTGAGCAAATAATGAGGTGTCTTCCTATTACTTGGAGGAACATTGTTAGGCTCTTGAAGACGATCATGACTTTTCATGACGTAACGGTAGGTGATAGACCTCTAACTAAAAGAAAATGTTAAAAAACAAACACTTTACTCTAACTTTGTGGTATTCAATTAGGTACTGTCTATCAGTCTATTTATTTGCACTAAAACCCTGTATTATACGATCGCTAATAAATAAAATGCTTTTTTTCATGGAATTTTGCATTCTAGGTGGTTGGTGGAGGACGATGCCTCGTATTTTGGCGGCCAGAAGCACCGACACCTCACCGGGTGGACATTAAG
Source organism: Eugnorisma glareosa (assembly GCA_947578425.1). NCBI lineage: Eukaryota > Metazoa > Arthropoda > Insecta > Lepidoptera > Noctuidae > Eugnorisma > Eugnorisma glareosa. The sequence continues at coordinate 11,225,081 of OX387959.1, forward strand.
TTCAACGGAGAGCCTGTGCCATCTTCTCCTTTCATCTTCCATGTAGCACCAGCTCAGAGAGTCACTATAGATACGTCACAAGTTGGTAAGTGGTCATTTTAACTTGCGTTTAAACTAATCAGAACTAGTAGGCTAGGCCAATTCGATGTAGGAATAAACAGACAGGCCTATTGATACTGCTTACTAAATAAACGAATTGTAGCTAAGTTTATCACCGTTGTGTATATTTAATACGTCAAGAATAACAATTTATTTCTTCTGACCTATTATTAAACCATAAGCGGTTATAAACCATAAGCGCCTCTGCGCCTATAGAGCCAGAATCTCGTACGAGTTTAATTTTATTTAACTCCGCATTACATTTGGGGTGGTGCTAAACGATCTATTATCTACTTCTTTTAACTATTGAGGTTTTATGGTCAAAATTAATGTGTAACTGGTCAAATTGCTTTAGAATATTTAATGTAAAGGCTATAAAATAACATTTAAAAAACTAAAACAATTTCTTTTTCTTGCTTTAACGGCATCAAAAAATTTTCTTCAGGCTTTCTTGCCAGAATGAAGATTTTGTATATTCTAAAAAATGATTATTTTAGCCGGGTATTCTACACAATAAAAAAAATGTTTCATCATTTAATTTAATTTTTTAAATAAAACAAAAAATAATTTTCTTGCTAACCCCACTGTGTTTTTGTGATACTTTCATAAGATTGTCAAAGATTTGGCAGCTGTCAGTTCAATAAATGGCGGGAACTTGAATGATTCATTGATTCAATCAAAACATTTGTAAATTAATTGATAAATAAACATCTAAATGCAGTTATACTAACGTATTATATTTTTATTCCAAAGAATTGATCCCCGTGGGTGAATTGGCATCATGTTCAGTTCGAGTGGAAGGTTCTGCGGGCGGCGAATTAACAGTAACAGTTCGAGGTCCGAGGGGCGAAGTCCCTGTGCGATTGACTGGAGACGCTGTCACCGGGCTGGTCGCCAGTTTCACCCCGAAGAATGTCGGACCTCATACACTCACCGCCCAGTACAATAACCAAATAGTACCGGTATGTTTTTCTTTTGTTTGTTGATATTTACTCCATACTATTTTGTAAACAATTAGAAAATAAAGTGATATTTCAATAGTTCCGTAAAAAGTCTTCTGAATAATCAATGTCAATTAACACCAAATACCGCCCTTATGACGACTATTTGACTTTCATGCAACTATATTTTAGCCATTTTTGCAACAATGCTCTAAGTCTAAGATCTCTAAAAATCCGTTGTTGTCTTCAGGACACGCCATTTGTTTGCAAAGCATATGATAGCAAGCTTGTTAGCGTAAGTGGAGGTAATGCTGCAAGAGTTGGAGTACCAGTTCAGTTAGCAGTAGATGCCGCACAAGCTGGTGAAGGCAACCTTGAAATAACAGTTGCAGCCCGTGGACTGAATATTCCAACACAAGTACATCCACAAGTAAGTGCCTACTTTCTCTATTTCTTCCTTTATAAGAATGTTCCCTGATTCAAATTTTGAATGGCAAAAATGTTTTGCAATGGATAACCTAACAATTTCTTCTTTTGTTTTCAGGGAAATGCTCGCTTCATGGTATCTTTCACACCAACAGAAGCTTGTGAACATGTTGTCAATGTATCTTTTAATAAAGTGAGTAATTATTTTTTTATAATTAATTCACCTTTTATTTTTATTTATTAATTTACTTGATGTATAGAGACACCATTAAATAATTACACTATACTACACAATACTTACTATTTACTTGATGTATATATATTGTTACTTCATTGCAATGCCTTCTTAATATTTTTGGATTGTGTAGTTTCATAATTGTATCGGTATGTATACATTAAACTAGCTGCCATACTGGTTTATAGATGAGTACTGCCCCAAAATCTGAGGTAACATAACATAATTGATTCTTAAAATCATTTAAAAGTAAGCTGCTCTATATTCATATCCAAGTCACCTTCTAGCTTCAGAGATGTTGTAAAAGAATATTAAATTGTTACTAAACACATATTTCTTAGTAATGTTTTAGTGAATGTAAAGTTAAATATAGAATGCCAAAATCAAGAACTAAAGCCAAAATGTTCACATCTAAACTATACTATTATTCTAGATGCGTGTCCCTGGCTGCCCCCTGGTCATCCAAGTATCAGAAGGCGGTGGCGGTGGGGCTCGAGTCACGGTCCCCGGGCCTGCGCCCCTACACCAAAGCGCCGCACTGACGCTACATCACCCCTCCGCCTCTCTGGATCAGATTGAAGTCAATGTTGAGGGTGAGAACTTACACCTAATATGGGAAAGCTAGATAATGTGAGCTAACAATGATTGTTGAGAAAGCAGTGATGATCAGGGTCCCAAGTCTGCTAATGAAATGCCAGAACAGCTGACCATTTAGCTCCTTGAAATATGTTTTTCCGATGATGTGCCACTGACAAGGGCAAGGCATTCGATAATCTTCTGTTCTAGACTGAACTTTTGGAATAATTGTCCTCTTTTTTATCGTGTGGTTAGCTCCTAACCTGGTGTCAGAGCTTTTATGCTGCCCATAGGCCTCAATGGCAATGATGTTGGATTGGTATAGTTATCATAAAGACCGATCTTGGAAAACAGCAGACTTTGGCTCCCAGGATTCATGTGTAAATTAGCCTGATCTTATTGTTCAAGTGTAGCTGTCTAACCATTATTTTAAATGTTATCTTAAATAGTATTTTTGTTTACTTTTATGTCTTGCTACCTGGGTAATGTAAGAATATGAAAATTTTAATAAATGCACAACTTCAATAGCTATATGCATGTTGATGTAACAGCAAATACTTTAGTGCGTGTGCTTGTTGTGTTGAATTTAATGGTGATCTCTTTTGGAGGTAAAATAACTAACAAAAAGTATGTTTTGTGGAGAAACCAAACACTTTTATTTATTACTTAACAAACACCAAAATACAGGGTGGAAGGGACACCAACGCTAAAATGGTTACTATGTATTCGGTACATCGTTCTGTATTTAAAAAAAAAACAGCTTTTCCATAAATTTTGACGATGAAGGTATTGCACTTTTGTAAGAAACAGGTGGTTTTTTTTTATTACTCATAATGATGTACTTAGTACGTGGTACCTGGTAACCGTTTGGGCGTCGGTACCTTGTATGAATACACACATGTACTCAGCACTCACGTGACTCCCAGACATAGTCCACTTTTGCACCATGTGGCTTCTCCCTACGTAACATTGCCTACCCTCTTGCTGTTTGCTTTTTAAGCTAGGAAATGTATCCTAATTTAATTGGTTATTTTTTCCAGGGTGGTATAAATGAAAGAGATACAAAATAATACTTTTTGGATACCTATCTGAAAACGATTAGACAAAGAAAGAGGGAATAACGTAGGGCCTGGGGATCAAAGGAGGTTTAAAAGAGGAGAGATCATAGTTTATTACGAAGTTCTTAACGTTAGAAGAAATATCATAAATGCTTAGCCGCACTAACAACTTCACTTATAGAGCTTAGTTATTAGTACTAACAAAACTAACATCAAATATTATTTTTAATAGGGTAAACTAACGGATAGTCAAGTAAGTTCATAAGAGACAAGTAATAAGATTTCAGTTTACAGAGAATACTCAAAAATAACATGACGACGTAACGTAACATTCATATTTTGTAAGCTCATCCGCTTCGCCCTAACTCCTAACATCCACGTTCGTGTCGAGTGGGGTCGTGGGGGTAGTGCGTTAGGGCGGGGCGGTGAGCTGAGCCGGCTGTCGGGTGCAGGGCCGAACGGGGCGTCCGTGCCAGCGGCCGTGGCGTCGGCCGGCGCCGGCGTGTTCCGCGCCGAGTTCGTGCCCCGAGCCGTCGGGGAACATCGCCTCAATGTGCTCGTGGACTCCGTGCCGATACCGGCTAGCCCGTTTCATTTGAAGGTGAGTCACTTTATAAAGTTACCGAAAATTTTAACTGCGTTTCTATTGGTCCACGTAATCAACATCAAGACCGTAACTTATAGGCCTTAACAATAGAACAAAGGCGTTGGCCCCACCCCGACCAATGTCGCCACACACTCTTGTCAATATCGGAAATGTGCGAGAGACCTCGTTTGTTAAAAAAAAACAGAGTATAGTAGAAACAGAAGGCAACGTCGCGAATATTATTGTGTTCAAGAAGAAACCAATATGTTATCAGCTATAGTAGCGCCATTCCTTTTTGTAGTCTATATCAGTCAGCTAGTGGGTTGAAAGTACTAAATAATAAAATTTATAATTTTTATAGGTGTACGACGTCACCGCCATTAGAGTTAAGGATGTCACACATGGCACCGTTGGAAAACCGGTCACATTTTTGGGTAAGTCAAAACCAAACTTATATCCTACCATCACGAAATGGCCATGACTAAATGGTCACATAATGGTACCACTGAAATCAGAATCATCAACCCATTTTCCAAGGAAATCCTCGGATGGTCACACCCATGTTTCAAGGTCATAAAGCTCCGAGATGATTCTCAGATGCAGTATGTAATATCATACCCTCTTCTCTAATCTAACTGTACTATGATTTGTAACCCTTTACACCTCTCCACAGTGGAGACAATGGCAGCTGGCCCCGGCAACTTGGAGGTGACAGTGAACGGAGGCCGTGTGCCAACCGCAGCAGCGGCCCAAGGAGCTCACACCTATGCCATCAGCTTCACGCCGCGTGATCCAAGACCACATACTGTCGAGTTGCGGTTCAATGGAGATCATGTGCCTGGTAAATATGCTAAAGCTTCATGTGCCATTTTTTTTTTTGTCTTCATGTGTCCTGCTTATTACTCTGGACATTCACTAAAGTGAGTAGTATATCCTTCTTGATCGTATCTAATGTTCAAAATGTATTTCCCCAGGCAGTCCCTTCGTATGCCACGTGTCAGCACCAGCGCGGGTCATCGGCGCTGGTTCAGGCGAGTCTCCGGACAAGGTTTCAGTGGGAGAAGCGTATACCTTCAGCGTGGACTCGCCCACCTCGCCACACGTCGAGGTGCTCGGCCCGGCGAGACGACCCGTACCTGTGCAGGTTTGTACCAGTCTATGCAGCTCGAGGAGTAAAATACAGGGTGTAACAAGATCCTTAACGAAACCGTTGACCAGGCATTATGTGCATTAAACTAAGTAACTGTACACAAAAATTATTACTGGGAAACGACTTTTCTTATGGGGTGAAAAATCACGTTTTACGGTAGGACTCAATGTAACGCACTCAAAACATTGTGCTGATGGGTGCATTGAATAGAACAGGGCTCGTGAAGGTATTTAAAGTAACATTAAGCACTTGTATTTAAATGTAAACCTTGTGAGAAAGTTTGAACTTTAACCCCAATATCTCCGTAACTAGAAGGTTCCCAGGTAACGTCTAGAAAAAAAAAACACAATGACGGGGAGAACAAGTGCCTTTCGGCTTCGTTAAGGGTCTTGTTACACCCTTTTATACTCCCAGGTAGCCCAATAGTATTACAATAGTCAGCCAGTGATGTCAAAGAGTACATTCTTTTGCATCAGTATGATCAGCCTATCCACTGACGATAAACAGATGATAATACTAAAAGTGATGAGTTGTTGCTCTTGAATAATGTTCTAATCTGTTCCAGGTATCTGCCGAAGAGACTATTGGCGAGAATGAAGCCAGCAAAAGGTACACCATCTCTTTTGTACCGGTCGACGTTGGAGATCATAGCATTGAGGTAAGTACTCTTTTTTAGTAAATTATATTTCTTATCTTAACTTTTCTTATCTGCAATTATTATGAAAAGATACTGTATCGTATCTTATCTTATCAATCAAAATATCTAATAAATACTAACATAGAATAAAAATAAATCCTTAACCAGTTATTCTAACTACACTCGTTTACAGGTGCGAGCCGGCGCAATGGGTGGCCACGTCGAAGGCAGTCCGTTCCTCGTCAAAGCATACAGCGCGGCTCGAGTCAACGTTACTGATATCTCTCCAGGAATCGTCGGCAGACCTGTGTCTTTTACCATCAACGCTTCTCATGCTGGTAAGAATCTTCACCTTTCGTAATATTCAAGGATTTTTGTATATAAAATGTAGTTGCATGTACCTAATTCGGTTATTTGTTTCAGGTGCCGGTAATTTAGAAATAATCGTGGCTGTAAATGGAAGGAATGTGCCAAATTATGTACAAAGTGAAGGAAATGCCAGGTTCAAAGTAAGTAAAAATCGTCCACTAATAATGTTTCATGTCCCATCTGCACGTACTTAGACAATCATTCTACATCTAACAGTGTTTAGGGTTATTTTATAAGCTAAAATTATTTCTCACGAACTTGTTATTTTTCTCAAGAATCTAAGGCATTTGCAGATGGCGTATTTACACGCTGTGCTTGCGCGTGCACAAATGCAACTAGCACTGTTCTTTCCAGACAGAAAACGCATCGTCAGTGTTCTTTGATGGAAAATTACGAGTTCTTAATCTTTTCGTATCGCCAACAGTTTTATTTTCTGTATTAGAGCTTTTTTCTGGTCACTTGAGTATCTTATACACTGTCTTGATCTTTGTCTTCGTCTTGTCTGTCTTGGTGTATCTTACTGCTTCAAGTCTCTTAACCCTAGTCTATCTTCTCCCAGGTAAACTTCAAGCCCGTAGAAGCAGCCCCGCACACTCTGTCCGTCCGGTTCAACGGGCAGGCGGTGCCGGGCTCCCCGTTCACGTGCGCCGTGTCCGCGCCGGCGGCGGCCGCGGATGCGCGCGCGTCCGGCCCGGGGCTCGTGTCCACGCCCAGGGCTGAACCTGCCGAGATACAGCTTACTGGCTTCCATAGTAAGTTGCTTTTAATATTAGGGAGAATTGCGAGGTATGAAGTATGAGGCTGGGTCTCGAGTGTGGACGATTTGGATGTCGCGTCAGTCGCCTGCTAAGTCTATAAAATAATACATAGGTTATTATATAGCTAAGGTGCTATGTAATAATCTTTATATGGTAAAGAAAAAAATGTGGACGCAGCTTTAGCCGAGGCCACACAATTAGGAGCACCACTTAGTGCCACACTTTGTGTGTTAGCTCGAAAAAATGACAAATAAATCATGTAGCATGACACCAAGCGTCAGTGTAGCCATCACAAGAGCAAAACCATGCGTTGGTCCTCTAGCACCACGTCACCACACTCACCACGCAGGGTAGCACCAAAAACACCTGCATGTAACTTCGACTTTAAGTTTACTCTCTTTTTCATAAGTAACAGGTGGTACTTTTGTCAAAACTTAAGTAATGATAAAAAATAATAATATCGGGCTACCCTTGTATTGTATTGTATTGTATAGCGGGCTGGTGTCCGCAACTCACGTCTAAGCGCGTATTTTGCGTGCTCGGGCTACCCTTAATAACATAGAAATAATTTATAAAAGTAAAGAATGGTTCTTATTCTGTATTTTTATATATTTTTTAAAGATTATTTATTTCAAACTAGCTGTTGCCCGCGACCTTCGTTCGCGTGAAATTAATAATAAAAACTATTACTTCTCTTTTTTAATGGAATTTTGTTACCAATTTTAAGGGTTTTAATTTTCCTGCACGGAACCCTAATTATTTTTCTAAAATAAAAGTAGCCTATGTTAGATCTTATAACATCAGCTATCTACCAGTAAAACTTCGTCCAGCTGTTTCGGATTTTAGCCGGAACAAACAGACAGACAGACAAAAATGAAAAAAGTGTGTTTTTGTAATAAGTACCGTTATACTTTCATAATGCTTTCAAAGCTGTTATTTTGATATTACAAACAGACACTTGAATTTTATTTATTTGTTAAGATGTATAGATGTTTGCCGTAACTGCGGTTAAAACATGGTTCATTCTGCAGTTCCAATTTTCGATGACGCGTCCGAGCATTGCGAGTGGTATTTGGCGAATAACGCGAGTAATGTTGGCTTATTTGGCTCTTTCATAATGCATAGCCCCAAAGGAAAAAGTGCTCGAAACACATTCATCGTTGAACGCTGATTTTCGTAACGCAGCTGATTAACTTGTAGACGCTGTGCCGCCGAGCTAAATCTTTCCATGAAATGTCAAACTATTCTGAACAAAATTACCATGATGGATTAACACGATTCATGCTTCATCTTTCAAAAAATCCTTACACATAAAAGTGAATCACCATTACAAGCTTTGTAAATTTCTTAAACGTGTCTCGTTAGTAACTGCGTAGCTATCTTTGTCAAATACAAAGTCATACAAGTGGGCTGGCATCTAATACAAACCATTACCAAATCTTAAATTGTAAATAATTCCTTCGTGAAGATAGTTTATGTTTAGCAACTAGATTGTATACCGACAATCAGTCATTGTTTGTGTGTCACAGCATTGTCTATGCGAATGTTTATCATTTGGGAACATATTGAGTCAAATAGTAGCAGGCAAATGTCGACACGCGTTCGACGTCGCTTAAGTGCATTACTTTGGGGTTGTGTAAAATGTCGCTGTACGTTGCTTTAATCAAGTTAGCATTGAAACTGAAAGTTCCTAGCCCCTTACACACGGTAGCAAGGGAAAGTATGTGGAAATATTCCGAGGAATTCAAAACATGAAAGTGTGACAACCCCTAGTTATGCGAAAGTTCAGACGTGTTATACCGGTTGATTTTGAATTTATTAGCATCAGGGAGGTTATGTACTCATAAATATGAACAACTTAGACTGTGAGAGTTGATTTTGTGTGTGTTTCAATTTACTCCAAATTCACAACACAATTACGGTACAATTTTTTCACATACATAAAAAATCGCTATCATCCCCTACAAATATACCAATAAATTCAAAGCCAACCTGTATACCTCAAACCAAACCAAATCGCGCCTTCTACAACTTCTTATATCCCCAGCAGGCGAGCCAACAGTGTACGTAGCGGGTCCCGGCGGCACCACCGTGCGCTCCCGTCTCTCCTCGACCAGCGAAGGCCGGTATACAGCGACGTACACGCCGGAAGCCGTGGGCCGGCACACCGTGCAGGTGACGTGCGCGGGCCGCCACGTGCCTGGATCACCGTTCACGTGCAACGTGTATGATGTGCGACGGGTTAGGGTCACTGGATTGGGGCCTGGAGGTATGTCATTTTTGAGTTAGTTTGTAAGTCCTTGCTACGTTTCTCTCTTGTCCTTTCAAAAGTCTCTATTTATTATTATCTGTGTTTGCTGCTTAGCAAAAGCTTCCCCCATAACTTATCCTCTTCAGACGATCTCCTGTCATCAACAATTCTATTCCTTGCTTGGCGTAGACCAATTCGCTACCACTCGGTCCCGTGGTTATGAGGTTGCTTTTAGCGATAAAACCTAATGTATGACCGCATATTTCTAAATTGTGTCCGTTAATACGGGAACGTAAGTAGTCCGTTTATTCAAATCACAACTGGGATTGTCACTGAGAATGACAAATTGACATAGTAAATGAATATGCAATTTCGTTGACCGTGCGTGTGACGTCACCACGACATTAAAATAACATTTCAATTTTCACCTCACAGAACTGGAAGGAACACTAGAAGGCCTCAGCCTAGACGAAGGAGTGGACGAAGAGCGAGGAGTGGAAGTAGGCAAGCCGGTGACGTTCAGCGTGGACGCGGCCGGCGCGGGAGAGGGCACTCTCGAGCTCGTCGTGTCTACACCCTCCACTACTGTGAAGGCGGAGGTATATAGCATGATTTCGAATTTTTTATTTTAAGGCATGCCAGTTTTGGTTGCGGGACTGTTCGAAAGAGATACCGCGGCCCTGGAACACAAAGGGCAAAGGAAGGAACATGGATGGGTTTTAGTCAGTAAAAGTCTGACACTCCCTCCTGCTCAACCTAGAGCGGGAGGGGTTATTTAACGATTACCCATCCGAAAAAAAAAAAGGCATGCCAGTTTCCTCACGATTCCTTCACCGTTTTGGAAGCAGTGGTGATGAAATAAATTACACAAAGTAATAAGCCAATGAACAAAACACTCGCACAAACTCCTCGCAAAAAACCCCATTTTAGAATAATATAAAAAATATAAAATCAGCATACCGACAAACAACATCATCAACGTCATCTTGAAAATTAAATATTGATACGAATTTCACACTTCTATAACGTCTGTGAAGTGTCGCTAGCTAATTTATGTACTAAATGCACCTTAAAATGGTCTCGCCCGTTCAGGTGGTAGCAGTCGCGCGCGGTCTGTACGACGTGACGTTCGTGCCGGTATCGCGCGAGCCGCACCGCGTGTCCGTCACGTTCAACGAGCAAGCTGTCCCCGGCAGCCCCTTCGTGTGCCGAGTCAGCGAGCCACACACTTATGTGCAGATTGGTAAGAACATCTATGTTTACTAAATCTTATAAAAGGAAAATCTTTCCTTAGAAAAGTAAAGAGATTTTGGAATTATGAGTAAAGGACACTAGCGAATTTTTTTCTCTTCAAGAATTCGGAACACAAAAATAATTGTAATATCTGTATAGCAAGTCCTTTCGAAAGTCGCTTACTTATTAAAAATCACTATTTTATTTCATTAACGTTTATTAAAAGCTGCCGAAATTTCGTCGAAAAACTTCGTGATTATTATTATCGATCGGCAATCAAATAACAGTCAATCAGCACATTTTAGTAGACAATGTATTCATTGACTTCGAAAGCTTCCATAGAGCTTTTACATCATAAATTGTTATTTATTAACATTCTTTTGTTCCCCCCCCCCCCCTCCAGGCGGCATAGCAACAGTAGAAATAGACGAGAACCTATCAGAAGTGGAAGTCACCTCACCAACTGGTGCTCGTGTCGCCGAAGCGCACTTGGAAGACACTGGTCTTCTGACCTTCCCCGCCAGTCGCGTTGGCAGATATGTGGTGCGCAGTGCTAGAGGACCAGTTGCGGATGTGGAGGCGCTAGACGCGTCTGCGGTCAAAGTGCTGTCTATCGGAGACGCAGTGGCGCATCGACCGGCTATACTTACTGGTGAGTGTAGTGGTATTCTGATAGTTATTTGCTAGATATAAGTAAATTTAGTATTTGTGGTCGCGTAATGCTCGCAACTGAAGCACATTTAGATGATACTAGACAGATTAAAACCAGTCCTCGTTTGATATTTGTAGTCCTCAGAGCATGCATGTGCCCTTTTCACACACTTTTCAGCAATTTTAAGGCTTGTTTAAAGAGACATGTCCCGTTAATTGAATCAGTAGTTGACGCGGCGGATAACGCTGCGGCGCACGCGCTGTGAATCACAACAGTGTCATAAGCGTCATCGAATGCTGTAGCGATGTTATTGGCACGTTTTACGCTCCATATCGAACCGCAAATTTCAATGCGTGACGCGACGCATCTTCATAAACGAAGCCTTACGTTTTCAGCTGTCTATCATCAGTGGATTTCTAATTTTATGTTGGTGTACTGTTCTTATTTGTTCAATATAATGTGCAGTAAACACCAGCGGCGCCGGCAACGGGCGCCTGTCGGGGCGCGTGACGTGCGGCGGCGCGGGCGTGCCGCACTCGGTGCGGCGGCGCGGCGGCGCGCGGCAGGAGCTGGTGTGGCACCCCGCGCGCGCCGCGCCGCACCGCCTCACGCTGCTGTGGAGCGGCGCGCCCATCGCCAACGAGCCGCTCATCGTCGACGTGCAGCCCGCGCATCACGGGCAGGAGGTAGGACTATGTATATATAACACATATAATGTAGACTCTTACATTTCTTGGAAGGAATGCAACCGTACCTATCTTAGCTACATAAGCATAAACTGCCTTTAATGTTCCCACTGCTGGGACACTCGGCCTCCTCTCCATGAGAGGGAATGGGCTATAATCCACCACGCGGGCCCAGTGCGGGTTGGTAGATGTCACATGTCTTCGAATTTTTGGTTCTAGGTCATGTCGGTTTCCTCACGATGTTTTCCTTCACCGTTTTTGAGAGCAGTGGTGATGAAATAAATCAACACCTAGCATCTATCTTAGCATGTATCTTATTAGCTACACATTAAAAGAAAACGAAAGAAAGTCAATTTCGTCATCTTCTGAGCTGTGGATTAAACTTATTCATGAGACTGGAAGCCGAACCGAAGTTCAGCTTCGAGTCTAATTTAATACATAGTTGGCAAGAAGCTAAATGATTATGAAAGTTTAGCATACGTACAGTATCGGGCTGGTATAGTTCGATTCAAATTTAATGGCGACTCGGAACATAAAACAAGTTTAGGTATCAGCTCTATCATGTGCCTGTACGAGTAAGAGAGAGCGCTCTGGGCACTGTAAATTCAGTGTGTGAGTTACGTCCGTTCTCGGCGCACGCGCGCGCTTTCCTGCCTACGCATAGTCGACCACATTATAATTTGTCGTCTTTGTTCAAACAGCCTATTCAGTACTTTAAACAGTTTTTCTATAAAGGAAATAAAGTGTCTTTATAAATAAAAGATATAAGACTAACACATAGGTTTCGGTTGGTTCATTTTAAAACTCGTAGGTACTACATTCACTGACAGTCGAACACTTTTCACGCTTAGGCTGCCTGACCTCTGAAGCGGAGTAGAGAAGAGACTAGCAGAGCTTTACAAATTTTGACCAATAGAATTGCATAGGGGTTTACATTTTGTGCAATTCTATTAGTTAAAATTTACACAGCTCCACTTCTTTTCCGCTCCAATGAATAGGGAGCCTTATGTACTTGGTAATAAGGTTGAAAAGTAATCGACCGTCAGTGAGCGCGGTAGTACATTGTAACACTATGTAGTGCAGAAACCATTCTCTCTCATTGATCTCGCAGACGTCAGTAATAAATATTTATATATCAGTATTTTTGTTTATGTTCTGTATCTGTTAACAAAAGGCTCTGAGGTGCCAAAACAACCGGCTGGCTTTTGTTATTACCCTCGGATTGCATTGTCTCTCTTACTAAACACACTAGGCACCTATCGTATTTAGAACAATGTAATAGGGTATATGCAAGAAATATAAAACTTTTTTTATTTCTTAATAATGCCTTGTATTGGACCTTAAAAACACTGTGGTACACTTGTTTAATTCTCTAATACAACACTTAATTTACAATTTAATACTTTATGTAGCGTGTTTTTGGTGAAACGGAACGCAAACACTAAACGCATCGATTCCGGTAGTGACGTCAAATGATATGTGTCAAAAAAACACTTTTAGTTGAAAAGTACTTAAAGTTTCACTATGATTTTACTATAATATTGTTATTGCAATTTTTGCTTAAATAAAGCACTTACATTATAGTAAAACTAATCTACTAAGGGCAACAAATTAGATTTAAACAAGGCAGATAGAGGGAAGTGACATCAAATGCTATGATATGAATGGCCGCGATAGTGTACGTTTGAACTCTCGTAGAAAATTGTAGGAGTTAAATATTTTTTTTGTGCGACAAGCAGTAGTTGAAACTAACTTTTAAATATTTTCTTTGGTTGATAGTACTGCATATTACTGATATAAGTGAAAAAAAAATTACATGCATATTCCCTATTAGAAGCCTATTGATAGAAATATTCATATTTATTGTCATGGTAATTCTGGGTATTTTTTTTCTTTGGTTTACACTGTAATAATAAAACCAGTCTGTTTGTATCCATAAAATAATATTTAATAATTTTAGGAATAATTGAATAGTAACCTAATATTATCGTCTTGACTGTACACACGGCTACACATCAAGCTATACATTTCCAGTATAAGCTGACCTCGCATTGTACGGAAATCCTATACAATGCGAGATCAGCATAAACTGGAAATGTATAGCTTGATGTGTAGCCGTGTGTACCTGCGCGGACCGACGCTCGCAGCTAACTTCCGAGCCGCCATTAAGTTGGAATGGTACTGTATCCGTCCCCACGTCCAAAGCGCGTGATGATATGATGGGATCCTTCATAACACTGCCAAAACGCACTACCGTACTAATAATTTAAGTACCTTGCTTTAATTCTGTTGGTTCCGTTCCCACAGACAAACTGTGACAACGGTTTTGTGGGGCATAGTTCGTAATTTAAGATTTCTATAAACTTTGTTTTGATAAATAATATCCCGACAATAGATCGTTGCTTACTACACAAAAAATGTAAAACAAGATAGAAAGTTAACAAAAGTTAACGAGCATCTGGGAATCTACAAAGCCTACAATGTTCACACATTCACAAACAATCGGTAACAAAGTATCTATACAAAGGTAAGAAAATATTGTAAAATAGTAAATTAAACAAGTGACACAAATATTGTCATCAGTGCTGTAACTATTCTGAGCAAAAGATGTATAAATGATTTGAAAACTATCGTAAAGAATCAGGTTCAGATGAGAAAAAATGAGATTGAGAATAGTTAGAGACATCCACATATTTGTGCCATTTATGAGCTACCAGGGAAGCCGCATGCGCAGAAGGAACTAAAGCCAAACTTCTTTGTCTTCGACGTAGTCCTTGATTTTGTAATATGCATTTTTAATAAGGACACGTTTGATGTAATATTTGAACTTTCCATCGGCCAGTTCTATAACTGACTTTGGCAACTTGTTATAAAAGCGTATACTGTTTATAAGAAAAGACTTGCTAATTTTAGTTAATCTGAATGTTACAAGTGCAGTGTAGTTCTGGTTTTATCATTATTAGATTAGATATCAATATCCATTGTCTCCTTTCTAAACAACATATTTCTCTCCCAAGGTTGCTGCTTCCGGCCTAGGCTTGTACCAGGCCCAAGTGAACAGGGTAGCATCCTTCAGCATCGACACCCTCGGTAGACCGGCCAGAGAGTTCGACGTGGTAGTGTCCGGCCCCGGGTCCAGAGCTCTGCCTGTGCGCTGCTATCAGACCAAGTCGGGGTTGTTGCAAGCGGAGTATACTATCACTGATGTCGGACAGAGCACTATAGGTAAATATGTCCTTAATTACACGACTGAACTAAAGCAAAAAAAAAATACGGGGGCAAAACTGTGCCAACGCGACAGCTTCAAAGCATATAAGCCGCAATTTTATTATTCTACAGCGTGTAACAGAAAGGGTATAGTCATATGGAAGTGTGGTACGGACCATCAAACTGAACAACTTTCTCTATGGGACCACATGGTAATCACAAAAACATAATCAACTGCCCCATACAAAATTTGATGGTCCGTACCATACTCTTCCATATAACTATACCCTTTCTGTTACACGCCGTATATGTATTGTAGAGGATATTAAGCATGACCAGCTTATAGCTTGCCGACTTCTGGGACTCACTCTATCAGATCTTCAATACTTTGGGAAAGTTTACAAAAATAAATGTATATTTTTTTCTGTTTCAGAGGTACTACACTTATCAAAACCTGTGTCTGGCAGCCCTTACACCTGCGAATCGTTTGACTCTAACAGAGTCATCATTTCTGGATTACCTACTGGGAATATCATCGCACAAACACCCATCAATTTCACAGGTAATAAATAATTAAATATTAGTTCAAAGGATCAAAATCCAAAAGTCATACTGAAGAGGGCCCTTCCCGTCCGTCTATCGTCAACGCGAGCATGGTCGAAAAGCTTGTTGTTTCATCCAGAGCCACAGAGGCATTTTCTTTCGATTCCCCCGTCTTACCCCGCCCCGACCCCGAATATCTCGTCTCCAGCGCACCTCATACCGCCTAACGCGATGACATTGAACGAAAAATAGTGTTCGAAAATTTCTTAAACTTGTTCCATGAAATACGTGTTTTTGAATAAGTCTTACAAGTGTGTGAAATAAATATTTGTCATTAAGAATCTCCATTACATGTGCAAGGTTTCTATCGAGTTGTTTTCTTTACTTTTACAGTTTATAAGTACATTATGAAGGGCCAAAGTTCAGTTAAAATAGTGCAAAACAGCAATTTTTGGAGGCTTATACTGAATTTGTTTCCACAATTTTTTTTTTGGTACCATAAAAACCTAGATATAGTGCACAAAATACCGAGTAGTTAAACAAATCAAAGATAGATGTGCAACAACTGCATAATCACGTACGAGCGTTTGTATGAAAAATATGACGGGTTGGCCGCTCTTAAATTAGGCTATGAATCATCACTTTGATAAATATAAAAATTCTCAAATTGCCCTCCGATAACGTCTGCTGGGCTGGCTGAGGAGAACATGTTACGCAAAATACTCCCCACAATTTCCTCTATCTTAATTAAGTTTGAGTTGCTAATTAATTCTCATCATCATTCCAGCATAGGAGGGTTACCATGACGTCTTAAAGCAGTATTGTTTTATGCTCATTCCAGAGTGGAAAAGGGACGGAGCTATACAGTACTTCTAGCCATATCTCTTTCACACTCTGGCTTCGTAAAAAAAACGCCTATAACGCCATCCGTTTTTCGTATTGGAACAATGATGACTGTTCATTTCTTTTTAGCCTAGCCTGTTCTTTCAGTACCTCTCTCATAACTTTTCCATTCAAAAAGTTATTGTAATTTAATTTATAAATTATTATATTTTATTTCAGTTGACACAAAAGACGCAGGTGTAGCGGAACTAGAAGTGATTTGTGAAGCGATGGGCGAGCGCCGCATTCGTCTGCCGGTCGATATCAGAGAGGACGGCAATACCTACAGAGTTCGCTTGCGACCTTCAGTGCCAGCACACTACAGAATCTACATCACTTATGGAGGTCACTGGTTTGAATACACTGAATTTTGAAACTAAATCAAAACAACCTTCGATATAAAACAAAAGATATGAGTACGAGTGATTTTAGTCCACGACGGACGTAGATTAAGTTCACTCGCTACTGATTCTCGCTAATAATAATAATGCATAAAATCACGCCTGTAATCCCCGAAGGGCCAGGCAGAGGTGTACCTAAGAGTACAGCCGCATTTCGCTAGTTAAGTTTAAGCCCCATGTAATAGGGGGCGAGCCTATTACCATCAACCGGGCACAAATCCAGACTCCGTGGCTGCTACTGAGAAATTCCTGATGAGAAACCCAATAACAATTTGCCCGACCCGGGAATCAAAGCCAGGACTCCACGCTCAGCAGTCGCGATTGCGACCACTAGAGCAACGAGTCGGGAATTGTCGGAAAATCAACTTACTTATAATAATTTTTTGACAAAAAAGATTGGTTGATTGGACCAAAGGTCTGAGTAGAGGAAACTTCACAGTCTTCACACCTGCCCATTAAACTAGCATAACCAATAACTATTTTAACACTATATATTTTTTAAACTGAGCATATTACAAATTTACTTCAAAGTTATCTCTATTGGTATATTTTGTGTTTAAAATTAATTAATTCAGATAATAATGCAATTTTAGACCATTACTGGCACTTTTGAATGTCAAACAAAAAAAAGCTAAGCTACAGTCCAGCACAGTCACAAGGCATAATAACTTGAGAAAGTACCGTAGTTGCACATTCCAAAGCGTAGATCTCTATGGAGAAGAATGGGCAAGAAACTCCAAGGACACTCTTTTTAATCAAAATATTGTTACAAAATCTTGGTTACATCATTCACGTTGAGATTATACATATATGTGAGAACGATGTAGAAAGACAATAATTACTTACAGGAGCAAACGTATCCGGCAGTCCAGTATCGCTCGGAATTCTTAGCGGCAGAAGCAGCAGTATAGCGCGCTGTGCGGGCACGGGCCTGGCGCACGCGCACGTGGGCAAGGAGGCCGCCTTCACCATACACTGTACTGAGGACTCGCCGCCCGTCGTACAGGTGAGAGAAACATATCATCGTCTTTGTCCTGATCTATCCAATGGGGGCCATCGCGTATGAATTCGCCGCTAGAGGCGCTAGTGTAGCGCGAGGTCACCGAAATGTCAGATGTCATAGAATGTTCGAGCGTTGCGTGCTTTTTATCACGTATTTTTAGTAATATTCACGATTGTGGTCTAGATTGAGCAATTCCTGATTAAGTATGTCTTGAAGATTTTAAGTAGCAACTTTGGATCTTATTTGTTAGTACTTGGAGGTAAAATGATTTTATCACTTCCCATTCTCTAAAAGTTCGTCCTTATGTCGTGCGTAGGCGACATAAAGTCGTTTTTTATGCTTTAGAGCATAAAGTCAAATCTTCGTTGAACACCAAGGCAATCGGTACAACAGCCAAACGAACAACTTCAACTTCACAGAATAACCTCTTTATTTTAATTCGTTTCGATAGTATTCTAAGAACAAGGCAAGGATACCAACAGCCAAAGTACACAATAAAACATCGTGAAATAAACTTATATTTTTTATTTCGTCATTTATTTCTCATTGCCATAATGTAACTTTCAATTTTAATTAAATTTACAATATTTACATGTTCCTGTTTCATTTCCACGCAATCGAAGTGAAAAGACACTCTACTTTATATCCATCCTCGCTCGCAAGTTCGCTCGGATGGATAAACGTCTCGCGTAAAATTATGCGTTTTATGCACTTGATATACAATCTACTATTAAATGTTTCATGCTTGCTAATTTTAGGGAGAATATTGTATATATGTATCTGAAGTTTACAATATGTTGTTATATGTAGTAAAATAAACTTTTTATGAAGTTATTGGTACTTTAAAGTATAAAATAGAATTATTGTCAAGATCATACTCGACAGTGGCGCCATCTAGAAAGCTCGAAAACAATAGCCCTCATTGCTATGGGGTCTGTGCCGACCATAACATGTCTTCTTTTTCCATACTTCTCCATTAGTAGTTATTACAGTAGTCACCCCCTTGTAAATCATCTTCACACAGTCCATCCATCGTTTCTTCACCTACCTACAGCTTTGGTCCTGGTGACAATAATGTCAAACAGATATGATTTAATCCTGCAGCCAGGATTGCCTCCTCACCAGAGATCACCTACCGTTGAGGAGTTCTCTGGTGGTGCCATTACGCACGGACACGACATTTTGTTAACGTGTTCGATGTTGATAGATAACCCTATTCCTTCAATACTCTAATCTTTCCATTTGACGTTCTGTAAATGCTTGTCATTTATATGCTTCGTTTCGAGTACACTGTCCCCTTACACAGGCCCATAAGCATTTTTTGTTTTAATTAATATCAACGCGTTGTTAACTTTAAAACCTTACTTTCAGGTCGAAAGACTAACGACGGACGACAAAGAAGACAGCACAGAGACTGGCCTCTTAGAGTGTAGGGTGGTAGCAGGCGCGCCTAGGGAGTGGCTCTGTGCGTACATCCCGCTCGTCGTGGGGCTGTACGAAGTCAGGATATTCACCTCGTCCGGGCCACTGCCGGGGAGCCCCTTCTCTGTTAAGGTGAGCAATATTACCACACACTGTTAAGATACTTTTTACAGAAGTAGATTGCTCAAAAATTATCATTAACAAAAATGGCGTTGATGCCTTAATTTTTCTGATCTTTAGCTTAGCCTCGCTTGTTAAATTGTTAGTAAGAATGTAAAAGTGAAATGCTGGACGCGAATTTTGGCCAACTTCATATTGATCCCCACATCTGTTTGGTAGTGATCACGTGAGGGCTTAGTCAATTGCAGTCTATCAGCGGCAACTATGGTGGAAACAAAATGTATCGGGTCGACATAAGCTGCCGTAAACCTTATGTCAATCTGCCCGCGTAGCATGACCGCCGTAGAAAGGGGTTTTGTCGACGAAGAATCGAAAAAAATTACAGATTGTGGAAAGATTTCTATCGTTGCAAGCATGGTGATGTTAAAAATGTATGACAGACAAATGTCAAGTAGAAAGAGCTTTGTCGATTCTTGGTAGAATAGAGATAGTATTACCATGCTACGCGGGCTGGTTGAAAGTCACTGTGGAAATAGAAAACTCTTTGAAAGCGATTACCGCTTGTCCAGACCTTCCCGTTATCATTAGGCAAGCGTAAAGTGGACAGCCCTCAGGCTCGGTAAAGCGACGATCTTCGCAGGGTGGCTGGTAGCAACTAGACGAGAGTTGCTGAGCATCGAGTAGAGTGGCGCGCGATTGAGGAAGCCTATGTTCAGCAGTAGACTGCTATAGGCTGATGATGAGACCTTCCAGGTACCAGTAGCATAGCCAGAGGATTGTAACACATTTCCATTTATTACCAGGTGATAGACACGTCAGCAATCGTGCCAGTCGGAGGATGGGGTACAGACAACTCGGGCCGCGTGCGAGCTCCTTCCAAACTTGTGCTCGACACTAGCAACGCAGGTCCTGGCACGCTAGAGTGTCTGCTAGCGGGCAGGCATCAACGTGAGTTATTACTTATCTTTGCTTTATTTATATGTTCTACGCTTTTAAATATTTCAAGGTGGGATCAGTGGTTCGGGTTCCAGAGCCAGGAACCTTTTACAATGCGGGCTGTATCGCGAAGTATTGGCTTCTGAATTAGGCCCTTGATTCAACCGCTTAGCGAGAGCCTCGAGAGATGATCGTCGAGGCTCTTGGCCAGTAGGCCATTAGCCATAATAACAATTGGCAGAATGACAGCCGAGGTCACACAATCACACTCCACATGTGGACAACCTCGTGCGCTATCAGTTTGGCCTACGTTTTCATATTTGACGATGAAATTGACGTTTCAATCAGGTTAACAGCTTTTCGTAACCCTTACAGGTGTAGAAACAGTATCCGGTCGCGCGGTAGTGACGCTCACGGGCGGCGAAGGCAGCCCGGGCGGCGAGGCGGAGCTGGAGCTGACGTACAACGGCGCGCTGGTGGGCGGCGCGCCCCGCCGCGCGCAGCTGGCGCCGGCCGCCAGCGCGGACCGCGTCACGCTGGCCGGGAGGGGGCTGGCGCACGCCGCGCCGCATACTCCCGCAGTCTTCACCATCGGTGAGGAGAAACACTATTTTTCTTGTTGTAGAAAAAGACTAAATCTGTAGTTGAGTTCGTCTGGGAAAATTCTACTATCAGTTCTGCAGCTAAAGAGCATCAAATCAAATTTAAATATTACGTCAATTTGACGTCTTAAGGCCATTTCAAACAACTAGCAGTTGATATTTCAAGATCAATTGTAGTTAGTAGTCTCGTCGGTAAATAACGAATGTCCTGACATTACACACTTTCTCCATAAACAAACCTTTTTTCAAAATTATAAACAGCAGTTTTACGTTTTTATCCAAGTTGATTAACAACATTTTACAAGTAGTCACTCGAATGCTTTCGTTTTAATCGTGTTATAATGTAACACTACATAATGATAATTTGTGTATTTTTTTATTTTATTTTATTTTATTCTATTCGGTAAACTTACAGCTGATATAAACAATGTTCCTAAACAATACAAATTTGAAGGCCATTTACAAGTTTCCACAGATAAACACTTGAAACAAAAAAGAAAACAAAAAAAGGTAGGTACAAAATACTATAACTTAAAAATACCATAACATAAATTAAAAAACAAAATACCGCGATCGAATAAAGGTATGAAGAATGCTTCCATGGATAGCACTCTGTAAATTCAGACAGCTCTCATAAGACTCCGTGGCGCAACGGTAGCGCGTCTGACTCCAGATCAGAAGGTTGCGTGTTCAAATCACGTCGGGGTCAAAGACATTATTTTTGTAATTTTATTTGTTTTTCCCGTTCATCTTCACCATATCGATATATTATATTAAAAGCGATAAACGGAATTTTAGAATTAAATCCAAAACGATACCATATTTATCGTTATTTAGAAATCTCGGTACATCAGCAAAGATAATTGTCCCAAGAGATAATCTATTTCGCATTACTTTTAACACCTGTATACAATATTTGATTAGCAATATTTGCGGTACCTATTGCTTAACCAAGCAGTACTTTTGAATTTAAATTGTTTTTTTTTTTAATTATCTAGGTAAAACATAAAAGTAGGTACAAAACCCCAGCACATCAAGCTACTACAATCGTCAAATTTCTTTAGACATAATGATTCGCCAAAAATATGTGATTACCTCAGTAAATAATAATAACTTTGGAATTGTATCGTATTTTATTCCATTTTCATAAAAAAGTGATAACTTTTGTTCTAGTTAAGAAATATTGAATGTCTTGCTTGGGGCCATGACAGTCATTTCTAATAGAAAATAACACTGTAATCCTGCCAGACGGCACACTGCGATCATTTGAATTTGATGCTTTGGTGTCAGTCACCCGGTGGCTAACATGGCCTAGGGGGGTTAGAGTAATTCCAGTGTGGGAATGAGACAGAGCTATACAGGTCGTCTAGCGCCATCTCTTTCCCACACTGGAATTACTCCTGCTTTAATACGTCATGGTAGGCCACCTGATAGTGAGTCTGTCATGCTCACTCAATATCTCGCTGATGGTGGCGCGTGTGTTGGATCATTTAGTTCCCTTCAAAATGGTTGAGTTGAATGGTGCTGATCCATGCGTCATGTTCGTGGACGGGCGCTGTCAGTTGTGACTGGTCATCTCTTAGTTGCCATGGCTTACTTGAATTTGTTTTTTTTTAATTGTCTTTTTTGTTTTTACTATGGACACTTTTAACGTGCACATCTTGCTACATCGTTCTCACATAATGTACCATCTCAATATGAATGATGTAACCAAGGTTTCGTAACAATATGCTGATTTAAAAGACTGCCCATGGAGTTTCTTGCCCGTTCTTCTCCATAGAGATCTACGCTAGGGAATGGGCAACTATTCTTATTCTTATTCTTTATTGCACACAACATTACAAATATAAATACAAATTGCAATAATATAGCTTATGTACAAAGGCGAGCTTAACCCAGAAATGGGTTTTCTTACAGCAAACCTAACTACCGTACTTTTAAGGTTTTTATGCCTTGTGACTGAGACTGTAGCTACATTTCATTGTTATCTTTGTTTCGACAGTTCAAAAGTTCCTGTAACTGGCCTACTTGAAATAAATGCTTTGATTTTGATTTTGTCAGACACCAGTAGCTGACATGGCAGTTAATGTGTTGATAGATTTTCAACTTTATCGCTACAGCTACATTTCTCAATTTCGTGTAGTTTCATTCGTTATTATTAAGTTGGGATGTGTAATAAGTGGCTCAAAATATTACCTACACCAAGTTTACGTATTGTTACTATATTTTTAGTCTATAATATCTTGGGGCTTGGAATTTAATTCCCAAAACTAAGCAGAAACTGCATACGATGACGTTACATTTTTCAATCTTTTTAGTTGAATCTGGGTTCAAACATCTGTCTGTAGCTTTTTATTCAAGTGACCCTTGGGACTGGTCGGGAGATTTATTCAGAGAGTCTTAACCATAACTTAGGTTTTCAACACTTTCCTTACCATACTTTTTGTCGAAAGCCTCTTTCTTTTGTCTCGCATAATTTGTGTAAGTCCCGTAATAGGGGGCGAGCTTATTGCCTTCAACCAGACTGGGAGCCATACTCCGGGCTACTACTGAGAATTTTCCTAATAGGAATGGGAACACTGCTGACTTGGGAATCGAACCCAGGACCTCATTCTGAGTTTAGCATCATTCGCCATGATTAGTCAAATGTAGTATTTGTTCATAGACGGCAGCGCGGCCGGGCCCGGCGCCCCGGAGGCGTCGCTGACGTCGGCGGAGGGCGACAGCGTGCCGGTGGCGCTGGCGGCGGCCGGGCCGGGCCTGTGGCGCGCCAGCTACACGCCGCGCCGCGCGGGCGACCACCAGCTGCGCGTGCTGTGGGCTGCCAGACTTGTTAAAGGTAACTATCTTTTTTTTTTTCTGAGCCCTGTTCAATGGGGGCTATCGCGTATGAATTCGCCGCTAGAGGCGCTAGTGTAACGCGGGGGCACCGAAATGTCAGATGTCATAGATTGTTCGCGCGTTGCTTGCTGTTTTAACACGTATTTTTACAAATATTTCTAGTCTAGATTGAGCCATTCCTGATTAATTATTACTTGAAGATTTTAAGAAGCAACTTAGAATCTTAATTTTCAGTACTTGGATATAAAATGATTCTTCGGGAGAATATTGTAAATATATGAACTTTAAGTTTACATTATGTTCCTATACGTAATAAAATAAACTTTTTATGCAGTTATTGGTACTTTATAGTATACAATAGAATTATTGACAAGACCAGAACGAAGAAGACAAGATGATTCCACTGTCGAATAATCGACAGTGGCGCCATCTGGTGAGCTCAAAAATGATAGCGGTGGTTGGAACCACCGTCCGAAGTGCGTGCCATACTTTGTTTGGGAGGCCGCCAATCCTATCCATAGTCAGCGGATGCCAAAAATTAGGTTCTCATCAAAATTATGAAGATCTCGCATCACAATCGACAGTCTGGACATCCAGCCAGTCGAGCAACCTGATGATCGGTTAATCTTTGAACCCTCGCTTGATACAAATGGTAATTCATGAATGTTTTTTTTTTGTTTGATGCAGGTTGTCCACTGACAGTGAACGTATCATCGGGCTCGGAGAGCGGCGACGCGTCGCGCGTGGTGTGCTCGGGCGCGGGGCTGGCGGGCGGCGTGCTGGGCCGCGACATCCGCGCCTGGCTCGACACGCGCCGCGCCGGGCCCGGCGAGCTCACCGCGCACTGCACCGGCCCCAACAAGGTAACTGCCACCAATCCAACACGACCACGGGAGATCAGACGCAACAACAACGGCACCGAAGGCACTAGGGAGGGAATCGTACCGCCAACTTCCAAACTCCAGGCTACTACTGTTACAACTCCTAATGGAAATATTTGATAACTGATCGTGGGACCTGGGAATCGGATTCACAACTCTTCGTTCAGCAGGCGCGCTTGCAACCACGGAACTAATGTTGTAGAACACAATAATTCGCTAAGTGTTACATCACCTCCTAACATGGTAGATGATTTTAGCCTTCCTCATCTATGTCATAAAAACAAATAAAATTGAAGTGTGTCTGTAATACCAAAATAACAGCTTTTTACTGAATGCCTACAAAAGTATATACGGTACTTATAACAAAAACACATTTTTTCAATTTTTGTCTGTCTGTTTGTTCCGGCTAATCTCCGAAACCGATTTTGACCGGACTTTTACTGGCAGATAGCTGATGTTATAAGGCCTATAAAGACTACTTTTATTTTAGAAAAATATTAGGATTCCGCACAAAAAAAAACCCTTAAAATTTTAATAAAATCCCTTACAAACGGCTAATCTCCGAAACTGCTGCGATGACGGGACTTTTACTGGCAGATAGCTGATATCATACGGAGTAACTAAAGCTACTTTTTAGAGATTTCTTTCTTTTTCCACTTTATAAGAATAAGGGTTCCGTGCAAAAAAATAAAACCCCTTGAAATTAGAAACAAAATTTGATTCAGAAAAAAAAAAAAATATTAATTTCACGCGAATGAAGGTCGCAGGCAACAGCTAGTTTAGAACATACTTGATCAGCAGAAACCCAACGAAGGAAGAAGGAAGGGTCAACTATTCCAATGCTTCATACTCATGCATTCCGCAAATGTTACAATCAACATCTAACCATGTAATCTCTTCCAGGTCGCGTACTGTGAACTATACGAGCATGGAGACGGCACGTTCACGCTGAACGTGAAGCCAGCGGAAGCGGGCCGACACATGCTGAGCATACAGTTTGCTGGAGAACACGTGCCCGGCTCACCCTTTGTGCTCAAAGTGGCCGGCGCTCCCGACCCTTCGAAGGTAACATTTTGCTGACGATTCAAACACAGTGGAGCTCCATTAGCGTAGTAGCGTAAACATTTGTGAAATTGTATTGAAAGAACAAGATGGCGGATTAATTTCGACTATGGCCACGCACCAATAGAACCCTGCAATACTATATCATTAGAAAAAGCCATCGGACATCTATATTTATGCTTCACCTAGTGGTATATAGGCGGTCTTAACCCCACAAATTGTGTTAATGCTTATAAACAGATAGGTTTACTGTAAAATTTACTAATTTTCATATATCCTAATTTTGAAACCCTGTGTTTGTATAGGTCCGTGTATACGGGCCGGGCGTGGAGCCAGGAGTGCTCGCGACGTTCCAGTCGCGCTTCCTGTGCGACACGCGCGGCGCGGGCGCGGGGCAGCTCACCGTGCGCGTGCGCGGGCCCAAGGGCGCCTTCCGCGTCGAGATGCAGCGAGAGAGCCAGAAGGACCGCACTATACTATGCAAAGTGAGTAACTAGAGTTTTATTAATATTTCAACCTTTTTCAGAAATATATTGGGTGGCTATAACTATAAATGTTGGCGGCACGGTTGGCGCAGTGGCTGAGCGATTGGCTGCTGCGCTGCGTGTCGTGGGTTGGATCCCCACACGGAACAAATATTTGTATGATCTACAGGTAGTTGTTCCGGGTCTGGCTGTTTGTGTATGTGAGTTTAAATGTTTGTAAACGCACCCACGATACAGGCGAAATTGCTAGTGTGGGGCAACGTTTAAAAAAAAAATATATATGTTGTAATGTCGTTGAGCTCCTTGAGTTATAAGTCGAGCTACACGATAACTGACAAATGCTTGCACTGACTGGACAGGTCCACTCAAATCTGTGTGGTTCTTTCTTCAAGAGACCATCTCAGACACTAATCTGCATAGTCCTCATGTGAGTTAACCAAGATTATGTCTGGACTTTAAAAGAGACTATGACCTCTGAGTTTGTTTCGGCTGTTTCTTCTCAGAGTAGTCAGGTACGAAACACCGGCCCTATCTAGTTTAAAAAAGAGACGTGTAAAAGTGTTTTTAAAAAACCTATTTGCAAAATAAACATCATTTATCATTTATAATGTAAACTACTACGTCTTTATGAAAAACGATAACAAACATTTACATTAGTAATGACGATAGTTTAGTAGTGAATGCTAGGTAATTGAGATATTGATCTATTAAGCCGGTCTATCGTGTATCTACCAACTTATCATTTTGTCATAATCTGTATTACCCAACATGTGATTGCGTTGCTTGCGGCAAACATTCCTTTGACACGTGGAGAGAGAGTGCAGAGGACTGCATCGCTATTAAGCACGTCCCTCTAAATATTGAACTAAGATTTATCTTCGTAAACAAGCCGTTCGGATTAGCTCGAATAATAAATAATAATAATTTATTTAGTACCACAAAGTTCAAGTACATTGCACTGTATACAGACTGAAGTTCCTAATTCAGCATTGGTAAATAAGTAGGTACAGTAGTTTCAACCCTGTCCCCTAAACTAGGCTAGGCCTGTATCTTAGGGGGCAGTGTCCAGCTATGGGGTATGCTTATATAATTCTATTGTGGAAGACGTGCCGGTCGACTGTTTGAAGTGGGTGCATTTCTGATCTTGTGGTGAACTTTCAAAATGTGAGAGAGTGTTAGATGATTGTGTGTATCAGAGCTTGGAGTGTTTTGTGCTTATCGTGATTGGAGTGAATGAAGTGAGTGTATGTTTGAGGTGTGTTATGTTATGGATGTTGAGGTGTTTAGCGCGTGTGCGAGAATGGATGAATGACACAAAAAAAAGTGGATGTTTATTAGGTGACGTAAGTTAGAAGTGATTCCGTTTTATGATAGTCCTGTTTGAGTAGCCATTCCATTACTGTACGTTTTAGTTTAAACTTGGGGAGACCGAGAATATTTAGTTTTTTTTGAACTTGGTTATAAATGTGCATACTTATGACGTAAAATTGTTGCCTTGCAAATTTAGTTTTATGTTGGATGCTGGGAATTATATGTTTACGTTTTTTGGGGTCGGGAAGAGTCAAACTGCCATGTGTCCTAAGGATTGATTGAAGCACAAATAGCAAAGCCCACCGGAAGACGATTTAGCTAACGTACATGTCGATTAGAGTTTGCCGATCGGCACAAACCAAATGAGAGTCTGATGCAGTAATGCTAAAGGGTTGGCTTTGTTGCTCAACAAATACTACCAAATCGAATAATTGTGAAAAATTGCGTTTACTATAGGTCAGTTTTTGACCTCTCTATAACGATAACTCAACAGTTTCATCAAATAGGAGCCCATTAATAAACGTGCCTATTGCCAACAGTTTTCTCCCACCGAGCCCGGCGACTACCGCGTGGAGGTGCGATGGGCAGGCCGGCACGTGCCCGGCTCGCCCTTCCCCGTCATGATCTTCGACACGCAGGAGGAGCTGCGCCGCTACATGCAAGCTTCTGCCGCTTGATACCACACCACACACTACTTGCACCTACGTAACTAAATGTTTTACTACCCTGCAAAATATAAACTTTTCTTTTGATTTTATTATTCAGGAAAGTAAAAGGTTGAATGTGATCTGGGTAACCGTAATATAAATATAGCACCTTTTGATCGTGAAGTTAAGGTAGTTGAATTATTAAACAAATTGCAGACTATCAATGAGGGCTATCGTTTTTGAGCTCACCAGATGGCGCCACTGTCGCTTATAGTCATGTCAATAATTCTATTTTATACTTTAAAGTACCAATACCTTTATAAACCGTTTATTTGAATACGTATAACAACGTAATGTAAACTTCAGATCATTTATTTACAATATTCTCCCTAAAATTATCAAGCATGAAACATTTAAAAATCATTTTACCTCCAAGTACTAACAAATGTGATCCTAAGTTGCTACTTAAAATCTTCAAGTCATAATTAATCAGGAATAACTTAATCTAGACTACAATTGTGAATATTAGTAAAAATACGTGCTATAAAACCACGCAACGCGTGAACTTTCTATGACATCTGACATTTCGGTGCCCTTGCGCCACAATAGCGCCTCTAGCGGTGAATTTACACGCGATAGCCCCCATTAAAATACTCCCGTTTATTCAAAACACAACTGTCATTCTTTGACAGTTATATGAAATGACTTTTATCTATGGTGTAACGTGCCAATTTCTACCCAACCTGTAGGAAATTATAAAATGATGTTGCTTAGATTCTATTAATTAGGAAAGATAAAGTTTGCATATGATAAACGCAAACTTTTAAATATAGAATCTTTTGATTGTATATCGTTGGCAGCTTGTAACAAATATATAATTTCTAAAAGTGGGTCTTTGACGTTTAATCTTTTATTTTTTCGATGGTTATACTATTGTTATCACATTTTATTTCACAAATATTGTCTTCAACAAATGAAATGCCTTATTTTAAGTAAGTTTTGAATATAAAATGACTTCATTGTTGGTTTATTCAATGAAGACATATGATTGATTGCATCTAACACTGTTTACATGTATGTATATCGTCTAAAATATTATATTGTAATCTTTTACTTATATAACGTGCACGTTTACGTTATAATCCGAATCGTACGCATTTACGATTAAATCTGAACGAACAAAACATTTCATATCGCAAGTAAAGTGAGGTTTTATTTATTTTATTTTATCAGTAACATGATGTATTACTGTTCTAATAGTAGGTCCACAAAATGTAATAATCCGTCCATGTATTGTTTATAAGGTAGTGTAGGCGAACCAGTAATTCCTGCAGTTGTACGATTTTCTATAAAAACGGCGCCATCATCGGAATAAAGGTATTTAAATTATAAACTAAAATAGTCTAATAGAATCTCTGTATTTTTATAAGTACATAAATTCTAATGCAAAATTCTAAATGTAATTTTAGAGATAAATGCATAATAATTTGTTTGTTAATATTTATTAATAATGTCATTTTAGTTTTACATCATTTAACTTAACTATTGTAACTAACGAGGTATTTGTTTATTGTTATTGCGGGCTCAGGCTCGATAACCACACCGATGTGAGTTTGAGTCCGTAAGCTGCTGAATTATTCAGTTACTAATTGTTAATAAATTGAACTTTATAAATATTATTGGTTTTTTTTTGTACAAATCACTCTCCCACCACAATTCACATTATTGGTCACCCAATGGTAAGAGTAGACTATTCTAGTACTATTTCTATGACCTTTACTCGAGACTTAAAATAGCGTACAGTAGTATTCTTATAAACTGAAGTTTGAAATAATTTCGTCGAGTTTTGGATTCAGTTCAGCTTTGGAGAATTTTTATTTCTAAAGCGCAGGCCACACCGCTAGCTGGCGGGCGGGCGAGCGACGCAAACGACACCCTTTTAAGCGCAGGCCACACCACCAGCTGGCGGGCGGGCGAACGACGTCGTTTCACCTCTTTTCATACTTTCGTTCACACCGCGAACTAACGAAAGATACGAACAAAGTATGAAAAGGGTGTCGTTCGCTTCGCTCGCCCGCCCGCCAGCTAGCGGTGTGGCCTGCGCTTCATACTTTGTTAGTATCTTTCGATAGTTCGCGGTGTGAACGAAAGTATGAAAAGAGGTGAAATGACGCGTCGTTCGCGTTGTTCGCCCGCCCGCCAGCTGGTGGTGTGGCGAGCTTCATAGGTGTTCATAGTTCAACCTTTACAAACATCATTTACCACGGTCCGGTCAGGTTCCTGAAAGAGCTGATTAACTGTAGGTATTTACATAGAACAACAGTTATACTCAACAGCCTCTTTCTTAAACATTGTTGGTCGATCAAAACATTTTATTTTCATCTTTATACGTTCATTTGAAACAAAAACGGAGCCGTTGGAACTAAAACAACACAAAAGGTATGCAGTGTGTGTTAGCTCTAATCGCTATAATTTCATTAGTGGAACTCTAATTAGATTTCAGATAGCCTTGTGAATATCTCGAAGTGTAACGACTTTGGGATAAAGATCTACTAATGGTATTATGATGACAAAACAGGGTGATACAAAATTTATTGTTAACTTAAACTTGCATAGAAGTCACCGTATAGGTCCTCCTCAAGCACTTTGTATTGATGAATCTGTCGTCTTGTAATCCTTTCGAACAGTCGTTTGTTTTCAGATAGGTATCTATGGAAAAATGTAAGTGTAATCTAATTTATGGAAGTGACCATGCTTATCGACGTGGAATTGGTGTGGGCCGATCAGAAAGAGCCTTATGTCCATGAAATAAAAGCTAAAAAGACGTGGTTCGCCGAACTAAATAAATGGTGGTGTTACGTGATACTGATAACGTCAAGCTGATTTCGTTTTGATATGGTTGGTTACTACCTAAGTCGAAATTCACTTTCAAATAAGTGCTGATATCGAGTTAATGACCCTAAAAATCACAGTTGCTGGTGATGTTGGTAAGAATGTGGAGGTTGGTATCTGAAGGACACTGTATTCCTAGACGGGTACATATTATTGTTATTAGAGCGTGGGACTCTGCTGGTAACGCTTGTGCGCAGTGCGTCCAAACTCTGCCACAGCTGCTGCATCTGACCGAAGATTATCACTTCCAGGCGCTGGATCGAACTGTGGAGCTCTCCTGAAAATAGAAAATTAATTGTCTTACAATACCAATAAGTTGACAAAAATCTTCAGCGTGCACGTAACTGCTGTGATATCGAACTATTCCGCCAAACCTTTTCTCTTCTCTTCTATCTCTTTGTTGGTACATAAAATGAAATCATGTGTTATTGTCGCGTTTGCCTTCACAGCACAACAAACCCGTAACAAGACTTAGGAATATTCCAATGACAATGCACCCGGAACAAAAGTGGGAATCGAACCGGTGATACTTAGCGCAGAAGCGCTATTGCGCCGCCTGTGTTTTAACTAAACTGTTTTGAATGATTCTAGATCAGATTAACTAGAAACTCTATTACAAATCGACGGCGTTTTAATTGGTCTATCAAACCTAAATCTTATAAACGCCGTCGCGTCGTCGTCTAGCGTTAGCGTACATACATAAACACTAATCGCAAAGGATGCTGCTTTTTCAAGGCAGTAAACACTGACGACGCGACGACAAACGCAGCGTGGACCATGAAATCTGCGCCTTTATGAGCCGTCATGGGAATAGACCCTAACTCGTACTTTTGAGAGCCAAGCCAATCGCCCATTTTTTTTTCTCGTGGCAACAACTCAATGAATCAATGTGAGTCTGTGGAAAATTGAGCAGACATGAATTAGCTAACGGTGGCGCTGACCTCTTCTGTTTTTCTTTTAATTGAATGCTACCTCATGTGTTCTTCTACCATTTTAGGTAGTTCGATGCCCCAAAATAACATGTACTTAGTATCATTAACATTATGATTTATGACGAAGATTATAGACTTAGACCTATTAGATTTGTCAGATGAAACAAATGTGACCAAAAGACTGACGAATATGTTGATAGAGAGGGCCAAAAGAAAACATAGATGGATTGTGTGAATGAGGAATGATATCAATCATATGAAAGAAAAGGTAGGTAGTGAATGATAGCGTTGAGTAGGTACATGTAGATGATCACAAACTTACGAGAAGTAACGACTCCATGTAGCCTCCTTGTGATAGTAGCGTTGGCTGTGGCGTTGACTTCCTGTGTCTTGACTGAACACATGGCCCGCGCCTCCTCGCGCGGCCCGCTGCCGTGGTATGTCGAGTTCCGCACCTCGATGTAAGGTTTACGCTGCAGTTTTTCGGGGGCATTCGTCAGGGTATAGCTTGGACCGCGTGCTGTGGAAAATGTGAAAACGCAAATTGATTGGAGCTGCATTGATTTAGAATTTTAGAGAAAAGAGTCAAAAGAATCGACTAACAAAATGGTGGACAGATCATATCTGTCGGACCTTATAAACTTTGGTGCCAAGCCGGGACACTACAACGTGATGGATCTCGATCCTAATCGGTACTCAGGATTGAGATCAAATCAAATCAAATCAAATCGTTTATTGCTAAATCCATAATGTACACTTACAGGTGGTAAATAAAAAATTGAAGGTGGAAACAATTATGGACCCTGTCGGGCACAGCAAGTTTTTAAAGCCTCGGTTCTTCGGTAGGAACCGAATTTAAAGTAGAAGGTACCTCCTATACCGAACGAATGTCACGCTATATTAGGTAGCTACTTATTGAGACAGGTATACCTACAGTCGATTTAAATAATAAACAAAGAGCGAGATTTTACGCGTGACGAGATAGTCACAAAAACTGTCGGTTGTGTTCAAAAATTGCGTAAACACCTCTACTACTAATATACAGCTTAGTTACTCAATATGTCTTCCAAGAGTTTTCAAGTAAGTAATTGTATACCTCTATTAGGTCATCAAGTGCTTAGGTTTCAAAACTTATCTTAATTTTGGTTAGCTTACCTACCAACGCAAGTAGGTCAGTACCTCCCTGAACGAATGCATTGTTACATTCTTGAATGAGCAGTCCTTAACGGCAACAAGAAACAAAAATGCCAAGTTAATTTTCACTAACTTTAGGCAATTTCTAAATAAATGCCCGACAAAAAAATATTCACAATTTTTACTCTCAACACATGTGAATGAATGCCTAAATAAAAGCGCACTCGGCTTCGCTAAGCCTTATTTAGGTATTGCCTAGAGTTAGTGAAAACAGGCATTTGTATACCAATAGTATTTCTTGTAGGTATGAGCTACAATAGCAACAGAGTGATTATTTTTAATAAAGCACAGTGGTCTAAATGATGTCCAAAATATAGTTAGATAAAAAAGTAGGTCAATCACTTAACAGGCATCTGTAAATTGGTCCTGAATTCGATGTGGATAAGAGTAATAGACACCTATTTGTTCCGCTCTTGAACATTATCGCGTGGAATCAAGAACACGATGAATTAATCAGTTAAACAATAATTATTTATCATTGTTAAATTGAGTGTTTTGATAAAAAAAATAAGGGGTTAAGACTAGACTGCTTCCATGATTGACTAGATACAATGTACAACGTAAGTACTTGAACGTACACAATGTACAACGTAAGTACTTGAACGTACACAATGTCTTTCAACTGAAAAAAATGATCCCTCAAAGCCTAAAAATATCTAGGCCACATTTGAGACACTAATAAAGTGTACCGTGCGACGGAAGTTGATATCTTCGGGATGGTAGATAAAGTAAGGCAGCAACCCTATACCTATTAAAAAAAACTGATTTATTGGATCAGCAAAGATTCTATAATGTTTATTTAGTTACTAAATTAACAAGACTTTCATTTAAAAAAAATACTTACAAGCGTGTTGGTAATACGTCGGCGCAGTGGTAACATGCGAAACTATCGCATACAAGAAAACTGAAAGTCCCAAAACTGTTCGCCACATTTTCGAAAAAAAAAAAACACCAAAAATAAATCTTCCCAAACGTTTTTCACCAAACTTTCATAGCAAAGCTTTTTTCAGTTTAAATTTCGAATTCGTTTCGCGCGTTCTTAGGAGAGGTCGAACTCTATGGTACCACGGATCAACGTGTACTGCATGAGATGGAGTGGGCTCGCTGAGAATAAATACTAGCGTATACATTGGACGAAATATTGTCCAAAAGCATCACAATACACTAGAATTAATTACTTTTGAGTGCATACGGTCTATGGTAGTCTAGTCCATATGTTAGGGTTAATGGCCATTGGCCAATGGAATACTTTGACATGGTACCTTATATATTTTTATAGGACTTATTATGCAAATCAATAGCAAACTAGCTACTATTATGACTTCTATAATGTTAATTCAATTGCAATCCGCTTAACAGTTTTTTTGTAACCTACAAAAGTTCCATAATGGACTCAAATACTCAATGCAACTATCCAAAGTTGTCTACATAAGCTATATCGTTGACACAATTTGCTTATAAACCTGAAATAATTTGTCAGTCTATCTTTATGAAGCATTATTATAATAAATATTGTAATTTTAGTTACTGTAATTGGTTTCACAACCGATGTAATTAAATAAATAAATATAAATAAATATTAATTGTTCGATATATTTTATTAATGAAAAATGAGTCAAAGAGAGTTAGATTCCTACAATCTGAAACACGAAAACTTCTTAAAATTAGCTACCTTTCTAAACTATCTTTAATTCTTTATCGTGTGGTGTGGTTAGTGCCTAACCTGATGTCAGAGTTTTTATGCCACCGAGGGGCCCCCGACTTGGCTTTACATGCCGTCGAGAAATATATCTCAGGCATGCTGGTTTCCTCACGATGTTTTCCTTCACCGAAGCAAGTGAGCGAGCAGAACTGCGTGTCTTGGGTTCGAACTCGAGACCTATGACTTGGCAGTCCGACGGTCACACCACTAAGCTATCACTGCTATAATCACTGCTATTTTATTTATAGTATTAAAAGTAGCTAAAACAATAATGTTTAAATTGAAAATTGAGCTTTTACTCGTATTTCTCGATGTGACAAATAAAGAAATAATTGCTACGATTTCTCGTAGCACTAATTCGTAGCAACCTTTCCTGCCCCCTCTACGTAACCAGTATAGCTGCCGTACTAAGTACTTTTCCTCAACGGCCTCTACGGCGCGCGGCGGCGTAGTCACAGCTTCCGTTTCAATAAACAAATACCTTTAGGGCCCGGCAACGCCCGACCTTGACCAAAATAACTCGGACACGGGAAACAGATACGAACGTAAAGAATTTATTGTTTCCACAACACCTGCTGGAAACAGCGAATGAAGTGTCTAAAAAAAGTGCTAAAGCTGATTAATTGTAACCACACACATGAACTCAGGCATTTTTATGTTTGAAGATGTCTATCATCCATCTTACATCTATGTAGGTGTAAGCTTTAGTAGATAAATTGTAAATTAAGTATAATATGTACAAAGTTACTCATGTGATTTGTCGAGTATCCTCCAAGAAAATTTTGAAGATGGCTCAATTGACGAAGAGACGGAGTTATCTTTCGCACTATTTAACTTGGTTCGATTCGATTACCTCTTGGAGTCATGGAACACTGGCATGATAACAATGTTTTAATTATGCCTAAACAATGACCTATTATAACGAAATGAAACTGTGATGAACGTAAAGATGTTTTAATAACGTCTTATCTGGCATTAAAAGAAGTGGATAAGTTAGTTAATTACTTCAGTTTTTAGGGATACATATTACTTATCAGAACTAGTTTTGATATGTGGCTACTATTTCTAGAGAACGTCGCTAGTAGAACAAAGAACACCCCGAAAGCTAAAGCCGCTGCCGAAAAAGCCCTTTTAGATCCAAAGAGCCATATTATTGCGTTTAAAAGTGGCAATTAATAAAATAGCTACACGACAATGCGTAATGATCATGTACCATCTATGTAACTACATGCGTTTGTCTTAGAAACGGAAACATTAAAAAATGGTACGTACAGAATATTGGCGCCGCTTTGGAAATAATGACGAAGTCGGCCGTTTCAGATGTTTCATCATTGGCACGTTTGACATTGGTGCCAGAAATCAGAAATGTATTGTTTATGTACTACTAGGTACTTATGTACCTAAGTAAACGTACTAACAGCGTACAGCAGTAAATTAATTAAGACGTAGTCAGTTTGAAGATTGTTGAGGAATATGTGCAGCTCCTCGTTCAACTAAAAAAAATTCAAGAAATCCAGACTGACTGACTGGAGTGGCTTAACTGTTAATGAATCGCTTTTGGAAATACTGAAAGTGAGTACTACGGTCCATATGTAGTAGAATATTAAATACAGTAGTAGCATCATTCTTCAGTCTTCAACTGTCATGCCTAGAATCCTCGGACTCCAAAGTAGGTACCACATCTCAGATAATGAATAACTTAATAATTTTAATTAGTTCAGTGGCATTTCCTTCCGTTACGCCCTACATCCAGATCTAGGTGACCCACATCTAGGAGCCCCAAAACCAATCACCAACGCCAAATTGAGCATAAAAAATAATTTTACAGTCTACTGTCTGTTATTAATTGATTTACGAGTTCCATGGCTCTTAAACTATTACAAATGTCAACGGGTATTTGTCCGCCATGATGTGTTTTTGACATCTGGCGTCGCGTGCGCCGAATCGGAACACAAATAATACGGAGCTATAAATCTGAGTCGTAACTATCGATGAAGCAATCTAGTCGACGTTTGTATGGATGCATCGATATCACTCATAGGTGGACGGACTTGACAAATGTGTTTCCTGTGTTGACATGATTTGAGTAGGTATATCTATCTAGCTAGATACCTATGCTTTTTTGTAACTATCAGTGCCTTCACTAGTTGTGCTTGCACCTCAGCCCGTATAGTTGTTCAGCATGAATGTGGAAAGCAAAGGCGAAGGAAAAATGGTCGAAAAGAAACCTTTCTGTTGGTATATATCGACATTTTGTTTGAATAGAACGACAATGTGGATGGATCGAGAGGGAGAGGAAGACCAAAGAAAAAATCGATGGCTTGTGTGAGGAATGATATGAAGAAAAAAGGAGTAAATGATAGCGTGACGATTGACAGGGGAGAAAGTAAGAAAAAACGTGTTGCGCTGACCCCTTCTAGAATGGGACAAGGGCAGCAAGACGATGATGAGAACGACATTCTTTTTGACTGAAACTGTTAAAATTAGAGAACTTATTCAAATTTCCATTTTCTGCTATGGTTTTGCGACATAATGGGCCTAAGGGCCTGTGGACGGTAAGCTATGGGCTAGCTCGCCGTCTGTTCGTCTAATGACGACAGGCCGTGTCGATCGACGACGCGTTAGTGTTCCACGAGCGCCTCAAAGAATTGTCAGCAAAAGGAAGGGGTCCGCAAGGGCCGCTGCCTGCCAGGGTTGCGGGACTGTTCGAAAGAGATACCGTGGCCCCGGAACACAAAGGGCGATGAAGGAACATGGATGGGTTTTAGTCAGTAAAAGTCTGACACTCCCTCGTGCTCCGCCCAGAGCGGGAGGCGTCATTAGATGACTTGCCATCCGAAAAAAAAGGGGCATTGATAAAAGTAATTTAATAAGCAGCATTCATTGGCGAATGTAAACACTCTATTTAACACATGTAACGAGTGAATGTCAACTTATGATCCCGTGACGTTAATAACTGGACTCAAATGGAACATAGTTTACTAATAAAGCTATGCGTAAGCGTGTGCTAGATTTTAGAACAGAACTAATATTGTTATGTCATTAGTTACAAGGACGAAACTGTTTTCACGTAGGTAATCAGTTCAAAATCTACTGAATTCTATTATTAGTCACTTGAATCTAAACATTTTTAGAAGCACAATGTAAACAAATCAGCTTTCGGCCAGACGAGCGCCCCGTGGGCGAATTTTAATTGCTAGTTATAAAAAAGCATATAATTTTCTAGGCCGTTCAGGTCAACGATCTAAACATTTATGTCTATCGTAGCTTTCGACATCACATAACTGACTCATGTAGACCATAAATTAGATTGCCATTTTAGCGAACACAATCTGTCTCGACTTTTATGGTGATACGTTATGCAATGTCACACTCTACAATAGTGCTATAAAACCCTAGGCCAGGGATGGCAAATCCTTTCACAGCTGCGAACGTACCAATAAACCTAGATAGTTGATAAAAAAAAATGAAAAATTTGGGAAAAGATATGCGCTAATGGCCATTGGGCATGCCACCAAAATCGAAATGTAAGTGTATTGTAATTCAGAACCGGTTCTGGTTTAAAGAACCGGGATTTTCGGGACCTTAAGGCTAAAGAACCCCGATTCCCGGTACTTTCGATACTTTCGGTACTTTATGTATCAGTTTATAAGATAGTAGAGTTCAAAGTGCTGAAACGGAAAAAGTAAGAGAAATACTATATGACCGGGCAAAATAAAAACATCATAATCAAATCAAATGTTTTGTTTCTTGTTTTATCTATAAATATAATAAAACCGTAAAAATCCAAAACGATGTTTCAAAATGGCGCAAAAACACACAGATTCTGTTCAAATTTTTCTCAAATATTCTTAAAGGCGTCTCCGAATGTTAGGTCATGAATTATCACGTTACTTACTTATTATTGCTTGCAACTCCTTAGATATTCGAAACAGTAAACTTATACTGTCGCTTACGGGATATCTTTCGTGATTGTTTATTATTTTGATCTCCCGATATTTCGACGCTTCGATTTGCAAGTGCCATGATCGCGGGATGACTGGAGAATGCGGGTGGATGGACAAAAATATTAGGTGCAAACAAATCTGTCTACACCCTTTTTTTTTTTCCTACGCGCACTAACTAACCTAACATTTTTTTCCATCCGCCTAAATAATCACGGAAGATATCCCGTAAGTCACAGTATAAGTATAATCATAAACCGTGAAAGCTTAAAACATTGTTTTCGAAACAGTATTCGCAGGTCTTCAGACTCCACAAATGTCCGGAAAGGATATCCATCCATAGCCGACATTTGGGAAAAAAATAGAAATATTCTAAACGCCAAGTATCTTTACCCGAATGTACCGAAAAACCGGGATTTTGTTTTGAAAATCCCGGTACCCGAAACGAAGAAAATTTCCGGGTTTTCCCGGGACTAGGTATTCACTAATTTTAATCAATTAAATTTAATTAACTTATTTAATCAATTAAATTTAATTCACTAATTTTAATCAAATAATTAAAAATTGTTCCCCTTGACCCCACCGAATTTTTGAGTAGTAAAATATTACTCAAAAACATGGCATCGTATCGAGTAGTGTCAATACAGTTATTTTAAGTCTGCTTCATATAAATCAAAATAGCATAACACATTCCGTACGTCAAACAATTACGTGCCTATAGTATTTTCAGTCGCATGTCACAGGTTGGCCATCCTTGCTCTAGGTTTATGAAGACGGGTGTGCCGAACTCACAGATATGCATTTAAAACGTTTTCATCTTTAAATATGTCAAGGACATGGTACAAACTATACAATGATCTAATCCTCATGGGAAGTATAATTGAATTAGTTTAGATACGTTTCATGTACGATTCGACAAAGGTTGGCGGAGGTATAACGTTGATTGAGTTCTGTACTGACCGTGAAAGACATTGACCCTTGTCATATAACAAATACATATAACAACAGATTTTGATACTATATTGAACTTACAGCTTCACTTGCCTGATCTGTTCATATTATTAGACACATGCCAGTTTTCTGAAGATTTTTTAACACTACACAGCCTAATATGTGGTGTAGCATAATTAGTACAAATAGATACTCAAAGTCTTCCTTGTTCAAGATCGTGTCTATTAAAGCTGCTAGGTACTACTTCAGGAAAACATTTGAAAACCGATCAGCGATCAGCCATTTCATTGGGATTGAGTCACATTAGACTTAAGTACCTATTGCACACTGTTATAGAAAGGACAAATCTTCAGTAACAACCAATATAGAGTCCGCTTGCACTACAGTAAGTTACTAAATTCCATACTTCTGTTCAGCCCTCTTCAAACAATTAACAGAAACAGCGGGCCTTATTTAGATGCCATTAATTTAGTTTTGATAATGTTACAGCCAGTAATGGCCAAGTAAGTATGTCACAGTGATTTACTAACAATAGGGTGTTAGGTAAGTTACCAAATACTAGATACATATTTATCTAAAACAAACAAATTAAACTATACAAAACAGTTATAATCAGATAGTGAAATCCGGATTTCGAAACTGCAACGATAAGGTTTTCAGGTTAAATTGTGGGTTAATTCACGAAACATGGCAATCTATAAATACACGTCAAAAGTTCTTATTGTCTTGGTGCAATCTCACTTTTGAGGATAGACCTCGGATTTAGAGCTAAGATTTTCAAGTGCAACGTGCGAAAATGAAAATTCTCATCTCATTTTTAGTGTTGGTGATTTTAAATGAAAACGTCAATTGCTACGAGTACGGTGGGTACCTCTTTAAGGCTCATTTAATTTATGACTACTAACTACTACGGATAAATTGATCGTTTGTCAAGATTATTGAAGTTCAAAATGAGTTGTGATATTTTTACTGTTTTTCTAGCAATTTCTTACAGGCAATAAAGAAAAACCACCCTGTATATTAGCCATTGAGCCAACGTCAATAATTCGATTAATTTTGGAAAAATCTGGCTATGGTTTTATGCTGATTACAATTATAGGTAACCTGTTTTTTTTAAAACCTCAAATTTTTTTTTTTTCAGACACTGGTTCCACCAGCAACAGGAAGTTTACTCCAGAGGGAGTATTTCACCTACTATCAGAACAAGTCAGAAACCTGATCAAGAACGGTGATATTGACAACGGAGTACCAGTTCTAGATCCTTACGAGTTCCAGTGGAGGCAAATGAACTTTGGAGCAGAAGAAAAGTTTACGTACGTTTCAATACCTTTAAATAATATAATTATTTACGTACTTTCTTCCTTCAGAAGACCATTAATCAGAGACAAACTGTCTAAGATGCTAGTGACATCGATGCGCATATTATTTATATGAATTCAGTACAACACCCAAAAGGGTGGAAATATTACGTTACTAAGATTTTTTCTTGTTGTGGGTGCATTCACAAATATTTAAACTCACATACATAAGCAACCAGGTACGGAACAACTACCTGTGGGCCATATAAGTAGTTCCCTTTCGGAATAAAACCCGCGTAACGCAGCGCAGCGGACAATTGCTCAGCTACTGCGCCAACCGTACTGTTAAAGTGTGCTGAACTAAAAAAAAAACTGCCCTATTATAATTTCAATCTATGGTAAGTTTACCCACAAATATTCTTTACATCGCCACATCGTGTTTACAATTACTAATAAGTATAATTATTCCCGAGTGTCTTAAGCTATATTTAAAACGTTTCTGCATGTAGGATAATTTACTACCATAAGGCAAGTGAAACCGTGGGCAAAAGCTAGTACCTAATGTAACCAAATTTGTTTCAGTGCCAACGTGAACATAACCGACGGAAGATTTACTGGTTTAGGAGACTACCGACTACAACAGCTCAACTTTACCAAGAGTGAAATTTCGATACAATTGAACATTGATATTCCATCCTTGAGATTTTATTCAGGTAAATTATGTTTTCCGGGATATGTGATGAAGAGGGATGAGGGAAATATGAAATGTCGTTGGGCAAGTTTTGAGTATGAATGTGGATTATTATAAGACTAGGGAGATGTTCTAAAGAAACGATGGATAGACTTTGAAAGATAATATGGCTACAAAGGGGGTAAACTGCTGAAAATATGATTACATAGAGAAATACTGAAAAAACTATAAACTATAATATTTGCTGCACCGACCAATGCTGCTGGTGGTGACGTTTCTCTACAGATAAATTTCCCTCAATACTATAGAATTTACTCATGATTAGGTAGGTACCTAATTAGAAAGCTTTTCTTAACAGAATTTTACGAGCTGGACGGGAATATTTACGAAGCAATACCCATAAAGGGCCAAGGCATAGCCGAGTGAGTACATCAAAGAGTTTCAATAAATATAGAATTCTGTGGGCCCTAATACCAAATAATCATTTGAAAAAAAAAAATGTGTTTTGCAGCATTGAAATACAAAACATTTCGCTGTGGGGGAAACTATACCTGAAACAGTCTGCAGACGGTAACTCTATACTCCTGGACAAGATTGAAGATCCTGAGTTCAGCATAGAACTTATTGTGGTAAGTGTAAATAATTCAGCCATTTTTGGGACACATACCTGCAGACATTAGACATACTACTTGTAAAAACTTTAAAATGAAAAAAACGACAAAGGATAGATCAGAAAAATGTGAAAGACATTTATTTCAGTAATCGTTTTCAGCAAGACAAGCCCAAGATTGTTCCATTTTTCCTAAGAAAATTACATCTATTTAATCTATACATCAAAATTTAAGTGTCTCTTTTTAATTCAAATTATTCAAAAACTAAAAAAAAAACAGCGTTTAGTGAATGCATATGAAAGTATATACTTACGGAACTTATAACGAAAAAAAAATCATTTTTTGTCTGTTTGTTTTTTCCGGCTAATCTCCAAAACGGCTGGACCCATTTTGACGGAACTTTTACTGGCAGATAGCTGATTTTTTAATCAGTAGTAAAGGTTGGAGAGTACATACGTTACTTTTGTTTTAGAAAAAGGATTACAGTTCCCTGCAAAAAAAAAACCAAGTGCGAGTCGTACTCACACGCACATAGGGTTCCGTAGCACCAAACAATATAATAAAAATATTTTGAAGGCTCTAATCATTCATATGTTGTATTTAGGGATGCAACGATACGTCCATTACGATACCGATACGAATGACAAATG
Source organism: Eugnorisma glareosa (assembly GCA_947578425.1). Taxonomy (NCBI): domain Eukaryota; kingdom Metazoa; phylum Arthropoda; class Insecta; order Lepidoptera; family Noctuidae; genus Eugnorisma; species Eugnorisma glareosa. Next base: position 11,267,946 of record OX387959.1, read on the forward strand.
CATCGTAATAGCGAATACGATAATGAATGCGATAACGAATGCATTACGATTATTTTATTTACATTTAATAAAACACGACAAATGAGTAAAATCAACATTTATTTAAATTTTAAAGACAATTGACCACCTTAATGTCATAATTTAAATCAATTTCTTTTAAGTTCTAGGTAAGTACGGAACCCTAATATTTTTTATTACATCAAATCTAATTTTAAGAATCGTTAATCGTAATACTTTTTACGATACCGATGATCGTCAAAAATTACGATAACCTGCGATTTACGATAATCGGCATCGGTATCGCTGCATCCCTATAGTTGTATTGTTTTACATTCAACAACAAAACTATATTTGTTTTTCATAGTATGTTAATAAAATACAAAGTTGTTGCTGCAGTTTGATGAAAGTCCCTTAACTCAAATAATAAACATCAAATCTTATTCAAACCAATTTTGGTTGAAAGTTCGACACACTTTTACCACTTTGGAATTATCTATCTTTCAAACGATTGACTATGAGAGAAAATGGTTTTTGGAACCTCAATGTCATTTTTAAAGACCTATCTAAAGACACCCGCACGTATAGGTTTGATGATTTTTTTATATTTTTAGTTCCATGTATGGGGAGACCCCCCTTAATCTTATTTTTTTTTAATAAAAACCATAAAGCGGTTCACAGAATACATCTACCTACTAAGTTTCAACAGTGTAGTCCTAACAGTTTCGGAATAAAGTGGCTGTGACATACACGGACAGACAGCCTTCTCGAATCTATAAGGGTTTCGTTTTTTGCCATTCGGCTACGGAACCCTAAAATGAAAAAGTTCCGTTGATCGCCATTCTACTTCCTCCATTCCAGTCCCGAACCCAGTTCGACAACAACATAGACAGCGTCATCAGCTCTATGGTGGAAGACCTGCTGGCTGAGTACCTGACCCGCTTCAACAAGTACATAGCCACGTCATTCAGTGGCTACATCCCACCATACCTGAACCCTACTTTGGACAACTATGACAACTGGAACCTCCTTGATACTTTACTGTATGATGAAATTGAATACTAAAATGGAAAATTATGTTTCGTGTGTTTTATTTGGTTGTTATTATGTCTCAAAAAGTAAGCCTAACTTACTTACATAAGTAATTTTGTCAGTGTGTACCTACATCAATCAAATCAAATCAAAATATTTTTATTTCACATAGGCCTAGATGGGCACTTTTAAAACGTCGACAAAAAGGTGTACGGTTCGGGTTGGTCGTTTCCTATGGAGAAGAACTCCATGGTTACTCTTTTCAAATCTTTTGGTGTTACAATATTATCATGTTACAGCATTAATACTTAAGTATGGAGGCATAGGCTCGACAATAAGTCGTTGCTAAATAAACAAAAAATGTAAAACAAGATAAAAAGTTAACAAGCATCTGGGAATCTACAAAGCCTACATTTTCTACTATTGCTGATTTACAACACCTACTCATACTCACACACAATTTTTCACTTTTGGGCCTTGAAAATCTTTCTGATTGTTTTTATTAGAGAGATTAAGAAGCTGCAGAAAACAAATTAAGCTTAATAAAAAACCCGTCTCAACTCTCGATGGAAAGTTCATCAGCTTTTACTTTGAAAATATATTTCTGATAATTACTTTCGCATGTGACTAAAAAAGTGATGAGTAGGTAAAGGCACATGTTGATGGATGGAGAGGGAGAGGAAGACCAAGAAAACTATGGATGAACTGTGTGAAGAAATATAAGAAATATAAAGATTACTCCTTTTTTTCATATCTTTCATGATAGCGTGACGGTCGACAGAGAATGGAAGAAAGATACCGGCCAAGTGCGAGTCGGACTAGCGCACGAAGGGTTCCGTACCATCATCATCCAAAAAAAACACGTTTGCTGTATGGGAGCCCTTAAATATTCCCCCTTAAATATTTATTTGATTCTGTTTTTAGTATTTGTTGTTATAGCGGCAACAGAAATACATCATCTGTGAAAATTTCAACTGTCTAGCTATCACGGTTCATGGGATACAGCCTGGTGACAGACAGCCAGACAGACAGACAGACGTACAGTGGAGTATTAGTAATAGGGTCCCGTTTTTACCCCTTGGGTACGGCCCTACAAACAACCCCTAACCCTAAAACCGGGTTGCGCCCAACCCACATGGATCAAGGACAGTAAATGATGAATGAATTGATGAATAGAATTATGAATTACTAGCACTACCTAACCCATAACCCACACCCAGAACATGAATAACTACTCAGCATTTAAAACTGATCCGCAAGAAGCTGTCTTAGGCTGCGGTTCCACCAGAGATGCGCGAGGATGCGTAGCGAACCAATAATATCGCTTCTTTTTCACTGCTTGAGCTATTCTACCTATGTGATTGGCTAGTTCCACACACATCCATTATTCTTATTCTTTATTGCACACAAAATATAAAAGTAGGACACACAAAATTACAATATATAACTTATGTACAACGGCGAGCTTAACCCAGAATTGGATTTTCTTAGAGCAAACCTTAGTTTGATTGTCAGATTTGCGAATGAGGATAAACCTATGTGCACCAACGAACATTTTAAAACTTAAGTTTATTTTAAAGATAGATACACAAAATACTATACAACGTGTAACAGAAGGGGTATAATCATATGGAATACACTGAAAGAAATAAATAGCTGAACTAGTTCAGCTATTTCAAAAATTGATAAATATTAATTAATAGAAACCAAAGTTTTGCTAAAATAGCTGAACTGCTTTTGCTGCACATCCCAAACTAGTTATGCTATTCAGAGTTCAATTACTGTTAGTTAAAATGTGAACTAATGCTTACTAAATTATGTCAGCTAAACTCGTTTAGCTACACGGATAAAATGTTTGATTACTGTTAAGCAAACTATATAACTATTATTAAGTCGTATTTTTATTATTTTTTTACCAATCGAATGTCTAAAAATGGTTCAATGTGTTTGTTAAATCTTTACTATAAGTTATATTTATCAGTAGCATTTTTTTTTGGCTACTAATTATTAATATTTAAAGCTACATGTAACAGCATCAAATACATGATGAGTCTAAATAAAATTCGACATCTCATTACAAAAAATAACAAAACTGTTTAGAAATTGTTTATTATATTGTATATTATGTTCGGTCTTGTTTGGTCTTGTTCGTTTTATGCTGCCGTCGCGCGCGCTGTTGTAGTTGACTTTGTTGTAATTGTTCTTTAGCTTAATAAAAATTATATTCGTCGTAGTGCATGGTACTATACGTAAAACTATTAAGTGATTTAAGAAGACGAGGGCGAGAACTACCTGGCATGGAGAAGGCGGTGGATCCCATGGCCGATTACCTAAAGTCATGGGGTCTCGAAATGTATGTCCAGAAGTTTGCAGGTATGTGCAATATTTTTATCCAATTTATGTATAATTAACAATGATTTCGTAAGTGTCTACCTAAATACTTCAAGCCTGACGGTTATATTCTGTTCTGGCCAACTTTGATTTTGCGCCTTTCAATTCAAGAGTATAGACCAACGCTGTCTGTCAATCAGTCAGTTTTGAGTGTCCTTATTTACATGTAGATTTTTGATGTAAATACTTAATTATATTCATGCCAGTTGTCAATAAAAACTAAAACGATGGAATAAAAAAATTATCATCGGTATTATATTTTCTGTACCTACCGTTACATAGATCAAGATAGTTTATTTAGGTAGTTACTACATTTTATCAGATTTTGAGGTGTTAACAGTCTTGAGATATCTAAAAGATGGTCGAAGCTAATTAAATACTTATTACCTAGGCACTTACTATCTACTACTACTCATAATAAGAGTGATAGGAAAAATATTCGTACATTTTTGTCATGTTCCATGTGTCTAAGTTTGCGACAAGACTTGTTAATAATTTCTCACCTTTCTTACACCAGAACATGCAATTGATGCCGAAACACTTCAAATGCTATCGGAGGAAGATATAAAGGAGCTTATTTGGAGAGGTAGCGGGATAGTTTTGAGGAGCAATTCAGATCTATTTAAACCAGATTAATTACCTATGCCTAATATATTTGTAGTACATATTTAAGTATATCTACCACATTATTTAAAACAAGGTTCCAGATTTGGGTTCCTAGGCTTAGGATGACCTAGGTATACATTTTTCTTGACTGTGAATCAATTATGTTTTCAGGAACTTTACGGAATTCTGAGTACATGTAACGAAGGGAAGGGCCTTCTTCTACGCTTTCAAGAAAGTGGGTTATTGAATAATACTGCGAGAAGGAAACTTTGCACTATAATAATATCAAATGAGTTAAAAGATAACCCAGAAAAACGAGTCACTACCAGAATTGGTTTATTGTGAATAATAAAAATACTAAGTTGATTATGTTAAAGTTTTATATTATTTTAAACTGAATATACCTAAATGTATACCTACTAGATGATTCTTTTATTTTTTGTTTACCCCATCAGGGCTCTTCTGCAGGGGTCGATCGGTATCCATTTCAGCTATTCAGTGCTATTCGTCTTTGGTAAAAAAAAATGAGCAACACCAATTCAAGTTTCATGGTTGTGTTAGCAAATATGCTGAGCTGAATACCGATGGACAATCTGCGGGAGCCATAAACCAGCCAGCGAACGCGGTGATTAGGTAGCAAAACAGAACAACAATAAATAGATAAACAGTTTTGTAACTATTAACTAAATCAGTTGCTTACGAGTAATTAAACTGTTTCCTTACAACTAGATAAACTGTTTTCTTACAACTAGATAAACTGTTTTCTTACAACTAGATAAACTGTTTTCTTACAACTAGATAAACTGTTTTCTTACAACTAGATAAACTGTTTTCTTAAATCTAGATAAACTGTTTTCTTACAACTAGATAAACTGTTTTCTTAAATCTAGATAAACTGTTTTCTTACAACTAGACAAACTGTTTTCTTAAATCTAGATAAACTGTTTTCTTACAACTAGATAAACTGTTTTCTTACAACTAGATAAACTGTTTTCTTACAACTAGATAAACTGTTTGTGTGACAATAATATGAAAGTTTAGCTATTTGTAAAAAAACTTGTTTAATTTCAGTTAACTGAAACGGTTAAGTAAACAATACCTTAACTTATTTTTACTAAACTCGTTTTAGCTATTAGTAGCACTCAGTTTGTTAGTCCCCCTTTTCATGCTACTAGCAGCTAAAATTTGTGCTACAGGTAACAAAACTTTTTTTTCAGTGTACTGTGGTACAGACCATCAAACTGAACAATTTTCTCTATGGGACCACCATCAAAATGGTAAAAAAATAATCAGCTGTCCCATACATTTGGGTCAAGTAGGTATTGAAATTTTGTATAAGACAGCTGATTATTTTTTTACGATTACGATGGTGGTTCCATAGAGAAAGTTGTTCAGTTTGATGGTCCGTACCTCAGAATTCCATATGATTATACCCTTTCTGTTACATGTTGTATACAGCGTACCTACTCGACCCAAATGTATGGGACAGCTGATTATTTTTTAACGATTTCGATGATGGTCCCATAGAGAAAGTTGTTCAGTTTGATGGTCCGTACCACAGTATTCCATATGATTATACCCTTTCTGTTACACGCTGTATATACTATTATCCTGCCCATCCCTCTCTACGCATCCTCGCTCATCTCTGGTGGAAACGCAGCCTTACCTCACCTACGACGGCTTGCTACACGTAGCAAGGCGCTGCTACACGCGTAGCAGCATGTCTACGCAAGGTGTAGAAAGTAATACGTAGGTTTACGTATTATTATAATAGTATAATTATAGGTATATATAATAGTATAATTACAGGTATATATAATTATTAATACTATAATTTACAAGACTCTTTACGAAGCCGAAAAGATCTCGTCATTGCGATCATTTTTTTTGTTCTAGACCATACCTGGGAACCTTCTAGTTACGGAGATATTGGGGGTCAAAGTTCCAACTTTTACACAAGTTTTTTTTAAATACATGTTTTTAATGCAAGATTTTTACTTTAAACACCTCCACGACCCCCGTACTATTGAATCCATCCATCAGCACAATGTTTTAAGTGCGTTGCATTGAGTCCTACCGCAAAACGTGATGTTTCATCCCAAAAAAAAAGTCGTTTCCTAGCAATACTTTTTGCGTAAAGTTACTTAGTTTGATGAACAGAACGCTTGGTGGACGGCTTTGTGAAGGGTCTTGTTACACCCTGTATATAGTATAACTATAGGTAGTTCGGCATATCGGTTACCTACAGCAGATAGAAGTTTTCCATTAATATGCACTTAATTAATTGTTTTCGAATACCTATTACCTACCTATGTAAATCAGATGAGATAACTTGCTCAATCAAAGTCGTTACCTTGATAGCATTATCTAAGAATTACCAGCCTTTTTAACCGATTAGAGAGTCTCTTTGTGTATTCGATAATAATTACAAAAACTATGAGGTAAAATAGCCAACTGTGGACGTAAATAAAGATTATAACTAGATTATTATTATAATGCGACACTGATTAGTAATTATCTCCTAAGTTAATAGCAGATATTGATGATTGATGGAATAAATCAGTGTTTGATCTTCGAGATTAAGTTCCTTTACCAGGTGCCCGTGAAATTATATGGACAGTAGCCGTCCGTGAGTCGAAAAAACTACTAGGTGAGTAGTGAAATAAGGAACAATATATAAATAACTTTTAAATTTAACCCTTTGTGTGCCGGAACGTAGATCCACGCGAGACACAATAGGTTTTTAATTGTGTCTATATACTCGGCATACGAAAGGTTAATTAGCTGTCGTATTTGTTGGGTTGTATTTGTGCAATAAGAAAACAACTAATTTCGATTACTGCAATTTCATTCCATTTATAGGTACTTTTTTGTCTTTCTTTGAATTACCTACCTACTTTTGATGGCTTTTCTCCGATTCTCTAAAATTATCGTTGAATTTATTGTTTTTTTTTTTTTTCCAGTCATATGTAAGTACTTTCTAAGTTTATCTTGGACATCACAGACAACTAAGTCTGAAATCGCCAAACCGTCTTGAGCAAACGTTGTGATCAATGCTCGTACCTTCTCTGTTGAAAAGAGGCCTTTGCCCAGCAGTGGGACAGTAATAGGCTGGTATTATTATTGTTATTACTAGAACTTTTCATTCCTGAGCTGAGTACATAGGTACGTTGGGGCCTAGGCTAGACAATTCCGCTTCCAATACTAAATATTCGATCCAACGACGTCCAACATGAATGAAATGAATTAGCTTTTCGATAGCATAATTAGATTGGTCAATCCAATACAGTTTTGACTTTTCCATGAACTGTTGATCGTTCTGATTTTAGACATAAATTCACTCTACCAAAAGTTTTTTGACAGTTTGAGACTTATCTCTTACTTATATACCTAATAAGTTGTAGATTTATACGTAAGCAAATAGCCTAATGTTACCGCACATTTAACTTCAAACCATACATTACCCGATAAATGACGCAATTCATGATTTTGTCAATCCTATTTCTAGGTGTAATCAATTATACTAATTACTACCAAAGCACCCTATGCATATCTATCGAAAACCTAACATAGTCCACTTACGAATCAAAATTGAAAACCATGCACATAGCTAACACGTTTATAATTTCGCCATTAATGATACGATCTGTATTACAAATACCTACATAATTACGTTGAATATTAATGACCATCATTATTTACGCTATCATGTACACAAAATGCGATGTTTTCCGTTTCAGAATGAAACTCGTAATTGTGTTGATGCTGTGCGCCTTGGCGGCTGCGGCACCCAAAGTTGGAAAACCAACACCTGTACAAAGTGAGTACCTAATCTAGGCTTAGGTACCTAAACCACATACATATCCAGTACCTCATTTCAAAATTATTTTAGCTTCTAAATATTTGGTGGGAAATAAAATGTTTGTTCTTCTGGAAATGTGGAATTAACAAACGCGCATTACAACAGTGACACGACAATTTTCATCAATGTCATGATGTCAATCACCGATTGCAAATTGTGTAGTTAGGTACCTACATGTGATTATTGTGGCCAAGAACCTACCCTTCGGATATATAATATAATGGGTGTAACTCTTAACGAAGCCCAACAAAACCGAAAGGCACCTGTTCTTCCCGTCATTACGATGATTTTTTTGTTCTAGATACCTGGGAACTTTAAATACCTATCTCCACGACCCCCAGACTATTCAATGTATCCATCGCACCAGCACAGTGTTTTGTGTGCGTTACATTGAGTCCTACGGTAAAAACAGAATAAAATAAATAAAAAAAGTGATTTCTCACCCCAAAAACAAATAGTTTCCCAGCAATATTTTTTTCGTATAGTTACTTAGTTTGATGTATAGAATGCTTGGTTGGCGGCTTCTAGAAGGGTCCGGTCACACCATGTAGCGACAGGCGTGATGTTATATTTTGAATTAGGTATTAATCATGATAAAATTAATCCATGACATGAAATTTTGTTTATTTCTGTAAGCAGATCTTCCATAAGTACTCGTTTACCGTGTTATACGAGTACTTATGGAAGACCTGCTTACTACACAGCAGTTTTTTATTTTTTTAACCTATATGTTGCTGATTTCCTCCTCAGCATTCATCCATGAACCAAAATTGACAAATTAATATTCCCTAAACGTTTATAAGTATTCTCTTTACCTGCTGATCCTAAACAGTGCCGAAACAGAATGTAATTTGTCATGTTCACTTACAGGCCCCTCGGCGCTAGGCACCACGGCGGAAGGCCGCAACCTCCTGGTGAACGCCCTCATCCGTCAGCTGATCGCGTACGTCCGCCGGGTCATCAACAATGGTTCCAACCTCTTAGGGCTTCCGCCTCTAGACCCCCTGGAAATGGATGACTACCATCTCTACGTCCCCGCGGGTCTCGTCAAGTAAGCGCTATTCGCATCAACGTGGTTTTTGAAAGCCTATATCCATAACATAGAATCACTATAATCAAGCTTATAAGGCTAGGCAGAGGTTAGGCAGAGGTATACCTAATAGTACACCCACATTTCATCAGTTTTTTTTAAAATCCCATTTAAATTGTGGTGAGCCTATTGCCATCAACCGAGCACAATTTTTTTTTGTATGGCTGCTACTGAGATATTCCTCTTGAATAACCTAATGACACTTTGATCGACCCGAGAAGCGAACCCAGGCCTTCAGGCTCAGCAGTCGCTCTTGCGACCGCTCGACCAACCAGCCAGTCTCTAATCTAATCATTATATTTTCCTTTTTAGCTTGGACTTACAGCTGAACAAAATCCTCGTGACTGGTCTCGGCGGGTTCATAGTGCACAGGAGTCACCTGGACCTGAGTGACCTGACCTTCGACCTGGACGTCTCTGTGCCAAGACTTGAGGCTACCGCTGGTATGTACCAATTTAGAAGATGCAGAGTGCTAGTCTTAAAACTCGTTGCCTTGTCAACTTCAAATTGACCGAAAGGTATTAAGGTAAGTTAAGTAAGGTTTAGGTATTTTGGTATATATCACAAGCAGCATGAGAGGCTGTATACAAGCCGTTTTATACTAAGCTGTTTAGCAAGCTATATAAAGATTGTATTAGTGCATAGACAGACATTATCGGTGCAGAAAAGGCTCATATTATACATTCAGCTTTTTGCGTTACTTTAGCCACAGATAATATAATTTTTCGCTTTAATATAATAGGTGTTTAAATAAGAAACCATAACACTCAGTTTATTATCTTGTAAGTAAGTACATAATTATCTTGTAAAGAATAAGTTTTTTACAGTTACAAAAGTAAAAATAAAACGAACTGTATTTTCGATGACAATTACGTTAAAGTTCGTCGCATTGTGCGAGTAACTAGGCGTTAGGTATAATCTGATCGAGAAATAGGTAGGTATACCCATATATATTATTTACTAATACCTAGCTATTACATAAAAATTCTGAAACACCTGTTTTTTACAGACGAGTACGACCTGATCGGTGATTTCTTCACCGCTATCCCACTTTACGGAAAAGGAAGGGCTAAGTAAGTTTTTTTAAATCTATAAAAGGTAGGTACCATTACAAAAAATGTATGCCCAATTATAAAACTCATCTCGACGGTTCACACACATTGTCTACCTCACCGCTTCATGGTTTGAGGGCTCCAAAGTTGGGGCGGATTAGTCTTCCTTATCCTTTTTACCTTTGTCTTACGTAGTTATAAAAAAAATCTGATTTGGCTCACAAAATATTTGTATTAGTACCTACATAAAAAAATTGTCTGAAGCCATCCCTTAAATGGGTGTCTGGCCATGGCCTTGATTTTAGCTGGGGCATGATCATCCAGCTATTATATATGGTGGATGTTAGTGATCAGCAAGTCCCTTAAGTGGAGGCAGTATGATCTTGATCAGAAATATGTCTAACAGCATTGCTATACAAGATATAAAGACCGTGTAATCAATGTACTGAATTCATGGTACCTGTTTATCGTCGATGTCCCTTTCAGCCTGTATATTTTTCTGACTGAAACATCGCAATTTAACGAATCATTTTGTCCTTTTCAGCTTCTTAGTGGAGGGCTTCAGGTTCCAGGCGAAATTGTACCTTAAACAATCCGATGACGAGAAATCTGTACTCATTGACAGGATAGAAAATACTTCCTTCGAAATTCCTAGTTTCAAGGTAAGGCTATTTTTTTTTTAAATCTTATATTATACCTACTTCTTACTCTTTCGTTTTAACGATGTTACGTGTCTTAACTCTGAACACCATGGTCGCAAATGCTCCCGCGTTCAGTCCCCAGCTCGAGCAGTGTTAGGTACTATATCCGGCGATTGTGGGTGTTTTCTTTTTCCTGGCTAACTAATACCTACACCTTCGGAGAGTGTAGCGGCTGGCCCAAAACTTCCCCTTTCACCACGGCGTTGTTTGCGTCAGCGCAGGTCACATTGACTGCATATTTTAGGTCAGAAAGAAGGATAGGAGCCATATTACAACATGAGCACAGCTCCCACTGTGAAGTACTGTCGTCACCATCTAACGACACAAAGAAGGAGCGTAATGTTATGTTGATTGTTAGCTTATAAATATATTTATCTTTTTCAATTACAGTCGGGGTTGACCGGAGTTATCGGCGGGGGTGATATCGACGGCATCGTCAACTCTATGCTTGAGGAGGTGGTCATCGACTATGCGAACAGGTTCCAGGGTGCCATCGGCGCGGAAGCTACCAAGCTGGTCCTCTCAGGACTCAACCCCATCTTAGATCAGCTCGACACCTGGGCCTACATCGCCGTGTTGCTACCACGCTCATAAGTTTTAGAAAACATCAGACTTTTGTAAATAATACTTAGGCTTCTTAAATGACCAGATTGTCGTGTTTCAGAGAGACGACAAAAAGAACTTGGTTTGGTGTTAGTGAATCAAGAATTTCCGACATGATATTATGACATTAAACAATGTTACGTTTTAGTCTGTGTTTATTAGCCGACTTCAAAAAGGAGGAGGTTCTCAATTCGTTGGAATATTTTACCTGCCTGTTTTTTGCTTCTTGTTGAAAGCATCGGTTACGTCCTACCTTGGAAAACATTGCATAAAAAGAACCAAGTTGGCAGCTTTTGAGAAAGGGGGGGGGGGCTGAAAGATGAGAAAAAACCTACTGATTTTTTATTTAAGGGTGGAATTCACTATTTACAGATGTAGCTAAAACTCTTATGTAGGTATCTTCTATTGCTAAAGAAACTAAAATTCAATAGCCACCTTAAAAATATTAGCAGCTCGGATTGGTTAGATTTTCTATACATTAGAACTAGAAGTTACTAATTTTGACGAGTTATTTGAACAGTCTAGGAACTAAAAGAAAATGTAAACTCTCCACTCCAAAAAAGTTAGCTATTCATAAGCCCTTTTATTCAGAAATAGATGTTACATAATTGAATATTAGGGAGACAATTTTAAGAACGAAAGACCCAAGGCTTCACGAAAATTTTTTTACACAGTGCCTTCGACAGGTTAGAATTATTTCGATCCTTCTTACAGGAGTTTTTTGGTGGACTTTTAGACAAGAGCAAGCGAAGGGAGCTCAATTTTTTTTAAACTAGCTTGGACAGGTTGGAATTGTTTCGACCCTTCATACAGGAGTTACATGGGCGACTTATAGACAAAAATAATATTCGCAATAAGTGAGCGAAGCGAGCACGAAAATATTTACATTACGCCTTGAATTAAATTACAGATACGTAATTTGAGATCAAAATATCTACATGCTCCATTTTTGCAGCCTTTTGTATATGAATGACATAATTGCCTATTTAGGCCTCGATCAAGAAGCTCCTTATTTATTTCAGCCTCTTTCTGTAGCGGTAGATCATGCGAAAATTCAACCGGAGTGCCAATCCAGAGGCAGAAATAAAGAGCCTCTGTGATAAAAGTTTTTTCGCAGGGTGCAAAATGTATAAGTTTGTAGAGGCAGTAAGATTATTCAGAGGCTCATTTTTAGCCTTAAAAATATAACATCTAGTGAGCGAGTGATTCTACTGTACGCTACAATTTATTACGTAGGTACTTAAAAAGGATAATAGGGAAAAGTTATAACTTAAAAAAATCTTATCAGTAAACGATAACAGAATAAATATGAAAATAATTAAAACAACACAGGTATATCAGAACAGATTTAATACAAACAAAAACTAGGTATTGCAAGTAGATACTAAAATGGTGACCATTTATAACAAGTAGGTTACATTATAGGTACCATTTCTAATGGCAATCACCAACAGATGACAAAAATAGGTTTCAATAAAGAATAAAATATGGCAAAGCTTCTTCTCGTAACTTAGTATCACTTTATCTTCGTCTAGATATCATAATCATCGTACCAGACTTCACGACAGGATCCAGAGATATCCCTTTTGAAACCCTCGGGGCAGCTGCCCCACACTGGCGAGTCTTCAGCCACGGCGAACAAATCATTGTTCTTGTGCACTGCTTGAGGAAAAACTACATTTCCCTGCTTCGCGACGTTCGGTCGAGAAAGTACACCAGCAGTACACAAAAGTAACATGAAAATTAGGAACCAACTTCGAAACATTATGTATGTTTGTCTGTCACTAACTATTATGAGACAAGCGAATGGACTGAGGATTTTGGCAGTTTATCACGTACAGATTATGTATTTCCTTCACCCACGCTTGTCTGGCTGTTTATGATGAAATATATCATTATCAGAGAATGTGTGCCTAATAGGTATTTTATATTTCGTAGTATTTTTATGAATCTGATTCATTCCGTGAATTGTATTATTAATCTATAAATAGGTACCCTTTCTCCGTTTCTCGGGCTTACTCATACAAAGCCTTAATCATAAAACCCGTCACTTGATTGTTAAATGTTTAAATTCAATGACGAATGCAACATACCGAGATAGCCCCAGTAACCAGTTGGGAACAACGCATTTTACAACTAAGCAACTACCTACAAACATAAGACCAGCCGTCGCTGCAGCCATCCCTCGGCGCCTATGGTGATGAACGGAAAGGTATTTTTTTCTATGACAAGACTTGGAGTAAACAGACTTTGAGAGCAGTAGCCCAATTGTAGCGTCCCTGAAATAAGAGTTGCAGATCGTGGCTTCGAACCCAAACAGGCGTTACTTAGTTTAAGTACCTACCTAATTTATTTCATCCCCACTGCTCCCAAAACGGCGCGAGCCGAGGAGTAAGGAAAACATAAGTATCGTGAGGAAACGTCATGTCCTAGAGCCAAAATTTTAAAAGGTGTGACATTTACGTCTACCTTTCCGCACTGGCCCACGTGGTAGGTTACAACAGTCTACTCTTATTGAGGGGTGATCTGGCGGCCAGCATCCCAGCAGATGGAACATTATAAGCTGATTTTGCCTGCTAACTTTTGCTACTGTCAATAAACGGCGTAATTAAATAAACGTATACAGGCAAGTGGGCGTGGATGGTCAAATCCGAAACTATGAGGAATAGTGAAAAATGATCAAAGGAGAGCTCGAGCCCGATTTTGATGAAAACTAAAACTGCTACATTAGATTTTAAAAAATAATATTCATGAACAAAATGGTAAAAACCAACAGGTTCAGCGAACCTGTTGGTATTGAAAAAAAACACACACACGCTGTATTATTACACGATTCGATTGCGTCGCCATTAAGAATCAAATTCTGTGAAGTAACTAATGACATAAATATGCTTATGACGAACCAAAGGAAGGAGTTAATTTTTGATAAAATACCTAACTGGCTGGCTATTAGTATTAAACGAAACCTCGAACAAAATCACTATTGGCGCCAACTTACTTGTAAATTCTAATTTCAATTGTTTACATTTTATTAATTTTTTTATTGAGGCCTTCAACCACGAAGAAAAAAAATAGATGAAATTAGAACAAAATGTATTGAAGATGACTGCGGTACGGGTGCCACGGTGCCACCGTGCCATCAAGCTTAGATCTTTAAAACTACGCAACGGATTTTGATGCAGTTTTTTTTAATAGATAGAGTGATTCAAGAGAAAGGTTTATATGTATAACATTCACCCGTGCGAAACCGGGGCGGGTTAAAAAAAGTTAGCGGGTTAGCGGTTAGTTAGTTATAGTTGGCGGGTTAGTTTAAAATATGACAAAACATGAAATTTTACATTTTCCTTCAATTTGCCGCATGTCATTACTTCCCAAAATTTGATCCTTACTAGAGACACTATCGAATCGTGTAAAAATACAGTGTATTTTTTTTTCAAAACCAACTGGTTCGATTTCTGGCTAGGAGTATTGATTTTGCAAAAATCCAAAGTTGCAGTTTTAGTTTTCATCAACATCTGGCTCGAGAATCCTTTGAGCATTTTTCGCTATTCCTCATGGTTTCGGATTTGGCCATCCACGCCCACTTGGAAAATTCACCCTGTTTATGTAGTTAGTTATACATTATACAAGGTGTAAATGGATCCTTCAGGAAGCCGTCAACCAAGCATTCTGTACATGAAACTAAGTAACTCTACGAAAAAATTATTGCTGGGAAACGACTTTTTTCGGGGTGAATAATCACGGTTTACGGTAGGACTTAATTTAACGCACTCAAAACATTGTAGATACTGTAGATGAATGTTATTAGGGGTCATGGAGGTATTTAAAGTAAAGTTAAACTTAATTAAATTTGATCCACTTCCCCGTTACCGATTGAGCTGAAATTTTGCATACATGTGTAGTTTGGATAACAATACATGGTGATTAAGCGACGTCATTCAAATTCTCATTTATATATATACCTATCCAGGGCTGTAGCTAGAGTCGAATTTGAGGTAGGGCAGCATTGGTTACAGGTAGGGCGGAACTAAAAATTAAAAAATAATTGATCTGCCCTCGAAGCACGGGCTCCTAAATCAATCACCATGTATATCACTGACCTCTAGGTCATCATCATCATCATCATTTTAGCCCGTTGTTGTCCACTGCTGAACATAGGCCTCCCCAGTCGATTTCCATCGTGTCCGGTCCAATGCCACCTGCATCCAGCGACTCCCTGCACATTTAACAAGGTCGTCGGTCCATCTGGCAGGCGGCCGTCCCACGCTGCGCTTTCCAATGCGTGGTCTCCACTCCAGTATCCGTTTGCCCCATCGGCCGTCCGATCTTCGCGCTATGTGGCCTGCCCATTGCCACTTCAGCTTGCTTATCCGCTGGGCTATGTCGACGACCTTGGTTCGTCTACGGATTTCCTCATTTCTGATTCTATCACGTAGAGAAACGCCGAGCATAGCCCTCTCCATAGCCCGCTGAGCGACTTTGAGCTTCTGTATAAGACCTATTGTGAGAGACCACGTTTCAGATCCGTAAGTCATCACTGGTAACACACATTGGTTATAAACCCTACTTTTGAGGCACTGAGGTATTTTGGACGAGAAGACATCGCGTAGTTTCCCGAACGCTGCCCAGCCGAGTTGGATTCGACGATTGACCTCTCTCTCGAAGTTGGACTTACCTAACCGGACCGCCTGACCTAGGTAGATATATTCGTCGACAACTTCAAGAGTAGTGTTCCCGACTGTGAGTACGGTGGGTGCAACATGGACATTAAACATGAGTTTCGTTTTGTCCATGTTCATTTTAAGACCCACTTGCTGGGAGACACTATTGAGGTCACCGAGCATTTGTCCTAGGTCTTCCAGTGACTCAGCCATGACTACAATATCGTCGGCAAATCGAAGGTGTGTGAGGTATTCGCCGTTGATATTGATGCCGAGTCCTTTCCATTCCAGGAGTTTGAAGGCGTCCTCCAGAGTAGCCGTAAACAGTTTCGGAGATATGACATCTCCCTGTCTTACTCCTCTCTTTATCGAGATCGCCTTCGTGCATTGCTCCTGTACTCGGACTGACATTGTGGCATTGTTATACACAATACATTGTGGCATTGTTATACACATAATATAAACACTTCAACACTTCCACGTACCGATAGTCAATATGGCACCTCTGGAGAGACCTAAGAACCGCCCAAGTTTCAATCGAATCAAAGGCTTTCTCATAGTCCACAAACGCCAAGCATAAAGGCCGGTTATACTCTTCGGTCTTCTGTATAATCTGCCGCAGCGTATGTATGTGGTCTATGGTACTAAAGCCTCTTCGGAAACCGGCTTGTTCGGGAGGCTGGAAGTCATCAAACCTGCGTTCGAGACGATTCGTGATGACTCTAGAGAACAACTTATAGACATGGCTCAGCAGTGTGATGGGCCTGTAATTCTTCAATAAAGTGTTGTCACCTTTTTTGAAGAACAGGATCACCACACCCCTGTTCCATGCCTCAGGCGTTTTACCTCCAAGCAAGACGGAATTAAAAAACTTCTGAAGGACTTTAAGTATCGGTGTTCCACCCGCTTTCAGAAGCTCTGCAGTAATTCCGTCATTGCCCGGCGCCT
This sequence comes from Eugnorisma glareosa, assembly GCA_947578425.1. NCBI lineage: Eukaryota > Metazoa > Arthropoda > Insecta > Lepidoptera > Noctuidae > Eugnorisma > Eugnorisma glareosa. The sequence goes on from OX387959.1 coordinate 11,284,889, forward strand.
TTTGGTTTTTCAGTTGCTTCAGAGCCATCCTAATCTCGTACAGGCTGATGTCCGGGATATCTTCGGTATAGTGTCGGGTTAGCTTGGCTCTTGGGTCTTTAAGCAAGCTAGCAACAGGTTCTGCGACTGAGGTATATAACTGTCCATAGAACCTCTCTATCTCCCGTAATACCTCTGGCCTATTCGACGTTACTCTTCCATCTTCCGTCTTCAGCCTGGTCAGCTGGCTTTGCCCAATAGACGCGTCTTTTGCGAATACTTTTGAGCCCTTGTTTCGCTCTATGGTCTTCTTAATGCGTTCCGTATTGAAGGAGCGTATGTCGCTTCGTAAGGACTTCAAGATCTGTCTATTGAGCTGCCTATATGACTTGGCCTCTTCGGAGGTTCGAAGTGTCATAAAACGTCGCTCGGCCATTAGGTCCCGGGTGCGGTCGGAGAGTTTCTGGGGCTTATGTTGACGGTGGGTTTTAAAGAACTTGGACCCCACCGTGTGGACAGTTTCTACCAGCCTGTTGTTAATATCGTCCACTGATGCGCAGCTGTCTAGCAATTCAAAACGGTTTGACAACTCGAGTTGAAAGCTCTCGGAGTTTTGGATATGTTCGTTTGAGGGTCGGAGCGTAGACTTCAAAAGACGCGATCTTTCCAATTTGACATTGATATTCAATGTGCCTCTAACCATGCGGTGATCACTGCCGGTTTTTACCCTGTGGATCACTGAAACATCATTGAATATTTGTCGTTTGGTGCTCATGATGAAGTCAATCTCGTTTTTTGTGGAACCATCGGGACTTATCCAGGTCCATTTCCTGTGAGGCGGCTTCTGGAAGAAAGAGTTCATCATAAAGAGTCCCTCTTTCTCCAGAAAGTCAGCCAGCCTCTGTCCCCTGGGGTTCCGCCGCCCATAGCCAAATTGCCCCACTCTCAACTCATCATCGCTTTTCACTCCCAGCCGTGCATTGAAGTCACCCATAACAACTGTGAAGTGTGTTTTGGAGTTATGTATGGCCCTACTAATGTCCTCATACATAACATCCACTTCGTCGTCGGGGTGTGCCGAGGTCGGTGCGTAAACCTGTATGACCTTCAGCGAATACCGTTTAGATATTCTGAGTATAAGGTACGCTACCCTGCTCGACACACTATTGATAGACACAATGTTGTTTATGAGTGGCTTACGGACGATAAACCCGACACCACCTTGGGATAGCTGGTCTCCCTCCCGGTAATAGAACAAGTTACCGGATTCCAGAATTATCGTGTCCTCCCCCTCTCTTCGGACTTCTGATAAACCGATAATATCCCAGTGTAACTTGCCTATTTCCTCTTCCAGCTCGATAAGCTTCTCATCAGTCCTCAGAGTGCGCGTGTTGTGTGTTACCAGGGCCAATTGTCTACTGTGGTGGTAGCCTAATCTCTGCCGGGGATTCTTCGCACCCCCTGCCCCGCCGTTACCGTGACCGCTACCGTGGTCAGGACTAGCGGGGCCGCCGGGGACTAGGGGCCTGGTTCTTCTGTGTATTTTCATTACTGGGGGTTTTGCCGTACTCGCCACGCTTGGCAGGCGGGTTGACGAGCGCAGTGTATACTGAAGATCGCGAGGGAATGCTGCTGCCCATTCCCTGATTTTTATAATCCTTTAGTCGCCTCTTACGACACCCACAGGAAGAGATGGGGGGGTACGATTCTGGCCCGGTACCCCACGGGACCTACATGTCAGTGAAGTACATTCCAGGCGCAGTCCCAGCCTAAGCCTAACTTTGGAGGGGTGGGCGTCACACAGGGCCTTAGCCAGGAATTTGGTTGGGATGGGTTACGAAATTATATATTATCAGCCATCTCTGGATTCGTTTGTCGGTGTCCATTCATGCACGGAATAATTTTGTCGACTTTTACAGAAAAACCTATCAATTGAGAAAAGCTCGTAAAATTCACCCAGGTAGAATTTGATAAGCTTTCAGAAATTGTGACAGTTTATAAAAAAAAACTGGAAAGAACGCAGAATGTCACAGCGAGCAAAGCAAGCTCCACAATTTTGGCACTACATCGGGTAGGTTAGTTTTTATTTTAACCGTTCATACAGAAGTTATGTGCCTAGGTACTTAGACGCAAGAGCGAGCGAAGCGAATTCGAAATTTTTTGCACCCTTCCTCGGATAAATTAAGTTATTTTTGTTCATTCACACAGGAATGAGAATAGGAGGAACTTAGGGAGAATTGAAAAAGTACAGGATGTATTAGCGATTGAAGCGAGCTGGAAAATGTTAGCACCACTCCTTTTGTTAATTTATACAGAAATGAGAATAGGAGGGCTGTCAACTTTCGTAGAATTGAAAAAATGTGTAGGATGTATTGGCGAGCGAAGCGAGCGAGAAAATTTTAGCATCCCGCCTCGGATAAGCTGATTTTTTATAATTGTCGGAGATTTCGGGAGGGTTAAACCCTTATCTTGCCCCTGAGATAGTTCGATTTTACAGTTTTGAGATGAAGAGAACGCAAGAGCGAGCGAAGCGAGCTGGACCTCTATTTATTTTATTTAAATCAATGAGTTCAGAAACATGATCACGGTTGACCTAGTCCCAGCCCGGGGTGGGCTGATCATGACGCCCGGTCATGACCTCCCCTCTGGATCCGCTCTTGGCAGAAAGCCGCTTTTGATAGAATGCAAGAGTGAGAGAAGCGAGATTCTAAATTGAAGCAGCCCGCCTCCGCCCATTGTAGTAGGTTCTTTTTGTTTAAATTCCTACAGAGATGAGAATAAAAGCATCCTGCCCATGCTAATGCATCCTGCTTTTCAGCTAGAAAAGCAGGATGCATTAGCGAGTGAAGTGAGCTCGAAATTTTTTGCGTTCTGCCTCGGAATGGTTGGGTTCTCTTGTTGAACGATTAAAGCAGGAAGTTGATAATTTATGTCCGAAAAAAGCTATTTTAAGAAAGTTTGTCAATTGGCGTGTAGGATTTTGGGGGGAGTCATGACCCCTGGGACCGCGCCTGGTAAGTACATTCAATAGATATTCGTAGACAAATCATTTCAGTGAGAGCATGAGCATGCATCTAATACCTAACCATTAAATCCTCAATGATGAAGAACAAGCGAACAAGATGGTTGAACTTCTAGATTTGGATGTAGAGATCCACGTCTGAGTGAGAGTGAGGTACTTAATAATTTATTGTTGGGTGGGGTGATACTAGTAAATAGATACGACCAAAAATAATATCTAGATTCTAGTGTTTCTGCAAACTTTTTACAATAATTAACATAATAATAAAAAATATTCGCCATGTTATTAAAAATGCGAAGAACTTCGTTTAAATCAACTGATTTCGTTCTTTTTTTTTCGAAGGCCAGGAGTACCATACGAGACATTATCTCGTGACCCATTGACAGCTTTTAGGGCCTATTGATTGCAGTTAAAGTTAAAAACATGGATTCGCACGCAGTGCTACATCCTATGGGCGCCACAGATGCAAAAAGTTCATAATATTTGTATCTTTGAACGCCTCTCGTTGCTTGTACAAAACTTGCAATGTATTTTCCATTTTATCCTCGTTACGGCTCAACACTAGCCTCTTCTCTTGATGGAATTATAATTAAATAGACCCATCGCTCTTAACCAATTATTTGTTAATTCTCGCGTGGTCTATAAAAGTGAAAATTAGAGATAGAGATATCTAACTAACACATGTTCATTTATACGCGTTAAAGACCACGCGAGAATTGAACCCAATGACCTTGGAACATCATAATTTTCTTAGTAATGTTGGGTCTTGTTTTTATTATAATATGTCTGTGCTCCCGCTGCACATACCTACTTCAAAAATAATTATTATAATATGAAATGAATGTCACAAACTGTGTTCGAAAAAGTTTAGATACCTATCGCTACAATATTTTTTATCTCAAACTAACAACAAACAATTTAATTATAATAATTTAACTTAGTTTTTGGTTTTTTTAAGGTAGGGCATTGCCCCACAATGCCCCCCCCCCTAGCTACGGCCGTGTACCTATCTCTATTTTTTTATTACACCGATTTTAATGCCTATAAGTATTGTTACCACTCTTGGGACTCTTACCTCTTCTCTGTGACTCTCGAGTCTCCACCACCTGGGATTTGTGCAAGTTGCAGGTTGGTGGATGTCAGTGTCAGGTTTTAGCTTCAGGAATTCCGGTTTTTTCAAGTGTTTTTCTAAATAAAAATAATTTGAAATATAATCTTTGTTTTATTTTTTGTCTTACAAACTATTATAACAGTTATAAAATCGAAGCCAATTATAACAGTTTTTTAAAATCAACCTCTACATATTTATTTTATGATTAGTTTACAAAAATAGTCGTTATTATCACATTTAGGGTTGCCAGGTCGCCAAACCTAATAGCCGGACAGACCAGCCAGTTTGGCCGGACATTTGGGTAGAAAGGCCGGACACCCTACATTATTGAGGATTTTGTACTATGGGCGACGGGCGGTACTTCGGTCTGCGTGAGCGACCGAAGTCGACTCTCGTCGCCTGCGCTCGGCCACGCTCGGCGCTCGCTCGTTTGCGAAATGTAAAAAGCCTAACAAAAGCCGGACAAGCCGGACGCCGTTTATTTTGGCCGGACACACAATCAAAAAGCCTACCTATGTCCGGCTTTATCCGGACGCCTGGCAACGCTAAATCACATTGTTACTATATTTAAATATTGAATAGGTGGAAGGTTAAAAAAGTAAGAATAAAAAAATATATTGGACACTACTGAAGGTGCCAAACTCGTGGCCTAGTTCTAGGCCAACTAAAATTAGGTTGCCATAGTCAGGCTAAGATATTTTACACACATGTTCCTCATCTTTGGCTCCAGTTCCACAACCTCTTCATCATCGATTTCAACCTCAAAAAATACAATATTATCCTATTTTTACAATTAAGATTCCAAAAAAATGTCAACAAAGTTCAATTTGGATCAAACTCTAAATTGATGACCTTTAATAATAATCAATAGTTTTCCTGAAAACAACTTAATTAGTAGGTACATGCATTACGTACGATTTTTCAACAACAACCAAGACTGAATTTGGAAATGTTTTATATAAAGTTGGTATCCACAGCGATTACTGTCCTGCAATGTATTAATATTACACATGATTTACAATTAAATTTTTTTTTTTTTTTTTTTTTATTGCACATGATTTGGTATAATTACACCTAATTTAGAATAACATGTTTCTTAAATAATTATCAGCCCGTTTACAAGCCCTCTTTATTTGAAGATGACGGAAACAAAATGTCAAATATGTTTTAGCGCTAAACACATTTAGGTATTTGTGGTGTAAGCAGATCCTAGTCTACATAACTTATAACCTATGTGAGTAGTTTAGTTCTCTTACATTACATAGAACTATTAACAGGAACAACAGTTTACACAATGATATTTTTAACAACATTAATCACACTTTTTCCACTATGCATGATATACCTCCATGATTTTTTTTAAAATTATCATTAATATCTTAATACAAACACAAAATTTTCAACATGTTAAAAGTCCATGAGCTTCACAGTATTTAGACACTTTATATTATAAATGAACATTCACTTTGTGTACTATTAATTTGTGTGAACATTGTTGTGTAGGTTCTGATAAACATAAATGATCTTGTGACTATATGTGGTAGTGATCATCATTTAGCTGCCAGAACCAAAAGATCTGAGTGATTACAGGGGACAGACGGGGGCGAGAGGGTAGTTTGTCTATCCATACATACATACTCTCCGCCCAATGAGGTAGTCCCCAGATATTTCAACTGATAACATCACAAGTGCTTTGGTGCTGGTGGTGGTTGTCGCTCCCGGGGTGCGGGAGGAGCGCGGCGCTCCCGGGGCTGTGGCGGGGGCTGCGCGGTGGCGCGGCGCGGGGCGGGAGGGGGCTGACGGGCTCGTGGCTCCGGTGGCGGCTGCCGCTCGCGGGGCTGCGGTGGCATGTGGGGAACGGGAGCTGTCTCCATTCTGAAACCACAACACGTTCTACTTTGCAATTCATTCAAATCATCAATACAACCCTCTAAGTTCATTTAACCCCATTGAGTGACTTTTTCATGAAATAGTTATTGAGTGGGGTTAAATGAACTTGGAGGTTTGTATTGATGATTTGAATGATTATAATTTTGTAACCCTATATGTGTTACTGGCGCGATTCATATTTTCATCATCATACAACTTGACACTGACCTACAAATTGCAATAAACACAAGAAAATTTAAATTTCGCGGGCAAACCTTGCGCTTCCTACTACTTTTTTAAATATACGGAAAGGTGTGGTCATACATAAGGATGTGGTACGTAGTACAGACCATCATACTGAACAAGTTCCTCCATGATACCAACATCGTAATCGTAAAAAAAATATCAGCTGTCCCATACAAAACTTCAATACCTACTGAACCCAAATGTTGTATCACACAAGGCTCTCTGTCATACAAATAGGATGTGACATCATCAATCTCCTGCCCTTATTTCAATATATTTGGTGCGGCGCAGCGTGTCTTCTTCTTCCATACCTCATCGTACGTCATCTAATGTGCTATCTCCTTTCTAGCGAATTTCACAAAGTCCATTCATCCATCGCTTCTACGGTCTTCCCTTACTTTTGTGGCCAAGAACACACAATATTTATAAAAGACTACCTTTAGGGATTATTCTGCCGAGATAAAAAGTATCCTATGTGTTAATCCAGATTATAAACTATCTGTGTGCAAAATTTCATCCAAATCCGTTCAGTAGTTTTTGCGTGAAAGAATAAAAAACATCCATCCATCCATCCTCACAAACTTTCGCATTTATAATATTAGGTACTAGTAGGATAAGTTTCAGCGACTCAGGCTGAGGGCTTGATGCTATACTGATTCCGTGCTGTGCACTGCTCATAAGTGTGCGTTGACCTTATGAGGTATAGGCGTTCATCTTACACAGTACCTAATGATAATTTGTGTATACTGTGACAATGTATTGTTGCGTTGTTTATTCAATATACACTACTAGAACTAAAAAATACTTACGCAAGAAGTATTTCGCAATAGGCGTAAACTAGTATTTTAATACAACAAATTTTAAAAACAAAGAAACTAAATTTTATCTGATCATTTGTTTAGACTTGAAGTTTTTTTTACTAACCAATGACGCATGCGTATGTCAGATTCTGACATGTTCTGAAACCAAGTTTTTTCATCTGTTTGTATTTCGATGTTAATCCCCTATTTGAGTAAAACTAAACTAATAGCCTTATTGTGAACAGCCCATTCGCCGAGAGGTCACGATTTTATTTAATTCAGGCATTATTTCTCCAAATGCGACATCTAGTCAACATTCTGCAAACAACTAGATCTGTAATTAAATGCTACCACATCGGCGCCACCACTGCTCAACATTGCCTGAATTCTGAAAAGTTAAGGTGCATGCGCAAGGACAGCCCGCGAAATTTTTTTTTTTTTACGTTTATTGCAATTTGCAGGTCAGTGTCAGGTTGTATGTTGATGAAAATATGAATCGCGCCAGTAAAACGTATGGACTTATAGAATTATAATCATTTAAATCATCAATACAACCTTCCCAGTTCATATTGAGTGACTTTTTTATGAAATAGCTATTGAATGGGGTTATATGAACTTGGAGATCCGTATTGATGATTTGAATGATTATAATTCTGTAACACATTATAATTCTCAACATATGATCAGACACTGACCTGCAAACTGCAATAAACGTAAGAAAATTTAAATTTCACGGGCTAACCTTGCGCATCCACCTTAAATGACTGTTTTAGGTCGTCAGAAGGTTGAAGATAAACTCCGTGTTCGATGACTGACAATTGCTATTAAGAAATGTTTTATTGGGCTAAATTGGTTGTAAATTCCCACCATACATGAATATATCATCATATGCCCGGAATCACCCACTGCTGGGTATAGGCCTCCCATTTTTTCTGCCACACTTCCCGGTTCTGTGCGTCTCATATCCAGGTGTTTCTCGCAACTTTGACGATATCGTTGACCCAACGAGTGTTAGGACGGCCCTGATTTCTTTGGCCTAACCTTGGCCACCACTCGGTTAAAGCCTTGCTCGATCGGCCATCTCCGCGTCTAGCCAGATGTCCTGCCCAGAATAGCTATTCACAAACGCATCGATTCGGAAAGTCGTATGTCTATCTCGCTCGCTTTCTTATTGCCAACAAAAGATAGACACACGACTTGTCGAATCGAAATCGAATCGAAGCGTTTATGAATAGCTATGCAGGTCCACTTGAGGCGTATCATCCAGTCCCCGACGTCGCGTTGTAGACTTTCGTCCAATGGTGGATTTCGATATTAGGCACTCGAGCTAAAGGTTGTGCCAAAAGTTTTTTTTATCAGAATATCATAAAGATTTTTACTGAGAGCAATAGTCAAAGGATAAATTAATTAGACAAAGGAAAGAGCCAAAGAGCAAGTAGCCAGCTTAACCGGATTGTTGGATCCCGTAAACTACTTGTAAGTCGGGACTGTTACTATGGCCACGGCACCCACTACTGACATAGTTGTGTTGTTGAATCAATTCGGATAATTATAAAATACCTATCATAAACAGTTGAGCTGTGAATTTAGCCCTCTTTTGATGTGTCGGTTACCTTAGAATAATGACAAAAATAATTTTACTTTCTTTCCTTTTAGTATCTTTTAATAGACTACTTACTAGAAAACTAGCTTGATTGAAATATTTTTACTATTGAATGTAATTGGTGTACACCTAGCTTAAACTTTTCTTTTAACTAAATATAATCTGTGCTCGTAGAGGAAAAAGTGCCATCTATTGACAAGAAAAGAAAATGGAAGCGGAAGTGCTCTGATGATAAAACAGTTTTCATCCAAATTTACCACGGAAAATGTTGCCAACATATTTAATTTCCCATTTTCTTTGGTCTATCTTGGACCGTATATTTTTCACAAGATGTAATTTTTTTAATTGACTTTGTTTACCCTGTTTTTTAAATAATTATCTGTTGAAATAATCACATAATTTGTCTTAGGAATATACACAAAACACGTGCTGACCGATTAAAATTTACGATCATGCAATCAAGTGGTTTTTTCGATTTAGATATGGCAGTATTGACCGAATGCGTGGGAGTGAACGAACGAGAATTGAAGCGAGATGCTAAATAATCAGTGAAGAACAAAAACTACGAATGAAAAGTGATTTCGGAGAGAAAAATTGAAGCCTTTTCATGTGATTTTGTGAATTTGTGTTTGTGCAAAATTCATTGTAGACTGTGTTTGTATAATATTTTTGGAGCAAAGTTGCCAAAAAAACGTACCGCTTGGTAGTAATATGAGTAATGTTACCAACCAAAATGGAACAGGTCTAGAGCAGCAGGTCTGTACCTCATGTACCTACATGCACTTAGTATTGATTTTTACAGAATTTGATGGAAATATACCTAGAAACGACACTATTCAAATATTTATTCCCCTAATATAAAACGCCTCTAATTCATGAAAAGATCTCGTTTTTTGATGAAAGCATCGATCTTTAAAATCGCAATGCTTTTACGTGTCTCAGATTAACCAACATGGCGACTTAGTTCTTCCACTTCTATGGTATCTATTTCATTGATTTTGTGAAAATTTCATGATATACGTAGCGTCGAAACGAACTTAGTTATAACAGTAGTTTTCCAAAGGCACTTACGAGTGAGGTCATTGTCATGCTTTATTTGCGTGTCATGGCGGGAGGAAATAAAAGGTTTCGCAATTAATTTGTACCTACACCGGAATACACACTTGAAGAGATATCTAAAGTATATCATAGCTGTAATTTGATCACCTTTGGAACAAATGTATGCTAGTTCATTGAGGGTTTATCATGTAGTATTTTGTCATGCTTGATAATCAAGTTAGCCATCTAATTCGCCATAGTCGGATGACGATATGTAGCAACGGTGCTGATGTTGGTTAGCTAACCAATAAGTTATCTTGAAATTTCAATGATTTATATTTTTACGACATGGAAAGTTTTGTGGCTATCAATCAGGTGTAACACTCAATGCACAAGGTTATTTAATGACTAGTTACATTTAAAATGAAATTACAGGCTCACAGTTATAATCACACAGTATAGGTTTATATAACAGTTAAACAATAACAACACTGTAAAACACTGTATCAAATTACAAAATATGTATTTTTAAATAACTTTGTAGAAATCACAAAGACTGTGTTTGGTACTTGCAATCAGAATGATTTCACATCTGGAAATTTTAAGTTTCGAAACTTAGCCTAGATAATATGACTAACTTTCTAAAAAATATTTTTCAGACAAAGCATTATCAAATGATTTGCTTTTTTTTGCTATGTCCTTCTTTTACTGAAAGTTTCTAATAAATAACACAATGCTTCTTGAATACCTACACTTAGTTGGCTAACAGCTGATACAATTATCACCTGTTAGCAAACAAAGGGAGTGATTTGTCCCAAAACAGGGTGCGGTCAACAAGTTCAATGACAATTCTTACTATCTACTACTCTAAAATCATACCAAAAAATATTTTCAAATCATTTGTCTATGTCTTGGATGTTGCATCTTCTTCATTGACAATTGCAGTTAATGCTGGCCACTTACACAATTCAAATTTATTTATTTTCTGTTTTTTTTTTCATGGTGTTGCAGCTTGCTGGTCTGGACTTGCAGCCTCAGGCTAATAAGAGTGCTGGCCGCTACATCCCCCCGCATCTGCGCAGGCAGTTGCAGGCCAGCCCTTCACAAGGTACCGGTAAGTCAATCATTTACTTTTTTTACACTTATGCCTTCTGCATCATGTCCTTGGCTTATATCCTTCCTCTTGTACTAATAATAATGCTAATCTTATGATAATTTAGTAGGAGTATTTATAGCTTTTGAATTGATTACCTACTTACTGTTTCGCAGATCTGTATTGTTTTTGTTTCATTGAATTAAAAATAAAGGGACTTATTTATTCTGATCATTTCTACTAGGCACAAATATGCAAAATAGCAAATGCACCAGTGTAGGAGAGTATAAATTGCTTATCATTCATTTGTATGAAATACCGGCAGAGGTGGATCCAATAGTACACCCACATTTTGCTTGTAATATTTAAGTCTCTTGTAATAGGGGGCGAGCCTATTGCCATCAGCCGGGCATAAATACAGACTCCGTGGCTGCTACTAAGAAAGTCCTGTTGGAAAAACCCGATAATACCTTGCCCAACCTAGAAATCTAACCCAGGACCTCATGCTCAGCAGTTGGTTTTGCATCCACTAGACCAAATGCCAATATTTCATACTGACTGCTTTAGTCAGTATGAAATATTGGCATTTAAACAACAAATCTTCAAAAATTAAAACTCGGCAAACAAAATATATCAATTGTAACAGTAACAATAGTCCTAAGTAGGACAGTATGTCTGTGAAACCCTAAATTTATCTAAAAGATTGATAAGGGTGGAATATTTTGAAAGTACTTAATTATTTCAAATACATTCAATGCTTCTTGTAGTCAATCACAATACCATTGTGTAGATAATATAACAATACAACAAACAAATTGATGTCAAGTCTGTGCTCAACATTTTGAGGTTGAAGAATAAGGAGTATCTATCACTTGACTTTCTCTAATTGACTCTGGCAAACAATCATAAGGACAGAGATAATAAAATAACAATACTTAAGTCGCAAGTAGTCAACACGCTTCCTGCATCACTAACAAATAATCAATACTTGCTCATTTTATGCTTGGATTCCTCATCCCTTTATTTAGTAAAGTAAGATATCTTCACATTTACTACAATGGACTTTGATTTTGCAGCATCTTTGTGTCATTAATTTAGTTCTAGATTGTTTGGTAGCAAGTGCACTTGGCATCTCATGACATCATATTATCAGCCGTTGTTAACATCCATTATTCATGTATCCATTGTAGGTATTAGAACTGCCAATTAGGGTAAGTAAGGAGACTTGATTTCCTGATCATATTTTAGCAGAGGAGAATGATACATCATCGACTTGATAATAATATCTAAAGCCGCGTTTAAAAAGCAGATTGTTGTGTATCATATACGATGCACGTCACATTCTGGAATATGAACCCAACTACGATTTCAACGATAAAATTTGTAGCCATCTAGGAACTTTGTTAGCTGCCCTTTACCGTTGCCAAGCAGTTCGCGCATCGCTTCTTATCTAGCGCAAACGCCTGTTGCCTTTTTGCAACTCCCACAGGAAGAGAGTGGGTGGACTAATACTACTACTGGTAACCTACCGTCACTGCATCTGTTGTGTATTCTCTTCTAATTCATCACCCAGCTAGGCTACACAAATGTCTTGATGGTGTAAGTACCCTGGAGCATTCATTCAATGTTTAAACAAGAATCTGCGCGCGACACGGTTGCGGCTTTGCTTATGAGAACATGACCTGTTGCTTCAAGCATTGTAGGCTCAAGAAATACGTACTAAAATGTTGTGAAGATCAACACTACCTGCATGACTTAACCAATTAACAATGACGCATGGCCAATTTACTCGTGTGAATCGAATCGACGCGAATGTCTTATTCAAAATTACCAATCCAAACATGGAAGTGTTTTCTAAAACAGAAGTATAAATATTAATATCGTTATAGTTCCTAAATCATTCAAAAGATTTGTCGCGACGAGTTGAGTAGAGGTCAGCAATGTGGTATCATGTCCCTATTCTCTGATGTTTGAAACAGGAACATTGTACGACGTCGTGATGTTAGTTTTGTTCTGAATTCGGACGGTTATTATTTCTGGAAAGTAGGACATTACGATAAAATATTGTAGCATTGATTTTTATCAATTCTTTCGTATTAGTTTTATCAGGCTTATTGTCGCCGTGTTTATTGCGCTGTGATAGTGCAGATACTAGAATGGCTCTATTCAGAGATAGATCAATAGGTCATAATAGGCAATTTATACGATATGCACTTTCTGCGCCATTCATAAGACGATGATTCAGGATCGATTGTTAACACTTCAGGAATTATTCAGTACCTGCCTTAGTCATAAATATCATATTTACATGCATTTGAATGTCCCTTTGACGTCATTGTATAACTGCATACATTTTGTGTTTGTTTCACCAGATTCATAACATTTAAACAATAACCTAAACAATTATTCAAAAAATGGTATGGTCTCTCAAGCTTATGATTAAATGATAACGTAACTGATATGCAGCTGTCTTTTCGTAAGCGCTGATAGTAATACTCAATTCCCACGTTCAGTGATATCTTTAATTTAATTTGATTCAAAAGAACGTCGCAATGGAAAATATTTCAGACGTGGTCGGCTCCAAGATTTCTCTTTTCAATGAAAGTGATAAAAGTAAAAGATAAACGAAAGGTCGAGTCGTGGCCACACACGACTAGTGCAATTGGTTCAGTAGATTACTATATGATTCATCTGTGCAGGGGAAGAGTCTAAGCGCCCAAGCTTAGACGCCCGTTCAAACGAACAACGGGACAACCGTTCATCATTCGGAGGCAACTCTAGAACCTACGACCGTGGTGGTCGGCGCGACGACCGCGACCGTGACCGCGAACGTGAAAACGATCGCGGCAACGACTCGCGATTTCCGCGCAGGGACCGCGGTATGTCCACATGTCTTAAACTACTTATGTATCTCATATGCATAGTTGTCATGTTACTCTTTAGATTTACGTTATCTACGATCTTATCTCAGTTTCTGTTGTTATCGATGTATTGATTGGTATTCGTTCCTAAGTAGATAACTTGTAAAGTACCAAGCATTATGTTCACGTTTATTAGAAGTGCTGGAGATTATATTTTTAACTCGTTTTACTATAATGGACAGTAATTTTCGGTGCAAGGGGAAGCGCACAAGATCCGCCTTCCCCAATCGTCAACCGAGATCTCACTCGGTGCACCCTGTGTTGAATGACGAACTGGCGTTCAATTAATGGCGATATACCCATCCAATCATTTGCACTTAGCTAGTTTAAATACTTGGTATAGTTTGGAACGGACAGAGTGGCTACGTAGACATCCGCTGTGACGTAAATGGCGGTAAGCAGAGCTCTCCTCTTTGGGATGAGAAGGCTGTTGTGGAGCTCATGAATTTGGTAATGAATTCGTTTTCGTGTTATTAGTTATTACAATGCTGTTTTTGGTTTAGGTCGTGAATCAGGATACCAGAATGGCGACTCAGAACCACAACGCTGGTCAGAGTCGTCTGAGAGATGGGGCGCGTCTGGTGGCGGGGGGCGTGCGGCGGGTGGCGCGGCGGGCGGCGGGGGGGGCTCGTCCAGCCGCGAGTCGCGCGACATCCGCCGCGACGAAGATTTCAACCGCGATGAGCCGCCGCCGCCGCGCAACGACCGCTGGAAGGAGCCGGAGCCGCGCGCGGACGACCGCAACAACTCGCGCTGGCCTTCCGACGACGTGCGTCGCAACCGCAGGGACGAGGGTGGCCATGAAAGCAACTCAGTCAGTCACACTTTTATTACTTAAAAAGGGGCGAGTGATGATACTTGATGAGGACGGCGCGGCGGATCAGAAAACTTTGCTTCAAATAGCGGTTATAAAAAATCATGTTTGCTGCTTTTAGTTTTAAGTAACTCGCCCCCTTAATATTTTTCACATCTGAACTAACTGGCTAACCTAATGCAGTTGTAGGGCAGATTATAAGAAACCTTTGTTACAGAATGATTGGACGGTTCCGCTACCTCGCGACGAGCGGACGGAGTTGGAGCTGTTTGGCACTGGCAACACAGGTATCAACTTCTCCAAATACGAGGATATACCCGTTGAGGCCAGCGGCGATCGCGTCCCAGAGTTCATCTCCAGTGTAAGTTCATAAACTAAATTGGATTTATCCAACAGAATTTGTCTTCTTCATAATACTCATCTTGAAATATTGTTTACAGTTTGAGGATGTTAACCTGACGGATATAATGCGCCAGAATATTGCCTCGGCTCGTTACGACAAGCCGACGCCGGTCCAGAAGTATGCAATTCCGATTGTACTGGGCAGAAGAGATGTCATGGCGTGCGCACAAACTGGTTCAGGCAAGACGGCTGCATTCCTTGTGCCCATACTCAATCAGATGTACGAAGCTGGGCCCGTCAAGCATATGGGGTGAGTATCAGTAACCAATAGAAACTTCTCCTTTCCACATTATTGATTTATGGAAACATGTTCTTGGTTCACAGACCGTACAACCGGCGCAAGCAGTACCCGTTGGGTTTGGTGTTGGCCCCGACACGCGAGCTGGCTACACAGATTTTTGATGAGGCTAGGAAATTCGCCTACCGCTCCCGCGTGCGGCCATGTGTAGTGTGAGTACATAGAATATTTGAGTCAGCCTTATTTATACGATTTAAAGTAGAAATCAGAGTAATAATGATAATCATGTACGATCAGGTACGGCGGTTCCCCGATACACGAACAGTTCCGCGAGCTGGAGCGCGGCTGCCACCTGCTGGTGGCGACGCCCGGGCGGCTGGTGGACATGCTGGCGCGCGGCCGCGTGGCGCTCGACCACTGCCGGCATCTGGTGCTGGACGAGGCCGACCGCATGCTGGACATGGGCTTCGAGCCCCAGATCCGCAAGATCGTCGAGAGCCACACGATGCCAAAGACTGGCGAGCGCCAGACGCTCATGTTCTCTGCGACTTTCCCCAAACAGATCCAGGTGTTGGCGCAGGATTTCTTGTTTAATTACGTTTTCCTTGCTGTTGGACGCGTCGGTTCCACATCCGAGAATATCACCCAAAAGGTAAATACTAAAATTATCATTACAGATACTGTTATCAAAATACAAATGTATGTAGTAAATTATGATATTTATATTACAATGTCATATGTTCTAATTATAATAATAAACTTCCAGGTGGTATGGGTGGAGGAAATGGACAAGCGTTCTTTCTTGTTGGATTTGCTGAATGCTTCCAACTTGCTGCAGCGTGCAAACCCTGAAGAGGATCAACTTATTCTTGTATTCGTCGAAACCAAGAAGGGTAAATTGATTACAATTTCATTTTTTTTTCAAGTTAAGCATAGACTCTAGAAACACTAATAAATATTCTTGAAAAGAAATGTAATAACAACACTGCATAGATGTTATCACATTATTTTTGTCGCGAGAATTCAGCCACATTATTGCATAGCTGAATTCTTTTAACATACCTACTAAACTGCATTCATGATTATTTAGTTTTCAATTCTAGTGATTTTGGAAAACTGACTTCAATGTGCCTGTTCATAAAGTTTAGTTTCGGCTACAGCTTAATTTTGATGCCCTTTTTCACTAGCCATTCGAAAATCAACATATCCACAAAAGTAAAGTTGTATTTGTTTAACTTAAAACACCACGTCGTGAATTTGAAACAAAAAATTGTGTTGATCACATGAAGCTGTACATATTTTCTGATTATGTAATTGCGTTTGATATTCAGGTGCCGACCAACTTGAAGAATACTTGGACAATCTCGGCTATCCGGTGACGTCTATACACGGCGACCGGACACAGCGCGAGCGCGAGGAAGCGCTGCGCCGGTTCCGTACCGGGAACACTCCGATCCTCGTCGCTACAGCCGTTGCGGCCAGAGGTTAGTCAATAAAAGTTTGATCAACACTTATACTGTCACTTACGGTATATCTTCCGGGATTCTCTCTTCCCGATATTTCGACGCTGTTCAAGCAAGGCAAGGGCCGTGATCGCGGGTTGACCCTGTCTTGAGTAAGTTTACCGAATTCTAGTACTTAGTCTAAAGCTGCCTCCAGCTCCCCTGAAGCTGACTTTTGTTTAATGTTATCCAAAGTAAAGATCATAATCTTGGAAGTAAAGTAAACAACAAAGGATTTTTCAATTTGTTTAAACTTTATATTAACAAAACAGTGAATTAAATCGTAAAATAAATTCAGCATGATTAAATTATATCGCAAAACTAATTCTCTGTTGCATTCTTTCATGACAATAGAATTGCCACATTCAGCGTTATCATTTAGTGTGCACACATGCATGCGTCTACTTATAAAGCTTATATGATACAACCACGGTGCAGTATTGTATGAGTTAGTTGCCCTATTAGTATTGTTGAACAACGTTTTTTGTTCCTTTGTTTGGGTACATGGGCAGTGTGCTAGGTTGTTAGTGTTATGCAACAGAACAGATCTAATTCGATTCAGTGCTTCATGAAAATAAAATTAGGACTAATCTGTGATCGGCAATGGTCCATAAAGAAGTTACCGCGAAATCGACTTGAGTCTGTCAGAGATAGCTTAATGACTATTCAATTAAAGCGAATGATCCTGTTTCCAAGCCGCGTCGGACGCCGAGACGAGGCGAATGACGCCTTCTTCTGGTCACTCCCTAAGAGCTACGCCGCTGCCCAGCCCTTTGGTAAAAACTTACTCCTGGTAAAAAGATTTGCCTTTCAGCAAGTTTAGTAGTAAGGCCTAACACATCACTCATCGATTTTTATTGTATTAATTTCGTGTACTAATACAACTTTTATATCTCCAGGTTTGGACATACCTCACGTGCGTCACGTGATTAACTTTGATTTGCCGTCGGACGTTGAGGAGTACGTGCACCGCATCGGTCGTACCGGCCGCATGGGTAACCTGGGCGTGGCCACGTCCTTCTTCAACGACACCAACCGCGGCCTCGCGGTGGGCCTCGTTGAACTCCTCCTTGAAGCCAAGCAGGATGTGCCCAAGTAAGTATTTGCTCTTAGGACTTTATACATCCATGCACAATCACACGACTTTTTCTCAAGCATAAATAAATCACAGAAAGACTATGGACTCACATATTCATTTTGATCTTTCGTATTCATACATCTGTTCATTCGCGCGCACCAGTTGGACTATGCACCAATCATTAAAAAGCACTTTTGAACGTGAAACTTAGAATTCGTTCTTGTTGTAGTTCATGTTCTTAGCGTTTTGTAACACATTTTACAAAAAATACTTACATTGTGGAACGCAAGTAAATTAACTACGAATTTGACTAACTAAAGCTTGTATATTTTCCAGTTGGCTGACAAGCACAGCAGCTGACGGGCGAATGGGAGGCGGCGGGCGTCGTACGGGCGGTAGTCGCTCGGGAGGAGGCAGTCGGTTCGCGACCAGCGGCACCGGCTTCGGCGCGAGGGACTTCCGTACGCAGTCGCGTCAGACTCCACGGTCTGCAGGGCCTTCTACGATTGGCTCTGGTCAGTATAATTAAGTGATAATAATTTGGTGATCTGTCATTTCGCATTCTGGAAAAAACGTCCGTTAACTGAAACATTTTCGACTGATACAATTTTTTTTTTAAAAGGTCCTTTGTTGTTCGTTTGATAGCTGTGTTGACACGTCTGGAAATATTGATTCGCGGGCTGTCCCTAGATTTCCTATGATTGTTCTTATTGAGCATCCAATGTAACGGACCGGTATGTCTACCACTTGCAGGATTCGGGTATGGCGGCGGGTCATACGGCGGCAACTACGGTGGGTCGTACGGCGGCGGCGGCGGCGGCAGTAGCGGCGGCGGCCCCGACTGGTGGGACTCGTAAGCCCCGACTCGCACCCGCAGCTCGCACCGCACGCGACCCCGTACTCGACCCCTTCATTCGTAACTTAAGCGATGTGAAACGTTCTAGATTAATATATTTTATTTTAATTCGTTAACTGATAGTTGGACTGAAATTGACCTGTGACTATTTAATACGGTAATGTTTGTACAATAGAAGAGAGCGGTGCGACAGAGAGATGTGTTTGGGCGCGTTCGGCCGCGGGCGCTGAATCTCAGGTGCGCTGCCCGCAGGCGCGGACGCGCCTTGTTTCTTAACTTCATACTATCACCATGGGCATGCTTAACAAATGTCTGTGAATATATTCAGCGAGAATGGTAGTTCGCGATCATTAATGGAATTAATCGACTAGATTAAATTTTGATCACATGTATCGTTTGCGTCACGCGCGTCGTGACTCGCACGCGTTTTGTCTTTTTTAGTAACGATTATGTGAATGTAGTTTATTAATATAGAAATATTTTTGATGTCCGATCTGTATCGTGAATTCGTAAGTGAACAATGTAATTGTGTATTTTCGATTTTCTATTTTCTGACAGTCTCATAGCTGACTCACTCATGACACTGGAATTTTGAAGCATTTACGCACTCTAAAATCGATGTAGCTAATAAAGCAGTAGATTTAGAAATTGAGAAGTACCGATACAGTATCATAGCAAATAATTACTAAATTTTGTCAGTAGAAATCCCATATTGTAATATCTGTCTTCGACGTGATCTATTATTTGAATGTGAATTTACCAATAAAAATTAAGAAACAGAATCATGTGGTTTTGTTATTTTTAGTTTAGCACATAGTCCCAATATATTTATGTAAATTGGCAGATAACCTTGAATCGAAATAGCATTTAACCAGGAAACTCGTCTTTTCTACGAATTCAAGTATCTCCCTGTATAATACAACATTACATTCGATACCCACTTCTTTCATTCATTAAACACTGGACCGCAAGGAAAAGGGGTTGGTTAGAAAATCTTCAAAAGTACCTGACCCAGCTTTATGACATAAAGACTAAATTAAAGAATATTTAATGCCACATAAAATTTTTTTTTTTGGTAATTGTGAAACTGCAAATGTAATGCAATTTTCTGTAACCTAATATGTCAATAAAGAATTTGATTTGATTTTTTGATTTTGTTAACCCCTGAAGAATGAGCCAAGATCCTGACAATGCATGAAGATGGGCACACTCAGCGAAATACAGCGAGAACTATTGGTGTGGCTCTTTCTACAGTGCAGCGAGTACTCCAGCAATTCCATGAAACTGGATCCTTCATAATCTTCGAAGACCAGGAACAGGCCGAACAAGGTGCACGATGGCGCGGTAGGATCGCTATATGGTGTCAACCATTTTGAGAAATCGCTTTCTCACGGCTGTTGAAGTAAAGAATCATCATTTCCGAGCTGGAGTAAGGCGGCGTCTGGCTGAAGTAAATTTAAAGCCATTAAGACCTGCAAATAGCTCAAAATTAAAAAGACACCACAGATACTCAAGGTTGAGTTATGATAGAGAACTCGAGAATTGGACTGAATGACTGGTCAAGAGTTATGTTTTCAGACGAGTCTAGATTCTGGTTATACAAGCACGACGGGAGGAAGAGAGTTTACAGAAGACCGGGACAGCGCTATAACCAACCCTGTATAGAAGAAAATAGTATATTATGATACAAGTGAGCTAAGTTGCTCATTATACACGAGGCTGTGGGTTGCAGCCCGAGCCGTAGGCGAGGGTGTAAATCAGCCGAGTGTCTAGTGAGCAAGTTGCTCACGAGTTTTATACGCACTTTTTCAACACACTTGCGAGGAAAAAACAAAAATGATGCATTTCATAAATCGTTTAATTAATGTACAATTTTCAAAACGATATTGGATTATTTTATGGCAATTTCACAGCTTGTGTTACATTGGTATTTGCCACTTCTTACCTTCATTTAATTCTTCTTACCGCCATGTCGCTTTAGAGTTAATATATCAGCCCCCGAGTCAGCCAAAATTGTAGCCGACGTTCTTCTGAAACTGTGTCCAGTGTAAAAACAAACCTAAATACACCGATTGTTTGTGCAGTACATTTCCTTACTTAAAGTTTTGGAAAAAGCGGTCATTGTTTGTTTTTGTTGAAGATCTCCGATCTTGGTATTTTTTCTCTATTTCACGAAACGTTCCTTTGATTGTAAAAGATCGTGGAAACTTGGTTTTAGTCTGGGTAATTTTGAAAAGAAGCATATCTCCGTGGGTTTCTACGTCTTTTGTTGTATACTATACAGCTCTTGTCGTTTACAAGCACCAGTAACACCGAATATTAAGGCAACCTGCAAAGAAATCAATTAATTAGTTCTAAGAAGTTATGCTAAAGTTACCTACGCACTTATATATTGTAGATACGTTTCGATTAAAAATATTAAACGTAGGTATCCATTGTCCTGCCAGGGTTGCGGGACTGTTCGAAAGAGATACCGCGGCCCTGGAACACAAAGGGCAAAAGAAGGAACATGGATGGGTTTTAGTCAGTAAAAGTCTGACACTCCCTCCTGCTCAGCCCAGAGCGGGAGGGGTTATTTGATGATCTTCCATCGGTAAAAAAAAAAAAAAAACGTATCCATTGTTGCTAGATACTGACTATCCGGAACCTCATTCAAAAACTTTTCAACGTCGGCTGGTGACAAAACTTTAGATTTCCGACCAATATCTATATCCGAGCGTCTCTACAAAAATGCCATCTGCCCCCGTATTCACAAACACTCCGATTCAACTTCGATTCGACAAGTCGTATGTCTATCTCGCTCGTTTGCGTAATGCCAAAAAAAGATAGATATACGACTTGTCGAATCCGAGCGTTTGTGAATACGGGGGCAGGTTACAGTACGTTTTGATATCAACACCATGTATAAGCTTAACCATGCTTCTTAACATGGAACAGATGCACCACAGGGAGCTGGGCTTGTATCAGCGAGTTCAGAGAAATGCGCCAAAAATACATTTTCAGTAAATGACTGGGTTTTTTTATTGCTCATTCATTGTAGGAAACTATCGTAAGCAGATAAGTACTTTTCTCTAAATTTTGCAGGTTGCAGGCTTTCGTTTGCATTTAGTGCTGCATTTCGTATTTCTGGCGGGGTTAAATCTATCAATTGTTCATCTTCTGCACTAAAACTTGACGTTTTTTACAATTATTTACGACATATCAACAAATGCGATACCTACAAACAAAATATGAAAATTATGGGAAATGGCGCGCAATTTTTTTTTGCGCGCTCCTTCTGGCCACAGCCAAGCCCGGCGCGGATTGCGGCGCGGCGTGAGGCGCGGCAAGCGGTGAGCGGCGAAAACAAATAGTAGACAATGTATGAAGTAATAGTAGACAATATCTTTTTAAATACAGTTGCTCAAAAAGTGGTGTATTGCAGGGACGTATAGCGTTCGGGATGTGGGCTATTACATACTAGTGCTTTTTTTTTACCTTTCCCGAACTCGTGCGTTCTCTTTCCCAACTGTCAAAATAATGTCTATTAAAAAGAAAAACCAACCATGAAGTTTTTACTAAAGAGTTTTTGTGATTCATACAAATACGTATATTTCTAAAAAGAAGCTACTAATTTATTTCAATATCAGATTTAATTGAATGAGTTAGGTTAGGTTTCATTTAATTTCATCTCATTAAATTTCATTTTCATTTCATATAATAAAAAAAATCTACTGAAGACTAAGCTGTATGGATAGTTCCCTGTGCCTACCAAAATGGGTGAGGAAAAAAAAACTGCCTAAGTTCTACGGTTAGCGCCATTTTCCAGAAATTTTCTTTGCGAGTTTAGTTGTTTGTTGCACAAAATGAGTAATTTCGACCCTATTTTTTTTAATTAACACCACCGGAGCTCAGTATAATTGCACAAAATGCTTCGGAGAATATTTTACCGGAAAAGTCAAAAAGTTGTTACATATATGATACATACGACGAATTTATTGCGTGGAGAGAAGAGAAAAAGCAAATAGTTTTTCAGAAAATGTTAAGTTGGCATACTTCTCCGAACTCTCAGCAAAATTAAAACCGTCTACGTTATGGTCGAGGTTTTCGATGATAAAAAGTATGCTGAAAATAAGGAACAACGTGGATATAAGTGAATGCCCAAAATTAAATGCTTTCTTAAAACGACAATCAGACGGTTTTACAAGTAAAAAGTCGAAAATATTAACATCCAATGAAGTGGAAAGGTTTTTGAACGAAGCTCCCGATGATCGTTATTTAGCCACAAAGGTAATTTATTAATAAGTACTTATATTTTTCTTTAGTATTCAGTTTACGAAATCGCAAAATACAGTCAATACATTATTTAAAAAAATATTAATCAAATCCCTTTTTTAGTAGGTTGCTCTGATTTTTGGCGTTGTTGGAGCTTGCCGCAGAGAGGCGTTAGCCAATATTACTTTAAAAGATATTGAAGCCCTTGGAAAAATGCTACTTATCAAGATTCCGAACACAAAAAATAAGATACCGAGAAGCTTTGTTGTTGAAGGAGATTTTCTTAGAATAGTGCAAAAATATATGAATCAGTGGTCCCAAAAAGGAAAAACCGACCGTTTTTTTCAAAATTACCAAAAAGGGAAGTGTACAGCTCAAGCAATCGGGATAAACAAATTTGGTAATATGCCAAAAAAAAATAGCTACGTTTCTTAGTCTGCCGGATGCTGAGTACTATACTGGGCACAGCTTCAGGAGGACCTCTGCTACTTTATTGGCAGATTCAGGAGCCAATTTGACGTCCTTAAAGCGACTAGGAGGTTGGAAATTAGACAAAGTTGCAGAAAGCTATATTGGTGGTTCATTAAACAACAAACTAGAAACTGGGAAAAAAATCACACAATCCATTAATCCATTGGTCCAGTCCGTCACCTTTACATGTTGAAGAGAACGTTCGTCCATCTACCTTCGTTGATAATGATAATTCATCAGATCCAATTCCATCAATTAGCAAACGCCATTGTATGGCAAATATACATGAACAATCATACGACATTAATAATAGTTTGTCTCAAACAGTAAATATGCAACCTAAAACTTCCTCAGCTAGTTTAAAAAACTGTACCAATTTCAATGTTCATTTGTGTACTATAACTTTTATAAGAAATAAATGATTAGTTAGTTGAGTTTATTGTGTTTTTATTATTTTATATAATTGCTTCATTTTTTCGCAACTGTAGGTATTAAAAATAGTCGTTCAGTACACCTGCGGAACCGTCATTGCAACTTGTTCCGACTGTCAACCCTCGCCTTCGGCTGCGCCTCGGCTCGGGTAGACATCTGTCGGAATTCTTTGCAATGACAGCCTTTCCGCACATGTAATGAAATATACTATTGAAGGCTCATTCATAAATGTTGTTTGTTTAACATTCAATAGCAAAACTAAAGTTACTGCTACAGTTTGATGAAAAAGTCCCATATCTCAAAAACTAAACATCAAATCTTATTGAAACCAATTTTGGTTGAAAGTATTATTTACGTTCTACAATCCAACATTTTTTCAGAATTTTCCTTTTACTTTAGAAATTAGAGGGGGCGGAACACACATTTTACCACTTTGGAAGTGTCTATCGTTCAAACGATTGACATTGAGAAAAAATGGTTTTAGGGAACCTCAATGCCATTTTTAAAGAACTATCAAAGACACCCCCCCGCACGTATAGGTTTGATGAAAATAGTAGATTATTAACCAAGGGGATAAAGCAGTGTCTTCTGTTGCGGGTGAAGATTTAAATCGCGAGCGTAACGAAGGACTCGAGGTTTACTCCCGAGCGTAGCGAGGGTGTTAAAAACTTAAATCACGAGCGAAGCGAGGGATTTAAGACGAGTCCTGAATGTAGCGAGGGATTTAAGTTCACCCAAGACTAAGACAGCTTTATCACCGAGGAAAATACTCTACTTTTCGTACCATTTGCGAAAAAATTAACACAATAATAATATGAGATAAGCATTTATTAAAAATAATGACAATTAAAAGTAAAAGTTAACATTCGAAACATTGGTCCAATTATTGATAGAGAGAGTTACATTTTTGTTTGGTACATTTATTGTTGATGAGTTGATTTGAGTATTTCTCTGTTCTTGCGTCTGAGGAACTTGCGTTTTATTGTAGATATTATACGTCGGAGATAGTGGTGGTGGTGCATCGTGAGTTACGGATGAAGATAAGATTGATGGTTGTGGCTCTGATGGATTAAGTTTTATATTTTTGTTAATTTGACTGCTTAATATGGTTTTATTCGCTATTGAGTTTTCGATATAACCCTCAGCTACTCTATCAGAGCTCCAACCACCGTGTCTTTTTATTGACGTAATATCCGCCCCTGAATCTGCCAAGAAAGTCGCCGAAGTTCTTCTAAAGCAGTGGCCGGTGTAGAGTTCAACATCTTTAAGTTTTAAATATTTAGCAATTTCCTTTGGCATATTGCTAATTTTATTTTTGCCGATGGCTTGTCGAGTACATTTCCCATTCCGACAGTTTATAAAAAATCTATTGTTTTCCATGTTGGTGGGACGTAATGCTTGGTATTTATGAATGATTTTAGTATATTGTCCTTGTTGTACAATGAATGATCGATTTTTATTTGTCTTAGTTTCCTTTACATTAATCAGCAGTAACTCATTGGAATGATTTTCAACGTCCTCCACCTTTAAGTTTACAAGTTCACATCCGCGGCAAGCACCTTTGAGTCCAAAATTAAGGCCACTTATAACAATGATAAAAAACAGGTAAATATATAGAATAATTACCATTACTAAGATACGAAATATTCATAGTTAAATCATGTATAGGTACTAACTTTTGTGGCCAGAAAAATTTCGTCAGGAGCTTCATTAAGAATTTTTTCCACATTTTGAGTCGTAAAAATTTTAGACTTCTTTGCCCAATGCCCTTCTGATTTTCTTTTTAAAAAAGCCAGTAATTTCGTGAATCTATTTATTTCAATGCTGTGTTTGATGCTTATTGTAGCTTTCAGTTTTGAGTTTATGCACCAAATGTATTCGGATTCTTTGTCTTGGATAAATAATCAAAATACACAAGAAGTACTTACTGATTCTGGAATTAATAGGCCTTTCGCACTTCTCCACGTTGAAAATTCTTCATAAGTTTTTTAAATAATTTTCCTTGGATTTTGTTGGAAGCAAATTATTTATAATTGCGGCAGCATTTGCACTGATGTAATCCAACAATTCACTGTCACTGTCGCTTTGATTTAACATCGTAACGTATTTTTAGAACATTAACTTATTTATAAAAATAAATTAAAATAAACTTAACGTTTATGTATTTGAAGAAAACAAAAACGCGGCAAATTCCTAGACTAATATTTTTTTGTCGGATAAGCAAAGGCATCAAGCTCATACGGCCTCGTCGGTTTTCGCAATTTTATTTAATAATCATAACTGCATAATAAATGCGAATTCCTTTTTCAAAAAGATGTATAATGCTTTATATACAAACTCAATGGTGTAAACACAGATGTAGTTCACTATAAATTTCGGTAAGTATTCCAAATTTAAATCACATTCTCCCCCTAGAGGATGAATGAAATTCAGTACAATTTTCTTTCCCTGTTTTTAACAGATTAAAAATGACAATTGTTATGTTCGCTTTTTGTGGCACAGAATGTCACTTTTTTGAGCAAGTGGTACGAAAAAATATTTTTTAGTTTCAGTTCCATGCAGGTATTTTTGTATAAAAATCGTAAAGCGGTTTGCAGAATCCACCTACAAAGTTTCAACTGTGTAGTCCTAATAGTTTCGGAATAAAGTGGCTGTGACATACACGAACAGATAGACAGACAGACAGACATGGCGAATCTGTAAGGGTTCCGTTTTTGCCATTCGGCTACGGAACCCTAAAAAGGAAAGGGCCCATTATTGAGCCTTGCGGTACCCCCATTTTTACTTTTAATACTAATGAATTTATGCCATTTATTTTTACTTGCTACATTCGATCATTTACTAATGATTTTACTAAGCTAAGTGCTTGTTTTTCCAGTCCGTAATGCTCAAGTTTTAGTAAAAGTGTGTCGTGCACGCAATCAAATGGATAGGTCGCTAAAGATGCCTAGTGCATCTTTAGCCTTTTCCCATTTGCTTTAGTAAAGTAATACAGTCAGTAGTGCAACAACCTGTGGTGAAACCATATTGTTGATCATGTAGGAAGTCATTCCGATTGGCACTTCTAATGGATTTTCAAATGATCGACCGATAAAGAGGCTAAAATAAATTACTTGTGAATGGGACTGTAGCTACATTTCATTGTTATCTTTGTTTCGACAGTCAAAAAGTGCCGGTAACTGGCCTACTTGAAATAAATGCATTGAAAATTAAAAAAATATGGATTGGATTGTAGAGATATACAACAGTGTAATTTAATCAAGATGACATTAATAACTTAAGGCTCGGGCTGCCTCACAAATTAGTGTCTGTTTAGGCTTTTTTCCTCAAAAGTCTTACTTATTTTCTTTTTAAGTAAATGAGGCGCCTCATGAAGTATATAGTCATCTCGACAAATAAAACACGAGTGTCTGTGACTCTGTCTTCCGTTGCGTGATTCTTATTGTTATGAGATGTTGATTTTGAGTTGAACATTATAGCTGGTACACCTGCTTACCTGCAGGGTCGTCGTAGCCCCACTTGATACTAGGTACATTTTCTATTAGGTATTTAACACTTGTTTGGCTAGCCTCGTTAGTCTAGTGGTCGCAATCCTGGGTTCGATTCCGGGTCGGGCAAATTGTTGTTGGGTTTTTCCATCAGGAATTTCTCAGTAGCAGCCACGGAGTCTGGATTTGTGCCCGGTTGATGGCAATAGGTTCGCCCCCTATTACATGGGACAAGAACATAACTGGCGAAATGTGGGTGTACTATTAGGTGCACCTCTGCCTAGCCCCTCGGGGATTACAGGCGTTATGTGATACTGTTGTCTGGCACTGATTGTGGCCGGTTAATGCTCTATCTCTATGCGGATGCGAGATTACGTCATGGCTCAATAGAGTCGGACGTCTGTCGCTACTCGAACAATCTATAATGTGTACCTAACAACCATGACTCCAGATCAGGATCAAAATTAAGCCAGCAGTAGCGCTTTGCCACCACAAGACATTTCATTTCAAACATGAAAGCTTCACCACCTATGAACACATTGATAGGAGACAGGAAATATTTACGACATCAACTGCAAGCCTATAACTTATCATAACATGATGGGATCACTGGGTGGCCAGGAGCCAGAAGGCAGGCCTTCTCAGAGTAGGCTGGGCGGCACACCAATGCTTACGGGCCGGTCATGTGTCTGCCTGGATTAGTATAAAGTTCTTCGGATAACATATGTATCTAGGTATGCATGTCTTTATAACTACCTAGGTATCTCTCTATAGATATTATGTATCCATTGTTCGCTAACGGCACTGTTATTTTTTGCTTAAAATAAACTTGGCTAGACCAAATATAGACAAACAAATATTCATTAAGTTTTTGCACAGCGGACCATGCGCGTCGCTAGCGCTGCTCAGAGTGCTCAGACATTCAACTAACGTACTAAGCCCGTCCGCGGCTCCACAGATTTTATTATAACTAATTTATCTCATCGATTACGTCCGGTAATGGCCAACGGCTTATTGAATAGGTCTTTTTGTGGCGCCTTTTTATTTGGAGATCGCGTCTAGAGCAGCCGGGCCGGGACCCCGCCGCGATGGCATCCACGGAATGCCTAAAAGGTGACTTGTGGATAAATTACGGGCATTTCTTCCATTTTAACGATTCCCTTTATTATTTAATTTATTTTTATCGTATGTTACACATTTGGCTTATAACAATGTTTGTTTTTGGGTCTCATTAGCATAAAGCTCACGCTGGGGTGGAAAAAATGCAGGTTCGGTAATTTTGGTTTGTCGATAGGATCTATTTTATCTTATGACGGGTGTTATTCGTTAAAGAGTTTCACGAGTCTCTAGGGCAGATAGTGGGATGTCTCAATTTGGTAATTTGTCGGTTTTTTTATCGCGTCTGGGATGTGACATAATAAAACAATTAATTTATGATCGCTGGTGGAGATGATTCCGATCAGTTTATCGCCGGCGTGCGCCGCTCCGCTGGACGTTAATTGTTTGATGTAACAAGTAATTTTTATTAATTGCTCTTTGATGGGTATGATACTGGGAACGCTCTCATATTCTTGTCTATATCATGCGGGAACTGTTGTATCTTCTCACAGTATTAATTAATCATTTTCACGTAATTTTGTCATTTAAACTAACAAAAAAATGTCCCCACATCCAAAGTCTTTTCACAGCAATGTCCAGAATAGCAACATAAATAAATCCGTACAATAGCTGGACAAACTTTTGTAATAGAGTGAAACAAAAACAATGTTGCTGTAACAGCTTGTTTTGTGCGAACACACAATAAGTTGTAAATCAATAGTGTCCTCTGTGTAAAAGTAGAACTGCAGTAATTTATTACGGGTCATTTACCCTCGCCTGAATACGCAACTTATTTGTTTTAACGTGATTTACTGGTTAAAAGGAAATGCATCTCTAATTTTTTTGGGTTCTAAATGAATTACTCAGAAAAGTGGGAACCGTAGAGAACTAAAATACGATGGAATATTTTTTTGATGATATATTTTTATTATATGTATAATAACAGCCATTCGGGTCGATCTTTATATAAAAATGCTAAGGCTAAGCCATCCTTGCCTAGGTTGGTCCGTCGATGGGTAAGTGGAGATTCTTCCGTGCCTCGGAAAGCACGTTAGGCCGTTGGTCCCGGCTGTCATTTGCAGATCTTTGACAGTCGTTACAGGTAGTCGGTGGCCCGAAAGTCTGCCAACCAGTCTTACCAAGGGTTCAAGGGGTATCGTATTACCTAGTAGTAACTGGGTTGTAGAGGTCAGATAGGCAGTCGCTCCATGTAAAATACTGGTATTCAGCTGCATCCGGTTAGACTGGAAGCCGACCCCAACTTAGTTGGGAATAGGCTAGGCAGTTGACGATAAAAAAAATCTTAAAAGAAAGACCAATTTATAACAAAAAGTATATTTTATTAACATTAAAAGTACATTCAATACATCTCACATAATTTGGTATAAAAATAAATAAATCTAGATTTTATTATCATTGGTTGAATAAGGCATAACTAAAGCAAGTTTGTAATACTTTTGACTGAAATCTCAGTTGTAACTTGGAACTGATTTTTGGTACTTGAAAGTACCTTCTAACCTATGGTTTTGGTCTCATATGTACAAATATTGGTATCTGGTTTTAAGACACTTTTGCTTATAAATACAACAACACGATCACTTAGCTTCATTAATTTATCACTACTACAGTAAATTCAGCACGTGTGAGAGTTCTGTGCCCTGTTTATTAAAACTTACAAGCCTTGTATTACAAGCAATAGGGAATATGCATGTAATTTTTTTTCACTTAAATCAATAAAATGCAGTATTAACAACCCAAGAAAATAATTAAAAGTTAATTTCAACTACTGCTTGTAGCACAAAAAAAAAAATTAAACCTCTACAATTTTCTACGACAGTTCAAACGTCCATGACTGTCGCGGCTATTCAAATCATAGCATTTGAAAACATTTCCCTATAACTGCCTTGTTTAAATCTAATTTTTTGCCCTTAATAAAATAGTTTATTGCAAGTGCTTTAATAAAGCAAAAAATGCAATAACAATATTATAGTAAAATCTTAGTGAAACTTTAAGTACTTTTCAACTAAAAGTGTTTCTTTGACACATAGCATTTGACGTCACTACCGGAATCGATGCGTTTTGTGTTTGCGTTCCGTTTCACCAAAAACACGCTACATAAAGTATTAAATTGTAAAATAAGTGTTGTATTAGAGAATTAAACAAGTTTACCACAATGTTTTTATGGCCGAATACAAGGCATTTTTAAGAAATAAAAAAAGTTTTATATTTCTTGATTATTATACCCTATTTTCTTGTAAAAATTTAATAAAGTATCACAAATATGTGTTAATCAAGGTAACGTTACTTCGAAAATATTTAGTCAACGAGATATTGATTTATGAATATGTTTAGTGCAGTTTTTAATTATTTATTTTGTTAAAAATGTGTGATACTAATTCGGTAAATAAAAAAACTCATATTATGCATCTAATAGCATTAAGTTGCGTAAACCCCGTAGCGGTTATTATTCAATATAATCATCCTTCCACCGACGCGCGACGGTGCCATGCTTCGATCGATACTAATCACAAGTGTTCAATTTTTCAAGCCCTCTATATTTGTTTTGATAATCGTAATTTACACGAACTTGTAAAAACTTCCTTGTATAGAGTAACTTGTGAACGTGTAGACTTGTGAGTTTTGATAAACAGGGCACTGCTCTCAAAAACTGCTGACCGTATTTTTAATCGACTTCTAAAAAGGAAGGAGGTTAGGTTTTCGGCCGTCGCGTCGTTTTTTTTTTAAGTTTTTATGTACACCGATTTCTCCGTGATTAGGTAATAGGCCGATTGACGTAGTTATTTGTTAGAAGTAGGTTATTCTTAGTATTAAAAAAATATTTTTTTTTGTTCAAATTTTTACCAAGATCGAGAGGAACTAATTCTAATTTATAGGATTCAACACGTAATCTTCCTCCAAGAGACGGAAGTTTATGTGTAAAATTAATACAAATTATTATGTATATTCGCTTAGTTAAGGGCCAGTCGTACTGGTACGGATGAATTGCGGATCGCCACTGGACACTGACAGACATTTCAGTAACCTGTCAATAGTTGCTTGAGCTGTCAAAATCGTTAATTTTTGAACTCAATGGTTCGATTAAATTGATTTTAAAGAGTTTAGCTCGTAATATTTGAATATATTTGAATAAATTGTATATTAATTGGATTTTCAGGTCTAAAATAAAATGTTTTTTAAAAGAAGGTTTCTCTTTTAAATAATGGTTCATTGTGCAACTGGCTGTTTATCGACCACGACCGCCTTTTTGTTTGTGACCAAACCTTTCATCACGGTTTTTTATTAAGTCACTAAAATGCTTTCTTGAACAGCTAGCTGAGGATTATGGAAACCTAAGCGTATCCCCTCCTATTCAGGTTGTAGTACAGTCCCTTTAGGGCGAGGAGCTCGCCATGTGTGCCCATCTCCGCGACCTGGCCATCATGGATGACGCAGATGATGTCGGCATCGCGCACCGTACTGAGGCGGTGGGCGATCATCACGCACGTGCGGCCGGCCTTTGCCTTGTCTAGGGCTTCTTGTACCACCTTGGATAGAAATAAAAAGTGTTATGAAAGAACAAAAATACAAGAAAGGTAGTTCTAAAGTAGGTAATGCAATTTCTGAAACGAAAATCTTCGATGCTTCAAAATTTAATGTAAGACAGATGATGCGATTGGCTGTTGATACTTCATTCAACTAATCATAAAAGTTTACGCTCGATTTATTGGTTAGCTATTTGTGTTGATTGTCGTTCCAGAAATAGGTTATTTAAGGACTTAGGGCAGTCCATGGTCTTAATTATTTAAAATTCAAAGTGACGTTATGGGGAGGTCAAATTAAAAAAAAAAAAAAAAAAAAAACAAGTACCACACCTAACCAGCCATACCGCTGGTTAGGTGTGGGCAAATAACTTGTTTTTTCAGCTGCAGTGAAATTTTTTATAAATAAATTGGCACGGAAGTCTAATTTAACTTATTATGGGCAATCAATATTATACCCACAACCCTATGCTGTAGCAATTCTACTGCGACCGCGAGTCATCAGAGTACCTAATGATCTAATTTTCAAGTTAAAAACAGAATTCCGTGATCACATTAAAATCGTCCGTCTCGTAGATCGTCCACGCCGTAGCAATATTGCTGCGGCCTGCGAACCCAAAAATCACGCATTGTGTAAATAAGTAGGTACCTTTTCGCTCTCGGTGTCCAGGGCGCTGGTAGCTTCATCCAGGAGTAACATCTTGGGTCTCCGAATGAGCGCCCTCGCGATGGCCACTCTCTGTTTCTGTCCGCCTGAGAGCTGCGTGCCTTTAGCTCCGATGTTGGTCTCGTAGCCCTGGTAATGTAATGTTGGACAGTAAGAATCTTTACAAAGTCGGAATAGGCAGGTCTACCAAATACATCGTTAAATGAGACAGAGTTTTTGTCTATTTGATTTAATAGATTAGTTAACAAAAACTGGGCCAAACTGCCTCGTTGGTCTAGGGGTCGCAAGCGCGGCTGCTGAGGATGAGGTCTTGAGTTTGATTCCCAGAGGGAAAGGGGGGAGGGGGTCGGAGTTATCCATCAACAATTTCTAAGTAGCAGCCATGTAGTTTAGTTTTGTGCCCGGTTGATGGGAATAAGCTCGCTCTCTATTAGATGAGACTTTAAAATGGACTGGCCGAAATGTGGTTGTATTATTAGGTGGTTGCCTAACACTTCGGGTATTACAGATATTGTTGATAAGTTAACCGATCATGTTGTTGTTTGCATAATGCAAAAAAAAACATTTTTAAAACTATGAATATTTATTTTTATTGAGGTAGTGCAGCACCTATGTAGGAACTGAATTGAGCAGTTTTTCATGATTGATTGACGAAATACATAAATGGCGCCCGCGCCGGTCACAGTCCAAGTAAAAACATACTTAGAAATACTTTGCACGTTATACACTGCACGACTCTCGAGGAATGCGTCGCGGTAATACAAGCAAAAACTCTCGATAGTAATCGTCTAGGTTTTATCGGACCAAAAATCTGTTATTCACGATCATGTTTGTTGAATCAAGCTTCCATACATAGAATCCCTGAAGATTCGCTAAGTTATATTTGCTTCTTGAAGTCTCTGACAAGTGTCGACTACCTCGTTGGTCTAATGGTCCTGGGTTTAATTCTGCTGGGTGTGTAAGTCTACATTTTCTCCTGCTATACTTCCCGCATGCGGTGTTACCCGCAACCTTGACGATATGCAACAGAGGGTTCCTTCACATTAGAGGAAGCGCTGCAGTGGAGGCAAAACAAGAGAATGTCAACTTGTACCAAAAACTCGCAATTGTAAACTATAGCTATCGCTATCCATACTAAATGTCGCTAAATATCATATCAAATGCGTATCATAATGAACAGGTCCTGTAGTAGCGCCACTGCAGCGCGTCTACTCGCCTCTAATTTGAAGGCGGGTAGTAGAAAAGACTTCTTACCAAAGGCAGTGACGTAATGAAGTTGTGTATGTTGGCCTGTTTGGCGGCGTCGATGACCTCGTCAGGGGACGGCATGGTCTCGTTGTTGCCGTACGCGATGTTCTCGCCGATGGTGCGGTCGAACAGGATCGGCTCCTGCTGCACGAAGCCGATCGCTCGCCGGGAGTCGATGAGGCGGAGCTTGTTTATGGGGACGCCGTCTTGAGCCTGGAGGTAAAAATGGGGTTTATATCAATGACTGCTGTGGATGAGAAACAATAGAAAGTGATGGAAGGTCAGCGGTTTAAAATACTAATAGATAAAGCGCTGAACTTAATTTGAGTAAATGATTTTGAATTTTCCACATCAATATTCTCGGGAACGGTAGTTTTTATTGTGTTTACACTTGGTCGCTAGCCCGAATTTGATTGCCTGTATAATTCGGACAAACGACCAAGTGTAAATTAACGGGGTCGAGTACGCCCGTCTTCGGACAATTTAGTCCAGCTCCCGTTTCGGTTACCCGACGCCAGTTTTCCTTTCACTCCTATCAGTGCACGCGGGCGCAGGTACTCAACTTCATTCAAACTACTCGTTGTCGTTAGCCCGTATTCCAATGCGATGACCAGAGTAATTTATGCATTGGGTGCCCGAATAAAGTAAGTAAAGTCTTTCAAGCACCCGAATTCGGGCTAACGACCAAGTGTAAACGTGGTATTACAAGAAATAGGTGGCTGACAGCAGCTCGGGTCGCATGTGAGACTTATAGGTTTGTTTTTACCTTATGACGGCAGGCATTCTAAACGACTACGACATATTATTTTCTATTTCTATACTTACTATACACTTTCGATTAGTACTCACATTTGAATTTTAAAAACCGCCCTTACTGCTTCCTATTAAAGACGCATTTAAAGTACACTTACCACTACTCCATCATCAGGATCATAGTACCGCTCCAGCAGCTGTATGACCGTACTCTTCCCGCAGCCGCTGGCGCCGACCAGAGCTAACGTCTTGCCGCGTTGTATCTCCAGGTCTAAGCTCTTGAGGACCTGCACCATTGGCCTCGTCGGATACCTGAACTGGACAGCCTGAAGGCTCGCTTCACCTGTCCCGACCTGTGAGGACATAAGGTTGATTATTGTTTGGACAGATTTGATTTTATCGTATGCATCTAGATTCAGGTATTTTTTGTAGTTGAAGGTACGTATTTGGAGAAAATAGGGCTGGATTCAAACTGTCTCATCAATCACACCTTTTCTTGTTCCTTTTCTTCATAGTCAAGGATCGAAACTGACGCTACAAAACCTTCTTCGTAGGTGTAGCACAAATTAGAATATCTACCAAAAAAACATGGACCAGGTGCGTTGTATTGAATGTTGTTTTAATACTGAAGCTCCCACTCCAAACGTATGATATATGATACACACATTTTTGTGACAAATGACATGCATGACATTGTGCGGACATAAATAATTCAAATATTTACGCAAAAGAATAAAGAATAAACGTACAAATTGTCTGACAGCCGGTTGAGCGGGGTCAGTGATCTTGGACTCTCGGTTGAGCAGTAAGATGACGCGGCCGGCTGCCTTGATGCCCTTTTGGAAGTTCGGAGCGAATGCGAAGGCCTGTGCTGCTGATGACGCACCCATTAATAGGGCTTGAGCTGACCTGGGTGGCGAAAGAAGATCTTTATTACTATAGGTGCACTGACTGCCTCGTTAGTGTAGTGGCCGCAGGCGCGACTGTTGAGCATGAAGTCCTGGGTTCGGTACCCAAGTCGGGCAAAGTGTTACTGGGTTTTTCATTCTGGTATCTCTCAGCAGCGGCCCAGAGTCTAGATTTGTGGCACTAAGCTCGCACCCTTTTACACGGGTCATAAACATAGCTGGTGTAATGTAGGTGTTCTGCGTATTATCAGGCATAATTTTATGTGCAATGTCTTGAAGCTGGTGTATACTATTTTTAAACGTTACTTGACCCTTGCGGAAAAGGGATGGTGTTATTCGTCCTGAGCCCATCTCTTTCTTACACTTGAAATAAACATATTTAAATTGTGATAAAGAAGTCTTTGAAACATTCCTATTATGGCCGAAGGTTTCTAAGATAAGCTTGATTGATCTTTGAAAATGTTAGAGGTCTTGCTAAAATCATATTACTCTTTGAATAGATCAAAGTGTGCCTTTATGTTTTTATTTGTTACTAGCTGTACCCGTGACCTGCGCTCGAGTCAAGTGGTTATAAAAATATTATTTCCATATTTGGATCGGATTTTGTAAACAATTCAAGGGTTATAATTTTTTATAAATGAGACTTTTTTATAACAAAAACCGACTTCAAAAACACATAAAATGAAAAATGACTTTAGTTTCTGAAGTCGGTGATTTTTGTTTTGATTCATTCAGTTTTTTTGTCACCGACTTCTGAAGCTAAAGTAATTTTTCACTTTTTTGGGTTTTTGAAGTCGGTTTTATTTATTGCAAAAAAGTTTTTTTATTTTTCCATTTTTAGTTATAATATCCTATAAAAATATTTGCTATGCATTTAATTTACATTGTTAACAATACATTTCATTATTCTCAGTAAAATGGAACTTAACATAAACTGTCAAAATCTGACCGTACTCCACTGGCTGTACTGGCTCCTTTTGGAAGTCGGTTAAAAAGTAGCCTAAATTCCTCCTTATAACATCAATTACATGCCAGTAACCGGAACAAACAGACAGACAGAGAGACAAAAATGTGTTTTTGATACAAGTACTTTCATATGCATTAAGTAAACAGCTGTTATTTTGAAATTACAAACAGACGCTTCAATTTTATTTATTTGTATAATAGATACGGGTAGATAAAAATAACTAGACTTACTTGAAAACAACATCGTAACCGATACCCTCATTCACAATCAAAGTTCCTCCGTAGTACAGTGAGGAAGCGATGACAAAGTTGAAGATGCCTCTGGACAGGCCGAAGACCAGCCCTCTGTAGTGGGACGCGTTCCTGGCGGTGACCAGGGCCGGGTGTAGCTGTTTCGCGTACTCCTTACGGAATGTTTCTTCGCGACCTAAGGACGCTACTGTTCGCACGTTGGCTACGGCTTCCACGGCTATCTGAGGAAGTTTTTTTTTTCTTAGGTTAAGTAATACCAGCCGCACGGGTCGATCTTCAAGGTTAAGCAACGCTTGCCAAGATCGGTTCGTGGATGGGTGACCATTCATTAAACAACGAGACTAAACAAACAACAACAACAGTCCAAGTTGGCGTTTAATGGATGCACGCTGGTCACACTATTACGCCACAATATGAATTCGTCGATTTTGAAGTTATTCATAGACGAAAAAAAATATTCCAAAGGAAATAAAAAAAAATTGTCATGAGCGGTGAATTTTTTTTTAACTTTCTTCTCCACTCTTCTAGAAACTCAATAAAAAAAGTCCCATGAAAATCCAACCACTATAAATTTCGTTCCACCTTATTGTTTAATTTCACTCAACTATAATATGTCCCATGGTCCATGCGTTAGTCCACAAGAATACTTAGTAGAATATTTATTTACCTTCGAACTCGTCTCCATAGTCTTCGCAGTGCCAGAAGACGCGTTGTAAGTCATCCTTCGTTCCTTATACAGCACGAAGACTATGATCGGCACGAAGGTCAGGGCTACCAGCCCGACTCGCCATTCATAGATCAGTGACAGGACCAGAGCGAAACCAAATGTGCCCACAGCTTGGACTACCGTGCCGATTCTTTGACCTGTGGCCTAGAAGAGAGCAGGGACTGGATTAACAAATGGGACACTTTGTAGCCCGATAGTATGATCCCGTGGGACACTTATGGAACTCCACGCGGGTGAAGCCGTAGCCGTAAGCTAGTTACTCTATAAAGCAACAAGCAGTGATAGACTAGTGGGGTACTTGCAAAGTCATAAGGTGTCAGGGGTCCGCACCTCTGATTTTTCGGATTCATGTGCGTATTGTGTAATTATTACTTGCTTCGGTGAAGGAAAACATCGTGAGGAAACCAAACTGGTAAAGCCAATTCAAAGGCCCGTGGGCAGCCTAAAAACTCTGACACCAGGTTCGGTTTAAGGCACTAACCACACGGTAAAGAAGTATCTAAATTGAACTCACCCCTTGAACGGCAGCAGCTTCACCAGACAGTCGCGCACAAAGAGCGCCAGTAGAGTTGTTCTTATCATCGTAGAAACCTATCTCCTGTTCTAACAGCTTGTCGAACATCGACAGTCGCAGCCGCTGGGTCAAGTACTCGCCCGCTATGCCGTAGAAGAACACCTAAAACGTAGACTCAGAACATATTAAATTGGTTAGTGAAAGTTCGCAGTCATGATGATTGATTAAATGCAGGGGTTCAAAGTGATAAAATTATCATAATAAAAAAATTGGCAAAATTGAAATGTTTAAGAACATACCGTGATGAAGTTAGTGATTCCCGAGAAGACGCCAATGCCGACGAATATCAACGAGAACCTACGAACTGCTGCCAAAACCTTCTCCTCGTCGTCATCGGAAAGAACCTGTCGACATCAAGAAGATAGTCAAGATAAAAATATTTTTGTTTTAATTCGAGGAATAAAGAAGTCATCCACCAGTCTTACCACGGGGTATCGTATTACCCAATAATCACTGGGTTGTGGAGATCAGATAGGCAGTGGCTCCATGTAAAATACTAACGACTCTAACATAGTTAGGAAAAAGACTAGGCAGACGAAGACCGAAGATGACCTCTTGGTCATCTTCAAAGTAATATAGATAACCAGCAACCACTATTAAAATTAAGGGAACGTTAAGGTAGCCCGCAAAATTCAAATTTTCTTACGTTTTTTGCAATTTGCAGGTCAGTGTCAGGTTGTATGTTGATGAAAAATGAGTCGCGCCAGTAACACGTAAGTATGTAGTTACAGAATTATAATCATTAAAATCATCAATATAACCCATATAACTTTTTCATGATAAAGTTACAGAATACGATTAAATGAACTTAGATATAGTTTTAAAATCGTAAGAAAATTTGAATTTCGCGGGCTACCTTGTCGCTTCCACCTTAATCCCATTTCATGAAAAAGTTATTAAATGGGATTAAATGTTGATGATTTGTTTTGTTCAACATACAGCCTGTCACTGATCCGCAAGTGCAAGAATCGTTTGAAAATTTGAATTTCGCGGGCTACCTTGGCACTTTCAACTTATATGTCAAAATGAAATGCCTTCGCACTGCTGGGACATCGACTTTTCCCATACTGGACTCTGGGGAGTCGGCTGTGGTCTACTACGCGTCTGGTCTACTGCGGGTTGGTACCTAGATGTAACATATCTTAAAATGGTTGTTTTAGGACGTTCAACGGTTTAAGAGCCGTATTGTTGGAAAAACAAAACAGGAATTGTCTAGATGCTTTGGGTATAAAACTTGGTAAGTCAGGTGATCTCAATTCTACTCTTAATACACTATATAAAAAAAAACTACTTACGCCAATAAAGTCTCCAAAGATGACAGCGAACAGTGGCATACAGAAGCCACTGAGCAGCGAACATATGCTGGCGGCGGTGACACTCCTCCATTCCGGCTTGTTCAGCTTCAACACCCTTAAGAACGAAATGTCTGGGGCCTTGTCTTCGTCTTCTTCGGGATCCTGTATAAAGTATCAATAAGTTAGTCTTTGGTTATATTATAAGGTCTAATTAACTGCCTCATTGGTCGAGTAGTTGCAAGCAAGACTGCTGAGCATGAGGTCCTGGATTCGATTCCCAGGTCGGGCAGTGTTATTGGGTTTTCCATCAGGAATTTCTCAGTAGCAGCCACGGAGTCTGGATTTGTGCCCGGTTGATGGCAATAAATTCGACCCCTATTACATATGACTAAAACTTTACTGGTGATATGTGAGTGTACAAGACCCCGCCATCTCCTTCGAACCTCAGCTTTACCCGTCGGGGCATACAACCGACCTGGGAATCGAAGCAAAGACCTCATGCTCAGCAGTCACGCTTACGACCACTAGACCAACGAGGTAGTGTGATCACACCTTAAAATGTATCGAAAGTAACCACCAACGTAAACAGTTATAAATGGGCGTACATGGTAGTAGCAATACTTACCCCAGTTTTCAATTCAAGGAAGTCGTCCTCGTCATCCTTTTCACTTATTACTGAAACTTCACGAGTTAGTTTCGACTTATCTGCAAATAATAAGGTTTTATTGAAGATTGAGAGTCCCAGAATCGTCAACAATTGGGAAACAAAGGTATCAATCGTGACTTTCTTAAAATTTTTATGATGTCAGTAAGCAGTACACGCCTCACAATGAGAGCAGTGTTGTTATTGACAAAAGCATTATAAACAATCTAAATACAGCGGACAGATTTCCGTTATCGACGTCTATAAGAGATGCTATTTGTTGAACAAGAAAGCCAACACTACACAAATTCGGCTTTCATTCGGCGAGTATCGATCGACAAACTCGGTTCTACCAGATGGGTGTAAAAAGACCCCGAAGTCAAAAGACACTTGTTTTCCCTGTCCTTGCGATTTTTGTTTTGGTTCTCGGTACTTTCTAGTTACAGAGATATTGGAGGTCAAAGTTCCAAATTTTTGACCAGTTTAAAAAGATACAAGTTTTTAATGTTATTTATAACTTTA
This sequence comes from Eugnorisma glareosa, assembly GCA_947578425.1. Classification (NCBI taxonomy): domain Eukaryota; kingdom Metazoa; phylum Arthropoda; class Insecta; order Lepidoptera; family Noctuidae; genus Eugnorisma; species Eugnorisma glareosa. The sequence goes on from OX387959.1 coordinate 11,325,298, forward strand.
CTTTAAATGCCTCCATGACTCCTGGATAATAAAATGCATCCATCAGCACAACGTTTGCAGTGCGTTGCATTGAGCGCTACCGAAAACCGTGATTTGTCACCCCAAAAAGTAGTTTTCCAGCAATATTTTTTTGCGTAGAGTTACTTACATTGATGTAGGTCCAGAATGCTTGGATGACGGAGTCATGAAGGGTTCCGTTTACACCTTGTATGAACAAACAGATATAGCATAATCAGCCTATAATGTTCCCAGTACTGGGACACACAGGCCTCCGCTTTATGAGAGGTAAGGCTTTAATCAACTACGCGGGCTCAGTGCGGGTTAGTAGATATCGGTTATGTCGGTTTCCTCACGATTTTTTCCTTCACCGTTTTTGAGAGCAGTGATGATGAATACACAAAAAAAATACACAAAGTGATGCGCCTGCCTGGGTTCGAACCCACAACTTACAGTTCGTAAGTCGGGGCCGCCACCACTGGGCCACCGCTGCTCTTAACAAACAGATATGTTTAAATAAATAGGTCAGTACCACTCTTCTCCATAGATCCAGGCATTGTCTGCAACATGACCATGTCATAGTAGTGTCCCTTCTTCGCCATCAAGTCGTCGTGGCTGCCGCTCTCCTCCACAGTGCCACTCTTGAACACATAGATCATGTCCACGTTCCGGATCGTCGACAGTCTGTGGGCTACCACCAGGGTGGTGCGACCTTCTTGTGCCTAGGAGAACAAAGGTAAGTCGACTCTTTTGATTGATCGCGAAATTGAAATATGGGGAATTGGATTGGACCAATAGACTCTAATAGTGGTCCAAGATCGAAGGGCAGACATTACCTATTTTCAGATTAACAAAATGTGTGGGATTGAGTAGTGTTAGTAATTTAGTTGGTACAATTCTACATGAACGTCTGCATGTACATGTTAGCTCGGCTGGCTATGTCTGGCGGCCCTGTGATCTTGCTCTAATCTCTATAGGCTTTTGTTTTGGTAATGCCACGTATCCATTGGAAACAATGTTGACACAAACATTTGATGTGACGAGATGTTCTTTTGTTTTTTTTTTAAGAGTTTTCTCGACTCCTCACTATCGTTCGTCACCAAATATTTTTTCATGCAAGATCTCCCGAATCGTCATCATCTCTTTATGAATACGGAACATAAGCAAGTGGCCAGGATCACTACCACTCTCCATTCTACCAGCAACTTTTCACTCGTAAACATACCCGTGAAACAATGTTGCACAAATAGTTGTGTACCACGAGCGTGCGAGCGAGCGTTGTGTTAGACGAGCGTATTCACTTAGAAAGATAGCTTTCTAAGTGAATACGCTCGTCTTACCACACTTGCAAGGATTTAGGAGGAGTCATAATTTCAATAGTGTTGTTATAATCGAAACATTAAAACTTGAGTCAAACAAATGATCAACCAAGGTCAGGTATACAGGGCGTATGAAACACCCCGGTGTTGTAGCCTATTTATTTTCTTTTTAGTAACTTAAAGTAAAACTTTACCTTATCGAGAGCCTTCTGTACCCTAGCTTCAGAGGATGTATCAAGCGCGCTGGTAGCCTCGTCCAGGAGTAATATCTTCGGGTTCCGTACAAGCGCACGTGCAATAGCAATGCGCTGCTTCTGACCTCCTGATAGAGAAGCACCGCGCTCTCCGACTAGAGTGTCGTAACCCTGTGTTCAAGAATTTTGTAATATGGACTTATGGTACCTACACATTTTCATTTGTGATTGATGTTGATTTGCGTGCTAGGCAATTTTAAATCCACCCATGTCAAAATTAACAAAATTATCTTTGAACTGAAATGGCCTAATTTGAGATCTATGTTTAGAAGAATATTTTTTTGAAAATTTTGTAATGGTTTCATAAGAATATAAATCTAATTGCAAAAGTAAGTACTCTCACCTACGGCAATTTTATAATAAACTGATGCGCATTAATTAGCCTGCTTCTTCTTCCTGACCGTGGTGTCAAACAGCACAGGCTATAGTTACCGATATAAAGCTAGTTGAAAAAGGACTTACCTTCGGCAACTTCATAATAAACTGGTGTGCATTGGCCTGTCTGGCGCACGCCTCGATCTCTTCATTGGTAGCATCCTCACGCCCATAGCGAATGTTCTCCCGGACAGTTGTGTTGAACAGCACTGGCTCCTGGCCTACCAGCCCGATCTGGTCGCGGAGCCAGCGGATCGATACGTCACGAACGTTGTGGCCGTCGATTAGAACCTAAAAGGAAACGGAACATAAGCTTTTTCTTTTGATGTAAAATGTTTATGACAAAGGACAGATAGTCCTGGCTAAAATGGTAATGGCCGGCCATGTCTTCCGCGCGACTGATGGACGATGGAGCAATCGAGTTCTGGAATGGAGACCGTGTAATGTGTTTTGGGAAGAGTAGACAGCCTCCAGCTAGATGAACCGACGACATTAAAAAAGTGGCTGAATCAGACTTAATGCAGAAGGTGGAGAACAGGGTGTTGTGGGCAGCCTATATCCAGCAGTTGACTGCTAGGTACAGATTGAATCGATCGAATGATTATTTGAGAGGGTCATCAGACAGACGAACCCTTGGACGGAGAATTGAGACAGCATATTAGTGCTTTAGCAAATAAAATGTGGGATGCCCTTGGACAATGGACTATGTCCAGCAGTGATCAGTACCTAATAAACTGAGTTGTTTGGAGCTACTATTTCTCAAGACTTAAAAAACTGCAAGAATTTTTTGGACACTGCAATTTAGAAAAAAAAAATAACCCAGAAAAAAATAGCTATTTAATCCGCTTCGACCGTTGACCAAACTTCTACATAGCGTGCACACTGCCCAAGTGGGTAATACAACCTACTTTCTTTCTAATACAAAAACCCAATAATCAAAACAAGTGCTGGCTTATTATCCTACTATTTCGTATAAATAAATCATTATCTATAGTTTTCTCGATTAGATAATGATTTATTTATAAGTACGTACTAAATAAAGCCCAAATAGGTAGGATTTGACTTTTTTGATGTTTTACTTAGTGTGAAATAAATAATACGCAACTAGATTACACTGGATAAGCTGACGAAATAATAGAGTATCGAACATCACACCAGGATGTAGATAACACGAAACATTTTACTTATATTTAGCCTTTACCATCGATATAGGTATCGATCTATATCATAAATAAGATGGCCGGTGTTTGTTCGCCACCAAAATAATAATATAAACACGGGTCATATTATGGTGTTAACTAGCGAAACTCCATGGACATGAGTATCGAAAACTAAGCATGATAAAATGAAAAATAAAGATTTTTGGAGTGAACGACCGCACGTAGTTTAGTTACCTGAAGTACCTAGTTAAGTATATAGTAGTTTAAAAATCGGTACATTTTGATAATTTTATTTTACCCACCACACCAGCTTAATTTTCCTAGTTAAGTTCGCGTGACCTCGAATAATAGGTACTTACGCTGCCATCGATGACGTCATAGAACCTGGAGAGCAGCTGTATTATGGTCGACTTGCCGCAACCAGAGTGGCCTACCAGCGCCACAGACTGACCACGTTTCACGGTGATATTAACACCCCGCAGTACCTGTGTAAAGGAAATTTATAAGTATAATAAGGTTTAGTTATCTACAAATCTAGACCAGATAACCCAGTTGTTTTAGAGTTCTAGAAATACTTTGCCTATTGGGTAATGTTTCATCGATTTTATGCAATACTTGTGTAAAATTGGAAATAAACTCGAAGGCGGCTTACTATATCTAATACCATAGGTCATAATGTGGTCCCATTATTCTGAACTAGGATAGTTACCATAGCATATGACATGGAGGCAGAGACAGTTTATATTTGTGTATGGATCTTTACGATGCGTGGAATAATCGGAACTTAAGTCGCCATCTTGTTTTTACAATACAAAGCGCCAAATGAAAAGAACCATTCAGCGCTATACAGGGTGGAAGGGAAACTGAACGGTTACCCACTGTAGGATCGGACGGTTCTGAGATGCGTGCGAGCACACGTGGAACTGGCATGATACATATAGGTACAGGATGGAAGGGAAGCCGACCCAAAAACGGCTACCACGTATTCGGTACATCGTACTGAATCTGGAGGGATTCAATATGATGTACCGAATAAGTGGTATAGTTCGATTCAAACTTTATGGCGGCTCGGAAGTTAGCTGCGAGTGGAAGTCTGCGCATTATACAGTCAAGACGATGCGTCCTCTGCGCCTCGCTGATACCAAAAATTGTGTTTTGCGCAGCTTTACGCCAACTTTAGCGCCATAAAGTTTGAACAGTTATACCTGCGCAAACCGTCACTCGCAGCTAACTTCCGAGCCGCCATAAAGTTTGAACTGAATTATAAGTACATAATTCTGAAGCACATCATTTTTCATCGGTTATTCAAAAACAATCTGCTGTTTCCCACAAAGTGCAATACCTGTAACACCGCCAAAATTTTTGGAACGGCTGATTTTTCGATGACAAATACTATGTGCTTCAGAATGATGGACTGAAACATCCTGTATAAGTAACATGCCAGTTCCACGTGTCTCACGTGTCTGTGCTCATAAACAAAAACATTATTAATTTAATTATCATCATGAATTGCAAATTTTACCTTATTACCTCTACCTATCACACGAGTAATGAATGAAATAGATAAACTGAAATATCCTTTTAATCTAGATAATCTTGTTTTTTATTAGACATTATTTATGTACACACAAAATACTTAACAGGACATTACATTAAGATAGAAGAGAGCACAAAGGTACTGCTGACATTCTAATATCTTGGCAAATCGGTGATATTTCAAAAAACTTTTAATTAATCGTGTTTTCCTATAGGCCAAGGCCGAAGCCTTTGAAAATGGTAAAAAGTGAAAAAAAAAAACAGAATTACACCCATTGCAAAAGAAAGAAAATATATTTAAAAAACAGGGGAAAAAGAAATTACGGGCGATTTAAGGTCGGGAAGGGTAAGAGGGGGAGGATTTAAGGTTGAAAAACGGTTTATCGCGATTTCCGGGAAAACTACAACTCTTAACGAAAAAATGTAAATGGCAAAGTTGTAGATAATTAAAAGATCTACAACTTTTGACTTTTCACTTTTTCACATAACCCTAAATTATCTGCAAATAATCAAAATAACCGACTTTTTGGTTTTTTATTTTTATCCCCCACATTTTTATTTTATTTTTCACGAAATTTTGTGAAAACTTACCGTCTTATGTCCCAAACACGCTTTTATAAAAAGGAATTTTTAAAATTCAAAATATATATTGTTTCCCCTTTTTTTGATATTATATCGAAAAAGTAACCTTGTTTTCAATCGAAAAATTTCATGTCATAAAAGTTGCTTTTAAAAAAAAGTTGATGGTTGAGGTTCATTGAAACCTCTACTTTCTGATAATGTACAACAAAATATACATTACTATGGAAAATTATCTCAGAAAATGCAAAAAGCAGTCACATTTTTTGGATTAAATCTCCTTCCAATACCATCTTTAACATTTATCAAACTAACTATTTTCGCATGTTTTTAGCAAACTCGGTTTCATGATTTTCGGTATCTTAAATTTTCAATGTTAAAGAATGTGATGATAAAAAACAAAATTTCGAAATCAACTATTTTCATTTTTTTTTTCATTTTCTGAGAAAATTTTCCATGGTAATGTATATTTTGTTATACACCATCAGAAAGTAGAGCTTTCAATGAACCAAAAGCGCACCAACTTTTTTATCGTGAGATTTTTCGATTGAAAATATGGTTACTTTTTCGATATAATATCAAAATAAGGGAAAAAATAAATGCCTTGATTCGAAAAAGTTTAGTAAGCAAGTTTTCACAAAATTTCGTGAAAAATAAAATAAAAATGTGGGAGATAAAAATAAAAAAAACAAAAAGTCGGTTATTTTGATTTTTCGCAGATATTTTTGGGTTATGTGAAAAAGTGAAAAGACAGAAGTTGTAGATCTTTTAATTACCTACAACTTTGACATTTACATTTTTTTCGATAGGAGTTGTATTTTTCCCGGAAATTGCAATAAACCGTTTTTCACCCACAAATACCCCCCTTACCCTTCCCGACCTCAAATTGCTCGTAATTTAGTTTTCCTCTTTTTTTAATATATTTTCTTCTTTTTGCAATGGGTTTCATTCTGTTCAAAATTTATTTGTTCTCAAAAATTATTGACCCTGGCCGTTAGGCGTCTCAGCGCATAATGACCTTTCTCATGTGCCGATTACTTAGTATGACAATTTTTTAGATAAAGTACCTAATTTAACCAAGTCGTGTGATCTCCACTCTAAGGTTAACTTCTAACGATTTTTAAATCTATGGTTAAATCTGTGAAACTTAGACATAGGTAACGCATCTGAGTAAAACAGTTCGTATCCCTTAACAAAACATAATGAGTAGGTAGGTAATCCTTCAAATTGGACTTAAACGACAGCCTTCAAAACAGGGAACCCTTCACAGCTTTGTAGTAAGATATTATAATTCGGCAATATCCTCCCAGTGGCAACAATTGAAACATTCGATAATTTTGCGGTGACTGTATCTTCGCATTATTTCCGTAGCGATAACAACGTGGCACATAATTGATACGTCACAACACGACGCAAATCAATTTATATTTATGTCTCCGCGCAAATCAGTGAGTCAGACTGTTATTGGCAAATTATTGCATAGTATCGAGAGATACCTATAACAATCAGCGCGTCAAAGCAACTTGAGTTTTTAAATCTCACGCGATTCGATGTAGGTACTTAGTTGTACTCCGATTTCCCCTGATGAGATTTTAAAGAAAATTAAAGCATTTTTCAGATTCCTGTAGTCGTTAATCTATTTAGTAAATCTATTACTAATCTATTAGTTAATCTCCGCTAAAATTGAAGCAAAAGGCACACGCGGGGAAAACTTGTTCAGCACAATTATCAGGCACCTCTCCCACCTCCGAGGAAGAAACAGCTAAATAGCTATAAACTCTTTTCTCGCTCAAGAAATGTACAATAGATGTTCATACCGTGTGAGTAAAAATGATACATTTGCCTATTCTTCAAACAAACAACTCGTTTTTAGTTGCTAGTTCTATTCGCTTCTTACTAATAGCCGGTGGTGGAGCAGATGCCTATATCAGAAAACAGAATCATTCGTTCATAAATTATAAAAAGCAACTCACCGGAACATCAGTTCTTGACGGATAATGGAACACAACGTTCTTCAACTCGATGTTTCCTTCAACCGCCTTCGGCACAGTTCCCTTGTTCAGCAGAGGGTTGATGCAGGGTACATTGTCGATCATGTTGAAGATCTGTGCGCCGGCGCCGCGGGCCGAGCCGAACACCTCCATCAGAGTTGACGAAATGCCGAAGTTAGCTGAACCCGTCATTACACCGAAGAATACCTGCGGATGTCATATTTTTTGATAATTAATGTAAATTAGGACGTAAAATAGGACCAAGATAATTTGCACTTCTTTTAGTCGCTCTTATTATTATGAAACTATATCACTATTAGGAGTACTAAGATAGGACTGAGAAATTCACCCTTAGATTAAAAAAAAAGCATTTTCAACAACGCTTTCCTACATTTTAATTTCAGTGATTAGCCTTTTTTTTCCCATTTCAGTTGGATAATAATAATAAACTGCAATGAATATGCAAAGATATGATCCACTCAATAAAACCTGCTCATATAAAAGCGACTATCTTCATACATTACCACATATTAGTTGCTAAATGATGTAATCAAACTTATTCCATTTTATATTATTTTTACGATTATTCATTATTTACGTGATTGTAATACAAAGGGTGTAACAAGAACCTTAACGAAGCCGAAAGGTACTTGTTCCCCTCGTCATTGCGATATTTTTTTTGTTCTAGACCATACCTGGGAACCTTCTAGTTACGGAGAGATTGGGGGTCAAAGTTCCAACTTTTTTTAAAATAAATTTTTAATGTAAGATTTTTACTTTAAACACCTCCACGACGCCTGTACTATTCAATCCATCCATGAGCACAATGTTTTGAGTGCGTTACATTGAGCCATACTGTAAAACGTGATTTTTCACCCCGAAAAAAAAAAGTCGTTTCCCAGCGATAATTGTTGCGTAAAGTTACTTAGTTTGATGTACATAATGCGGCTTCGTGAAGGGTCATGTTACACCCTGTAGTCTAAAGCTGATGAAAATTCATCTGACATTGCGAAAATGATAGTACCTTATTGCTATAATGCCTACATAATCTACATACCTACCTATAAAAATAGAGCGATTAGAAATTCCGTACAGTAGACATTATAATTTATTAGGATTTTAGAGTACAGACATTACGTGTAAGTTTTTAAAACAAACCGTTATCAATATTATCTACGCTTAGATACAATTATATCAGGAATCGTAAAGTGGGCGATAGTGGAAAGAGCAAGTACGCAATCGCATTCGGTTAGGCGATATTTTTCGCACATTGATTCGTTGGAAAGTTGAAACGCAATCAACGTTCGGGTCAGCGCCGAAAATTAAATATCCAACAAATGCTCCGCAGACCCTTACGACATTTCAAATTACCAACTGGCCGCGTTGACCCGAACGAAAGAGAACAAGAACTTTATAGAGTACTCGTAAAACACGGGCACAAAAGATATTCAAGCTTTGTGCTTATACGTCCATCACCCAATTTACCTTAGCTCAAAAATACTGAATGGAACTTACAGCTATCATGGTGGAGACATCGTAGTGGTCGTCGCTGATCATCAGCTGGTAGCCGAACCAGAAGGAAAGAGCGTAGGCACAGAAGATGCAGAAGAACAGCAGTCCCATAGCTAGTCCGTTGAACAAGCCTGAAATAGTCGCAGCAGTAAGAAAACAGGACAAAACCAAGACCAAAACCTTTTCCCAACTGTGTTGAGGTCGGCTTTCAGTCTTACCGTCTGAATACCAATAATTTTCATGGAGCGTCTGCCTATCTGACCTCAATAATCCACTAGTCATCTTTTGACAAGACTGGGTATCAGTCTTCGACAGTCAAAGATCTACAATGAACATTCGGAACCAACGCCTTGGAGTGCTTAACAGGTTCGGTATCTAATGGACCCATCTACGGATCGTCGACGGCAAGGGATTTTTCAATCAAATCAAATCAAAGCATTTATTTCAAGTAGGCCAGTTACAGGCACTTTTGAACTGTCGAAACAAAGATAACAATGAAATGTAGCTACAGTCCCAGTCACAAGGCATAAAAACTGTGAAAGTACTGTAGTTGCCCATTCCCTAGCGTAGATCTCTATGGAGAAGAACGGGCAAGAAACTCCATGGACACTCTTTTAAATCAGCATATTGTTACAAAACCTTGGTTACATCATTCATATTGAGATGGTACATTATGTGAGAACGATGTAGCAAGATGTGCACGTTAAAAGTGACATTGAGTGAGCATGACATACTCTCAACCGCCAGGGCACATTCAAGTCGAGAAAGGACGTAGGCGTGAGCCAAGCATTTTTGTCAGCGATATAATCGTCCAACTTGTAATATGCTTGCTTACATAGTGTGCGTTTAATGCATGTTTTAAATTTCGTCTCATTAAGTTCAAGAATACTTTGTGGAATTTTATTATAGCATCTCAAACAGTACCCCATGAAAGATGAATCTACTTTAGCGAGCTTGAGAGATTGACAATATCGTCAAAGTCGCGGGAAACAGCTGAATAAGGGGCGCACAGAACCGGGAAGTGTGGCAGAAAAAAGGGAGGCCTAAACCTAGCAGTGGGTGATTCCGGGCTGATATGATGATGAAGCGTTGTTTAACCTTGAAGATCAAGAATCCAAAGTCTGCTTACCTTTCTTAATGTTGATTTTCCTGGCTTCATTGAGATGTCCTTCGTATCTCTCAAGCTCCTGTTTTTGTCCGCTGAAGGCATACACGGTACGTATCGCCGAGATAACTTCCTCGGCGATGGCACCAGCCTTGCCTGATGCTATGGCTTCTTTCTTAGATAGACTGGCGGCTACCTGTCGAAATAAATTATATTGAGAAACTTTTCTTTAAAAGTAACATACTAAAGCAATGCTCAATCGGGGACGTTATCATAAACGCCCCAAATTTTCTTTTGCAACGACGTTGTCGCATCGCTTCGGCCGCTATCGATTCCATAATTCGAGTTCATGACAATACTTATCAAGTCATAGCTTGCGGTACTCGTGGTTCGTCGTAGGATGTTGAAGAAGCAAACGAGTTCTAGAGTGCAGACCGCGTATCCGTAAGTATAACGTAGGCCCCTTCCTAGCTAGGTGGACCAAGGACCTTGAAAATTGGCTGGGACATGAGGAATGTGGAGGAAAGGATATTGTGGCTCAGTTTGAGAGAAGCCTATGTCCAGAGGTCCGGGATTTGACAGTTATGACGTTTTTAGACCACTGACCGATCTAGAAACATTTCGGACTAAGGAAGTGAAGCAGGTCATGTCATTTAAAAAAATTATAATAGTTGAGGTAGGATGTAGATAGGAAGGTCACAGGATGTAACGTCTTACGTTACAATCTTCTCGTACCCACGTAAAATTCATATTGTTTGAAACAGGAAGTAAACGTGGATAATCCAAGTGGCTGAACATTTATCTTTTAATCGATTTACGTCTTCTATTCTGTCCTATCAGTTACTATGTAAACAGTTTTGAGTATTTTATTGGCGTTCCATATTACAGTACTTACTAACATGGACCTAACACGAATTACACAACAATTCAACTTATTTCTTTATTCTTGATTACAATTACCTTTTATCTTTTGCGACAACGTTTCATCATTGTTTTAGGATTAAAGAGTAGGTACCTACTACAGTCAATTGATTGTTGCAATTAAGGTTTAATTACTTACGTCAATCAATTAACTACCACTATACAACTACCATCAATGGCAATTGATTAATGGAACCTGAATTTAATATTACCCAATACACCACACGGAGTACCTACTCAACCTAGCGAATACAGGTAGGTAGGGACCACCACAGAACCTTTAGTTAAATGTTCTGAGCATACCACATCAAGTACCTACCAAAAGCTCAACTTTGTAGTGTCTTTGCCACCAATACCTCTGTGACAGTCTTTTTCAACTCGATGTTCTCGATATTGTAATGCACAACATCTAGAACTGTACTATCACAGATCGATCGATCGCCCCTACTTAGGGCTTCTCGAGTTGCACTCACACTGAGGATTGTGCCAGTTTCTATTATCTGTGCTGATCTATATTCGATAATGACGCGATAAGCTGCGTCAGGTTAGACGATTTTTTGCCAATTGATGTTGATACGCTCCTATCTACATCAATTTAAGTATGGGATGCTATCTGAGGATGTTAGGCCTAATCGGTTGTTTGATTGAACTTTTTAAAAGGTGAGTAGTTCGCGGTCATTTACGGCAGACCAACTCATCCATGAAATAAACTACATTGGACACAATTATGCTGTACTTTTGATATTTGTACTTTAGAATCCCTCCGCGTCTGGTGGGCTGATGCCCGATGGTAGGGTTGTGTCGGCTGTAAGGCGGGTAGTTGCTTCACCCACTCGCAGTCATTTACGATATTTTTAGGTGAATGTGACGCATTTTTTTGCCCTCTAAGTATTTTGGTGTTTTTTTTTAATGCGTCATGTTTAGCGCAAATAAATGTACTTTCTTTTTTTTCCCTCAATACCAATGCTGTTCATTTTTAACAATATTAGTTGCGTGGTTTACGTTAACTTTTCAAACATTTGAAGAAGAGCATTTCACGAATTTCCTATTGAAGGATTTGTTTGACGTCAGTTCTTATGTGGCGGTTCTCATAACTGACACCACAGTACTAAAAGTAAATAAAGGCGTGGAATAAAGGATTGGAACTGATCATGCCGTGAGTGGGTGGTTTTCTGAAACTGGATGATCTATGTCAAAAGACCTATAAAGCTTTAGTTGGGAGTTTGTTGTGCCACTTCCACACTGTCGTGTAGGTAGTGGTAGGCGTTTTGGGGAACTACATGTCATGTTTGAATTTCGAAGTGCTAATTTTTAGCCATGCTGATCATAATTTAAAAAAAAATGATTTTGATAAAAAAAAAAAAAAAAACGAATTGAAATGAAACTTACCAGGCCAGCGACTCCCACCAATGTCATCGTGACAGGGAATGATATGAGACACAATAAAGCCAGCTTCCAACCCTTGATAAGAGCCATGATAATACTACTGAAGAACGACGCTTGGTAAAACAGGAATGTCGCCAGCTTCTCGCCGATACCATCTTCTAGTTTTACTATGTCACTGTAAGGAAAGCCATATGTTAATTTGGAAATAGTAACCTCAAGAACACAAAATAATTCGCGAAGGTTTACGCAGAAGTGTACAGACGCCAGTACATCAAGCTACCCAAAACCGTCAAACTTTCCCAATTAAACTTGAAATTTGAAAATCTATTATAGACAGATTGTGCAGCTTGACGTGCTGGCGTCTGTACCTAGCTACATCCAAAGTTCGCTCCGTTATGTTTAAGTTCCATGTAATGGGGGAGAGTCTATTACCATCCACCGGGCACAATGCAAATTCCAGGCTGCTACTGAGAACTGGTGGAATATCCCAATAATACCTTCCCCAATCTGGGAATCGAACCTTGCGACAACTAGACCAAGAAGACTTTTAATCTGGTTAAATGAATTTATCTAATCTCCGGGTATGGGTGTGTCCTACACTTTAGCTAATTGAATTTAGTCTTACCTGTTAATTTTGGAAGCTATGTCCCCGTTTTTATGCACATCGAAATACGCAAAATCTTGATTTAGAGCTGCTTTTAGATATTCTTGTCGTATTACGTACACCTGGATTACAAGTTAAAATTTTACTACACGAAAGAGACAAAAATAAATTAGAATAATAGTGCAGCATGATTCTTTTGGCGCGTGGCCATGGTCGGAACTAACGCTCTTTCAATATAATTTCCACAGACAATTTCACAAATGTGGTTAACAGCGCCCTCCTGACATTATCATTCAATCGCCAAAAGAATCTTGCTGTACTATAATACATTTATAGAGCAATACATACTTGGTTATACGCAGCGATGTTCATCAGCGTAGTGGCAGCATACGATAAAGCAATAAGTAATACTCCTATAATAACGTTGTAAATGGCAAAGAAGAACAGTGCGTCCAGAAATTCTTCTCCAGCTTGTTCATTGGAGATCAAAGGATTTATCAAGGATCTTCCATAATCCACCATAGCATCCAATAGGTACGCTAGTAACAGAGTGTTGAGAGGTGTCGATATTGCAGCAACCGTCGAACATAGCAGCGCCAACGTTATGAAAATTTTGTCCTTAAGCGTCGCAAATCTGAACTGAAAGGAAAAGATTTGGGTAGAAGATATGATCATATTGAACAAACTAATACCATATTTAGTGGTCCGGGTAGACTATACATAGGTATAATTTCGAAAGTGACCGCAGACCGCAAACGGCAGCGGCAATCGTAACGACAGACCGCAGCCATACTACTGGTGTCAATGTAACTCATTAAAATTGCCTCCATTGATGGCACCACCGTCGCCGGCTGCTGCGGTCGTACCGTGACCGCAGACAGCGTAGCAGACGGTGAGACGGCATGCATATACTTCAATCAACTTATCTGTGCAGGCGGGAAAACATGGCAGAGAATTAGAGTAAATGTATGAAGTTTGACAAATCGATTCATTTTGTCATGAAAAGCAGCGTCACCTGGAACTGCAAACTTAAAGTGGTCATACTGTATAAGTTGTGCTGTCATCAAACCACATCTAACAGAGCGATATTATTTGACAAATTAATTTATTGTATTGTAAGTTGTAACTGAAGAAGAAACATGCCGGCTGTTATTGAAGTTGTGACGTCGGCGTTGGGAATTAAAATAGCAACTGCACGGCATCGGCATCGTCACTTCGGTTATTGTCACCTTGGAAGATATAGCACCTAATTGTAACAATTTTCGAAATGTGTCAATTCAATTCAATTCAATTCCTATATTTCAATCAATACAATGTAGCCTACATTTCCATTTTAAGATTTTGAAAAAAAAAACTTTATTCTAATGTTACATTTTTTTTTTTTAACCTTTACCTATGATTCTCTATCCTGAACACGTCCGAACTTACCTGATAAACGTAAATGGCTACATGAACATTCCATTTCTATTATTGAGTTAACTTATGTTCGCGTGTAATGACGGTTCATGGCTTGAATGCTAATTAGGTAAAAGCATGAGCCGAAACGGATCGATGATGGTAGAAAGATAAAGTAAGTGCGTTTTATACGCACATTCAAAGTGACAGGTTAAAAAACCGTGTAATGATTTCAATGGCACTAACCGTTAATTACTAACTACTTAGTTTTAAAATGGTGGAGGAAAACATTGTGAGGTATTACCCCTATAGCCGGACACTGCCCCCTAAGATACGGGCCTAGCCTTATTTAAGGGATAGTATTGATCCTATTGTAGGTACAGACGCCATCACATTAAGCTACTACAATCCGTCATTTTCAACTTTTACGCTAAAACAAGGTTGATCGGAAAAATTTGACAGTTTCGGGAAGCTTGATATGCTGGCGTCTGTACTTACAATCTTTTTACAGTCCAATGTACTTGAACAATGTACTTTGTGTTTATATGACCTAGAACCAAAAGTTCGAAAGCAACCAACCCGCACTGGCCATTCCTTTTCATAAAGAGGCCGGTGTCCCGACAGTGGGAACATTTAATTGTAGGTTAGGCTTTTGGTAAGTAAGAGCCTTCCCAACAGTTTGAGATAGCTTTCTCATTAGCCTTTTTTGGTATCTCAATTTACTAGGGGCCGGTGCTTCATTTGCGGGAATCTAAAGGTCTACATTATTTTCCTACTTCGGGGCCTCAGATTTTTGCGTTGCTAATTCGCGACATTATAGTAAGTGGTGTGTGGTAAATACTGGTTTCGTGTATGAATGGTCAAGTGCATTTCGATTTACATATTTAAGAATGAATCATTATTTTATATTCTCTTTTCCTGACTAAGTACCTACAAGTTGGTATCTAGAAATGCGGCTGGCTATCAAAGTTAGATTTTCTAGGACGTCTACACAACATTGTTTACCGTGTCACATTCTACTTTTTAACGTTTAGTCGTAATGGTATGACGATAAGCATGGTTGTACTCACCAGTGTTATAAAAGGTATACTTGGAACTTCATCTTTTTTCGTATCTGGTTCTGAACTTCTGCAAAAAAAAAAAGGCAAATAGGTATAGTGGTGTACCTAACTACATACAGCACATTGATTCGTTATTTTTTTTAAATGAAGGTATTAAATATGTATTCTGGGGCTGCGGACACCGCTTTAGTACCTAGTGAACATGGTTATTTTGTTAGATGATTTTTGAAAGATTTTGATTAGGTACTGCAATCCCTGAAGGTGAACACAAACCTAGACTTTTCTGGAAGGAACTCTTAATTAAGAATGCTTATTGGCAATAGCAGATAAGATCTAGTTATTTGAAGGCATATAAATACGTATAGTTATGTATGAGCAATGCTACAAACGTAAGATGAGATATTAAGGTTAATTATTTTATAGCTCATTAGCAAGTGTTTCAAATTATTTTATTATTTTGTTGGCCATGTGGTGTAAAATCAAAATTACAATTGCTGGAAAATACGCAGATATGTTTCTGAAAAATCACAAACTAAAATATTTTCCAAGTAATTGTGTACTGTCATTCATGGGTTTCTACCAGTTTTCACTTTATAAATGGGTCTTACTTTTACCACACGACTATTCAATGTGATTTTACGCAGATTACTGCTAGCTCAATTGGATTTGCAGTGGTAACTTTAGAATTTCCTCCAGATATATAGCCTTGGAAAACATCGTATGCTAGCTATCCGACAAATGACTTACATATACGCAATGGGCCTGGGAGCTAGACCCACTTGCTGTAACAGAGGGAAGGACTGCACCCCCGTATTGAAAATTGGAGGGGATTATACTGCATTTGTAAACTAAGTATTTTTGTATGAGATTCACACAAAAACAGTTTGACTTACATTGTTTATTAGTGTATCCCACACCAAACACACGTGGTGTTTGTACTGACCAAGGTTAGGATCAAGGCTACTGCTGAACCCGGAATTGTTCATTATGAAGTGTTTAAGTGCGGCTTAGCTCCGATTTTATTATCGTTTTAATCAAGACATTTAGGTATAGGTACTGGATTTTGGCGTGTCGGACGCTGGAAATGTACAGACGCCTGCACATTAAGGTACCCGAAACTGTCAAATATTCCCAATCGACCTTGAACCTAATGCTTTAGAAACCTATTAATGTTTGACAGATTGTATTAGCTTGATGTGCTGGCGTCTGTACTTAGAAAATATGAAGGTAACTTTGATAGATATGTAGGTTCGTCCTACAATCTTGAACAATAACAAATCGACGCGAATTACCTTTTGTTTATTATATGGTTTTGTTATCAGTAACAAAGGAAAATTATTTGTTTAATCCAATCAATTTACACGCAGGATTTACGCTCGTAGATAAAAATATTGATAGATGCCTAATATATTTATAATTTATCTTGAAAAACTGTATTTTATCATATCACGTAACATTCCGGAACGAAAAATCGAAAGTCAAATAAAAATCGATAACAGAAACCGGGCATCAGTTAAACATAGTTCGTTTATTTTTAACTCATGGGTAAAGACTAAAGTATCGCCGAAAAATGGGAGAGCGTGCCAGCCAGTGTCATGATGAGATCATTTTTAATCGGTCCCGCCCGGCGAAATAGTATGTTTCATATTATGCCTTTAACTTGATAATTATAAATGTGTAGTTTAATGTAATCAAATTGTAGCGTGCGTCTGGCTTGTTCATCATTATTAAGAGTTGCTGATCAATTGAAACAATTCGCGTTCAGTGTCATTCATGCTTAGAGTTCCGTTTCTACAGATTGTGTTACGATTTTATTCCTTATTTATGTAGGTATAGTTTAGTCAACAATTATTCTGAAATGGTATACTTACGTGTCAGATTCCGGAGTTCGCTGAAAATCTCCATTTAACGGGTCTGGCAATTTGTTCTTATTCTCTTTCTCTCCAGGCTTTAATTGCCACCCGTTTCCTTTAGGGTCCTTCGACATTATAAATAAATTAACTTATAAACAATTACACGGAACTAGGAACTACACTAACACGTTTGTTACTGTGTATAAACACTCATTGTACTAATGTTTAAAGTGTGAAATTTATATATACGGTGCCACGTTTATCCGTGGTCGTCCCATCCGCGACTAAAGTATCCATGATACGTTATCAATTTATCAGTTCGATAATAAAATGATACATGAAAGGTACTGTAAAACCAAAAGTCGATTATAATAAAAACGTTTGGTTCATAACGGTGTGTGTACGTCAATGAGCACCTTGACTTTGTAGCGGGAAAGCTACAAATAGTCTGAAACTCGACGCGAAATATAAGTTTTACGGAAGATCTGGCGTTTCTAATGAAAATGTGCGTTACACTCGCAGGTAACTAGATATACACTTATAAGTGTGGAATTGTCTCTTCAGTGATTCTTCTATCTTTCGAGAATCTGGGTACTATGTAGGACAAGTTATTCACGAAAAGAATTTTCATGAATGGTTCATGGATGATGAATGGATGGATTTTAGGATCAAATGTAGTATATTTATCCTAGAAAAACATACGAACATCTACTGTAGTGACATTAGTTTGAAATTCGAAAAGTTTCAAAAGAGTTAGTGGTGATATCTATCTTTAAAAACAAATGAGTTCGATTTCGAGTTCTGTGCAAGGGGCTACTCTAATATCGGCGGTGCCGGGTGCGATCATTAAGGAGGTTCAAAATCATTTCTAGTGCACACTTTCACACTTAACACACTCTTTTAAGTCAGCTCCAATGTTTGGCATTATTATTTGTTGCTATGATACCATATTTATTTCCCACGGTCGCGCGGTCAAGTAAATTTATAACGGCATTACACTTAATTAAAAATAAAACAAAATGGATCGGAAAGCTTTTCTCTATAATCACTTCCCCTCCGAATGAAGGGAACTTTCAGAATACTAAACGTTTGGCTGAAAACATGTAAAGCTTGGCGAGGGGCGAGTGTTTGCTGTCTCCACACCCTCGGTGTTATCGATTGCGTAAACAGCTGGTTTAAGGTTGTGATGTTGTGTCGAGCGCGGCTCTAAGCGAAAAAGTAGTTGAAACTACTAAAAAACACGACTGAAATATTCAATTGAATATGAAATTATGAAAATGGAATGGGCCTCGTCTGCTTCAAACTTTTGTTTAATTTAAAATGTGCTTGTTTTTTGCTTTTCATTTTTTCAGTCGGGTTTTTTAGTTATTTTACCTACTTTTTAATTTAGTAACGTGAAAGATTTTGCAGATATTTAAGTTATTTTTTTATACTCAAACACGATTTTTTCCTTTTTTAGGGTTCCGTACAAAAATGGAAAAAACGGAATCCTTATAGGATCACTCGTGCGTCTGTCTGTTCGTCCGTCTGTCTCAGCCAATTTGCCTCGAATCTACTGGACCAAATCTGGTGAAATTTTGTAGGGTGTAATCCTATTACCCAAACACAGATGTGCAAACCAAATATATTTTTTTTTTACAATAAGGGTAATTTTCGGATTTCGAAGAAAAATTAGGAAATCAAAAAAACATTTTTGCAGCCCATAATGTGTCATATATCAAATGAAAGGGCTCGTTATGAAGATCTCAACTAAGTTTTTGTTATTATGTTGCGGGACTGTTCCAAAGAGATACCGCGGCTCTGGAAAAAAAAGGGCAAAAGAAGGAACATGGATGGGTTTTAGTCAGTAAAAGTCTGACACTCCCTCCTACTCAGCCCAGAGCGGGAGGAGTTATTTGATGACCTCCAATCCGAAAAAAAAAAATAGTTTTTGTTAATATTGTAAAATAAATAGTTTTGATTTTATTCAATGAAAAAAGACGAAAATTGACCATTCCCCCCCGATCTCCGAAACTACAGACTAAAATTTTGAAAAAAAATACACAATATAGTTCATTGCTTGTAGTTTTGTAGATTACAGGAAAACCTATGAATTCTATCAATTGAAAATAAAGGGGACAGATTAGGAAATAAAACAAAAAACAAAATTCAACTTCAGTAAGAGTACCTATTGTAAAACATACCACAATTGAATAAAAACATTTGACTTTGGCATTGTACGGGACCCTCTCCACGTGAGTTCAACTCGCATTTTTCGTCACTTTTTTTATACGATTTGTCGCTTCTAATCTTAATTTTGATACTCGATGGTATTTGTTGTATGTATTTTACTGTTCTGATTCAAATGTCATGTTGTCATTAGGAACATAGTATTTTGGAACTCATATTTTTATAAAAAAGATCCCATCTCCAAGTAACAATCGTTATTTCTCGCGAAAATTGCTTTTAGATTTAGGAAAGTGTAATACAGGTACCTATACATATTGAAGAACAGACGCTAGCACATCAAACTACCCGAAACTGTGAAATTTTCCCAAACAAACCTTGAACCTAATGGTTTAGCAATAAAGATGAAAATCGATTCAAGTTAATTTGTCAGATTGTAGTAGCTTGATAAGGTCGCGTCTATACAAATTCAGCGTCAAGTTTCTAATTTGGCTCACGTTGAACAATAAAAATGAACGCAAATGTGAATAATGCACTTAATTAAAAATAGTAGATTGTACATCAAGTGCATAAAATAGGTTTTATGGACGAGTTGTACACTTTACTTTTCACTTCGATTGCGAGGAAATTAAACAGCAACATGTAAATATTGTAAAATAATTAAAATTGAAAGTTACAATAGGTAACTAATGAGAAATATCCTTGCCTTGTTCTTAGAATACTAACTAAACGAATTAAAATAAAGACGTTATTCTATGAAGTTGAAGTTTTTCGTGTGGCTTTTGGACCGATTGAATTGGTCTTCGACGAAGATTTTACTTTATGCTCTAGAGCATAAAAAGCGACTTTATGTCGCCTACGCACGACATAAATACGAACTTTTAGAGCATGAGAAGTGAAACAAAACTGTGGTTTCAGCCTTTGAGTACCTAGCAGTATAACTGTTGGACATAAGCTTCTCCAATACGGACAACGTAGGTATTGTACCTACTACATAAAGGGTGTAACTAGACCCATAACGAAGCCGAAAGGCACTTGTTCTCCCCATCATTGCGATCATTTTTTTGTTCTTGACCATACCTGGGAACCTGCTAGTTACGGAGATATTGGGGGTCAAAGTTTCAACTTTTTAACAAGTTTTTTTTAATACATGTTTTTAATGTTAGATTTTTGCTTTAAACACCTCATGTTCAATCCATGCATCAGCACAATGTTTTGATTGCAATACATTTTGTTGTACTGTAAAAGGTGATTTTTCACCCCATAAAAAGTCGTTTCAGCAATATTTTTTGTGTAAATTTACTTAGTTTGATGTGGTTGACGGCTTCGTGAATGATGAATTTATTCGCGTTCACAGCACCCTTGTCTACATGAGCAATAATGAAATTGGATGGTTTTCAAATTTCAATTTCAAATTATCCCGCTGTCGCTCCCCGCTCCTAGGGTTTTGCAAGCCGTAGCCTAGTCAACATGACAATTAGTGTAATGTAATCCAAAATCCTTGACCTGTTTTATTCCCAAGCTCTGACGCAAAAAGAGGGGCGTTATTCGTTTATCTATGGGTACTTTCTACGTTTGTATGCTTACAATGTTTTCTGCTCAATTATAAAAATATAGATAGGGAACTACTTACTTACATAAATTATCCTAGCTAGTATTGGAAACTGCTTGTCTTTGCGTTTATAAAACAGTTTTCACAAATATTAATTGGAACATATCTGCCTGTAATAGCTGTTTTTATTTAAAATAATGAAAAAAGAAACATAACGGTTCTTCAAACCATTTAATAATGATTCAACAAAATACCACAAATTCTAAGAACGTCACCAAAATCTTACTATTCTAATTTCAAATTATGTTGTTGTATAAAAACGGATGACTGGCCAAGGACAATATTCATTATGATAGTGATTTATGGGGCACCTCTGTCTCAGTTCCGTCACGGTGGGCCACATAATTCAATACACTATTATTTCGCATATAAAGAACGTTTCGTAAACAAGACGTTGGAGGCGCACATGGTCCCTATTCTTCCTATTTTGTCCACAGTTTTTGTCACTTCCACGGACAATTTTGAAAAAAGCCTTGTTACATTTTAGTTGGGCGTAACTAATGTTTGAGTGATGCATTTCTTTAGATTCCAGTTATTGATTGAATAGTTTTGTTTTTCAATGTTACATAAAAGTTTGTTTTGTCATTGTTTAGATTGAGTGTTAACATTATTTGTGTCATAGGTACCTACATAATTCTCGGTGTGAAGGGTACTTTCTTGTAGGCTTCGAAATAAATTGTCATCTTGTAAACAGTGGCAATTTAAACGCTGTGTTCGGCCTTTGTTCGCTGATTATTTGTTTCCATCAATCTTATCATTTTTTTTAATAATAGTGCTGTAAACGTAAATTTCCTCTCATAGAGAGGAGGCCGAGTGTCCCAGCAGTGGAAACATTAAAGGCTGATTATTTTTGATTATGTAAACGTAAATTTGAATTTACGTTAATTTGAATTTCGCGGGCAAACCGAACTCAGGATGCCTCGACTCGGATGTCTGGACTCTATCGGCCCGCGAAAGATTAACAAGTTCAATAAGTTAAAACGATAATTACCTTTCCAGTTCCTGTCGGTATCAACTTGAACCGCTCCTCAGGGTTCCCATGTTCCACGTTTCTTTTCTTCGGCACCTCCATGAATGTCAGCATGACCCGAGGCTGAAACATTTTGACTAAATTCACTGCACGATCCACTGAGCAACGGCCACTCCTGGCAAATCATTAAACTAACTAACAATACACTCGCGAAATGATTGTGCTCATAAAATTGTATGGGTAAATGGGCTTGGTAGTTGGTACGAATATGTCTGTAGGTCCATCTATTTAGCGGTATCCGACACATAACTGCTATTATGACGATCCAGTATCTTTCGTTCCTCTGTGAATACGTAACGTGGGTACCTATTGAATACCATTTTAACCGACTTCTTGTACAAGACACACATCAAGCTACTACAATCTGTCGAATTTCAACTTTATCGCTAAGGCGTTAGGTTCAAGGTTAATTGGGAAAATTTTACAGTTTCAGGTAGCTTGATGTGCTGGTGTCTGTACATTGTACCTACACAAAACAAAAACACACCTACTTATAGTTAAATGAGACTATGTACTTGGGCATATTTGGGAGTAATTCAATGCCGCGTTTAGTTGTAAACAAGATTTGCGCTAACGTTTGCACAGTCGTGGCCTTGAATGAGAGGCAAAATTTTACACCGATCGAAATTTTCCTCGAATCACGCTCCTTAGATATGACACGCAGATTTTGGAGACTCTGCTCTCTGACGTGATAAGCATGACGTCAGGCATATCTCCGGAGATCTGTCAACTTACAGTGTCAACGACTCAACCGGTATAATCCGTTTAATGAAATTGCGATGAGTAGGAAAAAAAAACTATGAAATTATAAATACGATACGTGTACCCCATTGGATCATAATGGAGAGCCACATAAAAAAAGAAGCTATCGTTTAAGTGAAAAACAGTAATATAAGTAAGTTATTTAGAGTAGATACGACTAAATCACAGTAAATGTCAAATTGTTACCATGCACGTACACACGGCTACACATCAAGCTATACATTTCCAGCTTATGCTGATCTCTCATTGTGTAGGATTTCCGTACAATGCGAGGTCAGCTTATACTGGAAATGCATAGCTTGATGTGTAGTCGTGTGTACCTACTGTTGAATATAATAAACTTAATACGATACAAAGGCTGTTCAAAATATAGATTGCCAGTGAGAACTTTTGTTGATAAACTTACTTACCTACACCCAGTTTCTAGAAGGAAAATCATCGACACTTTAAAAATATTAAACTCAACTGAAGTGATGCGTTAAGCTCTTTGTAGGTCACTAAACCAATCACAGTAATTCACGAGCGCTTGACACCTTTGCTTAGTTTGTATCTGGCGCCCATCACCCGCAAGTTTACTTAGAGTTAAGAGCTTTTGCTTGATAATTTAAAAATAACAAATATCTCTAAATGGTACAAAAAATCTTATATTTTAATTTCCAAATTTCTATTCGATTTTGATTTATTTTTATGAGTAAGTACTAAAAACCGATAAATCTTCTTGAAAGTTGAAATTAAGTCATAACCCTAAACCAAAGACTACTATAGAAAATCTGGCAACCCTAAACCAAGAAAGATCAAGATGGCTCCGAAAATGGTCAATTTGTCAAAATAAATCCACAGCCGAGTCCGTTACAAGGTTATAGATGACAAAACGAACTAGGTAGTTTTCAGGAATTAATCAATAAGGTTTTGTGAGTTTTGTTACCACAGAGTTTTTTTAATTTATCCTAAACGTACAGTGAACAGTTAGCAATAATTTGCCGTAACGAAGTTAATGTTTCTACTTTCTACATAAATTCTTAAACAGTTAAGATTTCTTAAAGATAAACTAATAACGAAGAATCTACTCGTAATTATTGTATTTACACTAAGTTACGATTATCCAAATCCAATAGTTAATAAACAATACACAATTTAACCTAATTTTAAAACAGCTGACTGACGAAATTGTTTACATTGCGAAACTGACGCATGCACCTGTCTTGATAATCGTGTTAAATAACTTTCTTTTAATTATCAATGATTCATTGAATTTGGGCACGTAGTACGCATGAATATGAATGATAGATAATGTCCTGCCAATGTGATTTATATTTTTATATCAACAACAGCAGGTCCTAGCCTCATCAACTATTTCTCTATTGCATGCTTCAATCTTTGTATGCATATAGTACTGTTGGCTAAGTAAGACAAAAGTTTATTTCCAGATAAGGCAGGTAAAAAAAGGAATTGACTTCCCGAGATACCAGGAAACTTAAATGCTGTAGCCGAGGTTAAATAAATAAACATGAAATAATTTTTTATGTTCTTGATATCAATTATATCCTTTAAAAAAATATTATAATGTTGAATGAATTTGAGTTGAAATAAAATAAATGTTAGTATACTGTGCATCTATAAATCTTACTTTAACAAAGAGTTGAAAAGTAATAGTAAAAGTAAAGCTGAAAAGTTAAATTGTCATGAAGACATTGGAAAGGATGAGATAACACCAGCTGTCTGTGATATGCATGAAATATACAATTTTATTGTTCTATGAGATGACGAAAGTCAACTATGTTATGATGTAAGTTTTTCAGATATTACATGATAGAAGAATGGCTGTTCATAAAATTAGTAAGTTTATCAATGGGATGATTCATAATCATCATATATGATGATTAATTGTACTTGTGTATTGATGATATTAAATTGTACTGTATCAATATATGTGCTCTGTTGACCTAATAACAATTGATATTAAGGCAGGACTATAATGATGTAATACTTGTGATCACAAGAATAGTTTGTATACCTATTGATGCTTATATTATGTCATGTGTATCAATGGCCTGCAGTACCAGATATATGGCATCGCAGATGTATTGTCCAATCTCAGGCAAAGTTGAAATAACTTGTGTAAAGTCAGGTGTCTGTTATTACTCAGGCAATCATACCTACAAAACTGGAACTCGGTATGAGAACTATGGTCCGAGTTGGTGGGTGGCTTTGACCAAATTGGTCTAAACTAGGCAGGTAGTCCTATAATTTGCCCAAATAAAGGGCAACAAAGCAACAGATTATCTAGGAGTAATAAAATGCAGACTCAGTCAACATAAAAAATTAGTGATCATTTAATTGTTTTTTTTTAGGTGTTGTTTTGACCATGTAATTTATTGTTTAATGTAACACACTGCCAATTGCGGGTTCTCGGGCAACCAAATTATCTCAGAAGGAATACTGAAGCGAGTATGCTTGCTCGATAATACACCCTATACTTTTCCGATTCAATATAAGTTAAGTTGACAGATTGTATTGTATTGTATTGTTGAGGGCTCCCTTTTCCGCATTTAGACTCAAAGGCGGTCCATTATGCGTGGGGTGGGACGGTTGGCTACAGGAGCCAACCCAGCTCCTTCCAGAAGCTTAGAAGTCTTCTGGGACGTTCACAGGCTTCTAGGAGCGACCTCGGACTGCCGTGCCCGTTGGTCAGCAACCCCCTTACATTCCAGGATTACGTGGGCTGCCGTTTCATCCGCGCTAAAGCAGCCCCTGCACAGCGGGCTGTCTGTCGCGTTGAGGGTGAACAGATGTTAGTTGAGTGGGCAGTGGCCTGTGAGAATACCCACCACAATTCGCAGGTCCGTTCGTTGGAGACTGAGTAGTCTGCTAGTCAGTCGCGGTGTTAGTGCAGGTACCGCCTCTTTAGACTGTCTACAGTTGGTTGTAGATGCCCAGCGGTCATTGTGTTCTGCTTGGGTTAACAGACGCATCCAGGTCCTGATCTGACTGAATGGAAGCGGCAAGTGGGGCTCGGGGCCGGCCACAACCCCTTCCGAGCCCCTCCTTGCAAGCTCGTCTGCTGCATCATTACCCAATGATCCACTATGCCATTTGATCCATTGCAAGGTGACCCTGTTGTGGTCGGAAATGGTTTGCAATGCTAGGTGACATTCATAAATAAGGCTGGAAGACATAATATTACTGTCTAGTGCCATTAGGACAGCCATGCTATCGGAGAGAATTCTAATACCGCGATTGGAAATCTTTCTTTTAATGACTGCGTTGGCTGCTTGGGAAATCGCTACACATTCACTTTGGAATATGGAGCTTTGTTCCCCTAGCGATAGTGATATTTTGATATTGAGATCCATGGAGAAAACACCAGCACCAGTATCGGTTTTGGTTTTTGAGCCATCCGTGTAAATACGGACTTCGTCGGCTCCTGATTGGTCTCGCTCGGTCTCTGCTAATTGTATTCGATAGAGTTTATCGAACACGTGGACTTTGGGGATTCTATCACAGGGCGCGTCAATGAGCGGTACCTTACGCAGCGCTCTGTCCCATATTGTGGTGTGAATGCCCCTTTGTTGTTTCCACATGCCCGAGTGTCTTAGTCTGATTGCCGCCATACAGGCCTCCTGCCGGATGTAAAGATCCAGCGGCTGCAGACCAAGCATTATCTCCAAGGCATTAGTTGGTGCTGTCCGCATACATCCAGTGGTGGCTGAGCAAGCCAGTCTCTGGAATGACTGCAGTTTTTTACTGGTGGTAATGAGTTCAGTTCTGGGCCACCAAACTACCGCACCGTAGGTGATTATAGGTCTGATTACGGCTTTATATAGCCATAGTGTAATTTTCGGCGAAAGGCCCCAGGATTTCCCTAGAAGTCTTCTGCATTGCCAAAATGTTGCGCTAGCCTTATTAATCTTGTGGTCCAAGTGTTTGTTCCATAACAGTTTGCTGTCAATAATAACGCCCAGATATTTGACCTCTTTAGGGACAGCTCGGTACCAACAGGTTGGGTAGTTGTAAACTGCCAAGATTGCGTTTGTGAGTGAACATAATGAGCTCCGTCTTTGACGGGTTCACTGATAGTTCGTGCTTCGAGCACCATTGTTCGACGATCTTTAAAGCCTGCTTAGCCAGGCAAGCCTGCTTAGTGGTAAGTTGACAGATTTATTCTGATTCTCATTTTTGAAGGAATGAGCGAAAAGTAACTAATTAATCTGAAGAGGGTTGCCAAAAATTCTGCTCGCTCTTACATGCTCTTCTGGTAATTTCTATGCTTCAGTCGCCATAATACCTGCATAACTCCTATTTATGTATGTATAGTCGGAAGAAAACAAATAAAAAAAATAACCTACCATAGAGTGCTAAACTTTTCGAGGTTGCTTCGCTTGTTCTGACATTATTTCATTCTTTACATGGAAGGCTATTTCTTCTCTTTAGAAATTGGCTGAATTCGTTTTCCAGGGTGGAAGGGCTATAGGAAGAAAAAGCTGGGTGTAAAGCTCTTCATTCCCCAATCGCCATAAAAAAGGGAGGATCTTCCGACCAGACTGGCGTTAGTCTGGGGGCAACTGCCCGACAGTTGTAGTCGGGTTTTTCTATATGGTCTTAAGTCGCGGATGTTGCCAAGCTAATTTAAGCTTTGTTAGCCTCGTTGGTCCAGTGGTAGCAAGCGCGAGTGCTGAGCATGAGGGTTCGATTCCCGGGTCGAGCAAAGTGTTACTGGGTTTGTCTATCAGGCATCCATGTATTCTCGCGCCAGTAGTGTAGGCAAGTGCTCGCGCCAGTGCTCGCATCAGAGACCACGCTAGTGCTCGTGCTAGTGCTGGAAGCAAGTGCTTGCGCCAGTACTGTAGGCAAGTGCTCGCGCCTATGGCCCCGAAAGTGCTGGATGCAAGTACTCGCGCCAAAGATCGCGCCAGTGTTAGCGCTAGTGGTAAGTGCTCGCGCCAGAAATCGCGCCAGTGCCCGCACCAGTGCTGGATGCAAGTGCTCCTGCTAGTGGCAAACGCTCGCATCAGTGCTGGAAGAAAGTGGTCGCGGTAGTGGCATGTGCTAGTGCAAGTGGCTCACGCCATTGCCCGCGCCAGAGCTCGCGCCAGTGATCACGCTAGTGCTCGCGACATTGCCTGCGCCAATACAAATTACAAACTATCCAATCCAACACTTCAATAGCCAGAGTTAATATAATCAGCATTAAGTCGTCACTTTTGACTCTAAATAAGATTTTGTTATAAATAAGTGGAAAAACTTTGTTATTGCATTCGAGGCGGAATTAACACCCGAGCTGCAGGCGAGGTGTTATGAAGCAGAAAAGTGCAGTAACAAATCCCCAAACGCGCGTATCAAACGATGTTTTTCAATAGAATTTCGAAGAAATAAAATATTAGAACGGAAAGTATTTTTGTCAAAAATTAGGTAGGTATTTATTATGATTTAATTTGCTTTTTTTCCGCGCTTTTCTTTCGCCGGGTTGAAGAAGGAGCAAAGATAATGATGCCGCTAAACAGCCTAATATGACAAATAGAAAAATCAATTATTTTTGGATTTAGAACATTAATATCTTCAAAAAACTAAATATTTGTTTTAATTCATGTTTATCTATGAAATGTTTGCATTCCGCCTCGGATAGGTTGATTTTCGTAAAGTTGTCGGAGATTTCGGGGGGATTTAACCCTCACCCCCTCTGCCTACGGCCCTGCGCCAGAGATAGTTAGATTTTACAGTTTTAAGATGAAAAAAACGCAAGAGCGAGTGATGCGAGCTGGGTCTCTATTTATTTAATTTAAATAAATGAGTTCAGAAACATGATCATCTTTGGCCCAGGCCCAGCCCAGGGTGGGGTGATCAGGACGCCTAGCCATGACCCCCCTTCGATCCACTCTTGGTACTAATTACTAAAAGAATGCAAGAGCGAGAGATGTGAGCTTCAAAATTGAAGCAGCCCGCCTCCATCCTGTTTATTAGGTTATTTTGTTTAAATTCATATGAGATGAGATGATAAAAGTAACCCAAAAGGACAGGATGCATTAGCGAGCGAAGCGAGCTCGAAAATTTTAGCATACTGCCTCTAAAAGTTTCTCGTGTTGAACGATTAAGCAGGAAGTTAATAATTGATATCTAAAAAAGATATTTTAAGAAGGCTTGTCAATTGGCGTGTAGGATTTTGGAGGGCGTCATTACCCCTGTGATCCCCCCCTCCTGGGACCGCGCCTGTAAGTACAGTCAATAAAGAACGTTTGGTCGCAATAATTACGCTGATAACAACATGTTTTACGATAGGTAGAATTTAGGGTCGATGGTTTTAATTAAGTTCCAGATTTTTTGAAATCCCTTCTAAGACATAGATTAGTAAATAGGCAACCATGGTGATGTAACAGTCGTTAGATTGCTTTCCACGTTAGAACTTTCGTCAGCCTTCGTAGAAGATAGTTCTATCTTCTATGAATGCTCACGAACCACGAAGCGACTGCCTAACTGATCTTCACAACCCAGTTAGTACTGATTAATGCGATACCCCGTGGTAAGACTGGTTGCCCGACTTTCGGGCCACTTCCTACATTATTACGTTAATTAGTAACGACTCAAGGATCTAGACAAAGACCGAGACCAACGGCTTAACATGCTTTCCGAAGCACGGAGGAAACTTGGTATATAATAGGTGGTCACCCATCCACGGACCAACTTAAGCAAGTGCGGCTTAACCTGGAGATTGACCCGAGCGGCTGTTATTATATAGCTACAAGCTCCTATTGCAAGTCTTACATAAGATTTATTATTATTACAGCCAATAACATTCATTGAGTCGTACGGCCATGACAGCTGCGCGCGCGCATTTTTGTGAAGGATCATTGACGGCGCGCGGTGACTTGCGCTGCGGTGGTCGCGACCACATATAGAGATCTCCCGTCGTCGCGCGTCGCACACGCTCAACGAATGAGCATTTATGACGACTAGATGTGCAAATTCTATGTTAAGTGATGTCATTGATAAAAAAAAAGGATTTAAATGGAGCAGACATTTTTGCGGGCTTTTGTAAATAGGTACATGGTGAATAGAAGACAGCTGCTGTCTTGGTTAAAGACTTTGTATATAGGCACAAGCAACTTTGAACTTCTTTTGACTTATCGTTAGGATAGGTAGTAGAAACATGGTTCATTACAGTTAGATGGGTACCTACTGTAGAGGCGTAGGTAACCTCCGTAGTCCATACTAGTGATTTTAAGAAGTTACATCTTACATGGCATACGGAGATAAACACTTGTCTTATGTAGTCACCATCAGAGTTTCAAAATACTCGCCTCAAGGAGAGTCAGCAAACAGGGAGGGGTCCGTAAGGACCGACGCCTGCCAGGGTTGCGGGACTGTTCGAAAGAGATACCGCGGCCCTGGAACACAAAGGGCAAAGGAAGGAACATGGATGGGTTTTAGTCAGTAAAAGTCTGACACTCCCTCCTGCTCAGCCCAGAGCGGGAGGGGTTATTTGATGATTTCCCAACGGTAAAAAAAAAAAAAAAAAAAGTATGGTCTAGAACAAAAATATATTCACAATGACGGGGAGAACAATAATGAGGCCATGAGAACCATAGTGGCCTAACAATTTTTTTTTACAATATTGATTTTTTCCAGCTAAAATTGAACAAATCTGTTTTTGTTTTCTATGGTACTCAAAAGGCTTGCCCATTGAATTAGGCCACTATGGTTCTCATGGCTTCATTGTGCTTTTCGGCTTGTTAAGGGACTTGTTACACCATTCATATCCGAGTTAGGTAGGTAGGTACTGAAGTTCAATCGAGATATCTAATTAATTTTATTGCTTTGATTACTTTTCTAAATCGAGGAGCTCGTGACTAACTACTAATAAGAGCCACTTGGGTTGATCCTTATGTTAAGCCGCGCTTGAATAGGTTGGTCCGTGGATGGGTGACAACCGATTACTTACCTACTTACATATCGAGTTTCGTCCGTGCCTCGGAAATCACGCTAAGCCGTTGGTCCTGGCCATAGAAATATAAAAAACAGGAGAAGTGGCAAGGCGGCGTGTCGGTGACGCCCGCGACGAGCGCACGATAAGTGGTATGTCGTAGGGCAAGTGGCCATCTCCGCGAACTAGTGTGCTTTCGACCGCGATCGTGACTACTTATAAGAATGCCGTGTTGTTCAGTAGTTTCTTGTAAAAATCGAAGCTTAAACCAAGACTTTATAAATCATAGAATCACTTACTATAATTATGTATGTACAAGTATTTTACTATATTAATTTGTCTTTAATATCACAAAAGGTAAAATATTTCTTGTTCATACTATGTTATTTCTGTTTTCAAATATCACAGCGACTGTACAAGTTTTGCAATAAATACATTGCTCCTTAACCACTACCAAAGTTTGTCGCTAAGTGACTGGACAAGCAATGTAAAAATCACAAAACGATACTTTTTTAGGAATATGCATCGCGTAGTACGGCCGCCGCTTCTTGCGACGAGTGATGTGCTTGTGCCAGATTCAACTAACGTAGGGTATCGACAATGTCGATTGACGAAAGAAATATTGCTAATAAAGTTTGTTTTACAATTTTATCAACCATTTTAACCCGGTTGGAAGATCGATGTCGAATAATGTTTTTGACGTATTTTGGTTATTTTACAGCGTAGTAGAGAAATGCGTAACTAACTTTCGTAAAGTAATTTAATTAAATTTCAGTTTAATAATCGGTGGAGTGTTTTTGGATTTGAATTCCAATTCCAATTCCTGCCCAATTCCTGTTTCTCGACGCCTTCAGCCCGTTTTCGCCACCACTAAGTGTCACCTAACTCAATGCCTTAAGCCCGTTTTCACCACCACTAAGTGTCACCTAACTCAATGCCTTAAGCCCGTTCTCACCAACACTAAATGTCACCTAACTCAATGCCTAAAGCGCGTTTTCACCAACAGTAAGTGACGCTTAACTAAACGCCCAATTCCTGTTTTCACCAACACAAAGTGGCACCTAACTCGATGCCTTAAGCCCGTTTTCACCAACACAAAGTGGCACCTAACTCGATGCCTTAAGCCCGTTTTCACAACCAATAAGTGTCACCTAACGGAAAGCCTAAAGCCCGTTTTCACCAACACTAAGTGACACCTAAGTCGATGCCTTAAGTCCCTTTTCACCAACACTAAGTGTCACCTAACTCAATGCCTTAAGCCCGTTCTCACCAATACTAAGTGTCACCTAATTCAATGCCTAAAGCGCGTTTTCACCAACAGTAAGTGACGCCTAACTGAACGCCCAACTCCTGTTTTCACCAACACAAAGTGGCACCTAACTCGATGCCTTAAGCCCGTTTTCACCAACACTAAGTGTCACCTAACTCAATGCCTAAAGCGCGTTTTCACCAACAGTAAGTGACGCTTAACTGAATGCCGAATTCCTGTTTTCACCAACACAAAGTGGCACCTAACTCGATGCCTTAAGCCCGTTTTCACCAACACTAAGTGTCACCTAACGGAAAGCCTAAAGCCCGTTTTCAACAACACTAAGTGGCACCTAACTCGATGCCTTAAGCCCGTTTTCACCAACACTAAGTGTCACCTAACTCAATGCCTAAAGCGCGTTTTCACCAACAGTAAGTGACGCTTAACTGAATGCCGAATTCCTGTTTTCACCAACACAAAGTGGCACCTAACTCGATGCCTTAAGCCCGTTTTCACCAACACTAAGTGTCACCTAACGGAAAGCCTAAAGCCCGTTTTCAACAACACTAAGTGACACCTAAGTCGATGCCTTAAGTCCGTTTTCACCAACACTAAGTGTCACCTAACTCAATGCCTTAAGCCCGTTCTCACCAATACTAAGTGTCACCTAATTCAATGCCTAAAGCGCGTTTTCACCAACAGTAAGTGACGCTTAACTGAACGCCCAACTCCTGTTTTCACCAACACAAAGTGGCACCTAACTGAACGCCTAGTTCCTGTTTTCACCAACACTAAGCGACACCTAACTCGACGCCGTAAGCCCGTTTTCACCAACGCAAAGTTACACCTAACTCGATGCCTTAAGCCTGTTTTCACAAAGAATAAGTGTCACCTAACGGAAAGCCTAAAGCCCGTTTTCACCAACACTAAGTGACACCTAAGTCGATGCCTTAAGTGCGTTTTCACCAACACTAAGTGTCACATAACTCAATGCCTAAAGCGCGTTTTCACCAACAGTAAGTGACGCTTAACTGAACGCCCAACTCCTGTTTTCACCAACACAAAGTAGCACCTAACTCGATGCCTTAAGGCCGTTTTCACCAACACTAAGTGTCACCTAACTCAATGCCTAAAAAGCGTTTTCACTAACAGTAAGTGACGCTTAACTGAATGCCCAATTCCTGTTTTCACCAACACAAAGTTGCACCTAACTCGATACCTTAAGCCCGTTTTCACAAACAATAAGTGTCACCTAAAGGAATGCCTAAAGCCCGTTTTCACCAACACTAAGTGACACCTAAGTCGATGCCTTAAGTCCGTTTTCACCAACACTAAGTGTCACCTAACTCAATGCCTTAAGCCCGTTCTCACCAATACTAAGTGTCACCTAATTCAATGCCTAAAGCGCGTTTTCACCAACAGTAAGTGACGCTTAACTGAACGCCCAACTCCTGTTTTCACCAACACAAAGTGGCACCTAACTCGATGCCTTAAGCCCGTTTTCACCAACACTAAGTGTCACCTAACTCAATGCCTAAAAAGAGGTTTCACCAACAGTAAGTAACGCTTAACTGAATGCCGAATTCCTGTTTTCACCAACACAAAGTGGCACCTAACTCGATGCCTTAAGCCCGTTTTCACAAACAATAAGTGTCACCTAACTCGATGCCTAAAGCCCGTTTTCACCAACACTAAGTGACACCTAAGTCGATGCCTTAAGTCCGTTTTCACCAACACTAAGTGTCACCTAACTCAATGCCTTAAGCCCGTTCTCACCAATACTAAGTGTCACCTAATTCAATGCCTAAAGCGCGTTTTCACCAACAGTAAGTGACGCTTAACTGAACGCCCAACTCCTGTTTTCACCAACACAAAGTGGCACCTGACTCGATGCCTTAAGCCCGTTTTCACCAACACTAAGTGTCACCTAACTCAATGCCTAAAAAGCGTTTTCACCAACAGTAAGTAACGCTTAACTGAATGCCGAATTCCTGTTTTCACCAACACAAAGTGGCACCTAACTCGATGCCTTAAGCCCGTTCTCACCTAACTCAATGCCTAAAAAGCGTTTTCACCAACAGTAAGTAACGCTTAACTGAATGCCGAATTCCTGTTTTCACCAACACAAAGTGGCACCTAACTCGATGCCTTAAGCCCGTTTTCACAAACAATAAGTGTCACCTAACTCGATGCCTAAAGCCCGTTTTCACCAACACTAAGTGACACCTAAGTCGATGGATTAAGTCCGTTTTCACCAACACTAAGTGTCACCTAACTCAATGCCTTAAGCCCGTTCTCACCAATACTAAGTGTGACCTAATTCAATGCCTAAAGCGCGTTTTCACCAACAGTAAGTGACGCTTAACAGAACGCCCAACTCCTGTTTTCACCAACACAAAGTGGCACCTATCTCGATGCCTTAAGCCCGT
This sequence comes from Eugnorisma glareosa, assembly GCA_947578425.1. Classification (NCBI taxonomy): domain Eukaryota; kingdom Metazoa; phylum Arthropoda; class Insecta; order Lepidoptera; family Noctuidae; genus Eugnorisma; species Eugnorisma glareosa. The sequence goes on from OX387959.1 coordinate 11,359,509, forward strand.
TTTCACCAACACTAAGTGTCACCTAACGGAAAGCCTAAAGCCCGTTTTCACCAACAGTAAGTGTCACCTAACTCATTGCCTAATTCGCTTTTTCACCAACAGTAAGTGACGCTTAACAGAACGCCCAACTCCTGTTTTCACCAACACAAAGTGGCACCTATCTCGATGCCTTAAGCCCGTTTTCACAAACAATAAGTGTCACCTAACGGAAAGCCTAAAGCCCGTTTTCACCAACAGTAAGTGTCACCTAACTCATTGCCTAATTCGCTTTTTCACCAACAGTAAGTGACGCTTAACTGAACGCCCAACTCCTGTTTTCACCAACACAAAGTGGCACCTAACTCGATGCCTTAAGCCCGTTTTCACCAACACAAAGTGGCACCTAACTCGATGCCTTAAGCCTGTTTTCACAAACAATAAGTGTCACCTAACGGAAAGCCTAAAGCCCGTTTTCACCAACACTAAGTGACACCTAAGTCGATGCCTTAAGTCCGTTTTCACCAACACTAAGTGTCACCTAATTCAATGCCTAAAGCGCGTTTTCACCAACAGTAAGTGACGCTTAACTGAACGCCCAACTCCTGTTTTCACCAACACAAAGTGGCACCTAACTCGATGCCTTAAGCCCGTTTTCACCAACACTAAGTGTCACCTAACTCAATGCCTAAAAAGCGTTTTCACCAACAGTAAGTAACGCTTAACTGAATGCCGAATTCCTGTTTTCACCAACACAAAGTGGCACCTAACTCGATGCCTTAAGCCCGTTTTCACAAACAATAAGTGTCACCTAACTCGATGCCTAAAGCCCGTTTTCACCAACACTAAGTGACACCTAAGTCGATGCCTTAAGTCCGTTTTCACCAACACTAAGTGTCACCTAACTCAATGCCTAAAAAGCGTTTTCACCAACAGTAAGTAACGCTTAACTGAATGCCGAATTCCTGTTTTCACCAACACAAAGTGGCACCTAACTCGATGCCTTAAGCCCGTTCTCACCTAACTCAATGCCTAAAAAGCGTTTTCACCAACAGTAAGTAACGCTTAACTGAATGCCGAATTCCTGTTTTCACCAACACAAAGTGGCACCTAACTCGATGCCTTAAGCCCGTTTTCACAAACAATAAGTGTCACCTAACTCGATGCCTAAAGCCCGTTTTCACCAACACTAAGTGACACCTAAGTCGATGCCTTAAGTCCGTTTTCACCAACACTAAGTGTCACCTAACTCAATGCCTTAAGCCCGTTCTCACCAATACTAAGTGTGACCTAATTCAATGCCTAAAGCGCGTTTTCACCAACAGTAAGTGACGCTTAACAGAACGCCCAACTCCTGTTTTCACCAACACAAAGTGGCACCTATCTCGATGCCTTAAGCCCGTTTTCACAAACAATAAGTGTCACCTAACGGAAAGCCTAAAGCCCGTTTTCACCAACAGTAAGTGTCACCTAACTCATTGCCTAATTCGCTTTTTCACCAACAGTAAGTGACGCTTAACAGAACGCCCAACTCCTGTTTTCACCAACACAAAGTGGCACCTATCTCGATGCCTTAAGCCCGTTTTCACAAACAATAAGTGTCACCTAACGGAAAGCCTAAAGCCCGTTTTCACCAACAGTAAGTGTCACCTAACTCAATGCCTAAAAAGCGTTTTCACCAACAGTAAGTAACGCTTAACTGAATGCCGAATTCCTGTTTTCACCAACACAAAGTGGCACCTAACTCGATGCCTTAAGCCCGTTTTCACAAACAATAAGTGTCACCTAACTCGATGCCTAAAGCCCGTTTTCACCAACACTAAGTGACACCTAAGTCGATGCCTTAAGTCCGTTTTCACCAACACTTAGTGTCACCTAACTCAATGCCTTAAGCCCGTTTTCACCAACACTAAGTGTCACCTAACTCAATGCCTAAAAAGCGTTTTCACCAACAGTAAGTGACGCTTAACTGAATGCCCAATTCCTGTTTTCACCAACACAAAGTGGCACCTAACTGAACGCCTTGTTCCTATTTTCACCAACACTAAGCGACACCTAACTCGACGCCGAAAGCCCGTTTTCACCAACGCAAAGTTACAGCTAACCTAACTGAATGCCCAACTCCTGTTTTAACCAACACAAAGTGTCACCTAACTCGATGCCCTAAGCCCGTTTTCACAAACAATAAGTGTCACCTAACATTTTCGTATAACGGGCATATCTCCTTATTTATATCTATGGTCCCGGCTGTCGTGTCGTGTCGTGTGCGTGCCGGGTGTCGTAACAGGTAGTCAGTGGCCGGTAAGTCTTACCAAAGGCTATCCTGTTACCCAGTACTAACTGGGTTGTGGAGGTCAGATAGGTAGTCGCTGCATGTAGGTAAAGTACCGGTATTCAGCTGCATCCGGCTAGACAGGAAGCCGACACATAGTTTGGAAAAGGCTAGGCAGATGATGATTACTTTTTATTCAACCCCTTAAAACCCTGGGTTAGTTTAAGTTTCTATGGGAATTGAGAGGTTACGAAGTAGTTGGGATACCCCTGTAAGTGTTGAGCATTCGTGAATAGAATGCTCAACACTTCTAAGTGTTTGATAACAATAACAATTCAATCATGATTGTCATCGCGCTATCAGCAATAAGTTTATAAAATAGACATACTGTAGGTACGAAACTATGAACACAGCGGATTTAAAATCGTTACGTTGTTTTATCATTGAGTGGTGACAACACGTAATAACATGAGGTACAGTCAAGAGCAAAGAAAATTAAACACTTAAGAAAATTCAAAAGCGATTTTCTTGTTACACAGGTAACGGTTTCAACTTTGAGATAAGACCTATTTTGTATGTAGCATGACTTCCAAAATACTATGCTCGTCAAAGAGTAAAACGATAATCAATACAAAATGAGAAAATTGCTTTTGAATTTTGATAAGTGCTCACATTACATTGCTTGTGACTGTACCTATGTTTCTTACAATAACAGTGTATTGTAAGAAACATAGGTATTATAGGTACTATTATAGGTATATATTAATAGGTACTTTATTAAAGTAGGTAGGTAACTATACAGTGAATTAAACTCAAGCGATGTGTTATTGCAAACTTGTTTCGTAGTGGGTGTGTATCTAAGGAGGGGCTCCAAATAGCCACGCCTTTACGACCGCCCACTTTATCAAAATATTTATGTTGTATGATACATAAACTGTAGTTATATACTCAAGTTTTATAGGTATAAGTTAAAGGTTTAAGAAATAAAAGTATATTGGAGTTGCAGTGTAGTCTCAATAATGTGCGAGACTTTTATTTAAACAGTCATAATTTTCCTGAACTTATCAAAATTTTATTTTTGGCTGGCGCAGTATGTCTTCTTCTTCCATACTTCTCTTTTACTCTTCATCTCATCTGGCACCTTTCTTGCCACTTTTCTTTCAACAGTGTTGAACATTTAAATTTTGTACAATCGAACTCATGTACCATTACCCCAAAATTAATCTGCTCACTTATAAAACAGAATCCCGTGTCAGGATATCCACATCTGTTCACCACCTTTACTACTATTGGTCAGCTCAAAGAGAGTGCGGATCAATATAAGTAAAACAAAAAAAAAATGCGACCTTTTTACATTATCTTTTGTTGTACAAAAAATCTCAGGCTCTGTTAATGATCACAGATGTTTGACCACCCTTTTTTGACTAATAGGAATAACACAAAAAGGACCAATGAAGAGAAAGTTTTTAAGTAAGCGCTTCTATAGCGGCCGGATGCTGCAAGCAAAAATAGTCCGTAAGGTGATCAGATTCATCTTGGGCCGATTGTACCTATAATATAAGTTTTTAAATTGACAAGGTCACTAACATTATCACTTCACATTATCATTAGACAGTTATATTGTACGGTTTATAACTAGTACGGAGGGTAGATATCTAATTTGTTTGTCACAATCCATCATCAATTTATTGCAAAATTGTTTTTTTAGACGCGATATATATGTTGTTATAAAAATTGTAAACATCGGCTAAGTTTAACGGAAATAAAGTTTATATTAACATTGGCAACGGGATTTTTACCATATGTTTACTGTTTGTTTTGAGTTCCCGATATTTCGGCGCTGTTGCAAGTACCATGATCACGGATAAACCACAAGCTACCATACCTACAGGATGTAACAGGACCCTTCACGAAGCTGTCAACCAAGCATTAGGTACCTACATCAAAGTAAATAACTTTACGCAGAAGTTATTGCTGGGAAACGACTTTTTTTTTTTGGGGTCAAAAATCACCTTTTACGGTGTACGAGGACTCAATGTAATGCATTCAAAACATTGTGCTGATGGATGGATTGAATAGCACGGGGGTCGTGAAGGTGTTTAAAGTAAAAATCTTACATTAAAAACACGTATTTAAAAAAAAACTTGTGGAAAAGTCGGAACTTTGACCACCAATATCTCCGTAACTAGAAGGTTGGGAACCTTCTAGTTAGGTATGGTCTAGAGCAAAAAAATGATCGCAATGACGGGGAGAACGAGTGCCTTTGGGCTTCGTTAAGGGTCTTGTTACACCCTTTATAATGTAATGCATTTATTCTAAATTTATTCGTAATTTAAGTACCTACCTATAGTTACTAACACAAACACAAGAGTTGGACAACGGTAAGAAAAGAACAGAACGGCCGCAATATACGATTAGTTTTACTACTTCGTCACCACTTCTCTCAAAACGGCGATGAAAAATGAAGTGACCTCTTAGGTCCTCGAACCGAATTCGAAGACACGGTATCTACCATCCCCATCCACGAGCCTTATAGCCCATTCACCCTCACAGTACGAAGTGTGTAAGTATTCCAACAGTGGAAATCATATTGACTGATTAATAAAAACAAGAACAAACCTATTTCTTCCCTTAGACATCTAAATTAGGATAAGTAATCTAACCAGGTGGCATACCATGAATCCATGAGCAACTCCTTACAACTTCCTACTGTGTGGGAAAGAGATGGCGCTTGACGACCTGTTTAGCTCTGTCTCCTTTCCACACTGGAATTACTCCTGCTTTAAGACGTCATAGTTACCCCCTGTTCAATCAAACACGTCGCAAAATAACACTTTGCTGAGGAGTTTGGCCACCAATTCTTCTTCCCAGCTAAAACACAATTTTGTGCCTAGGTAAATAAATGCTTGAGCCAGTGAAATTAGAAGAGAAAGATTTAAAATAAGCCATGTATTTTATAACAATTATTTTAAAGAAGTAAGTACTACTACTTAGTGGTTTAGCTAAAGTGATCATGACTGTAGGTAGTTTTAATCTCTAGTTTAACTAGCTTTAAGGTTGGAAATTATTATCTCACGAACGTATTATCATGACACAAATATACTAGGTATTTCTTAAACCAGATCATTGCCTACATAGACCTATGCTAAATTTGATTGAATTCTATTCAGCCGTTAAGGCGTAAAAAGGTAACAGACAGACAGAGCCTAGTTCCTTTAGTTACTAGTATGGATTGGATGGAACATATCCGTTCTCTATCTTGTTTTGTTTTATATGAAAACCTATAGATACGTACGGGAAAATAAGATTGGGAGGTAAGTACACGTAGTAAAAAGATAAGGTAATGAGTCCGCAAGTTGCAAAGATACCTGTTTATACTAACAAAGTGACACCTTAAACAAAAAAGCGCACATTTCACACTATGTCCCAACATAGTGGTAGAAAGTCCGCTTTTGACCCCAGACGGCTTCCAGTCTGACCAGATGGAGCTGAATACCAGTATTTACAAGGAGCGACAATCTGACCACCTCAACACAGTTAGTACCTACTGGGTAATACGATACCCCTCTTGGTAATATTGGTTGTCAGACTTGCGGCGCAATAAGAACAATACTTATTTGAAATTCCAACACTGCAATAATATTCAAGCATTATCTCCAGCTACCTACCTAGTAAGTACCTAGCAAGTACTTGGGTACTTGCTCTCTGAAGTAAACATACCATAACCTCACGGTTGTTTCCCCGAAGGGTTGGCAGAGGTTACATCTATAGTAGACCCAAATTTCTCCAGTTCTGTTTCCTATTTGCTTAACGGGTGACGCTATTGTCATCCTATGAAACATAAACAAAGTGTTTCATGTGTGTATGTCTATCTTTAATAAATTACCTAGAAATATAAGAGAACTCCCATTTAAATATTTTAAAAATGAATTGCGTAAATGGTTGACAGAAAATTGTTTTTACAGTTTACAAGAATTTCTACAACACAAGATTTAATTTTAAAATATATGTATAGTTTTATGTGCAATATGTGTCGTTTTTTTTTTCTCTTCTTTTTTCATTTATTATTATTTAATCATTATTTTACTTTAAATTAGTTCGTGGAAATATTTGTAGTAATTCAGATACGCATTATCTAATAATGTGAAATTATATTTGCATGCCCTAGAAAGGCAAAATATGGTTTGTGCCTAAACCACCAATTTTAACAACCTGTATTTTATGCAAATAAATTATTCTTATTCTTATCAATCGGGCTCAAATCCAGACTTCGGGTTGCTACTGAGTTTCAAATGGATAAACCGAATAACTCTGCGCGACCTGGATATTGAGCCCAAGACCTTATGCTCCACAGTACCGCTAAACCCAACGGGGCAGTCACCACCTCAAGCAAATGTACACTGAAAAAAAAATATTATCGCTGCCATAATTTTTTTGTTTACCGTTATCAAGTAAAATGTTCATATAGGGGAACATAAAGCTACTTGTTTGCTAGCAATAAAGCTAACTTTATCACTGATTTATACAAATATCATAGTGAAATTAAATAAGACCATATTCGTGATGATCAGTGAAGTTATTTCATTCTAACAAAACATTTAGTACTTTTAATCATGTTGTTGATGATGATCAACAAGGATTATGATAGAATTAATAAGGACCTTTGTTAGAATAATTACTTAAAGTATTGTGCCGAAACAAATCACTTTGTTAAGCTAATCATGTGTCTTTATGAAATCTTATCAAGACCCTATTTAAATTTACTTCTTTCAGTTTATGAAGTTAATCATGGTTATTTATGAAAGTTACTATGAACCATGTCTGATTTTAATATCTTGTCTAGTTAATCTTATAAAATTTCTTAGTCTTTCTCATAAAGGTAGGTTATTGGGATCAATCAAATTGAATGTTTAGTCCAATGTATGCGATATTTGTTTTAATTATTAACTTTGTTGATATAGGGTTGGCATTGTACGTAAACGAAAAACTAAAAATTAATAATACCTTGTATTTAGTATTATTAATTTTTAGTTTTTCGTTTACCTACAATGCCAACCCTATATCAACAGTAATTTAAAATTACTTACAATAGGCTTCACATAAAATGCAAGGTATTATTAGTTTTTCGTTACAATCAATTTTAGTATCAAAGTTAATACCAATACCAATTACCAACCCTATTAAAAATACATTGGATTAAACATTAGGTAAGTACCCATCTGTAAAATAAAAAAATAGAGCAGTACATATTTTAGAAAAATTTATTCCCAAACACATTCATTTTCAAAATAATAACACTCACTAGCTCGACAAACAATATTATAATAGTTAGACAGTATGGAAGCATGGTGTCCACAAGCGGCAACTTAGTCAATTAGTGATAGATTCACATTATACTTTAGTTGACGTAGTTAAATGTTTTGGAATCTAGCAATGACTGACGAAGTTAGCGCCAGTTGACACTTCTACACTGTATAAATAATTACATCCTATTAAAATCAACAATTATTATAATTATTTTTATTAACTTATAGCCCACTAGGCAGTCTTTAGGCCCACTCCGGGCTTGACAAAAATGTACTAGGTACAGTGTGGAAGCGTAGCGTCAACAGGCGATCATTTTGTCAATCAGAGATTGATGTCACATTATTTTAGGTCATGTAGTTTAATGTTGTAGAATCTAGCAATGAATGATAAAACTATCACTAGTTAACACTTCACCATTTCCACACTATACAAATAATTAAATTATTATTAAAATCAACAGTATTATTATAATTATTATTTTGATTGTCTTATAGGTCAACTCTGGGCTTGATAACAACGTAAAAGGTACACAGTGTGGAAGCGTAGTGTCAACAGGTGAGAACTTTGTCAAGCAGTGATGGATGTCACTTGCCCGTCTGCACTAAACATTGATAGCTCCTAAGTTCATACTGAGAGACATAGTCTCTCCTAAGTATTCTATCTCTTTCTAGATAGGTATTTAGAAAGAAATAGAATATTTAGGACAGACGTAAGTACTTATGAACTTAGGAGCTGTCAATCTTTAAGTAAGTACTTTAATATATTGGAATCCAGCATTGATTGACCAACGCCAGTTGACACTTTGCACTTCCACTTCTATAATATTGTTGTTGAGCCCAGAATAGGCCTAAATCAATTGTTGATACACTATTTATACAGAATGCTAATTAACAAAAGGCGTTCCCTTTAAAAGGTCATTGTCCTCATCATTATGAACAACTTTGCCTATGGGACCAACCGTGAAATCGCGAAAAAAAAATCAGTTGTTCCGTACATTTGCATGAATCGATATAATGCATGGAGCAGTTTTTTGTTTTTTTCGCGATTTTATTGTTGATCCTATAAGGTGTTCATAATGATGATCAAAATGACCCCTCAAAGGGAACGCCTTTCGTTAATAACATACCTGCTGTAGATTGAGGCTTAATAAAAAAAAATTGTGGGCCCCAAAATATTGAAATTTTTTATATTCAGTGCAAAACTTATCCCAAGTATCCGTTAACAATGGTGTGATACTATTTATAATAGTCTGTGTTAACAAAGCCGGTATATTTTCATTTTGGGAAAGTTCTTCTAGATTTTTGTTTATCGCAGGAAGTAATGCACTAGACACACAATTTTTGAATCCGTCTACAATTGACTGAACCACATTTCTAGGTAAAAAATCATTTGCATATAAATTTGCTATAAATAAAGAAATAGCTTTATCAAAAATTTCCTGAGATGTAATTTGTTCATTGGAACTATAATCTGGTAAATTGGCTGATGACAAAAGCTCGACATACACTTCTTTGTCAGTATTGTCTAAAGGCAATATGTCAGCATTGCTACTGTTATGTTGTTCAATTTGTTTACTTATATTTAATGGACCTTCAGAATTATGTTGAGTTAGTATGTCTTTTAAAAGAATTAAATAAATTAATTTTCCGGGGCACAATTATCTTCAGCACAAATTAAAGTGTTATAATCAACTTGATTGTGAAACAAGCTAAGATATCCTTTAAACGCACTGAAATTATTTAGTTCAATCTTGCATAAGAAACAAACCACCATTTTTATCTCAACTATCACATACAGTCACAGTCTGTCAATAATGATTCCGCAGATATGGAGCCTTTGTCATGAGTACTGGTGAGTTTGAAAAACGCCCTTTGAATGAAATACCACACTCCGTAGCATTCAGCCGAATATTCTAAGTTGAGGGCCCAAATAGTTTTAAAGCATGAATCTACAGCTGACAAAATGTTGTTCCTACTGTAAAATACATCAGTATTTAAAACCACAAAGTAGGATTTTATATCTGACAATGTAAGGCCCACCAAAACAATATATGGCTGTGAAGTCAAACCTCTCTCTAAACAACTTGAGTGCCTTTTGTCGATGGTTAATCTTAAGTAGCTGTCGTCCCTTACATGCGAAATGAAGCTATCACGTGCTTCTACTTTTGTAGGTTTCCACTTTTTCTCCTTTTCGGTTTTTTTCTTTTTGTTTGAATGGCTAAGGACGTTTGTCGTGATCAGATAAAAGTCAAAGTTAAGTGTTAAAGCCATAAATGCTGCAATGTTTGTGGTTTCTTCAACTGGGGCTGGAACAAAAAAAAAAATGTTAATGTTTTTAAAACAAAACAAACCACACAGAATCCGGTCGCAATTTTCATTAATACTGGGCAAAAATAACAAAAATCGCCCAATGTCAATAAATGGACAGATTGCACAATTATGGGTAATAAATACTATATATTTAAATAGAAAGTGTATAACTATCAAATACTGAATGGTAAAATAATAATAAATAAATAAATAATAATAATTAAAATCATATTAAAGGTAAGTATAGGTACTTACAATCAGCCAATTTTACAAGTTCCTCATAGAAGGGCTCTTTTATTCTTTTGTTCTTTATAAGTTGCAGCAGTTTAGGCTTTACAATTGGAAAATTTAAATGTTAATTGTTAGCTTGTCTTGGGTTTGCTGCATCAAAATCACTATGGAGCTGTAAAAAATATATCATAAATTAGAAATACCTAGTAGATGACCTCAAATGACTGACAGAAAGAAAGATATCAATGATGATGAAGATCAATTTATACGGAAGCTTTAACCATGTTCATAAAGAAGGCGACTTTTGTTAATAGATTTTGTGAATACTTACCAATACTATTCCATGGGATTTCTTCAATGCGGGGTACTCGGTTAAATACTGTTCTATGGGCATGTTTTTCAACTGTAGCAACCGGTACTTCAGTGTTGTTTTCCATTTTTGCTCTACTATGGAACATGGATCGGAGCTGTTCTTTAGCCACTGTATTTCATCTTCAATATCTACATCAGCGGCAGAATCATCACTATCTATTTGTAGACGTGTAGGTGTGGAGCTGCCTGACGAAGCTGGACTCTCTTCATTTAGTCTTTTCTTTTTCACAATCAGAACACCAAGTTTTTGGTATTTGCGTCGGGTGTTCAAAACTTGACTGATTAATTTACCTCGAGCTTGATGTGTGATTCCACTTGCAGTAATACATGGTGGTATGTAGTATGTTGTTATCCGCTCTTTAGGAAAACATTTTTTAATCTCTCCACACCATCTGTTATAAATTAAGTTTGTGATTGGGGCATCTTTGTTAGTTTTCAATTCCCCTGGTAGACATTCACCCACACTAGGCAACAAGGATGAAGCTTCCAGGTTTTCCTTTAATATTTTGATCAAAACCTGCAAAAAAAAAATCACTCATGATAATAAAACCACTGGACAGCCAAGTTTTTCTCGAGATAGGTACAACAACTTAGCTTGGTTTACTAAACAAGTTCTGTTGTGGGATCTACCCTTTTTCTCATCCCTTAAATACTCTAACATCTAATTTCATTAAAATTATCGAAGGGTGGCAACCGATGAGGCCTTGCTCATTTGGAATAGTGATATGATTAATAAAGTATTAGAGATAAATTAAAAAGAACTCATACATACACTATCTGAACTGGAACAATCAGATTCCAAATATTTTGTATCTTTGTTATTGTTCAATTTGGGTATTTGCTGTGATGTTGGTTCAATTGTTTGTGACTGGATAATCGGCATCAATTCAATACCCTAATTATTAAAAAAAAATATGTATTAATCTATACAAATTAAATTAATAACTTAACTGAAACAAGTATAATGCTTACACTCAGTGAAATATTGGATGTATCTAATATATTAATAGCAGAAGCACTTGTGAAATCTAACATCCAGGTTTTCCAGCAACGCATAAACAATGCACATGGTCCTATTTGAGGGACCAATTTCTTCAGGACTGAGTGATGCCAAAGCTTGAATGGTAATTACATTACCTACAAAAGGATAATGTTCATGAGATTTTTAAGCAACGACATAAAGAACCTACCAAGAACAATCTATTTTAAATAGGTACCTATTTAAAAGTACCTGAATACTGAATTCTGAGAATATTGAATTCTTGATTTACAACTTATAATGTTTAACTTATGGATGTTTACAGATGAATTTGGGTGTTACTTAATTTTTTGGTTGGTTCCTAGTTGTCTATAAAATTGAGAATTTAATCAAGATCAAAATTATTATATAAATTCATGTTTTTACTGCCTATAAATACTTAGTTATTTAAAATAACTTATAGTGATAATCATGTTGGAGTTTTATAGGAACTTACCACCATAAGAAATACATTCTTTTTTTACCCAACTGCGTTATTTTAACATAGATAATTATTCTCACATACTTTTGGCATAGGTTTCTATTTGGCAAAATAATTTGTTTCAAGATCACAAATAACTATCATCATCATCATCATCATCTCAGCCATAGGACGTCCACTGCTGAACATAGGCCTCCCCTTTAGATCACCACATTATTTTTTATTTTTTTGTGGTAAAATCATCAAATGAGTCCTCCCACCCCGGGCAGGGCGGGAGGGACTGTCAGACTCGTACTGACTAAAATCCACAGTGTCCTTCAATAGCCCTTTATGTTCCGGGGTCACGGTAATGAAGTAAGTCATATACCGGTTGGAAGCGACCTGCATCCAGCGTCTTCCAAATAACTATACATAAGTATAATCGAGAATTAAATATTCAAGTACCTAGGTATAATTAGGTAAGTATAGGCACAGAATAATATAGAAGAGTCAGAATGGAGGGTGTACCTATTGTAGCAAATTCAATCATAATAATTTTAAACCAATTTTTTTACCTTAAATTTACTACCTTTTCATACCTATGCTTTAAAAATTAAGATACACCCGACTTAATGACATCAGAATGGTGGGTGTTTTTTTTTGCCAGAAAAATGTTACCTGGTAGGTACCAAAAACACACACATCAACCTGTTGATTAGTTCCTAAAAATAAAATTATTGTTTCGTTTAACTTTGTAACTAACTATTGAATTATAAAAATACATTTATATTTTTCTTAAGTATTTAGGCATGTAACACAACCCCGTCCCTTATAAACATTGATTAGACGTTACATATATTATAAATAATATCTTAAATAGCTCTTAGGTCACTTGCCATCTCTATTCATTGAAATAGAAATTACAAGGACAGGTGATATTTAATCAGTAGCTAAGCAACAAAAGTTTTTATATGTAAGGGGTTTAATGTTAGCAGGTGTGTGTTTTAAGTAGGTACCTACATTTTTTGGAACAATAATATTTAATCAAAAATTGATTGATACTACACCACCATTCTGTTGTGAATATGGCGGGTGTTTATATAAGTTAATTAAATAAAAAAATTGCATAGATAGCTATCCAGTATATAATTACTATCAGATTTACATAAATAGAAACTTCTGAAATAAATGAATAGCGTCTCTGAGCTAAGAGACGACCCACTGACAGTGTTCTGATTGTAGGTGCTATCTAATAAGACAGTTAATCTAACCAATTGCAAGTAATACTAGACATTAAATTTATTTATAGCAAAGTACGGGCGGTGGGCCGTCTTGTAAATGCGCGGGAGCCGAGGCACCAGCGTACTTAACTACCTACCTATATGTCTGTTACCTACAACTTGCGCCTAACTAATGCACCTTTGCCTTTTTGCAGTGACCTGCCAGCTACTTAACAAGGCTAGGCAGAGGCAGTCCATATAACAGTGGCCGGCACTGGCATGGCGATGGTATGGGGCATGGCAAGAACACTAGCTAGCTAGCAAAGCAAATAAATAATGAGCTGCGAGTAGGTACTTACTCCGGAACGTTGGGATAAGTTCCTGTAATTCCCAAGCTTTTAATAGGTCCTCCACTTCATCCATAGTTGAAAACGTAGGCACAGACACAACAGTCAAAGAGCAAAACGGCGAACGACACACGAATACTCACGCAATACTTAAAGCACTCTTTGGTAGGTACTAATGCACGCTGTCACGCAAGCAAGTGAAATATTTCAAATTTTGAAAAAAAAACTTATTTAGAGTCGACTTGCTTGTTGTACATATTATATATACCGATGTTTTCGAGGGAAAAGGAAAGAACCGGAAAGAACCTGTTGCAAATCAATCACAGAAATAATGTTGCCATTTCAGTAATAAAATGTACCGTCATAAAATGGTAGAACACCTTAGGATTTGTTTTAAAAACGTCCGCTTTTGATCTTAATAAATATTTAGGAATACAAAATATAAAATAAAAATAGTATTTCAGTTCAATAAGGATTTAACTTATTTATATTCAGTTTTTTATCTTTTATTCCGAGGTTTGAATTTCCACCCATTCTACAAAATATTATTATTGGCAAGTACAAAATCAGCCAATGTTTAACAACAGCATTGTCAGACCAATAAAGTCGTATGTTTCGTAAAAACACGGCTATAATTTATTTGATAATCTCATTTCTTGCCATAAATAAATGTTTTGATGAATTTTATAAAGCGACTTTATACCTACAAACAAAACTTGTTTAAATACACAATGTCATACGGCCTCATAATGACACTTTATTGAATTTATATGGGACGATTTCAAAATGACTGTCTCAAACAAGTTAATTAGTAGCAAAAATAATGTGTGATGATTAAAATTTTAATCATTTTGACTTTATCGCTAATAATCATGTGTGGTTTATCGGTTCTATAATTTTCTTCATAGGATTAAACATAAAATACTTAAACAAGTAAAATTCTCACTTGTTTAACAATCAGTTTTTTCAGTGTACCACAGATAATTTCATAGGTGTATCAGTGGCGAAGGTTACATACAACTCGATTCCTACCGGCTTCCCTTTGAAAATTGGCACAGTCAGTATTTTATAGACAAATAATAAAATCACTTTAAAGATTATGTACTCCGGCTTACCTCTTACAAAAATTGACCCTTCGCTACTGGTACCTACTATACTTTACTAACAGTACTTACATGCTTAAAAAAATAGTAACAATATGTTAAACTATGTGTAGAGGATCGAAGCCACTAGATCCTAAATTACTAAATAAAATAAAGACTTTTGTGATAATATTATTACTTTTTAACGTTTTACATAGTTTTATTTACCAATCATAAAAATTCTCCTTTCTTTTTAAATTGACAAATAAGTATAAAAAAAGGTAAAAAATAAATAAATACATACTGCCAATACTAAAATATTATGATAGGTTGGTCGGTCCACAACACTATCAAAATGGGAAAAGAATTACAGGCCGTCAAAAAATTGTCCGCATCGCTGTCAACAGGAAAAGTGCGCAGAAGGCTAGCAGCAACGTGGCAAACTTAGAATGATGGCCTTTGGTAAAAAATGGCGCTCTGATCAATAACAGGTAATTCGTGATCTTCCTATTTATATTCACTTTTGGCCAACTTGGAATAAAAAGAGCTTTTTGGTCCCTCAACTGAAAGCAAAAGATCACATTCGATAACTATCATCACGGCGATAGAAACATGATTTCGACCTTATAAAACATTTGTTCATTTCCCCACAGTCCCCAGGAACCTCGAAACAATTGCTCACACCCACAGAATGCCAAAGGCATATAATAACATCCTAAGTGAAAATAGGGTACCGACAGCCCATCTAATAGATGGACGCAGGCTGGTTATAAATGGCGCCAACGAGATATTTATGATTGCAATTACTGGCCTTTATACCTTCGTGTAGTACATAATAAAAGAGGTAAATAGACTGCGTCAATATGTACAAAGATAGTTGGTTTGGTTTGAGAGGAAATTACCTGCCTATCTCTGAGGAGTATACAAAAATGTTTTCAGATTTGTTTCTGAATTGCTAATTAATTAAGGGGAAATGGTGAGACGGGAATCAAACGTGATTGTTAGAGATTATTCAGCTATTTCTATAGCATTTACAAAGATAAACATGAAGAATAGGTAGTACAAGAACTTATAACGGTCTCGACCTAAAATATACCTAGATACTCAACATAAAACTCAGTTTTATGTAGATTATTATAGTATCTTTTAGTTCTGCCAGTATTCATCTTAATGGCATATTGTGTGGGCCTATACCTACAGTACTTTGTAACTGGGAAGAGAGGTAAGTAGGTACTATTCATCATTTTCCATCAACAGAAAAATACAGGGCATTGCGACAGAACAGTTGGACACACGAGACGAGCAGTGAAAATGTTGCAATGTAATGCAAAAAGTAAATAGCTTAATTAAAACAATGTAAGATTAGAACTTATTAGTCTATCGTTTAGAACAGACGTATACAAACCATTACAAGAAGCAAGCGTGTACCTACTCCGATAAGATGGTGGAAGCGACATTAAACAATGATTAATTGACCAATTTGTCTGAGCAGCGACGGCCAAGTGCGGAAACTGAACATTAACTTCGATCATAAATTATTTACTGAGTAATAAATGTACTAACTTGTATTATATATCCTGAAAAAATACAAGTAACAAGATTTACAATTACACAAGCAGTTTTGTGAAAAAGCTCGTGGACCAAAGCTGTCCATCGAGATTTTTTTCGTAATTTTTCTCGAACATTTTCGTTTTCATTTGGCTTTTCTCTTTGTCGTTTAGCCATTTCGTAAACCTTTATTAACAGCTTATTTAATTTCATTCGAAGCTCTTTCCTACAGCGTATTAAAATTACAAAAAGATATGACCTACCTACCACCAAAGGCATCCCACCGATAACTGGAGGTCCCTCAGGAATCACTTGATGAGGAAGACCACCGTGAGGGCAAAAGAAAACGAGAATAAACATCAGCCGTCATCTCTGACTCTTCTATCCTCTCTTTGGCTTGTTCCGGCAGCAGGTTCAGAGAAAATACATACAATGCGTAGCGCCGCCCGCCGCCGCGCCGGTTCGCCTGATCGGTTAGCAGTAGCACCCAACTATATTCTAAACACCATTTTGGCGATCGCAAATCGTTTCAATTTAAAAAGATTATTTCGTAATTTTATGCGATTGCGTCAAAGTAAATCGAAGAAATTACCGTTTGCACTTTCAAAAACTCCGTGTTAGCACGAACAGCTACGATATTATTGAAAAATTAAAAATGAGACACCGTTAAAATTTTCAACAACCCTAAACAAGCTAAGGTAAGGGTTATAACTTTTTCCGATCCTTTATTTGAATAATATCATTAAAAGTTCTTTAAAAATACTGAAGGCAAAATTAGTGAAGATACGAATAACTTACCTACCCCATAAGGATCCAGAATAATTAATTCGACCTCTTTTGATTTTTCATACAAGTAACGCTTTGGTTTGGCTGAGGATTCTCCAACAGATTCCAAAGAAATGTAGTGCGTACTTTTTTAACTTTGGCCCGGTACCTTAGCATTCACTCATCCTATGAACTGATCTCTACTTAACTTTCAAAACATAATACTTACATAACTGAGACGGCGAGACTCTTATCTGATGGAAGTGATGAATGGCGGCAGACCTTCCTAATAAAACAAGTCTTTGTAGATCCCCAAAACTGAATAACAGATGTCGGTACCTTCATAATTAAAATCAGGAAGAAACAAGGATCAAGCTGAATGAATCATAAGATATCTGTTATCGGCGCTCAGATATCAGTTATTGGAAGCGCCAGAGATTTCATCCGAAAGGATGAATAAATTAGTTTTAGTAAATAACACATACGTATTCAAATGTATTCTTCGATATTTGTTGTATTTATGCAGGGGCCTGCGCCGGCGGCGCCCCGCTGACCGCGTGCCGGCGGAGCGCCCGCGCACTCGCCGCGATCGCTTTTGTACCAATGTAAAAACTAAATAATTTACAACAACAACGTGATATACTTAGTTAGAGACAATCGTGATAAAACAAATTAATATTTAATTCTAAATTTAGACAGATGTTATTAAAAGGCAGCGTGAAGTTGGTTTGGTTAGAGTATCTTACCTTTGGTTCCATATTTCATAACCTCATAATGTAACACTAAGAGTTGATCTCTATTAAATTATTTTTATATTTGGATATAAGTCCAGTTTTTCTTGTAAGAGCACTTATTTATCAGATGCTGATAGAAGTGTTCTTGTGTCCCAGAGGTTAAGGCCTCGCCTCTCATGTATGAGGTTGTGGGTTCAAATCCGGGCAAGCACCAATGTTTTCAATTCATATATACTTTCTAAGTTTTTCTTGGATATCACAGACATCGGTGAAGGAAAACATCGTGAGGAAACCTGGACTTATAAAAGTCTGAAACCGCCAACCCGTCTCGAGCAAGGTATGTAACATATCCAAAATACCAATCCAAACACATAATTTAATAGAGATCCTACCTAAGCCTTTTTGAATAAAATTAATCATTAAAACGTCGACCATCACGACATACCCGGGGCCTTAGTCTGCTATTGCAATAGTGTCAGAATGGTCTATCATTGATTTAATAAGGCCCCGCGCAGACGAATTACCCTTTGTAAGCACGTTCAATACGCCGTGCGCTAGGGGCCTTATTAAATCAATGATAGACCATTCTGACACTATTGCAATAGCAGACTAAGGCCCCAGATAACAGACTTTGGAGTCGACATACCAATGACGTTTAAATGTATTTTTCTTATACTGGAATATCACCGGCGAAATTTCTGCTTTAATGACTGATCTGGAGGAAACGGTCACTTGGGCGAAAAAGCGAATAGTCCAAACCGAAACGAGGTGCACGGCTGTTGTTTTCGCTTTTATTTCATTGACATCAGAAAGCTCTTTGAGAAAGATTGTCAGATCAGATCTGACAATCAAACTAATACCGCGTCGATAAGTAGGTACCTAAACTACAATCACAATGTCACAATTATCACACCTTTAGCCAGCTGTTCTTTTAAAAATACAAATAATACCAATGATTACAAAACGAGAAATTAAAAAAAATGCGTTTCTCAAATCATAACTGTATTTCGGTGGGACTGACAAGAGTCACGCTGTGACCACTGAGCAGTTGGGCACGGCTCCGTGGGGACACGTCCGCCAATCGGTCACACCCTCGACCATAACACCGATCATTTCGTTTTAATTGAACATAACAGACCACAATATCTCCCCAAATTATCTACAGATCTTACTCTGTTTCCGTTATAGAAATAAGACATCCACGGAATATAAATGCAAATTGGAATCGACTCGAAAGACTGTCTAGAGCCTGCTCACGTAACGGTAAGACAAAAGGCCTTTTCCAAGATGATATTTTTGTCCACTTACCTTTCTACTAAAACTAAGTAGAATCGGTGATTAGCACCGTAACGTAGAGAAACAAAACATAAAAATACAAAGTCGTATCAACATTTTTGTGCTGTTAAAAACGGTTCGGATACCAATTTTGTGTTGAATTATTACCAACATTTCACGGTACATTGTGGAGCCCGCGAATAATAACGTTCAAAAGGCAAGACTCCATTCTTTGCTGACAAATTTAACGGGGCATTTGGTGACTTCTGAATTAACATAGCATTGGGTCTTTAGCAAAACCCTGCGGGGAAAATGGCGGGGTACCGCGGACACCCGCGAGCACCAAACAATGACTGCTGAGCCTCGGAACGTAATACAGACCTACTGCCAACCATTCACTCTTTACAAATCAAACAAATTATATTTGTTGAAAAAAGTCCACTACTCTTCTACCCTGGTTAAACCGCCCATAGTTATGGCATTTAATATCTTTATATACAAATCGAAAATTATGAAGTCAATGTGTTACCAGTTGACAGATGCAAACAAATCGACTTTTGTTTTTTGTTAGGCAAACTCCTTTGTTACAAAAACACGTGTATTCGTTTTTTAAATAGGTAGTTTTTCTTGTTGGGCATAAAGGCTTTACAGCCTTTTTGGTTCTACGGCAGTGAAGAGTTTGGTATATCTCATCACAGGTCAGCAAAAGAAGCGATGGCAGGCACTTAAAATCGCCAAGAAAATCCTGTATTGGATTGTCACGGTAAGTCGAAATAATTTCAAAGTCAAAATTATTTATTTGCGGAAATGTGGTACAAAAGGTGGTAAAAATAACATAGAGTGAAATGACACATTTCCATTTCGCCATAAAAGTAGCATGCAAATATTAATAAACACAAACATTCAATTAGATATAAGTAACTAAATAAAGTAGAATATTTCAAACACAAAATTTTGCTGTAAATACTGAAAAAGAATTTTTAGCATATTAAGTATTTTTAACGTACAACTTTTAGCATTATAAAACTGTTTAAATATACAAACACAACATCATAAAATGTAGGTAATTCTTTACAATGCAGTTCGGTAGTGATATGATTGACAATTTGTTTTTTTTTTAGAAATTCCGTATATAATGGAATAAAAGATATGTGAAATAAGTCATTTTTTCAGACCTTTGCAGAATTTTCTGTACGGAAGATCAGTGATCAAGTTTGGTAGAGAGTTTGGAGCCATAGTAAAAGTTTTCTATCATGTGGAGGATAATAATCGAAGAAGTCCCTTATCACGACTGTCATCATTTCGTAACTTGAACATCAATATAAGGATACTGCTAAGCTAACATGCAAAAGCTCCTCGGTAAGAAGTCTAACATTCGACACATTCAGACAAAATGCTACGTTTTACAACATTGTAAATGTATGGTATTACACACATCACAATGGCGCCGTCGGAGCCTAGAACAGAGTTCACTAGTATTTACATTACAATATATACATATATTTACATAGATATTAAGATGCCACTCCTGTAGAAGAGCATGATGTTAATCATAGCAATGATGATCTAAGACGTTTTACCAAACTAGAAATATAGGTCCTTTGTGATTAATATTTGTTATCAGAAAATATTGAGGAATAGGTAATTTTTTCACTATGCAATCACAATTAATGTTTCCAAAAATCAGCCTTGATGAGCTGTAGATTTATTGATTAAGAAACTAAATCAGCCTTTCATAAAACAGGTGTGATTTATGATCTCATTTCCATCCTCAGTCATCTTCTAATAGAAAAATAGATAGACTAGGTAGGTATCTATACCTAAACCTCATTCAATTTCTGTGTATGTAGTACCACCAACCAACCAACCAACAATGCCTTTACTATAGTAAATACAGCATTTATTTACTATTTTATTATCAAACGGCACGTGTTCACAACGACTTTACAAGAGCTTTATAGGTTATACTCAATGATTCAATGAACGATTAGACTTGTGATGAAATGGTCACAGAAGGAGGCATTATGTAACCTCTTGACGTGCTCGCACGTGACTAAAACCTTCGTAGGGGAGTAAGTACTCGCCACTTGATGACAAAACGTTGTTCAACATCGACATATGGACCTCGCCCGCACTTGACTTAAGAACCTCTAATCGTTAGTTGGGCTATTATTACGTTTGGTGATGTAAAAGTCAAACAAATAATGTAAGAGTGTCCCGATATCTTAAAGGATTACTTGCGAGATAAAGTTGTTGACAGTGAAACAAAGGCGTATAATTATCTTAATAGGTATCTATAAATTAATAACGTTATTGTCAATGATGAGCAATAAATATAGACATACTGAGTCACTTTAACTTTCTGATCGTCATTCAAAAGTATCTACGAATAGCTGTAGATGGTATCAAAATATAAATATAGGCTCGACATTTCGTTTACACACTTGTAAGCAAATGCTTTAGAACTTCAGTCATTCAATTTAGAAGTAGTTCTTTTAAAATGCGTCTTAGCTCTAACAGTCCTTAAAACGCATTAAATCGTGTGAACATTTAACCGTCTTCCATTGAGTTTGCTCAATACGCTCCGAGTCAAAAGTCAGGGGAAAATGAATATAACATATTCTTTGATTTTATGCGTAACAATAAAAGAATGTGCGGATAATTATACGCTTGAACAATGAGCGTCGCGAGTTGACTTCAATGCGTCGCCGATAACAAAAATGCTATTACCCATTAGCCCTCCTTGGTGCCGTTGAAAGTTTTAAGAGCGCGAGCGCAAGAAAATCGCCGCATCCCGGGGGTCCGCGCACTTCCGTTCGGTTTCGGGTTTCGTCGCAGCGCCATTGTTTCGTGCGTCAAGGGTGGTGCGCGCGCACAGCCCTGACATAGTGTCGCGGACGCATTGTTATTTGTGATCAACTGATCACATATTACTTCTTGCACCTGCAAGTGTCCGGGAAATATTAAAGACGCAGGAAAAACTTCAGAGGACACGTGTTCCGTAATAGGCTGGTATCTGAAACATCGTTTAACTCATTCATGGGATGTCGATAAAGAACTCGTAATTGCTCAGTGTACGTACAACATGCTGTGTCTATTATACAGAAATATTTCTTTTACGACTTTAAGATCAAATCCGAGAATAAATACTTTTATATATTTTTTTGTATTTAATTAATTTAGGTACCACTCTGAATGCATGGAGTAATTTTATGTCGAGAAATAATAATAATAATAATAATGTTTATTTTTCTTCCACAAATAATACTTATAAACTAACACATGTACATTGATTGAAATAATCACTATGTTTATTTGTGGGAGACTGGTGCCTAAACTAAGCCTAAACTTGTATTTCAGGACACCAGGGACTCCCCCCTACAGGCAAAAATTACATTCTTATTGGTTATAAAAATAGCTAGGTATACTGGTGTCTAGTTATTGTAATTGTAGGTATACAGATATGGATATTTGATGGAAAGAACAAAACATTGTAATTTAATAGCTAAGGTACATTTTTGTGAAGTGTGGTGGAGACAAGATGTGGAGAATAAGGTGCATGTGGGATGGAGGTGCGTTTAATAGGTTTGCCTGTATCTGTGTGTGTGTGTGTGTGTGTGCCTAGTGTATTTGTCTGTGTGTCTGTGTGCGTGTGTGTGTTTGTCTGTATTGGTGTGTGTGATACAGTATAGTTATGATGAGAGGGTATAATGTGAGAGGGATCATTATATAGCTAGATGTATGGTATATGAAGGATGTCTTTTGGATTCCTGTTAAATTTTTATGGCTAGTAACTCTTCTGTTTTAGTGTAGTTCAACTTTATTAGCCAGTTTGTTAGTACCCGTTTACATTTAGATTTACTGTAATTAAAAATACCTATTTCTTTGTTTATCTTATTGTACAGCTCAGGGCCTCGGAAAATAAAAAATTTTTGGGCAAAACCTGATTTCATTTTAATGGTATTACATATTGCATACTTCCTTCTCGTTGTTAATTTTGAGAGATCAAAAGAAGATGAATCCGAATGTTGTCTCAGAGTAGTGGAGAGGATGTATATTTGTCGTACCGTTAAAACCTCGGCTTCCTGATACAATGCGGCAGTGGGGAAGAGTCGTGGTTTTGAGAGGCCTACTTTCAGAATCAGTCTTTGAGCTCTTTCTATTTCCAACATTTTTGTTTTACCGGCACCTCCCCAAGTTGTTACACAATATGTGAATATGGATTGAACAAGTGCGAAGTATACCATTTTAAGTGTTTTACTATTTGCAACCTGTCTAAGCTGTTTAAAAATATAAGTAAGCTTCCGCACTCTGTTACATAAGTTGTGAATGTGTTCATCAAAAGATAATCTTCTATCAATGGCAATACCCAGATAACGAATACTCTGTGTCGGCTGTACATTCGTGCAGCTGCATTGATTCAAGGGAGGAAAGCAACACCGATGCACAAATAGGGGGGGTTTATTTTGGAAGGTTTTAATGCTCCTGATTGAAAATGGAATATATTTAGTTTTATCAGCATTAAGTGTGAGCGAGTTTGCAGCGAGCCAGTGGCAAACCGTATTTAGCCCTAATTGTGCTAGTGAATATACCTCCTCCCAAGAATCACCAATGAAAGTTAGAGTTGTGTCGTCTGCGTATGATATTATTTTGCAGTTTTTTAGTTTAAGTTGACATAGCTCATTTATGTAACATAGAAACAAAGTAGGGCCAAGAATACTGCCCTGTGGCACGCCGTGCTCAATAGGAAGTTCATCACTCAAATGGTTCCCGATTTTAACGCGCTGTGTACGATCTGACAAATAATTGGACATTAATTTCAATTCATTTCCCCGTATTCCCATGTTAGCTAGTTTCCGAATTAGGGTGGGGATAGAGACTGTGTCAAACGCTTTGGCGAGATCGAGAAAGATTGTTAAGCATTTTTTGTTATTGTCCATGTTTCTTACCACGAAGTCAGTAAAAGTGTGAACGGCCTCATCCGTGGACTTGCGGGCTCGAAATCCGTATTGTGTTTCTGCAAGAATTTTATTTGACTCTAAGAAATTTATTAGCCTATGATTAATAGTACGCTCGAAAACTTTCGATAGTGAAGAAAGGATTGAGATGGGCCTATAGTTGTTGACACAGCCTGTATCCCCAGCCTTATATATAGGGATAACGATTGATTTTTTCAGTGCTTTAGGAAACACACCTGTGTCAAAGCAACGATTTATGAGGTAAGTGATAACAGGAGCTACCAACTCCACAACATGTTGTAGTAGCATAGATGATATTGTGTCCCATCCAGGTGAGCATTCTCTCTTTAAATTCAGGATTACAGTTTTTACTTCTTCCGTATCCACTTTATACCGTAACCAATATTTAGAGCGTAAGTATTTCTTCATAGAAATAAAGTAGATCCATCGCGATCGCTGGTGCGTAGCTATTATTTATCCCCCTTGTTCATCAAGTCTATTGTGGTGCCGTAATAACAGTGATTTGTTGAATAATCGCCATTCTTTTAGTTCGGGGTCGAGCTGCGAGCTCAATGCGCTTTGTTCAACTCGATACCGGTGAGAAAAGACGTTGCCACTCAAAATATTTGTATTCAAGTATTTTCGACAATTGTAAATCACTTGTACTAAAATGGGCTGTAAATAACCGACGCCGAAGTACAGGTAGCCAGTGGGATGAGGGCTCATAAAATATTTATTTATTTAACAGGTCTTATTTTAAGGACGTGCATAAAAACTTCATAAAAAGCAACTATTCAGAACTCTGTCCTTAGTACTGTCAGTCTGTTTGTCTTTATAAATCACCCATTATTATTACAAAGAATTGAAAAAATACAAATATGTTATTACAGAATACATCAAAAATAACTGAATCAATTAATCAAAAAGAAGTATTCAACAAAAACAAAATATTTCATTAGAACAAGACTAGAAAAGACAAGCAGGTCTCATAACTCCTTATTAACAAAATTTTCAAATTCCCTAAGATCTTAGACGAGGTTGGTAGTGAGTTTTATTAAATTACAGCTTTCACAAATTATGTAGAAATAATAATTGTGTGGCGGGGAGCGCGGGGTGCGGAGGTGGCGCCGCGGGGTGCTGCACTTTTAATTAAACCCTAAATTATTGTTCACCTTCATTAATTCCTGTGCTCCCGGTCCCGGTCGGGCCTTACTAATGAGTTTGTACTTTTTGTACGGCTCCGTCGGTATCGAGAGCCGATTGTTTGCTGTTTATGTAAAATATGGCGTCCTGACGACTAGGAAATGTACAGTTATCTCTACTTATACAGGGATGCTGTGAATACATTAATTAGCTGGGCAGGATGTTACCAAATACAAAATATGACTTATCTAACAAAAACTTACAAAAAACAACATTTCTTCCAGATCATGCGATGATTTTGTGACAAATATTTATGTGGTTATGTAGTGTTATTGGGTTTTTCGATCAAGAATTTCTCAGTAGCAGCCACGGAGTCAGGATTTGTTTGTTTTGGCCCCGTTGATGGCAATAGGCTCGCCCTCTAATACACATGACTTAAACATAACTGGTGAAATGCAGGTTTACTATTAGGTACACCTCTACCCAACCCTCCTGAGATTACAAGCGTGATGTTATGTATAGTTGTGTAGGTTATTCAAATCTATAACTGATATTACATTATTTAATTAATTAATTTGTATTTCAATGTAACCATTTAAAATTTAAAAAAAGACGTACAACAATCCAATCAAAATAACTGTATGAATTAGGTATAAAACTTCGAAGTCCGTCAATTAAATTGTCAAAAATATCTAAACGGCCATCTAAACTCGAAAAAAATCATTACAGCCGTTTTAAAAGTTCCTGTTTTCCATATTATAATGGGTTAAGATCAAATAGAATATTTCTATGCGACATTCATGTTTAGATGATCGAATTATCATTTTCGCAGTGGGTGACGTGGCGATTACCAAGAGATAATATCAATTTATATAACTTACAATACATATATAATTAAACAGGTGTCAGATAAGTATAGATAGATTTCATAATATATTAAATTGTACGAATCAATTTTAGTTTCGTAAGAGGCCTGTTGAAAATTAAATATGGAAAATAAATACAGGATACGCGACTGTATGAAAAGTTTCATTGAATGAGGAGGAGCATAAGATAAATTTGATGCTACAAAAAAATGTGTAGTAGGTAAGGTAGGTAATGTATAACCTGTAGGTGAGTACTGAGAAAGTTGAAGTTTCATAATTTTTCGATTAAACACGTATATTCTCTTAGAGTTTTATCCTCCTGACTGAAACGACTGTGCATGATACTCGTACTACAATTTTATTGTCAGCTATCCAAGACTTTGTCATGTCTGAAAGATGTTTATGGAAAGAATCATCGGCCGTTGATACTGTGATCTTTTTCATTTTTAGGGTTTTGTACTAGAAGGGTAACGAACTGGATCCTATTACTAACCCTCCGCTGTCCGTCCGTCCGTCCGTCCGTCTGTCTGTCAGCGGGCTGTATCTCATGATCCGTAATAGGTAAACAGTCAACATAAAAGTAATATATAATAATAAAATAAATTAAAGGGGGCTCGGGGTACTAGGATGGTACGGAACTCTTCATGCGCGACTCTGACTCGCACTTCGCCGGTTTTAGTATTAAGGTACCTATTCCTAAGCTTAGTCGGTGACTAGGTAGATAGCGTAATATTTATAAAGGCACAAACTTAACTTTAGCTCACATATACTAACCTTTCGAGATCGGCATTAAAATAAAATGGAATTAGCAGCGGGTTCACGACAATAATTCAAGATCATTGGTTTCGGTTCATGAATTCGTGATGTTTTCTGATTGCTGTTTTTTGTGAAAAATATGGCAAAATGCTTTGCAAATATCAGCTCGTTTTACACTTGGTACTTAACTTAAAGAAATTCTACCTGCGAGAGCCTCTCTATTTGTTGGGTACATCAGTGCGTTTCTTAAGAACTGTAAGTTGATTATGTAGTTAATAAGGTAACAGTTTTTTTCAGAGGTACGAGAGAGTGATACAGTACAGATCACATGTAAAGATAGTTGTCTCGACACACGAGTTCATGGAACCTTTAAACAGAAGTTCATGCACTAATAAATTGACATAAGCTCCAATATTATAGCTAAAAACATTACACTTGTTTTCTTCTCGAAGTAATTCCTCCTCCGTTCTTTACATCAAAACATAATAAAAATCCATTTTCCGAAATTACGGCAATTTTTCACGAGATTGTTTCTTCCAGAGAGGAAGAACAAGCAGGCAGCACGCGCGGTTGTATATCATTGAATTTTCTTCGGTTATTTATTTATTTATTAAAGGGTCGCGCAATAAATTGCGTTAAGTGGGGGCGGAGCGCCCCGCAGCGCCCCGCGGGAGTCGCCATAACGCCGGGAAAAACGCGCCGGGCCCATAAGTGCCTTTCTACAACACTAGCAACGCTATATTACCACGGTGTAAGGGTTTCGGGATGTGTTCACGGTAAATTGATGACTAACTAAATATTAAACTGTTGTTTTCCAGAATATTGTCTTCACCAAAGTTTGTTTACCAGAGCGAAGGCTTTCTTTCTTCAATGCTAGCATCGGTACAATGCAGGACGGCGAAGACTGCTACGCCATAGTAGCACTTGAAGGCATACATATTTTAAAGAAACTTGATCATTTTTATTTTTGAGTTTTTGAGTTTTCATTTTTGGTTGAGGTTTCTATTGGCAAGTCTCTTCTTTGAATTAATTTTCGATATGACATGCCCTAATAATTAAACCAACATTGGCCTGTTTACCATACAGCCATGCTATTGATACTTATAGATATGGATACTTATTAATAGATATGTACCTACTTACAAAATATTAAGTTGTGTGTTTACATGAAGTTCAGTTCAGTTAGATACATGGAAGTGTTTTGGTAGGTACTTAACTGTACCTTTTGGCATATTCTTTTACGACACAGGAACAGATGGATGCACTGAAATCCACCCAACGATTTTGTTATTACATAGGTAAGTAAGTGTTAGGTAGGTATACATAAAAGGATTATCGGTTTCTAAAATGCTTTTTAATTTAAATCGATCGATCAAAAGGCAGATTAAAGGACTATAAACTTACATCCTTGACCTTAAAAAGAAACAAATATTGCTTGCTCACTGCTCTTGATGGCGAAGTAAAAAACTTGATCGAAATCGACATGCCGACTGCTTTCTTGACATATTTACGAACGCGGTAAATCGATGAGAACCTAATAAATTCGTTTAACTTAAGCTTTCAAGTTGTCTCAAAACAAAACGAAAGAAAAAAATTAAGGTCAATACGATACCTAGTACCAACTTACCACTCATAAAGAAAAAAACATTAATTTGAAAAGAACATCATTAATTTCAAATTTCGAACAACATTTTTTTTTCTTTTTGTTGTAGAGCCATCTTTTGTTTTTGTCGCGTAGACATGTTCAATTGTGCATGCAGCCTTATTTTCTATATCGATAAGTAAATTGAACGAACGCTGAAAACCTTATTACTCAATACTGTTTAAATAAATACGATGCAATCATACTAAGAAAGTAAACTAGCACTGGCCCGTTTATAAAATTGTCGTTACTTTCAATTGGTTCTGCTTATTCTCATATTACTCTGGAATACACAAACCATTGTAATTCGAAAAGTGACCTTAATATGTTCTTCATCAAGCTTGCTCCCATGTTGAAAGTAAAGTAAGAAATAATGACCATGTAGGTGTGGGCGTTGGGGGCGTGAGCAGGCGTGGTGCTACCCCATTAACACATCCAAGCTTATCAATAAGACATATTTCTTCATAAAACCAACAAGCTGTAATTAAACGTCGATTCCTGGTTATCTGTCGAAATGTTGATGATTTAAGATATCGTGTTACGGATGGGCAGGGTTGCTAGATCGAATTTCTGAATTTTCCCCGTATTCAATCTTTTTTATCCTCGAAATTGTACGTTTTGCAACTTTTTCCCCATTCTATTTTCAAACAGGAAATTAAACAAACAGAGAATTAAAAAACTATGTTCATTCACTAAATATACCACTGTGTATTGAATGTTGTGTCTGAGTATGTATCCCCGTTACAATTCACGCAAGACACGATGCAATTGGTGTATTATACGCAAATTATTATTTGAAAATTGGCTGTATATTTGTCTAGTGTCTCTTGATTTCCAAATTTGACCTTATTTTTTATAGAGTTGTTCTATTTCTACATTACAAGACCTTAATTTCCCTAAAATTTTCCCTTGTACGATTTTTTCCCCGAAAAAGGGTAAAATATCTACCAACACTGCTGTTGATAACGATGATATAAATAACGTTATTAATGTAAGGCTATTCGTTCGGTGTGAAAAGTTAATGTTTTGTTTTTATACATTAACAAATTGAAACATGGTAAAATATTTGTGGGAAAGTGAAGTTCAATGTAACGCTGTTGGGAAATAAATGATTTGTTTAATGACATATTCGGTCGTGTCAATACTTGATTATACATAACGTAGCACCTGTGTGATTACTACTGATTACTGTTGAAATAAAATATTGCTTACTTGCATAATTACTCTTAACTTATACGGTCACTTACAGGATAACAGGATATCTTCCGTGATAGTCCATTATTTTCAGCTCCCGATATTATTAGTAAGTATAAGTTTAGTTGTAGACCGTGAAAACTTAAAACAGTGTTTAGTTACTACTTTAGTCTGTGATAGGTATCTAAAAGAAGCTTAAGAAATATAAAATGTATGGACATGAATGCAGCTAAATACCAGTTAGTTCTAAGTTACTGGGTACAACGATAGGGCTTCTCCTCTATTGCCCTCCTTATGTAAGACTGGTTGTCAGATTTTCGATCTTCTGACTAGACTATCCGTAACGAATCAAAAGATTTAAAAATTACAGTCAGTACCTACGGCTTAAGTTGTTCTCGGTAATGTAAGGACATTATGTCATTAACAATAATTGATTATATAGTGTATTATTTATGATTAACAATAAACAAATTAATACAAGCACCCCATTTAACGGTTTATACCAAAAAAACAACACTACATTAACATTAAGTTTATCAACAAAAAGATCAGTGTTATTATAAGGCATTATTTAAATCTGCGGAGTGCTCAATGTTACTGATTGCCCAAATCTTGATAACGGCCCCTGCAGCCATTTGCAACAACTCTTACTTACTGATTATATCCTTTATGTCTGATCACCCTACTTGTTCGCCACACAAATATCGATAATGCCATCAATTTCTTCCAATTATGCGTATTATTCTGAAAATCTCTATAAAAATTGATGAATACAAAGTAATTTTAAAGGAAACTGAACTGTATCTCGGATTAGCAAGGAGCAGAATCGGACGTTGGTTGCTTTATTTTTAAATTAATTTGGATTAGCTAGCAATCTTCTGAATTCTGAGATTATGAATGACTAGTTATTTATACATTTGCAAAGATTCATATATTTTGAGACTCTAATATAAAGTTATCTTAAAAGCTAATATCCCAAGAAAAATACGTCTTCTGAACATTTGAGTGGTTTTATTAGTACTATAGTAAGTGAACTACGCATTAAGTTCCTACTTTATAACACACATTATGTATTTTATATACTTTTAATGAGATCCACAGTTCGTTTGTTCACCTGTATTTTTACGAGCACTTCCTCTGGTATGGTTTAATGTATACCTATGGAATATTTAATGTAGTGCTGTCATTACACAATATGCTTATATTGAACTTGCCTTTTATTCAAAACATACCTGGCGTAGCTGACTTAAGAGGAGACATGGGCCGCATACAAAGGTTGACGAAATCCTCGTTTCGTATTCCTCCTTTTTCTTCCTGAATAATGCCTCTAGAGCTAACATTTCTTTTTGCATAAATTTAAGCTCTGCCGTAGACACGTTTCTGTCATTTCCATTTTTTCAGCTACTACTCGTAATAAGGAAAGAAAATAAGACCCTCCAAAATTGACAAAAAATGTCCCATATTTACTCCAGTGATTAGAGGACTACCGGAAAAATTCAAAAACTTTTTAGCATAAAAAAAAATGATTAATAAAATATATGTATTGAATCGGCTCAGTTTTCTTGAACAAAAACGGAAATACGTCAATGTCGTCAAATTTTTTGTAATATAATCGATCTGAGCTACAGCTGTCCCTATCGCACTCTACGGGGGCAGGCTTGACGCAGCCGACAGCAATAGTTTCTTCAAATACCTATTTTTCATTTTCCTCGCAGGAGTTGCAAGCCATGTCCCTCTTAAGAACGCTACGTAATAGAAGTGACAGCCAGCACTACGACAATCGAGTGTTTCAAAACAGTCAACCTTTCCTTGGTATTTAATAATCTGGTTGATGGCAATAGGCTCGCCCCCTATTATATAGGATTTAAACATAACTGGTGAAAGGTGGGTGTAC
Organism: Eugnorisma glareosa; assembly: GCA_947578425.1. Taxonomy (NCBI): domain Eukaryota; kingdom Metazoa; phylum Arthropoda; class Insecta; order Lepidoptera; family Noctuidae; genus Eugnorisma; species Eugnorisma glareosa. The sequence goes on from OX387959.1 coordinate 11,390,839, forward strand.
CTACTATTACATACACCTCTGCCTAACATTTCGGGGATTACTAGCGTCATGTTATGTTTGTGGCTGAAATTAGGGAGCCTATAGACCGAACGTTCTATCAGAACAAAAAGTTTCCAATATCCTAACCTAATGGTACACCTAAGTGTCCGAAAGTCATCAGCAGGGCTATTACGTATCTCTGTTGACGGTTCATAGTGATAATCACTTGATGAGTTTTGATATACAACGACAGTTCTGCATGGGTAGCGTCAGTTGAAACCAACAAGAACGGTCATTGTATATCAAAACTCGCCAAGTGATGATCACTATGAACTGTCAAAAGAGATACGCAATAGCCCTGCTGGACGTTAAGGCTTGAAAACGTAGCAGGCAAAGTTACTTCCGCATCTAATATTAGTATGGATGAATGAACTAATATCTGAAACGTGATTACGTTTTGTTCTCTTTAATAAACAGACCGATCATCCTTTTAGTCTTGCATTGACAAATCAGCGAACCACAAGTTATATTATAATAGCCTCCCATATCATCAAGTGTAATCTCAGTACCTACCATCGACTGCACTCCATGCTTTCCTCACTAAAATGTTCAATTAGTCGTGGTCGAGCTCCTCGTGAGGCCGCACTCCTACTTCTTTTTTTTAAAACGATTGGTCTATTTTAAAAATGGAAGCAATTTGTCGCGTTTGATTCGTGGTGGCGCGGCGACTTTGATCGGTTTTTGTGGGCGGCCGCGCTTGGCGATTGGCTGCGGTTGCGCACACTAAGGTACTTGTGGATCGTTTAAAGCAGAGTTCCCCAAACTTTATTGTCTTGTAGACCCCTTGCCATGTTTCAAGATTTTGGATAGACCTCAGCTAATATAACATTTTTGAAAATTAATCGACTTCAAATGTATTTTGACTGAAGAAAAAACCATGAAAACACATTAATTTCATGATCATTTCATTTTTTTTTCATTTTTGTTTGTGTACATAGATAAATAAATAAATATTTTTTATACGCATGTCGGAGACGTCAGGATTTATTCCGCTAGGCTTCTACATCATGTGGGCAGACGATGGGTATTATGCTTTGAAAAGACTCTGAGAGCGATACACTGTTTCTAGCAGAATTAACGAATTACTTGAGATTACAACTTAACACAATAATATGGGCACAATGATTCAGGTACAGTTCCAAGAGGTCTCAACTCTGCCGCGATCAGACACTATCGTCCTAGCATCGAGTTGTCAACATCAGGGTTTTTTTTTGGTTTATTGGATTAATTCTGGCAAGAAATGCTGAAATTATGGATTTTGTTTTGATAAAATTTAGGCTGTCACCTTGTAACTGCAGGTTACCTCATTAAATTTAATTAATAAATCTGTTAAATAGGTCGCGATATGCTTAAGATCAAACTATCGTGGACCCCCGTTTACATCTCATAGATCCCCAATTCTTCTTCCGCTTTCATGGACCCCTTGTAAGTCGTCGTCGACCCCTGGGGGTCGATATAGACCACTTTGGTTATCACTGGTTTAAAGCTATTAGATGCCGCTTAGATGGTCGTAGACCTAGCCTCGACTGTGTACTGACTCGGGAAATGGAGTCGACTATTGTAAAGTTTATGGAAATTAACTTAATAAGTTTGTTTATACCTACAAATCACAATGGGGCAATGGCTATAACACTTTAAATTGACAAAGGGTAATTTAATTTCCCTAACGGTCTACTAACATTATTGTGAAATATTTTATACAATCGGGATAAATACTTAAAATTACCAATTTAGCAACTAAGTGCATGTTCTAAGGTAAAACTGTAACCAGCATTGACCATATTAATTTATGTAGAAATCTTAGACTTAAACAACTGCAAATCGTGCGATTCTGCCTCCTGGTCCAACAAACCTTTTGACCTTTTTTCAGTCACGAGCACACTAATTGAATATTGTAAGCATGTTTCTCTGTCAACTCGTACGTATAGAAAATAAAAGCATGGACAGAAATTAATGACCCTCGTGAGTAGTACTGTATGTGTAGTGTGTATGTGTACTGTGTGTGTGCTGTGCGTGTAGTAGTGTCTATTGTTGAAATGTGTTGGAGACTTTTTGAGGTTTTCCACAATATTTGTCTTGGTACTCTGGCCCAAAGAAACCGGTAGAAAATTGGTTCACAATCTTTTAAATATAACTCTACAAATCTCATTTCACCAAATGTTACTGGATTTATCCCAGTCCAAGTTTAAAAATATAAAAATGAAAAAATAGATAATGAAATAAACATGGTATTAATCATTTCGTGAAATAAAAAACGAGCTGCCAAGATACCTCCACGAATTTATGAACAACTTCCGCGAACCTCCAATTCTAATAAATTCGATCACTAAAAACCTTTTGCTTAATCGATGAATTTTATTTCTATAAATTGATGACTTGTTTATTCGATTCTCTTTTGTTTGGTGTCTGTTGTGTCCCGCAAATCATCAAAAATACGTTGAGCACAAAGCAAAAAGGGCTGGGAGGAACAAACGTTACAGACGTCATAGGATTGTATACAGTCCGTTTCTAATCGGCCGTTCATTGGGTTTTTGCTACGGCATGTGGCCAGAGGCCGCTCTCTCTCCATCTCTTATTATTAATTACCTTCCTTTATATCTACGCGTAACAATCGATCGTCTTGATTAAAATATCTAAATAATAGACGGACATAATGACTGATATCGTGTAAAATGCCGGTACTGAGTCAGCATCAATTTGTACGTTTGTGCCTATGTTTTATTGTATTGTTACAAACTGATGATTATTGTGTAGAAAGTTTTAGTTTTTTCTTAGCAATTTGTTGTGTATTTTCAAGTAGGTATTTTGGTGTAGTTGATACATTGCTTTGTACTTTACTCTGTAATATAAAAAAAATAATAATTAATCAGCTGCTTCCTACATTTTGTCGAGTTATGCGAATATCAATTTATGGAAAAGAGATTTTTTTTCCCCGATGTCCGAACTGGTTCCATATTAAAAATTAAAAAGGGTTTAATTTTCATGAGTAAATAATATACCCCTTAAAATATCTCTTTTAACCAGTCATAGTGAAGATGAGGCCACGAAACGAATGCAAATAATTATTGGCCATCCAATTTTAAACCTGTCATAACAGTAGCCGATCCGTGCACTCATCAATTTCATTTATTAAAAGTCGTGATCCGCAATAAACAGTTCGTCGAGTAAGGAAATCAATAACAGGACGAGTTAATGTTAATTACCCGGGCACTACCTGGTACTGTAATAATAAGAATTCATTGGTCTGCGCGCACGCAAGTCTGGGGACACAGTATAAAGGTAAACAGTGACCCAACTAGGACTTTTAAATGAAATCAAACGAAAATCGTAAAAAATCGTTAAAACTGGGTGTGAAATTAAACTCTTTTGATATGTTGCACTACATAGTTAAAGCGTTACCACTTCTCTCGATACGACAGCTCTGACTAACTCAAGACTAAACTTTTACCTGAAGCATGCTTAAAATTCATGTAGACGCTTTGCATGTATGAGTATCAGTCCGACCATTTGTTCCTAGTTGAAATACTGAATGTTAATACCAACACGTGTAGGTGCTGTGGTGGAGTGCAAGGATCATGCGCTTGCGCCGGACGTGTATAAATTGCTCAATTTAGTCCGGAGCAAACGGCATATTAAATTATTATCGCTTATCATGTATGTGGGTTGTTCGGCTACCTCCGTACGCTCGCCTCCGCGGGGGCCGGCAAGCGAATACGAGCTGAAATTAACTAGTATTACTGTGATGACTGAAGGAAATGTAATCTTTATAGATATTAAGATGGTGAATATCTTGTTATCAACAGCAGTGGTTTAGTTTACAAAGGGACAGAATTAACTGGAACTAAGTAAATAAACCCTAACCAGAAAGTGGTGTTCATCCGCGTAAACCGGTACCATATGTAGAAAGAAATTACCTAGAAATCGCTACAATGTCTTTTGATTTGAACAGTTGCGTAAATGAAAGAGTATACAGGTTAGGTACCTACTGCAACTAATATTTTCGATACTAATATTATAAAGTGGTAAAGTTGTTGGATGAAGGAGGTAATCTACGAAAAGCTACTCATCCGATTTCTAAAAATGTACAGACATCAAGCTACCCGAAACTGTCAAATTTTCCCAGTCAACATTGAACCTAATGCTTTGGCGTTAACGTTGAAAATCTATTAAAGAAATTTGACAGATTGTAGTAGCTTGATGTGCTGGCGTCTGTACACTATTATCAAATGCCCTATTAACCCATGTTTCTAGTTCCAAACTGAGAAATATGTTAAAATCTAGATATCTATTTCTTAATTTTGGAACTATGTTCTATTTTGAAAGTGCAACTAATTGATCCGAGCGTTATCTTGCATGTCCATCTATTCGTTGTTTATTTATACAACATTTAACATAACAGCTGTCACTAAAAATGTCGCTAACTGTTAATTGGTTCCATTTACATTTTTGAGAATTTTTCTCAACAAACTAGATCTAATTAGTTGACACATAGGTTTTTCTATTTATTTAGTATCGATGATACTAAAAACAGTTTGTCTGTGTATCTACATATGTTTTCTTTGTTTAGAAAGCTAAATTAACGAATCACTTCCATAAAACGTATTCATGAGCAGAATTAACTTATGTTCCTGCTCTTGGAGCAAAATATTTAATCACGAGATACCTTTTATCCCAAAAATAAATAATTAGAAACTTGCCTTAATATGAAACGAGCCAAGCCAAGCCACGAGCAAAGCTAGTATGACAAAAGTGTCATCCGAAAAGGAATTCGTTCTAGTGCGCCTGCGGAGATGTAAATGTTTATGTTTTAATTAATAACTTTAGTTAGTATTAAAAAAGCTTACAAACTTTTTATAAACCTTTGTCATTAGAGTCATTAATTCTGCATGAAAATAAACGAGACATATGACAATTCAACAAAAAGTCTTGACATTTATTAGTGTGACAAGTACTTGTCACACTAATGTACTTACTTGACACGCCTGTGCTTACAAGTACATAAACTATATATTATATTCATGAAAGTCCTTTTTTCGGACTCATAGGCACTGTTGACATTTAAAAATAGCATGTCAAATTGAAAAAAACAAACAGGGCGTTACTTTGGTATGATAATTGATGCCTCATCAACAAATGGGCTCAGTTTAGAGCTTCATTTTATTGAACTGTCACGATACAGATCCGTCTTTAAAATTTCATGCATTTGTTGAAATGAAATAACTAGTATTACATTTAAATTAGCATTTTAACCGATAAATGATACGCAAAAGGGGCTCCATATGTTATGAGAGTTTGTACCTACTGACATTAATCGCCTTACTATGACCACCTATTTCAACAGAAAAACTATATAACATACAAATAAAAAATATGTATATAAATAAACTTCTTCCTAAACATATCTAACAATCTACGAACTAATTGTATTGCACACAAAGAAAGTTATGATTAAAGATTCGATTGCAATGCAATATTATATAGATTGGTTATTATGACTTACTTTTTTTCAAACACCTACGTGGCACGCGACGCGACGGTTCTTGGCCATGACAGAAATAATCTTCGCAATGAATAGCCCAAATACCTAAATATTATAAAGTCAAGTACAGTCACAAGCAAATATGTTAACAAATAGCAACTTACTAAAGCGATTGTCTCCTTCTGTCAATTTTTATGTTGATACGAACATATTATTTTGGAACCCATGGTATTTTGAAATAGGGCTTATACTTATCCCATAGTTGCAACCGATAATTCAAGAAAACTCGTTTTTAAATTTTGCTAAGTGTATCAGTGTTCTTAACTGTACACATACATATGTAGGTATAATCAAATGGAAAACGTTACAAATCCGAATCTAATTTCGTTTGAATGGTTGCGGCAAAAAAGTCGATCACATCGGCTTGTGTCGGCTTTTCATACGAGTTGAGTCGAGTCGAGCCGACTCGATATCAATAGTCATCGAATCCCACTGACGTTTGACTTCGAATCGAATTAATTACTGGTACAGTTAGGGGCTAGAGGTGAACAGGTGGATTTTTTTCTTCTATTTTGTAGGTGTTCGTTTTTTGATCGTGAAGTTTTGTCATTAGTTTTGCTGTCTGCGTGTGTTGTTTGTCTGCTGTCTACTTGCAACGTATATTAAAAAAAAAACTAAAAGGAAACTACAAACTTGCACATATCGAAACCACGAACCTAATTCTGTGCTCGGCCGAGTACTACTTCTTAAAAAACAGCTTGGCTTATTAACAACCAGAAGACACAAAAGGAATTACACAAATAATATAGCAGAATTCAAATGGAGTGGCTATAAATAAGTAAAATTAGTAGCGCTTTGTCTACGCCTATATGAAAAAGGAACAATTACACAAGTATGTAGACATTATGCCTGTAAGTAAAATATTGCACTAAAATAAAGTATTCATGATCTCTTATCTAAGTACAACATGGTCAAATCAAAATGTTTCACCTTTTTGTATGTTGGTGACCTCTACGTGCTACGCTTCGTAGCACTTTCCCGCTTAACATTAGACATCAACGTCATGAACTTATTATGACAACGGTTTAAAAAAAATGCTGGTGGAATGTATAACCTCCTCCTTTTTTGGAAGTCGGTTAATTTTTTTATGACCGCTGAACTGACGAATTATTTTTTTGTGATCATCAATCAGTAAGTGATATATGTAAAGGAGAATTGCTAAGTATGCTGCATTGTCGTCATGTTAAGCGTAAGTAGTGGTTTTTGATTGTCAGTTGATTTGGTTGCATACAAAAAGAGCGCAGAAATTAGCTAACCAAACCTACCTGCTTTGCTGCTGCCTTTTTAATTTAATTTTACAGAAAGAGCGACCCTATAATTAGTTTTCCTTTCTAACAAGATTTTTAAAGTAGGCCCTATAAACTAGAACGTGTTGAATGAAGTAGTCCTAGGTTAAAATTCCAAGTGAAGAGATTATTTCGCAATGAGGAACTAGAACATAACGAGTTCCCATATATTTTAAGACTGGTCAATCTCAACACATAAAGCGAAGGGTTTAGAGAAAGTTAATTAGGAAATGAAAGACGAATCTTTAAAGTTTTTATTGTATCACTTTCTTAGTTTTTATTTTCAGTGTGCAGGTCAATTCAGTGTGTGTTGCCAGTGATTACATACGGGACCGAAACGTGGTCGCTCACAATGGGCCTCATTCGAAGGCTTAAAGTCACCCAAAGGGCAATGGAGAGGGCTATTCTCGGAGTTTCCTTGCGTGATCGAATCAGAAATGAAGAGAACCAAGGTTACCGACGTAGCTCGAAGAATTGCCAAACTGAAGTGGCAGTCGGCAGGACACATTGCTCGCAGAACGGATGGCCGATGGGGCCGAAAAGTTCTGGAGTGGCGACCGCGAACCGGAAACGTTGCGTTGGAAGGCCCCCGCCTTCCAACGCAACGTTTCCGGTTCGCGGTCCACCTAGTGGGGGCACTAGGTGGACCGATGACCTGGTGAAGGTTCCGGGGATCCGCTGGATGCGAGTCGCACGGGACCGGTCAGTGTGGTGACACTCGGGGGAGGCCTATGTCCAGGAGTGGACGTCTTTCGGCTGAAATGATGATGATGATGATGAGGTCAATTCGGCGACCTGATCCACTACATGATTATTGGTCCGATTTACGTGATTCTCATTTGGTAGATGAAGCACGCGCGGTGGTCCCACATACATTTTATTCACATTGTTGGTTAGTTTATGAGTTATTTTATATAATACATATTTTTATTCTATGTCTATGACGATGATCTCTAATTACTTTTAGTATCAATGAAAAATTAAAACTCCGACATGAATTTATGTGAGATACCACTATAAAGGGTGTAACAAGACCCTTCACGAAGCCGAAAGGCACTTGTTCTCCCCATCATTGTGATCATTTTTTTTGTTCTAGACCATACCTGGGAACCTTCTAGTTACGGATATATTGGGGGTCAAAGTTACAACTTTTTCACAAGTTTTTTTAAATACGATTTTTTCTTTAAACACCATCACAACCCCCATACTATTCAATCCATGCATCAGCACAATATTTTGAGGGCGTTACCCCAAAAAAAAAGTCGTTTCCCAGCAATAGTTATTGCGTAAAGTTACTTAGTTTGATGTACATAATGCTTGGTCGACGGCTTCGTGAAGGGTCTTGTTACACCCTGTATAGTTCACCATACCAAAACTAAAAAGGCTGTTTTTTTGCGCCATGTAAATTCAACATACTTGTAAGACCGATTACTTAATTGATATACGGTTCAGTGATGAGATCCTTTTTTAATTTTCACCATTTTAAATTAATAACACTAATCTTCAATTAAAGCTGCAATGTTTTACTAATTTAGGGATTAATAGAACGAATTTTTTAATATTGTTTGTAGGTCTAGAGAGCAGGGGAGCTGAGCGCCATCTGGTGGGCTACATTTAATAATACCGGTGTCCCGCGGAGGTATTGTCCGCATAATTTGTAGCTTGCAACGCTGCCGAAAAACACCCAAATAAATAATAACGTTATTTATTTTAATGAAATATCTACCGGCCCTCCATACGAGGGCAGAGAGGGCATTGTGTATACCTGGAGCCCTACTGTGCCGTCCTTGTATTGGGGCTGTAATTTCAAATCACGTTGTCATTACAAGAACTCAAGTAATTTTACAGTAAGTAGAGGCCTTTTTTCTTGTTGCGGTAAGTTCTCAGTTTTTCACGCACTAATTAAATGTTTATAAATGGTCATTACTTCACCGCAATACGAGAAAAAAAAGCAGCTGCAATCCTTCAGGCTGTCACGAAGCGGATGTGGTCCGGAGGTTTTTCTTATAAGTATCACCTCTACACTAATAGGAAGAATGTTGTTCCACTCACAAAACGTTGATTTCATTCTAACGAAGTGACCCAACCGCACAAAACCATGCGTACAAAAACGTTTTGTAAGATGTAACGAATCGATACAGGTAAATATCGCAAAAAGCGTATTGCGTGAGAAAAGTTAGTCGATAAAAATATATTAAATTAATCACGAGCGTTCGTGCTGCGGATAAAAATAAATGTTTGTAAAAATAAAAGTGTGCGCAAGAGTGCGGGGGGCGGGGCGCGTGCGTGACAGCCTGCTCGCCAGCCAATGGGAGCGCGCGAGCCCGCCCCCGCCGTGTGCATGCGACTTTTTACTTAAATAATTAACCAAGTGCGTTTGGTACGTCAAATTAATTACGTTAATTATATTTGGCGTGCCTTAAACTGCTGCAGTACATTTACAATTTTAATTGGTGATGGTTGTGTTGTATGATTTTAAATTGGATTGTTTGTATTTTTGAAACAGCTTATTTTATTTCCAAAATCTATGAAACAATACCTATTGTTAGTGCAGAACGCTTTGTGTAGTGTGACCATAAAACTTCTTTTAGTGTGAATTCTGAACTTATAAGATTCAAATGAGAACTTTGTACCTAGTTATAAAAATCGTGGAAGTGTAAAGTAATTATATATATTTTTTTAATAATGCTCATTTTATTTCAGTTTTCCGGTAATTAATTCAATACCTAAGTAAGAGGAAAAATAAGAGGTGAGTGTATTTTAAAATATAGGAATATTTTAAAATACACAAAATTAACAAAACCAAAATTGAAGATTAAAGCTTAGAAGTAGACATAAAACCTTATTATAATAAGGACAATTCAGAATGTCATAATCATAATGGAATTTAATATTTTCACTTCATACATTTTGAAATAATAACCCTTTATTTAACACCAACATTTATAACCGAAATAAAATGATTCGAAAAACAGAACGAGGCACTTGGTCCACACGACACGATGACGCAGCGTGACGCGTATTAAATTAAAAGCGACGACATGTGTTTTCCTTCCCACAGGAAAATACATTAGCCGAAACATTTCCCGGGTGACTTGCGTCCCTCTCGCACCCCCGCGCTGCGCGCTACGTCTGACAGGGAGCCCCGATCTGGCGCCCTCGAAAGCTAACAGCGAGCTTTCAACGTAAATCTGATAAAGCGAACACATTACGACACAAACACAAAGAAATTTTCTTCGTTATACCATCGTTATGAGCTCGCAGAGGATCGTGTCTCCCTTTCGAACATCAGTCGACTGTGTGAATCAGAGCGGGACGGATGGACATCGACGGTGCTGACGTCGAAGCGGGCACCATTGGGTGAAAAAGTTTACGGTGTCCCGCCCTTTTCTCGGCGTTCAGGGCTGCGTTGGCGCCTCGGGCCCGCTCCGCACAAAATATTTTCTAAGAAGCAGTATGTCGGCTGTGTCGAGGGGCGGCGACGCGGGAGCCCGCAGTCATGCTGAGAGCCTCAGCGGAGTCAGTGGACACACGTCGCGAAGCCTTTCATCGTTACGAGAAAAAATCGTTGCGTGACAATTTGTTCAAAAAACTTATGTTACCAACGAGACGGCCTGTTATCGCAGAATGCGGCTGTGAAATCTACACGAGATTATTATAACGACGCGCCAACACCTGTGATACTAATTGCTCTAGTTACATGAGGATACTGAAAATTTATTTTGGATACAAGTATATGTTCAGTGAAGTGTTTTGATATTTTCTTGTGCTAATAGATAAAACTAAGTGATTATTTTTATGAGTACATCGATGAACTGAAGACTGGATTTCTACTAATACAACAAGTAGGTAAGCTTCTAATGTTTACCAAAAAAAAAATGGACCCTATGAACATTTTAAATGTTTCTTAACCTCAGTTAGTTTAACCGTGCTAATTCATCCAACCATGTTATTACCCAAATACCTGAGCCAATCACATATTTATTTATTGTTTACCGAATGTTTAAATCATATAGGTATCATATTCTTTATTCATTAAAGAAGCTCTCATTAAAAATCAGGCGAATCATGTGTAGCAAAAGGCATCTAAATAATTATTTTCTAAAATCTAAGCAAAGCCAATATCAAAAGCTAAAATTCACTAACTCTTAAGAGTTGGAATGAATGCTTTGCATTACTATTTAGTAGGAACTCTAATTAAATGCAGTATCTGCATAGATTAGACTCAATCACGTAGTTGTAGTAGCTTGTTGCAAAGCATACCAATGATATTTCAAAATATGTTGAAGCTGATCTTTAGTACCTGTGTTTAAATAGAGGTTGCTGAAACAGAATAATAAACAGATCAAATAGTTGGATATCCAGTTAGAGGTCTGCACAGCAAAAGAGTTAAAAAATTACCTATTGATTTTCAAGTTCCTTTAAAAACAAAACTAGTAGTCCTGAAAACCAGCTTGTTCAGGATGTTATACTAGCTAATAGAGATACTGGCAGTCACTACACAATTATAGCTTAAAACCGCTTAAGTTATCAATTTATTAAACAAAGCTTTGTTTTTAGCAATGTTGGTGACATGCTAAAGCAAATGATAGGCCCAGTGAAATTAATATGTTAGTACATATCTCTGCTCTTGTAAGCCAAAATAATTCTCAGTACTTATGCCACTTAAAAATTTATATTTCTAATTATTCACACTAGTCCAGCATTTGAGAAATTACATAAAATAATGTCATCAAAAGAACATCCCTGTTCAAGCAATCAGTTATAAACCAGCCTTATCATTCAGGCTGTAATACAAGCTCAGTAGCATAATAACAAACTATAACAGCAAGTTTAATGTTTCCTTAATTGATTGATGCAGTAAAACGACGCTGTAACGAGCGCTATATTACAATACGTCGATGTATTGTAGCAATAATTGCGTGTAGTACAAACATTATCATAATCCCATGATTAATGTATAGCTTTCAGTTTTTATTTCATCCATGTTGTTCTTTGTTAACCAGAAGTTGTGCTTGGTTTCTGAAAACTGTGGTCATGCTCTGTCTGCAGTATAATATAATAAATCAGTGACCCCTATTTTGTTAGTATTAAGTATATCTTATCTCTTATTTTCTATTGTGAATGGTTGTCTGAAATTGCCTACAAGTAACTCACTGTTACCTTCTGAAATTAATTGAAATGAGATTTCAGTTTTGAATCTATACTTGTGGTTCTCTCCCTAGTCATTGTTCCTATTATGCATCCTTTTCATCAAATATTGCGAAAGTGCCTCTTCTCTGTAGTATTTCCCACACTCCCAAAAGTGTATTTTTATGTTCCTTATTATAGGGGAGAACCTAGAGTATAATACGTGTATAATAGGCAATTAATGATTCAATTCTATATTTGTTGGTCTTAGGGAATATGAACTACACTGTTACCTAAGACCAAAGAGATTAAACGGTGGATCTAGTAGTACGTCCCACCGAATAATCTCATAAAAACCATCCTAGTTGATAATTATGACACTTAACATAATCAGTCAATCATATTCCCACGGCTGGGACACAGGATTTTCCCTGTGGGCCTTAATCAAGCACGCAGGCCTTCCGGCTAATCTAATTAATTGCGTCGTGATTATACAACATATTAAATTAGTTATAGGCTTTCAGAATCAAGAGATCATAATTCGTAGGCGGCGTGCGTAGGCGCTTGCATTACATTACATTAATGGTGGTTACATTTGCAAAAATCTGAACTGATTAGTTGATAGTCTGGAATAACACATAGGACACTTTTATCCCAGTATTAAGACCCCGTGGGACAATTACCATACTACACGCGGGCGAAGTCGCAGGTATAAGTTAGTAGTTACTAAAACTACTTACAATTCAAATAATTATGTTGATCAGTTATGGTAGAATCAATAATAAACACTCGTTCAATTATCCTACTTACATACTGTATTTAGATGTTAAACAGAAGCAATAAAGTTGCAAATAATAAGAGTGAACAATACTGTACTTTTTGTAAATAAATATGGTGTAATCTAAGTTTATTCAACAACTAAATATACCTACAACTTATAGGTATATTTACATGTGTCTGAGTAGGTACCTTGTAGGGTACAAGATACCTATTGGTAGTCAGACATCAAGAGAAAGAAACTTTGAATAGTATTACCATAATATTATGGTGATGCTAATGGTATAACGAATAAAATTAAATAATTGAGCGCGTTAGGACCTCTGTACTAATGAAATTTTGTGTGTTTTATATTTTCTGTAAAGAATTTCAGTCTGGGTTTATTTATGTCCAGTTTATGGCAAAAGGCTTTACATGGAAATTAAACACAACTGTAGTAATTTAAACACGTAGGTAGTACAGGCACAGCTCTGTCTTCAGTTTACATAAGAAATGTAAGTATAATTCCTTATAATTTATGTAAGATATGATAGGCAACTTAAAATATAATATGAAACTACAATTTTCAAATCGGTAAAATCTCATGTTTTTTTTCATTATTTTATTTATGTCACTACCTTTCTGCTGAGCCAAAGGATATTAAAACAGGAATGAGCCTAAATAAAAAATGTCCAAGTAAATCAAAATTACAAAAACGCTGCCCGCGTATCCTGTTCAGTCGCTCGATTTCTGAGGCTGTTATAAACTAAAAATCAGAGGTTCAATTTTTATAAATAGTGTAAAGAAATAAAAATACTCTATAGGTACTCGTATTACACATAGTACATAATAAGAAACCCGTTTTATGACTAGCAAATACCGACATAAAGGTACTCTATAATGTGTAGCGGTGTAATCAAATAATACAGTTTTAATTTTGTTTACTTAATACTAATTAAAACTTTTCTGTATAGATTCTACCACTTTTTTTTTTTTTTTGTTAATAATAGCACTAAAAAGTACGTTAAAAGGTGGCACTTTATAAGGCACTTTATAAAAATAAAGTAACGTAGCACTATCATATTTCGCAAAAGTTAAAATGGCAAATAAACAATTTCATTTATGAGCAGTTTTGGCCTTCACTGAAATGTGATACTTTGCAGACATAAACTGCTGATCCCTCACAAATTTTTGCAGACTTAAAAAATAATAGGTGGACAATTTTAAGCTAGGGGCCAATATTGCCGAGTTACTTATGCCAATTTCAACGCAATTGACTAAATTCGACACTAATTTAGTGTTTTTTACGCGCTTGGACGTGGAGTTGCGGTTGCCCGTTATATAATACAATGCAATAGCGTTATTTTCTCATCAGGTCAAAAATCATGGTCACCTTAGAACTATACCTACTGTACCTAGTTATGTATTAATCAATAATGTTGTAGCACCGAGTTGCCGTCTCTGGCATACCGATGTTAGGCTGATTAACGCGATGGTTTGGGTCTTATCAATGATCAACATTATGTTGGTGTAGTTAGTTATTATCTTATTAATACTTCGTATAAATCTCAGGGAGATAACCATGCCCTCAAAGATGCCAAAGCACTTGAAATTGCAGTGGTTTAAAAAATACGTATGGAGTAAAATAAATAAACTCAACTGAACACCTCTATGCGCTCTGGATAGATATAAAGATATTTAATAATTAAATGACCATTAGTTTGTACTGAACTTTTTGCTTAAAAAACACTTTATAACAAACTATCTTTTGCCTGCGACTTCGTTCGCGTAGAAGAAACATATCTTATGAAACACTGGCTTTCTATTAGCGAAATCGGAAGAAAATAATCCATAATATTATTAGTGTTAAATAAAATAATACCGGCCAAGCGCGAGTCGGACTCGCGCACGAAGGGTTCCGTACCATTATCTAAAAAAAAAAAATATCTTAAAAGGCGTCAACTATGTATTTAAGGGGACAACCCTTTAATATTCAACTTTTTTTTTTATATAAATTGTCATATCTGTCTATTGATTTTTTCATTGCTCTAAGGGGTAGCAGACTTGAGTATTTGGTATTAATTTCAGTTTGATACCGCCACGCATTCCTGAGAAAAAGGGTCTTGACAGACAGACAGACGGACAACAAAATGATCCTATAAGGGTTCCGTTTTGCCGATTGAGATACGGAACCCTAAAAACAGTAATACGGAACCTTTATATAATGGAACCGTGTAGTTTAACACGACAACAATATTTGAAAGGATTTTGAATTACTTATGAACTCTTACCACTAGAGAATTTTCTGCTAGGCTTAAGCGGTTTGTCAAGTGAGGACACTATTTCCGAAATAATTTATTAACTTTTTTTTTGGGTCAGTATCTTTGCCTTCTCTGTAACAAGCTTTCTCTGTCAAGTTACTTTGCTCCCAGCTTTTCCAAACGTGAGTCACCTAACTTATGCCCGCGGCTTCGCCCGCGTGAAGTTCGGTAACTGTCCCACGAGATCATACTATCTGAATAAAAAGTACCATATAATCCAGTTTATAAATTCTCTATGTGCCAAATTTCATCAACATTAGTACCACAGAGTTTTTCCGTGAAAGAGTAACAAATTTCCATTCATCCATCCATTCTTCCTCATAAACGATCGCGTTTATAATATTAGTAGGCTACCAAAAAGGTATTATATCTTTACATGCTTAATAGTGCAAGTGTAATCTGTCTAACCCAATAACCGGGCAACCCATTATAGTAATACCATAATTTTTAGGTCGCATATACCCTTTATAAGAAGCTTTCTTTACATCAGTGTATAGGAACTGCCAAAGTATTTACTGTTTATGCAGATCGCCAAGAACTTTGCACAGAGATTTAGTCGCAAATAATATTAGAATCTCCAACACCTCATTAATCATAATTTCATCATCCATTAGTCCATAGATACATTACAGGATAAACATTAACTTGTGTCATAAATAATGTGGCATTTTAGCGAACATATTCTATCAAACTAATTAGTTATTTACCAATAGATTATGCAAACTCCAGCAGAAATCACTATCAGATATCCCTAAATCCTAAGAAGTTATTTTGTTGTCTCAAATCTCCTTTACTTCAGGCTTTTCTCCCATATCTCATGAAATCACATTTCATCTGAAAACATGAAGTGTAAATTTAATACTTCCGACTTAATCAGTTAGATAAAACTTTATGAAACACAATTTTATGATTGATGCACTGCTAAGACAGCTCTTCTAATCAATTAGTTCAACAGCAAAAGTAATTGCAGACGTCATTGTCGTGCGCTTGTGAAATCTTGCAATGCTCTCATCTCCGTGAAGACACATCCTTTAAACAGATAACTGAAGCATCTCAATACCACCTAATGTGATTATGACTAATTCCTTAAAACTGTAGAATCCTTCCTCAGACAGCTGCAAATTGTTACAACATACATTTACTGTTCAAAAATCGTTGTAAGAGTTTTATCATTGATTCGTTAAGACGCAAAATGCTTTGACAGTTGATTATTGATATAAAAAGGGTTATTTTTGTAATCCTATTTAGTCCATGAGCGTCTGTTGAGATGTGTCAACCCATTGCTTTGTGGAGATGCGACCACACCGCGGGGAGCATTGCAGATAATGTTCAGATTAGATGGAGATCTGAGGCTCGACATTGTTTAAGTCAGCCTCAGGTAAAGCCGGTCCCACTCGACTGTGTCAAACAATACATAAACAACATTATTTTCAAATAATGCGATTATGTAGACGCCCACAAAAAATGTACAGTTTTGTTGATTGACAGCTCCGACTTTAGCGTATGTAGGAGTGATGCGGGGATTAGTGGATATTGAATTTTCTAACTCAATTTATCTTTTTTTCCACACTCAACAAGTTATGTTCTCGACATTATGTGTAATGTAAAAGAATGAAACCACAAAAAGATAAAACCATTACCTACACACATAATATCACTATAGAGTTGTCATGCATGTCTACCTGAATGAAATGATGTATCGGTGATCTATTGAAATATTAAATTAATATTATAAGATGAAATCTAAAATTCGTCCTCATTCATAAAGTGCCTACCGATACAAAACTTTGATTACAGGTTTTTTTCATTAAGTAGAAAAATATATTCACTATATTTAAATAACTCGGCTCGCGGTTGATCATATCAATTTTAGATAGAGAGTGATAGATTTTTCTATGATATCATCTTGTTTTCTATGCCTACATAAAGATAGGCATTTTTTGCCAAGCGTTATTTTATTTTATGGAAATAATTATAGACCGATGTGAAGTTGGCAATAAAATGCCCGTCGGTGCACGCTGTCTACGATGGAACAGGTTTTATCATTCATAAAACTATTTTAATAAATTATCGATGCTAAACCTCAGCCATAAAAGAGATTGGAGCCAGCCTAACAAATAAACTAAAATTAAATATACACGAATACAATCGAAATTTTTGTCTCAGGCGTATAAAAGTGTCCTATAAATTTACCCACAGTTTAATTTAATGTCCAAAAGTACCTGCTTCACATTTTTTTTTTATTATAAATAAATGTTCGTCGCCGGTTACGGCTGCACGAATGTGTGTTATTATTTTGAGAAATGGTTTTGAATTTGTCTCGGGTTATGATACTTTAGGGTTCATTTTTTTACATTTTGCTCGGAAGATTGGACATCTTATAAATAGCAGGATTTTTAATTACATTTTATCATCTTCAACAGGTCGCAAACTGGTGAATCTGTTAAACCAAGGGATGGTAACTAAGCAAGCGTATAGGCTGAATTGAGTTTAGCCCAACATCATCAGCCTCGTTGAGCGTCGGAGACGACGCAGTTTCCAAAGCCGTCATCAGCGGGGATTACCCCGCCGCGTGGATGGTGGCGGGCGAATGGGGCTATGCGCCGGCGTCGGCCACCCCCGCCATGAATGCCTTCCTCGAGACCAACCACGCGCACCTAGCGTCCTACGGGCTGAAGATGTCGCCGCAGCCGGCGTGCGGCGTGAGCGCGCAGCACCGCGCCGCCGCGCCGCACCCGCCCCCGCACCACCCGCCGCACTACCAGCCCTACCCGCTGCACTCCTACCAGCCCGGCTACCTGCGCGAGTACGGCGGCTGCGGCGAGCTGTTCCCGCAGCAGCCGCTGGAGCAGAGCTGGGACTGGCGAGGCGATGCCGTGCATTACCAGGGCGCTGCACCTCCCCTAGTACCCCACGCGCACGCGCATGCGCCACACGCCTTCCTACGCTATGTGCGCGCACCTCCACGAAGAGACATGCGGTGTCAGTGGCTAGATCCTGAACAACCACCTCCTAGAAAGATGTGCAACAAGCTGTTCTCCAGCATGCACGAGATCGTGACGCACCTGACGGTGGAACACGTGGGCGGGCCCGAGTGCACCACGCACGCCTGCTTCTGGCAGGGCTGCTCAAGGAACGGGCGACCTTTCAAAGCGAAATACAAGCTGGTGAATCACATCCGCGTGCACACCGGAGAGAAACCGTTCCCCTGTCCCTTCCCTGGCTGCGGCAAGGTGTTCGCCAGATCAGAAAACCTCAAAATACACAAAAGAACACATACCGGTAAGTTTTAATATATCTACAGTTTATGATATCGTATTCAGTAAGGAGGTAGTATAAGAACTTTGAATGGCCTTGATTACTTCTATATCCCGTACATGGTTACTCGGAAGTAGGTACACAAGTTACAAGACTATCTCAGGCGAAATTGATTCGTCACATCTAAACGAAGTGTTTCACGTCCGGTGGTGCTGTAGTTTGAAGTAAGACGTCAGATCCATTCAAGCGGACGAGCGTTGATCTGGCGAAACATTTCGATTCTCATTAATTCATAATGAACCGCCCCCCGCAGTCGTCAGCGCCTGCGGCCGACTGATGCCCACTGTTGCGATATACCCGAGCACGCCTCGGCGATAACCGACACAATGACAAGTGCCACACAACAAACTACCAAAGAATATCCTTGTAACACGATCGCGAGCACAAACAACAGCTAACGGCCGTCCTATAAATGTCCACGTCGACTTGTGAAGTCTATTTCTCAGTAAGCAAGGACAAAAAGCCATTTAACTCAGAACTCCATTTTTCAATTCATTACAAAAGTTGAAAGATTCATCTGAACTGTGTATGTTAGATAAAAAAAAGCGCTCGTAAATTAGAATGTCCAGTTGGGCTCGGGTGCTGGGTTCCTCGTGTCTTGTCTCTCTCGCACGCCACACCATTGTTATTGGTAAAGTATTGGTACTTAACTTTAAATATCGATTTTTAAGGGAATGGACCAGGAATTTGTATAGCCGGCGTCGTCGGGGACGTAGCCAGCTGGTTTTATGCTTTTTTTTTCTTCGTCAATGTTTAGTGTTGCATCCAGACTTTTGTCCTGTGCCCCCGTCCTCTATTATCTCATACGGGTCTTTGAATAGACAAGACCTTTTTGTGGGGAAGTTTGAAGAATTGTTTTATGGGTGGCTATAAATTACTCCGAAGGCTGTGAAACCATAGTGAGCTGGGGTCTGCTGCCGATCGTTAGATATTTAATTAGCCCAGAGCAAATATCGGGGAGATGAGGCCTCTTCACCTTCAAATAGGTTAATAATGTATTTATGACAGACAGCCCACCCAATTTTAATGGCTATTTAACAGCTTTTGGAATAGCTTTAATCTCGGACTTCATCAGTGGAATGTTAGGTTAGTTACTTAATCTTCCATTTAAGAATTTGGTATTGGGTGTAGTCTAGTTAAGTCGTTTCTTTTCCTGCTACCGTCTTCGTATCGAGTTTGTCGTGTTTCAGAGGTACTTTCGTATGATGATTCTTAGCTCATCTATGACTATATACAGAAAATGCATTATTATGTGGCGGATGACACTGAAATACAGACATTAAACTTACCCACATAAAATTCTAAATCCTATGAACCACACAAATTATTTCCCTGTAGAAACCGTCAGGCCAGAAATATGCTTAACATTGAAAATATATCGTTATTACCTTTGTAAACTGATACTCGGCAGATCAGTAGCTTGATTCGATAAATAAAATTAATATTATTCCCTTTATGGTTATCAAAAACAATTGCCTACCGGAGTTATTTGAGATACACTCTAACGAGGCACTTCTAGTGCTACAGCAGTAGTAGTTCAAACCGTAAATATATCCATTAAAGAGGTTCAGATATTTGAGTAAAGTGGGTAATCTATGTAACTGATACTACACACTACTACATGTATCCATCAAGATTAAAAAGGTATTAATTAATGGCTACATTTATGTTTCTTATAGCTACACGCCTCTACAAATTGGCATCCTCCATTAAATCCCATGTTCAGAAATGCTTCCTCCGCATTCACTTTGGTTAAGTAAGCTCGCGGTTCGTTAAATAGGAACCGATACCAGAATGGCCCACCTCTCATGTGCCTATCAAGATTGAAGGTGGAGTGAGTCACTAATGGCTACATCATCTTATCTGTAACTGTTGGACTAATAATTGTCGACTACCCGATCTCATATCTGTACACTTGCCACTTCTTCTTTATAGCAGTGATAGCTTAGTGGTGTGACCGTCGGACTGCCAAGTCGTAGGTCTCGAGTTCGAACCCAAGGCACGCACCTCTGAATTTTCGGATTCATGTGCGTATTGTATAATTATCACTTGCTCCTGTGAAAGGAAACATCTTGTTGAAACCAGCATGTCTGAGAGATATCTCTCGACGGCATGTAAAGCCAAGTCAGGGGCCCATGGGCGGCCTAAAAACTCTGACACCAGGTTAGGCACTAACCACAAGGTAAAGAAAGAAAGCCACTTCAGGGTGTCTCAAAAAAATTGAAGAACTCAATACTTATTTGAAGAATAGTGACCCGTTCTTGCTCCGTATTCGTGCAAACTACTTATATGGCGACATGTTCAGATTTGGAAATTTCTGTACTATATCTAAGTTATTTATAGAGTCGCGTGGATGTCGACACTAATCCTATGGGAGGGTTCTACCAGGATTAAAATTTTATCCATGTGTCACAAAATAACAAACAAACGTACTACGAGTATATCATTCATAATATTAGTTGGGAATTTAGGATTATACACATATCACATTAACAGCATAACATCATGAATGTAGTCCCCAAGCTAAATTCCTCATTGGCTTATTTATTAATCACCAATCTTTATTAAGGATTAATATATTGTTCTTGACTCACCTCGATGAGTTTTTAGCCTGGGTCGACCCCCGAGGGTACCACAGCACGCGTCGGCGTCAAATGGCCGGCAGCGTTGAGTCCGCCCACTATCACCCAATCACTTTATAAAACACTTTAGTAATCACTAAACACCTGTGCAAAATTATCGGTTGTTATATTCATTTTTTGAGACGAAATGTCACGACTTCAAAATCGGCGTAGGCGGGCGCTACGAAATGCTACGCGGTGCGCTACGACTATTTAGATTGATTAGTGCATTTTTGATTAAATTGAATTTTTGTTCGGGTTTTTGGTAAAAAGTTTAGTGAATGTGTGTTGAAAACAATAGATGTATTAAACCGTTATAAGATTAGATTGATATTTTCTGCTTATTCGATTTCAAGATACCAACTTGATTTCCCAGCTACTTATACTTATGCAATCATACGTTCACATTAAACACGATATAAATTTGACATCAGATTCAAATTAGCAAGTGCAAATAAATGCATTTTCGATCGCCCAATTCACAGCACCAGCCCAATAAACTAGTACCGGTTGCACAATATTAAAATTCAATAGTTTCTACATCGCCACTTCAACACCGCAGAGGGGTGGGCACAATACTTTAATGATGATATGATTCGAGTCGGTGAAGACGTCCCCCGCTATCAAACGCAGTGCTGAGCTAATATGCCGTATAAAATGACGCTTTCAAAATATTTTGCAAACAATACGGAACCCTTCGGCGCTGTGCCCTCGCCCCTGCGCCCGCGCCATTGTGTCCGGAGCCCCGGACTGCCGGGAGCTGTCGGCTGCAGCACTAGCGGGTCCCGAGCAAACAAACATGTAATACACTCGTCAACATCAAACACTTAATATGCTCATGTTACTGGTTCGTTTTGTACTTGCAAATGAGCAGGTAGATTGTTATGTCCAATGCATAAATGAGAATATTGTTTCAAACATTATTAGAGAGGGTTTAAATCGCACCAGTGCATATAACGTCTAGGAAAGGTTAGCGTGAGGTCGAAGTTCGAGTTGCAATCGTGGCACTTTAAACCCACGGTATTAAAAGCTTTCAAATCCGAGCGGGTCTTGAAAGCATTTGGAAATAGGTTAATAATACCTATGCAAGTTATTCAAGGGCAGTTTGCCAGTGCCTGTTTGTTCCAATAGAAGGTTTTTTAAAGAAGACCTTAGATGTGTATAAAAGTATCAATGAAATTAGGACCACAGCTGTTGCTAATGTATTTTAAGCAATATCGTAGTTTACATCAATTGTATTAATAATTAAATATGTAATAGTTTTCGGAAAACTGTACAATGCCTTTTTTTAACTAAAACTAAGCAGGACCTTATTCAATTCCAAAATATCACCGCGATTTTGTTTTTTTTGAGCGCCGGTATTACGATATTTGACAGCATACTTTTATTCAGAGTTCGAAGTGATTGTTATCATTGACAGTTATACCTTTATAATCATCTTGATAGAACAAAAATCATAAAACAATACACTTCACGTGTATCCGAACGCGATGTGCCGCTTCCGCGCGTATCCAAACGCGTTAAGAGCGGCCAACCCGTCATACTTTTCATACAAACGCTCGTACGTGATTATGCCGTTGTTACACATCTATCTTTGAATTTTTTGAACTTATAGGTATTTGGTGCACTATATTTAGGTTTCTAGGGTAAAAAAAAGTAGAAAAAAAATCAGTATAAGGCTCCAAAAATTGCTGTTTTGCACAAATTTTACCTGAACTTTGGCCGTCCATAATGTACTCATAAACTGTAAAAATAAAAAAAAACATCTCGATAGAAACCTTGCACATGTAATGCAGATTCTTAATGACAAATATGTATTTAACACACTTGTAAGACTTATTCAAAAACATGTATTTCCTGGAACAAGTTTAAGAAATTTTCGAACACTATTTTTCGTTCAATGTCATCGCGTTAGGCGGTATGAGGTACGTGGGAGACGAGTTGTGCGGGGTAAGACGGGGGAGTTGAAAGAAAATCACTGCTGTGGCTCTGAATGAAACAACAAGCTTTTTGACCATGCTAGCGTTGACGATAGACGCGCCGGGAAGGGCCCTCTTAAGTGTCAAATTAAAAACCAAAGTCACAGAATCTTTAACACAAAAAAAAAATAGAATAAAATAATTATAAAAGTCTTTATCTTTACATAATACTAGCTTATGCCCGCGGCTACGCCTTCGTGGCGGGAATTGCCCACGGGATCGTGCATCCAGGATAAAAAGTAGCCTATACGCTATTCTAGACTATAAATCTATCTCCGTGCCAAATTCTATTCAGATCCATTCAGCAAGGATAATTATCTGATAATAATTCGATAATTATCGTGATAATTATCAAAGAAAATAATTAGCTTAATAATTTCGAACCCTGCGTTTATTTAGGCATTCATTTAAAATGTGGTCTAGCATTAGTAAAAAGCAAGAGAACCAAGGTTACCGACGTAGCCCGAAGAATTGCCAAACTGAAGTGGCAGTGGGCAGGGCACATTGCTCGCAGAACGGATGGCCGATGGGGCCGAAAAGTTTTGAGTGGCGACCACGAACCGGAAGACGTTTCGTTGGAAGGCCTCCCACTAGGTGGGCCGATGACCTGGTGAAGGTTGCGGGGATCCGCTGGATGCGAGTCGCACGGGACCGGTGAGTGTGGCGACACTTGGGGGAGACCTATGTCCAGCAGTGGACGTCTTTCGGCTGAAATGATGATGATGATGATTAGTAAAAACGAGCATTTTTACGGATAGGTAATGAAAAGATAGTTTCTGTTTTAAAAATGTCAAATAATTACTTGTTGATCGACTGCACAAGACAATTAGAATGACTTTGTAATCGATGTTAAAGCATTTACCTAACTAGTCGTCCGACACCTGCGCTCAGTAGTTACGTCAAAAGAACTAGAATTTCTGTTTCTTTGCATTCCGTCTGAAATTAAGTCAATAAATAGCTGTGGAATTGTATGTGCCCTATTATGTGTATGTTTTTTTTTATTTTATTGCTTGGTGTAATTAGTGGTAAGTAATGCGAAACTTTTTGTTGGCGAATTTTTTCAGAGGAATTGGATAAATAGCACAAATATAATTCTTTAGTCCTATTTTGTTGTTTTTTTAATTGTAAATAATCTAATGTCTATCTATACAGGTTGAATTTTTAGAGTTTAAGTTCTTAATGGCGACGCTATCAAATGGTGTAATAATACCGTATGTGTTTTTTTTTTTTTCAAAACCAACGGAGTTGATTCCTGGCGAGCAATATTGTTGTTTTCAAAAATCCAATTATGCAGTTTTAGTTTTCATCAAAATTGGGTTCGAAACTTCTTTGAGCATTTTTCGATATTCCTCACAGTTTCGGATTTGGCCATGCGCGCCCACTTATAAAATTCATCCTGTAAATGTAAATTAGAGGAAAAGCGGCACTAACGTATTAGGTATAACCTGTAATGATAGTTTTAATTGAGATTTTTACTACATAAATAAATAAACGTTCATGGGTATGTCACTCTGCCTAACCGGTCGGGTATAACAGGCGTGGTGTTATGTTATGTAGATTATTCGTAACAACTCAGTTAATAGTTAATATAATAAATAATCTAAAAACATTAAGACAAAGCAATCTAGCAATTACTATATAATCAAGGTTATTTTTTACTACCAATCATTATCACTTTTGACTGAAAGCTTTATTGAAACTTTCTGAACGTTTCCGTACATAATCCTACGTAGAATCGGCCATTTTATGTCCATATGATAATGTTGTAACCCTATAATAGCTGGGTGCTTTTCAAAGGTGTCTATATGATCCGGGACCATCTGCCCCGATTGATAAATTGTATAAAAAATGTTGAACACAATAGTAGATGCGTTTGTGTGCGTTACGGGTCTGTGTCGGGGGGATTTAATGTTACCAGTATTTCTAAAACTTTTCCGTCACTGTCAGCGGTCAACGAATATCATCTACACTTAATATATAATATCTACACTAATATTATAAAGAGGAAAGATTTGTATTTTTGTGTGTATGTTTGTAATGAATAAACTCAAAAACTTTTGCGCCGATTTCAAAAATTCTTTTACCATTAGAAAGCTACATTCACCTTGAGTAACATAGGCACCCGTGCGAAGCCGGGACGGGCCGCTAGTTAGTTCATAACTTGAAAAAAAATGGTGTTGTAAAACTGCTCTAATTGCTGTTTTACCAATGTTCTAAGCGTTCATTTTTGTAAAGGTTTTTCTTATGCCAATGTAACTTTTAAATTAAAATTGCATATGAAGTTTTAGCTGCATACAGCTAATAGTTATATTTTCTGGTTTTTATAAATATACAGCGTGTAACAGAAAGGGTATAATCATATGGAATACTGTGGTATAGACCATCAAACTGAACAACTTTCTCTATGGGACCACCGTCGAAATCGTAAAAAAATAATCAGCTGTCCCATACATTTGGGTCGAGTAGGTATTGAAATTTTGTATAGGACAGCTGATTATTTTTTTACGATTTCGATGGTGGTCCCATAGAGAAAGTTGTTCAGTTTGATGGTCCGTACACAGTATTCCATATGATTATACCCTTTTTGTTACACGCTGTATATGATAGTCTTTAAGGTATTTATGTTATGGGTCTTTGTTACCTGAAATAAATGATATATTATTATTATATTAGTTTTAAGCTAGACTGGTGACAAAATATTCAGCAATTAATCCAAAATGAGAAATCGTTTTCGACAGCGCAAAACAAGAAGTAGTTACTTGGCAAAATTAATTGCATCTGAATCAATTTATTGAGTTGAAACAGGCGATAATTTGATGGGCGTGGCCTGCTCTTGTCAGTAGCAACATTATAACCCCTCAGGAATACACACACTGATGTAAGCACACACACACACGTGCACAAATCTCCATGACGTGTACACACTTGCTACCCCACACCACGCCACCGATACTGTACACATGTAGACAAGGAAAACGATAAGCGCTTTATTTTTTTATCTCTTTGTCAACTCGCGACTCCCCTCTTCGCAATGACACAATGTTGAAGTGACTGTACCCGCCACATTGCATATTATAATGTCCCTAAGTACACAAAACATCAAACATTAAAGTCCTTGGTTTTTCACGATTAAATAATGCCTCACAAGAGCGTCAATGAACGAGAAACATTGACCATCAATATTAAAAAATTGAGCGTCCGAGCAAAGACGCGTCTTGCAGAAACCCGAGCATTCCTGCAAACTTGAAAATTGTTTTTATCTGTTGGAGAATTTCGCTAAACGTCAAAGAGATAGTGCGAAACTGCGAACAGGGTATCGGAGTGCGAACAAAAACAGTTTAACCGCAACTCGATACGTGAATCGGAACACATCGGCCTGCAAGCAGCGATTCCTCACTGAATTCTATTAGACAGGATCGAATGCCTCCACATCGATGCGTATCAGACAACGCTAATTTGAGCAATTATTAGTTCATAGACAAAAACACTAATTGGAACGGCTCCGATGACAACCATTGCATCCTATGTTTTGTGTAGATTTAAATGTCAAATGTCTTTTTATGGGATTGAATATCTGGTTCAAAATTCTCCTTTAGTAACGATGTTCTTTCTGCTTTTGAAAATCATAAAACAATCTAATGAAAATTGCTCTATCACGATTTAAACAAATAATAAAACAATTTCGATCTTCGATGTTCAAAACCACATTTTCGATTTGATTTATAAACAATTCGGTAATGAAATTATATCTTAAATTCGATCAAGAGTCTGTTTTGTTCAGCCGAGATAAGTATCGTGGTTGGGCAATCAATCAAACGGCTTGGGCTGTGGTTTCACCTGGTCTCGTTGAACAGCTAATCGGGAACACATCCGAACTATTACTAATATCCGTCCGACACGCCCTACACGAATCATTTAGTCATGGACCATCGACGCTATTTACTGACGACGTAATTATTAGAAGTGATTTTGTTTACATTCTATTAACAAACCATCTCGGGTTTATTGGGATTCAATTTAGCTATTTTAATGCCTTTTTCAGTGTTGGTCTTTTATCAGTCTGTGCTACAATTAATCGAATCAAACGTTAAATGTTTTCTTTTATTGTGATTGGCAGGGAACACATTCGATTTCTTTTTGCATTTCTGTAATTTCCTGTTAATTTGTTACCTGCCACGTAAATCACACATCAAATATCTTACAAAACATAGTTGTGGCATCCTCTATTTTATAGGTTAAGTTATTTTGCCATGTGTTTGCAACAAGTCTCAGTACCAGACTACGAGGATAACATAAATTGCGCACGGTTGCAACGTAACAATAGCTTGGAAACCGCGGGAAGTGCTAGTGTTGCCTGCCTACGCCTACTTGGCTGAACGGCTGCCTCGCCTGCTCGCTTGCTCCTCGCCCTTACTATCTTATTACAATCGTTTCTTCTGACACTTTACTATCTATGCGCGCATTTTATAGTGACAGACTTCTTTTTACTTTTTTAGTAAATCCAATGTTAATAGAAATAATTTATTTGGCCACAGTAACATTGAGTCTAGAAAATAATATGGTGGTAAAGCTCAGCAAATTGGTGTCCTATCAAACAAGTATTAAAGTTATGCAAAATTACTTGAGCTAATTGATGCGCATGAATGAACCTTATATGTTCTCTGTTCTCTTACAAAACATATAACTCCTCTAGGATTGAATATCAAGCAACTACTTACGTAAACTATTAATTTATGCAAAACTATCTTACACTTATAATAATATTAGCTGGCCGCCTGCTCGCAGTATTTGCCTGTCAATAAAATTATGTTAGGCAACAGTGACTTAAATAATTCTATTAGAAGTATGAGTTGGCTTAGTTATTGCAAACTAAATAGTCTGATTCGTAGTGTTGTGTTTTTTCGTTCCCATCAAATAGGTGGCTCATTAAATTAAATGAGCTATCAGCCGTTTTCAATGCGTTAGGAAAAACATTTTGCGCTTTGAGGTTCGCAAGTGTGCGAAATTCTTTCGTCTTGTAGGGCGACCGCGGAGGGTCTCACTGCATCATTCATGCGTTTTTTCGTCGACACCTCACTCGTATCAATATGTATGGGAGTGTGTGATATCGCCGACAACATGGCTGAGACAACACTGAACTAGCCCTGATGTTTATTTTCACACCTCGCTTGGAACTGTAGGAGACAGTAGTCCATAAAGAGTACAAAGCAACATATATCTAAAAATAGAACACTGAGTGTAAGCACCGTGTTCATCAGATTCAGTGTTTACATGGAGAGCTTAAAGTTTACTGGCAACTTTAAAGCATACTTCAACTTGCCATATCATTACCTTTCTCCTTTAAATAGCACCTGTGGTCCAAGCATCATAAAAAGTGACTGAATAAGCTATGTTTGTGTCGACAGCCTTTAGAATTCCTTGCATTTAACACCGCTCGCGAAAAAATCTCGATAGATCGCATCGACAGGATCAGACAACAATCGAAATGTTAACACGACAACAAAAAGTTGTATTCCAATGGTTTTTGGAACACTTGAAGCTTTCTGATGATACTTAGTTGTTTATCTGCAAAAGTAGATGTAAACTGGAGACGTGATAAGACAATTAAATGCGGTTCTTTGCAAAAGTGTAGAATATGACACTGATATCAAATTGCGATGACTCATTTGTTGGCAATCGTATGCAAAGTAATTGGTTCCATTATGTTGTTACCATACATATTTGTTATTACCAGCCTTGCTAATACTGACGTCGAATTTATCGACTACGATCAATTGCAAGACCATCCACCATACAAATCAAAAATTCGTTCCCGCAGGAATGTTTGGCGCGCAATGAATGTGGGCGCGTCCGAAATAAAAATTAAACACGTTACAAATAAAAACAAAAACAGACTATTAATATTCGTTAGAAATATTGGTTTGTCCCAAAAATGTGCCCGGGGGCTGAAACACGATCCCGCGTGGGTGTTGAGTGGACACGGCCCGAACAAATACATAACCTAACCGATTTATTGGGTGACTTGCGTACGACACGCCGCAAAATTATAATATTTATGATTTGTGAACATATTAATATTCATGGAGCAAGTAACGGCCTGACAATGATTGCAAACTCAGTTGCCCTAAAGAATTCTGTTGAAGTTATTAACGTTTTAATTTACGTTCGGCTGTTTTTAGTGACACAATATTTAATGCAAAACTTGAATTTGCTCACTTATTTTTCCAATGATGAATGATTTGTTCTCAATCGGAGCTCATAAATTACTTCAAGTCTGTATTTTAACAAGAATCATTTTAAATGATTTACCAACATCCATTAATAATATTCTCATTAATAAATTGGTACACAAATCAGGTCCATACTTTTGCCATTGGATATCAGTATCGTACGGTAAGGTCTCCTCTGTAGGTGAAGCCCGAATACCAAGAAATACGATACCAACATGCTCAATTAATAAAACGATTCCCTTGTGTCCACGACGTATCTTCATTTTCTCTATATTATTCCTTTTGTGAACCCTTTGAAACTTCATGCAAGCTAAATCGTTATTTAAAGTTAGTTTTAGAAATTGCTATACGATTATAGCACCAATTCTACATTGGTCCTTTGAGCACTGAATTATGAAAAATACTAAAAGTATGAATTATAAAAATAACTCGTTCGCTTGGATCTTCAGCATTCATCTATTATATTTTTTTTATATTACTCATCACGTTATGTTTCATCAATATTCTAACGAATTGATAGTATCGTGATCCTGTCAATTCCTTAGCAATATCTGCAATAGCTAAAGCATTAGGAATATTGCCTGATTTTCTTTTTACATTGTTACCACCATGACCTTTTCAAGTCTTATTTTCTTATATCGCGCTTTTAGGACAACACCATCTACGAAACTGTCTGCTTCTTCCACGTTTACCTCAAGTCTTTACAACTTTATGGCACCCGCATAAGACAACATTGTCTCAACTCCCAGCATCAGCTTTCCAAGGATTTTGATATTAAAATTTAACTTCATTTTATTAAAACGCTCGCGTGCCCGTCCATCTCTCTGTAGATTTTAACGCATTGATACGTTATCAGCCATCTCGTGACACGACGCAGCATCGTTGACGGCGCCTACCTTAAATCCTGCAAGTTATTGTATAAACAGGCTTTAACGTAATCTTCAAGCGGTTTATGAGGTGAAATGTCGTAATCCTTCATTGATTTTACTTGGCTCTAACCTTTACGAAGCTTTTTGGTAGATCGTTTTAGTTCATTGTATAATTTCCAAACAAATATCGTTACTCACAAACGTTTACTACATTGTTGTATGTAGGTTATTTTAATCACTTTTCAGTTCTCATTTAAATTACCTAAGGTAAAGTAATTTCGGTAAAGATTTAGCAGGAAATCATAAATTGTAAATCTTATTTCGCCTTATTTTGATCGGATTTCATTTAAACTTATACGGAAAATCTGAATTCGTTTTTTTACATCCGCCTAATTTTTTGAGAAGTTGAGATTCTGATATTATTTCTTGTATTTTTTTATCTGAGAGGAGCGATGATGCCGGTTAGGGCTGTCAAAATGCTTGACGTAAGGATTGACGAGCGTGCCCTGCCTGGTTAGGTGTTTTGTACTTTTTATGTTCAGCCTTGTACAATATTGTTTATCTACAAAATCGTCTGGGAACAAAATGATCAAATCTTCGATGAGAAAATAAGTAGAGGTCATAATAATGTTTCTTAACTTGTCTTAGATTGGAATCTTTTGGATTAGATTACAATCTAAATGTACAAAGTTTAACCTCTGATAAAAGCAGTCTAGACAAATCAATCCGAATCTTTTGATACGGGATAATAGTATCTACTATTTCAAAAAATAATTGCCATAGGTTTTATAATCCTGAAGTGCGCTACCGTTATAAGAGCAACGAAAATGTTTATGTGACACTTCTCACATTTCTCCTAAAACAACGCGCGAGATACTTTTCTAGTCCTTGTTGCGCTCTCTCAGCAGATACCTATCAGAGCAAGACGGATGGAGCGCTCTCCGTCGCAGACCGAACAATGGGAAGACGCTTTAATTCATGGGTACACAGCCAGACGGGAAAATGTGCCATTATTTCATCTAACCCTGGAAACAATATAAAAATGTCAAGTTGCAATAAATTTATCAGCTCAGCCAGCAAAAACATGATTACTTGTATATTCTATCTATAGCAGTAATTATGCGTTTCACTTACTGCTATTTCTGGCACTACAACATCGTGAATTGAATTCGCAAATAGTTCTTTACGAGTTATGATGACAGTAAATGACTTGTCCGACACTTATGGCAATACGAGGATCAATTAAAATGGTTATTTTATACAGTTCGTATTTTTAATTGGCGCAAAATAACAAACAGTATTAAATGAGGTTCAATGAGTGAATTATTGTAATAGGTAATGAAAGCGCCCGGTCTCACGGGTCGTCGTCGTGAATCACGGGGACTCCAGCGCGACAAAAAAGGCCTCATACGAAGCCTAGCAGTGCTCGAGAGCCAGTGCTCGCTACATGTTCGATTTTCCACAAGCCTTCGACTAACCTGCGCGTGCACATTTGAATGTTGTATCAGTTTTAATTTGTTTTCGTTCACGGACGATCGCCGTCTCTGTTCCTCCCGAGCTATACGTTTTCATTTTAATTTATATTTATCAGCGAGATATGACTGTGCAGTTTGTGGCCCGTGTTGTTGCTACATTTACTATTATATTTTTATTGGGATGCTTTTGTATGAGTTGGCAGATATTTATCGGGTATCGGAACATTATTCGGTCTGCTCATAATCGTCCGCATAAAGCACCTTGTCACACGGTCGTTGGGCGCCGAATGCGCTCGGTGCTCGCCCGACCCCGACTATTCTTTTTGTGCGACGGACGAGGGGCCGTATTCTCTGAGAAGTGGAAAAAATGAAGATATTAATATATCTTTCTAATTCGAAATACGTTTCGGATAAAAGGTACATCATAAATCATTAAGCACGCTGTACGAAACTGCCTTTAAATATGCGAGAGAAAACGGTGTTCGAGGAAGTGTAGTGGATGTCGTCAATCAGTCGGTATTGTGACACTGTTGAAGAGCTCTTCAAGTTGTTAGTACTGTTCGAATAGGTCGTGTTTGAAATGTTTTAATTGAATATGGCCGGTGTTCTAGATATAGTGTATTGAATGTAGCGATTAGTATTGTGGGTCAGACGGAACATGGCGCGTGGTCATGTCTGTCGACTGGCGGGGCAGCGGTGGAGCGGTGTGCCGGCTGTGTCAGCAATCGGCCAGTCATCCGCCGCTTATTAGCTGCCTCTCCATCCAGATTGAATTAGCTTTGATATGTACCATTTAATAAAGACTGAAACAATGCGCGGCGAACTTGCGCTCCAAATGATGAATTGATGATTATTATGATTAATTAAACCATGCCTAATAAATAAATTACTGGCCTTTAACTATGGCATATAGAGGACTAAATATATCTTCTTTATTAATGATGAAATCAAGTGAAATGAATACCAATCATACCATTCACAAACTACATCAACATGACGCATCAAACGTTTGAGATTTATTCAAAATTTCATGTTATCTTCAATATTTAGTGTCACGCTGATTTAAGATAATTCCGCATTAGTGTCTAATGAATATGTCTCCAGCAACAGGTGCACGGATATCAAGTGTCGCCCAATTATAATTCAAGGTGCTGACAAGCCCGCGGCCAGTAGTCGGCCACTCAAATGATAAACATTCATTTGATTATACTCTAAAATGTAATAAATAGCGTTTTGTATGACAACCTTTTTGTTCCGCAACCCGATATCCGGTGAGCGATTGTTTTTTCTCCAAACTCACCTAAAGCCATTTACCACAATTCGAGTGCAAAGGCCGCAGGGTCAGATTTCACGTCACTCGTGCTATTTCTAAAAAGCTTGTTTTCACAGCGGAGCGCACTTAAGTAGCGATTTGTAACTCAATACTACAGAGTAATTCGGGCTAGGCGATGTGCCAACTGTTTGTTCCTTCGTGATTTACTTGCAGGCCGTTTAATGCTGTTAAATTGACTTAAAAATATAAATTCGTCGGTAAAAATCACATGTTGTCGAACAAAATTCGCTCCGTATTCACTAATGTAAATTGTAATCTTTACACGGGTTAAATCCGTCAAAAAAGTGAGTCAGTAAAAAACATGAGATAAAGTTTCACATCGATAATAATATAGTAAGAAAAAAGTGTCTCCTGTGGGTGATACAGCCGTTTAAGATAAACATCTGACCTTAGCCGGTGCGGTGGTGTGCTGGTGTCCCGACGCGGAACGCGACGAATTCACGAAGTGCATTCCCGACTGGTGTTCGATTTGTTTTTGTTTTGACACTAAATGTTCAGAGAAACCATTTCGAACATGATTTTTGTTTATGTGGCTATTAATAACATTTATTCAAATAACGCTTATTGTCTTTTGTAATATGGAGATAGGTCAATTATGAAGGTCAATAGACCTATATTTTCCTTATTGAAACTCTCAGGGCTCTCATCTCATCCTTCACCATCTCCAATTAAAGTGTTGATTAGTTACTAGCCGATTAGCGTTAATTGGCAAGTAAAAGTGATAGAGGAACTATTAGTTAATCTGTGTGTGATAGTGAAAGAGGCCCTTAATGGATTTAGCAGAAAAATCTAGCAAAACATCGCCTTCCACATTCCCCGATCTAATAATTCCAACTTCAGAATTTAGGAAACTACTATAATAGACGTCAACGGCGCGTGCGCAGGAGATGCATCAAATTGTAATAGAATTTGTGACCGATCGTTTTTTGTTTCGAACTGCGTCGCAGATGAGACGCCCGATTAGTAATTAGACGGGCGACACATGTTTTGGACTCTTTTATCTTGTATTAGCCTCATTAGTAGATCCGAGGCGTTTTTATTGTTCCCGGTCATGGTTCTGTCGTGATTTTTATTTATCTATATCCTTTTCTTTGTTTTGCTTGATGTTAGGTTCGTCTGTCGGTCCTGTCTTGTGTCTTGGTTCCTTGTATGTTGTTTGACATTTGTCATTTCCTATTTTTTACGAGTAATAATAAAACCTCATTGATAATAATAGTCACATACTAGTAAATTGGTGGTATTCAATAAATTCCTATTAATATTCCTGTCTAAAGTTATTAATTCATATTTTATTCCATAGATGTTTCTTTCACTTGCAAACATTCACTGTTCGCATTTCTTGTGTGAATTGGCTGTATACGCACCCAGAATGATAGAGAATAAAGCGAAAATATTTGTAATGTAATGGAACACTGAACAAGAAAGGAAGTATCAATCCATTGAAAATGTACGATCCGTTCATACGGAGGTATACAAAAATCGTAGTAAGGGAACGCCTAAAGAGCCCTATTATTGTAGCGTTAACAGACACTTGAGATTAGCATCTGTGGCTCCTCAAAAATCTTCATATTTCAAACACAATACACAGGATTACAACCGAAGAGGTTTATTTGTAAACACGACAGTATAATAGTAATGCTACATTGTGCTGCGGTCACCAAAGCGTCTGCCTACTTGATGTATTTTATTGAATATCATCTCATACGATTCGGTGAACTTGTGAGGATCAATATGGTAGAGGCCCAAAAAAATGGGCAAAAAATTAGGGTCAATCACATGGTGGAAAATTCGTGTTTTCTATTGTTAACTTGTGATGGGCTTATAGTTGTAAATAAACCGTTTTAAACCAAAATCAGTGGTTTAAAACCCGTTTTAAATTTGTTTAAAACGGTTTAAAACCACGACCACGTGGGCCGTACATTGATTACGAATTACTTAAAAAAATAGTTTAAAAGGCTAATTGAAATCATTTACCATTTTTATTAATATATGTGAAGTCATATATCATATTAAACTACTATTTAGGATTAGACACTGAAAACAATCATGTTTTGGGTATTTATTAAAATAAAACGGCAATGCCGCATTTTTATTTTTCACTTTGCTACCAAAATCGCAACGGGGAGAGATGGGGCAGGTAGGGATCGACTTTATGTTTGTCTGTCATGTTAATAAAGGTTATTTTAAAACATTTTTATTTTATTTTCCTTTTATATATTCTAAATTAGGAAGAAGGTGTGGTCTAGATAACTTCGTGTAAACCCTCAGTGCATTCCAAAAAAAAACATTCTAAACCATATTAAACCGCTAAGTGTGGTTTTAAATCGTTTTAAACCAAAAAGACCGTTTAAAACCAAATGGTTTAAAACGTTTAAAATCCGTTTTGCATCTCTAGATGGGCTGCGTCTCCCATATTCTTACTAACCATAGGCTCATATCTGTCAATTGCAAATACGAGATGAGTTTTAATAATGAAAAGATCTGTTGAAGTTTCTGATTCTTCTGTCGTACCGACGTCTTAGACCGCTTTTTTCTTCTGGCATTTACAAATAAGGCAAACATACTGGGGCACCAGAACAGGTATCCAGTAAATAAGATACCATCGGTGTGATAACACCATTCTGAGGAGATTATCTCTATTGTTCACGATCATCATCGAGTTATCAGGAGTAAAACGGATGTTGAGCTGCCTTTGTCACAGGGCTCCAGGGCTTATTGAGACGTCAACACAAATATATATCATTTGTAGCAACAATAAGGTTCAAAGTAGCATGCGGTCTGCTACTCCAGGCTTTGTTACGAGAATGTGACAAAGTCGTCTTATAAATATGATTTATGGCCGTGTTAAGTATCCCGTGCAATTGTTGTGAATATTTATTTATGCTCGTAAACTATAAACAACGAGCAAATCTGGTTATTTACGACGTGATTGGACATTCGCGTATTTGGATGTGCTCGATGTTTTTCTTGACTTTGGATTTAGTGCTGGGATGTTACTACATAATTGCTGCTGTGCTAGATGTGATACGATGTGGAATATTTTTGCATAATGGAGTTCTATTTATAGCTTTTAGATGTTAGTTTAAAGATTTAAGATGTAGTCGGTACCTATACTTTACTTAGAAATGGTCTAACTGCCTAACTAACAAAAAATGGAAAGCAACATGACTGTCATAAAATGTATTCCAAATAAATTTTATAGTTTCCTGTCCATTCCCAAATGTGTCGCCCCGCTATCCACCCACATGCCTCTTTACTAACGTTGTATCTTTTTTTTTATCAGGAGAAAAACCGTTCAAATGCGAGTATGCGGGCTGCGACCGCCGGTTCGCAAACTCTTCGGACAGGAAGAAGCACTCGCACGTGCACACGTCCGACAAGCCGTACAACTGCCGCGTGCACGGCTGTGACAAGTCGTACACGCACCCGTCCTCGCTGCGCAAGCACATGAAGGTGCACGGCGCGGCCGGCGACGCCTCCCCACGGTACGACAGCGACGGCGATGACTCCTCCTCAGCAGGCAGCGTCAGCGTCACAGCTGGTGCCACCAGCCCCGCTGCACCCCTCCCCCCGCCGCCGGCGCCCGTACCGCAACACCACCCACATCATCACCCCTCCATCACGGACAAACTAGAGAGCCTAAACGAGAAATACCTCAACCCGCACGACCAGAAGCCTTACGAGCGACCGCCGCCGCCGCCCCACCACAACCAGCCCCCACACCTCACCAACATCGGCGGGAACGGCGTCATGGACAACAAGCTGGGCTTTGGCGGGCACTGGACGCAGTTCCAGCAGCCAGCGCCGGCTATGCCGCACGGCGTGCCCGAGTGGTGGTGCCCTACGCAGGAGTCCTACCATCACCACCACCTCATGCACCACTCGGGCGCCGCCGCCGCCTACTGACCGCACCGCGCTTAGCGAACTCTTCATTCGACGAACTCCTGGTGATGTGAGCACCATCGACGAATTAATTACATGGCTTTCGCTTGTGTGGGTTAATGAATCAATTGTATTGTAAGCCGATTGGTACTCGAGCGTGTCCGTTACGTGGAATGAAAAGTTCACTAATGCGCTCCGGAACAGTATTGTTTTCAATGTGTTACGCTTATTATAAATCTAATTAGTCCATAGACAATCCGACCATTTCTAAATCATCGCCAAAAGTCAGCCGTCCGAGAGATATTTAATATTTGGGTCTACTGTTAAGAAAAGAGTTATTTGGGAGAGTGGTGACAATGTGCACTGTGGACAATAGAACCTTATGTCACAGGTTCTGTTGTTTGCAGTAAAACAACTGAGTTGTAAACAATGACCGCTAGTTGAATGCTTTACAGCATGTCATACATTTCCTGTAAACATTTTAACGATGAAAAGTGTCTTATTATTTTTTGGAACACGATTTCTTTATTGAATAAGTATTGTGTGTTGGAAGCATTTGTGACGTCCAGGGACACGGTTACTCTGTACGACGAACAGTTTTGTCAACTTGCTGCAATTGTTGACAGTGATTTATTACAGCCTTTGTGTAGTATAAAGATACGTACAAACAGATATACTCTTAAATGTAATGGTGTTCCCGCAAAACGAGAATAATTAAATATTCATACATTTCAGCTTTACATATAGATGAATATTTATACTGTGAAGGCGATAAACAATTATTTAATATTCAATCAGTAACAGGTATATATTTATACAGGAAACATTGTCGCCAGCAGAAGATAGCTATTATAGCAAATATAAAACGAGACTTGTAACATAAATTTATAGATCAGCATGGCCAAAGCACCAAAGTCTAATAAAAATACGATTTTATAGGTTGTAAAATGTATGTAA
The DNA here is from genome assembly GCA_947578425.1 of Eugnorisma glareosa. NCBI lineage: Eukaryota > Metazoa > Arthropoda > Insecta > Lepidoptera > Noctuidae > Eugnorisma > Eugnorisma glareosa. Next base: position 11,428,574 of record OX387959.1, read on the forward strand.
ATTCATAGTTTTAAGTTAGATATGACTCTGTAAAATATATATTTAAGGAAATGCCCCGTGATAGTAGAGATAAGAGATAAGGATTTGATTTCTTTGCACATTCACACAAGTGTTGCTCTTCATCGTGCTATGAACTCTCGAACTATATTATGTATATTTATATCGAACATAACATATTTTTTCACGGACCGCCGTTTTAGATAGCGAAAGAAAGTTTAAAGTGTACCTTTATTATTATCTACCTATTCGACTGAGAACATTACGTATTTTAAGTTATTTTAAGATGAAATTGTTGTCTTTTCTACAGCCCTGTAAATAGCAAGAAATAAAATAAACAAATATTTCGATTTCATAGAGCTTACTTTGTCTTAACGACCCTAATACCCTAATATGGAATCGGAATAGATATTTTATTACAATAATAAATACCTGATTTTATGTGCACAAAAATAACATACGTAAACTGAATCGCACATGGTGACATGTAGTGAAAACGATATTCATACATGAGAGTATTATACTAAAACAAAAAAAAAATACTTTCGTCACGACTAACGACTATAGATACATTCTTTTATTTTCATTTTTAGATTTTTTTTTTCAAGATATCGTGAAGAATAAGTTACATAAAAGTAATTATATTAATCATGAATTTAAAATGGCACTGTAATTTGTTAACTTTTTTCTCATGAGCTTGGCCGTAAACAAGAGCCTGTATTCTGAATCCGAAGTCAAAAGATTGATCACTCGAGTCACGAAATCTAAAATGGAAATGCAATTCTCGCGATCATTTCGATCGGATTCCGATCAAAAAACCTAAGTCCGTGACGATACCCACAATAAAACGCCACACAATAACAAAACGAGGAACAATCATATTCCAAAAGAGAATTGAATTTATCATTGAGAAGAAACGAGAGAAAGAAATGATAAATGATCTAAAGGGCATAAGCACCTTCGAGAGTGAGCGAGCGCGCGATACTATTCGATTCGACTTTACTGTCCGAGGGGATGATTTATCGTTTCTCAACGGGGATTGGCCGATACAGTACTTAAAAGATTTATAGATCCTTATGGTGCATGCGCGGTAGGAGCGTTTTCTTATTATAAATCTCACTCCTGCGCATGAACTCGCGATTGCCTCTTTAGCTGTCCGATGGAGAAATTAAAAAATATGTTAACATATTGCGGTGGTGGATGAACGAACTGGCCCGAGTGCACCGAGAACACTGCGGGTAATTGGCTGGCTAAGTTAATGCGCCGGCTCACGGACGCACACGGTACGCGCTCAGCGCATGCGCAGTGCGCAGCCCGACTCTTCCATACAAATAATTGATTATGACATTAATACCCATTGTAAAGCGTGTTTTATTTTACTATCAATTGGAGCAGTAAAGCATTTTAGTATAAATAATTTTTGTGAGATTTGAAATATGTATAAATAAAGCTTAACTTGGCTTAAGCTATAGGCGTAATCCTCATTTGTGTTACAGTTTGTGCCGGTTGACTGACCAACTTGTTTAACATAGTTTCATTAGTAGCTTTTGGTTATTGGTGGATCTCCAATTGTCTATTAAAGTGTGCTAAAAATCGAATAAACACTTTTTTAAACCAGTACCTCGTGCCAGAAGACTAATTTTGTTGCTGTCACCAAACTTACGCCATCAGGAAACTATAAAAGATACCAGTTATTCATGCTTACATTGCTAATTCGAAACTAACTCTATTATGTTCTCTACGAAAGTAAGTAAATAACTGTCTGTTACCTTTTCTCTTCATAATGAGTACATACATAAGAGGATGTCTGAAAGTGGCGCCGCTGACTGAAAAGTTGTGTGGTACTCGGTTGGCTTAGTATGAGCATGTTAAGCGGAGGAATGAGGAAAATACCGTGAGGAAAGTTGGAGTATGAATGTGGCCGTCCACATTCATACTCCAACTTTCCTCACGGTATTTTGCATTTGGCATCTACTCTTATACCCGTGTATAAGAGTAGATGAAGACCAAAGAAGCGATGGGTAGACTGTGTGAAGGATGATATGGCAAGAAAGGAGGTGTCTGATGAGATGACGAGTAATAGAGAAGTATGGCAGAAGAAGACATGCTGCGCCGACACCAAATAAATTGGGATAAGAGCGAGATAATGATGAATGGCTCAACGTTTTTCGATGTGGTACATGACCTGGATGGGAGGATCAGATACTTTTTATTCCGGAACGAAAATTTCCGACACAAACGCGAGCGAAGCCGGGACCAAAACCTAATATTAAAATCAAGGAACAAAATACGTCCCTGAAACGTTCCGACGATGCGCAAGTTTATCGTCAGGGGTGAGATATTGTTATGAGGGTTGTATGGGCCGGTAGGCTCGGTAGGAGCGAGCTCGGGGCCGTGCATCCCCAGCTAAAGATAAGATCTGCAGCCTGCGAGTGACACCTGGCCCCGCCCACACCAACCCCGACACACGGCTATCCCCTTTTTTGTTTGCGAAGGGAGAGAATACTTTACATGATGTTCTAAATAGAGATAATTACTGGTCAAGATTGTTGGAAATAGGTAAGGTATGTGGATGAATTCTGAGTAATTATTTTAAATCGGAATCTGCTTGCAAGAGCTATACGGGCGTTGATCGCCCGTCTAGATCTAGTGTGACGTGTCAAAATTGGCAATTATATCATTATGCTCTAAGGCAGGGATTGCCAAAGTGGTCGATATCGACCCCTTGAGGTCGAAACCGGTTTTCCAAGGGTCGACATAAACGAAAATTTATTTGGGTGGTCGATAAGGTCTAAAAATCGACCGAGATACTGTACAAGTTGTGATTTTACTTAAGTATTTTTACGTAATTTGTATTAATAATTATTAAGTACACTACTGAATTCGATGTCTATTTATTTTGTTAAATTTTGATGAGAAAATATGTCGAGTTTACTGGTAGTATTTTACATCAATAGGAAAAAAAACTAGAGTAGGATTTTTAAAGTAATTTGTCTGTGGGGGTCTGAGGTATCAAGTTCATTTTGGAAAAGGGGCCCCTTGCCCAAAATAGTTTGGGAATCCCTGGTCTTAGGCGTCACTAGACGTCAAGTCGTTGGTCACGGCTGTCATTTGTAGATCTTTCACAGTCGTTACAGGGTATCAGTGGCCCGAAAGTCTGCCAACCACTCTTACAAAGGGATATCGTTTACCCAGTACTAACTGAGTTGTAGAGGTCAGACAGGCAGTCGCTCCAAGTAAAATACTGATATTCAGCTACATCTGGTAAGACTGGAAGTTCCCAACATTGTTGGGAAAAGGCTAGGCAGATGATGCTCTAATCTAAAACGACACTATACTGACAAGTGGGATCATATTTTTTCTTCTGATATTCTTTCTATAGTACCCACCTTAAATGTCTTTGTATGTACATAAGTAACAACTTTAGGTCCTAGACAAGTGACAATCATTGTCAAACTGATTCTTCAACGACATTGACTGGGATTGACGCTATAAGCATTCTGTAGCATTTCTTGACTCTTCCGTCCATTATCGCTAAGAGAATTTTGCTTTGTCTACGCCCACCGGTCTTGTTCCTTTTTTTTCAAACACACACAGGGTTACTAATATTGATGACAAAACGAACTGGACTGCGTCGTTAATCGCGACTGCTGAGCATGAAATCCTGGGTTGAGCAAATTGAGTGTTTTTCTATCAGAAATTTCTCAGTAGCAGCCACGGAGCCTGGATTTTTTCCCGGTTACATGGCATTTTAACGTAACTGGCCAAATGTCGGTGTACTATTAGGTATACACCTCTGCTTTCGGGGATGACTGGCGTGATGTCATGTTACGATATGACAAAACGTGCAGCAATTATTTCACTAACCTATTGTGCATTTGAATTCACTTTGATGAGTCTTGAATTTAACTTGTCAACAAATACAGCCTGAGTAAACACTAGCCCCTCGTAGACGAGACAATCAGAGTCCCACAAAAAGTGCCTCGAACCCATGGGCCCATGGTAATATAGTCTGAATGAAAATTGCAAATGTATTCGACAGAGGTGCAAAAAAGAATGTATGGTAAAATACAATAGAGTTGAGATTCTAATGCATGCAACCCGGGCGGTCGTTTTTCGTGTGGCCCCGTTCTGTAAGGTCTAAAATCTTTATTTATTAGAATCGGTAAATTATAAAAGTCCAGTGTTTTATGTCCATCGCATTGTTATTGACGGGATACAAAAACTGACCGATGAGCCCATAGATTATAATTGGGGAGAGAAATTAAGCTATGATTCACATTATTTGGTTTTTGCCTCGGTTAAAGTTAAAGTCTAGAAGTAGGTCCCATTAATCAAAAGATAAATGTCGTACCTAAGTAGATTAGTGGATACTGGTCAGTCGCAAAAGTCGGGTTATTAATTCCAGCACAAGAAGAATAATATAATAAGTATACTCTTTTAGTTTCTGGTTGGGTCTTAAGCTTGGTAATAAGTAGCTGTATGGCAACGCGTTGCCCCTAGCCAAGGTGAAAGAGAGACCACGGAAGGGACGAAGGAATGTGGGAAGACAACCGACTAGGTGGGCAGACGATCTCAACAAAGCCAAGGCCAGAAGAAACTGGATAGCCATGACACAAAACCGCCAAAAGTGGAGAGATTTGCAAGAGACCTACACTAAGCATTGGGTGGCCAAAGGTTGAAGAAGAAGAAGGTAAAAGCCAGCACTTGGGTGACAATGACCTAGCCATTCCGTACTTACTTCCCAGCAATAATCGTATAAATACCCAAAACCAAGTCAAACTCAAAAGTTATTTAAAGTAAGTAACGTTTTATCTTGACAGCGGTTGTTACACTTCCTTTCGAAATTTAAATAATTGTAACCATCTCAGTTCGTGTACTGAATTCAAATGCGGTGGTGCGGAAGCGGCGCAGGCGGCCAGTGGGAACCGCATTGTTCCATTATCGGTACGAGACAAGTGTTCGCGGCGCCACCTAGTGGGTGATTATCATAAGTAATACGAACATTAAAATTATGAGTACCTAAGTAAAACGGAAATATGTGTAACATGTATTTATAGTCTTTGAAATTTTATTAGTATTTTGGTTACTGCTGCCTTAGTTATATTACATATAAAAATAGGTAAACACGTTAAGGTTTGGTATTTTTGTTTTGTTATAATTAGCAAATGAGAATCCACAGTATTGGGAATGCAGGAAAAGGATTTATCAAAATGCGATTTGTGTTAATGCCTGCCTACGTTTACTGTGACGCACTTTCACGGCTATTCTAACAAATCTATTAAGATTTGCCACCAGGGCCAGCATTCTTAATTTGACATAATTCTAATTAGATATAACGAAATTCTTACATCATTAAAACAATAAACACTGATTCTTATTAAGCGACGTACATAACTAAACTTATACAACTTACATGAAATGAGACGAGAAAATTTGCGATGTAGGATTGTAGGCGCTACGTTGACGATCCAAATGCGACGCGTAGCAATGCGTAGGTAACGTATCTGCTACGCTGCGTAGACGCCGCGTAGTCGCTACGAGTTGTATCGCCTACGCGGTAGCCGTTACGTCGCGTTGGCGTTGGCGTCCAGAAAAGGACGCGTAGCAATGCGTAGGTAATGTAGCTGCTACGCTGCGGAGACGGCATGCTGACGCTACGAGCTTTTGATTGTCACTTGTAATATAATAGTTAAGGAAATGATTACACCTTTATTAAAACATTTTCTGGGTATCATTCGTGAACAAAAAATAAATACACTTGGATGCTAACGCCAAATGTGTCCCTATGTTTCACCACAATCTAAAATAGCTCGATTTGAATGTGATTCGCAAGTTCACCTATAAAACAAACAAAAGAAAATCTCAACAGTTCCTTTTAAAAATGTGTTATCCATAGCAACGTTTTTTATGCGTTTCCCCTTTTGCAGGCACAGGGTATAATTCACGCAAATCTTTGTATTTCTTTGTGTGGGGGAGAGTGGCCGGCGCCCCGCGGAGCCCTGATGATGAGTTACTGGCACGAGCAGTAGGCCGGGGTCGCCGGATTCGCCGGAACCCGGAAGTCACCCCTCCGCCCTGCGTCATCCCGCCTCACTTCCGATACCAATCGGGCTTCGCTAACACTATGTGTACTTCATAATTTATTGACAATTTCGCAGGCTTGTGATTATTGTAGGGTGTTAGAAGCAATGTTTGAATTGTTGGTAGAAAGAAATGAAGCAGGATTTAGGAAGATACCGTCATCTAAAGTCACTCTTAGATATTGGCAACTTCTTGGACTTGAATTAGCCGTACAATTAGAGTTTCCGTCACTTCTTTCACTTTTCTAACAATTACCATGTCATTTCATTCCTGCTCCTAATTCTTCTTTAATAGTAGTATTATGCCCTATACGAGTATGTAAAACTTCTAACAGGGATTGGTTATTCTGCGACCAATTAGAACCTTATCAGAAGGTCTTTCATAAAAAAAATGGCCTATTTTACCCTGAAATAATTAATACGCATGTAACAGGATCACTTAACTCGGCAATAACGTCACCATCCCCACATAAAGTCCAGATTACACCTTCTCATTGACATACAAACCCATGCAGATTACCAAGAGCTCATAAGACCATGTGCACATCAATCATAGGACAGTAGTCGCGTGTCGGCGATGAGGCGAAGCACTCGACGGCCGCGCGAACAATATTCATAAATAATGCTATAGCAACAATAGTGCGGCCACGTGGCGGGCGCGTGTACTCCCGGCCTAACGCCACATCTAATTATTTGCACATACCCACATAAATGTTCATCAAAGTGTTGTGGATGGGTTTAATAAAGAACTTGGCTTGGGATGAGCTGAGACTATAGAGTTTTGTCTTAAATAAGTTCGATGACTTAGAGAAGGAAGCCATTTAAAGCCCCACTGCTGCAGCCGGGACACAGGACTCTTCTCTGATAGAGGCCGTGGGCCCAAATCCACCTAGCTGGCACCCAGTGTGGTAGGTGAATATCACCTGCAGTCTTCGAATTTTTGATTCTAGGACGTGCCGTTTTGAGAGCAGAGAGGTGATAAAAGAATAACCATAGCCTGAAGGGTTCGATGCCGGGGGGTGTTACCACCCGGTGACAAAATTGACAAAATTTCCACTTTTACAAAACATATTCACTTGAATAACAAGCCATGAATTAGTTTACTTATTTTACCCAGGTTACCATTGACCAGGAAAAAACAAAAACATATCGCTTTATCTTGGATAATCTAATTATGATCTTGGAGTAAGTCACGCAATCAGTAATGAGCGAACAATAGTTCATTTGTGTGGGGGGTCGGAAGAGTAATAAAAACATGTTCTTTTTTTAAAAAGATTTTTTTTAAATTATTAAGGCTAAGTATAAGAATGGACTGCCTCGTTGCCGTTGGTCTAGTGGTTGCAATCGCGACTGCTGAGCATGAGGTCCTGGGTTCGATTTCCGGGTCAGGCAAATTGTTTTTGGAGTTTTCCATCACGAATTTCTCGGTAGCAGCCACGGAGTCTGGATTTGTGCCCGGTTGATGGCAATAGGCTCGCCCCCTATTACATGGGACTTAAACATCACTGGCGAAATTTGGGTGTACATTAGGTACACCTCTGCCTTATGCTTCGGGGGTGTTATTTACGTATAAGAATCTTGTAAGGTCTCAAAAAAATGGTACTAGTATCTTTGAAATACGAGCGTGAGCGAAACTGTAAATATTTGTGGAAGTGGATGTGTCAGATCGCTTGGGGGTAGAAGCCAAAACTGTCAGGAAGCCGTCAGGAAGCACGGAAACGAAGACGTGGTGCCAGCAACTCTGCACAATATGCGAAATATTTCTGGAAACAAATAAAATGTATTTTTAGGCACATAAAGACAATGAAGAAACAGTGAATAATTAATTATTACACAAATGAAAGCATACACTCTTAGGTATCTAAAAAATGTTTTTCTAATTGGAAAGTTTTCCCAAAACATCATTATTATATGTCATCATCATCATCATTTCAGCCGAAAGACGTCCACTGCTGGACATAGGCCTCCCCCAAGTGTCGCCACACTGACCGGTCCGACCGCGAACCGGAAGACGTTGCGTTGGTATTATATGTACGTCGAAATATTTTGCTAATTAATTATATTTGATACGTATTTAATACGCTTTAGCTTGGGTTGGTAAGGTAGGAAGTTAAGCAGTTTTATGTAAATCATTTAGAACAACACGTGATAATTATAAGTACCTAAAGGGTTAAGTACAGGTTACTGAATAAAGTGAAAAGAGCGTCCATTGGAATACGACTTCTTCCAGAAAACAGGAAAAATGGCATGACGTTCTATCAAATTCGAATTGAGTTCGACTTTCTAAATTCAAAATAACAAAAAAAAACCGAACGTTCATTGGTTCGTACCATAAACAAGGAGTGTTTACTTATTCATGCCTTTTCAAATATAATCTGTGTTCGTCTATTCCCCTAGCGAATGCCGAGTGCAAGTGAAATAACCCATAGCCGGCGGCGTTCGGCGGTAAAACCATACGCAAACGTTAGCTAAGTCGAGTGTAAATGAAAACTTATTTGATGGAAAATGATTTAATGAGTCGCTTTGATAGGTTAGGGACTGTTTGCGTAGTATTTTTACGGTTTTTATTGCATAGAATGTAGAATGTTAAGGTAAAGTTTTGTATCGATTGATAATTTAATTAAGAAAGTAGGTTAAAATTGTGTAGAAACATACTACAACAAACATATAGGATCATTACATATCGGCCTACTAACCAAAAAAAAATTGCCACAATAAACAAAAAAAAACATTGAATTAATTTTAATTCAGCAATAACACAATACACGATTTGTTATCATGATTTTATCAAACGTATAAAATGTATAAATGAATAGCAACAACAAAAAGATCCGACGAGGATGGGATTCGAACCCACGCGTGCAGAGCACATTGGATTAGCAGTCCAACGCCTTAACCACTCGGCCACCTCGTCATGTTTGAAGGCCGCGAAATTACGTAAGACGTTCTATTGAAGAGCCACCTGCCACGTACTAGATGAGTGAAATAAAGAGAGTCGAGTTTGCTAATTGTGACGTCATCGGCTTTTATCGAACGTTGACCCCTAATGTTGTTTGTTAGCGCTAACCATGAATGGCATTGAAATTCTATTAAAACATGTTTGCTGTTGTTATATTCCACACGTGTAGGTACCTATCTACTTTAAATGATATCAGTTAAAATATTGTATGTAGGTTGTTCCAATTACCTATTATTATTTACAATTAAATAATCAGATAATATGATAGAAAACTTGAATTGTTGTGCCGAGAGAATTTAGTAAGTCATTATTTTTGTTGGTACTATTTTTCACCCCAATCTATTCCCGAAGTACTCAGCCATAGCTATGCCCCGAAACCACTATTGCAGGTAAACTGCATACATGTTTTTTTTTATAACTTCAATCTCCGATAGCATTATTGGTCTAGACTCTAGTCTATGAGCGTAGGTTCTTTCTTTAATCAAAGTAGTATAAACGGTACCAGTACTGATTGCATAAAAACATTTCTTTGGATTTTTGTCTGTCTGTCGGTCTGTCTATCTGTCACTCTGTTTGTTCCGGCTAATCTCCGAAAGGGCTGGATCGATTTTGACGGGACTTTTACTAGCAAATAGCTGATGTTATAAGGATAACGCCCGTCTTTTATATTAGAAAAAGGATTAAGGTACCGTGCAAAAAAAAAAAACCTAGAAATTGTTAACAAAATTAGATTCAAATATTAAAGGGAAGTTATATTTTTATAATAATAATTTCACGCGGACGAAGGTCGCGGGCATCAGCTATGTATGTAAATAAATAACAATTAGAGGTGTAGGTATTGTAGATAAACGCGACATTCACATAAACTTACATAAATCACTACATAGTATAAAACAAAGTCGCTTGCCGCTGTCTGTCCTATATATGCTTAGATCTTTAAAACTACGCAACGGATTTTGATGCAGTTTTTTTTGATAGATAGAGTGATTCAAGAGGAAGGTTTATATGGATAACATTGACCCGTGCGAAGCCGGGGCGGTCGGTAGTTTGTAACATAACATCACGCCTGTAATCCTTGGAGGATTAGGCAGAGGTGTAAGTATAACCTAATAGTTCACCCACATTCCGCCAGTTATGTAGAAGTCCCATGTAATAGGGGGCGAGCTTATTGACAACAACTGGGCACAAATCTAGACTCCAGGCTGTTGGTGTGAAATTAATTATAGAAAAAACCCTAACACAGAGTCAAGCCCTAAATTACAGTCAGCAACGAAGGTCGGCTAACACTTCAGTTATTAATGTAACTACTGATTACGTTTGATCACAAGTCTGAAATTGCAAAACCAGTATAAGCTAGTCTCTGATTCTAATAAAAATCCGTACTAGGCCAACCCAAGTTCACAGAGTTTTTTGTAACTTTACGAAAAAGTTATTGCTAGGAAACAACTTTTTTTTGGGGTGGAAAATCACGTTTTACGGTGGGACTCAATGTGACGCACTCAAAACATTGTGCTGATGGATGGATTGAGTAGTACGGGGGTCGTGGAGGTGTCTAAAGTAAAACTCTTACAAAACATGTATTTTAAAAAAACTTTTGAAAAAGTTGGAACTTTGACCCCCAATATCTCCGTAACTGGTTCCCAGGTATGGTCTAGAACAAAAAAAAATATTGCAAGGACGGGGAGAACAAGTACCTGTCGGCTTCGTGAAGGGTCTTGTACACCCTTTATAGTGACACAAATTAGACCTTCCCTATGTCATATTGCTTTTTTATTGGGACAAAGCCCGCCACATTATTCCCACTATTCTTTAACCTCTGCAATGCAAACACCAGAAAAGTACCGAGACAATGATGCTCTATAAAGTCCCAGAGCAACAATTTAACTGTCTTGGATACCGTAACTAAATTAATCAGAAAAGACAAGCGGAGGAATAGGAATGACATAATTTCCGCTGTCGGCCAGAAAGAATATTTTGAAAACTTTGTGACATCCACCAAACCGCATTTTTTTCCACGTGGTGCTTTTTACATACTCGTATACCTATTCCAATCCCTATTATAGGCGATAACCTGAGTCCCAGCACTCCCAGCAGCAGTGCGGTAGCTGGAAGTCTACTTGCACCATTGAACTTGAACGGTGTATTCCCGTTGACCCCACCGCCCGTGACCCCACTGGTGGGGCCAATGGGAACAATTTTTAATTATTTTAATCAATTCTCGTTGATAAAATAGTTTTTAAAAAATCGCATTGGCCCCACCGGTGGGTGCGAAAGTGAAGCCAACGGAAAACTTTTGTCGATGTGTAAATCTCATATTTAAAGAGCAGAAGAAGACATGCATCCTCTATTAAGTCAGCCAATAGACTAGAAAGCTGTGAGCTGAACCAAGACTGTCTTATCCAGATCCTCGCTCCATGAAAGCCATTGCCATTGCATAACCAGAAAAACAGTATCAAGTTCTCAACTCAATGCAATCAACCAAACTCTTTGCCCAGATCTACTTACAGCCTTTGCCTTAGAAAACTTTAGATATTGCCAGCAGGTTACAGAAAGGGAGAGAAGGTTTTTTATACTCAAACAAGCTACAACAGTTTACTAAAGGAAAATTTACCCAGTGCAAATACAGGATGACGCTTCGCATCCTGGTCAATTTCAAGGAGGTATCTATACAAATGATTCTCGACCCGAATCGATAATAAAAAGGGTAGGTTTTTTTATTTATTTTTTACGGAAATCGGTAGGTAAGTATAAACCGAAGCCTTTTTGTTCCTAGCTAGCCCTAACAAACAAACGCGCCGTCACACACAAGAAACGCATTTTTTTTTTAATTTATTACACTGCATAATAATTATGGACAGTATGGAAACTAGGGGGTGGTTTACGCTTGCCGATTTCCGTAAAAAATAAAAAACACCTACTCTTTTTATTATAGATTCGGGTCGAGAATCATTAGTATAGATACCTCCTTGAATTTGACCAGGATGCAAAACGTCAGCCTGTATAGTCTCTAAGGTATAAACACTTTAGATTTTGAGTGAATCGGTTTATTCTGGGCAAGCGTGCTCCACCTTAGGCTAGGTATTATCGCTTTACATCCAGCGGGTTGCAATTGCAACTAAACGCGAGACTATATCGGGTAAAAAAAAAAGGTTTGCTGTAGGTCCAAAATGATTAATTTAAGTTTCAAGAGCGCTTGTCCACCATTATAACCGAAAAATAAGCTAAATCTCTTAACAAATTGAAGAATATGTTACAATATTTGTGTTCGAATATTCACAATACGTTGGACATTAGAATAATCTATTAAAAGGCTGTGTAATAGTTCGACCATAGATATAAGAAAGAACTCTAGCGCCATCCGATGACTAATGATCTACAAAAGTATTATAATGATCTTACAAGGGTCATTTATTCTCGATGCCTCAGTGGCATATATACGAAGTCAAGTATAATGGTAGACAGGTTATAAAGAAAATATGTTGGAGTGTTCTAGAAAAAAAAAAGATCTATTGTGGCAAATATCAAATCGCTATAGATCGATCACGTTTAAACTGGGGCTGGAATCAGTCCCAGTTTAAACTTGATACACAACTTGATACTAGTTACAAGTGTGTTTGTAGTGACTGCCTCGTTGGTCGATTGGTCGCAAGCGCGACTGCTGAGCATGAGGTCTGGGTTCGATTCCCGGCTCGGGCAGTGTTATTGGGTTTTTCCATCAGGAATTTCTTAGTACCTCCAGTAGTTCCAAGACACGGAGTCTGGATTTGTGCCCGGTAAATGGGAATAGGCTCGCCCCGTATTACAAGGGACTTAAAACATAATTGTCGAAATGTGGGTGTACTATTGCGTACACGTCTGCCTAACATTGATGTGATGTTATGTCATAACATAAAATCATCTCTGTGAAGAGTTGTATTCCGGCAGAGGTGGAGTATAAATACTAATAGGAACGATTCTATTGCCATCCACCGTGCACAAGTCTAAACCCTGAGTTCCTTCTGAAAAAATCCTAACGGAGAATCTCATTTCGTTTATATATAGTCACGTCGTAGTTAACTGTGAATTTTCTAATGTTATTAGTTAGGTTACACACCAAGATCAAATAAACGCTAGATGGAGTGTGTGATGGATGACATGGCTGGAAAGGAGGTATCTGCTGAGATGACGAGTAATAGAGAAGTATGGAAGAAGAAGGCATGATGCGCCGACCCCAAATAAGTTGATATTAGGGCAGGACAATGCTGATGCTGATTAGTTAGGTCGTAGTTTTGCCTGAAGTAACATATTGGAGCGCAAAATCATAACAGTGACTTGGGATAATCTTTAGATTAAGCCGCGCTTGCCTAGGTTGGTCCTTGGATGTTAAACCACCCATTACATACCAAGTTAAATCCGTGCCTCGGAAAGCATACAAAGCCGTTGATCGCAGCTGTCAGTTTTCAACTTTGACAGTCGTTACAGGTAGTCAGTGGCCCGAAAGTCTGACAACCAGTCTCACCAAGGGGTATCATATTACCCACCCAGTACTAACTGGATTGTGTTCTGGGTCAGATAGGCAGCCGCTCCATGTAAAATACCTGATATTCAGATGCATCCTATTAGACTGGAAGCCGACCCCAATAAAGTCAACCCAGTTAGGGTTGTGGAGGTCAAATAGTCAGCTGCTTCCCGTTAAACTGGAAGCCGACTAAAACATAGTTGGGAAAGGGATAGGCAGACAATGATTATGACTCAAGATTAAATCCATAACGGGGTTAGCTATTTATTTTATTGCTCTCGTCTCCTGCCAGCATCTCCACGCCATGTTTGAGTATATTCAGCACCAAAAATACTGATCCCGATCAACAGGGGCCTTAGTCTGCTATTGCAATAGTGTCAGAATGGTCTATCATTGATTTAATAAGGCCCCGCGCAGACGAATTACCCTTTGTACGCACGTCAAACGAGTTTCGAACGCTCTTCAATACGCCGTGGGCTAGGGGCCTTATTAAATCAATGATAGACCATTCTGACACTATTGCAATAGCAGACTAAGGCCCCTGATCTAAACCCGTTGTTAGAGACAGTTCAGTTTCATTACAGAATTGAACACTGAACACTGATTGGTGCGGGCACGGTTGGCGCAGTGGATGAGCGATTGACTGCAGCGTTGCGTGTCGGGAACAAATATTTCTATGGCCTACAGGTAGTTGTGCCGGGTCTGGCTGTTTGTATATGTGGGTTTAAATGTTTGTAAACGCACACACGATACAGGAAAAATTCCTAGTGTGGGGCAACGTTTTTAAAAAGAAAAGAAAGAATTTCCTAATCGATGCTGTTTAAAAAAAAAAACAATAATTTTCTAATAACTGCGAAATTGTTATGCTGATTAACGCCAATGATCCTAAAACTTTATTGATTGGCGCTTTAATTACGCTACATAATCTACGATACGCCAACTACAAACGTCAAGCCTGTAAAACATAAGATAAGTATCTTACAGACAAGTTCGACAGGACCTTAATATAAAAACCGTCCAAGTGCGGGTCGTACTCACACGACACAGGGTTCTGTAGCTCCAAACAATAAAAAAAATGTATGAAGGATCATTCTTATTGTAGTAATGTATTACATTCAACAGCAAAACTAAATGCGTATGTTAAGGAAAAACATAGTTACTGCTGCAGTTTGATGAAAAAGTGGCTCAAAACTATACATCAAACCTTATTCAAACCAATTTTCATTGAAAGTTTTTTTACGTTCCACAATCCTAATTTTTTTCAGATTTTTCCTCCTCTTACCTTAAGAAATTAGAGGGGGCGGGACACACATTTTACCACTTTGGAAGCGTCTATCTATCTTTAAAATGATTGACTTTCTGAAAAATGGTTTTAGAAATCTTAATTTTATTTTTAGAGACCTTTCTATAGACACCCCGCAATTTATAGAAGTTGAAAAAAAAAAGTTGTTTCTTTCATTTCCATGTATGGGGAGCCCCTCTTAATCTCTTATTTTTTTTTAGTTTTGTATAAAACCGAAAAGCGATTCACAGAATACAACCTACCAAGTTCAACTGTGTAGTCCTAATAGTTTCGGAATAAAGTGGCTGTGACATACACGGACAGACAGACAGACATGACGAATCTATAATAAGGGTTCCGTTTTTTGCCATTCGGCTACGGAACCCTAATAAAAACTACGTAATCATATTCAGTGAAGAGTAAATCTATTTGTAGTTGCGTGTACAATAAAGAATAATATCACAGGTAGGTATATAAATGCTTACCATCCTATTTATAAACTCAATCTTCATTTCAAATAACGTTTCGCTATCGAAGGCAGGTAATGTTCGAACAAATAGTCCTGAGTCAGTCTGTCTCATTGACGATATTTTACCAGTAAATGGTGTTCCGAGGCGCCAGTCACGAGCTACGGCGTCTCCTGAATATGACAAATAACATTAAAAATGAAACTACACGAATACCAACATAAAATAAAAATGTCAAAAATTTAAATTAAGGATTAAAATATTTAAATTTAGTGCGGGCGCGTCCCGGGCCGGCCGGCCGGGCACGGCGAGCGCCGGCCGAGCTCCGTGCGCTACGGATCGCACTGCTCACTAACTGTGGAATGGGACCTCATCACACAGCTAAGGAATCTTTACTAGTGAACGGAATTTATTTAAAATATTTTTTTTTTAGTTTTCGCAAAACTTTGGAAAAGAAATGGCGGAACAAACACGTTGCCATTGCAGGGAAAACATGGTTAGACTTTTGATTATAAAATGTCTAGATGGAGTATCAAATGTGCATCAACGTGTCAAAACATAACAGCCAACCGTTGGCTTATAAGTTCGCACACAGAGAATAGACGCACAGTGTTCACACGGTGCGTCTATTGTCTCTGTGCACCGCGAGCACGCTGCCGGATGCACACGTTTGTAATGTTTGCCTCGTTTTCTTTGTTTTGATGTTAAATAATCAAAGGGTTAAACTAAGCTCACAGTGTTTTCTAAGTAATCTTCATCAAAGTTTCAGTCTGCAAGGTGGGTTGCGGGAATAAAACCTGCAATTCCTCAGTTTTAATCTTCTACAGTCCAAAGAACAAAATAAACAGTCGTTAAGATTAATTTACGAGTAATTAATACTGAGGGAATTATTTGTTTCTCCTTTAAAGTCGTCTATGTATTTGGTTACTAAGTATGTAGGTAAAAATTAACATTATGCATAACATTGGTCCCACCTCTTTACGTAAAGTAAGCCAATCTTAAAACAAATAAAAATACTCATTAAATAGACAACCAATAAACTCCAGAACATAACTTATAAAATAAAATATCACTATAAAAGTCACAGGGCATAATAAAAGTCGTCTCCATGTTAGTCCACGTGGCCGAATACTATAAATTAATGGAGTGTACTGTGCCGGAGAATTTTAAATATTTGAAAGCACAGTTTAGAAAAAAATCAAAATCTCCACCACAGCATAATATATTACGTAAAATAAATAATACAATCATGAAGTAGTTATAAATGTAGTGTTTATAAAACGTAATCGTAGTTTTATGGACCATATATTTGGTGGGACGCCCGTCAGGATTCGTCTCGTGGAGCGAAGTCCACCATTTGTATTAATTAGTTGCCACGACAACAGGGATAGGCTGTGTTTACATAAGTTTGGAAAATACGACCTATCTTTTGAATTTCGTTTTTGTTTTCGTGAAGTATCTTCACAAGAATAAAATAAGGAATTCTTGAAACCCACAACCATTAAAAGGTCTACTTTACATTTTTGTCCTCAGAACTGTCCGCAAAAACAAAATCATTAATACCATCGATGATTATTAAATCCTCACCCGACAAAACACCTCGTACATCCAAATTAGCGTCAGGTATAGTCATAGAATACACTGATCTGTTGTTGACAGGTCATAATTCGCGCCCCTACCCGGGTACGTACCTCGGCTAGGGATGTACCCGACAGCCGACCTTTGTGTACTAATAGTAGGTACAGTGTCGACGCAGCCTGTCCAACGCACTCCCCCACATCACTGAGAAGGGAAACTCAATTTCTTTTTGACAGCAACATTAAAAGACTTGACGAATTTGTAAAATCAGGCCTCTGATTAAACTACGTCGGCGCGTGTTCGATTTGCAGCGCTCTGCTATAATTTACTTTTTATCTATTAAGTACTAGCGACCCGCCTCTGCTTAGCATGGTTTTCACGGTTGACAAAACATCGATATATCTATATTATAATATAAATATTGTATATCGAAACATTACCCTCGGAATAAATTCTCAAAATAATGGTAAAAACCGCATTCAAATCTGTTGCGTAGCACAGGTGGCATTTGCAGGCACCTTAAGTGATTTTAATTTATAATATGATTAGTTATAAAAGAAAAATCTGTAAGGTACATATTTGTAGGTAAAAATAATCTATTGAGTTCAATTGATAACCATGATCCACCAACACAATCAGGTTTGCACTAGAGAATTAGAATTAGACAAGACCAGTTAGACAAGTAATGAATTGATTTTGAAAACATCAATCTAAGAAAAATGAAGCCGCAATCTAGAATTTCCCTGATTGTTACTTTTAGCGCAAGATATGCAAAATTACACAACGTTGAACAATCTTGTAAAGCCAATGATGCATTTAATTGCTATGGGAGTCTATACAAGAGGAAAAACTTACTTTCTTTGATTACAAAACTTATGAAAAAGTTCAAGTACTGAAATTGGAAGACTAGTAAAAACCAATCTTGGCTAAAATAGGAAAAAGGCAGCCTATGTCTTTGCAAGAACCTATGTCGGTATACGAGTCCGCAAGAAGCTTTGAAATCCCATCCCAACTAACTGCTCATAGATAAACTGAAAGTTAACTTGGCCCTGAAATGACTTGAATGACTTGAATGACTTGAACTGAATGAATTCTTACGTATCTTCACATTATTTAATGTTCCTTGGCCCCTTCACACACTCGTATCCAGAGAGCATAAACAGTGACAATCGCTTTTAAAGCATTTCGTATTTCTACAACAAGATTGACATTGACACTTTCCGGTAGCTTAAGTCAATCGTTTTCACTTTTCTGTCACCGTGCACCGCCAAATATAAAGAATGCTTGGTTCTCCGCTCTCTTCCTGAAAAGATAAGGGTTATCAGTATGATCACGTGAGGACTGGAGGTGACCGGGTGAGGAGAGGGTGGTATCGATTGCCACGCCCTCCCGCGGCGCGTCGCCTAGCAACGCGACGCTCCCGCCCTGCGGCGCCCCCCGGCCGTCGGCAAACGTCTTTTCAGCACGCTCTTTCAGTTTTCCTACGGCTTTCCCGGTTTTCAGTATCAACGGCGAACATTTTTTGGGGGGATTGGTTTTGCTTGCTTAGGTAAATAACTGTGATTTAATTTGAATTGTGTATGAAAAATTGTAAGTGTTTAATTGTAAGTATTGGTCGGTTTAATTGTAAGTAGTCATCGGTTTTTTTGTACTGGCGACACGTCCGGCTTCGCACGGGTGCAATGTTTTACATATAAACCTTCCTCTTGAATTACTCTATCTGAAGTATAAGAACCAATGAAAAATTGCCTGCTACCCTGATGAAAATTCAGGGCTTTCGCTATTTGGACGTTAACCGCTGGACTGTTGACATGTACCATGTTTTTTCTATTCTTATTAGGTAAATACTGATGTTCTCATTGCAGATGAACAGAGGTATACATTGATACAAACTGATTAGATTAGGAGCGGAACCGAGACTTGGTTAATATGGTAGTTTTGTCAAATTTAATCTTCAGCTTGGTAAAATTGTCGCATACGCTGCACCAGAGGTATCTTTCACATATTATTATTATTATAACACGTAGCCCAACTAATAAACAACGATAAATCATGTTACATGTTTAAAATTAAATCAGCGTACTAAGAGAAAACAACTCATAAAATGTTAAGTGAAACGTGGGGTGCGAAACTTAATTTAGAAACAGGCCGGTAATGAATTCTAAGGAAGATTTAATAAACTTTCCGGGGAGCGATCCCTCATTATATGGCAACATTGGCAACTACCACAATTTTGTTTATGGTAACACTTTTTCTGGCGTTACTGATGTTTGGATTAGGGTGGATTATGATAGTCGTGTTGTGTTAAAGCCGGGAAGGTTATTTGATTTCGTTTTGTTAAAATGTCTGCTGTTTTTGGTATGTAATGGTGTATTTGTTTATAGATTTTGAAAAGGATGAAGGTGGTAAGTTCGCAGGGAAAGTAAAGTCTTAAAAGGCATGGATTATTCACTGGTTTTACTCGGGAAAAGCTCAAAGTTTTCTATTTATTATTTTGCATTTTCTACTTGATTTGGTTTTGAAGGTTAACACAGGACTACCATCGTTAGATACGACAGTCATATACTGAAGCTGCCAGCTTGTCGAACGAAACTAATGGACTGATCCGTAGCTAAACCTATCTGCCAAGGTCAGGTAAAATCATTGCCGTAGCCCTAATTTATTATTCGATTGAAAAAATGAAACGAAAATAATTATAAAACACATTTATTGACAAATGATAGCAACATAAAGGAATCGTCTTAAATCCATAAAAACAATATAAAACTATGGTGTTATTTATGTTCCCTTTATCTTTAAGGAGGATCTTTGTGACGATCGTCTTTTGTCGCTGCCGTGTTTTTTTTTTGTCTCGCCAAAAAACACAGTCGTTAAAAATGTATCGTCGAATTGCGATGGTCGTTTAACTGTAATCTGTGCCGATTTCTTTGTAGATCTCATCTTTATAGCTTGTCTAGAAGCTGATACCTGATGAGATATGCTTTTGTTTTGTGCCGCTAGTTTAAAAAAGTTATTTTTCAGGCCATTTTTTAACGCTGATTCGTTGAGACTTGTGAGTTGACAGTTGTCGCAGAGCTGAGAAAAAAACCTACTGTTTCTTACAGAGAAAGAAATTTTTAAAATAAGTAATTAAATTATCGTAGTTTTGGTACCGTGGATTGGAAAATAAAAGTGATTATGAACATAATACATAATTATGCTAACTAACCTGTAGCTGGAGTTATAATTAGATTTTAATTTCTGAAGATTAATGCACACTATTAATATTTATGAGAACATTATTTTAAGAAGTTTTATCCAGCTGGAAGATACTAACCAATCGTAAAACCAAGATAACTAAAAAACTGTGTTAAAAAACTGTATAACTTACTCATTAACTGGTTAACGTAATTTATACAAATAAAAAAGGGACGATTTAATATAAAAATGGTTTAGATACGAATAAAATAAATAATACTATAAGATAAAAATCTCAACAAAACATTCCTTGAAGAAATATATTACACACCTATCATATTAAAATTATAACCTATAATTTAATTTTCAAAATGGTGTACATAAAAACTAACGTGCGGTGTTGTCAGGTGAAAAAAAGCCGGTCGCACATTCGTTTGTTTCTTTTTTTTTTCACGTGTTAACCCTCAAAACTGTTTGGTGGCACGGAATAGAAAAATTAGGTGTGTTCTTAGAACAGTATCATAACTCAACGAAAGATGGCCAAAGGATAGCTAAATGTCTCGAACTAATTATGATGAATATGTTTATCTTTATGTAGGATATTGAAGGAATAGAGCAAATAAACTACTGATGTTTATGGCCTTAACTAACTGGAAAACCAGCACTATTAAACCTAATGTTACATTATTGAGTTGATTATGAGTTGACGATTCCTATAACCTTTACCTTTTATCTACGTCATAGAAAATCGCAACGCTGGAGAACTAGACAAGCAACAACCTCCCGAGCAAGCAGGCTTCCGTCCCGGACTTTCTACCACCGACCACTTGCATACAATCAATCAGATTATCGAAAAATATCTTGAATTCAACATCCCGCTCTACCTTGCATTTGTGGACCACTCGAAAGCATTCGATGTATAACACACTCTGCCATATTTAATTCTCTTACTAAGCAAAATGTAGAATCAAGCTATATACGCCTTTTACAGAACATTTATAACAGCAGTACAGCAGCTATAAAATTAGAACGGATAGGTCCAAAATTCAAAATTCTCAAGGGAGTCAACAGGGCGACCCGCTATCTCCAAAGCTATTTACCAGTACCCTAGAGGAAATGTTTACAATGTTGGCGACCGCCTGGGATGAGAGCGGTATTTGTCTCGGCGAGGCGAGGTTAGCAAATCTGCGTTTTGCTGATGACATTGTCCTCTTCTCCTCATCGGCTGAGGAACTGGAAATGATGCTTCAAGAGCTAAGCAATGCAAGCCTTGAGGTTGGACTAAAGATGAACATGTCGAAGACTAAGCTCATGACCAACAGCTCACCGATCAACGTGCACATAGATGGGGAGAAAATACACTATGTCCAAGAATACATCTACCTAGGCCAAGTAGTCTCCTTCCATTCGAAGCAACACAAAGAAGTTGCAAGACGCATGGAAAACGCCTGGAAGAGCTACTGGGCAATGAAAGAGCTACTGGGCAATGAAAGAGCTATTCAAGGGCGATATACCCATCCCCTTAAAACGTAAGCTAATGGACATGTGTATTCTCCCCATACTGACATGGTGCACAGATTTGGTCTTTGACTAACATCCAGAAGTCCAAACTCAAGGTTTGCCAACGGGCAATGGAGCGCAGTATACTTAATGTTAAACTCACCGACCGAATAAGAAACACCATACTGTGCTCCAGAACGCAAATTGCTGACGTAGCTCATAAAGCTGCCAAACTAAAATGGGACCGGGCAGGCTATGTCTGCCGGCAAAGCTGTGGGCACGCATATCACAAAACTGGAGCCCTGAGACAGCTAGACGGGGTCGCGGCAGACCAAGGAGAAGATGGCGGGACGCCTTGGATGACTTTCTCCTTAATTGGCGAGAAAAGGCAATACATCAAGAGAAGTGGAAGGAAAAAAAAGGGGCATTATAGAAATTGCAAATCAACCTTAGAGATAATCATCAAGAAAAGCAAAATGGACTCTATCAACAATGCGCGTTTTTACTCCTCAGGGTCAGTTCCATTTTTATATAATCCTTATTCTGGTTTTCGATAATCCGCATATTGGAGAAAAAATAAACCAGTAAGCAAATGTACATATTTCTGCAGTTGAAATCTTATTCTAACGCCAAACAACTTGGTTTTCACTATCGGTGCTTGCGTATCTTTATGCCAGCAGGCTATGCTCAAGGCATAGCCTGCTCGCATAAAGATACGCTTTCAGTGCTTTTATGATATTTTATTAAAATAGTTCATGTCTGCTTATAGGTATTATATTTGAAATTAAATCCCCCTATGTACCACTACTGTACATGAAGTTTGAAGGGTACATAGAATCCACCCATAATCCACCCGAGTCTAAATTCGTTTAACTCGGTACCTCGGTAAATACCCCGTACTTGAAAACCGACCTAAGTTAAATTACACACCATACTCAGTTTGCATACACAGTAAAAACAACCATCTAAACACTCGGACTCGTTGAATATTACAGTTTTCCCACGTCGTACAAAGCTCGGCGCCCGACCTGCGCCTGCGCCGCCCGACCGTGACGGATTGCCCCACGACAGGACACGTTATCTGTCATAACCGTCTGCGCCGCGATTGATTGTGGTTGCAGGTAACCGCTCAGGATACTACTCCCTACAGGTCCCTGTGTGGAGGAGTATATGTAAGTAAAAGCTTAGGTTGAGTGCGAAAACAAGCGCTTTTTGAACCAGCCAAGCAGTGCTTATAATGCCAAGCATCAACTTCAATCAGGATCAAGTTTAGGGGCAACAAATAGCTAATCCCGTATTTTCGAATACCTTTCAGGTAAATTCGTTCTTATAATGGCAAATATTATCATGTTTTAACAGCACTTGGACTCTCTTAAAAAAATAATACAAGACGAGAATGAAAGAAACAAAAAATATATGTAATATTTGAAGTTAAAGAAATGTAGTCGATGGTGGAAAGCGTTGATAGAGCTGATTTTTATGCTTAAACGTTAATTTCCTGTGTAAATTAAGAAGATATTATTTTTTTTAGGTCATTTACACCTTCCCAATTAAATTACCTACAAAGACATAATCGACCACAGTTGTATACAAGATAGAATCATAGACGAAAGAAACGTATTAACTTGTAGCCAAAGATTGGATCTCATACATCATTGATGCAATTACTCTCTGTAATTAATTGACGGATACAATTATTAGATATCATAAAGCATTCATCGTAAAACGCATAGGTACAATAGATACAATGAATTGGTCAATCAAATTTTTGTTGATGTCACATCGACACATTTCTGAGTTTATTAAATTAACTGAATAACATAATCTAATTTACATTTAGTTCGATACAAAGAAATTAAACCGTTATGGCATGCCACAGGTGGCGCAATAGATGTTTTTTGGAAATATCAAATCGTACAAAGGTCCATCGGCAACAATACGCCGATACGACAGATGCAACAATGCGCCGACGAATGATTAATCGTACACATCTACTATCGTTTTATATGCACAAACAAAAAATATATTGTGAAAAAATTAAACAAAACTTTTTGCCTTTTGTTTATTGCGACGACGCCAACATGTCTGCACCAGACCGATTCGAATTTAGAAGGACGATCATTAATTATATTTTGTCTTACTCACGCATTCCATTTTCGAAGTCGATATGATCTATAGATCCGATCTAAGAGTCTATCGATCACGCGCATTGGAATCTAAATTTATTCATTTAGTGGCATCTTTTTGCAGATGATTTTTGACGTATGGAGACCATGATAAATCGTTCGTGTTTAAGCTTAAATTATAGTTTCAATCAGCGTGTCTAATTTTAATTATTTGGTTCAGAGGTGACTGTTTACCTGCCTATGATCTCATGACTTGATCTTTACGTATAGAATGGAATCTCACATCCAATAGGAGCCAATAAAAACTTCGAAAGACTTGGCAAAACTACATAGGTTCTTAGGTGCAGTCCTACATGTCGGTAATTTTACTAACATAGAGACATTGTCAAACATGACTAAACAAAACAGAATGTACAAACACAACAAATTAATAAAAACCCATAAATAATTGAGCAGTTCTATAGAAAAAGACTTTATCAGTGGATAACTAATTAACTCTAAACAATATTTCATCTGCCAAGATTGCATGATGCGAGACAAAAAACGAAAGGTCGGAATGACCGCGCCAAAACCAAAACGTTCTGTCCAATCCAAAACAAATAAAACTTAAACAAAAAACGAAGCCGGTTAATAAGCTGGATGACATTTGGGAATTCGAAAAATTCATTCTAAGCATTATTAATAGCGCGCTTGAAGTGGGTCCCTCCGTATGATTATTAAAATGAGAAGACAGCAATTACTTATCCTTAGACAAAATCCACGCCAAGACGCCAACCATTACTACAGAGGATGTTTCGGTTAGTCCATCATTGTTTTATTGTCCGACATGCCTCTCGTAAATGTACCTCGACTCCTCGAGTCGTACTCTTGTTTCATTTTAAAGATTGCTTCTTCGTAACAAGCCTTGGATGGCGTGATAGCAAATAATTTTATAAGGACCCTTAACAATATGTCAAACCGTTTTTCTTTTTCTTTTTTTCAATAAATAATACGTTCACTCATAAGTTTACATTGTTCGGTCTCGTCGGACGCAGCCTTGCGACGATATTTCTCAAAATGTATCTCGGAAAACTTCCAAAGCGGATTCTTTATGCATTTGGGGCCAACATTTGTTATTATGGGAGAATGATAATGTGATTATTGTTTTGCGAGCTTTTGGATGATTGATAGCTTATTGTCATGGTTAATGAAGTGCTTTGGAAATGTTTAATTTTGTGCTTTATTTATCAAGCAACGATGAATAATTTATGGAGTATTGGAATGACTCAAAAGTTCTTCTGCAATGGAGAGATTGAGGGTCGAATAATACCTAATCAATTCGTCGGACATTCACAGTAATCTAATAAGCACCTAATATTTTTTGTTTCACCAAACAATGTATTCAATTACGAATTAGATACTTACAAAACTGAGCATTTAAGCCGAATATAACGGCTCATTAGTTCTACATAGCAATTTGATACAATCACTCTCGCATAGGTATCTATCTATTCACAATGCTTGTCCGGGACAATGCCTCCCAAATTAATAATTCACGCTTATAATAAATACTATTAGATGTAATTTTAATTTGGTCTATGGTCGATACGCTCTCGAACTGATGTTGCCTTTTTTATGTTTATAGGATTTCGTCAATAGCATTATTGTTGTGGCTTGTGTTGATGTTGATGGCACCGATATGGTGGGCCGGTGGACCGTTGCAGGCCACTCGACGGACTATTGTCTGACACAACATCGATATTGTTCAATCGAATAACATTTCTGTGGCGCCGAGCTTACACATCTGTCGGGAGTGACGACCGATGTTATCTCTTAAAGAAATTTCTAAAGTCACGACCCCTGAACTGTATAACAACTCATTCGATATATTTGCGAAACTCTAGTGATTGCCCTGTTGAAAGGTTTTATAACAACTTCGATGTAGGTTCAGCCAGTTAATAGAATTATGACAATCGTTTTCGGTTACGGTTTGCGCTTTCGTTTAATAAGATTTCATACTAGGATCAAAAAGACAATTATTCACGAACTCCTAAATAAACATGAACGCGACACAAATACAGATGTAGGCAGGTACTTCCTTGAGTAGTACTTTTATACTCCAGTGTATACTAAACATGGTTGCATATTATAAACAGGAGTAAATCACATAACTTTTTTCATAAATGAGCTTATAAGGATCCAAATACTTTATTCCGCTTGGCATAGCATTGTCTTCATTTATCTTTTAATATTTGTCTTGAAAAACCATTGATTTGTGTCCACTTATTGTTATAAATAAAAGGCATCCCATGTTTGTGGGCGGGGCAGCCCCGCCCGGGACCACAAACCCGGTTATTATCCACTTAAACACATCACTTCTGTGCGAAATATTTCATCTTAACTTATGGGAATGGTATTTTTAGAAGTTATTTCTATTTGTTTGGAATTAGGATCTGCTTATTTAAATGATAAGAAACAGAATGTTGACGGACTGGACGCTGACGAAGTTGAAAAGGAAGTCTGGTAAGTGGAGGATAAGATGTTGTGGCGCACCTTAGGAGAGGCCAGCGGTGAACTACGAACCTGTGACAGTCTCAGTTGATGTGATACTTGAATGTCACTAAGCCAAAATAATTAAAACGAGAGAGAGTACGAAAATAAACAACGTCTCTATTTAATTGTCTACTTATTTCATTTGATCCCATCCCTACACACTTTAAGACAGTGCTAAGTGCAATCAACATATGTTATACGATTTCCGAAAGGGGTTGGTACAATGAAGGAGGAAACCATGTTTATTGAATCAACCACAACACTATTACAGCCCCATCGTAGAATTGTCTCTGGGGTATATTGCAGCCGAATTGAAGCTCACATAAGTAAGTGTGCTTGTGATACATCTCCCAAAGGATATTTTGCGTGGGAAATATGTCTGTCAATTGAGGACTGTTTTTTTTTAATTTATTTTTTTATTATTTAAGCGGTTTAATAGGTTTTAGTTTGGTATTCCTAATTATTTCAATAAATTGCTGAACGTGTAACATGTCTGCCTAGATTCTGTTTTTTTGATTATTATTTTGCCTTGTAGCCGTAGCTATAGTGTTAAAAAGATTAAAGATTTTACCTTCCCCCTAAAATCCAATAAAAACTAAACAAATAAAAAATAATAAACTCCTTTGTCTGGAACTAAGTCTCATAAGCGTAATAAAGTCGACTTATCCATTCACCCTCCTGTAATCAATGTCTAATACCGTATTCGTAGCTTACGATAATGATTAACGACGAACTTTATTAATTCGATCACCTAGGATTAGAGGCCCTACACTGTGGCGGAGGGTACACGGAAAAAACAAACGAATTTCGCAAAGGGATACCTCCGGGACGATCCCTTTAAACGACAATTGCTCAGGGCTGTCGCGCAGCTTTAAAAGAACGGGTTTAAAAACATTTTTTTATATGAAATTTTTTCTTTTGTGTGGTTAGTGCCTGACCTGGTGCCATAGTTTTTATGCCGCCCATGGGCCTTTGACTCAGCTTTACATGCCATCAAGAATTATCTCTCAGGAATGCTGGTTTGGAAGCAACTGATAATAACACAATAAGCGTATATATATGCCTGTCTTGAGCTTGAACTCAAGACCTATGACGTGGCAGTCTGACGGTCACACCACTAGGCTATCACTCCATCTAAAACTACTAATTGAAACATAAAAATAGTTATACCATCATAAATTTGACTTGCTTGCATAACAAAACTTTCTCGAAAAAAAACTGTTTTAGTTTCTTAGCGCCTAACAAAAATCGCATGCTTACAAGCAGACAGATAAAAACAAACTGTGAGTATGATGATTAAATTAAATAAATATGAGGGACAACAAATGGATGCATATATATCTTGTCCCGCAAAATATATAAGGTCTATCTATTCATACACGAAATGTTTTAAGGGGT
Organism: Eugnorisma glareosa; assembly: GCA_947578425.1. NCBI lineage: Eukaryota > Metazoa > Arthropoda > Insecta > Lepidoptera > Noctuidae > Eugnorisma > Eugnorisma glareosa. Next base: position 11,456,171 of record OX387959.1, read on the forward strand.
CATTGTACTCATCATTATGAACAAATTTTACAATGGTTCCGAGCCCTGAAAAAATTTTCATTTCCATATATTTTGACGAGTTTATGCGAACATATTGTAGGGAACAGCTGATTTTTTTTCGCGATTCAGAGTTTGGTCTCATAGTAAAAGTTGCTCATAATGATAAGTACAATGACCCCTTAAGAGATTTCGTGTATGAACAGATAGACCTTATATTGTCGTTGAATGTAGCTATGAATGGTGAAGGTCTCTAAACGGTTGCAGTATCGAAAATATAAACACGATAGTATTAGTCCTTTGCATTTTAGTTGATCTAGGGGTCGCCAGCGCGACTGCTGAGCTTGACGTCCTCGGTTAGATTCCCAGGTCAGGCGAAGTGTTAGTGGGTTTTCCCATCAGGAATTTCTCAGTAGGAGCCACGGAGTCTGGCTCGCCTTAACATAACATAACTGGTGAAATGTGGGTGTACTCTCAGGTACACCTCTGCTCTGCCCTTCGGGGATTACAGGAGTCATATTATGTTATGTGGTACATTATGAAACAAGTGGGTAAACTATGTTATTTTTTTTTGTTATTTTTAAAACTTGACACATAAGTTTAAACTTAGATTTAGGTAGGTACTGTTGTCATAAAAAAAAACGTACAGAAATTTTATAGTACGGAAACTCAAAAAAAAAACTCAAAACTCAAAGCGTTTATTTCAATTAGACCTTCGCAGGCACTTTTGAAAGTCAGAAAAACAAAGGCGAAGCTACAGTCACAGACACAAGGCATAATAACTTGTGAAAGTACTGTAGTTGCCCATTCCAAAGCGTAGATCTCTATGGAGAAGAATGGGCAAGAAACTCCAGTCGGAAAAACTACAGTCGGAGTTAAGGAGGTATGTCTAAGTCCAATCTTATCTCGTTTAGGAATTAATACGATATCACAGTTGATAACCACCAGGCTCGCTTTGCCTTACTTACCAGATAAATTAACAATACGTTGGTATATCTACAAATACCTAATTAGTTACTTTTATTGTGCTTAACAGCTGAATAGAGCACGACTAACAAGATCCTATGGTAGCTTTACTTCCGATTTTACTTATCAAGAAAATTAAGAACATACATATATATGTTACCGACCAAACCCGATTTCAGGCCAAAATAGGGATCATCAAAAAAGGACAATCATAGAGCATCCCGACTCAATGGGTTAGGTTAGGTTAGATTGGTGACCAACCACGCGCGAGCAGAGCGAGCGTACCGAGCGTAGCAAGCGGTGCCGCGGCAGCGGCCTGCGAGCGCTACATCCAAGTTGGGCGCAGTTTAATTGCTTTGTTTGGGTTAGTGTATCTTGATAAGATAGACCAGTAAACCGGTTGGCCTAGGACAAACTAGTTTGGCCTGAAATCGGGTTGGCCGGTAACATATACATACATACAAATAAATAAAATTGAAGTGTCTGCTTGTAATATAAAAATAACAATTTTGTAATGAATGCCTAAGGCATATATACGGCACTTATAACAAAAACACATTTTCTTCAATTTTTGTCTGTCTGTCTGTCTGTTTATTCCGGCTAATCTTCAAAACTGCTGGACCGTTTTACTGGCAGATAGCTGATGTTAGCCCTTGAAATTTTTAACAAAATCCGCTTCAAAAAGTGTAATATTTTTAAAATAATTTCACGCGAACGAAGGTCGCGGACAACAGTTAGTAATAAATAATTAAAGAAATGTTTTCATCCACGGACCAACCTAGGCAAGCGCGCCTTAACCTCAAGATCAACCCGAGCGGCTGTTATTGTTTAGCCACAAGCTCCTATTCCTACCTAGGAACCTACTGAACTATTGTGTCAATAAAAATAATGGAAGAATTGTGCCAACCCTAACAATAAAATCTCAGTGTCAACATACCAGCGCGAGGGTTGTGCACCCCGAGGGATACGTTTGTTTTTATTAAAAGTTTTTATTCTGCAATAATGGCAACTAGTAGGATATACATTATCCTTCTGCAAACAATTACTGCTATGCAATCTACTGCAATTTACATGAGGCCTTTTTTGACTTCTGTATCATAAGGTCTGGCCAGTATTTCTGCAGAAAATTCGCTCTTCTTGTCGATAAGCTCGACACGGGAAGTCTCTAGATGTATTCTATTGTCTACCTTCAAACTGCATTGCTGTGTTCTGGTTTAAATAGTGTAGGAGCTGGTGTTACTGTAAGCATACGCCATTTCAGCTTTGGCTCTTAGATGGCAACGAAGCTGCGAGGCCCTGATATGATTGTTTAGTAGCAATGACCACAGTAGGCTTTATTTGTTAGCCAACATATACATGATACATGCATTTCAGGGATGTTAGGATTTACTCCGCTAGGCTTCTACATCATGTGAGCAGACGATGGATTTCATGCTATGAAACGATACTGAGAGCGATGACACGAATAACTTGAGATTACAACTTAATACACGGGGCACAATGAATCGGATACACGAGGTCTCAACTGCGCCGCGATCAGACACTGACTGTCGTCCTGGATCAGAGTTGTCACCATCAAGACTCTGTAACAAGCACGCTGGGGTGTGGGTGGAGTTCTAAGTAGGTCGCTTGATGTCCATGACACCGCATCACCACCCACACCACCACACCATCATGACCACCGCGTACTTGTGATTCATTTTAAGCCCGTACCAATGACCGTCTCCGACGTTTGTATATTTCTCGAAGCACACACACACAAGTTTTGTATTTACTTTATATATGTTAGTTTCTAAGTTACTAGCGACCCGCCTCGGCTTTGCACGGTTGCAATGATATACATATAAACCTTCCTCTTGAATCACTCTATTTATTAAAAAAAACCGCATCAAAATCCGTTGCGAAGTTTTAAAGATCTAAGCATGCATAGGGACAGACAGCGGGAATCGACTTTGTTTTTTATTATCTAGTGATATATCTATGGGCCATTGTAGCCTGATATAAATGATGTTATGCTTCTCGAAGCGTTAGGTAAAGATGTACCGATAGTATACATGTAGTATTTACTTATAAAATTTGCGTTGCCATACAACGTGGCAACGCCGCCAGTCTCTTGGGTACACACGGCTACACATCAAGCTATACATTTCCAGTTTATGCTGATCTCGCATTGTATAGGATTTCCGTACAATGTGAGGTCAGCTTATACTGGAAATGTATAGCTTGATGTGTAGCCGTGTGTACATTACCAGTTGACAGCGTTGAGGAGGAGTTTTTGACGCCATTTTTTAAGTTTGTTGCTAGGTTATTTACTTTAGGTTATTTTAATTAATAAATGTAATACAATTAAATTAAATAATATTTCTTATAAAATATTTAAAATTATGTTTAACATCAATACACTACTACTACGACAAAACTAATCATCAGTAGCGCATACTGATGATTACTTTTGTCGTAGAAGTAGTGTACCCTATCTTGTATAACTACCCACTAAAGATTAGCCGTCCGCTAACATGGCTTACTTACATGATGGATAAGCATGAAGTTTGCATACAGTATCACACACAAGTCACTACAAAATATTTTAACGTGATAGATTTCACTGGCCATAAAATGATATCTGATTTGTGTAAATATACAGGATGTGTTACACCAATGGCCAAATCTGTAGCGAAATATTACGATGCTATACTGATTAAAACTAAAACTTGAACATTCCACATCTCTCTCTCTCTCTCTCTCCTTCCACTTGTGTCCAGCAATGCTGAGTGTAGGTCCCTTCCAAATCTCTCCATCTCTCTCTGGCGGTTTTGTGTCGTAACTATACAGTTTCTTCCGGCCATTTTAATGAGATCGTCTGACCAAATAGTTGGTTGTCTTCCCACATTCCTCCGTCTCGTCCGTGGTCTCTACTCCAGCACTTTCTTCGCCCATTCCACATAGGAACGATGTGGAATCCAAACGTTTCCTGATGGCGAATATTTTAAGTCCTCGTCAACTGTCGCATATTGAGGAGAATAGGGATGCATCGTCTACTCCTTATTATCTAAGAGAGAATAATTGGCCTGAGAAGCCATTTATTCAAAATACCTGATAAAAAGCCAGAATTTGCAAAGAAACGTCCAAACATGTTAACCTTTTTCGTCAGTAGGATTACATTTACTAGAGTCCGACTGACTAGTGTTTTTTCTCCGGAAAATGGCCCAGGATTAAAACTCGAATTCGTTTGAAATCTGACAATTAACAAAAGATCCTAATAAATGCCAAGGAAGGACAAAATCCGGATGGATGGTAAACCTATTCCAAGCAAAAACTAGTTAAAGAGCATCATATTAATGAAACGTAAGCAAGTAATGTAGTGTCTTGTCAAAGAAATACTTATATTTCAGCAATACATTTAAATATAACACTTATCTATCCTTATCTAAGGAGTATTAATTTCTCAACTGCTGCTATCACAAACCTGAAATATTTTATGGGTACCAATTACTATTTATTTGTTAGCTTGTGTAAGAAGACGTATAGTTGCCACTTCTGACATAACAGTATTGTTGACGTGAGTATCTAATGTTTACGTTAATCACTTCTTTTTAGTTAATACCCAGCGAATTCAAAGGTATTTTGACGTGAACCAACTAACCTCTTTAGCTAACGAATGTTACCACTTATGCGTTTCAGGCGTATCAAGTAATTACTATTTATTATCTATTTTCCAGGAAAAGGGAAGATGAACAGCCGCACTCGTATATTACTGCTGCTGACAGTCATCGGCTTCGGAGGCTTGAGTGCTTCCATCGCGCTGCTTGTAATACGCACGAGGTCAGACCCCAATGGCATTCAGCAGGAGTACGACCTCGACCTGTGCCACCCGCTGGTAATAGCGCACCGCGGCGCCAGCGGCTACGTCCCCGAACACACCCTCGGAGCCTACGCCCTCGCAGCCACCATGGGCTCCGACTACCTAGAGCCAGACGTCGTCATGACCAAAGACGGACAAATCATCGCACGACATGACAATGAGCTTGGTTTATCAACAGATGTAGCTCAACGTCCAGAATTTGCGAACCGATATCGTACTCAAAATGTCGACGGCAGCAACGTAAGCGGATGGTTCACTGAAGACTTCACTCTGGCGGAGATAAAAACTCTACGAGCAATAGAACGCATACCGAACATAAGACCTGGCAATGCTAGAATGGACACAGCCTTTGATGTTCCGACTATGCAAGAAATCATCGACTTGACCAAAGGTCTAGAAATCAGTCTACATCGTCCTATTGGAATTTATCCTGAAATCAAACACGCTACACATTTCCAACGTTTGGGACTAGCGATGGAACGACCTCTAGTGGATTTGCTCCATAACAATGGTTACAGAGGTCCTGAAGCACATATTTATATCCAATCTTTTGAAGTGAGCAACTTGAAGGAACTGAAAAATATGACTGATCTTCGATTGATTCAGCTTTTTTCCAGTAATCCTACTCTCCCACCGTTCGATCAATATGTGGCGGGGACAACTCTCACTTATGCTCAAATGGCTACTCCTGAAGGGCTACGTGAGATTGCTACTTACGCTTACGCAGTGGGACCCGACAAAGGTTACATAATTCCTCGAGATGCTGATGGCTATCTGGGTGCTGTAACAAGTTATGTGCAGGACGCTCATGCAGCAGGTCTCAAAGTGCACCCATATACGTTTCGGTCAGAGAACGCATACCTGCCGACTGAATTCCGAAGCGATGACCCTTCACCTACCGCTCTCGGTGACGCTGCAGGTGAACTAAAAGCGTTCCTTGCTGCAGGAATAGACGGTTTCTTTACTGACCAGCCAGATGATTTAGTGCGCGTTCGGGGTAATTGTGACAATTAACTGCTCCTAACTATTATTTTATTGTGATAAAGACTCAAACGTCAGTGTAGATCGTAAAACCTCATAAGTCAGATCATAAAATGTTCAATTACCAGCTGTACGTGTACTGCAACCATGTTACCGCTACATAAGTATAATTGTAAATATATAGTTTTAGATACTCGATCCATATTTATGATTATTAATTTATTCTAGATAGTAAGTTATGTATTTTACAATGCCCTGTGCTAAACAATATATGCTTTAATCCTTACAGCTAAATTCCGTATTACTCACCTTTAATCCCACGAAATTAATCAACAAGATTATCTATTATTAGAAGATAAGGATACGTAACATAATTCTGCGAAGAGCAGGCAAAGTTCTGTAGTTTCGGTCACTCCCACGGGAAGGTATGAGTTTAAGTATGAATGTCTGTATTGTGCAAACATTATACATCCAATACCTTCAATACAAGGGATCCTAAGCTGGATATGAGAAGCTGTACGGGTGGATGTGGCGACGCGTGAGCTCTCTCACCGATGTGCAGTAATGGACGTCTTTCGGCAGAAATATTCATAACTAGCTTTGCTCGTGGCTACAGAAGCTTAATCTTTGGGATTGTAGCCTATGACACTCGGGGTATTGTAGGCTAGCTTCCCGTTAGTGAAAGAGTTTTTGGAATCGGATCAGTAGTACCGAAGATTAACCCCATGTAGGGGGGCATCGGTTATTAAAAAACTTATACTCCATATACTCCTTACATATGGATAAGGTTTTTAAAAAAATCCAAACATTTTGACCGTGTAGGTATTGCAGTTTTGCAGGAAACAGCATTTTTTTTTTTAATAACCGATGAAAAATTTATTTGAAGAATGAGCTCAGAATCATGTACTGAATACGTGGTAACCGTTTTCGCGTTGGTGTCCCTTCCCCCCGTATGTACAGAAGCCAGCACATCAAGCTACTACAATCTGTCAAGTTTCTTTAATAGATTATCAACTTTATGTCTAAAGCTTTAGGTTCAAGGTTGATTGGGAAAATTTGACAGTTTCGGGTAGCTTGATGTGCTGGCGTCTGTACAAACTTACCAACAAATTTTATGTATGTACCTACGTCTTTATAATATTAGTAGAAGATGTTGACTACAAGATTAGTATGAAGTTTTTTTTTTTTTAAATTAATTACTTAACCGGAAAAGGGAAATGATTCCATATGTTTAACCTTTAGCAAGCACGCTTACGAACAAGGTTTCATGATACCGATGTCTTCTCAAATCAACGAACATACTATGATCGTCACACTGACGCTACCTACTGATCATGAAAACAGCATTCCAAATTTTTGATTGATGTTCGGATTAATATAACGGGCTAGTGGTTTTCAATAGACTAATTTATCGTTCTTACGTACTGACATTGGTACATAGATGGCGGTAGCAATTGTGTGTTTTTTCTTACTAACAGCTCCGCTTAACAAAAACAATACTGAAAATGAAAACAACTATGAAACAGGTAAAATACCAAGGTTTTTCAAGAAATAATAATGTTTAACATGCCCTAGACTTTTGGTCACAATGGTCATAATATCTGCTGGCATTTCAGCTGTCACCAAATAAGTTATTTTAACAAAATTATTTGTTACTGTCTCTCTGACGAAATTATGTCTTATGTTTAGATCTGCTATGAAGAACTGGATTTGAAACCAATTATTGCGCACTCTGACTATCACTAAATAGGACAATTGGTTCTGAATTTCCTACAACCTCACACAGTATTTTTTTTTTAATATATTGATTGCCTCTTTACTTGCTTCTGTCATCGAAATGTATTCTGGTTCCGTTGAGGATAAAGCTATATTATGTCTGCTTTCGACATTCAAAAGCAATCACTGCTTTTGACAATTTAAAACAAAAAAATCCCGAAAAAGATTTCCTATCATTTACATCAGAACCCCAGTCTGCATCTACAAAACCTGCAATACTATAATTATCTTTACAAAATACAAGACCATCGTTTTTGTTTTTTTTTATTAAATACCTTATTTAACACTCTTTTCACATGCTTCCAGTGAGTCTCATCATAAGAGTTATTAAACTGAATATGAAAAGTCACACTGTAAGCAATATCAGGCCTGGTTAAAATCGATTAGTTCTCTAAATGGATAATCTTTACAGTCTTATTGAGATCTTTTTAATACATCTTAAATTCATCTCCATAGGGGGGTTTCTGCAGTTTTACAATGTAACTTGGCTGGCAGAGCAAACAACAATCTCAAGGTCTATATCTAACAACTGCCGAAAATTTTCATGAAAATCCTGCTTTCTGACTTTGCCACCAATCTTGCCCGGTAACGCACATTATTAGAACTGTAAAAGTTTTTTTTTTTAATCCATCTACACTGAACCACTGTACTACCTTTAGGATGATCAACTACGCCCCCCCCCACGCGTCATTCTCTTCAAACGCTCCGGTCCATTTAAGACCTCTTCGAGAGTGATCTTTTTGTCATTATCATCACACTCTGTGATACATCAATTTTTATAACCAAACCGAACAGGCTTCTTTCTCTCTCGTTTAGTTAAAGTTGCTGGTGTGCCTTGCCCGACTAATGTAATTTCTAGGTCTGAAGTAGCATTGGAGAAATTATCATCGGACGTATTTTCTGTTTCCGTGTCCATAACATACGTACTGTCCACCTTTTCTTCTTCTGAATTTGAACTTCCTGAGTCTGAAGTTTCCTTGTCAGTATTCTCAGAATCTTTGGTGCATCCTTCCTCCGCTGAAGACTTGCATTCCATGGATATATTTACTGTACTCTCAGCTGGCTTCTCCATAACAACGATATCATTCTCTACTTATGCTAACAGAATTAGTTTCTGGGTCATAAACCCTATAGCCTTTCGTATTATCAGAACAGCCCAGAAAAATAAGCTTTTTGGCTTTTTTTCCAAACATGCACCATGACAGCACTCCCAAAAATACGTAAACAAATGACTTCTCCCGCTCTGGGCGGAGCAGGAGGGAGTGTCCGATTTTTACTGACTGACTGACAAAGGGCGATGAAGGAACATGGATGGGTTTTAACCCATCCATGTTCCTTCATCGTTCTTTGTGTTCCGGAGCTACGGTATCTCTTTCGAACAGTCCCGCAGCCCCGGAAGTTTTCGACCCTGACTGACCCTGACTGTTTGGCTTGAGAAATAGATCTGTTGTTATAACAGATCTATTTCTCCAATAAACTGAAGTATGAACCGCCTCTGCCCAGAATTTCTTATCTAAGCCAGCAAAGATCAAACATCTGGCCTTTTCAACTACTGACCTGTTCACCCGTTCACACAAACCATTCTGCTACGGCGTGCAAGCATTAGTTCTTGGATTAACTATCCCTTGCTCCTTCAGATACTTATCAAATTCTTGACAAATTCTTAAAACTCACCTCCGTTATCTGACCTTAGAATTTTAATCTTTCCGTCTTTCTCATTTTCAACCATGGACTTAAAATCTTTGAAATGGTTAATACCTCATTGTTCACCTTCATAAAATAAACAAACGCCATCTTGCTGTAATCATCCACGTACAAAACATAGTTATCTAGATCGTCCAATTGATGTGCACCACATGATAGGTTTTTCTTGGACTTTTACTGGAACTGGAAATGTACTTTTATATTGGAAAACGGTCGAAAAAGAGTGAAATCTGTTTTGCTGGAGACGTGTAGATAAAAGGTGTTCTTATAGCTGACGGTTGTGAGTAGGTACCTACTTACTTCAGATGCAATTACGTCACTTATCCTAAGACTACTTTGCGGTTGTTTACCCTATTCCAAACTCTTGAAATGATATGATATTTGATAATAATAAGATACACCCAGTTTTATGATTTATCTCAAGTATGAGTACAGTGACAAAAAAAAACATATTAATGCAAAAATGAGTTAATATTTACCATTATCTTGGTACAGTTTTCGCTAAGCAGATGGTATATATAGAAAGTTTGTACAAAATTTGTTACCTAACTATCATAATAAGCACTTTTGACCAAATACTATGTCATAAGTACAAATACACAAAGAAACAGACTTTATCACAAACAGAATGTCCAACGCTATCTGCTGAATAGCAAAAATAAATAGCTACAACAAACCATAAAAGTAGGTAGGTAATAAGTTATTGTTTTATACGTTCCACTCAATTACAGAGTTAAAATAGGCGAGGATACATTTTACATACTCTGTATTATCTGCATGTCAATAGGTACAACATAATTCTGAGAGTAGGTAAATCTTTGTTTATTTCGCTTTGTCTTTAGTTCAGTCGTCATTTACGCAGATAGTTCGGCTCGTGCACAATCTGCGGTTGGCATTCTAATGATTTACCATGTTGTAACCTCCTTGCAATATCATTGACTAATACGTAGGCACAATCAAGGCTATAAGGTCAACCACCGTAACTAAAATACGTCGACAGTTAAGGTGTTACTACATTTTCCTCATCGTCGTTAATGGTGGTAGACATTCTTATTGTTGTTTGATGTAACGCTTTAGTTCTTGCCTGTACATTGTGTTTAGTCTCCCCTTGTCACCCACTCCCACTTAACATATAGTGTGAATATATACCTAACATCGTAAATGTTCACGAGTTACAAAAGTTACATCGACAAACATGTAAGTAATTTTTTTAATCATTTTTAAGTTTTTATTTTTTGCAAAACTCTTCCCTGTGGTGTTTCAAGCCAGTGTTTCACTTATATTAGTGATGTGCTAGACCTAGTAAAGCATGCTTTAATGTAAATTAGTTAGTAGATAGGTTTATCAGGTAGGTACAAGATACCTACGCAAACTGGTTAAACAACATTGCAACTAATGAGACTGATAATAAACCTAACAAGTTGATCAAAAATGGTTATAGGTAGCGAGTGTAGCGACCAACTTCCCTTTGTTCAAATAAGGCTTGCCTTTACTAGGTATATACCTACTAACTGTGTAAATAAGAATTAAAGTTTAAATTTGAATAGTGTTGAAAACCAGAACAGTTTCGTAATAAATACAGGTTATGTTACTAATGTTACTATTATTGTAAAGTAGGTAGGTATTTAGAAAAAGTCAATCAGAAAATAATATGTAGTAGGTAAATTATTATGAACGCTTTATTAACAATTATTATTAACGATTATTTACAGGAAAATGAAGATGGATCGCAGTGTGTGGATTATGTTATGTAGTTTATTTGGTATCGTATCTGGGGTAGCGAATAAGTCAGAAACTCAGAGAAATGAGTCAGAAACTGTTAAAATACTGAGGACATCAGATGAATACGACACTGAATTCTGTCACCCACTGGTGATCGGACATCGCGGGGCCAGCGGGTATACCCCAGAGCACACCCTCGGCTCCTACGCCATGGCCGCACTCATGGGGGCCGACTACGTGGAGCCTGATCTAGTCATGACAAAAGACAGTCGATTAATTGCCCGACATGATAACGAGTTAGGGTTAACGACAGATGTGTTCCTACACTCCGAGTTCGCTTCTCGTTATCGCAATAAAACTGTAGATGGCATAGAAAGAAGCGGCTGGTTCTCAGAAGATTTTACTCTAGAAGAAATAAAGACCTTACGGGCTATAGAACGCATTTCGGACATAAGACCCGGAAACGCCCGCATGGACGGCGCTTTTGAAATTCCGACGTTTAGAGAAATAATTGAAATGGTCAAAAGTCTACAAACCAGTCAAAACAGAATTATTGGAATTTATCCAGAAATTAAGCACAGTACCTATTTTGAGTCAATCGGATTACCAATGGAGAAATTGGTAGTGGATCTTTTGCACAGCTACGGATACGCGGGACCTCAAGCACCAATTTATATACAGTCGTTTGAAGTCAATAATTTGAAAAAACTAAAACAAATGACACAGCTTCGGCTACTGCAGCTGTTCGACAGTAAGTCTCTGTCGCCTTTCGATCAAACTGCAACTGGACTCACGTATGGTCAGATGGCTACCCCTGAGGGGCTCAGAGACGTAGCGCAATATGCTTACGCGGTGGGTCCGGACAAGAGCTACATCATTCCGCGTGACAAAAACAATAATCTTGGTAATGTCACCACTTTCGTAAGCGATGCACATGCTGTGGGCCTGAAGGTTCATCCATACACGTTCCGAGCTGAAAATACGTTTCTGCCAAGAGAGTTCCACAGCCGTGAGGACCCCATCACGCCATCTGTTCTGGGTGATTTATCTGCTGAGATCAGCACTTATTTTGCCGCTGGGGTGGATGGCCTGTTCAGCGATCAGCCCGACGTTCCTGTGCGACTCCGACAACCTTGCAGACAAAAAGAACTGTTCCCTAACACGACACCGGCCGGGCAATTAATTGTATAATAATAATTAAGTATAAATTAGGTACATAAAGTGATCTCCAGAACACTAGCTAATATCCTGCGAAAGTACAATTTCTAAATACCATTTTTTTTTACACACCCTATTATATTTTTTTGTACAGTCTTTTATTTTGGATGTATTGTAGATACCTACTTATTTTTTGGAGATATTTAAGTACTGCAACCTACATGGATGGTGTGCAACTTTTTTTTTCCAATTACATTTTTTTTTAATTAACTTTGTTTTAAGAAATAATTATGGTTGATAACGTATAATCTACCGAAATATAATGTGTTAAGTTGTAAGCAGTATGTTACGGTACACAATCTGTCGACAGTTAACAATCTCGCGAGATAGATTAAATAATCTAACGGTATTTACAATTTTACGGTGACATATGTACGAGTATAAACACGCTGACACTTCTGTAATATATTTTTTGTAAATACTTACTTACAGACCTACTACATGATATTATTACTACGTAAATACACTTTTTTTCCAATAAGTATTATTATTTCATATGACCGATAATAACTCTAACAAATAAGTACCTGAGCCGAAGAAGAGCACCTCACCTGTCACCAACTGCCGACTTCCTCAAACCCCAGGAACATCTGCCTCGGGCGTGAAATAGTAACAAAGTCGTCATATTCTTTTCTATCGGCAGCAACAATGATGGAAAAGTCAAATGGGACTGACTTAACCATGTTAAGTCCATAAATTACGAGAGGCGTTTTAGGGGGGTAGGAGGTCGAGCTGAATCTAACCCAATCTCGGAGGCCACGTTGGTACTCGTCATCTTATTGGCACCACACCATACGACAACTATTGGTATGTAAAGTTATTGCGTTTTTTTTTTTTGTTGGTTTGGTCCTTGGCCTTGGGTCACTTCAAGCAACTAATTTCAATATTTTTGTATTCCAAGCTGTAGGTAGTTAATTTTTTATAAAGTTTGAAACTCTTGCATGGGATAACGTCAGAGATCAGGCTGAAGAGTTTGATGTCTTTGCCAAGGATCCCAAATTTTAGGCCAAAAATATTTCTAAATAAATTATAAATATTACTACACAAATTAACTTCACTCAAGGATAAAAAGATTATCGTAGCGGGGGACATTAATATCGATGTATCTTTAGAAGACTTAAAAGGCAAACTATTAAATAAAAACTTGCAATTATACACATTCATAAACCAACGCTTAAAGATTCATGCATAGATTACTTAAATTAGTAATATTAAAAATGCGGTAGGTGATGTTCATACATTATTCCTGTCAGTCCACAACACTGGTTAAACTCTTTCTTTTTCGACAGATAAAGAACAAAGAGGACCCTTCTAGTTTGAAACGAAAAGGGGCTTCTGCTCTAAAAATATACTGTCCAAATTGTGAACAAGAAAACTTCAATTAGGCTTTTAATATATTTCATGAAACTTATTATAATCTTAGCTTCCATAAAAATAAAGTAAAAGTACATTCTAGCGTTAAACCTCCGACACGGATCACTCAAGGGCTGAAAGTCTCAGCTTATCACAAAAGAACAATAAAATACCGCTATTACAAAGATTCCACCTTGAAAACAAGAAAGCCTACAAAGAGAATAATAAATTATTTAAAAATATGTATATCCTATAAAAAAAAATAAAAAAACAAGATAACAACACGTATATATATATACAATGTGTAACAGAATTAACGCACAACCTCTTAAGGGGTCATTGTACTCATCATTATGAACAACTTTCACTATGGGACCAAAACTGAAATCGCGAAAAAAAAAAAACGACTGCCCCATACATTTCTGTGCGCATAATTCGACAAAATGTACTGAACAGCTGTTTTTTTTTTCGCGTTTCGGGGTTAGTCCCATCGTGAAAGTTGTTCATAATGATGAGTACAATGACCCCTTAAGAGGTTGTGCGTTTATTCTGTTACACATTGTATATATATATTTATAACAAATGCAAAAAGTAAGTGTAAAGCCACCTGGGACATAATAAAAAATAAAACAGATGACACAAAACCATATGATACAATAAAATCAATAGACTTTAATAATGGAAATATTGAAGGACCAAAGAAAATTGCAACAGCCTTCAACGACTACATATCTGCATAATAAAAAAACTCAAACTCAAAGCGTTTATTTCAATTAGACCTTCGCAGGCACTTTTGAAAGTCAGAAAAACAAAGGCGAAGCTACAGTCACAGACACAAGGCATAATAACTTGTGAAAGTACTGTAGTTGCCCATTCCAAAGCGTAGATCTCTATGGAGAAGAATGGGCAAGAAACTCCATGGACACTCTTTTCAATCAAAATATTGTTACAAGATCTTGGTTACATCATTCATGTTGAGATTATACATATATGTGAGAACGATGTAGAAAGACGTGCACATTAAGAGCGTCCAGAGTAAAAGATTATAACTATCAACAATTTAAAAACAAAGTAGTTAAAATAAACCGTGGCAGCTAAGAGATGACCAGTCCCAACTGACAGCGCCCGCAAACAAAGACAATCATACCCGCCCTAATTACAAATAATAGACTCACATAACTCCACTATTTATTTAAGGCCAAACTCATGTGAAGAAATTCAGAGAACCATTAATTCATTAAATAATACACGAGCTGTTGGGTATGACTGCATTTCAACATCTATACTTAAAACATGCAGTAAAGAACTAGCAGAAGTTTTAAGTTAATATCTAATAAAGTTGTCTTTTAAAGGATATATATATAGATATGAATAACTTTAGGCCCATTACATTAATCCCGATCCTATCAAAAATATTAGAAAAAAGCATGCACTTCCGGATTATAAACGTTATATTATATAATCAAAATGGCTTCCAAAAAAATAAGTCCACAACACTAGTTGCATTCTACTAATCCAAAAAATTAGAGAAAACATCGATAAACGTAATAAAGTTGCTGCCATATTCTTTGTTATGAGCAAAGCCATTGATTTTGTAGATCACAAAATCTTACTCAACGAATGCGAATTATTGTGTGGAATTCGTGGTAAAGCTCTGGAATGGATTAAAAGCTACCTAAGTAATAGAAAGCAATGCGTTGAAATTAAAAATGAAATAAATTATAAACTTGTATCTACCACAAAAACAACTTTTGAAACAAATAAATTTGGAGTACCCCAGGGTAGCGTTCTACGGTCACTCGTTTTCTTAATATACATCAAAGTTGTTCCACAAGTAACAGCACATGAATGTAATATACTCTTTGCAGATGACATATCGATTAGGTATTGTACCAGACCAACCAGATATTAAATACGAAAATGAATTATTTAACACCATGGATTCAATATGAGCTGGCTAAAGGATAACAACCTAACAGCTAATGTTTGTAAAACCTAAATTTTACAATTCTCGGATTTTAGTAACACTCAAATACAAACTTAGTTTAGATACAATAAAATAACGTAAAAATCGAAGATGTCCCTAACACAAAATTCTTAGGTATTACCTTGGATAGATACTGCAATTGGAAAACATACAAACCGCTTACGCTCTAGTCTAAACAAATTTGATTTTGCATTATAAGGCTTAGAAAATTGACATGTTTAAAAACTGCCATGGCTGCGTACCACGGCTACGTTGGCTTAATAATCAGACACGGTCTGCTTGTTTACTCCATACACTCAACGTTAGTAAAAAAAAGTATTTATAACCCAAAAGAAATGTATCAGAGCAATTTACTGCATTGGATCTCTCGAGTCATGATATACTTCTATTAAAAAGTTGGGCTTACTTACTCTTACTAGTTTATACATTTTAGAAGTTGGGATGTTTGTTAAAAAACACTCAAACCTGTTCAATAGAGCAATAGAAAATAAAAAGTTTCGGTCAGTGGGTAGCCTTAGGGGCGGATTTTAAGGAGTTGAAGTATATCCTTAGGGGCGCTATGAGAAGCAAAGAAAACGAAAAAAAAAAATTTTTTGGTTAAAAAAATTTTTGGGACTTAAAAAATTTCGGTCAGTGTCGTCTTAGGGGCACTATGAAAAAAATACTTAGAAAAATTTCACGTTCAATTTCGTAGTTGGTCACAGTTCTAACCTAACCTAACCTATGGATATATTTGCAGGTACACACCGTTTTGTTTTCTGCACGGCTCATGGTGCCTATAAGCGTATGGAACAAATTCGAAAAAAAAAAAAATCGAAAAATTTTCTTTCGAAAAAGTTCCAAATTTTTTTTTCACCTAATTTATTTTTGGTTTTCTGCACGGCTCATGGTGCCTATAAGCGTATGGTAACAATTTGAAAAAAAAAACGATTTTTTTTTTATATAAGTCCCGCGCCATAGCGCCCCTAAGGCTACACTCCAACCAACAATTGCTTTATCAAGTCGGTCAAAATCTTCAATAAAATACCGGAACAAATCAGAGAACCATTTACTTATTTTATTTTCAAAAATAAATAAAGTAAATGGCTATCATAACGTGTACTAATAAAACTACCATAAATGAGTTTTTGACTTAAAAACCCACTAATATAAATGTTCCTATTTAATTTTATTGATGAAAGTAATAACAAAGAGAGAAGATTATAGTCTAACTGGACGTAGTTATGCAAAATGGATCCAACCCACAACAACCGTTTTTTGAGTTACTGTCATAAATGGCATCTACACATCAACTTTCGTATATGCAAAAAATATCCAAGCTGCAAAGTGCTTTTTTTCTAATGAAAAACACAGATGCTATTGATACCAACGGAATATTAACCATTTTCGTATAGTTAAAATAGAACCATGTGTCATGGTAACCTAGATAACGGGTTTTAAAAGATCCAAACTACTTTGGATCTGTATGTTAAAACCAATTTTGAACATAAAACAGGAACCATGCCAGTTGAATCTGTTTTGCAAATAAGTATTTTGGTAAGAATTATAAAATGCAAAAAGGAACCACAGCGCATGGTTCCGAAATAATTTAGAAAAGTGTATTGTAAATTAGATTCATGCACTATGGTTACTTTTTGTACAAATCTATTTCTTTGTTTGAGGTATCCATGTTGCATGATTCCCAAAAAAAATATTCAAAATAAAGAACCATGATGTTAGGATATTTTTTGACTAAAACAAAAAAAATATTTAGTGTAGATGGTCCAAATAAAACTTAAAATTAAAACGTTAAAAACATCAAAATTATTGAAAAAAAAAAACAATTGAAAAGTAAATTGGTCCATCTATGTGCAAGTTAAATCACTTACTCGATTATTTTTACCATAGATCTTCACATTCACATCAATAGTTTGTGTGACATAATTCCCGCCAATTTCACTGTCAATACGTGCGGAGAGTATATACGTGTGAAAAGAGTTTGAAAGTAAGAACAAATAAAATCTGGGTATGGGGTAAATAACTTGACAACTCGACTAGCTTGACCTTTTTTTATTAGCTCAAACGCGTTCTAGTATTAGAATGTATCTGAAAAAAAAACATCCCCGAATTTGCATTCGTTTTGAAGAAATTGTCTCCGTAAATAACTTGAAATCTTTCAATTAAACGTGTTTATTCTGACAAATATTTATATCAAATGTTAAATACCATAGCGAAATTGGTATCTTTAGTGACACTTATTTATTTTTCAAAACCTTTAAACTTGTCTTGAGAAGTCAAGATGTCAAGTTATTCGCACCCACGAAATGAAATATTTTAGATGACATATTTTAATAATTTACGGCCAGTTGTACGCATCGCATGCATCTCGACCTGATCTGGAAAACGAGGATTCCAGAGCCACCTGAACCCGCCATTTTACAGAAGACGTGGAGAAGGAGCGTGGTCGTTCTTTTCTTTAAAAAGGCGAACAAGATCCTCAGATTCATTTCGATCCCTAGCCACGTGTATAAGCTGTTTTCAAAAGTCGACACGAATAGTGACTTGACGTTTTTCAGCCATCGGAGTATCGGGTTTCAAGGAGGATACAACACCATAGCCCACATCCACACAGAAGTCCGAAGAGTATTAATCGGCCGCTGTATCTTGCATTTGTGGACTATGAAAAGGCTTTTGACTCTGTCAAAACCTGGTCAGTTCTAGAGTCTCTGCAGCGATGCCAAGGCGATACATCCAAGTGCTGAGAACTCTTTATGACACGCCAAACTCAGAACCAGCAAACAGAGCATAATTATCCTATTGCGTCGGGGGGTGTGGCAAGGGGACGATTTCTCCGAAATTGTTCACCAACGCACTGGAGGGTGTGTAAGACGTGGCATTAACATCAACGGCGACTACATCTCACACTTGAGATTTGCAGATGACATCGTCATACTGGCCGCACGACTTTCAGCAGATGCTGGATGGCCTAGTTAACCAACTAGGCCATTCAATGCGTATTGGTCTCAGGGTGAACTTGGACATAACCCTGGTTATGTTCAACAAACACGTCACCCCAGGACCTATTGTTGTCAATGAACATCTTAAGGTTGTTAGAGAATGTGTTATCTCGGGAAAACTCTGCAGTTTGAAGAAAGAGAACAACTTTGAGAGGGAAACTGTCAGAAGAATTCAGCTGGGCTGGGCAGCATTTGGGAAACTTCGTCGGGTCTTCTCGCCGCGTAATTTCAGAGCCTAAAGACACAGGTCTTCAACCATTGCGTCCTGCCTGTTATAACTTACAGGGCCGAAACGTGAACAATCATAAATTAAAGGTCACTCAGCGAACTATGGAACGGGCTATGCTTGGAGTCTCTCTGAGGAATCGCATCCAAAACGAGATGATCCAACAGAGAACCAGAGTTGTCGACATAGCTTACAGAATAAGTAAACTAAAGTAGGCCAGCCATATTAGCCGTAGAACCAATGACCTTTGAGGTAGACGTATTCTTAAGTGGAGACCGTGAATCGGTAAACGTAAGGACGCCCTCAGGCTGAGTGGAGCGACGATCTTCGCAGGGTGTCTGGTAGCAACTGGATGAGAGTTGCTGAGAATCAAGTTGAGTGGCGTGCGATTGAGGAGGCCTATGTCCAGCAGTGGACTGGTGTAGGCTGATAATGAATGGGGTCCATATTTTCAATAACAAAGAAATTTATGCTTTGACAGTCTGCAAGTCTGCTTCATCCTATTCCACAAAATGAAAAGGATTTTACCAGCAGTTAACGGCTGATGACGATTTATTAGATGACTTAGATGGATTTTCGGGCGAAGTAGATTTCGGAATTAAAACGAATAACATCGAGTCTGATCAAGAAGATTTTTTTTATGAATCTATGTTTTTTTTTATTATTTTGATTATATGCTTTTAATATTCTTACTCGTATCACTAAAAAGATTAACCAATTTTTTCACTGCCTCAACTTAAAACTAAAAGATCCATCCCACATTTTTAATATTGTAAAAACGAACCAAAGAGATTTTTATTGAAAATAAAGTACATTTATTCACATAAAACTTATTAAAACAATACTATCAGAAAGTAGATCAAAATACCTATTATTTAAGTAGAATTTCAAAACAAACTACGGTCTTGTTATTTTGTTATATGAATTTTTACTAAAACTCTTATTTTCTCAAAAGTAGGTTTTTATGGCTGGATCCATTTTGCATAACTACGTCCAACTATAATCTTCTCTCTTTGTTATTACTTTAAAACCTTCATACGAGTATTTTTTATTCTGAAATAATATTATTGTCAAAGATAATGTTTAATGTTTCATAGCACCAGCGCCCTTTAATGAATATGTCGTATGTATAAGGTGTAATAAAAGCATCATTGTGATTACATTAGAAAAAATAAGGTAACAATAAGATGAATTTTTGTTAATTTTTTAATGAAGCGCTTTCCAGTCCAGCTTCCACTAAAACATGACAGATGCCGCTGTCCAAGACTCAGTGTAAAAAAATCTTTTCTCCAGTTCTTTTCGCTTCTCCAGTTCAGCTTTAAGGGCCGTTAGAGACCAAGAACCATAATCTTTGTCCATAGTGATAGCAGTTATTGTATATTGAATCCAAAGAATAGCCAGTCTCTATGCGCAGTAGATATCGGAGTCCGGTCGCAGCCAAATCAAGTTTTTACGAGCAGCAGATATCGGTGTCCAAATTCGGTGCCAGGGGTGCCAGGTCAAATAAATTAAATATAGGAGATCGCCCAGATTGGGCTTTCTTCAAAAGTGCCGGGCCAACGAAAATAAACTTATTATCTAAGTAGAGCATAGCCTATTAAACATTTTAATTATTACGCCGAAGTCGTAAGTCAATTCACCTAGAAGTTATTCAACCACAAAATATCTGAGATCACCCAGATTGGGGTATTATTTTTTTTGCCGGCTGACTCCAGCGCCCTTTGGCAGACCCCAAGGCGGAACTTTTGCAAATAGCCCAAAAATGTATGGAGGTTGGGTGACCCCCTTTCAATATTTCAGATTAAATACTCTAAATAATCAAATTACTGACAAAGCACCCACAGACATGCCACCATTTTATTTTAAAAAGGCAATGAACGCCAGCTCCATACAACCAAACAATTTTTTTTACACTGAGTCTTGGACAGCGCCATCTATATTTTTGTAGTGCAAGCTGGCCTGAAAGAACCCCAGTAAGTACCTAGACTACGTTATACATTGTGTAAAAAGTATTTTAATTTTATGTTTGCATGCTGAAAGAAGTCAGCGAAATATGTGAGCCCTTTTTATTTATAAGACCAGACCATTCGGTATGTACCATATTTAATGCAAAAAAGAATCTTGAATCTTGAACGTTCCCTATATCATAAAGTTGCCTTATTATTATCACTAGCAGTATCTACTTTATCCAAGGACTTTATCTTATCCACATCCTAATTATTAACTTCAAACTTGACACTTGTCAGATGAAATTTAAAGTAATTTGCAGGTGAAATAAAAGACAAGTAGTTTCAAGTATTTTTTTTTTACATAGAGAAACGCCAACCCTAAAATTTTATGAGCTCAAATAGCAAAATAAGGTTTAGAAACCTAAAATCTCTGAACTATCTTGCACTAACGCAGACTGGACTGTTCAGATTAGCCTCTATTGTATTATGTGTATAGTTGTAAATAAACCGTTTTAAACCAAAATCAGTGGTTTAAAACCCGTTTTAAATTTGTTTAAAACGGTTTAAAACCACGACCACGTGGGCCGTACATTGATTACGAATTACTTAAAAAATAGTTTAAAAGGCTAATTGAAATCATTTACCATTTTTATTAATATATGTGAAGTCATATATCATATTTTATACTACTATTTAGGATTAGACACTGAAAACAATAATGTTTTGGGTATTTATTAAAATAAAACGGCAATGCCGCATTTTTATTTTTCACTTTACTACCAAAATCGCAACGGGGAGAGATGGGGCAGGTAGGGATCGATTTTATGTTTGTCTGTCATGTTAATGAAGGTTATTTTAAAACATTTTTATTTTATTTTCCTTTAATATATTCTAAATCAGGAAGGAGGTGTGGTCTAGATAACTTCGTATAAAGCCTCAGTGCATTCCAAAAAAAAAAACATTCTAAACCATATTAAACCGCTAAGTGTGGTTTTAAATCGTTTTAAACCAAAAAGACCGTTTAAAACCAAATGGTTTAAACGTTTAAAATTCGTTTTGCATCTCTAATTATGTGACTTATTGTAGTTAATGTGGTCTTATCACCGTAAAAAATTGGTTCCCGCCTATTTGTTAAGGCAAAAACTACGATCGGCCTAAGATCGGCCTAGAACAAATAGAACTCGAGCGCTAAGAGTTCCGTCCCACCAAAACTATTATACCACCTTAACATAAACCTGAAATAGAGGTCTTATTGACACTTATTCTGTGAAATTTTCAACTATCTGCCTCTAACGATTCTAGAGATTCCTACATCCTGCTCTGGTAAATAGAGACCAGGCAGTGTGAAACAGTGACTTTGAGTACGGAATCCTAAAACCCATATACATTACATTACATCCTTTCCAAGCTCTCACTGGCCATTTAAATCAGCGTCGTTACCACGGACGGTCAAGTCTTCGAATTTGTTCATAATTGAGCAACACACTTAGAGATCATTGTCAATCTATCTGCAATCCGTCAACTGTTAGCAAGCTTGTGAACATTAAGGTAAGGAGAATTACTATTGATGGCTTGAATAGGGGCTAGCGCGCATGTATTCGCCACTAGAGGCGTTCCTGTAGAGAAAGGTCTTCAGAAATGTCAGTTATCATAGTGTTCGTGTCGTGCACGTTTTTAACACGTATTTTTACGAATATTCACGATTGTGGTCAAGATTGAGCCATTCCTGATTAATTATGACTTGAAGATTTGAATTAGCAAGCTAAGACCTAATTTGTTAGTACTTGGAGGAGGAATGATTTTTAAATGTTTCATGCTTGCTAATTTTAGGGTCAATACTCCAAATCCTATCCGTTCCTATCTGTGGAGGCTTGTT
This sequence comes from Eugnorisma glareosa, assembly GCA_947578425.1. Classification (NCBI taxonomy): domain Eukaryota; kingdom Metazoa; phylum Arthropoda; class Insecta; order Lepidoptera; family Noctuidae; genus Eugnorisma; species Eugnorisma glareosa. Next base: position 11,478,784 of record OX387959.1, read on the forward strand.
ATTAGCAATTTAATTATATATTCTTGTTTCTATTATGTTATTAGTCTGTAAGCCTTCCTAAAATAAAAAAAATAAAATAAATAAATAAATATCTGAAATATGCAATATGTTTTTCTAAGTAATGAAATAAATTGTTGATGAAGTTAAATTAAAGAATAGAATTAATGACTGGACCTTACTCGCCAGTGTCGCCATCTGGTGAGCTCGATAGCCCTCATTAAAAACAACGGCGTAGTAGCGGTGGAGAATATCAAAAATACCGATGTATTTTATTGCGTACGGTGAGCTGACACTTTTCTGAAAATATTATTTTGGATGTATATTAATGGGATATTGTATAAGGTTCACGTAAACTTTATTATGAGATTGTGGGTTGGATTGTTCAATAAGGTTCCGGTAGAGAAAACATGTATGTACCCTAAAAAATAATTTCTCAAAAGCCAAGACTTCAGCGCATGCATAAAAACGAATAAAACTGACAGTGACAGTCAGCTGGATGTGACGCTGTCAGAAAGGATATGACATTTGTAATACTATTAAACTAAACTAAGTATTTTCAATTTTTCGCTGTTAAACCACGTACAAAGTAAATTCTAATTTAAAGTTAGCAATGTGAACAGAAACAGAATCAAAGTAAACTCAGAAATGATAAGACAATCTCTGAAATTGAGAAAGACACTAACAGTCTTGGGCATACTTTCTTTATGTAAGTACAATACAATCTGTTGATAAGTTTACACAAATGCTTGCCGCATTTTTGTGTTGTTTTGCCTTCGCTGTATGGGTTTAATGCTATGATTGCGTCCTTTACACGTAAGTAGCAAATGTTTTATCGAACTCGCTCAGTTATTACAGCGGTTGCGCTGCTAGCATTTCTGCCGCTTTTCCTTCCTTCAACACAAAGTTGTTTTATTTTTAAATCGATAGTTATGTACTAAGTTATCGTAACAAAATATTTTTCAAAAGGTCAAGGTGTATTAACACAAATAATTTTCAAATTTTTAAGAACATTTTGGCATTTTACGACTAAAGAATTTTTCAAATAGGAAACAGTGAAATAAAAGGAAAAAGCTCGAATTTTAATTATAGTATCCAGTAAACTTACCTATGTACACTAAACTTTTTTCAGTTCTCCTAATATTTTTAATACTTACAAAACGTAATAGTGGAGTGCACCAAAGAATAGAAGAGGGGGATATTCAAAAACTAGACAGAGATTTTATTGATCTGCCTAAGAAGGATAAATATATTGATCCAGATATAATGGAGGGTAAATTGCAACAATACAGTGATAACGAAGGTACAAAGCGAGAACTGCTGGAAGCTAAGTCAAGGATAGACCAATTAGAAAAGAAAATAGCTATATTGGAAGGAAGAGTGCCACAGAAGTATCCTGAAGTTAAGTTTCTGGGCTACAAGGAGAGGAAAAGAATTTTGGTAAGACAATTTAAATTCACTCATTCTATATTTATTGTATAAATCATTTCATCACCAATATTCTGAGGAAACCAGTAAGACCAAGAAATAAATAATAAAATTAGACATGTAACACTCACTAATACACATTGAGCCCACATGATGGATTCATGCCACTCTCACAGAAACAAGTCCTGTGTGTCAGCAGTGGGAACATTTTAGCCTGATTGTGAATTCTACATTTATCATGCCCAACCAGTTCATTAGTAACAATAAAAATAACAACAACTTCTTGTCTGTATCATAGTGAATGTATGAAACCTTATCTTTTAACAAGTAGATAACATTGCTAGATCATAATGATTCTTGTTTGTACATATTACTTAACACCAGTTAAGTAATATGTACAAACAACCCCATAATACATGATAAAGATTAGAAAATTAAAAATTATATGAAGAATTTAAGTCGTCATTTAATTTCAGGTGACAGGAGGCGCGGGATTCGTCGGCTCGCATCTGGTGGATGTACTTATGACTCAAGGCCATGAGGTGATTGTCGTGGACAACTTCTTCACGGGCCGCAAGCGTAATGTGGAGCACTGGTTCGGGCACCGCAACTTCGAGATGATTCATCATGATATAGTTAACCCACTTTATGTAGAGGTATGCCATTGTTGTCATTTTTAAAGAAATAACCCCAGCTGCGTCTGCATTTTCGAACAGACCGTTGTATTGCTGGGGATTTTGTTTCGCGACTGTCTTTTTTTTTGTTTGCGTCACACGTGTTTGACACATTCAAATGTGTTTAAATGTAGCATTACATGTTGCATTGCATGTTGTGTTGCAAATATCTGTACTCTGTTCCTGTTCACTGTGGAATTAGAGTGCGCCAAGCTAGTTTATTATAATCATGGTTTCCAGCCCAATGAAATCTCACAAATGAGGATGCAGCTTATGAGCTAAAGTTTCTAACAAACACTTTAATTATGTTCTGTTTTTAGGCAGATGAAATATACCACTTAGCTAGTCCTGCGAGTCCACCTCACTACATGCAAAATCCTGTAAAGACAATTAAGACTAATACTTTAGGAACAATCAATATGTTAGGTGAGTATAAATAAATATATATATTAATAGCCTGTACTTTCCCACTGCTGGGCAAAGGCCAAACCCTTCCATGTGCTCTTTTCCTGTGCCTTCTCGTATTATATGTATGAGTATAATAATTTATAAGAAAAGTAAATTTTGCTGTGAAATTGTTTTTGTTAGTTACTTGTTGCATTTGAGGTGGCAATAATTTCAATTAGGACCATATATTCATGACTTAAAAGGTCATCGCCATTCAATGTAGTGCGCCTCACGCAGTACTGTCAAACTAACTACGAATGATGTAGAATGTTATGAGTAATACGAAATCGTAAAATTAAGGTTCCTCTGCTTGCCTGCCAGAGTTGCGGGACTGTTCGAAAGAGATACCGCGGCCCTTGAACACAAAGGGCAAAAGAAGGAACATGGATGGGTTTTAAGTCGGTACAAGTCGTACACTCCCTTCCGCTCCGCCCAGAGTGGGAGGGGTCATTTGATTATTTCCCATGCGTAAAAAAAAACAAGTTTCCTCTGCTGCAGAGGAGGTGAAACTCAAGTTTTTTTTTTTATTGAAAGAAAGAAATCAAATTGCAATTAAAGGTTTTTACAACTGTATAATTCACGATTTTTTATGGTTGAATAATCATTTCTGCATTTAAAATTAACAATGAAAATTTTTAATTGGATATGTAATGATGGTACGAATGCTTTATTAACTGTGGCGTCGCTTGATTGGTTGTGTCATGAATGCCCTTCTCAAAACAAACGTAACTTTCAGAGATTCTCAAAGGTATTTCTGTCACTACAGTACACTTTATAGCACAAGGACAGCATGAGGCTTTATAAGGTGCATTCTGAAAGCTGTCAACGTCACAAATAGCTGTCAAAAATCCTTTTTTGATTAATTTACCAACAATACTTCACTATAAATACATCTCATTTATGAAATACTACCTTTGTCCGCATGAAATTCTTATAAAAATAAAAGTTGCTTTAGGTACTCCTTGTAACATCAGCTTTCTGCCAGTAAAAGTCGTGTCAAAATCGGTTCAGCCGTTTCGGAGATTAGCCGGAACAAACAGACTGACAAAAATAAAAAATAAATAGTTTTATATAAGTACCTTACTTATATACTTTCATACGCATTCAGTAAAAAACTGTTATTTTGATATTACATACAGACACTTCAATTTTATGTATTTGTAAAGATTGCTGTGTCTCTGCAGTACTCAAATATTTGACAGCTATTTACGACGTCAATTTTCAGAATGCACAATTTAAGTTTTACTATTGAGAACTGAACCATTTGATGCTTCGACGTCTTTCATAAATTAAAGATAACTGCAGTTGAATTAATTTAGTTACCTATAGTAATATTGTAACATAATGTGACGTCATCAAATTTCAGGTTTAGCGCGGCGAGTTGGAGCTAAGATACTGATAGCCAGCACGTCTGAAGTGTATGGGGACCCTATGGTGCACCCGCAACCTGAATCTTACTGGGGACATGTTAATCCAATAGGTCAGTATACTTTTAATACGATATATCTTAATGCCAGTGCAACTAGGGTTGCCTAATTATAAACTAGACAACCTAACTTGACACTTATTACATTATAAGTTGGACCTTATACGGGGTGGACACCAACGCGAAAACATTTACCACGTATTCAGTACATCATTCTGAGCCCCCCCTACATACAGGATGTAACAGGACCCTTCATTCGCCTTCAACCAAGCATTAAGTACACCAAATTAAGTAACTTTACGCAAAAACTATTGCTGGGAAACGACTTTTTTTTTGGCGTGAAAAAATACGTTTTACGATAAGACTCAATGTAACGCACTCAAAACATTGTGCTGGTGGATGGCTCGAATAGTACGGGGGTCGTGGAGGTGTTTAAAGTAAAAATCTTACATTAAAAACACGTATTACGTATTACTCGGTACTAAACTGAGTGTGGAGAATTCTACAGGGCGCTTGTTTAATTCACAGGGCTGCTGTGCGTTAAAAAAGCGCATTGTTTGATTTTGTACTCTCATCGCTAATCCCAGCGTTTAAAATTCAGTGCGCTAGAGAAAAGCGCCCGTGGACATGACTGTGTTGTGGCATAAAAAAAAACAAGACAAAGTGACACCTGTTCCACTTCCAAAGTTAATAAGCGAGAAATGTTAATTTTTTATTGTCTCTTGTTATATGACTATTTTATATATCTACTAGCTGCTGCCCGCGACCTTCGTTCGCGTTGAATTATTATTAAAAAAAATACTTCCTTTTTTGAATGCGATTTTGTTACCATTTCAAAGGTGTTAATTTTTTGCATGGAACCTTAATTCTTATTTTAAAGTAAAAGTAGCCTAAATTACTCCGTATAACATCAGCTATCTGCCATAAAAGTCCCGTCAAAATCGGTCCAGACGTTTCGGAGATTAGCCGGAACAAACAACCGAAAAACAAAAATTGAAAAAAAAAATGTTTTACGTGCCGTACATATTGTCATATGCATTCAGTAAAAGTTTTTATTTTGATATTATAGACAGACACTTCAATTTCATTTGAATAGATCATCATTTCACAGGTGTTCAAATAATTGTGCCTTACTCGATGTAGGTTGACCGCTTCTGTGACCTTTCATAAAATAGAACAAATACGACAACTTGTTCGCATAAATTATGTTAATTTTTAAAGAACTGAGAAAAGGATATGCTTTACTATAATATTGGTAAAATTTAAACAATGCTTTATCGCTTGAATAGTAAACCATTCTCAATTAACTGATAATTAAACCGTAACTATGGAAACTAACGCGACTTAAGAGGGAACAGGGTCTGCGAGGTAGGTATTTGAAGAAACTATTGCCGTCGCGCTGCGTCAAGCTCAGACCGATTATATCAGAAAATTGTTGGCGAGATCGATCCTTTTTGCTCCTCGAAAACTGAGCCGATTCAAATATTTTTGACATTAACAATTTATGAAAGAGTATGTCTAGGTTCCTCTCAATGGTTCCTATCAATTTCTTTTATGTTAAAAACTTTTCGAATTTGTCAGGTAGTCCTCTAAATACGGCCGTAAAAATGGGGCAAATTTTTGGCGTTTTTGGAGGGTCGTATTGTCCAATCTTTTTTTTTTGGCCTCTAGACTCTAGAGGCATTTTTCAGGGAGAAAAAAGGGGAATGCATTTGTATGGAGAATCGCAGCCCCTGTTCCCTCTTAAGTCTTATCAAATTCCTGTTGCCAATTGATAGTATTTCCACTTAACCAATATTATCTTTATGTAAGTGTAAATTAAGTTGTTATCAGAATGACAAATAAAGTTTTTAAATGTTTGAAGTTACTTAGTGCATTTTTTTTTACATTTTTGTTAACGAAGTCGCGACCAGCTTACAAATGTTCGTCTAGTTTTGCTAAATTTTTCAAGGGTACCTATACGGGCTATACACTCTTGTATACCCAACACCCGCTTTCTTTCAATATTTCCCACACTTTAATCTGTCTTGCGTAACGGGTGAGCAAAGAGGAATTCTCTCAAACCACATCATCCAGACCAATATGTGAGTTTGACTGTCAACACGCAGACAGATAAACAATGCACTTCAATTTCAATAAATAGAATTATTTCCGTACACTGAGACAAATACCGGGGAACTAAATAAAGGCTGTATCAAGATCCTTAACGAAGCCGAAAGGCATTTGTTCTCCCCGTCATTGCGATCATTTTTTTGTTCTAGACCATACCTGAGAACTTTCTAGTTACAGAGATATTGGGGGTCAAAGTTCCAACTTTTTCACAAGTTTTTTTTAAACAAATGTTTTTAATGTGACATTTTTACTTCAAACACCTCCACGACCCCGTACTATTCGATCCATCCATCAGCACAATGTTTTGAGTGCGTTACATTGAGTCCTATCGTAAAACGTATTTTTTCACCCCAAAAAAAAAGTCGTTTCGCAGCAATAATTTTTTCGTAAAGTTACTTAGTTTGATGTACATGACGCTTGGTTGACGGCTTCGTTAAGATTCTTGTTACACCCTGTATATGTGAGCACATAGTAGGAATACCATCTGTGACATTTCTACAATGTGGTTTCTAATAAATGTGATTAAAAACGGTAATTTAAATAATTAAAAAACCCGACTGCGTAAAAAAATAAAATAAAAAGCATAGAACATAGCGACTTAAACAGTCGGGACCCATTATTGGGACGATTAAGGCCGGTCTATATATGTTAATGGGTCCCGACTGTTAAGTCGCTATGTTCTATGCTTTTTATTTTATTTTTTTACGTAGTCGGGTTTTTTAATTTTTCTAATTACCGTTTTTTTTTTTTATTAATATTGATTTTTTTTTATTTGATATACCCAGTGTCACTCTCACAGTAAATACGAATCTAACGACACCTCTCAAGCTAAAATCCATCGAGCCGTTCAGGCCACAGAGCGTGCCATACAATATTATACATACTCTCGAAAAACATAACCCTCCTGGCGCAGTCGGGTAAAAATACACAAAGAGTAAAACTATTTAATAAGCTGACACGGCGGGATATCCTCAGTCGTGCCAACTACGGTGTGTATACAGGGTGAATTTTTCAAGTGGGCATGAATGGCCAAAACCGAAACTATGAAGAATAGCGAAAAATACTCAAACTGCATTATTAGGTTTTTGAAAAATCAATATTCCTAGCCAGGAATCAAAGCCATTCATCTGCCTAGCCTTTTCCCAACTATGTTGGGGTCGGCTTCCAGTCTAACCGGATGCAGCTGAATACCAGTATTTTACATGGAGCGACTGCCTATCTGACCTCCACAGCCCAGTTAGTACTGGGTAATACGATACCCCTTGGTAAGACTGGTGTCAGAACTTCGGGCCACTTTCTACCTGTAACGACTGTCAAAAATGTACAAATGACAGCCGGGACCTACAGCTTAACCTGAAGATTGATCCGAGCAGCTATTATTATCTAACCACGAGCTCCTCCGAATGTCATTACTTCCCAGAATTTGATCCTTATTAGCGAATGCGAATGGTCTAATAATACAGTGTGTTTTTTTTTACAAAATCTATGAGTTCGATTCCTGGCTAGGAATATTAATTTTTCAAAAATTTAATGATTTTGTTTTAATTTTCATCAAAATCGGACAGGAGACTCATTTGAGCATTTTTCGCTATTCCTCATAGTTCCGGATTTGGCCATCCACGCCCACTTGGAAAATTCACCCTGTATATGTATTAAATAAGACTATGACTTCAACTTTGGCCGCGTGTTTTTTTTTCCTAAAAACTACAACATCTCATTTCTTTAGGATATGTTACTTTAAATATGTGACAATTGTCTATGACTTCCTCAAGAACTGTAGGCTATCTTTAAAAAAAAGTTCATCATAGTTGGTCCACGAGTTGAGCCATAAAACGTAACAACCAAACACTAACTTTTTTCGGGACTTCTCGTTTTTTTGTGCTCTGAATTGTATAGAACGTGGATGTAATACTATCCTTAATTCACAAATACCTTACTATATTACAGGGCCTCGAGCTTGTTACGATGAAGGCAAGAGGGTAGCGGAGACTCTGGCGTACTCCTACGCCAAACAGGAGAAGGTCGCCGTTAGGGTGGCCAGGATATTCAACACGTATGGCCCGAGGATGCATGTGTCGGATGGACGAGTCGTCTCCAACTTTATCATGCAAGCGCTGCAGAATTTGACTATTACTGTAAGGAACTTTTCTTTAATATGACGTCATCATCCACAGCTTGACTTCACCCACTGCTGGGTAAGGGCCTCTCTTTTTTGAGAAAATTTCCACGTTCGCGTTCCTTTGATCTTGCCACCGAATCTGCTGTTTGTATTTCACTTCAGTGTGTAGGTATATGCATAGCATAATCAGCTTTTAATGTTCCCACTGCTGGGACACTCGGCCTCCTCTCTATGAGAGGGAATGGGCTATAATCCACCACGCGGGCCCAGTGCGGGTTGGTAGATGTCACATGTCTTCGAATTTTTGGTTCTAGGACATGCCGGTTTCCTCACGATGTTTTCCTTCACCGTTTTGAGAGCAGTGGTGATGAAATAAATTACACATAGTAATGCGCCTACCTGGGATCGAACCCACGACTTACTGTTCGTAAGTCGGGGCCGCCACCATTGGGCCACCGCTGCTCTGCGTAGGTATATGGGGGGGTCTAAAATCATGATTGTGCTGAACTTAGGCTCACAGTTTGAGCCTTTCTCCCAAGCCTTTTCCAACTATGTATGGGTCGGCTTCCAGTCTAACCAGATGCAGCTGAGTGAGCCTATCGGATCTCCACAACCCAGTTAGTACTGGGTAATACGATACTCCTTCATAAGACTGGTTGTCAGACCCTCATGCCCCTGACTACCTGTAACGACTGTCAAAGATCTACAAATGACAGCCGGGACCAACGGCTTTGTGTATAAGAACATTTTTTTTGGATTTTGGCCCTACCATCTTCAACTTATTGTTACGAATTTTCAGTACATATTTCCCCCCATATAAGGCCACTTCACGTCGACACCAAAACGTGTTTTTTTGCGTACTTTCGTATCTAACAAGCTTTAATAATTTCTTTTACAAACTCGAAACACGTCTTTTAACGTAACGTTAATTTTTTTTACGTTGCGTTTAACGTAACTGTTATTTTTTTAACCCATTGGCAAAGAGTGTAACTCCTGATGTATTCATACAAGTCAAGTACGAGTAGTCAGCCGATTACGAAATTATGAAACAGTGAAGCTGTATCATAACCATAACACGCTAGTCGAGTCATCTAGTTAGTACTGACACCTGTCAAGGCTGTTAATTTAATATTTTATTTCATGATAATGTGATTGAAAGCTCAATGAAATTGTTCAGTAGGGTTGGCAGTACCTAATAATAGAAAAAACTAGTGAATTTTAGGTGGCAATTTTTATCATGCAACATTCAACTTGCAATTTCGTTTATGATTTTTATAGTAGACGTCGTTTATGATAAAGCTATATTTTGCCCGCGGCTTCGCACACGTGGAGGTCCGACATTATCCCGTGGCAACTGGCAACGTACACACGGCTACACATCAAGCTATACATTTTCAGTATAAGCTGACCTCGCATTGTACGGAAATCCTTTAAAATGCGAGATCAGTATAAACTGGAAATGTATAGCTTGATGTGTAGCCGTGTGTACTACTGGTATAAATAGTATCTTATGTCGTAAACGAAGCGGTTCACCTGCCTGTCTGTTATATCATAAAAAAACTGGCAGTAACGCACGCGCGTGGCTTCTATGCCAAGCCACAATTTCACCTACCATTTTGTCACTTATTTATGTCGTTTGTTTGGCGTACAGGGCACGCGCTTGCTTGTCACGTAGATGTGACTATGGCGGTCAAAAGGTTAACTTGTAAAAGAGCCTTGACGGAGTGACTTTCTATCTGGCGAATGGTATATAATCTTTATTGAAAAAAGAGGAAATACATTTTACACTTATCATAATATTTTCACAAGTACAGTAAGTAAACCGATCAAAATGAACCCTAACGTCTAAACTAGGCCGAGCCTGTGTCTTAGACGTTAGTCGCTTCCAATGTTGTTACAATCAGTGATGAGTATAGTTTGATTAAACATTACAAGGCAAATATTTTGTATTCATAAATAATTTATGTGCTCAGTACACAATGTACAGATAAGTTAGTTAACTATCAAGTATCAACGTATGAGTGTTTACCTCATTTGTTTTTTACTTAAAAAACAAATGAGGTAAGAAATCCCACTTTAATCGTAACAGAAACAACAAAGACTACGAACTTGGCAATTAATATTATTTAAAAACTTTTCCGTTTTAATTCTTTATTAACCAGTTCAGTTGATATGCATTGAATGGAACTTCATTTTACCAACCATTTTTCTTTTTTATTCTTCCTGTACTTGACATGTATTATGAAAAGAAATAATAATATTGCTACTATTTTTAATTTCCAGGTGTATGGCAACGGGAAACAGACCCGCTCATTCTGTTACGTGTCTGATCTCGTTGACGGTCTGCTGTCGTTGATGGCAGCCAACTACACGTTACCTGTCAATATCGGGAACCCCGTAGAAAATACTATACAAGGTAAACACACACTTACAATATTATAGTTCTTAAACATTCATGGTCACCAATATTATCATTAACAGTAAAAAAATAGGCTGATTTGTCTGCTCATACACCGACCCGCAATAACTTCAGTTTATCCGTGATCATGGTGCTTGCAACAGCGCCGAAATATCGGGAACTCGAAACCAACAGTCAACATGGTAAATATGCCGTTTCTAGTGTAAATGATAATATATACTTGCAATGACGTGACTTATTGATATTGACATAAGGTTCAAATTACAATGTTATTTATTAAATTCACGCGCAGTTATGATGTGAGTATAGAGCACATAATTCATTGATAGACATTAAAGTTAAAAGTAGGGGAGCACTAGTCGGGATTTTGGGATTTACTCGAGCGCGGCAGAATAACATAAGGGGGCAACCTTGCACCTTGTGAAGTACTCCTACCATACTTGAGCCCTTTATATAGAGTCGGACGTCTAGGACAGCCGATCACATTAGTAAAAAAATAAAAACGGTAATTTAAAAAATTAAAAAACCAGACTGCGTAAAAAAAAAGCATAACGTTAACGTTTTTTTTTTTTGTTTTGTTATTGAATAATTTTTATTTTGATATACCCAGTGTCACTCTCACAGTAAATACGAATCTAACGACACCTCTCAAGCTAAAATTCATCGAGCCGTTCAGGCCACAGAGCGTGCCAAACAATTATACATACATACTCTCGAAAAACATAATCCTCCTTCTGGCGCAGTCGGGTAAAAAAAACATCGATCGTTGTAAAAACTTGAGGGCGTCAGATTAAGGCAAGATAACTAAATGACATGCAGAAAAGTGTGCATTTCGATAATCTTTCATAAGTCGCAAAGTTGCAAAAAAAAACGTCACCTCGACATTATCGAGCGCGGTTAATTTTATTTTTACTTTGAAGGAAATTAGTCACAGATCCCGGAAATAACATAGTGTGCCGATTTGCACAAGCCAAAATAGCTTAAATCATCAATACAGTGTGTTGCATGCAGTCGCTGAGAACTATGTATTTCCCACTTCGCGCCACTCTGCCCTTCTCACTCTTTCTCTATCTCTCACTCTCTCGCACCGTAACTTGCCACCTTGCCAATCGGAGTTACGGCAGCATTTATTACGAACGAGATATATGTATTGCATACCTGTGGAGGAATGCACATAATCGAATCATCACTGACATGTCACCAACAGATTTCGGTTGGACAAGGATGGAAAATTGAAAATGACTTGGTTCTTAGGTAATCAACTACCAGAAGCCCATAAGGATGTCGTCATAACGGTATCAGGACACTTGCGCGAAAAGACATATGCGCGCGTGGACTTTTGCGCGAACGGACACTTGCGCCGAGGAAAGTTTTCGAAATAATAGTTATAAATTGGTTGTATATTGTTTATAAACAGTTTAAAATGGTTGTTAAGGGGTTAATGATGCCTGCCAGGGTTGCGGGACTGTTCGAAAGAGATACCGCGGCCCTGGAACATAAAGGGCAAAGGAAGGAACATGGATGGGTTTTAGTCAGTAGAAGTCTGACACTCCCTCCTGCTCAGCCCAGAGCGGGAGGGGTTATTTGATGATTTCCCATCGGTAAAAAAAAAAAAAAAAAAAAGGGGTTAATGATTGACTTAACTGACTTACTGAAAAGTAGGAACATAACTTTACATGTTTTTGATTGCAGCATCTTAAATTATTGTTTCGATCACGAAATCGACATCTTGATGGAAAACCGAAATTTTCCCGTACGTCATCTTGACCTCATTTTCGGTATCAGCGACCCTGAAAACTACGAATACACCCACCCATGATGGAAAAACCGAAAATGTTCATCGGCACCATCTTGGATTTTCATTTTGACCTCACTTCTTGCACAAAATAAGAATTGCATGCAATCATAAATCGTATTTTAATAAGTCACTTTAGTTTTGTTGTTTTCTAGCATTTCGCTTCATTTGAAAAAACATAAAATTTTAAATTTCTTACAATAAGGAAATTCCTCCACATATTTAACAGATTATCGGTCAGTACGACAAAGACATCGTCTGTTTCATAATCTGACGCGCTCGAGTATTTCAAGGTCACGATTTTATTTGAATTTTCAAAAATCGGCCATGACTTTTGGTCGCGTCAAAATCTGAAACACGTGGGGCGCATACACTATTGAAGCGAAATGTCTGAAGCGGTCGAGTATTTCTTTGACTTGTTTTTTTATACATTTTTGAAAACCTGTACACGCCTCCCCAACCAGTGAAATAACATACATCATATAACCTTTTTTTCTTTTTAGCATATAACCTTCACAATCCAATAGGTCCCCACTTTTGCAATATTGATTTATGAACAGACTAATAAAGCTTCATGTTTGCAATTCGTTGAACTCTGCTTATCTCAGAATCGGTAGAACTAACTAAATGATAGCGCTTATCGTAAGATACCACTAACTTTGCTGTTGCGCTTCCTTTAACATGTAGATAAGCGCATACTACATTTTAAGATACACCCTCTGCTTATTATTACTCGTACGTAGCCCCTTTGCAAAAAGGAACTATTTTACCTAACGCGGTGCCAACATGTTTCATTCATAGTAATTATAACTTTCTTTGGAAATCGTGACCCTGGCTGACGATGTTATTAGTAAAAAAATCAGCCAAGTGCGAGTCGGACTCACGCACGAAGGGTTCCGCAAAATTATCTTAAAAATAAAAAAATAAAACGTTTGACGTATGGGAGCCCCTGCCTTAAATATTTATTTGATTCTATTTTTAGTATTTGTGTTATAGCGGCAATAGAAATACATCATCTGTGAAAATTTCAACTGTCTAGCTATGACGATTCATGAGATACAGCCTAGTGATAGACAGACGGACAATGGAGTCCCATTTTCTTTACCCCTTGGGTAAGGAACCCTAAAAACGTTCTTCCTCTAGTGGACATAGGCTTCTCGCAAGCTTTGCCACAGCACTCTGACGTCCACCTCCTGCATTCAGTTTATCCACATTCTTAAGACCGTCGGTCTATCTAGCTGGTGGTACACGACGCACGTCGCGAGCGTCTTGCCTCTACTAATGTCTAAAAAAAAACACTATTAATTCCAGAATTTGCCATGATCATCAAGAACCAGGTACCGGGATGTCGCAGCATGGTGGCTAAGGGCGCGCCGGTGGAGGACGATCCGCAGCGGCGGCGCCCCGACATCACGGTGGCTAAGGAGCATCTGCATTGGGAACCTAAGGTTTGACTTACTATGTTCAAAGCTATTGTATGTAGGCTGATCAGAGAAGATAGGTGCAAAGTAAAAAGGATTTTACTGACCTGGTTATAGAGCCCTTTATTACTTTGAGTGTGCTTATGTCTTAGCTTGTGCTAGGTATCTTATGCAGCTTAGCGTAAGAAGTTATGACTATGTAAGAAAAGACGCACATTTCCATTGACTAAGCTGCACTTGCTTGTCCGTCTGTGAGGTTGCGCTAAGGTAGCCCGGGAAATTCAAATTTTCTTAATCGGATGAATGTAGACCAAAATATTTCAAAAAAAAACATTAAAATCGCCATTAGTTATCACCCACTAAGTTTATTGCCATTGAATGACAATTTCATGAAAAAGCAATTCAATGGGATTAAATGAGGGTGTATTGATGATTTTAATTATTATTACTCAGTAAAGCCACATTTGTTACGCGCAATCTTATTTCGTTCAACATACAGCCTGGCACTGACCTGCAAATTGCAAAATACTTAAACGCTTCCACCTTAACCTGCCTTTGGTTCTGGGCGTCATTCATGGAACTTAGACAATAGTTAGGGGAAGTGAAGAGCCCGAAAGTTAAACAGGTCTCAAGGGTCCGGGGTTCTGGAGATCAAATTAGCAGTTCATCATTTCAGCCGAAAGACATCCACTGCTGGACATCGGCCTCCCCCAAGTGTCACCACATTGACCGGTCCCGTGTGTCTCGCATTCAGCGTATCCCCGCAACCTTCACCAGGTCATCGGTCCACCTAGTGGGAGGCCTCCCAACGCAACGTCTTCCGGTTCGCGGTCTTCGGCCCCATCGGCCATCCGTTCTGCGAGCAATGTGCCATGCCCACTACCACTTTGTTTGGCAATTCAAATAAGCAGTTACTCCATATAAAATAGTGATATTCATAGGTTAGACTAGAAGTCATAGTTGAACATAGTTGAGATAATATTAGGCAGACAATAGTGAATATAGGAAAATGCACTAGTGTTTCTATATTGTTATTTGGAAAACAAAGGAACAGCTATGAAAGTTGAGGTTGAAGCCCCAGCTGTTATACAAATACATACATTTTATTTATCTTGTTTTAATTTCAGGTGTCATTACAAGAGGGTCTGCAAAGAACCATTGACTACTTCAAAGAAGAGTTGTCAAGGACAACATTTCAAAACAATCAAACCTACATGAATATGAAGTCATAATTAATTTAGTTTTTAGAATCTGTTAAAATGTGATATTCGGGTGCCTGTGTGCAGGATTGTATAAATAACAATAAGATACCATACATTTTGTTGAATTATTCTCACTTTTTGTTATTTATGATACAATGTTAACATGGTTACCCCTAAATGACAAAAAATACGTTGTATATCTAATTTATATTCACTTGTTTGGTTAAATAAAATAAAAAAATGCACATTTTTCGTAATGTTCAGAAATATTGCGTTTTTATTGGTATCAAAGCAAAGATGTACAATTGACTAGAAACTTATTAACATAAGGAATATTTAAGTAAAGATGATTTTAAAATATTAGTGCTAGTAATGATAACTTGGAGTTATCTATCTACAGGGTGTAACAAGACCCTTCACGAACCGTCAACCAAGCATTCTGTACATCAAACTAAGTAACTACGCAAAAATTATTGCTGGGAAACGACTTCTTTTTGAGGTGAAAAAATACGTTTTATGCTAGGACTCAATGTAACTCTTTCAAAACATTGTGCTGATGGATGCATTGAATAGTACGGGGGTCGTGGAGGTGTTAAAAGTAAAAATTTTACATTAAAAACGTATTTTAAAAAAAAGTTGTGAAAAAGTTGGAACACAGGGGTCATGACCCCCCCAAATCTTAAAATAGCTATTTTTCGGAAATTTTATAAATTATTTACTTTCTGCTTAATCGTTGAACAAGAGAAACTATCTTTTTCGAGGCAGAATGCTAAAACTTTCAAGCTCGCTTCGCTCGCTAATGCATACGGAGTTAATTTTATTCTCATCGCTGTATGAATGAACACAAAGAACCTAATATATGTGGTGGAGGCGAGCTGAATACATTTTGAAGCTCTCTCCTGTCGCTCTGCATTTTATTAGTACCAAGAGCGGATCCAACGAGGTGGTCATGGGCGTCATAACCACACCGGATCGCTCGCTACGCTCGATAATACATCCTATACTATCTTAATTCTGCAAAAGTTAACGAGAGTTCCTCCTATTCTCATTACTGTCCAAATTAACAAACAGTACCTAAGTTATATCCAAGGAGAGGTGCTAAAATTTTCCAGCCTGCTTCGCTCGCTAATACTTCCTGTACTATTTCAATTTTGCATAAGTTTACAGAGTTCGTCCTACTCTTATTCCTGTAAAAATGAACGAAAATAATCTAATTTATCCGAGGAAGGGGGCAAAAATTATCGAGCTCGCTTCGCTCGCTCTTGCATTCTCTTTATTCCCAAGACTTTTCTGCATTAGCCGTTTTAAGTATTTACATAACTCCCGTATGAATGGTCCAAAGAAAATCTCATTAAATAGGGTTATGCAGTGCAAACATTTTCGAACTCGCTCTGACATCTTGCGCTCTTTTCGTATCTTTATAAACTGACACAATTTCTGTATTAATAGACATTAAGAAAACCTATGAAATTCAAACTGGATGCTAAAATTTACGAGCTCGCTCTTGAATCCTGACTTTTCTCAATTGATAGACTTATAAACATAAATCGATAAAATTACTCCTTGCTCCTTATAGTGTTTCACTCATTGGTTGAACCCCCCCCCCCCCATCTGCCTTTTTTATTCGGGGTAACCCCTCCCAACCAACAAATTCCTGGGTACGGTCCTGTATGACCCCGGGGCCCCCCAAAATCTTTGGCTGGGTCCGCGCCTGACGACGCATGGCGGCTCCAGCTAGTAGAGAGATATTTTGAGCAATATTTTAAAGGTTATACCTACATATTCTAAACAAAGTTTTGCACTTATTTCTAAAATTGTTACATAATTAACATTCCACAATGAATGAACTACTGAACATGATTTAATTAATTATAAAATAAATGAACACACTTTTGGGACCGTGTCCACAATGATCTTGGTCAAGTAAACTTAGCCTATACAACCAAAGATTTAAATCGAAAGATTGCCCTAGCGCCTGATTATACCTGTATAACGGCGACGACAATACTATAATCAATCAAACTACGTATAACCTCATGACATTCCCAGCCAATACAAAAATTTAATGGAATATATCCAATAGTTTTGTCACAGACATTTTCTACATGATGTAGACTAATAGGCTAGTACCTACAGTTTAACGACTCCCGCATCGGTATAAACACTCAATACATGTTGCCAACTCGATGCTTCAAAAACCTTGTGACAAATTAGTTACATAAATTTTATTTCCAGATATGCAAATTATACCTAAGGTTAGTGAACTATTTAATAAAAGGTTTTCTATTTCGTTAACAGTTTTATGCTACATAGTTTATATGAAAAAAAAACCGTTTTTTTTTTTATTTCAATGTTAATAAGTATTTGATAGTTTAAAAATATTCCTCTGAACTAATAATACCAGCGTTTTCTTTTACTGTCGTGTTGTCGGCGCCACCTTGCATATCAGATGTATATGCATCGTTAACTCATGCTCAATATTGTATCTATATTCCAATGCAGGACCAGGATGTGCAAACTCACTGGTCTCAGTGTGAACACTGTTTATTAAAATCTAACTTTAGCGAGTGCACATCTAAAGATTTAAATCTTTATACACAACCTAGAACTTTCTAGAACATTTTACAAACAGCAGCAAAACTATTTACAGCACATACTTGGCAAAACATCCCATTTATAAAGATATGATTTTCTTAAAGTAGTTTCAGTCTTACAAAGTCTTTCTCCGTGCGAGTGTACCAATGTCTTGTACAGTTGGAACATGTCGCTTGGTAACTGTTTGTGTCTAACCAACATCTGGGTGGAGCAGCCTCTCGATTTCCATTCAGTATCGAACCTTACGTCATGTACTCTGTTCATGCCATCCAGAGAGGCAGTCCACACGCCCATTGAAACATCTTCAGATTTGTAATGTCTGAAATAATTAATTAAACAAAAACATTGTCATAGCAGTCGTAAAAAAATGCTCATTCTGCTATTCGGCTACATTTGAACATACTGAATACCAATCCTTCCTTAGTTGGGCAAAGCTAAACGGAATACGGTAGCAAAAGACCCCACAATTTATTATTATAAAGTTCTTCTTGAGTTAACAGCATCCTAACACAGCATTTTGTTTCATGAAGATAATATATCATATAAGATATACAAAATATTTGCTCACCCCAAAATATCTGCATTTTTTCCAACATAGTCGACAATGCTTCGAGATATGACATAGCCACCACCTAACGCATAAGGTAAGTAGTTGTCACAGAGGAACCAGTCCTTTTCTTGCCATTTTCCATTCAAGTACACACGGGCTCTCCCATCGAAATAGCCCCAGTAAAGACCTTTGTATGAAGGGAGATCTTTCTGAAATGTAATAATTAGAATAATCAGAAGATAAGCCTGTGTTTCCTGAGCGCCGTTTAGAGGGAGTAGGTTGCTTCTAGGTGTTCAACGGTCACAAGGGTCATGTGACAAGGGTCAAAGATAATAAAGTACAAATTTATCAAGGAAGACAGTAGCACTGCCCTCCCTGACAGAACCGTAACTGTTAGCACAGAAAACTGACACTCCACCCACTTTGTTATATAGACCATTAGCTTTCTCAATATTACTAATTTCAAGTTTTTGATCATAATTCAAAGTTGATTATTACTCTGTTGTTTCATTGTGGTCACTTTTGTCAGGCATACAATTGGAGTTACAGTTGTCTTAGTTATGAGGGCAAAGTAGTCAAATGAAAGCCTTTAGTAGTACATTAAACAGAAAATAGCATAATTATGCAGCTGGAACTGGGACCTCTGACTTTTGCACTGCCACCACCAATGCCATGGAAGTGCTGAAGTTTCAGGTGCCACTTACACGAAGCAGACTACTGGGACAAAGACCTGACTGTAAGAGTAAATACCATTATTTATCTATGTCATAGATTGTAGATGTGTATTTTATTGCTAAGGAAATAACTTTACCTTATATGTAACATAGTCACTTATTTCATGAGCATTCATTTCCGGTGCAAACGCTTCCAGATCTTTTATAATCAGATCAACTCTCACAAAAGAATCATCATCACACTTAATCAAATATTTTAATCTACTCAAATTATTTGTCAGCCATTTCAATGAATGTAACATTTTCGTAGCCAGATTCTTATAGCTATCTTCAAAGCTGTCTAATAATAAAAGGTCATTGCTTCTGTTATTCTCGGAGTATAACCTTGTTAGCTTCGTTTCACTCAGACCTTGAGTACCAATTACAAAATAAAACTTTATGAATTTATGAGTAGTGTGTTGCTCTGTCCATGTGTGGTTCCACTTGTATAGCTTCTCTCCATTTTCCACGAATATATTATTCGATAACTTCATCCATGTGGCTCTTATTGCATCCCTCTTAGCTTCATTATCTGGACCGCTTAAAACTAATACAGCATATTCAAACTTATCTAATGAATTTTTACCATCACTTAAGTCTTTGGCAGCTAGGGCATCCGCACATTCGAGACGTAAAAAACTCAGAGTTATACCACAACCAACGTAAAAAAAGAATATACTGGCGAGTATCATACTTTTGTATCTTCGTAGCAAAGACACGTACATTTTTAAGGTCCCTATAGCAAATCTAAATATTTCATTCTTGTCTTTTAATGAAATATGAAAATGCACCTGAGAAGCTCAATTATTATTTGGATAACCCGATTCTGCTCTCTGAGATAATATACTTCAGCACACACATGACTCACTTATACATAAATAAGACACCATTAAAACAAAGGCTCGTCTATTATTATCTACGGAACTACACTATCGAATTATTTATTTAACCACTCAAACCATCAAAATATCAAACCATTTGAACTTGAACGAAAACTGTTTTGATTACACACCAAAGGTTAAATTTTTAAACTGTCAGTCAGTGTCACTGTGTCCAAACTTCCAAAGCTGTCACTCAAAATTGTCAACCCCTTCCTGCTAAAAAGGAACTAAAATCACTAGCAGCCCAGTAGCTCGAGTGAGGCTCTGGCCGCATTCCGAATTACGCTGTAATCGCTTTGAGCGTCCATAAGCCCGTTCCAAATTACCGTGAGCGCGATATTGATGTCCCTTGAATCGTCATCGATGACGTCATGACATGCGCCATCTTGCGATTACACCGACCATGCCCGAAATAAATATCACCGTGAGCGCTGTCAAAAATGACAGTTCTGTTCACAGGTTGTGTTGTTTTGCTAAGGTGGAAGCGCAAGAGTTGCCCGCGAAATTTAAATATACGATTTGCAGATCAGTGTAAAGTTGTATGTTGCTGAAAATAACAATCGCACCAGTAACACGTATGAAGTTACAGAATTATAAAATACGCGCTTAGACGTGGAGCAGCGGACACCAGCCCGCTATACAATACAATACAGAATTATAATCATTCAAATCATCAATACAACCCTCCAAGTTCATTTAACCCCATTGAGTGACTTTTTCATGAAATATTTATTGAATGGGGTTAATTGAACTTGGAGGGTTGTATGTGCAGCAGAGTCAACCAACATATCGTCCATTTTCAAAAATAGATCTTGTCAAAGGTTTTGGTTTGGGGTTATGTTCACTGTGAACGCCTTCACGAGCGTTCCAAATTGATGACAGCTCTCAGCTGTCATAATCGTGATATCTAAAACGGAACGCAAAATATAGATGTGAGCGCTGTGAGTGATTATTTTGTAATTCGGAATGCAGCCTCTGTGGCACTGGCCTTTGACAGTCGAGTGTGTGAATAAGTCAAACGAGATAGTACTGATAGTACTTGAATTTGTCCAAACACAAACTTAAGTTTGACAAAAGCAGCATGTTTGGAAATACAAAAAATATGATAAACTTGCACAAAAGTGTTTAAAATAGCTTGCAAAAATCATCAATACAATCCTATAGGGCCATTTAACCCATTGAACGACTTTTATGAAATAGTCATTGAATGGGATTAAATAAAGATTGACTCGTATTGCTATTGCATTCTAGCTATTGTGACGACCGCACTATTTTTTAGCCACTTTTTGGTCGTCGAGGGGCGAGGCAAACACATTAAAGCACACTACGGGAGTTGATATTCACACACAGACATGCACCTAGAGCTGAGACATGACATGCATTTTATTGCTACAAACGCACACGAAGCGAAAACAACCACACAATGGCTGCATTCCGAATTACAAAATAATCACTCACAGCGCTCACATCTATATTTTGCGTTCCGTTTTAGATATCACGATTATGACAGCTGAGAACTGTCATCAATTTGGAACGCTCGTGAACGCGTTCACAGTGAACATAACCCCAAACCAAAACCTTTGACAAGACCTATTTTTGAAAATGGACGATTTGTTGGTTGACTCTGCTGCACATACAACCCTCCAAGTTCAATTAATCCCATCATCATCAATAACTATTTCATGAAAAAGTCACTCAATGGGGTTAAATGAACTTGGAGGGTTGTATTGATGATTTTAATGATTATAATTCTGTAACTTCATACGTGTTACTGGTGCGATTGTTATTTTCAGCAACATACAACTTTACACTGATCTGCAAATCGTAAGAAAATTTAAATTTCGCGGGCAACTCTTGCGCTTCCACCTTAGCACAACAACACAACCTGTGAACAGAACTGTCATCTTTGACAGCGCTCACGGTGATATTTATTTGGGGCATGGTCGGTGTAATCGCAAGATGGCGCATGTCATGACGTCATCGATGACGATTCAAGGGACATCAATATCGCGCTCAAGGTAATACGGAACGGGTTTATGGATGCTCAAAGCGATTACAGCGTAATTCGGAATGCAGCCAATAAAGAAACTCACACACATTGACAAATTAGCTTGTTTGTGTACAATTGTCCTAAGACAACTATATAATTTTCTTGTTTATAAACGGCCAGTATGACTGGCCTCGCTTTGTATAGATTTCCTGTACAGTGAGAGATCCGGATAAACTGGTTTTGTACAGCTTAACTGGGGGCCTAAAAGGGCTGCTTTATCAGAATCATATTTTTAACGTGGATTCATATTACGATTCTGATAAAGTGGCCATTTTAGACCCCCTGATCGTCGTGAGTACAGTCGCCAGCACATAAAGATACCACGAACTCTAAAACTCATTCGATTTTGAACCTTCAACATTTTATGGTTGAAATCATTTTGAATGCTATGACAGTTTCTGGTACATTGATGCGCTGACGACTGTACTTATAGTTGTCGTAATTCTTAAATAAATAATTGATACACAATAATTATGATATGTAAGTGACCAGCGAAATTGCGAAGGTCAGTAATAAAGTACGCTATCGATTGTATTTATTTATAGTATCATTTAATTGTGCTTCTGTGTGTTGTGTCTTTTGTGTTCAATAAATAAATGGTTTATCTATCTATTTATTATATAGAACATTATTTGCATTAATAAAACATTAGTCATAGTTGGGCCATTCCTGTTAGAATGATAATATAAGTGGCTTACATTCAATGTACACTGTCTGTCTGTCAAAAGGCTGTATCTCATGAACTGTGATAGCTATACAGTTGAAATTTTCACAGAAGATGTAGGTATTTCTGTTGCCTCACAAATACTAAAAACAGAATAAAATAAATATTTAAGGGGGCTCACAAACGTGTTTATTTTTATTTTATCTAATGGTACGGAACCCTTCGTGCGTGAGTACGACTCGCACTTGGCCATTTTTTTATTATTACAATAAAAATTAGCGTTTGGAGGCAAATCCGCATATTTGGATGGGGGGAAACTACGGAACCCTACATTGTGCGTGGCCCGACACGCATTTGGCCAGTTTTTTCGTTTGGTTTTGATTTGCAGTTATTATGGGGCACATAGAAATCTCGCCCGGGGCGCTGGTAGTGCTAAAACCGACACTGTAGCTAATACTTATAATAAAAAATCATATTTTTTTTCGATGATTCACTCCTTGCCAAGTCTAGAGCTTTGTCCTCTATGCGTGTACATTTAGCGGGGATGAAAGATCACAAGATCACTCACTGATTTTCGTTCGAAGCGAGAAAAATGTGAGATTTGTTAGACTCTAGAGAATACCAGTTATCAAGTCCAACTTGAAGATAGGCATGTAACAGGAGGACAGCTGTTGTTTCATTCAATTCTAAACTCATGTCACTGTCAAACTGTCAAGTCAAATCATTTGACATTATCCGTATTCGTTTTCATTCACGTTGATTCCGGTTATATTTTTTTAGCAGTAAAAAATTAGTGGTGGTCGTGAACGGAGTAATTTTTGATAATACGACACAAAAATAAAATTGTACGTGCCATATTCAAAAGTGGATTGGTTGCCTATTGTTAACCTTAGATAATAGTTTGATGAATTTGCTAACATTACCGAAGTACTTAGTTACCAGTGACTTACAATTCGAATTTACACCGAGGGGTACGATAAAAAAAAAGATCTTACCTGTCGTGTGGGTATAAAATAAATAATAAGTAGGTAGAGTACATTTGAATTGGCTGTGTTACTGTGTCGAAGTGGAGTTGTGTGCCGGTGCACAGGTCATGTGGTTGCCTGTTCTATAAGGCTACAAAAGCATACCGACTGTCGAAAACCGCTACGGTAAGTATTTATAGCTCCGCCATGAGCTTGTATGCATGAAATATTTAAAGTATCTCTCCTTTAATTTTAAAAACATTGATTTAAATCCCTGTTCTTTTTCCTCTTCAGAAACGTTTTTAAATTATGTAGGTAGATCCTATGAAAATTACGTAGTACGTTGGTTGTAAAAAAATAAAATCGATTTTTGCAGGTACCCACTGAATCATGGAGTCTTTAGATAAAAAAGGCCGCCCTCCGCACCCCAGGGCTAAAGCAAATCCACTGTCGGCACTCACATTTGCGTAAGTTTTTAGTTAAAATAAAGATTTAAAAGTATACAATTTTATTAGATAATTTTATGCATCAACCTACATTCGAAAAATACAAAATATGTTCCATTAAAAATCATGCAATGCTCATGCTATCTACAGGGAAAAATCTTACATAAAAAAGATAAAATTAAGATGATCTTCATTCAAAAATCTAATGACTATTCATATTCATCACCTATTGTGTGAAGATCACCTGTTCTTTAACTACACTAATTTTAATAATATTCAGTACCAACATAGACATGACATTATTGAATACTAATTGCTATAACAAAAACTAAAAAAAAACAGTAGTTATGGAAATCACACCACCCACCACAGTCTAAAAGCAATAAAATACCTAATAACTAGTGCATGCCTACTCAGTTTTGAGATGCCTGTTATAAACTACACTGTAGAGCATAACTTAGTCCCTTCTTCCAGTATTCTGTAAATAATGTCTAATTCAACATTTCATTTTTAGATGGACCCTGCCAATTTTCTGGAGCGGTGTAAAAAGAGAAATGGAAGAACATGACCTCTATGAACCACTACCAGAACATTCATCAGGTAAGCTTTATGTTCTGATGCCTAAATACTATGTCTAGGGAAGATTAAGCTAAATGTAGGATTCAAAATAATTGTAAAACTTATGTTGTTAAGTTTACATTAAGATTGATGTCTTTACCTATGTTTAGCTAAAGTAATTAAAGTAATTAAATCAGGTGATCAGCTAGTTTAAAAAAAAATATTGTAGGTATACACACTTTTTTACATTAAATTTTTTGAGGTATAAGTTTACAACATATTTTGCCAAAAGCTTACAACATATTTGTTAACAAGGGACTGTGTGTGTGTGTGATTCATTTTTCTTAATTTAAATCAGTCTTTTTTTTTTGGGGGTGACTCCTAACTTTAGACCCCAGTTATGGTTCTGAATTTTTAATGATGTTTCACAACATTATGCAATAAAAAATGTCTCATGACCTATTCAAAACAAGAAAAGCAATATCGAATAGTTAATTAAACTACAACAATGTGTTGCTTACATGAAACCACAAAACTAGTTATGGAAAAACCATAATAAATTATTTTTAACTGTAGGTTTAAGATAGCTTCCCTGAAAACGCACGCGTTTGTTTACATAGTGTTGTGACTAATAATAATACATAATAAAGCTATAGTATGTACTAGCTGTGCCCCCCGGCGTTCATCCGCATGAAATTATTATAAAAATATTACTAACCCATTTGAATCGGCTTTTGTTAACAATTTCAAGGGTATTTTTTCCACGGAACTCTTATTCTTTTTCTTATATAAAAGTAGCCTAAGTTACTCCTTAAAACATCAGCTATTTGCTAGTAAAAGTCCCTTCAAAATTAGTCCAACCGTTTTGGAGATTAGCCGGAACAAGACAAAAAAAGAATACTTTTTTTTTGTTAAAAGTACCGTACTTATATATTTTCTATGCTTTTCTTAATGCATTATATATGCATTAAGTAAAAACCTGTTATTTTCAAATTACAAACAGAAACTTCCGTTTTATTCATTTGTATAGGTAAACTAGAATTTATCGTAAAATCCCGCAGTCGTCGGACATTCAGAATGAAACCTACGAATACCGATAATAATGTGGGCCATTCTTTGAATTCTTGATATTCAATTTCTTTAGAATCATCATGAGTTAAGATCCTCCATACAGAAAAATTACCTGCTTCACCTGCTTGCAGGTAGCCAGTACTTCCCTGTAACAAAAATATTCCCGCGTTATTATACGGGACCGCACGTGTAGAATCAGGTAACCGTTTTTACTCTTGCATTTAGGTTAACTTACCAATCTGTACTGATGGTCAGGATCGGAAACCCGTAATTCAAAGTAACGCCTTAGAAAACTCTTGAATTTAAAACGGGCCAACATGTTTGTTCTCTTTTCAAACGTTAAATTTGACAATAGACTGTTACAATTAACCCATTAACGCGCCCCACTGGCTTTTATAAAAAAAATACGTATCCAAGATCAAGGCAATTTTTTGTTTTATGCAGTTAGGTAATTCCTAAAAGCCTGTGTAACGAGTTTGAGCAAGCAGGTTTGTAAAACCATTTATTAGCTACAGTAATAAAAAAATAATCACTTAATATGAGCTAGGTAGGTAACCTCCACCTCTAATAGCGATCGCCGAGGCATCTGCGTCATGTTGTTTTCGAATGCCAATATTTTTGTTAAAATCGGAATCGACTTGAAATCGGCCGACTGCAATCTACTTACTGCTCGACATAAGTTATTCCTATACAAGTGGCGTCAGAACCAGAAAAAGTAGTAATTTTTAGGATAGTCGATCAAACAAATACCTATAAGATACTAGCACTTCGCCCATGACTTCATCCGCTATAGCTCGGCTAATATGCAAGATATAATATATAGCACCTACGAACTACGAACAATGTAGCTTTCTGCCAGAGAAATATTTTTTAGAATTGCATCATTAGTTCCGGAGATTACCTCCTATACAAATTTACAAATAAATTTTACCTCTTTATAATATTAATAGTATAGAAAATATTAATAACACTAGGTCTTGACTCTATCTACTGGATTAAATGAATAACTTTAAAGTGAGCGGATACATCAAATTGTGTTTGCCTTAAATTGGTAATGTTTATGATACGTCTCATTGTCATGAATCACCCGGGAGACCGCAGAAGACGCGGGCGACAGTTCAAATCAACAACAATCAACAATTTGATAAGCCAAATTGAACTGAGTTGGCAGACCAATTGCCTGCGAAACAAAATTTATATAAGGCACGTTTGAACTTTACGTAAAACGTTACGTATTGTGAACGTGAAAATATAATTTTCCTACTACCCTCTAAGTTGTACTATGTGTTTGGTAATGATGCCATGCCATTTTGTTTATAAGAATACACGTAAATAATAAAATAACTGTCTGACTCAACGCAGATGTAGCAAGTAACTACATTGATACATTCCATAGTGATTATGCAAAAGAAGCTAATTCTGAAGCAATTTTCCGTAATTTTGGTAACTGTTAATCGTAGCGTTTGACTCAAAAGTTATACTTAGAATTAACTGTAAGGCTAAGTTCATTCCAAGCTCAAAAAATCGATAAACCTTGACGATAAAAAAAGTCTCGATGGTAAGGCGAGATGATGAGAGTATTGACTTCATGGATGAATTTAAAAATCGAATGCCGTTGAATGATTCGTATTTATAAATGACATTAAATTATATGCAATTCAGAATGTTGTTGTATGGATGTGATATTTTCAATGGACCTTAATTGTATGTAATTTCAATACATCTTCATTTCATTTTCATGCTCATCTGGAAAGTAAGAAAAACAATGTACCTATTAGCCGCTTAGTTTTCAAAGTTACGCACTGCTATATTATGTGGCTTTTTACCGCAGCTTGTTTATATTGTCACGGAAAACCACATTGAACAGAGATCACAAAATTCCAGAAATGCCAATTCATGCCTCATGACTATTTTGAGCTATTTTTGTCAGGAATTTCCTTAGATACCTTAAAGGAAAAAAAAAGCAAAGAAGTGGTATATTTATATGCTTTGCCTTAATAATGTTTTTAATTATAAATGCGAAAATAATTTACACGCCTAACAGCTACACGGATTTGGAGGAAATTTGTCTCATGGATATACCTACTACCATGGGTTAGCCTTAGCACATGGGAAACGTTTTACCTCTTTAAGTATAGACGCCAGCACATCAAATTATCTCAATCTACATTGAACCTAATGCTTTTGCGATAAAGTTGAAAATCTATCAAAGAAATTTAACAGATTGTAGTAGCTTGATGCGCTGGCGTCTGTACGTTTCCGGGGGTTAATCTTTCGTGTAATTTTCTACCCGCAAGCGGACGAAGCCACGGGCAAAGATATGATAGCAGCAAACTCATGAGCTACCTAGTTGTTATGACTCGTTTTCGAGCAGATCATTGCACGCCACACGATGACGCATTGTAACGTTCAAAGTCCATTTTATTACGTCTCATTTCGTTTGTTTACTTTTGGACATAATAACATAATCTGGAAATACAAACATATTGCACTTTTGACCTTTAAAAAAAAGCAGAATGCCATGTTAATAAACTGATAAGAAACATTGGTCATTTAAACAGTTAAACTAACTTTTTCAATCTCACTTAATCTTTTTACCATTTGTATGTTTACTAATACAACATTCGTTCATAAAGATAAAAGCGTTAAGTTTACAATTGGTTTACATATTTTACATAGTTTACAATTGGTTTATACTTTTATAGGTTAATCTAGCCGTAAACTCATAAACTGCACAAAAACGAATACACAGTACTTATTTACCGGCATTAGTTTTGGAGCTGATTGCACCAATGAAACTTGAACGCGATTAGCACATCTAAAAGGCGTTCAAGAGCTGCTAGTTTCAATACTCCATAGCAATTATGACACTGACAGCTCTCGAACGCCGCTTACTTGTACTGAACGCGTTTATTTACAGTAACATTGGTGCAATTCTCCCGTAGTCTTCGATCAGTGACCTTGTCGTTACTCCAATCCTATCAGGTTCCTACCTAACTCAAGATTCTGACACAAGTTTACACCCATGTCAGACACACTTTTTGAAGTTCATTGTATTTGCTCCCATTTTTTTACACAAGTTCTTCGAAAAAATAGAGATCGTATTATGCTAAGTACCCGGTGCCGCGAACCTGTTATTCAATCTACCAATACCTATGCATCGGAATCAGTCACGAAAAAAGAAGAATCAATACACGAACCGATAACTGGGCACTTGACAAATATATTTTTGTTTTTTTTTCGCTTTTATATTTTTGTGTCCATAAAACCACGAAACCCTTTTTTAACGACTGCCAGCAATGACCGGATTTGCTCGAGATCAGATTCACAAAAAAAAATCATTAGGTATCAAATGCAGTGCATAATTTCTACCCTCGACTTAACTCAAACTCCATCGGTCATTGTACAAAGGGCAGATAGTCTATAACAAATAATATGCCTTTGATTTACTAGATAGATAGATGCTATAGAAATGTAATCATCACACAGAGTACTTGAGTTAACATGAATTATGTTGCAATATAAATGATGCTACTTATCAACTGGCGTGTGCAATAGGACAAGATGACTTTGTTCACAGTGATTAGGCATGTCTAGATTCTCTTTCCGTATTGATTTTGTTGACTTGAGACGATAATAAAATTGTAAAGTAACGTAGTAAAGAAGAATTCATTTTAACTGTAAATCTTTAGAAGTTTCTAAAGTAGGCAGTCTCAGAGATCAAGCTCGACCAATATTCGAGATTATAATTTGCTAAAAATCATAGGTGATCCCTGTGAACAGTTTGTTAAGGATGCCCAAGTGTCTTTTGCCGAATCTTACACCCTGGTTGAGGCAGATATTCGCAAAGTACAAAACATACATCTTGCCGAGGGATCATAATATTAAAGCCAGTGAGTTACGTAATTAGAATGTTTACAAACCGCTGCAAAGTCGCTGCCGCTACTCGCTAAGGCATTTATGTGTCCTTTTACTGACTTACTGGAACTTCAATGAAAATCGAACTAGGTACCTAATGATGATGTATATGTCTGTTACCAGGACCATTAGGTGACAAATTCGCACGGTTATGGGAGGAAGAGGTGCAAAGAGCAGGCGGGAAGAGAAAACCCAGCCTGTTACGAGTTATATTAAGAGCTTATGCGGCCAGATGTATGCTGTATGGATTTGTTCTGCTAGTGATGGAATGTGGCATAAGGTAAGATTACTTTTTCTTTGACCTCCTCTGCAATGTCCGTTGGACCCCTATCGTGTGTCATGATGGCCATTAGATCTCTTACAAATAATTTGACACTCGATATTTAAACAGGAAACTTTAACTTATACACATTTATGCCATGTCATCGCTTATCAGTAATTCAGTACCTTTGAGCCATTTATGGCTTACCGGTGGCGGTATGGCCTTCCTTGAAAAGCAGGACCGATTTAACTGTGCAGCTGCCAATTAATTTCTTTAGTTGCAGTAATAACAGTATTTTTTGCTTTTCTAAATCTTGAAACGAAATCAATACTTTTAATTACCAGATTGACCCAATTTGGTAATTGAAAGTATTGATTTCGTTTGGTTTATTTAATGGTTAAGACAGATAGACGGACGTACGAAAGCAGGTAAACTGCCAAAACACGACTGTTGATTTGCGAATGATTGTGTTTATTTCATCGTATAATGAAGGTCTTCTCGGAAATAAACCCTTATCTGGGTAAACCCATACAACCATTACATACCGGGGTTCTTCCGTGCCCAAGAAAACACGTTAAGCCGTTGGTCCCGGCTGTCTTTTGTAGATCTTTGACAGTCGTTACAGCTAGTCAGGGGCATGAGGGTCTGACAAGAGGTACCTATCTTATTACCCGGTACTACTACTATCTGGGTTGTGAAGGTCAGGTAGGCAGTCGCTCCATGTAAAATACTGGTATTCAGCTGAATCCGGTTAGACTGGAAGCCGACCCTAACATAGTTAGGAAAAGGCTAGGCAGATGATGATTTGATGTATGTCATGCCGAACCGAACATGAGTGTAACAGGCCTAAGAGATCAGATGAAGACGCAATGTACTCGAGCCTGAACAAAATTCGTCCAAGGACACACTGAAATCGTATAAAAATAAACTGATAGCGTTATTACAGTACGATCTATTAATAGCAGAGTGTACTAACGGGGTCATACATATGTGTGTTTTCCTGTAATGGTGTAACAGGGAGGTGTGTAACAATGATAAGATAGGAGCTTCGATCAATATGGAGCGTTTTGCGCCAAAATTACTTGTTTGCTTTCATACTCTTCCCACGCAATAAAGGAAAGTGTAAAAAATTCACAGGCTGTCGCTTTGTATCCTGGTCAAATTCAAGGAGGTATCTATACTAATGATTCTCGACCCGAATCGGTACTAAAAAGGGTAGGTATTTTATTTTCTTACGGAATTTGGTAAGTAAAAAAATCCCGTCACACACAAACGCAAACATTTATTCCAAAGTATAATTATGCACAGTATGGAAGCTGAGGGGTGGTTTACGCTTACCGATTTTAGTAAAAAATAAAATAAATAAAAACTACCCTTTTTAGTATCGATTTGGGTGAAGAATCATT
The DNA here is from genome assembly GCA_947578425.1 of Eugnorisma glareosa. Classification (NCBI taxonomy): domain Eukaryota; kingdom Metazoa; phylum Arthropoda; class Insecta; order Lepidoptera; family Noctuidae; genus Eugnorisma; species Eugnorisma glareosa. The sequence goes on from OX387959.1 coordinate 11,509,903, forward strand.
AGTACAGATACCTCCTTGAATTTGACCAGGATGCAAAGCGACATAAGTATAGTTATTTAAAATACTTAAGTACTAGTTTAATAATTTGGCCTAATTATTTAGCTATACAAATATATATATATTTGCTAGTTCGGATATTATACAGGGTTATTTGTTCACATCTGGCAGAAATTTACACCATGACTCAGGGTCCTGAATCCCACTTCATCTCAAAACTCACCTAGTTGTATAACTGAGCATAACTGATTGGTACTGTTTGTTAATACACTAAATACCTGGCAAGCACCTATGTGAGGAATACTTTCGATGCATCAGTATGAGGTCGCTCTATTGTGTTGTGACTCCAAAATCTCCAAAGGCAGGATGTTGAGCGAAAATAGAACAAAGAAGCCTTGAAAATTACTACATTATACCCGATGACATGACCCAGTTTCTGAATCAGCAAAAAAAAATTCGTCGAATCATTGAACAGAGAAAAACAACCCTGAAACTATATCATGTGTGTTCACAATACAATAATTGTAACAATATTACCAATTTGTTTATATTTAAAGGTGATTAACACTATGAATCACATGTTTTTGTGTAATAATATTAGTAATATCCTAAGATAAATAAGGTGAAAATGTTGAGAGAGTATTGACACTGAAAGTGTTGTGATATTGTGGTGTTATATCGGAGACCTTATGATCTTTCTAGGAGTGTAAACTGAAATCGATTTGCCTCACTGTCAAGGTCGTAAGCGCTTTCGTGTAAATATTTAGACTATAATTTTAGACTTATTTAAAATTAGAATTAGACTTAATTTAAAACTTCGAAACTTAGGGGTATCAGAACATGAATACTAATGTGATCCGTAACAAAAACATCTACATCCGCTCAATTTTCTACTGACAGCGTGGATTTTTTCTAGCTAGGTCTGGGCGGTATCACAGAATTTAATAATAGTACTAACGTGCGGTATTCATAAAATGAAATTAGTATTCAAATAGCACCAGCGTGTGGTCATAGATCGATGGTATGTGTCGTGTCGACAATTATATGTCCATGGATTTCTAGAAGAGCTTGGTTAACGCATTTTTTTTTGGTTAGCCTGAACTATTCCACTACTATATCACACTATTTACCACACTATTTCATTCCAGCATGACCACCCAAGAAACGGTTTTTTTTCTACGGAAGAATCGACAAAATGACAGATCAACAATAGAAATTTGACATTTTGTCGATTCTTCCGCCGTTAAAACCCGTTTCTACGGTGGTCATGCTACGGGGGCAAAGGTATCCATGCATTCCTTCCACTTTACTCGATGTTGCGCCTCTTCTCGCCAATTAACTTTTTCTATTTGAATTTAGAAACTGCAGAAATGATTTCCATTTCTAGATTGATTGCTCTTTAAATGGTGCACTGTATCAAGTGACAAGTCCTCGACACATAATAGATGCATAGTAGCCTTCATAACTTTAATGTTAAATACATAGTCTACTTGCTCGCTTACATTTCCGCATTGTCATCCGACTACCGCAACTCATCGACTTAGGTCCAAAAAAATTAACACCCATTCAAAAATTTGGGAAATGACGCGGTTTTTCCATTCGATAATAGGTTTTCCTGTTACTCAAGGTCTGCTCACATTTTGTACATAGATGCTGAGATTTTTTAAATTTTTTTTTTAGTTATCCTGTATTTCCCACTCGTAGGCAAAGGCCTCCCCCGATTCCTGCCACGTTTATTACTTAAGAAACTAAAAGAACCAACACGAGAACAACTAAGTATGTAAGGTACTAAGAACTGAGAAGATAGTTATTTACATGATAACAAAAAATAACGTGACAATTGCATGTTCTGTCACATGATTTCGTGACGAATATTATGTAGAATCGCAGGAAGTTCTTGACATACAATACGAGTATAGTAACTGAAAAAAAAATGGGTATACTCCCCCTGGCCTTAATTTCAACACACAGGATCATCTACAGGATTAGTCCGGTTAAGCAGTTGCCAGCCTCATAGGCTGAACTGCGAAAGGCGAATAAGAAAAAAAAAGGATATAACTCTGTCTGTGATATGACATAGGATAAGTATGAGGACCAAACCATAGTATAAGTTATTTATTATCTAAGAAACTTGGCCTACTGTGTTCTCGAAATTGAAATATAAAGTCAACCTATTTTTTGTCCGGCGCTTGGGTCGCCTAAATGAATATTTGTTAGGAGAACACCTTCAGAAAAGAAATAGACTAAAGGGCCGATTTCACTATTGAAACTGACCACGATCAGCTGTTAGTGTCATGTCATAATTATTACGGATTGACATTGTTAGCTCTTGAATGCGGCTTAGATGTGCTGTTTGCGCTGTTTCACTGGTGATATTCGTCCCTAGTAGTGGCACACACCACCTACAGCTCTACAAGAATGACACGACCAGGTTGATAGTCGTACCTTGCACTATCGCATGTCCTCAGTTTTTCGATCAAGAATTCATAAAAAATCATGGGATTCGTGAATCGTACAATATCATAAAATTAAATCATAAGAAAAGTAAGAACATAGGTATTTTTTAGAGCTGTATATTTAAACGAAATCATGCAGCCCAGAATTCAATTCATGATTGATGAGAATGATGAGCTACAATCATGAATTGAATTACCTTATTTTTTATGATTTTCATCCACAGTCAGAATCTCACAACCACTATTGTCTATTGAGAGTATTAGTTTTTTTTTAAACCTGTAAAAACAGTGTTGAAAGTATTAATTTAATTTCTTTAAATAGTTAATTTTATTCCTAATGTATGAACAATGTTCACATGGCCTCGATGATCATTCTAGGAAATGCCCGCCTAGTTACTTATTATATAAACTATACTCGTCCGTCGCCACGGTGACGTAAAAATTCAACAATCGTCATGCTAGGTCACTCGTATTGTTTGTTTTGGCAATTCAAAGGTCTTTGTAGATATTCTGAAACACGATCGATAGCGTGCATTGTGAAGACTGTTCTTTTTAAAGGACAATGATGACAGTAAGGTTGCTTTTTGTATACAGGGTATAGTAAAAAATCTTATGCACAATGTGGCGGTGCTTACCTAAGGTGCACAAAATTCCACGTGGCATTTATCTACTGAGGTAGAACAGAAATGGCATCGAAGTCTTCTACATGTACAAATATAAGTCTGATGATATTACGTAGGTACGTACTTAGTAAAATGCAATTTACTGAAGTATTTAGAACCTCAAAGACTGAAGTCCTTGAGTTGATTTGGTAATGTCGCTAGAGGTACTTGTGTAACTATAATTTGCTTCCAATTTCTTGTAAAAGATTATATTACAAACATGATATGATAATGATGGACAGGTCTACGAGGACAGCCATTAAGAGAATTACCCGCTATTACTTTACGAAGTAATGGAGGCAAACACGTAAACATAGAGTGATAAATTAATTAGAAAATGTCCAGCTGTTAAATGATGTGTAATGTTACAGGCATTGGCTTGTTATTGTGTTGCCATGACAACCTTATTAACATGTACGACTTCATTGTTTTTTTGCGAAAGCTCAGGAATATTTGAACGTTTTTTCTTTACGATAAGTGTCTAAATAACACCGTTGACTAAAAAAACAATTAAGTTATGAATAGGATTATTTATACGAACTTATGTGATTAAATTAAAACTATTTTTTTTTTCCATAATTTCTGTAATATAAATTCTCAGCTTATTTCCTATTTCAGCAAATTCAAAAGCAAGGACAGCGCAAAATTACAGTCATAAAAACAGCATATAAACTAATTAAAAATATAAAAATGCAGTCAGTTTCTTATCGGCGTGCGATCAATCTTTGAAGTTCACATCACCTTGTTTTCTAAACACGTGTACGTTTTTTGCCACCACTGTTATTGACCGACTATGTTGTGCAAATAGATTGGACTGGCAATCAGCAACAATAAGTGTGGGTAACATGTACTTACTTAACTGGTCTCGGATATGTCTACTGAACTCTACTGTGTCTACAGTCGCCATGAATACTGTCTGATTGAACCTCGATCGAATTTAAATTTGATGACGGGTTTAACTAGCATTGTCAAGCTTTTTGCAGCTTAAAATTAACATAATTATCGGTCGATACGAGAGGTCATGGTTTGCGGGGAAACACCTCACCTATTTTATTGATCGACTCTCGTAAAATTCTTACTGTTCGATTTTGCGTATCCTAGTTGAAGGTGGCCCACGTACTAAGTCCAAAGTGTCTACGTGGCCCAAGTAATTTAATAAAAATGTAAGTACGAAATAAAAAGTCGAAGGTTAGGCAAAATATGAAGATACATTTCTCGTTAAACGCTTGCTCAAAAATACGGGCAACTGGCAAACAACATAGCCTTTATACGTCACCGTTGTTTGCTCGTGACCTCGGCCGTGTAATGTCTGTATTATCTAACAGCTTACACGTCCGTCGCAAACCGACGAAAGACGCGAGCCAAACAGGTCATTAATCCTTCGACCGTTAGCGGATTCGACGATTCTTCTATCTTAATACTTCAATGAACTTGTGATCTGCTTTTGTTTTGACTGTATAGCACAATTTATAAGTAAATGTGAAATTATATTATTTTGGCCAGTAATTTACTCATCTATGCACACTAGGCATTTGGAAAAATCTTTGACCTGTGCCTCCCATAGCTATTTTTTTTTATTCCTAAGTAGTATGCGTATTCTAGACGCAACTAAGTAACCATTTCGTAATTTAATACATGTAAAAATAAATTGAGCTATTAATAACTGAAGATTTCCACTATTACGTAGGTATGTACGCCGCCGCGCCACGCCGCGCCATAATATGAAGTAACGATACTTGCCAATTTCCCATTGATCGGTAAAATATTATTTCCTCTCTCAGTAGCCTACCAATACAATGCTTTTCCTGACGTTTCATTTCTTAAGAAAATAACGAATATTTATAAAATAATTGTATGTTTAATGCTATTCATAATCACTCTTGATCTATTCTGAGTTTTTCAATTCGTATATTGTTTAACCCTTATTTCAATGGTGAGTAAAGGCATTATTCTTTCTACATTTTCCTGCCTTATATCAGAGCTACTAGAAAGAAAACAATTACATAGGTGTTTGCTTTTAAGTAATTAATGTCTTCATTACATTGGATTTTCTTGACCTTATTCTGAAAAGTATTTGGCACAATAATGATTTATTAGGTAGGTAGGTACTATAGCACACTATTTCTAAGAAGTAGAGCATATAAAAGATATTTTGCTTTGAAAAACTGTAGCTAGTATTTATTTGGCAACTGAAACTTTAAGTAGTACAATACTTCAATAATTTAATATTCATTGACTTACCCATTATGTCTGTTGCCAAGTCGTACATCGACTTATTTAACTTCCTTGTAATATTGGACGAAGACATTAGTCATTACGAATTGACCCACCATCCTATTTTTTACAGACGTTTTAGACGAAGTTTTTAGTAACCTTTCCAAGCAAGAGATAGGCTTCATGTTATCGAAGAGGTCAGACAGGCGACCACTCCATGTAAAATATTGGTATTCAGCGGTATCCGGTCAGTCTGGAAGCTGACCCCAACTTTATATGTATAATGTAATAGTGTTGTTTTACCACTCCTAAGTAAGTTTAGGCACCACAAAATATAACTAAGGGTACGTTGTTTATACGCATAATAAATGGTTACGAGGTACTTACGTATATGTATATGGCACGTTCATTACGTAGTAGCACGTCATTTTATAGCTTCCATTCCATTAAATTCGCGATAGGTCAGTTGGTTGGTTTCTCAATTAAACTGTCACAACCGCACGTGGAGTTTCCGACACCAGCCCGTTGTACAATACAATAAACTGTCATTTTAGCCTATTGTAATTCGCAGTATATTAATCGACGTCATAATGACGGCGCATTTAAACGTTATGTAATGAAAAAGATGCTCTAATTTGTTTTTTAAGGTACTGGACTCGATTCGGTAGGGCAAAGTATTACTCAGAAATCCAGATTCTGGATTAATGCCAGGTTGATGGCAATAGGCTCGCCCGGCTTCTGCAACTGGGACTAAAAAAACGAAATAAATAAATAACAAAATATTGGTTTGTACGGCAGTAACCCTTCGGACATGCGTGCGTGACGTTAAGTGTAAAACTGAACTGTTATGTCTAAAATCAGTTTTACTTCAGATACCTACTTAGTACAAAATTACAGAATTATGTCCTTTCTGAAGTAGGTCTTCTGTAAATAATAGTAAGAACCTTCATGCTGTTAATACCTATTGGTTCAAGTGGAATTTTAAGTAGTAAACAAAGTATTCATTGCTAAATTATTAAAATACAGTACAACAAGCTGGAATATTGAATTTTCTGACGAGGTAAACACGGCACTGTCTTTAATACTGATTAGAAGTGCGGATACCTACTTGTTAAATGTTAGTTAAGTAAAGTTAGCAAACGAAAATGGACTTTGTCTGGCGTCTGAGAATACATCGTCTTGGGTACAAAGTCGAATATTTCTTATATAAAAAAAAAATTGCCGAGCTTTAATCCTAGATGAATAATAAAAAGGAGAATATTATAAGCATAATCAGCCTATAATGTTCCCACTGCTGGGACACTCGGCCTCCTCTCTATGAGAGGGAATGGGCTATAATCCACCACGGGCCCAGTGCGGGTTGGTAGATGTCACATGTCTTCGAATTTTGGGTTCTAGGACATGCCGGTGTCCTCACGATGTTTTCCTTCACCGTTTTTGAGAGCAGTGGTGATGAAATAAATTATACAAAGTAATTCGCCTGCCTGGGCCCAAACCCACGACTTACTGCTCCTAAGTCGGGGCCGCCACCACTGGGCCACCGCAAGCAAACAACACCGTAATAGCAAGGCGAATCCAAAGTCCAAAAAACATGATGTTAAAAAACTTATCTTAATTTTTTCGTATAAATTAAAGAGGCATACTGATATTATATCGGGTGACAGAGAAATAATGGCAAATACTTAAACACGGAGTTGTACTCATCAGTATATAAATTGTATTTCATAAGATCTTAAAACCGCGAAAAAAACAGCTGTTTCGTATTTTTTTTTATTTAGGTAGATGACAAATGTATTGTAGTAGACTACTTTTCACACCTAACCCGAGACAAATGAAGGCAGACACGGAGCTATAAAGCCCTAGTTTGCAAAGTAAACTATTACAAACTATTTACAGTTTATTCAGCAATAGCAATAAATGATTCATTCGACCTACTGTCTTATCTCCATTGTTGGAACATTAAAAGCTAACATTACTCTACGCAAACGCAATGAGACGCGTCCATGCAATCCGCAATTGTACACAATCAATACGCCTTCCTGTGTACTTCGTACCATCCGGCTTATTGTCATGCCAAAATGTGTCTGACTAATACTTCAGTTCAGACGTAATGCGAGGCGCCTTAACTATCTGCTGGTTTGCGGTTTTCCCTAAGCCTTTTAGTAGGTTATGTACCTACTCCTGTTCTTTTGTCAATAAGTACTTGGTATTACAATTAGATGTTTGTTAAGGGAAAATAGTATTGTTTTCACTGAGTAATTTTCTTGTAAGGAATTGGCGGATGTCATGACCTTTCCGGCTGATATATTTTATTTATTTGTCAATAAACTCGGCCCCTAATACATGGGACACATAACTGGCTCATTGTTGGTATATTTTTAGATACATCTCTGCCTTATCGTGATGTTGTGTTGTAGTTCTTAGGGTCCCGTACGGGTCGGGGCAAAAACGGGACTCTATTACTAAGACTCCACTGTCCGTCTACCTGTCTGTCTGGCGGTCTGTCCCCAGGCTGTATCTCATGAACCGTGATAGCTAGACAGTTGAAAATTTCACAGATGATGTATTTCTATTGCCGCTATAACAACAAATACTAAAAACATAATAAAATAAATATTTAAGGGGGGCTTCCATACATCAAACGTGTTTTTTTGTTTAGATATTGGTACGGAACCCTTCGTGCACGAGTCCGACTCTCACTTGGCCGGTTCTTATTTTCTTAATAAATAATTAAATTAAAAATCTTAGAAGAAACAACTCTCAAGCTTTTTGCTATTTTCTTTCAAGTTTTCTCAAGGACTGGGTGGGGACAACCTACCTATGTTGTTTTTGTTGAAATCTAGTCAATACACAATAACAGGGTGGTCTTATGGGTGTGTTAGTGAGTCAAGGACTATGCCCTACGGAAAAGGATGGGGTAGGGGACCCCATCCTTTTCCGTATTGTAGAATCTTTTTATTGATTCCTCTTATTTTCCTTCTTAGCCTTGTGATGTCGTAAGTTTTTTGGCATCTTTAATATCAGTTGAGGTTGTTTTTACCAAGGTATAAAACAAAGGTACAAGGTTTAGGGGAACACCCATTTAATTATATTTGTAAATGGCTTTTATGATGAGTAACGTTCACAGCTGCTCAAACAGCACTTGATAAAATGAAATGAAATAATATGGTGGTTATTAAAAATACTTTTACTAGTCAGTTTTTTTTTTCAATCTAGATGTGGACTGTGCTCGGAGTTAGCTATCTGTCTATTCTGAGAAGAAATAAACTCAGACGTATTCAGAGGTTAGAGGTAGAAGCTCTTTTAAAGCTCAGACATTGTCAGTGTCATAGGAGCAACTATGTACTTAGGTACTAAGGGAACTGAAATAAACGTATGAAAACGAATTTTTCGACTGTGCCTAGGTAAACTATGGAAAGCGAAAAATGAAAAGTACTTACTTAACAGGATAGCTATTTGAAGTTTATTTTATGGAAAAATTGGATTCCATTTATGAGTTAAAAATATTTTTTATACAGATATAAGTAGTCAATAATGACTGTGATATACAAATAAACGTACGTGAGCGACGTTGAGGTCCATGTAACCAGTGCCCATTTATACCGGAGAGCGACTGCACGTACCCTTACGTAGTTCACCTAGTTACTGATAATTCCGTGGTTTTATTCTAAACCCTAACTAGTGTTTCGAGTGAACACAACAATGACAAAGTTATGTAGGTACTGAATAACCGTTACCGGTAACCGTTTTCGCCTCGGTTTCCCCGTATGATTGGATTGCAGACAAGGCACAAAGGCAATCTAGTTCAGTTTCCACGAAAAAATAACTAGGTACATCGATCCATTTAGTAATTACATTATCTTGCAAGTTTATATAAACAAAACAATTCTACGTATGGCTTTTTTGTTTATGCAGACGAAACAAAAATGCCAGTGTTATGTAAACAGAGCTCAAGGAATGTGAAACATAGTAAAGTATTTTTTTCTTTAATTGTTTTGTTTTGCAAACAAATATGGCGTAGCAATTAAAGGATCGACCACTCTTATCGGCGTAGAAACGGCTTGAGGTGGTTAGAAACACCGTGTCCATTGAATAAAAGACAATTCACCTTGTTTCGGGCTGACACCGCGCTGAACTAAATTCGACAAATGTGGTGATTTATGTGATCGACTCAAACCGATTTCGCGTCGATATAAGTCACTCTCTAGACTCTAAGGGCCTGCACAGACAAGGGACTTTTGTCCACCGAATAGAAATGACCGTTCCTGTTAATTGGTTGTTGCCATTTATTGGTTGACGTCCATTGGTTGTTGCAAATTGTTCGCGGACAAACGACGCGTAGAGAGAGAGAAGTCTAGTCTAAGAGAGTGAGAGTGTTCAGTACGAAGTGGTAATTGATGCAAGTCATACGTAAATTGATGCGAAGACTTGATGTGTTTTCCGAAATACGTGGTTTACCTAATCAGAAATGTCAAGAAAAACATATACTACTACAACTACGATATCTATTATCATGGAACTATTTTTTTTTGTCTATCTCGCTCGTTTTCGTAATGCCAAAAAAAGATAGATATACGACTTGCCGAATCGAAGTTGAATCCGAACGTTTGTGAATACGGGGGCAGGTACGGCAACGGCACGGCAGGGCATTGAGATTCCAATGTTCAATACCGCAAAGGGCATCGCATACGCATCGAAGGGGATTTCCTTTGAAACTTTCTGATACTTTCGTCGATCTGGAAATATAGGAACGCGTATGAATTTACCATTGGTAAAGATAAAATGCCCTGCCGATACCGTGCCGTGCCGTCCCGTCCCGGTGTGCGCTCGCCATTAAAAGTTGTCTTTTAAAAAAATCTAGCGATCCGCCCATTATGTCACCCTATCTATAATGTATTTTTTTCATATATCTAATTTGAATGGTGTACCTAATAAAGACTAGTATATCTATTTGACTGACACTATCGCGACAATCAAACAATTGTAATCGTATTTAAGAGGTATTACACAGTCGTTTAAACAATCACTATCTTCAATCTGTTTTGATAAGATAGCACACTTCTACTGCATCTGAAGCAATCTCTGCACTTATCGACAGCTACAAATCACCGGTGATTAATATAACAATACCTATAGGTGCTTATCTCTTTAAGTATCAATATAATAGTTAAGTATTACATAAACACTTGATTTATAAACTATCAATTCACACGTTTGTATGTAAAACTGTGATTTGAAAACATTAAATCGTAATTTTATGTATCTTTTTATGTGATCATTTATTTTTTTAACCGACTTCAAAAAGGAGGAAAGGTTCCCAATTTGTCGGAATCTTTTTTATATGTAAGTATGTTCACCGATTATTCGAAGACGACTGAACTGATTCGAAAAATTCTTTTTTTGTTTGAAAGAGACTCCCAAGTGTGTCCGATAGAAATATTGTTATGATCTGATCATGGACTTCGGAGATATATGGAACGGAACTCTTCAATAATAGACAGCAAATCTGTCGCGATTGCTGCAATCGCTTGGATGTTTATTATTTACACACACACAGTTAGGTACGTTAAGTTCCATTTTATTGGGGATAAGCCTATTACCATGATATGCATTGTTAGCAATGTAAAATAAATGCATAGCAAATATTTGTATAGGATATTACAACTAAAAATGGAAAAATAAAAAAACTTTTTTACAAAGAAGTTTTAAATAGTTCTAGTTGTCGCTGAGTCGGTAGCTTTTTCAAATTTTTCACGAGACTAAACTGTGAAATTTTGGTTTGCGAATAATGGCAATAAAAATTAAATTACCATTCCCATCACATTACATTTAAACAATTACAGAATTACTTGTATAATTTATATAACTCAAATTAAAATTAAATAAAGTATCTACGGCAAATGCCAATTAGACACTCCTATAATAACTTTTATCATCTAGGATGGTAAAGAACAGACAGCAGTAATGATGACCAAAAATAATGATGCTTGTAAACTAGGGACTCGTAAAAACAGTATCCCCAAGGCACGAAAAACCGACATGTTCCCGCCTCAAAAAACCGTCATTCCAAGAGAGTATCCTAGAACACCTTTACTCCATTCCCATCCTAACTCCTCCTTCCTTCCTCCAGGATCCAACAGCCACGTATGTTAGGCTCGTTCATAGGCTACTTCGGGCGGACTTCTCACGAGGAGATGCATGAGCGTCTGCAGTTACTCCGTGAACAGGTGGCCAACACTTTCAATAGCACTGACAAGTGAGAGAAAGTTAGCTACCGTAGAAAATGTACTGTAAAGTTGATTGTTGTTTGTAGTTTGTTGCTAACTGTAGAATTACCAAAACTTAAGGTGGATGCGCAAGGGTAGCCCGCGAAATTTAAATTTTCTTACGTTTATTGCAATTTGCAGGTCAGTGTCAGGTTGTATGTTGATGAAAATATGAATCGCGCCAGTAACACGTATGGAGTTACAGAATTATAATCATTCAAATCATCAATACAACCCTCCAAGTTCATATAATCTCAAAGAGTGACTTTTTCATGAAATACCTATTGAATGTGATTATATGAACTTGGAGAGCTGTATTGATGATTCGAATGATTATAATTCTGTAACTCAATACGTGTTACTGGCGCGATTCGTATTTTCATCAACATACAACTTGACACTGACCTGCAAATTGCAATAAATGTAAGAAAATTTAAATTTCGCGGGCTACCCTTGCGCATCCACCTTAAGGTCGACGCGCAAGGGTAGCCCGCGAAATACAAATTTTCGTACGTTTTTCGCAATTTGCAGCTCTGTTTCAGGTTATATGTTGATGAAAAATGAGTCGCTCCAGTGACACGTATGTAGCCACAGAATTATAATCATTAAAATTATCAATACAAGCCTCAAAGTTCATTTAACCCTATTCTGTAACTATTTCATGAAAAAGTAATTCAATGGGGTTAAATAAACTTAGAGGGTTGTATTGATGATTTTAATTATTATAATTCTGTAGCTACATACGTGTTACTGGCGCGACTCATTTTTTATCAACATACAACCTGAAACAGACCAGAAAATTGCACAAAAGGTAAGAAAAATTGAATTTCGCGGGCTAACCTTGCGCTTCCACCTTAAGCCCACTTACTTAAGGTAAACTTCATTCTGTTTCTGCCAACTTCAAACAATTGAATGAAATAGCAAGATGTTTTAAATTCGTATAACGTTAAATGCATTTAGTGGTAGTGCAAGCGGCACGCTGTAGTAGTGTAAAGATGAATAACCACTTGTGTCATATATGTAGTTGTGTCATGACATTTTTTATTTTAAAAATATGTCCAATTTCACCAATTTGTGAAGCAAAACAACAACTTTTAATTTCACGAATGCAATAAATGGCATCATTGATAAAGTTATACGGTATGACGTTACAATCCACATTCGACACTCTCTGCTGTCATTTCCTCAAGGGATGCATATACTATATCATAGGCAAATGGGTATTTATAAAGGTGGAAATCCATCCTGGCTTTGTTAGTTTAGTATTATGTATTGTATATTATTTTAGATAACTCGGCCTGTTCTACTTTTACATCCGATGTAATGACATCGACCTGCTGTTTCATTATACACTAAGGCTTATCATAAATCTCTTTGAGTTGCAATCAATTTTGATTCGAGCGAGTATCGATTTCACACTTAATTGGGTCTAAATATTATTTATGGATAATTTGGCACAAATTAAATCAAATTCGATTCTATTCATAACTCGAAGATGTCCGTGAAGCAGGCCTACTGATCTAGATATCTGGAATTGATGTCAAAAAATATTAATTAAAAATAAATTAACATAGAAAATATTGTTACCAAGGCTTCCATGCCATTTCAATAGATTATCCTATTTTGTATTATAATTCCAGTTTCGTGATTTTATTAATTACCTAATTGATAGGTCATTTAAAAACAATTTGATGTCATTTTTAATGAAGCCTACTTTAATATAACTATTAATTTTTCTTTTTGCTGGAAGCTACCAATATCGTTATCACGATAAAATAATAACAATGTTCAAACACTGTTATACGCTTTCACGGTTTACAACTAAACTTATTATAGGCACTGTAACTTACGGGAACTCTTCCGTGATTGTTCATTATTTTGAGTACCCGATATTTTGATTTTTGATATATCCCGTTGTTTCGGGAGCTCAAAAATAATGTACAATCACGGAAGATTTATACTGTCACTTACGGGATCGTACTCGTGAGTGACAGTATAAATTTAATCACAATGTTGGTCCTATTGTGAAAGTTGTTCAGTTTGATGGTCTGAATGGTCTTAGATATGGCCATATTTTTCTGTATACCTACATATTATATATATTTCAGCCAGGTAATCTTCGATGAAAGCACCTTGATTTTCGTAAGGCGGATGTTTTTAACTTGAGATTACACGTGTCTTCGAATTAGTAAGACAGGATTTTATGTAAAAGGCTTTAATGTTATCTCACCGAAAGATGAACTTTATCTTATCTGATCTTTTAAATTTAAAGATACTTCCTAGTTGAATGATAGTTACAGTTGTGACCTAGTCTTGTGTTTAGCATTTACTATTGGTACCTATTTTTAGATAAATAAAGTAACCTTAATTTGAAACGGTATTAGAAACTTGAATTTAAGTAAATTACTTAGCAATTATTTTAAGTGCTTACCTATTCAAATTATTCAGTATCAAAATAACATTCATTGATGTATCCAATGGGGGCTATCGTTTTTGAGCTCACCAGATGGCGCCACTGTCGCTTATGGTCATGTCAATAATTCTATTTTATACTTAAAAGTACCAATAACTTCATAAAAAGTTTATTTTAATACGTATAACAATATAAACCAAACAAACAATGAACACAAACAATAAACAATGTAAACTTCAGATAATTTATTTACAATATTCTCCCTAGAATTAGCAAGCATGAAACATTAAAAAATAATTTTACCTCCAAGTACTAACAAATAAGATCCTAAGTTGCTACTTAAAATCTTAAAGTCATAATTAATCAGGAATAGCTCAATCTAAACCACAATTGTGAATATTAGTAAAAATACGTGATAAAAAAGCACGCAACGCGTGAATTTTCTATGACATCTGACATTTCAGTGCCTTCGCGCTACACTAGCGCCTCTAGCGGTGAATTCACACGCGATAGCCCCCATTGCGTTTCAACAATGCAAAGATGCCACCCACAATGAGAGAAATTTTCAATTAAATATAATTATATAAAATATTGTAAAAGTTTATGTATTGAGCAGACGATGGACTATATTTATCCGACAAACAGACGCGGACAAAAATTAATGTATGAAAAACAACGCGGAAGCCAATGGACAACATCCAAACTCTGTTTTAAACTTTCACGGTTTACCACTAAAAATAAACTGTCACTTAAAATCAAAATCAAAGCATTTATTTCAAGTAGGCCAGTTACAGGCACTTTTGAACTATCGAAACAAAGATAACAATGAAATGTAGCTACAGTCCCAGTCACAAGGCATAAAAACTGTGAAAGTACTGTAGTTGCCCATTCCCTAGCGTAGATCTCTATGGAGAAGAACGGGCAAGAAACTCCATGGACACTCTTTTAAATCAGCATATTGTTACAAAACCTTGGTTACATCATTCATATTGAGATGGTACATTACACTTACGGGATATCTTCCGTGATTGTCTTTTATTTTGAGCTCCTGTTTTTTTAGTGTTTTTGCCCAGGATTCATTTCAGCGGTAATGATTGTCCGTTGGACAAAATAGTCTTATCATCTGCTCAGGATAGCAGGGTTGCGGGACTGTTCGAAAGAGATACCGCGACCCTGGAACACAAAGGGCAAAGGAAGGAACATGGAAAAAAAAAGGATATGTCCTCTTTAGATCCACTGATCCAATAAACAAAACTAAATTCAACATATTTACTTATGATTACAACACCAGGATTGCACAGCCAGTGTTCCTGGGTAAGCTGGTGGAGTACTACAGCCCTGGGCACTCCATGAAGCAGGAGGAGGCCTACATGTACGCCGGCGCTGTGGTCCTGTGCTCCGCTCTCAACGTGTTCGTCGTGCATCCGTATATGATGGCCATCCTGCATATGGGCATGAAGTTCAGAGTCGCTTGCTGCTCGCTTATTTATAGAAAGGTGAGTTACTATCATAGTCTTTGTCCAGCATTACCTGACCCTTCTTTCCCTATTGTTCTTTGTAAGAGCGATCAAGTAATGCTGGGTATGGGCTATAATAGGGTGAGGAATTAATATCTTTATGACTGTATGTTTGGGATGCCACTTGCAATGCATTAATCCCTCTACATGCATGCATTATTACTATTAGTAATAGAATTTCCTAGTTAGGTACAAACGTTTATGTTTAATTATGACTTATCACATTTACAATCAGCAAAAATATTTATATGAGTTTTCACAGTACCCAGTAATATTTTCTTTTATTGACACTACTGCTACCTAATAATACTTAACAAGAGCCTTGGTATCAGTTCTCAACGTTACAGATTTACAGCATTTTCGCGTGTCTGATAGTCTTATCATTAGTCCGTTCTAGACATTATTTACAAACAATCCTAAGTATGTTTGTTTGACAGACACAGCATAATTATTATCTCATTCTTCTGTTTTTGTCATGAATCATTGTTTATTTTGAAAGGCATTTTTATCTTTTAAAATAATAAAAGGCTTAACGGGTTTCCTACTTAATTATTAGTTTAGAGCACAGAGCTCTAAACTAATATTGAAAAACTGAAACAATGTTAGTCTATACTAATATTATAAAGAGGTAATGTTTGTGAGGTTGTAGGGGTAACCTCTGGATCTACTGAACCGATTTCACTAAAAGGAAGCTACATTATCTCTATAGGCCCATAGGCTAAAACGTGCCCGTGGGATAATTTTCGACCAAAACGCGAGCGAAGCCGCGGGCAACAGCTAGTTTTTTAATTAAAATATAATCTTGGAAACTACAGGAGTTACAGGATCGATTCTGAAGAAGCAACGCGACGCGCGATGGTGCGAAAGACCATTCATTTTTATTTGATTTTTATTTAAATTAAAATAAAGGCGAAATATAAATATTCAAACCAAATCTATAGATTACGAACAGGAGTGGTGCTAGACCTGTCCTGTCGATATGGATTTTTCCAATTTTTGCAGGAAACTTTTCCATTTTATTTCCCCTAAAACCTCCTTCGAGATTGGTCTAGCTAGCCTTTCTCATGTGACTTACCAACAACGCATTTGATTATTATGTATACAGGGTGCAAGGGACTCCGGCGCACAAATGGTTACCTCGTATTCACTACATCATTCTGTACTAGTCATCGGTAATTAAAAAGAAAACAGCTGTTTCAAAAGTGCAAAACCTACATGGTTAAAATGTCGTCGAGTCGGACCCGCGCACGTAGGGTTCCGTACCATTATCTAAAAAAAAATATCCTAATTGGCGTCAACTATTTATGTATGGGGACACCCTTTAATTTTCAATTTTTTATTTTTTTGTATTTTCCATTTATTGTGTATGGCCTTGCTTTTTACCAAATTTCGTGATTCTAGGTCAAAGGGAAGTACCCTATAGGTTTTGATTCCCTTGTGAAATCGCATATTATGCGACATAAACACTCATATCTTTTGATCGCGTTGACTTACAAGTTTGATTTATTGCTCCAAGGGATAGCAAACCTGAATATTTGGTATTAATTTCAGCTTGATACCGCCACGCATTCCTGAGAAAAAGGGTCTTGACAGACAGACGGACAACAAAGTGATCCTATAAGGGTTGCGTTTTGCCGATTGAGGTACGGGGATAAGTTTCTATTCGGTGTAAAAGTACCCTTAACGGACCCGAAAGGCACTTGTTCTCCCCGTAATTGCGATATTTTTTTTGTTCTATACCATATCTGGGATCCTTCCAGTTACGTAAAAATATTGGGGACAAAGTTCCAAATTTTTCAAAGTTTTTTTTTTTTAATACAGGTTTTAAATGTTATAACTTTACCTTAAATACACATAACCTGTCACTTACGGGATATCTTCCGTGATTGTCTGTAATTTTGAGCTCTCGATATTTCGACGCTGCGCTGTTGCAAGCGCCATGATCGTGGGTTGACTGGAGAATGCGGGTGGATGGAAAATAAATTGACAAAAAAAGACACTTTCTCTTTCTTTGGGAGCTCAAAATTACAGACAATCACGGAAGATATGCCGTAAGTGACAGTTTATGTGTAAGTGTAAGCCGTGAAAGTTTAAAACAGTGTTTACCTTAAATACCTCCATGGCCCCTGTACAATTCAATGCATCCAGCAGCACAATATTTTGAGTGCGTTACATTGAGTTTTACCGTCGTCTCCCAGCAATAATTTTTGCGGGGTTACTTAGTTTGATGAACAGAATGATTGGTTTGGCGACTTCGTGAAGGGTTCGTTATATCTTAGATAGAAGATAGAATTATTTGCTAGTAGACTACATAGTTCTTGAGAGTTTCCTTAGTCATATCAGATTCCGATACAAGGTACAGAAATAGTTTCGGTTAAACATGGGAGATCTTCACCTTGAGATCTTTACGGTTCGCTAAGCATTTAATTATTATCGCCTTGACATTACTCGGTTTACGCACATGAAACATTACTTTGTCTTGCTCTTTTTACATTATCATTCGCAAAGAATGAAAAATAAAATGTGTGATTATTCGTGACTAAGTTTACCGGTACACACTTACTCATAGATTTAAAAAAAAACTAACCTTAAATAATGATTTGTAGGTACAGTATCCTTTACAAATATAAAACTAGTTATAAATAAGGCTATAAAGTCATTAAAAAAAAATAACAGACAGTATATTTATTACCAAAATATAAACATGCATTTGATGGCTTTCCAATTCTACTACAAATAGCCAAAATGATTTAATTTGCATTTTAAATGATGTAGTATTGGATTAAAATGTAAATAAAATTCCAAACCCAAGAACATCTGTTCGTGAACTTCCATAAATATCGGTCATTTAGCGGTATAGTCGTACAAATTAAATGAGTGGTTAGTCCAGTCTTTAGAGGATCACCTATAGTCGATTGCAATTAGACAAGATGGTGGAACTCAGTTTGTAGTGGACGGATGACTTTTTTTATTGAGCTAGGAACTCAATAAAAAAAGTCATCCGACCGGGTGTGGAGAAGAAAGAAAACAAAAATTTCGCCGCTCGTGACTTTTTTTTTTGTATTTCCTTTTGAATATTTTTTTTCGTTTATGATTAAGTTGGAATTCGACGAATTTATATTGTGTCGTAATAGTCTGACTTGTATGCATCATCCATTAAACGCCAATCTGGGAATCAACAACTTTTTTTTTCGTTTTTGTCACCAGAAACTGAAGTACAGTTTCAGCACAAATTGAAGTCTATTCGCGATCGAATAGGCAAGATTCTCACTTTGCCAGCAGAAACTAAGGATTATTAGTAGTCCTGGGTGGCACCTCAGGTGGCTGTTACGAGTATGTACCCTCAACACGAACGCCTTAAGTATCTACTATCTACTGCGATACATTAATTAGACATGCATTATTGTGTATACTTTTCAAGTACACACGTGGGTAAATGGCATAATTATGCGCTTGTGTGATAAACTTTGTGAAAATCGACGAACTAAAAAGAGTATGTAGGGATCACATGGTATTTTGTAGTTTTTACACACATGTGATAGAAACGTGTTTTTTATGTTTCGTCATCATAATTACCCGGCCTTATCCGAATTTATTTGGAGCCGGAACAGTATAAATTTTTGCTTTATGCTTCTCTATTAGTCATCAATTCATCCATCTCACAGTCCACCCACAATTTCTTTGGTATTCATTCTTCTACATTCATACTAATTAAAGTTTCAATGTCATTTTCTTCTTTTTCTTTACAGTCCCTACGACTATCAAAGACAGCGCTCGGCGAGACGACGGTGGGCCAGGTAGTGAACCTCCTTTCGAACGACGTGAACAGATTCGACGTGGCTATCATCTTCCTACATTATCTGTGGATCGGGCCGCTGGCTACTGTCATCATCACGTACTTCATGTGGGTGGAGATCAGCTGGGCAGCTGTCGTCGGAGTCGGGTTCATGCTTGCATTCATACCGTTACAAGGTAAAATGAAAAAGTATTTATACTCAATTAATAATTAATTATAATTTAATTATAATTAATTTTATTTAGAGACTAACTTTAGCCCGCGATCGCGTTAATTTAGAACTTGACAATCAATTCGGGTTGTACTTGCTTGTAATAATATAATTCAATTATAATTCGAAAGACACGTGGCGCCATCTATTTATCATAAGATCGTTATTGTTGTTTTCCTCAGGAACAATACCTACTTGTTTCGGGATGAAAGGTACCCTATTTTGTTCACCTGACAACGTAGATGCAAAATTTCAGGATGATCGGTTCAGTGGTTTAGGCGTGAAAAGGTAACAAACAAATAAACTTATGAATACTTTCGCATTTATAATATTATGTAGGATTAGGATTATTTAGGATTATCCTGTAAGAAATATAAATAGCGATTGTTTTTATTTCACGGTGAAACATATTAATAAGACACGAGGTAAAATTAAATTGACTAGCGAAACGTTATAGTCGTAGTCTTTATCGATATTTACAGTTCATTTACACTATTAAACCATTGATAGTATAGTAGCAAACGAAGATACGAAATCACTGTGATTTTTTAGTGACAGTGAAAGGAATAATTGATTTCTACACATAATTCCAAACGGTTTGAAAATTGACTTTTAAAGTAGGTATACTCCCATATAGTATTTTTACAAAAAGTGCCGACCTGAAGTATCAAGAAACACGGGCACACTGTTAACGATTGTTTGTTCACGTGTCCAAGAAATAGGTCAAATTATATAAACTTTAGTTAGCAAGTTTATTTACCCTCCTCAAACACTTTTAATTTTGTTGATATTTCATCGTGTTATATTATACTGTGCCCTAGATATGATAGATTCATAAGTAGGGTACATAAATTATGATCAACAAAGTCTGAACTATTTATTTTCTTATTAACGTAATTTGTTTATTTAGTGTACAGAATCTATTTCATAAAGTTAAATTTTTGTGCCGTTTACAAGTTCACTAAACATTTGGCTTGATTAAAATATTAGTTGATGCGTGCAACTCCAGATAAATTAGGCACACATGAGTAGTTATGCAAATACAGATTGAAATTCCATTAGACGACCATCTCTTTGAACAGAAACAACTAGAATTCTAAACCGATTTAGTAAACATTTCTCCCAATTCAAATACGTTTTTCCTTTATTGCCCACTGAATCTGAAAGTCCTTCGGGTACGACAGTCGTAACGACGAAATTATACAAATTTTATGACAATCGTAAACGCGAACAGTAATAATACATCGTTAGACACGCCCGTGACCAAAACAAACATATTTAAACCGTATTTGTTTGTTAAGCATCTTGTTTTTGTTCTATGGGACGTCCACACACTTAATACAATTGATTATACAAAATATGTTACGTTAAATCCAAGATGTATTTGTTTTTGCTCATGCCTGAAAATATATGATGTCATTGCCGAGCTAGTCTATAAAACACACAATAGTTTTTGTGATGTCTAAGCTAAACTGTTGGGCAAAAATCTCCCCTTAAAGCCCTTTTCTGGCCAATTTGTCTCCCTTGATCTGACGCTGCGATGACATCTGTCTTCAGGCCTCCACTGCGTGACGACTTGACGCTTTTCTTTATGTCCTTGATGCATTTAAAATCTACGAATATCGATCCTAAACGTATCGTGACTCGAAACTACATCTGCAAATAGATTTTTAATATATACAATACTAGCGACCCGCCCCGGCTTCGCACGGGTCAATGTTATACATATAAACCTTCCTCTTGAATCACTCTATCTATTAAAAAAAACCGCATCAAAATCTGTTGCGTAGTTTCAAAGATTTAAGCATACAAAGGGACATAGGGACAGAGAAAGCGACTTTGTTTTATACTATGTAGTGATGAGAATCAACAGCTTCCAATATTTATTTTGTTTGACAGCTTATTTGGGCAAGCGCACATCAGTACTACGATTAAAAACAGCGCTTCGGACGGACGAGCGTGTGCGCCTCATGAACGAAATCTTGTCCGGAATACAGGTCATCAAGATGTACACTTGGGAAAAGCCGTTTGCGGATATGGTCGTCAAAGCGAGAAAGTAAGTTTGACTATTCATTCTCAAAGGCAATGCAAGGCAGATGTGTGTGCGTCTTGGGCGTCCCCACGCCCTAAAAGAACATACACTGACCTTATTGGTGAGGTTCTTCAGAAAGGCGTGCGTGTATGACCAGATGTATGAACGCGGACGAGGCAAAGGGAGTATGTAAGATCGTAGCAGGTGGCGTTCTGTGGTTTCTGCCTACCCCCATGGGAAACGGCGTGAGTTTATGTGTGTGTTAAATTTTTAAAACTGAAGAAAAACATCATGGGGTCAGATTTTCAAATGCAAAACCTATGTCATCCACTAATCCGCATTAGGCGCGCTTGCTGGATTACAGTCCACTCCCACTCTTAGAGAGGAGACCTGTGTATCACCAGTACTTTTCGTTTAAACATTTGAATAAATATGTACAACCCTTACAACAAGTTCTGTTGTATCATTGTGTATTGTACCGACACAATCGAAGCTGTGTCTCAACACTTAGGGGAAAGGGCTAGACAGATGACCAATGCACACAAACGCTCATTTCGCTGTGCTTGCTACACTTTGTTTATTTCTAAGTTCGCTCTTGACTTGCATATATTTGTTTGAATGACTTCCTATTATTCGTATTATATTACCACTCAACTACATAAAAGCATAACAATTGTAACTTGCTACCACTTATGCAAGGCTAACATTTGTTTAAGCAGATTTTGTAGTGGTCACATAATTTCAAAAATCTAAATAATACTTCCAAATTTAATTTGACTGTTTTTCGTTGTTTTTTTTTTTGTATGTATTCTAAATTTAAAATTTGATAAAATCTCTGAAATAAGACATTTTCTTCTTTTTTACTTCTTGAAATCATTTTTCTTTTAAAAGTTATTATAGTCGCGCATCCGGTTTCCAGTTATCTCACGATGTTTTCCGGTACTTCCGGACTTGTAATTATTTGATTCTTCTACATTTCCTGTCTCTAATACTATTCCCTTCTTCACAGGCGAGAAATAAAGCAGATTCGTGCGACATCATACATCCGTGGTGTGCTGACGTCGTTCATCATGTTCACGACGCGAATCTGCCTGTTCTGCTCCATCCTCGCATATGTGCTCGCGTACAATGTGATCACCGCGAAGCAGGTGTTCGTCGTCACCAGTTTCTACAATATACTGAGGCAGACAATGACTGTGTTCTTTCCACAAGGTTAGTTATATTATCATGGAATTGATTGTTAGTAGCAGTAGAGCTACTTGAATTTCTTTTTTTTTGTCTTAATCTTTGCCCCACACTAAAAAATCCTCCATTGTATCGCAGGTGCGTTAACAATCATTTAAACTCACATACACAAACAGCGAGACCTGGGACAACTATCTGAATAAAAGAAAACCACTGTACCTTCTTTTGTTGCCAAGCAGTTGTTTCAATTTGGTTACCTTTGGAATTGTAGACGTCTCAAGATAAGACTGAACTCAACAAACCGCTAGATTTGTACGGCATGCGGCTAAATAATAAGTGCTATACATTAGAGAAAGCAGTTGGTCCAGGCTGGCATTTGTTAATTATTGGCTGTCGTTGAGGGTAGTAAGAAGCCAGAAAGTCTGGCTACCTGTTTTGCCAAAGGTTATCGTGTCATCCAGGTGGAGGTCAGATAAGCAGACGCTCCATATGGAATACTGTTATTTCGTATCTAGTAAGACTGGATGCCGATCCCAACATTGCTGGGAAAAATCTAAGCAGATGATAATGAACCTAACAATCCATGTCTCCTTATTGTCTCCAGGTATCGCTCAAGTAGCAGAAGCAACGATATCAATAAAGCGGTTGCAGAACTTTATGCTGTATGAGGATACAAGCAAGCCAGTGCCCGGTCTAGCGGAGATTCAGACTTCCACCAAGCCGAAGGGCTCGCCTCGGAAGTCGGCAGACGTCATTAAAGAAGATCTCGCCGAGGAGAAGAGCGGGGGGGCGGCCTCGCCTGAACCGCCCACGAAAGAAGAAGAGGCCAAAGGCAATGGTAAGAGCTGTTGGATTTTGATCATATTTCTTACGACATAAGGATCAAATTAGATTGATGACGTGTCTTTGTCTGTCACTAGATTATTTTATCTAACCCAAATGTATAAGAACAACTCGGTTACTCACTATTTAATAACACATTCAAATGTCGTAATAAAATCATAAAAATTGTAGTGGTGCAGATATTTTGTCAGTAAATGAACATAATGGAAGCTTATATAAATATACACATTACTTGTGTTTGAAAAGAATTAAAAATCTTCGAAGAATATAATTAGAAGTTTAGAATTATTTGTTTTTGTTTCTATTAAAGGGTGTAAAAAGACCCTTAAAACGAAGCCGAAAGACACTCGCTCCGTCACGCGTCACTGCGATATTTTTTTGTTCTGGACCATAGTTAGTTTGATGTACCGAGTGCTTGGTTGACGACTTCATGAAGGGTCTGTGTACCCCTTGTATAGTACTTGAACGTTATGTGCGTTTGCGCGTACCAATTTGAAGGAAGCTAGTTAAATCGTCAAAATCTTTACAATCCCATGATGTTCGCAACTTTAGAAGATAACATAGTACCTGCAATTTCCACCCTTATTACAATGTATTTAAGGCGCGGACTGACTACGATTTAAATCGCTACTAGACCGCGTAAACTATTGTCCACCACTACCACTATGGAGCTTTAATAAGGTTGAAAATTGAAAATAATATGTATTTGTATTGACATGTGACTAAGCTGCGAATGGCATTTATTTTACAAGTTTTCTTTAGATTATTAAAAAAATAGACATTAAATAAAATAATTGTTTGGTTAAAGTTTTATAAAATTGCTAATTCTATTACATTCTTAAAAAAATACTGTTGTTATCGCGGGAAAAAAAGAGATCTTCGACGCCAAAGTTTATTTTTGTACCGATACAACATACTTACATTTTTTTTTTTGGAAATATAAAACTATCACAATATTCGGTTCGGTTAAAATTTTTCTTTAAACTCTTCTCTGTCCACTGTATTTTTTTAGATAATTTCATTTCATTACGTCATACTCGACTATCTAATAAATCAATTTTTGGGAATATTGTTGTAACACGCGCCTTAACGCAAGACTTGCTTCCACCATTCGACTACACAACAACAAAAGATAACATAACAATTTCAAGCAATTACCACCCCTATCACAATGCAGGAAACGCGACACTTGCTCCACTCGAATCTGGCGAAGAAGAGGACCATGAGTTGGCCGCGCGGGTGGAGGAAGACGCGCGGGGAGTGCGACTAAAGCATGCGACGGCTAAGTGGATAGTGTCGCATCAGGAGAACACGCTTACAGATCTGTCGCTCACCATCAAGCCTGGCAAGTAAGTCTTTTTTAATGTTTTTATAGCCAACATTTGGAAGAAAATGTCAAGACGTTTTCGATGGTGTTTAGAAATCCACACGATTTACAGAATTAGCTGCATTTTCTGAATTATGTCCTTAATATTGACCGGACCATGTTTTGTCTGTGCTGTTTTAATCGAGGATTTATGAGAGCATGCAAGGAATAAATATGTGAACAAACACAAACCGTCCGTAAATATTTTGTAAACACTCGTTGAATGGACGGAACCTATTCGAAAAAAAAACATATTAATTTGTATTCAATTCATTTTAACCACCTTGAATACAAATTAATATGTTAGTTAGGCGGTAGTTAACACAAAATATTTTGTATAACATTTAAGAGCGTCAACGTCTTCAATCATCAAACAGGATACATATTATGTATCCTGTTTATGTATGAAGTTTCATTAAAATCGGTTCAGTCATTTCGAAAACAAATGAGTTCAGAGTTTGTATTAAATGCCGTAAGACTTAAATGTCATGCAAAATATATTGTGTTAACTACCGCCCGCAAAAAATATGCAGGAAAAGCGATCATTAGCACGCTATGCAACCAAACCTATAATGAAATGACACGTGTTTTTCCCCTCCACGGGTCTTCCCAATCAATCAATGCTCTGACTTGAGATATCTTGATATCTCAACTCAGAGCATTGGCTTCCGGATGGGCAAGTAACGCCTGACTCCATAATTTATCAATTAATTTTGTTCTTCAGGATAATTGCAGTAATCGGTCCAGTAGGCGCCGGCAAGTCCTCACTACTACACGTGTTACTACGAGAGCTGCCTTTACTGTCAGGCACAGTACATGTCGGTGGAAACGTTTCATACGCCAGCCAGGAACCATGGCTCTTTGCAGGTAAACATTGTATATGCGCTTTATATTCAGCTAGATTTTAGTTATTTTTGTTCTTGTATTTATGCTTACCTATATGAACTATCGATGGTCATAACTTGAAATGTAGTAGCAGCAGCAGCAGACAGTTGTTGTTGTTTGTGCAATGACATTGAGCGAACTTCAAGTTCCAATGTTCGGGTTAGCGCCAAAACTTGGAGATCTAACAGACGCTTAATATGACGCGGTTACGATTACGACATTATGAACTTTTAATATCGATGTAGATTTAGTCCTGGTTATTTTCATCACGATATACATTTAATTTAGAAGATTACGTCAAGGACCACTTTCCGGCGGTATTGTAACAGTACTTTATCCACAGGGAGCGTCCGTCAGAACATTCTGTTCGGCCAGGCGATGGACCGGCCGCGGTACAACACGGTGGTGCGGCGCTGCGCCCTCGACAGAGACTTCGCTCTGTTCCCGCATGGCGACAAGACTATCGTCGGCGAGAGGGGCGTCAGTCTCAGTGGAGGTAAGCACATAACAGTGTAGACTATAGAGAAGTTCTAGAATAAAAAACTGGACTAGGTGTCACATTTTTGGAGTTAATGTAAACAGTCTTGATCTAGTTTCTAAACTTTCATGGTCACTAACGTTATCATTAACACTAGAAACGGGATATCCGTGATCATGGTGCTTGCAACAGCGTCGAAATCGGGAACTTAAAACCAACAAAAAACATGGTAAATATTCCATATGGATGTCCATATGTATGGTGTGGTTTCTAGTGTTAATGATACTCTTGATCAAATTAAACACTAACACTAATTTCCTCATTCTCAGGTCAACGCGCCCGCATATCCCTCGCCCGCTCCGTGTACAAGCGCGCCGACATCTACCTGCTAGACGATCCGCTATCTGCAGTGGACGCACACGTCGGACGGCACCTGTTCGAGTCGTGCCTCATCGGCTACCTGCGCAACACCACCCGGATCCTCGTCACTCATCAGCTGCAGTTCCTTAGAGACGTCGACCAGGTAAGAACGCGAAACCACGGTCTACATGTGCAAAGATAACTGCGGTACAACCTAGTTCTGAGTAGATGATTCCAAGAGTGGAGTTGACCGAACCGGTACGTGCTAAATGAATTGCTTTTTTTGTAAGAAACAGCTTTTTTTCAAAAAAAAAAATACTTAGTATATTAATCGTGTGTATATATATACTCTAAAACTACTCCCAGAGTGCGGGTTTGATAGGTCTTTTTTTATAATCATTTGTATTTTTTATTTCACTTGTGAAAAATAAACGATTTTCCTTTCTTTTTCTTTCTTTGTAAAACCATCCATTTACTTACCTCTATTAAATTTTTAAAAGTACAAGTCTACTTTTATCCTTTAATTTTTAATAGGATCAAGTAGATTTGTTACAGTTTAATACTTCTTAGTATTTAAAAAAAAAGCTGTTTTATACAAAAAAAAGCAATTCATTTAGCACGAACCGGTTCGGTCAACTCCACTCTTGCAATCAACTCCTCAAGGCCAGCTCTCTTAAACTTGCTAACTCTGCAATATCGAAACTAAAACTCAACACATTCTTTCTCCAGATCATAATTCTAAAGAACGGTGCGATAGCCGCGGCAGGTAACTTCGACACTCTCAGCGCGTCTGGGCTGGACTTCGCCACCCTGCTGGCGCGGGACCCGGAGGAAGAGAAGCCCGTTCCGGACCCCAACGCCTCCGAGGCAGACACAGAGTCCATGCTACAGGGCAGCTTCCGGAAACGACAGATGAGCATACACTCGGTAAGAATTACATATGAAAAAAGGTTGATCATTGGGTCTAATTATTGGCTTCAGCATAGCTAAAACAAATACATGTTTGATAGAATAAAAAAACCGTGTGGGAGCAGAACACGTGATTTCCTTTTAACGTACGCACGGGAAAAGCTGATGGCGCAGAAACAATTTACTATCGCTCCTAACCAGTTTGACTTATGAGAACAAGTCAAACTGGTGTTTGACCCAAGTAGGCCAAAGCGAAAACAGACTTTTCAATATTGTCTATGGTCCTGCGCCGCAAACGAAGTTCCAATCCAGACTGCTTTAGTTCGACCAAATGCCCGAAAGTTTCGGCATTTTAGGGAGTTTTTAACCTGTATAAAATATTATCTTCGTTCTAGGTGAGTTCTGTGGACAACTTAACTGCGACTGCACCTCCTGCCGGCGAAGCAGAGACCAGAAGCCAAGGCGCAGTGGGCTGCAAGGTGTACGGCGCGTACCTAGGAGCGGCCGGGAACGCGTGCCTCGTGCTGCTGATGTTACTGGTCGCCACGCTCGCGCAGCTACTCGGCTCTGCATCCGACTGGTGGACGAGTTATTGGTGAGTGTATACCACTATAGCGGACACAATCAACAACTTTCAAAAAGAACGCTGGCGACATTTATGACGCAAATGAAGAACTAAAATCAAAATTCTGCATCGCGATATTAGAGTTCTCCACGAGTTAAGAAGCCAACCAGACACAACACCCGTCTGGCCGGACGATCCCCCCTACTCGTCACAAAGTTTACGGTGCGCACCTATTATAGGAGCGGTTATCCCTACGATACGGCCTGACTGCCTCAAGTGGTGCGGCCATCCCGCAATAGTAGATTATATAACAAGTGGAAAAAAGCGAATTTAATAGGAACTAAGTTGGATCCCGAGAGCAGCGAAGGATTCTAGAGTAGAATCCCGAGCGTAGCAAGAGATTCTAATCTAGGAAGCGTTATAGTCGAAACTCCCGTATTACCCACCCATACTAACTGGGTACTGTTCTGGATCAGATAAGCAGTCGGTCCATGTAAAATACTGATATTCAGCTGCATCAGATTATACTGGAAGCCGACCCCAATAAAGTTGGGATAAGTCTAGGCAGATGAGTATTTATCACATTTATTATAATATAATCGGTAATATAATAAGAGAACAAAGGATTAAAAATACACATTAAAAATTTATGGTGAAATTAGAACAATTTTGGAAATTCAGTGTTATATTCGACAAGAATGTGAATGCAGTGTTTTTACTGACTCAGTGAGTAAAACAGAGTTTTTTTTGTTATCGATGAATAAAATGCCCTTTTCCGAGAGGCAATGGTAAAAAAAACACAGTTCTTGCTTGTTTGTCCTTCTATCAAGCAGCATCGGAGCAACGACGCGTACCGATGAACATCATAGAGAATTTCGTCCCGGAATAAAAACCGGCTTCAGAAAACCCCACGACAATTAAAAACTTATAACAACGAGTGTAACAAAACCCAAAAAAAGCTGTATTGTTACCAATACAGCTTTTTTCAACAAGTCCCATTCTTACCAACGACACATTCTCCCTGTTCCTTTCTCCAGTAATTTTAATACCTCATTTCAGGGTAATTCTAGAAGAAGCACACCCTATCCAGCGTTCGTCCGACATACCGCTGAGTGAGAGGAACGGCACGTACGCGCTGCAGACGGTCAACAACTACACCGGCGTACTTATGGAGGACACGTACTTCGAGACCGCGGGCATCAGCCGATACGACTGCATCTATATTTATTCCGGTGAGATTTTGTTTTTTAAAGGGTCATTTTACCATTGATTTTGCATTATGGTAATCCTTGTTGTCCTTGCTATAAGGTTGCTTTCAGAAGTAAAATTACTATTTTTTTGAGCCGTAAGCGGCAGTAAGTTTATATAACATTCAGCGATGTTTATCCACATAGAGCGGTTTTGATACAATAAAATTGGACACTCTTGAAAATGGCAGATATTCATGACTGCTGTAATTTTGTTGCAGTCATTAATTGTTATTTATTCATTTATTTCAGAAAAGAATCCAACAACAAGTCTAGGAATCTAAGCTTTCGCGGCTGAGTAGCTAGAGTTATGTGGAATGGCTCCGTCTAATACCAAACTTTGAATTATTTTGTCTTTGACAACTTCTAACACAATATTTCCTTTCCAGCCATGGTGATAGCCCTGGTCGTGGTGTCCCTACTCCGTTCTTTCATGTTCTTCACGATGGCCATGCGAGCTTCCACGCGGCTGCACAATAACATGTTCTCGTCAATAACGCGGGCTCCCATGCGGTTCTTCCACACCAACCCCTCGGGACGGATCCTGAACAGGTTCTCTAAGGATATGGGAGCCGTGGATGAGGTCCTACCATCTGCTCTGTTGGATGTCTTACAGGTAAGATACGTTTATCATCATAATCCGCAGCCCGACTTCACTCACAGCTGGGTATAGTCCTCTCTTTGTTGGTGTCAAGCTCCATGTTGCTGTGCCAGCTTCATCCAGGAGACACTTTTATACATTCTCCGTTTGGCCTTTTTCATCATCAGACGTGGGACAACCGCTTTATTTTACTGTTCATGCCCGTCTCGAAACTGATTATTTTTTTCTTCTTTTCCTTGAGACCTCGATGATTCAATAACATTTCCGTTTATTCCAGATCGGCCTCTCCCTAATCGGTATCGTGGTAGTAGTGGCCGTGGTGAACTACTGGCTGCTGGTACCGACCTTCGCCATCGGCTTCGTGTTCTACGGACTCCGCATCTTCTACCTGTCCTCCTCGCGCAGCATCAAGCGCCTCGAGGGTGTGAGTGAGTCATCTCTGACGCATAGCGCGACCATTTCTTTAAGACTAACCTTCGGTTAACATCGGAGTACTCGTTGTTTCTCGAAAAGGATGCCCATACATTGCATGGCCGGTAGAATTAATACAGATTCGAGCTGTTCTGAAATCATTTCACTTTTATCTTGTAGTTATTTGTCGCAACAACAAGTATTTTTTTTCTCTAATAAAATAAACCGTGATCTTCCTTGACTCTCACGGGACGGTTCCTAACAATCCTATCATTAAAAAACATACTATAATACAGTGCTTCCGTTACCTCCACAGCTCGCAGTCCGGTATTCTCTCACCTGAACGCGTCTCTACAAGGCATCACGACTATTCGCGCGTTCGGAGCCCAAGAGGCACTTATACGAGAATTCGACAACCATCAGGATCTGCATAGCTCTTCGTGGTAAGTTAACATTATTATGCTCCAAGTTCCAGCACCCGTACTCTAATAGAAGAATTATATTTACATATATAATACACACACTGTATGTGAGAGTTACACATATCACGCCACAAATGAGACATAACAAGGTGTCTATGTAAACATGATCATAGAATGTAATGTGAATCGTGAGAATCAGAAGTTAATAGCCCTAATTTTCGTCATGTACATAGACGAAGTAATTCGAGATTACGAAACGTTTCCAATGGCCTTCCTGATTCATAGATTATATTCTGAATTGCTTTATTCACAATATTCTGTGTTTTGTTTCCAGGTACCTATTCATCGCCAGCTCTAGAGCATTCGGCTTCTGGCTGGACCTTGTGTGCGTGGTCTACATCGCCGTGGTAACGCTCAGTTTCCTCGTTTTCGGGCAAAGTTAGTGTCTCTTATTCTTCGACAAAAGTTTTTTATAGCTCTACTACTCATCCTTCTCATCTAAACTTTTTCAATTCTGAAACCGAATTTGATTCTTCAAATCTGGTGATTATGAGCCATTTGTTATCATAAATATTTCCATAATACAAGTGCTGTTTTTGACTAACGAACGACAAATACATTTGTTGTGTTATGACACCAATGTGTCTAAGTCTGAGTTAACTTTGCTGCAGACGCGGCTGGAGGTAACGTCGGTCTAGCGATCACACAAGCGATGGGCCTAACGGGAATGTTCCAGTGGGGCATGCGACAGTCCACCGAGCTAGAGAATCAAATGACCAGTGTGGAAAGGTAAATAAGAGTGTGTTTTGTTTACATTTAAACTGAACGTTTTAGTTATATCCTTGAACCGTTGAACATTGAGTTTTATAAAAGTTGGTTTATTAAAAAAAAACATGGCATAAAATAAGAGCAGCCTAGGCAGACCCAAAGATGAGTTTACTAGTTCTACGTAAAACGATTAACCCGGAACAAGTCCGCCGCTACCGCTACCTGTGTACCGGGGTGATTATATCACCGGCCGATTCTGGGATCGAACCAAGGGCCGCACTCTTCATCAACTTATCCATTCTGCGTTTGCTTTACTCTGTGACTTATTTTACAATTATCTTCCCAGAATACAAGAATACTCCAACATAGAATCAGAACCGCCCCTCCAATCAGCCCCCGACAAGAAGCCCCCTCCGTCCTGGCCGGAGTCGGGTCGCATCGAGTTCCGCCACGTGTCGCTGTACTACTCGCCCTCCGAGCCGGCCGTGCTCAACGACCTGTGCTTCGTCGTGCAGCCCAAGGAGAAGGTCGGCATCGTCGGTAGAACTGGCGCTGGGAAGTCTTCACTTATCAACGCTCTGTTTAGGTAAGTTGATTTTTTTCGGAACAACCATTTACTTTAGAGTATATCAAACTATTGCAGTTCTACTGTAATCAGGATTGGAATATCGGAGTGGCAGTAATATTTTTTGAGGTTATTATAGCAACTATTTTCGTAAAAAGTATTTGTATAGTGCAGGGGTGTCCAACATAATTTTCATCCCTTCTATTCGAAAAGTGTCGTTTTTTTCCTCTATAAGCGGGAGCAAAGTAGCTCTTTTCTCCACTAGACTTTTTAGCGGGCAGTAATGAGATTTGAATTTGGAACATGAATCGTTCATTGAAATCGAACGCAAATTGTATAAATTACTGGCTGTAAATGTTGGCTGTACGGTGCGAGGAGGGGCGGTAACTAAAAAAAAAAAACAAAAGCGCGAGATTTACTTCCCTGTTCTTGTAATCGGTACGAACTTCATTGTATTTTGCAAAAAAATGAGTTCTATGTCGAGTTCTGAAAGTGATAGTGCATTAACTCCTGAAACAATACAAATAGAAGCTAATAACGTCATACAAAACTTAATACCTACGAAATCCCAGGAGAAATATTTAAAGGCCTATGACAATTTCATACTATGGAAAAATTGAAACAATCTAAAAAAACAACCTTCTACTCTCTGGAGTGTATACTCAGTACTTAAATAATCAATAAAGATATTAAACTTGACAGCTACTCAAAATTAGTAGCTTATCTGAAGAGACTGTCTGAAGGACACAAACCAAAGAAATCGAAAGGATTTTCCGGACAAAATGTTGAAACTTTCTTGAATGACGCTCCTGATAAGGAGTTTCTCGCCATAAAAGTGAGTATCTTATAGATATTCCATTATAAACTATAAACAGTGTTTTATAACGTGTACGTATACGTACTGTACCTACTCGTCTGATTCCCTTTCTGTTTTGTTACATGTGGCTTTAATATTCAAGGTGTAGCTTGTCGAAAATCACTCAGATCAGTTTCATCACTTTTTGTAAAATTAACTGGCACAAAAACAAAAATTGATCGATCGTTCATCATTCGTGGAGAGTATAAACGAATTCTGGAAAAACACCAGAGCCTGCGTCCTTCTGATATAAAATCTAATAGATTTTTCATTAGGTATCAAAATGGAAAGTGCTCTAAACAGGTTATAGGAAAAAATAAAATATCACAATTTAAAAAATTGCGCCTGTGTATCAAATATAAATATAAATTTGTAATTGACCTTTTTACATTCATGTCATTTTTTAAATTAAACTTATTCATTAATTACTTAAAAGAGTCTCTTATATATTTTCTCATAGAAGGAGATCAAAAGTAGAGTATATAACTCGAGAGCAAAATTTTTTCCTTCAGGCGATGTACTTTGAATCCTACGTTCAGAATTATATTTTAGAATCCCTCGCTATGCTCAGGATTCTATTCTAGAATCCTACGCTTCGCTCTGGATTCAAAATAGCGCCCTCGCCGTAAAAATATTATTTTGCTCCCTTGTCATACAATCCCAAGTTTAGTGTTTTTGTTGCAGCGGGCCAAAATAAATGCAAAGTGACCTCTAAATTCAAACCATCTTCGCTGGGTGAGGTGGGCCTGGTATACTGTGTAGATTTAGCAATTAGCGTGCCCTATTACAGTTTTCTTAGTTATATATCTAGAAAAATGGCAGAAAGCGAAAAGATGGAGCTATAAAAAGCAAAAAACCCTAACACGAAGTAAAACATCATAATGGCCTTATCCAATTCCTATGAGCAATAAGTTAATAAACCTCAGTTTAATCTACTAAAACAACACTCTTCCTCCACCAGGCTAGCAACACTAGAAGGCGAGATCATAATCGACGGTCGCGAGACGTCGAAGCTGGGCCTGCACGAGCTCCGCAGCCAGCTGTCCATCATCCCGCAGGAGCCGGTGCTGTTCTCGGGCACCATGAGACACAACCTCGACCCCTTCGACGAGTATCCCGACCAGGTGCTGTGGCGGGCGTTGGAAGAGGTAATGTGACTCCTATATTTAGTACATTGAAAGGAAGAGAAGATAAATAAGTATGAATGTCGGAGACGTTTTACAAAGACGAACTTTTTCTAGAACATGGATTTGCCATGAAATTACGTCCTCTTGACTGTTATGTTTTGCATTATTTCAATCGTATTTTATTTTTTTACTTTTTACCTACCATCTGACACCAGATCTGAAGATTATATTAATTGTAATAACATCACGGCTGTAATCCCCGCCGGGTTAGGCAGGGGTGTACCTAATAGTACACCTCTGACATTTCGCCAGTGATGTTTAAGTCCCATGTAATACGGGGCGAGCCTATTGCCATCAACTGGACACAAAACCAGATTCCGTGGCTGCTACTAAGAAAACCTAACCTTTTCCGGGTGGAAAAACCTAATAGCAATTTGCCGACCCCGGGAATCGAACCCAAGACCTCATTGTGTACTGACTCGCCATTTTTGTAAACAATTACGTGTTAATTGAATTTGTTATGAGTTGTGGTGGTTTATGTTAGTTTCTGAGATTGATATTTTGCTTAAATTAAAATGAACGGTTGTATTCATTATTAAACATCTTCGCTTCTCTTTCTTAAAAAAGAAACAAAGCTCATTTTCTAAAATGGGTTTCGACTTCATGTTTGTCGTGAAACCTTGTCGTCAAACGCTTTCTATATTTGAACATAAACATTGTTCACCCAGGTGGAACTAAAAGAGGCCGTGAATGAGCTCCCTGCGGGCCTGTCGTCGCGCATGTCGGAGGGCGGCGGGAACTTCTCGGTGGGACAGCGGCAGCTCGTGTGTCTCGCCAGAGCTATCGTCCGCAGGAATCGGTTGCTTGTGCTGGACGAGGCCACCGCGAACGTCGACCCGCAGTGAGTTGATATTTTGTGTTTTGTTTGCTTGCTGCGTGCCACGTCCATGGAGTTTCTAACAGCATAGGACTCATGAGGTTTTAAGCATAAAAAATATTCTATGTCATACCAATGAAATAATTTTTAAAATTAGACCAGAGGACTCCCTAAGATTATCTTTTACAAACGAAGAATTTGACCTCTTTATAAGATAAGCAACGTGAAATCAATCAGGCAATTATGTATTTATCCTCAAAACCATTGCTTGGTATTGAGCACGATTTTTACTCTTCTTAGGCTTATAATAATTTATTTATTATTTCAGGACTGATGCGCTTATACAAACTACAATTAGGAGCAAATTCGCGGAGTGCACCGTGCTCACGATCGCACATCGTCTTAATACTGTCATGGATTCAGATAAGGTAAATAGTAATGAGATTAATATATGTATTCAATAAATAAATAAATATTTTCTAAATAAAAGCCACGTCAGGCATGTTCGTTATTTGCAAGGACTAGCAAAGTAACAAGGCTTCTCCTAAAGATCTTCCTGTCGAGGATTTTCATATTCAAGTAAATTGAGCGTCGACCAGAACCCAGGTGGGTTCTCAATTACTATTGGCTTCAGGCGGCAGGATTACTAGTGAATTCAGATGACCGTTCGATTGTTGCACAAGGAAGAAGCAAGATGAGAGGTGGAACATCATTTGTAAAGATTTCCATACTGAGCAGCCTTGATGTAATAAGTTTCGTTGACCTTTGCTTACCACCAGCTAACTTCCTCGTTACTTACAGGTGTTAGTAATGGACGCAGGCCGCATGGTAGAGTACGACCATCCTCACAACTTACTGCAGAACTCGGACGGCATCCTGCGCGGCATGGTCGACCAGACCGGCAAAGCCATGGCCGAGACGCTGTGCAAAGTTGCGAAACAGGTAAGGGGAGCTACTTAATTCTAATTTAGGTTCAGAGTTGATTGTGACTAGCGTCACTTGGTGTTACAGACTTAGTGCCTTACTTGTTCAGTTTGATCTTTTTACAAATATTTACCAACAGTATCCTTCTGATAATGCATTGCAAGCGCCAAAATAACCATGCAGTACTGCAAATGTTTCATCTAATCTTTTTCGTGAACATCATCTGTGTGGTCAGCTCATACAAAGCAGCAAAATTCTCACTGTCCATTTTAGGGCTACTGAGGTGCTGACAGTTTTGGCTCAGTTGTGAATACAGACACTATGTAAAGTCTGTTTTTTAATCTCATAGACTAAATTGACACATGCAAATGTCAAACTTACAAATAATGATGCCAGCTCTTTTGTGTAGTGTTGTACCTACGATACCGGTTTCTTGAATCGTAACTTTTTATATTTATTAGACGATTAGAAAAAAAAAACAGATGCCATCAGTGTTGTTAGTACACGGTAATATATAAACCCTTTATATATAAACCCTTTTCTCTTACAAAACGGTAGAACTTTTTAAAATCACGGCAATTATTGGAACTTGACGACACCATACAAAAAATTACAATTTTAAAAATAATTATGTTAATACGGCAGTTAGTGCAGTCGCTCCATGTAAAATACTAGTATTCAGCTACATCCGGTTAGACTGGAAGCCGACCACAACATAGTTGGGAAAAGGCTGGGCAGATGACGGCAGTTAGTGTGTGATTTTGAATACGGCAACCCTAAATTTAACAGGAACATCTTTTTATTTCCCTAAAAAAACGATACTACTGATTTTATTTTTTATTGTTAATGTTCACATTTAATGACATTTATTTTGTATTGTGTATTAATTTTATTTGATTATTGTGAATGTGAGGACCATGTGGGTTTTTTTTTTTTTGTTTGTTCGTTTTTTATTTTATCCACGATTGTCTGGCAGTTTGAGTACTATAAGCGACCTACCCAAATGTCCTTTCTTTGGTATTGTTCGTCGTGTCGTTGAGCTCCTTGAGTTATAAGTCGAGCTACACGATAACTGACAAATGCTTGCACTGACTGGACAGGTCCACTCAAATCTGTGTGGTTCTTTCTTCAAGAGACCATCTCAGACACTAATCTGCATAGTCCTCATGTGAGTTAACCAAGATTATGTCTGGACTTAAAAAGAGACTATTACCTCCGAGTTTGTTTCGGCTGTTTCTTTTCAGAGTAGTCAGGTACAAAACACCGGCCCCATCTAGTTTAAAAAAGAGACGTGTAAAAGTGTTTTTAAAAACCTATTTGCAAAATAAACATCATTTATCATTTATTAACGGGGTTTTACGGTAGTGGCACATCACTATTTAAGAATTGCAAAAAACTGGCAACCCACGTAATGTCAGTTTAGCCTCCGAGATTAAAAAACGGACTTTAGCTATTGTATTAAATATTGTTCTTATGTGCCACATTGATTGATAACCGGTACTAAAGCTTTTTTGTCATAGATACTCAATAGGGCATGTAAAAGTGATGTTCTATAATAATAATCTTTGTTCGTGTTTCAGGCCTATGAAGTCAAAATGGGGCAGCTACCGGCGGGCACCTCAGATTGATACAAATTAATATTAATGTTAGGCTATGAATTAATTGTTCCTACAATCAAAATATTGTACAAAGGATCTGGTGATGAGGTGCATGACGGGATGGAGCATGCGATACATCACGGTTATTTCCACATAAGTGAAATGATTATTTTTAATTTGTAAAATATTTATAGTCAACACTTCCGTGACTAAAGGGCTACGGATGAGGAACTAGTTCCGTGCGACGACGCAGGAACATAACTGCATCGGCTTGCGAGAACATATAGAAATATTTCACGGTATTTGCACTCACTACTTTTTATAAAGTTATTCCTCAACAATGAGTTATTATTGAAAACTGTTCCGAGTAAGAAACCATTTGCAGTAATTAGTAATGTGAAACGTTTTTTCCAACATGCAGTTATCGAGGTCCCTTACGAATTAGGACGTAATTGCAGCAGTTAGTGAACTTTAACTCGTCAGTAGTTTAGATAGTAAACTGATTCTGTTCCTCGTCCGTTAGAATCGGAAGTGTTGGCTGAATGTCACAAAATGTATTAGGTATTTTTTATAAATTGAAATAATTTTTAAGAATATGTTTTATTATTATGTGACTTAGCTAATAATTATGTTTTTATAAACGACAAGTGAGATTTACAAGTTTAATTTAGATTATAACAAATTGCATTCAGGTGTGTTCATGGAAAACTGATTAATTTATAAACATGTTTGCATTCAATGCCAAATGTAATCTCGAATACCATTAAAATAGATAGATAATTTAATAAATTACGGTCCAATAACTTTTGAGCTTTAACAATTAGTTACGAGGTGCTATATTTGTATCTTGTACTTAATTAAGTGATCGGTGACTGATGACGTCACGCGTGACGAGCTCTAAACTATGTACTTACTATTCGAAATCAATCTTGTGAAATATATACTATACTTAGATACTTTAAGTATCAATACAGAAGTGCTTAATTTTGAGAACTTATATTTTTATGAATATCACGTAGTTTTATCCAATTATAATTTTAAACGTTATTGTTATTCTTAATTTTGAATGTGATGCAATGAATTAGTGAAAACGTAATGTACGCCAATAAAATGTTATGTAAGTAAGAACTTGTTAAATGTTGGTTTATTGCAACAAAAATAAAACAGTTTTTACGTATCAATAGCAATTGTTTTATTTACATACAACAAGTCAGATAAGAAAATAGATTCCTATTGAAGAACATCTATTCGTTTTGAACCTTCAGCGTCGGTTTAAGTAAACTAAAAACAAACTAAGTAAGAATATTTTTTACGGAATGTATCGTTTAAACTATAATACTAAATGTTTACATTAATCAGTAACCTTCTAATCTTCTTCGTATAACTAAACACATGTAAAAATACTCTAGTTTATAATAATATTTACATCAGTATTACTTACAACAACACACTATTAATAAAAAAAAGTAAAAAAAAAAACTTAAGATCAAAAAGAGCCAGCAGTTACAAAACACACTTAAATCATGTTCTATAGCCTTAACATTGTTTTGGTTTGACATGGTTTTTATAAACTACCGTCTCTTTACATCAACATCCACACTTCGATTATCACAGAACCCTGAATCGTCGCAACACATTCTACACTCCGCTGTTTCCAAACGACATAAATTATTACAATCATAAAAGAAGATAAATTAAGAATTTAATTTTAACTAAACTAAAGGTCGTTGCCGACACAGTCATGAGCAAGCTGACGGTCGACAACACGGAATCCATCCGTTCATAATACTTGAAAGAGAAAAATACACAAACTAAGAGTAAGACAGAAAG
The DNA here is from genome assembly GCA_947578425.1 of Eugnorisma glareosa. NCBI lineage: Eukaryota > Metazoa > Arthropoda > Insecta > Lepidoptera > Noctuidae > Eugnorisma > Eugnorisma glareosa. Next base: position 11,549,284 of record OX387959.1, read on the forward strand.
ATAAATAAAATAAATAGTGGAATACAACCGCAAACTTAAAACAAATTGTCATGATAGCTTTCCATTGGCACAATAGAAATGGAAAACAGAAACGATGTTAAAGTAATCAGACGAAAGAAAGATGCTGAGATCTTAGAAAACTGTATACAGGTTTCATCAAATGGGCTTACGATCTAACTAGCATAGTGTGATATTGGATATTACAAATAGCTAATAACTACTCACAGTCTTCGTACGAATAATAGATTGGCAGCGCGGGGTGTGTGAGACCGTACGGGCAGTTCACGCGCGCACTACGAGAGGAGTGTCCTACTGTCTACTGTCACGCACTGTCACACAGTAGCGCCCGCTGGCGCGGAGCCGGCGCCTACACCAGCGCGGTGAGGCTGCCCGAGCGGGAGTACTTGTTGTCTTCTGTTTCAGTTGGGATTGGCTTTGTCTGTAAGTAATGTAGTGGTGTGTTAATGCTTTGTCTCAATCTGGATCGTATGGTGCATAATACACTGAAACAAAAGAGTTTTGCACCACTTTTAGATACCATACCTACCATGATGAATTCATTGAGACTAAGGCTCAATTTAGATTTCCGCAAAACGGAATAAGTGAGTTTTTTAAATGAAATGGAATTGATTGATGGATTCCGTTTAAGGTGGAAGCGCAACGGCAGCCCGTACTCTGATGGATCCACCTTAAGCTTCTATTCCATTCCTAAGGCTAAGTAAATTGATACTAAAACCAAAACATAATAATATATCTATAAGTCTGTTGCGTCACGTTAGGGTGTAAGATGTTAAATATTAAAATGAGTGCAAAACAGGATACCGGACGAATAAATATTGTACACTAGGTGCAAAAAGCTCAATACCTCTGAATCACCACTTATGAGGTATTGCGCTTTTTCTGTTACACCCTATAGAAATATTGTGTGAGGAGCGCAAATTCACGAGAACCGTGAAGCTTATTAAAAGGTAGTGCAAAACCCGTCCAATCCAGTGTCATTAGTAAGTGCATCGTGTTACCTCAGTAACGTGTACATACATCGTTGAGCGCGGGCGGCAGCGGCAGCGCGAGGCGCAGCGAGGTCCAGAAGGCGCGCTCGTGCACGTGGCGCCACGCCACCAGCCGCGTGCCGCGCAAGGTTGTCACCAGGCTCTCGCCGCCTTCTTTAGCCTCTCGCTTTAACTTGGGCAGGTCCTGGAGAGAGAAATATGAGGTAAGTGGACGCAAACGATGCAAAAGTACATCAGCAGCCATTTTTTTCGCATGGGAGAATAGATAATTGCTTTGATATGGCTAGAAAGGCGGTGATTGTTCAGTTGACGAGAAATAGGGAAGTGTGGAAGAAGAAGACATACTGCCGCGATCACAAATGAATAGGGATGGACGCAGGAGAATGATGTTGATGATCTGTGGTATTAACTATAAAAAATGCTATGCGTAAACCCGTGTTCAAATACATAAAGCGACAACAAAACGACTTCATTGATATTATTGCTCAGGTGGAATTTCAACTGTCGGTGCTGAGCGGACCGGTGAGAACCCAACATTACTTTTGACGCACTCATTTATATGTTGCGTAATAGTGGTGAAAACGGGCATTTATGTAATGACGTTTCAGACATAATACTAATTTGGCTGAACAGGTCCTTTTAATAATAGGTATGTATTTCATTAAATTCTACAAGTTAAATTACTTGTAGAACACAACAAAAATTGTACTTGAGTGAGTTTCCGACCGACATATCAATATGAGGCGCAAAATTGTTTCAAGTCAATTAAAAATCGATAAAACAAATACCAGGAAAAAACGTCTAATTAGAACGTACAGACAAGTCAAATATGCAGTAACATCTGCCTCAAGAAATGTGTCATGCGAATAAATACTTCTTACGCATCGCGCCTTCTTTGTTGCAATATATTTATGTCGGGATTACCTTCTTTATATTTATAGACGATTAATGTCGGGGAAAACATTTTTTTTCTATTACCATAATTTACCTTGTGGCGTAAATGATGATGTCAATGGGTAAAGTTCTAGGAAGGATTCGTTACTCTTACCCACATAATGATTCGCTTGAACAATTTCTCGTGAATTCGTTCCCAGCAAGCTTCAATGTAACCCCGTGAGACCATAACAATCCAGAAACCGAATTTCTATGTTTGCTTAATGTTTCTGTTTTTTTTTTGTTCTAGGATTCGCCGTTTTCCTCACAATGTTATCCTTCACGTTTTGAGAACAGAGATAATGATTTATCTAAGTTACACAAAGTAAAATGCTTGCGTAGGTTAGAACTTCGACCTAAAACTCCTAATTCGCGGCCGTTATTACTCGGTCACACAATTCTGTCTCTTACTTGTTCCAGTCTTTTAGGTTGGAATAAAATTCGTGCCACTATCTTCAGTCTTCACCATGGTCAGTGGTCACCACATATTAACACAAAGTATAGTTCACAAACCTGTAGTAAAACAACGACGGGTGGCAGCGGGAGCGCTCTTAGCTGCCGGAGCGCAGTGAGTAGCTGCTGAGGAGAGTGTTGCGCGGGCGACAGCACGGCGACCAGCGAGCGACACCGGGACGCCTCGCCGACTAGTTCGCTGTACCCTGAAGACGATAACACATGGAAGATATAGAAATTGAACAATTAAAAAACATCGTGCTGTGTGCCTATATGATGGACATAGGAACGCAGAAATTGATAAATAGAACTCAACCAAATTTAATTTGAAACATCATTTTGTATGGTGGATGAGTTAGATTCGCCAATTATGGATATAAATAATGAAGTGCCATGCAATAGGGGGCGAGCATATTCGCCAGACACAAACTCAGGCTCCGAGCTTTTGCAGCTGGGATAATAGTTTCAAATATTTATTTTTAGTTTTTTCGCGACTTATAAAATTCAAATAGTTTCATTTATGGGTCCTCAGAACATTAAGAATTGTTCATTTCAAAATATAGAAGTAATGTTTCAATGTATAGTATAGATCAAAGCAGATGGCGTTCTGTAGTTTGTGCCTAACCCCATGGGAACAAAGCGTGAGCATATGTATGTAATTTTTTAATGTACCCTTCTCTACAAGGTCAAGTTTAATTAGCTAGCAACAAAAGTAATTAATTCCTTGCTTAATTAAAAAGGTCGTTGTTTAAAAATAGTTGTGAGTATAGTAATTTAATCGATAGGGCGACCGAGCTCTGCTCGGATGAAAATAGAGAAACCGAATTTTCCTAGATATGAGACCTAACTAGATCGATTTTTCACACCCACAAACCGTTTTCGAGAACGTGATTGCTAATATTTACAAATATTGCTAATTTTTTTATAGTATAGAATAAATATTCCATAGAAAAAGTACAGTTAAAACTGTTAAAAGGAAAAAGAAAATTAATAATGTCTAAAGAAACGTTCCTAGTAAATAAGCCGCGTTTTCCCGACTGTGGAAGTTGAAGGAAAATCTTGACGCACAAGTTCATAATAATTACGGATTTCTAGTAAGTCACCCACGCGCGTCTGAATTACCGTTTCTCTGAATTTGCCGCCAAGTAGCACTCGTTAGAAATATTGTTTTATTGGAACTTTGTTTTCATCGATATCCAATAAACGTGTAGTACTTATGAGTGGTACTTATTGTTTCCATGTTTGTTGAACTTTATCCTTGCTATAATTTTCCAGACGGTTTGTGTATGTATTTCGAAATATTTTTGAAGAATTACACGTAACTGGAATGTTGAATGTTTATACAGTTAGTAACGTTTCACTGCTTAGTTGAAGCAAACAAGATTTTTTAATGTTTCTGTAAATTTTAACTTCTTTTTCGCGCTTTACGATAAAAAGTATTAGACCACTGTAAACACAAGTTTTTATTACTGTTTACAGACAGACACGAGGTTAAATTCTGAACTTAAACTAACAAGTGTTGTAATTATGATGTTTTCTGGCTAACTTTTCTGTCTATCCATCATATTGTCCATTCTAGCGGGCAAAACCGTCCATATAATCAAAAAACACGCTTGTAATCACAGAAGGGTTATGTAGAGGTGTACCTAATAGTACAGCCACATTTCGTCAGTTATATTTAACTCCCATGTAATAGGGAGCGAGTCTATTGCCATCAACCGGGCACAAATCCAGACTCCGTGGCTGCTACTGAGAAGTTCTGGTGGAAAAACACAATAAAACTTTGCCCGACTGGGAATCGCAGCCAGGACCTCATGCTCAGCAGTCGCGACCACTGGACCAACGAGGCAGTCCCCATATAATCATCAGATTGATGGGAACTATGGCGGCTCATCAAAAAAATGCGAAAATTTGTAAGGATGGTTGAATAGACGTTTGTTACTTCTTCATTCAAAACGAACTTCAACGGATTTGGATGATATTTGGAACACAAATAGCTTATAACCTGGATTAACACATGGGATACTTTTAATCCCGGTGGCACAATTCCATGGGACAGTTACCGAACGCCACGCGGGCGAAGCCGCGGGCACAAGCTAGTAATAAATGATGGTAGGTATACTCACAAGTATCAGGCTGCGTGGAGAGTGGGACGGCGTGCACCCTGTACTTGTACTTGAGCGCGAGCGTGGGCAGCAGGGCGCCGCGGACGAGCTCCCCGTCCACCGCCGTCCAACACACTAGCACGTCGAACTCCTTCTCCAATACTGTGGACAAAACATTCATCGTTAGCTTCTATGATAAAATTAAGCTTAGAGTCGGTGCTAATAAAATAACGGTTATTTTTTTACGGATGGGAAATCATCGAATGACCCCTCCCACTCTGGGCGGAGCGGCAGGGAGTGTCAGACTTGTACAGACTACTCGTAAAACCCATCCATGTTCCTTCTTTTGCCCTTTGTGTTCCAGGGCCGCGGTGTCTCTTTCGAACAGTCCCGCAACCCTGGCAGGAAGAAAATGGATCGCTTGTTTTACTCATGTTTACGTCGAACTTACTCTAGCTAAGTAGGTACAGTCGCCAGCGCATAAAGTTAAACTGTCAAATTTCTCCAAATGCTTTTAAACCATAAAATGTTGACGGTTAAGTTCCAAATCGAATGATAAAATTTGACAGTTTGTAACTTGATGCGCTAGCGACTGTATAGTAGAATTTGATACGAGAAGTGAAAGTTCACAGTTGTAAGAAATGCTCTAACATCGCATGTACCATGCACATGACAGTCTAAAATCATTTAAGTACGTGTGGAAGGTTACTGATATTAGCTCATGTATATTATATCAGGGCATGATTAAAAGCTCTGAAGCCAATTTTGCCAGTCGATACACAGTCATTTCGACTTTATTATTGCCCATAGAAACAAGCTCGTCATAAACACTAAAAAACAGGATATTTCGCCGGCAGAATTAGGCTAATCTATACTACTATTATAAAGAAGCAAATTATTTTGTAAGTTTGTATTTAGGGGGTAATCTCTGGTTCTACTGAACCGATTTTGAAAATTCTTTCATTAATGGAGGTACATTATCCCCGAGTGCCATAGGCTATATTTAAAACGTACCCGTGGAATAATTTCCGACAAAAACGCGATCGAAGCCGCGGGCAACAGCTAGTTCATGTATAACTTGATAACATCATTGTAAACTATGATAACAAATTTTCGTATCCTTTTTTCCTTACTTTTGTTTTATTATAGTCAAACAGCTAAAATATTTACTACTGCTAGCATATCTTTATCTGTCTTTGTAAAGTGTATCATTAGGATGTTATTTGCATAAGTCACAAATACTTACAATTCCACCCATATTTTCACGACGTTCAACAAATGTTCAAATGCACATCTGACTTAGCAACTAATGCACGTTTGCACCACCACTAGGCATCACCTATAAATTAATGCCTTAATAAGAGCGCTGTGTAGGATTCCCAACTTTCGGTTGAACACTGACAGTTGAAATTACACCAGTGAAATGATATTTAGCCAATTATTTAGGTATCGTTTACTTTTAGTGAAAACGTATACGCGTATGTGCATTCGTTTTTGTGTATTTTTTATTACAGATCTTTTTGACCGTTTTTTGTTCTGTCAACTAAAGTAACAAGTACGTCTGTCTATGGCGAATTAAATGGTCTGTACTAAAGAAAAATACTAAGAATTTGAAGTCGATCAAGACTGTTTTTTCAACGCAATGGATATGATGTCATCGTCATAAATATTTGTCTTACTGACGCACGTATATAATTGTACGTAGATAATCGTGGCATTTAATTTTGACAATCATACGAATGCTAGCTTAATAACTGTAGTATATATATTTTTATGTTAGCTAAGGCATGGTTTAAATTACAAATGTTCCGGACCGCCATCCTGATCGAAAGAGGAGGGCAGATTGAAGTAAGTCTACAATCCATGGCTTTTCAGGCAAAGGCCTATAAAATGTAGTATTGATCAGAGGTTACAGCTGCCTGCAACTTCAAAGTTTGTATTTAGATATTAGATTTCATTACATAGCCCCATACAACAATAGTCTGTTACTTACTTAGGGGCATAATAGCGTAGATTACATGTAACCGACTTTAAAAATAAGGTTTTTAATTCGCGTCGACTTCAAAACAGGAGTGTTTTTTAGAAGTAATTTGCATGTTTGTTTTGTACAAATTCGGGTCACTATATATTTACCAACACAAGTACTAAAAAGGCCGAGCAAAAAAGGTATCGTGCAATAAATTACTTCAAATGACGTAGTTACTGACCTCGTGCCCTCCTGGCGGTGGGCTGGGCCCTCGCCCTCGCGTGTCTCGCCGCGAGCAGTAGCCTCGGGGTGCACCGTCGATGGAGGGCTGCGGCTGAGACGAGCGCTAGGGCTCCTGCGGCCGCGCCTAGGGCGAGTGCCCGCCACGGGACGGCGCCACTGCCGCACCATGATGAGTTTGAACCGTCGTCTGGTCCACCGTCTGCGTGAAGAAAAAGTTATATTAGAGTTAGGTATATTGTGATTGTATGAAAGAAATGATAACGAAATGCAAATAAAAAGATAAGTTCGAGTTTTTTAGGAATTATGGAATCTAGTGTATCTTCATGTAGTCTATCATCATGGGAAACGTTCTTTTGTGAATGTTAAAGTATACATCGTGCTTGAAAGACAGTATACGGGTGTGTCGCGCATGATGCGACGTATATTGCAAATGTATATTTAAACAACTATGAAAATAGCAAAATCGTGCATCGGCTATTAGGCACACCGGTGGACACCTGAATTATCTGAATGGCTATTATAATAACATTGATTAGCAGTTCAATGATGACGAAGAGATTCTAATACGCAATAAAAATGTTCGAGGATTTATACAAAATTGTACCAAAAATAACAACATCAAAACCTATATTATTTTAGACTGCTCTTAATTCGAAATCGATTTTAAATTACCAAGACCTGGCGATCTAACTAAATGTGACAGTGAATTGGTGTTCGTTTTTCACAACTTTAATGTATTTCGATAAAACACTTAGACTGACTTAGACTAAGACCTGGGTTTGCCAACGGGTTCTTTTTATATAGGTAATTCCCCACCTCCACGCGATTGAATTTAAGCTGCGGGCAATAGCTAGTCGGACAATACAGGATGAAAGGGACGCTGAAACGGTTACTCCGTATTCTGTACATCATTCTGAACTCTATAATAACTGCTGTTCTATACATTTAACCGTTAAATTTCCGATGTAGAATATATATCTCCCCGGTTCGAAATGATGCACTGAACACGTGGTATTCGTTTATGCGTCAATGTCCACCCTGTATAACAGCGATGCGATATTGTTACATCGCGCAATGTTATGACTAGACGCTGTACTATCAAGACATCCACACTGGCTGCCTACGCACTGTTTGTGCACACTTAGGGTTAAGTTACATAGTACATACAAACATATAGGTGCTTACATAATGGAATACTTCATTACTATGCGAGGTCAGAATACGTAATGTTTATTTCACTAACATTTCAGGAAGTAAGTAACATGAGGATAACACCTCCCTCTAATTCAACAGCCTTATTGGTGAACTTAAAAATAATTCCGGGATTTTATAGGGAGGTATTATCCACATGTTACTTACTTACTTGAAGTTCAGGCAAGTAAACTCTACTTATGATAAATGATGTTTATTTTGCAAATAGGTTTTTTAAACACTTTTACACGTCTCTTTTTTTTAAACTAGATGGGGCCGGTGTTTCGTACCTGACTACTCTGAGAAGAAACAGCCGAAACAAACTCAGAGGTCATAGTCTCTTTTAAAGTCCAGACATAATCTTGGTTAACTCACATGAGGACTATGCAGATTAGTGTCTGAGATGGTCTTAGCCTGATCCTTGATATTATGAATAACTTTTACTGTGGGACCAACACTAAAATCGCGATAAAAACGCACCGTTCAGTACTGTGATCACAGTGCGCCTAATATTACCAGCCTATTACTGTCTCACTAATGGGCAAAGGCCTCTTCTAAAACTAAAAAGGCACGAGCATTGATCACCAACACGACGGGCCAGGTTTCCTCACGATGTTTTCCTTCACCGATGTCAGTGATGTCCAAGATAAATTTAGAAAGTACGTATGAATTGAAAAAGTCACATTGGTATTTGCCGGGTTTTGTACCCACAACTTCGTGCATGACTGCATGAGAGGCGAGACCTTAACCTCTGTGCCATCACGACTATTCACCTACATCGTAACAATGTACAACAGCTGACTGGCGGTATCAAAGTTGGTCCCATAATATTTTTTTTTCATAATGATGAGTCACCAGCTATACAATTATACATAACTAAATGAGTTCGTATAACTCAGCCTTCTAGACCTACCACAATCATGACTCAAAAATAAATACATAATACCATAATAATTACAGTTGTCGACCGTAGTCGGTACATTTTATTACTTATAATATTATAATCATGTGTCCATCTATTTACGTCGTATATTGCAAGTTGCAACATCTACAAAGGAAAATGGGAAAACATTTTGTTTACCCCGACCTACATGAACATAATACCTACTTAATCTACGTCATTATATCATGCTTACATGTTTCAGAGAATGGAGAAATCCGGCTATATTATGGTAACACTTTGACGTTGCGTTGGCTAAGCGTAGTAAGGAGTTTCAATAGCATAAGGAGGTGGCTTACACTGGCTTTGTGCGGCTTCCGTTAAGTCTAGTCCCATGAGAACCCTGGTGATGATGTAAAATCCAAAAACATTAACCCTAAAGTAGGACTCCAAGCTTAGCAGTCTCACTTGCGATAGACTAAACAGGTTGGCCCCATTGTTGTTGTATTACTTATTGAGTAACCTATGGTGTATTCGTTTGCTGCCGTTGGGCAAACAAACAAACAATCGGCCAGAATTTAGGAATCTTCACTTTCTTTCTCCAATGGCCGATTTCCTCAATTCTGGCCGGTAGAGAAAATCGGCCGTTTACAATATTTACATTTTCTAAGAAAAGTGGAGATTTTTAAGGTTTGCGCAAACCAGTACGGACAAAATGTGGACACCGGACTCTCACAGATACTATGCTGAAGTATCTGTCAGTGTCCGGTCTTCTTTTTCGTTTATTTAGGGCCTAACCTGGTGTCAGAGATTTTATGCCGCCCATGGGCTTCTGACTTGGCTTTACATGCCGTCGAGAAATCTCTCAGACTTGCTGTTTTCCTCACGATGTTTTCCTTCATCGGAGCAAGTGATAATTATACGATACGCAAATGAAACCGAAAAATCAGAAACGTCCGGTATCCGCTGCCAATTCGTTTGTCTAAACCGGTTTGAACTGATTCATTAATCTGTACTGCATTGTTTATAACTGTATGTGGAGATCGTATGACTATGACTAATATGTATATTTACCTTATAACGCCTAAATACCATAATCGACGCAAGACACATAAACAGACAAACAAGGATATACTCACATCTGTAGTGAACCGTGACGTAGTTCTTCGACACGACGTCATTGCTATGCACGACGCACACATACGCGCCGTAGTCTTGCGCAGACACGCGGTCCACGGTCAGGTACGACCCGATGATGTCTTCTACATCCTCCCTGCAATCATTACATCATAACTATAACATCAAGCCTGTAAATCCTTGAAAGTTAGGCAGAGATGTATTTTTAAAGTTCCAGTTGGTTTGACCGCACCTTTAGTACGTCCTCATTTTGCCAGTTATGCTTAAGCTCGACTTATAGAGACTTTATAGAGGGCGAGTTTATTGCATCAACCAGCCCCAAATTGTCACTGCAGGCTGTTTATAATTCCTGGTGCAAATCCAATAACACTTTACACAACCTGGGAATCGAACCCACGACCTCATGCTCAACAGTAGCGTGTCCCATGTGCCCAATAAACAAAAGAAGCAGTCCCTGCGATCAATAATTCAATAGTAATACTACTTCCTTATTGGCTGACAGGAAGCGTTGACTAAGTATGGTAAAGGCCTAATGTGAGCTGGCGGCGATGAGGTTTGAAAACGTAATTCTATTATTCTAGGAGTCCGTCCGGCATTAACGACTTTTTGGACTCTCGTCTGAATACTGTCCAACTTTTTCGATTAAAAAACATAAATATAAAATCACACCTGTAATCCCCGAAGGGCTAGGCAGAGGTGTATCTAATAGTACACTCACATTTCACTAGTTACGTTAAAGTCTCTTGTAATAGGTGGCAAGGCTATTGCGATCAACCGGGCACAAATCCAGACTCCGTGGCTGCTACTGAGAATTCCTGATGGAAAAACCCAATAGCGCTTTGCCCGACCCGGGAATCGAACCAAAAAATCTCATGCTCAGCAGACAAACTAGGCTACGTGCGGCGAGGCAACGGCGATAAAAGGATTTTTGTTTTATAAATGTTAATACCGAATAGAACACGTACAACGGTCCACTTTAAGGACTACTCGTAAGTGCGGAAACCAAACCCTTAACATAGAACATACCGAATAGAATACACTAAACAAAGTACAGAAAAAGAAAAAGAATTCAGAAAAGCAATCTATTCCTTTTGAAATAATTATCCAGTTTGTTTTTTTTTCTTCAGAAAAGATGACCTTCACCAAACCCTATCTAGGAGGTAAAGAAAAACATTGCAGTCTGTTGGAAATTTAATTTAAAATATAATGTAACTTTTGGACAAGTATTTATTAAGCTGGCTAACAATAACTTAATGTAAACCTAACCCTCGGTAGAGTAGAAAAGGTTAATTTATGCGAAATAGAGATTTACATTTATTATTATAAGCAATGTTGTTTTCCCTTATAAACTTACCGTTCAAAATTGAATAAAGCTTTTTTGTACAAATTAAGTTAGATACAACAACTGGTTTGTAAATAATTTGTGGAAATTTTAAGACGGTCATTGAAATCGTTTGCCGTCATAAAGATCATTATAGCTTTTGTGATCCTTATGTGGTTTAATGGAATTTTATTGGAATCTGTATAAAATATGGATCGCTACATGCGGATTATTTAAAGATTATCAAGTCTTCGTCGCATGAGGTCCTGGGATTGATTCCCGTCAGGCAAATTGTTATTTCACCATGAGGTCCTGGGTTCGATTTCAGGGTCGTGCAAAGTAGCATCCACGGAGTTTGGATTTGTGCCCAGTTGATGGCAATAGGCTCACTCTACACTCACTCTGTCCTATTACATGGGACTTAAACAAGACCAGGGGCGTGCCGTCCATAGAGGCAATTAGGCCTAGCCTACCCTACCATTCCTACCAACAACGCAACAAATGCATTTATTATAACTATATTAATCAAAAATTAAAAAATAAAACGCCTGTTATAATACTTAAAGCAACTTGTCGCGGCCGTGTGTGTATTACGACGCTCGCTCCCGGCCGTCTAGGCAAGGCCCCAGCCGGCCTAATTTCCATTGATAAATTTAAGCACACTGATAAGTATTTTCGTGTATATACACGGAAATACGAACGGCACACATAGTAAATAGGGGCGTAAACTCCTGCGAGTGTAGCTGGCTAGCTGGCCACTGATTGGCTGCCCCACAAAGTATTATCCGGCTAAAACGGTATGCGGTGATGCAATTATATTTGGTAGTGTTTTTTTCATTGACAAAATAACAATTGTATTTTTCTTAGAAGCCATATTTGTTTCATGTGACAAGCAAAATTTATTTCGTGATCTTGAATGTTTTGATTATTATAATATCTGACGGTTGTAATTCGTTTTGAAACGTACAGTAGTGTAAATATTATTTGTTGTATTTGTTTATTTACTTAGAAATGGTGTTCTGTTGTGAAGTTTGCGCTGATAATGTGTTTGTCAGAAGTTAAAAACAATAAGTATTCACGATTGTTTGATGTTAAGATTCAAGTTGTGTCTAAAGGAAAATGTGTAGATACCCGAATTACGAGAATTAACCCAAAATTCATCTCGTACTCGGTATTTCAAATGAATCTTTCTTCTGTTTGCATTGTCAGAAAATCGTGATTTGAACCTTGATTAATGTGGTGAGTTCTTGTATTTATAACTTTGGTTTTTACAGGCTTATTTTCAATGTTTGTTTTTCAAATATTCCGGTCAGACGCTCAAAATTGGGTACGGAACGAAAACTAAACTATTTTTTTTTGTTTACAGCGCCCTCTGTTTTATTTTTTAGGTTTTTTTGTAACGAAGCGACATCCTTCGTTCTTGTATTGACAGAATACCATTGAAATTCCTTATATTTAAGCTAGATGGCGTTGTTTTCTCATACGCTTACTAAAAAGACGATGAAGAAGACTAGAAGACAGATGCGGGGGCCTGGGAGGGTTAGTGAATATATCAATAGATGTGACTACTTTGAGGGTCATCCTAAGTAGAGCGACGCTGTGATGTTGCGAGTTTTTTTGTTTTTGCTTGGCCTGCCCGCCTTCGGGAAGCACTGCACGCCACTGAATAAGACCATGACCCATATAAGTGTTTAAGTGTATAAGTGTAGTGTGTAGTGTATAAGTGTTTTTCAAACGGTGTCTGTCGTTAGTTGTAACAATGTGCGGTTATCAGCTAAAATTGTGTTATCTCACAGATCGATCTTAGTGTTTAGTGTGTATATGCCTACGAATTGTGCGGAGAACTTAAGTGAATTTACCGAGTGCTTGAGCCGGATTAATGCCATTATTGAGGAACAACAGGTAGAAGCTTGCTTTATTCTAGGTGACTTTAATGCCCACTCGGGTGAATTGTTTGGTAATGAGTTGCAACAATTTTGTTTAGAGCAAAACTGGAAATGTGCTGACGAACAGTTGTTAGGTACTAATTCGGATACTTTCACTTTCATTAGTGAAGCCCATGATTGTAAAAGATGGCTTGACCACTGTGTGGTCACTGAGTCCGCTTGCAGTACAATTGTTACTGTGAGTGTGAAGTACGATATGTTGTGGTCTGACCATTTCCCTTTGGTCGTTCGTTGTAATTTTAATGTAATTAAACCTAAAACTTTTTTGAGACAGGTCAGGGAGAATAAAGTCATATGGGGACACAGACATGTAGAACAATTAGTTAAATATAATAAATTGTGCAATGACAAATTGAAGCTCGTTGATTTTCCGGATCAGTTCCGTCTTTGTGCTGACAGTAGTTGTCATGATTTGGAACATCGTGCTATTATTGATAATATGTATCATTGCATTATTTCTATTTTGAGTGATGCGGCGTCCCATAGTTATGAGAAACCTCGCTGTAACAGAAAGGGGGGCTATGTTAGGGGATGGAATAAGCATGTTAGTGGATCGCACAGGGAAGCTAGACTTAGGTTTCAGTTGTGGCTGGAAGCCGGTAAACCGTTGGGTGGCCAGCTTTATAAAAATATGGTGCAATCAAGAAAGGAATTTAAGTCTAAATTGAAATGGTGCCAAGATAATCAGGAACAAATAGTGATGGATAAGATAGCCTGTCTTCACAGTGATAATAACTTTAAGAACTTCTGGAAGAGTACAAACAGCTTAAACCATGGGTCTAGCTTTCCTGAGAGCGTTGACGGTCTTACTGATACTGCGGAGATCTCGAACCTGTTCAAAGATTTGTTTACTGTGAAATCACCACTGGGCCCTTCGTGTGGCGAGAGTGAACTTGACCAGCTTCTGACACAAAATTTTACAATCAGGTACTCAGCAAACGAAGTAAAAAACGTCATAGTACGCATGAAGCGAGGAAAGTCCCCGGGGCACGACGGGCTCAGTGTGGAACACCTAAAGCACGCGGGTATTCACTTGCCCCGTGTTTTGGCTTTGTTTTTTAACTGTTGTTTGTCGCACGCTTATCTGCCACGGGAGATGATGAAAACTATTGTCGTCCCGATTGTAAAAAACAGGACTAGTGACATATCAGATAAAGGGAACTATAGGCCAATCTCTTTAGCCACAATTGTAGCTAAAGTATTTGACTCTCTGTTGAATAAAGTTTTGAAAAACTACATAAAATTGCATGATGCTCAACATGGTTTTAGAGAGGGCCTATCTACTGAAACTGCAGTTCTATGTCTGAAAAAGACTGTCAATTATTATACAGGCAATCAAACTCCTGTTTTTGCATGTTTCTTAGATATGTCAAAAGCATTTGACATGGTGTCTTATGACAAGTTGTGGTCTAAGCTCTGTGGCGCGAATGTACCTGGTGAGGTGATAAAAATTTTCAAATATTGGTACTCCCATCAACTAAATTGTGTAAGGTGGGCAAATGTACTTTCGGATGAGTACGTGATGGAATGTGGAGTTAGGCAGGGTGGGTTAACCTCCCCTACTTTGTTTAATTTATACATAAATGACCTCATTGTCGAGCTCAGCAGTTTACATGCTGGATGCTATGTCGATGGGGTTGCTTTTAATAATATTAGCTACGCTGATGACATGGCGTTGCTGAACCCGTCAATGGCAGGTCTCAGGAAGTTAATAAGAGTCTGTGAAAGTTACGCTGAGGGACACGGTTTGAGGTACAATTCGGTCAAGAGTGAGTTGCTGATCTTTAAGGCGGCTAACAAGGTCACAGAGAGCTACCCAACTGTCTCGTTGAGTGGTTGTGTCTTGAACCGTGTTCGTCAGTTTAAATATCTAGGGCATATTGTTACGGAGGATTTGAAGGACAATCTAGATGTGGACCGGGAGCGCAGAGCATTGTCGGTGAGATGTAATATGCTGATCCGAAGGTTCTCACGCTGCACGGGTTCAGTTAAAATAACTCTTTTCCAAGCATACTGTCAAGTATTTTACACCTGTAGCCTCTGGACTAGCTTTACACAAAAGGCCGTTAATGCTCTTCGCGTCCAGTACAACAATGCATTCAGGATGCTGTTGGGGCTGCCACGTTTCTGTAGTGCCTCTGGGATGTTCGCGGACGCCCAGACTGACAGCTTCGCTGCGATCAGACGCAAGCGAGCAGCGTCCTTGTTGCGTAGGGTGCGTGCCAGTACCAACAGTCACCTGAGTGTAATTGCCAACAAACTGGATTGTCCTATTATCTGGTATCTAAGTCAGCTACATGCTCCTGTAAATATAGTTAATGTCTACTAACATAGTTGTTAAGTTTTAATGTTACTAATATCGTTGTATTTGTGCTGTACGCTAACATAGTTTTTAAGTGAATATGTACTAACGTAAATTTATGGGGTTTATTCTGAAATAAAGAGATTATTATTATTATTATTATAACTTGAAATGTAGTAACAGCAGCAGCAGACAGTTGTTGTTTGTGTAGTGACATTGAGCGAACTTCAAGTTCCAATGTTCGGCTTAGCGCTTAAACTTGGAGATCTAACAGACGCTTAATATGACGCGGTTACGATTACGACATTACGAACTTTCAATATCGATGTGGATTTAGTCCTGGTTATTTTCATCACGATATACATTTAATTTAGAAGATTACGTCAATGACCATTTTCCGGCGGTATTGTAACAGTACTTTATCGACAGGGAGCGTCCGTCAGAACATTCTGTTCGGCCAGGCGATGGACCGGCCGCGGTACAACACAGTGGTGCGACGCTGCGCCCTCGACAGAGACTTCGCTCTGTTCCCGCATGGCGACAAGACTATCGTCGGCGAGAGGGGCGTCAGTCTCAGTGGAGGTAAGCACATAACAGTGTAGACTATAGAGAAGTTCTAGAATAAAAAACTGGACTAGGCTTCACATTTCTTGAGTTAATGTAAACAGTCGTGATCTAGTTTCTAAACTTTCATGGTCACTAACGTTATCATTAACACTAGAAACGGGTTATCCGTGATCATGGTGCTTGCAACAGCCTCAAAATATCGGGAACTTAAAACCAACAAAAGACATGGTAAATATTCCATATAGATGTCCATATGTATGGTGTGATTTCTAGTGTTAATGATAGTCTTGATCAAATTAAACATTAACATTAATTTCCTCATTCTCAGGTCAACGCGCCCGCATATCCCTCGCCCGCTCCGTGTACAAGCGCGCCGACATCTACCTGCTAGACGATCCGCTATCTGCAGTGGACGCACACGTCGGACGGCACCTGTTCGAGTCGTGCCTCATCGGCTACCTGCGCAACACCACCCGGATCCTCGTCACTCATCAGCTGCAGTTCCTTAGAGACGTCGACCAGGTAAGAACGCGAAACCACGGTCTACATGTGCAAAGATAACTGAGGTACAGCCTAGTTCTGAGTAGATGATTCCAAGAGTGGAGTTGACCGAACCGGTACGTGCTAAATGAATTGCTTTTTTTTGTAAGAAACAGCTTTTTTTCAAAAAAAAATACTTAGTATATTAATCGTGTGTATATATATGTATACTCTAAAACTACTTCCAGAGTGCGGGTTTGATAGGTCTTTTTTTATAATCATTTGTATTTTTTATTTCACATGTGAAAAATAAACGATTTTTCTTTCTTTCTTTTTCTTTCTTTGTAAAACCATCCATTTACTTACCTCTATTAAATTTTTAAAAGTACAAGTCTACTTTTATCCTTTAATTTTAATAGGATCAAGTAGATTTGTTACAGTTTAATACTTCTTAGTATTTAAAAAAAAAGCTGTTTCATACAAAAAAAAGCAATTCATATAGCACGAACCGGTTCGGTCAACTCCACTCTTGCAATCAACTCCTCAAGGCCAGCTCTCTTAAACTTGCTAACTCTGCAATATCGAAACTGAAACTCAAAACATTCTTTCTCCAGATCATAATTCTAAAGAACGGTGCGATAGCCGCGGCAGGTAACTTCGACACTCTCAGCGCGTCTGGTCTGGACTTCGCCACCCTGCTGGCGCGGGACCCGGAGGAAGAGAAGCCCGTTCCGGACCCCAACGCCTCCGAGGCAGACACAGAGTCCATGCTACAGGGCAGCTTCCGGAAACGACAGATGAGCATACACTCGGTAAGCATTACATATGAAAAAAGGTTGATCATTGGGTCTAATCATTGGCTTCAGCATAGCTAAAACAAATACATGTTTAGGTAGAATAAAATAACCGTGTAGGAGCGAAACACGTGATTTCCTTTTAACGTACGCACGGGAATGTACGCCCTGCCAGGGTTGCGGGACTGTTCGAAAGAGATACCGCGGCCCTGGAACACAAAGGGCAAAGGAAGGACCATGGATGGGTTTTAGTCAGTAAAAGTCTGACACTCCCTCCTGCTCAGCCCAGGGCGGGAGGGTTTATTTGATGATTTCCCATCGGTAAAAAAAAAAAGCGTAAAGTTGATGGCGCAGAAACAATTTACTATCGCTCCTAACCAGTTTGACTTATGAGAACAAGTCAAACTGGTGTTTGACCCAAGCAGGACAAAGCGAAAACAGAGTTTTCAATATTGTCTATGGTCCTGCGCCGCAAACGAAGTTCCAATCCAGACTGCTTTAGTTCGACCAAATGCGCGAAAGTTTCGGCATTTTAGGGAGTTTTTAACCTGTATAAAATATTATCTTCGTTCTAGGTGAGTTCTGTGGACAACTTAACTGCGACGGCACCTCCTGCCGGCGAAGCAGAGACCAGAAGCCAAGGCGCAGTGGGCTGCAAGGTGTACGGCGCGTACCTAGGAGCGGCCGGGAACGCGTGCCTCGTACTGCTGATGTTACTGGTCGCCACGCTCGCGCAGCTACTCGGCTCTGCATCCGACTGGTGGACGAGTTATTGGTGAGTGTATACCACTATAGCGGACACAATCAACAAGTTTCAAAAAGAACGCTGGCGACATTTATGACGCAAATGAAGAATTGTAATCAAAATTCTGCATCGCGATATTAGAGTTCTTTACGAGTTAAGAAGCCAACCAGACACAACACCCGTCTGGCCGGACGATCCCCCCTACTCGTCAGAAAGTTTACGGTGCGCACCTATTATGTATTTAGACTGCCTCAAGTGGTACGGCCATCCCGCAATAGTAGATTATATAACAAGTGGAAAAAAAGCGAATTTAATACGAGGGACTAAGTTGGATCCCGAGAGCAGCGAAGGATTCTAGAGCAGAATCCCGAGCGTAGCAAAAGATTCTAATCTAGGAAGCGTTATAGTCGAAACTCCCGTATTACCCACCCATACTAACTGGGTTCTGTTCTGGATCAGATAAGCAGTCGCTCCATGTAAAATACTGATATAAAGCTGCATCAGATTATACTGGAAGCCGACCCCAATAAAGTTGGGATAAGTCTAGGCAGATGAGTATTTATCACATTTTTAATTATATACACAACGAGTGTAACAAAACCCAAAAAAGCTGTATTGGTAAACAAGTCCTATTCTTACCAACGACACACTCTCCCTGTTCCTTTCTCCAGTAATTTTAATACCTCATTTCAGGGTAATTCTAGAAGAAGCACACCCTATCCAGCGTTCGTCGGACATACCGCTGAGTGAGAGGAACGGCACGTACGCGCTGCAGACGGTCAACAACTACACCGGCGTACTTATGGAGGACACGTACTTCGAGACCGCGGGCATCAGCCGATACGACTGCATCTATATTTATTCCGGTGAGATTTTGTTTTTTAAAGGGTCATTTTACCATTGATTTTGCATTATGGTAATCCTTGTTGTCCTTGCTATAAGGTTGCTTTCAGAAGTAAAATTACTATTTTGTTGAGCCGTAAGCGGCAGTAAGTTTATATAACATTCAGCGATGTTTATCCACATAGAGCGGTTTTGATACAATAAAATTGGACACTCTTGAAAATGGCAGATATTCATGACTGCTGTAATTTTGTTGCAGTCATTAATTGTTATTTATTCATTTATTTCAGAAAAGAATCCAACAACAAGTCTAGGAATCTAAGCTTTCGCGGCTGAGTAGCTAGAGTTATGTGGAATGGCTCCGTCTAATACCAAACTTTGAATCATTTTGTCTTTGACAACTTCTAACACACAATATTTCCTTTCCAGCCATGGTGATAGCCCTGGTCGTGGTGTCCCTACTCCGTTCGTTCATGTTTTTCACGATGGCCATGCGAGCGTCCACCCGGCTGCACAATAACATGTTCTCGTCAATAACGCGGGCTCCCATGCGGTTCTTCCACACCAACCCCTCGGGACGGATCCTGAACAGGTTCTCTAAGGATATGGGAGCCGTGGATGAGGTCCTACCATCTGCGCTGTTGGATGTCTTACAGGTAAGATACGTTTATCATCATAATCCGCAGCCCGATTTCACTTACAGCTGGTGTCAAGCTCCATGTTGCTGTGCCAGCTTCATCCAGAAGACACTTTTATACATTCTTTTTCGTCATCAGACGTGGGACACCCGCTTTATTTTACTGTTTATGGTCGTCTTGAAACTTATTATATTTTTCTTCTTTTCCTTGAGAACTCGATGATTCAATAACATTTCCATTTATTCCAGATTGGTCTCTCCCTAATCGGTATCGTGGTAGTAGTGGCCGTGGTGAACTACTGGCTGCTGGTACCGACCTTCGCCATCGGCTTCGTGTTCTACGGACTCCGCATCTTCTACCTGTCCTCCTCGCGCAGCATCAAGCGCCTCGAGGGTGTGAGTGAGTCATCTCTGACGCATAGCGCGACCATTTCTTTAAGACTAACCTTCGGTTAACATCGGGGTACTTCGTCGTTTCTCGAAAAGGATGCCCATACATTGCATGGCCGGTAGACTTAATACAGATTCAAGCTGTTCTGACATCGCTTATTTTACTTTTATCTTGTAGTTATTTGTCGCAACACCAAGTACTTTTTTTCTTTTATAAAATAAACCGTGGTCTTCCTTGACTCTCACGGGACGGTTCCTAACAATCCTATCATTAAAAAACATACTATAATACAGTGCTTCCGTTACCTCCACAGCTCGCAGTCCGGTATTCTCTCACCTGAACGCGTCTCTACAAGGCATCACGACTATTCGCGCGTTCGGAGCCCAAGAGGCACTTATACGAGAATTCGACAACCATCAGGATCTGCATAGCTCTTCGTGGTAAGTTAACATTATTATGCTCCAAGTTCCAGCACCCGTACTCTAATAGAAGAATTATATTTACATATATAATACACACACTGTATGTGAGAGTTACACATATCACGCCACAAATGAGACATAACAAGGTGTCTATGTAAACATGATCATAGTTTAAAAATGTAATGTGAATCGTGAGAATCAGAAGTTAATAGCCCTAATTTTCGTCATGTACATAGACGAAGTAATTCGAGATTACGAAACGTTTCCAATGGCCTTCCTGATTCATAGATTATATTCTGAATTGCTTTATTCACAATATTCTGTGTTTTGTTTCCAGGTACCTATTCATCGCCAGCTCTAGAGCATTCGGCTTCTGGCTGGACCTTGTGTGCGTGGTCTACATCGCCGTGGTAACGCTCAGTTTCCTCGTTTTCGGGCAAAGTTAGTGTCTCTTATTCTTCGACACAAGTTTTTTATAGGTCTACTCAATTCCTTTTCGGTCCCCTGAAATTTGTATGAATTATTCTTCTCAACTTCAATTTTTCAATTCAGAAATCGAATTTGATTCTTCAAATCAAATTCGATTTTTCAATTCAGAAATCGAATTTGACTCTTCAAATCAAATGGTGATTATGAGCCATTTATTATAATAAATATTTTCCATAAAACAAGTGCTGTTTTTGACTAACGAACGACAAATACATTTGTTGTGTTATGACACCAATGTGTCTAAGTCTGAGTTAACTTTGTTGCAGACGCGGCCGGAGGTAACGTCGGTCTAGCGATCACACAAGCGATGGGCCTAACGGGAATGTTCCAGTGGGGCATGCGACAGTCCACCGAGCTAGAGAATCAAATGACCAGTGTGGAAAGGTAAATAAGAGTGTGTTTTGTTTACATTTAAACTGAACGTTTTAGTTATATCCTTGAACCGTTGAACATTGAGTTTTATAAAAGTTGGTTTATTAAAAAAAAACATGGCATAAAATAAGAGCAGCCTAGGCAGACCCAAAGATGAGTTTACTAGTTCTACGTAAAACGATTAACCCGGAACAAGTCCGCCGCTACCGCTACCTGTGTACCGGGGTGATTATATCACCGGCTGATTCTGGAATCGAACCCTGCACTCTTCATCAACTTATCCATTCTGCGTTTGCTTTACTCGGTGACTTATTTTACAATTATTTTCCCAGAATACAAGAATACTCCAACATAGAATCAGAACCGCCCCTCCAATCAGCCCCCGACAAGAAGCCCCCTCCTTCCTGGCCGGAGTCGGGTCGCATCGAGTTCCGCCACGTGTCGCTGTACTACTCGCCCTCCGAGCCGGCCGTGCTTAACGACCTGTGCTTCGTCGTACAGCCCAAGGAGAAGGTCGGCATCGTCGGTAGAACTGGCGCTGGGAAGTCTTCGCTTATCAACGCTCTGTTTAGGTAAGTTGATTTTTTTCGGAACAACCATTTAGTTTAGAGTATATCAAACTATTGCAGTACTACTGTAATCAGGATTGGAATATCGGAGTGGCAATCATATTTTTTGAGGTTATTATAGCAACTATTTTCGTAAAAAGTATTCGTATAGTGCAGGGGTGTCCAACATAATTTTCATCCCTTCTATTCGAAAAGTGTCGTTTTTTTTCCTCTATAAGCGGGAGCAAAGTAGCTCTTTTCTCCACTAGACTTTTTAGCGGGCAGTAATGAGATTTGAATTTGGAACATGAATCGTTCATTGAAATTGTATAAATTACTGGCTGTAAATGTTGGCTGTACGGTGCGAGGAGGGGCGGTAACTAAAAAAAAAAAACAAAAGCGCGAGTTTTACTTCCCTGTTCTTGTACGGTACGGACTTCATTGTATTTTGCAAAAAAAATTAGTTCTATGTGGAGTTCTGAAAGTGATGTGCATTAACTCCTGAAACAATACAAATAGAAGCTAATAACGTCATTCAAAACTTAATACCTACGAAATCCCGGGAGAAATATTTAAAGGCCTATGACAATTTCATACTATGGAAAAATTGAAAAGGAGCGAAGACATTTTCGGAAAGTGTATTTTTGGCCTATTTATTAGCCAAAACTAAACAACCTTCTACTCTCTGGAGTGTATACTCAATACTTAACTAATCAATAAAGATATTAAAATTGACAGCTACGCAAAATTAGTAGCTTATCTGAAGAGACTGTCTGAAGGACACAAACCAAAGAAATCGAAAGAATTTTCCGGACAAAATGTTGAAACTTTCTTGAATGACGCACCTGATATGGAGTTTCTCGCCATAAAAGTGAGTATCTTTTAGATATTCCATTATAAACTATAAACAGTGTTTTATAACGTATACGTACTGTACCTACTGGTCTAATTCCCTTTTTGTTTTGTTACATGTGGCTTTAATATTCGAGGTGTATGGAGCTTGTCGAAAATCACTCGGATCAGTTTCATCACTTTTTGTAAAATATAACTGGCACAAAAACAAAAATTGATCGATCGTTCATCATTCGTGGAGAGTATAAACGAATTCTGGAAAAAACACCAGAGCCTGCGTCCTTCTGATATAAAATCTAATAGATTTTTCATTAGGTATCAAAATGGAAAGTGCTCTAAACAGGTTATAGGAAAAAATAAAATATCACAATTTAAAAAATTGCGCCTGTGTATCAAATATAAATATAAATTTGTAATTGACCTTTTTACATTCATGTCATTTTTTTTATTAAACTTATTCATTAATTACTTAAAAGAGTCTCTTATATATTTTCTCATAGAAGGAGATCAAAAGTAGAGTATATAACTCGAGAGCAAATATTTTTTTCCTTCAGGCGATGTACTTTGAATCCCTCGCTACGTTCAGAATTCTATTTTAGAATCCTTCGCTTCGCTCTGGATTCAAAATAGCGCCCTCGCCGTAAAAATATTATTTTGCTCCCTTGTCATACAATCCCAAAATAAATGCAAAGTGACCTCTAAATTCAAACCATCTTCGCTGGGTGAGGTGGGCCTGGTATAGTGTCTAGATTTAGCAGTTAGCGTGCCCTATTACAATTTTCTTAGTTATATATCTAGAAAAATGGCAGAAAGAGAAAAGATGGAGCTATAAAAAGCAAAAAACCCTAACACGAAGTAAAACATCATAATGGCCTTATCCAATTCCTATGAGCAATAAGTTAATAAACCTCAGTTTAATCGACTAAAACAACACTCTTCCTCCACCAGGCTAGCAACACTAGAAGGCGAGATCATAATCGACGGTCGCGAGACGTCGAAGCTGGGCCTGCACGAGCTCCGCAGCCAGCTGTCCATCATCCCGCAGGAGCCGGTGCTGTTCTCGGGCACCATGAGACACAACCTCGACCCCTTCGACGAGTATCCCGACCAGGTGCTGTGGCGGGCGTTGGAAGAGGTAATGTGACTCTTGTATGTAGTACATTGAAAGGAAGAGAAGATAAATAAGTATGAATGTCGGAGACGTTTTACAAAGACGAACTCTTTCTAGAACATGGATTTGCCATGAAATTACGTCCTCTTGACTGTTATGTTTTGCATTATTTCAATCGTATTTTTTTTTTTTTACTTTTTACCTACCATCTGACACCAGCTCTGAAGATTATATTAATTGTAATAACATCACGGCTGTAATCCCCGCCGGGTTAGGCAGGGGTGTACCTAATAGTACACCTCTGCCATTTCGCCAGTGATGTTTAAGTCCCATGTAATACGGGGCGAGCCTATTGCCATCAACTGGACACAAAACCAGATTCCGTGGCTGCTACTAAGAAAACCTAACCTTTTCCGGATGGAAAAACCTAATAGCAATTTGCCCGACCCCGGGAATCGAACCCAAGACCTCATTGTGTACTGACTCGCCATTTTTGTAAACAATTACGTGTTAATTGAATTTGTTATGAGTTGTGGTGGTTTCAGTGATTTATATTTTGTTCTTAAATTAAAATGAACGGTTGTATTCATTATTAAACATCTTCGCTTCTCTTTCATAAAAAAGAAACAAAGCTCATTTTCTAAAATGGGTTCGACTTCATGTTTGTCGTGAAACCTTGTCGTCAAACGCTTTCTATATTTGAACATAAATATTGTCCCAGGTGGAACTAAAAGAGGCCGTGAATGAGCTCCCTGCGGGCCTGTCGTCGCGCATGTCGGAGGGCGGCGGGAACTTCTCGGTGGGACAGCGGCAGCTCGTGTGTCTCGCCAGAGCTATCGTCCGCAGGAATCGGTTGCTTGTGCTGGACGAGGCCACCGCGAACGTCGACCCGCAGTGAGTTGATATTTTGTGTTTTGTTTGCTTGCTGCGTGCCACGTCCATGGAGTTTCTAACAGCATAGGACTCATGAGGTTTTAAGCATAAAAAATATTCTATGTCATACCAATGAAATAATTTTTAAAATTAGACCAGAGGACTCCCTAAGATTATCTTTTACAAACGAAGAATTTGACCTCTTTATAAGATAAGCAACGTGAAATCAATCAGGCAATTATGTATTTATCCTCAAAACCATTGCTTGGTATTGAGCACGATTTTTACTCTTCTTAGGCTTATAATAATTTATTTATTATTTCAGGACTGATGCGCTTATACAAACTACAATTAGGAGCAAATTCGCGGAGTGCACCGTGCTCACGATCGCACATCGTCTTAATACTGTCATGGATTCAGATAAGGTAAATAGTAATGAGATTAATATATGTATTCAATAAATAAATAAATATTTTCTAAATAAAAGCCACGTCAGGCATGTTCGTTATTTGCAAGGACTAGCAAAGTAACAAGGCTTCTCCTAAAGATCTTCCTGTCGAGGATTTTCATATTCAAGTAAATTGAGCGTCGACCAGAACCCAGGTGGGTTCTCAATTACTATTGGCTTCAGGCGGCAGGATTACTAGTGAATTTAGATGACCGTTCGATTGTTGCACAAGGAAGAAGCAAGATGAGAGGTGGAACATCATTTGTAAAGATTTCCATACTGAGCAGCCTTGATGTAATAAGTTTCGTTGACCTTTGCTTACCACCAGCTAACTTCCTCGTTACTTACAGGTGTTAGTAATGGACGCAGGCCGCATGGTAGAGTACGACCATCCTCACAACTTACTGCAGAACTCGGACGGCATCCTGCGCGGCATGGTCGACCAGACCGGCAAAGCCATGGCCGAGACGCTGTGCAAAGTTGCGAAACAGGTAAGGGGAGCTACTTAATTCTAATTTAGGTTCAGAGTTGATTGTGACTAGCGTCACTTGGTGTTACAGACTTAGTGCCTTACTTGTTCAGTTTGATCTTTTTACAAATATTTACCAACAGTATCCTTCTGATAATGGATTGCAAGCGCCAAAATAACCATGCAGTACTGCAAATGTTTCATCTATTCTTTTTCGTGAACATCATCTGTGTGGTCAGCTCATACAAAGCAGCAAAATTCTCACTGTCCATTTTAGGGCTACTGAGGTGCTGACAGTTTTGGCTCAGTTGTGAATACAGACACTATGTAAAGTCTGTTTTTTAATCTCATAGACTAAATTGACACATGCAAATGTCAAACTTACAAATAATGATGCCAGCTCTTTTGTGTAGTGTTGTACCTACGATACCGGTTTCTTGAATCGTAACTTTTTATATTTATTAGACGATTAGAAAAAAAAAAACAGATGCCATCAGTGTTGTTAGTACACGGTAATATATAAACCCTTTATATATAAACCCTTTTCTCTTACAAAACGGTAGAACTTTTTAAAATCACGGCAATTATTGGAACTTGACGACACCATACAAACAATTACAATTTTAAAAATAAATATGTTAATACGGCAGTTAGTGCAGTCGCTCCATGTAAAATACTAGTATTCAGCTACATCCGGTTAGACTGGAAGCCGACCACAACATAGTTGGGAAAAGGCTGGGCAGATGACGGCAGTTAGTGTGTGATTTTGAATACGGCAACCCTAAATTTAACAGGAACATCTTTTTATTTCCCTAAAAAAACGATACTACTGATTTTATTTTTTATTGTTAATGTTCACATTTAATGACATTTATTTTGTATTGTGTATTAATTTTATTTGATTATTGTGAATGTGAGGACCATGTGGGTTTTTTTGTTTGTTTGTTCGTTTTTTATTTTATCCACGATTGTCTGGCAGTTTGAGTACTATAAGCGACCTACCCAAATGTCCTTTCTTTGGTATTGTTCGTCGTGTCGTTGAGCTCCTTGAGTTATAAGTCGAGCTACACGATAACTGACAAATGCTTGCACTGACTGGACAGGTCCACTCAAATCTGTGTGGTTCTTTCTTCAAGAGACCATCTCAGACACTAATCTGCATAGTCCTCATGTGAGTTAACCAAGATTATGTCTGGACTTAAAAAGAGACTATTACCTCCGAGTTTGTTTCGGCTGTTTCTTTTCAGAGTAGTCAGGTACAAAACACCGGCCCCATCTAGTTTAAAAAAGAGACGTGTAAAAGTGTTTTTAAAAACCTATTTGCAAAATAAACATCATTTATCATTTATTAACGGGGTTTTACGGTAGTGGCACATCACTATTTAAGAATTGCAAAAAACTGGCAACCCACGTAATGTCAGTTTAGCCTCCGAGATTAAAAAACGGACTTTAGCTATTGTATTAAATATTGTTCTTATGTGCCACATTGATTGATAACCGGTACTAAAGCTTTTTTGTCATAGATACTCAATAGGGCATGTAAAAGTGATGTTCTATAATAATAATCTTTGTTCGTGTTTCAGGCCTATGAAGTCAAAATGGGGCAGCTACCGGCGGGCACCTCAGATTGATACAAATTAATATTAATGTTAGGCTATGAATTAATTGTTCCTACAATCAAAATATTGTACAAAGGATCTGGTGATGAGGTGCATGACGGGATGGAGCATGCGATACATCACGGTTATTTCCACATAAGTGAAATGATTATTTTTAATTTGTAAAATATTTATAGTCAACATTTCCGTGACTAAAGGGCTACGGATGAGGAACTAGTTCCGTGCGACGACGCAGGAACATAACTGCATCGGCTTGCGAGAACATATAGAAATATTTCACGGTATTTGCACTCACTACTTTTTATAAAGTTATTCCTCAACAATGAGTTATTATTGAAAACTGTTCCGAGTAAGAAACCATTTGCAGTAATTAGTAATGTGAAACGTTTTTTCCAACATGCAGTTATCGAGGTCCCTTACGAATTAGGACGTAATTGCAGCAGTTAGTGAACTTTAACTCGTCAGTAGTTTAGATAGTAAACTGATTCTGTTCCTCGTCCGTTAGAATCGGAAGTGTTGGCTGAATGTCACAAAATGTATTAGGTATTTTTTATAAATTGAAATAATTTTTAAGAATATGTTTTATTATTATGTGACTTAGCTAATAATTATGTTTTTATAAACGACAAGTGAGATTTACAAGTTTAATTTAGATTATAACAAATTGCATTCAGGTGTGTTCATGGAAAACTGATTAATTTATAAACATGTTTGCATTCAATGCCAAATGTAATCTCGAATACCATTAAAATAGATAGATAATTTAATAAATTACGGTCCAATAACTTTTGAGCTTTAACAATTAGTTACGAGGTGCTATATTTGTATCTTGTACTTAATTAAGTGATCGGTGACTGATGACGTCACGCGTGACGAGCTCTAAACTATGTACTTACTATTCGAAATCAATCTTGTGAAATATATACTATACTTAGATACTTTAAGTATCAATACAGAAGTGCTTAATTTTGAGAACTTATATTTTTATGAATATCACGTAGTTTTATCCAATTATAATTTTAAACGTTATTGTTATTCTTAATTTTGAATGTGATGCAATGAATTAGTGAAAACGTAATGTACGCCAATAAAATGTTATGTAAGTAAGAACTTGTTAAATGTTGGTTTATTGCAACAAAAATAAAACAGTTTTTACGTATCAATAGCAATTGTTTTATTTACATACAACAAGTCAGATAAGAAAATAGATTCCTATTGAAGAACATCTATTCGTTTTGAACCTTCAGCGTCGGTTTAAGTAAACTAAAAACAAACTAAGTAAGAATATTTTTTACGGAATGTATCGTTTAAACTATAATACTAAATGTTTACATTAATCAGTAACCTTCTAATCTTCTTCGTATAACTAAACACATGTAAAAATACTCTAGTTTATAATAATATTTACATCAGTATTACTTACAACAACACACTATTAATAAAAAAAAGTAAAAAAAAAAACTTAAGATCAAAAAGAGCCAGCAGTTACAAAACACACTTAAATCATGTTCTATAGCCTTAACATTGTTTTGGTTTGACATGGTTTTTATAAACTACCGTCTCTTTACATCAACATCCACACTTCGATTATCACAGAACCCTGAATCGTCGCAACACATTCTACACTCCGCTGTTTCCAAACGACATAAATTATTACAATCATAAAAGAAGATAAATTAAGAATTTAATTTTAACTAAACTAAAGGTCGTTGCCGACACAGTCATGAGCAAGCTGACGGTCGACAACACGGAATCCATCCGTTCATAATACTTGAAAGAGAAAAATACACAAACTAAGAGTAAGACAGAAAGATAAATAAAATAAATAGTGGAATACAACCGCAAACTTAAAACAAATTGTCATGATAGCTTTCCATTGGCACAATAGAAATGGAAAACAGAAACGATGTTAAAGTAATCAGACGAAAGAAAGATGCTGAGATCTTAGAAAACTGTATACAGGTTTCATCAAATGGGCTTACGATCTAACTAGCATAGTGTGATATTGGATATTACAAATAGCTAATAACTACTCACAGTCTTCGTACGAATAATAGATTGGCAGCGCGGGGTGTGTGAGACCGTACGGGCAGTTCACGCGCGCACTACGAGAGGAGTGTCCTACTGTCTACTGTCACGCACTGTCACACAGTAGCGCCCGCTGGCGCGGAGCCGGCGCCTACACCAGCGCGGTGAGGCTGCCCGAGCGGGAGTACTTGTTGTCTTCTGTTTCAGTTGGGATTGGCTTTGTCTGTAAGTAATGTAGTGGTGTGTTAATGCTTTGTCTCAATCTGGATCGTATGGTGCATAATACACTGAAACAAAAGAGTTTTGCACCACTTTTAGATACCATACCTACCATGATGAATTCATTGAGACTAAGGCTCAATTTAGATTTCCGCAAAACGGAATAAGTGAGTTTTTTAAATGAAATGGAATTGATTGATGGATTCCGTTTAAGGTGGAAGCGCAACGGCAGCCCGTACTCTGATGGATCCACCTTAAGCTTCTATTCCATTCCTAAGGCTAAGTAAATTGATACTAAAACCAAAACATAATAATATATCTATAAGTCTGTTGCGTCACGTTAGGGTGTAAGATGTTAAATATTAAAATGAGTGCAAAACAGGATACCGGACGAATAAATATTGTACACTAGGTGCAAAAAGCTCAATACCTCTGAATCACCACTTATGAGGTATTGCGCTTTTTCTGTTACACCCTATAGAAATATTGTGTGAGGAGCGCAAATTCACGAGAACCGTGAAGCTTATTAAAAGGTAGTGCAAAACCCGTCCAATCCAGTGTCATTAGTAAGTGCATCGTGTTACCTCAGTAACGTGTACATACATCGTTGAGCGCGGGCGGCAGCGGCAGCGCGAGGCGCAGCGAGGTCCAGAAGGCGCGCTCGTGCACGTGGCGCCACGCCACCAGCCGCGTGCCGCGCAAGGTTGTCACCAGGCTCTCGCCGCCTTCTTTAGCCTCTCGCTTTAACTTGGGCAGGTCCTGGAGAGAGAAATATGAGGTAAGTGGACGCAAACGATGCAAAAGTACATCAGCAGCCATTTTTTTCGCATGGGAGAATAGGTAACTGCTTTGATATGGCCAGAAAGGCCGTGACTGTTGAGTTGACGAGTAATAGAGAAGTGTGGAAGAAGAAGACATACTGCCTCGATCACAAATGAATAGAGATGGACGCAGGAGAATGATGTTGATGATCTGTGGTATTAACTACAAAAAATGCTATGCGTAAACCCGTGTTCAAATACATAAAGCAACAACAAAATTACTGCATTGATATTATTGCTCAAGTGGAATTTCAACTGTCGGTGCTGAGCAGACCGGTGAGAACCCAACAGATTACTTTTGACGCACTCATTTATATGTAGCCTAATAGTGGTGAAAACGGCCATTTATGTAATGACGTTTCAGACATAATACTAATTTGACTGAACAGGTCCTTTTAATAATAGGTATATGTATTTCATTAAATTCTACAAGTTAAATTACTTGTAGAACACAACAAAAATTGTACTTGAGTGAGTTTCCGACCGACATATCAATATGAGGCGCAAAATTGTTTCAATCAATTAAAAATCGATAAAACAAATACCGGGAAAAAACGTCTAATTAGAACGTACAGACAAGTCAAATATGCAGTAACATCTGCCTCAAGAAATGTGTCATGCGAATAAATACTTCTTACGCATCGCGCCTTCTTTGTTGCAATATATTTATGTCGGGATTACCTTCTTTATATTTATAGACGATTAATGT
Organism: Eugnorisma glareosa; assembly: GCA_947578425.1. Taxonomy (NCBI): domain Eukaryota; kingdom Metazoa; phylum Arthropoda; class Insecta; order Lepidoptera; family Noctuidae; genus Eugnorisma; species Eugnorisma glareosa. Next base: position 11,580,208 of record OX387959.1, read on the forward strand.
CGGGGAAAACATTTTTTTTCTATTACCATAATTTACCTTGTGACGTAAATGATGATGTCAATGGGTAAAGTTCTAGGAAGGATTCGTTACTCTTACCCACATAATGATTCGCTTGAACAATTTCTCGTGAATTCGTTCCCAGCAAGCTTCAATGTAACCCCGTGAGACCATAACAATCCAGAAACCGAATTTCTATGTTTGCTTAATGTTTCTGTTTTTTTTTTTGTTCTAGGATTCGCCGTTTTCTTCACAATGTTATCCTTCACGTTTTGAGAACAGAGATAATGATTTATCTAAGTTACACAAAGTAAAATGCTTGCGTAGGTTAGAACTTCGACCTAAAACTCCTAATTCGCGGCCGTTATTACTCGGTCACACAATTCTGTCTTTTACTTGTTCCAGTCTTTTAGGTTGGAATAAAATTCGTGCCACTATCTTCAGTCTTCACCATGGTCAGTGGTCACCACATATTAACACAAAGTATAGTTCACAAACCTGTAGTAAAACAACGACGGGTGGCAGCGGGAGCGCTCTTAGCTGCCGGAGCGCAGTGAGTAGCTGCTGAGGAGAGTGTTGCGCGGGCGACAGCACGGCGACCAGTGAGCGACACCGGGACGCCTCGCCGACTAGTTCGCTGTACCCTGAAGACGATAACACATGGAAGATATAGAAATTGAACAATTAAAAAACATCGTGCTGTGTGCCTATATGATGGACATAGGAACGCAGAAATTGATAAATAGAACTCAACCAAATTTAATTTGAAACATCATTTTGTATGGTGGATGAGTTAGATTCGCCAATTATGGATATAAATAATGAAGTGCCATGCAATAGGGGGCGAGCATATTCGCCAGACACAAACTCAGGCTCCGAGCTTTTGCAGCTGGGATAATAGTTTCAAATATTTATTTTTAGTTTTTTCGTGACTTATAAAATTCAAATAGTTTCATTTATGGGTCCTCAGAACATTAAGAATTGTTCATTTCAAAATATAGAAGTAATGTTTCAATGTATAGTATAGATCAAAGCAGATGGCGTTCTGTAGTTTGTGCCTAACCCCATGGGAACAAAGCGTGAGCATATGTATGTAATTTTTTAATGTACCCTTCTCTACAAGGTCAAGTTTAATTAGCTAGCAACAAAAGTAATTAATTCCTTGCTTAATTAAAAAGGTTCTTGTTTAAAAATAGTTGCGAGTATAGTAATTTAATTGATAGGGCGACCGAGCCCTGCTCAGATGAAAATAGAGAAACTGAATTTTCCTAGATATGAGACCTAACTAGATCGATTTTTCACTCCCACAAACCGTTTTCGAGAACGTGATTGCTAATATTTACAAATATTGCTAATTTTTTTATAGTATAGAATAAATATTCCATAGAAAAAGTACAGTTAAAACTGTTAAAAGGAAAAAGAAAATTAATAATGTCTAAAGAAACGTTCCTAGTAAATAAGCCGCGTTTTCCCGACTGTGGAAGTTAAAGGAAAATTCTGACGCACAAGTTCATAATAATTACGGATTTCTAGTAAGTCACCCACGCGCGTCTGAATTACCGTTTCTCTGAATTTGCCGCCAAGTAGCACTCGTTAGAAATATTGTTTTATTGGAACTTTGTTTTCATCGATATCCAATAAACGTGTAGTACTTATGAGTGGTACTTATTGTTTCCATGTTTGTTGAACTTTATCCTTGCTATAATTTTCCAGACGGTTTGTGTATGTATTTCGAAATATTTTTGAAGAATTACACGTAACTGGAATGTTGAATGTTTATACAGTTAGTAACGTTTCACTGCTTAGTTGAAGCAAACAAGATTTTTTAATGTTTCTGTAAATTTTAACTTCTTTTTTGCGCTTTACGATAAAAAGTATTAGACCACTGTAAACACAAGTTTTTATTACTGTTTACAGACAGACACGAGGTTAAATTCTGAACTTAAACTAACAAGTGTTGTAATTATGATGTTTTCTGGCTAACTTTTCTGTCTATCCATCATATTGTCCACTCTAGCGGGCAAAACCGTCCATATAATCATAAAAACACGCTTGTAATCCCGAAGGGTTATGTAGAAGTGTACCTAATAGTACACCCACATTTCGTCAATTATATTTAACTCCCATGTAATAGGGAGCGAGCCTATTGCCATCAATCGGGCACAAATCCAGACTCCGTGACTGCTACTGAGAAATTCCTGGTGGAAAAACACGATAACACTTTGCCCAACTGGGAATCGAAGCCAGGACCTCATGCGCAGCAGTCGCTACCACTGGACCAACGAGGCAGTCCCCATATAATCATCAGTGTGATGGGAACTATGGCGGCTCATCAAAAAAATGCGAAAATTTGTGAGGATGGTTGAATAGATGTTTGTTACTTCTTCATTCAAAACGAACTTCTACGGATTTGGATGACATTTGGAACACAAATAGCTTAAAACCTGGATTAACACATGGGATACTTTTACTTTTAATCCCGGTGACACAATTCCATGGGACAGTTACCGAACGCCACGCGGGCGAAGCCGCGGGCACAAGCTAGTAATAAATGATGGTAGGTATACTCACAAGTATCAGGCTGCGTGGAGAGTGGGACGGCGTGCACCCTGTACTTGTACTTGAGCGCGAGCGTGGGCAGTAGGGCGCCGCGGACGAGCTCCCCGTCCACCGCCGTCCAACACACTAGCACGTCGAACTCCTTCTCCAATACTGTGGACAAAACATTCATCGTTAGCTTCTATGATAAAATTAAGCTTAGAGTCGGTGCTAATAAAATAACGGTTATTTTTTTACGGATGGGAAATCATCGAATGACCCCTCCCACTCTGGGCGGAGCGGAAGGGAGTGTCAGACTTGTACAGACTACTCGTAAAACCCATCCATGTTCCTTCTTTTGCCCTTTGTGTTCCAGGGCCGCGGTGTCTCTTTCGAACAGTCCCGCAACCCTGGCAGGAAGAAAATGGATCGCTTGTTTTACTCATGTTTACGTCGAACTTACTCTAGCTAAGTAGGTACAGTCGCCAGCGCATAAAGTTAAACTGTCAAATTTCTCCAAATGCTTTTAAACCATAAAATGTTGACGGTTAAGTTCCAAATCGAATGATAAGATTTGACAGTTTGTAACTTGATGCGCTAGCGACTGTATAGTAGAATTTGATACGAGAAGTGAAAGTTCACAGTTGTAAGAAATGCTCTAACATCGCATGTACCATGCACATGACAGTCTAAAATCATTTAAGTACGTGTGGAAGGTTACTGATATTAGCTCATGTATATTATATCAGGGCATGATTAAAAGCTCTGAAGCCAATTTTGCCAGTCGATACACAGTCATTTCGACTTTATTATTGCCCATAGAAACAAGCTCGTCATAAACACTAAAAAACAGGATATTTCGCCGGCAGAATTAGGCTAATCTATACTACTATTATAAAGAAGCAAATTATTTTGTAAGTTTGTATTTAGGGGGTAATCTCTGGTTCTACTGAACCGATTTTGAAAATTCTTTCATTAATGGAGGTACATTATCCCCGAGTGCCATAGGCTATATTTAAAACGTACCCGTGGAATAATTTCCGACAAAAACGTGATCGAAGCCGCGGGCAACAGCTAGTTCATGTATAACTTGATAACATCATTGTAAACTATGATAACAAATTTTCGTATCCTTTTTTCCTTACTTTTGTTTTATTATAGTCAAACAGCTAAAATATTTACTACTGCTAGCATATCTTTATCTGTCTTTGTAAAGTGTATCATAAGGATGTTATTTGCATAAGTCACAAATACTTACAATTCCACCCATATTTTCACGACGTTCAACAAATGTTCAAATGCACATCTGACTTAGCAACTAATGCACGTTTGCACCACCACTAGGCATCACCTATAAATTAATGCCTTAATAAGAGCGCTGTGTAGGATTCCCAACTTTCGGTTGAACACTGACAGTTGAAATTACACCAGTGAAATGATATTTAGCCAATTATTTAGGTATCGTTTACTTTTAGTGAAAACGTATACGCGTATGTGCATTCGTTTTTGTGTATTTTTTATTACAGATCTTTTTGACCGTTTTTTGTTCTGTCAACTAAAGTAACAAGTACGTCTGTCTATGGCGAATTAAATGGTCTGTACTAAAGAAAAATACTAAGAATTTGAAGTCGATCAAGACTGTTTTTTCAACGCAATGGATATGATGTCATCGTCATAAATATTTGTCTTACTGACGCACGTATATAATTGTACGTAGATAATCGTGGCATTTAATTTTGACAATCATACGAATGCTAGCTTAATAACTGTAGTATATATATTTTTATGTTAGCTAAGGCATGGTTTAAATTACAAATGTTCCGGACGGCCATCCTGATCGAAAGAGGAGGGCAGATTGAAGTAAGTCTACAATCCATGGCTTTTCAGGCAAAGGCCTATAAAATGTAGTATTGATCAGAGGTTACAGCTGCCTGCAACTTCAAAGTTTGTATTTAGATATTAGATTTCATTACATAGCCCCATACAACAATAGTCTGTTACTTACTTAGGGGCATAATAGCGTAGATTACATGTAACCGACTTTAAAAATAAGGTTTTTAATTCGCGTCGACTTCAAAACAGGAGTGTTTTTTAGAATAATTTGCATGTTTGTTTTGTACAAATTCGGGTCACTATATATTTACCAACACAAGTACTAAAAAGGCCGAGCAAAAAAGGTATCGTGCAATAAATTACTTCAAATGACGTAGTTACTGACCTCGTGCCCTCCTGGCGGTGGGCTGGGCCCTCGCCCTCGCGTGTCTCGCCGCGAGCAGTAGCCTCGGGGTGCACCGTCGATGGAGGGCTGCGGCTGAGACGAGCGCTAGGGCTCCTGCGGCCGCGCCTAGGGCGAGTGCCCGCCACGGGACGGCGCCACTGCCGCACCATGATGAGTTTGAACCGTCGTCTGGTCCACCGTCTGCGTGAAGAAAAAGTTATATTAGAGTTAGGTATATTGTGATTGTATGAAAGAAATGACAACGAAATGCAAATAAAAAGATAAGTTCGAGTTTTTTAGGAATTATGGAATCTAGTGTATTTTCATGTAGTCTATCATCATGGGAAACGTTCTTTTGTGAATGTTAAAGTATACATCGTGCTTGAAAGACAGTATACGGGTGTGTCGCGCATGATGCGACGTATATTGCAAATGTATATTTAAACAACTATGAAAATAGCAAAATCGTGCATCGGCTATTAGGCACACCGGTGGACACCTGAATTATCTGAATGGCTATTATAATAACATTGATTAGCAGTTCAATGATGGCGAAGAGATTCTAATACGCAATAAAAATGTTCGATGATTTATACAAAATTGTACCAAATATAACCACATTAAAACCTATATTATTTTAGACTGCTCTTAATTCGAAATCGAGTTTAAATTACCAAGACCTGGCGATCTAACTAACACAATAAATGTGACAGTCAATTGGTGTTCGTTTTTCACAACTTTAATGTATTTCGATAAAACACTTACGGATAAACTAAGACCTGGGTTTGCCAACGGGTTATTTTTATCAAGGTAGGTAAATTCCCGACCTCCACGCGATTGAAGCTGCGGGCAATAGCTAGTCGGACTATACAGGATGAAAGGGACGCTGAAACGGTTACTCCGTATTCTGTACATCATTCTGAACCCTATAATAACTGCTGTTCTATACATTTTGACCGTTAAATTTCCGATGAAGAATATATATCTCCCCGGTTCGAAATGATGCATTGAACACGTGGTATTCGTTTATGCGTCAATGTCCACCCTGTATAACAGCGATGCGATATTGTTACATCGCGCAATGTTATGACTAGACGCTGTACTATCTAGACATCCACACTGGCTGCCTACGCACTGTTTGTGCACACTTATGGTTAAGTTACATAGTACATACAAACATATAGGTGCTTACATAATGGAATACTTCATTACTATGCGAGGTCAGAATACGTAATGTTTATTTCCCTAAAATTTCAGGAAGTAAGTAACATCAGGATAATACCTCCCTCTAATTCAACAGCCTTATTAGTGAACTTAAAAATAATTCCGGGATTTTATAGGGAGGTATTATCCACATGTTACTTACTTACTTGAAGTTCAGGCAAGTAAACTCTACTTATGATAAATGATGTTTATTTTGCAAATAGGTTTTTAAAAACACTTTTACACGTCTCTTTTTTTTAACTAGATGGGTCCGGTGTTTCGTACCTGACTACTCTGAGAAGAAACAGCCGAAACAAACTCAGAGGTCATAGTCTCTTTTAAAGTCCAGACATAATCTTGGTTAACTCACATGAGGACTATGCAGATTAGTGTCTGAGATGGTCTTAACCTGATCCTTGATATTATGAATAACTTTTACTGTGGGACCAACACTAAAATCGCGATAAAAACGCACTGTTCAGTACTGTGATCACAGTGCGCCTAATATTACCAGCATATTACTGTCCCACTGCTGGGCAAAGGCCTCTTCTGAAACTAAAAAGGCACGAGCATTGATCACCAACACGACGGTCCAGGTTTCCTCATGATGTTTTCCTTCACCGATGTCAGGGATGTCCAAGATAAATTTAGAAAGTACATATGAATTGAAAAAGTCACATTGGTATTATAAATCCCGCCAGGATTTGAACCCACAACTTCGTGCATGACTGCATGAGAGGCGAGACCTTAACCTCTGTGCCATCACGACTATTCACCTACATCGTAACAATGTACAACAGCTGACTGGCGGTATCAAAGTTGGTCCCATAATATTTTTTTTTCATAATGATGAGTCACCAGCTATACAATTATACATAACTAAATGAGTTCGTATAACTCAGCCTTCTAGACCTACCACAATCATGACTCAAAAATAAATACATAATACCATAATAATTACAGTTGTCGACCGTAGTCGGTACATTTTATTACTTATAATATTATAATCATGTGTCCATCTATTTACGTCGTATATTGCAAGTTGCAACATCTACAAAGGAAAATGGGAAAACATTTTGTTTACCCCGACCTATATGAACATAATACCTACTTAATCTACGTCATTATATCATGCTTACATGTTTCACATGTTTTGAGAATGGAGAAATCCGGCTATATTATGGTAACACGTTGACGTTGCGTTGGCTAAGCGTAGTAAGGAGTTTCAATAGCATAAGGAGGTGGCTTACACTGGCTTTGTGCGGCTTCCGTTAAGTCTAGTCCCATGAGAACCCTGGTGATGATGTAAAATCCAAAAACATTAACCCTAAAGTAGGACTCCAAGCTTAGCAGTCTCACTTGCGATAGACTAAACAGGTTGGCCCCATTGTTGTTGTATTACTTATTGAGTAACCTATGGTGTATTCGTTCGCTTCCGTTGGGCAAACAAACAAACAATCGGCCAGAATTTAGGAATCTTCACTTTCCTTCTCCAACGGCCGATTTCCTCAATTCTGGCCGGTAGAGAAAATCGGCCGTTTAAAAAAATTTACAATTTTCTAAAGAAAAAGTGGAGATTTTTAAGGTTTGCGCAAACCAGTACGGACAAAATGTGGACACCGGACTCTCACAGATACTATGCTGAAGTATCTGTCAGTGTCCGGTCTTCTTTTTCGTTTGTTTAGGGCCTAACCTGGTGTCAGAGATTTTATGCCGCCCATGGGCTTCTGACTTGGCTTTACATGCCGTCGAGAAATCTCTCAGACTTGCTGTTTTCCTCACGATGTTTTCCTTCACCGAAGCAAGTGATAATTATACGATACGCAAATGAAACCGAAAAATCAGAAACGTCCGGTATCCGCTGCCAATTCGTTTGTCTAAACCGGTTTGAACTGATTCATTAATCTGTACTGCATTGTTTATAACTGTATGTGGAGATCGTATGACTATGACTAATATGTATATTTACCTTAACGCCTAAATACCATAATCGACGCAAGACACATAAACAGACAAACAAGGATATACTCACATCTGTAGTGAACCGTGACGTAGTTCTTCGACACGACGTCATTGCTATGCACGACGCACACATACGCGCCGTAGTCTTGCGCAGACACGCGGTCCACGGTCAGGTACGACCCGATGATGTCTTCTACATCCTCCCTGCAATCATAACATCAAAATTAGATCATCACGCCTGTAATTCCTGAAAATTAGGCAGAGGTCTATTTTATAAGTTCCAGTTGGTTTGCCCGAAACTTTAGTAAAAAAAAAAAAAAGTGTTTATTGTATCTCAAACGGTTACATTTTAAAATATGGATGAACGTCCTCATTTCACCGATTATGCTTAAGCTCGACGTTATAGAGGGTGAGCTCATTGCCATCAACCAGCTCCAAATTGTCACTGCAGGCTGTTAATAATTCCTGGTGCAAATCCAATAACACTTTACACAACCTGGGAATCGAACCTGAAGACCTCATGCTCAACAGCAGCGCATGTGCTCACTAAACAAAAAAAAACAGTCCCTGCGATCAATAATTCAATAGTAATACTACTTCCTTATTAGCTGACAGGAAGCGCTGACTAAGTATGGTAAAGGCCTAATGTGATCCAGCGGCGATGAGGTTTGAAAACGTAATTCTATTATTCTAGGAGTCCGTCCGGCATTAACGACTTTTTGGACTCTCGTCTGAATACTGTCCAGCTTTTTCGATTAAAAAACATAAATATAAAATCACGCTTTTAATCCCCGAAGGGCTAGGCAGAGGTGTATCTAATAGTACACTCACATTTCACTAGTTACGTTAAAGTCTCTTGTAATAGGTGGCAAGGCTATTGCGATCAACCGGGCACAAATCCAGACTCCGTGGCTGCTACTGAGAATTCCTGATGGAAAAACCCAATAGCGCTTTGCCCGACCCGGGAATCGAACCAAAAACTCTCATGCTCAGCAGACAAACTAGGCTACGTGCGGCGAGGCAACGGCGATAAAAGGATTTTTGTTTTATAAATGTTAATACCGAATAGAACACGTACAACGGTCCACTTTAAGGACTACTCGTATGTGCGGAAACCAAACCCTTAACATAGAACCTACCGAATAGAATACACTAAACAAAGTACAGAAAAAGAAAAATAATTCAGAAAAGGAATCCATTCCTTTTCCAATAATTATCCAGTTTGTTTTTTTTTTCTTCAAAAAAGAAGACCTTCACCAAACCCTATCTAGGACGTAAAGAAAAACATTGCAGTCTGTTGGAAATTTAATTTAAATAATAATGTAACTTTGGACAAGTATTTATTAAGCTGGCTAACAATAACTTAATGTAAACCTAACCCTCGGTAGAGTAGAAAAGGTTAATTTATGCGAAATAGAGATTTACATTTATTATTATAAGCAATGTTGTTTTCCCTTATAAACTTACCGTTCAAAATTGAATAAAGCTTTTTTGTGTAAATTAAGTTAGATTCAACAACTGGTTTGTAAATAATTTGTGGAAATATTAAGCCGGTCATTGAAATCTTTTGCCGTCATAAAGATCATTATCGCTTTTGTGATCCTTATGTGGTTTAATGGAATTTTTATTGGAATCTGTATAAAATATGGATCGCTACATGCGGATTATTTAAAGATTATCAAGTCTTCGTCGCATGAGGTCCTGGGATTGATTCCCGTCAGGCAAATTGTTATTTCACCATGAGGGCCTGGGTTCGATTTCAGGGTCGTGCAAAGTAGTATCCACGGAGTCTGGATTTGTGCCCAGTTGATGGCAATAGGCTCACTCTACACTCACTCTGTCCTATTACATGGGACTTAAACAAGACCATGACCCATGTAATAGGGGGCCAACCTAATGCCATCAACCGGGCACAAATCCAGACTCCGTGGCTGCCACTGATAAATTCCGGACGGAAAACCCAATAACACTTTGCCCGATCCGGAAATCGAACCCGGGACCTCATGGTCAGCAGTCGCGCTTACGACCACTCGACCAACGAGGCCGTCATCTCTAGATGAATGTACTAAATGCTACATCGCTAACAAGGGTCAATCTAAACTTAATCTAGGTATACTAATATTGTACAGAGGTAACATTTGTTTATAAGTTTGTATGTAGGGGTAATCTCCGGATCTACTGAACCGATTTTGAAAATTCTTTCACTAATAGGAAGCTACATTATCCCCGAGTGCCATAGGCTATATTTACAACGTGCCTGGGGATAATTTCCGAACAAAACGCGAGCGAAGCCGCGGGCAACAGCTAGTCAAATTATAAACAGGTGCATATTACATTTACAGGAATCAGGGACCCTGTCGCCTTTCTGGGAAAACACTGTTGTGACATCACTATTTAGTTTTATTCAACTAACCAACATAACAAACACTTATGTACAGATACGCAACTAAAATGGGCAATTACCCATAAACTATTATATGTAACGTAAAACATACGCGTTTTCTCCTCTCAGTAAGCGCCGGGCATATTGATAGGTACCATTTGACCTCTAGCTTACAGATGTCTGTAGGTACCTACTCTTGTTATCGGGAATCTATCGAACTCTTGAGACTCACTCAGGTTATTGTTAGAAATAATAAGTCGCAACATCTCATTTGAAAGCTCCTTTCAAAATGTGAAATGTGTTTACAAGAGTTCTCTAGTAGGAATACAAGTGAATCCGACTAATTGAAATAGAAAAAAACGGTAATTTAAAAAAAATAAAAAACCAGACTGCGTAAAAAATAAATTAAAATAAAAAGCATAGAACATAGCGACTTATCAGTCGGGACCCATTATTGGGACGATTTAAGCCGGTCTATACAGCGTGTAACAGAAAGGGTATAATCATATGGAATACTGTGGTACGGACCATCAAACTGAACAACTTTCTCTATGGGACCACCGAATCGAAATCGTAAAAAAATAATCAGCTGTCCAAGACAAAATTTCAATACCTACTCGACCCAAATGTATGGGACAGCTGATTATTTTTTTACGATTTCGATGGTGGTCCTACAAAAGTTGTTCAGTTTGATGGTCCGTACCACAGTATTCCATATGATTATACCCTTTCTGTTACACGCTGTATATGTTAATGGGTCCCGACTGTTAAGTCGCTATGTTCTCTGCTTTTTTTTTTACGGATCCGGGTTTTTTAATTTTTTAAATTACCTTTTTTTTTTGTTTTATTATTGAATAATTTTTATTTTGTTATACCCAGTGTCACTCTCACGGTAAATACGAATCTAACGACACCTCTCAAGCTAAAATCCATCGAGCCGTTCAGGCCACAGAGCGTGCCAAACAATTCTACATACATATACTCTCGAAAAACATAACCCTCCTTCTGGCGCAGTCGGGTAAATAGGTACTTCTACTTGGCATTTCATTACCTTTTAAAATTTCGTCAGTCTAAAACAGTTTCCACCCAGAAAGTCTTGTCAAACTTATTCATAATATACAGAGTAAATATTGACGTATTGAACATAAGGAGGGACTCACCGGGTGGTCTTGATTTCTGTCTGAGTGGTTAGCAGATCTCCCTCAGTATTGTTGGGCCACACTTTTCGCCATCGTAGGTCGCTGCGGGCGTCGGCCAATAGCGACCGTCCTGCACAATACACGTGGTTATCAGATCCTGATTAGATAAAATTGTATCTTTTCATGGAAAAGGAGAAAGAAATGGAGGGCGAAATATATTTGTCTGAAAAAAGGATAAGATAGCGGATTGGTTGATAAAAACCACCCAGTGATTATGCTGAAATGAGATTTGATTTGATTATACAGGGTGGAAACTTTCAGAACCTTAACCGCTGTAGCTACGCGAAAATGGTTTTAGGAGACTATCTTATCTATAACTTTTTGTTAAATTTTGATTCCTATTCACAGATTTTCAAAAAAAATGTATGTTGCTGCCTGTCTTCTATGGGGCCAACCCAGGTTGGAGTACTAAAACAGGCAGAAATTGCAGAAAACTTTTCCCATACCCTTACTGTGCCGCTGAAAGTTTCCACCGTGTATAAGACTAATAAATGCATGGTATTCAGCATAAAGAGATAAAGCTTCTTTAGATTCAGAGACACGTGGCCGTCGATCGATAACGACTATGATCGCAGGTCAGCGTTGTGAACTATGAACTGCAAGTCTCGAGTGCTACTTTCACCTCTCCATTGCCGCTCCATTTCTTTGTCCTCCATGTTTAAAAGAAATGTAGGCGTATTGCTTACCGATGAGAGCTTCGCAGTACAGGCGCAACTCGCCCCCCACCTCCACCCACTGATCTTTCGAAATGAACATTGTTCTCGGTGCGTCCGTCGGTTTTTCTGTGAATCGGAATTATAGCTGATACAAATTTTCCTTGTATGAAATCGTTTCGCTTACTCAATACAGAACTGTTATTTTATTCTATATTACTTAGGACAAAACGTTTAAACTAAAGATGTTAGGTCACACGTAAAGTTGTGAAACGAGCGAAATTACTGTTATAAGTTATGTGGAAGTCGTAATTTTAATAACCGTAGTCTACGATTTGCATGATGAAGATCTATTCTAGCTCAGCTGAAGTGTTATGAGATGGCTGTTACCAGTCGTCGTATCATAAAGCCTACGATAATAATATAAATATGAGTGTGCGTACATTTATGATGACTCGATTTAGTATAAAATCTGGACCTCCCGCAGTGCTAATGGCTGAGCTTTTCCGCGTTTTATTTCTCAATCTAAGGAGTTACTATGGCGAAATAAGTGGGTTACACGCGCCTCAAATATTGACCGTAGAGAAAAGGAGTAAATCTTTGGCGGCTAGATAAAGTAGTTATTCTTTTCTATAGATACAGGAAAATGTTCAAAATAGGACAGGATATTTCTACTTAATCTCAAATTCACTGACAGACGCTCAGCTTCTGCTTATACCGCTGGGTCCATAGGCATGTTATTTTGCACGAGAGCTACAAAGGCGAGCTCTATTAAAGGATTGTTTAATAGGAGATAAAATGTTGTATACTTATAGAAGTTCCTAATTCTTGCAGATTGGAAACCCCATCGAACACATTCCTTGTAACCGTCTAGACCCAGAAATTTAATTACGGACTAAGGTCCGCAATTCATTCATTTCTGGGTCTCTGTGGCCGCCGTTGATCCATGAAGGGCTAAAGAAAGCTTAGCGCTGTTGCCCAGCAGTGGGACAGTAATAGGCTGACGTTATTATTAAAGTTGTTGAAGATTGGCAAAAATACAGTTTAGTTTGTGTGTTCGCTTATGTCATAAACTCATAATCATAAGCCAATTCAAATATGGATTTCAAATAAAATTTCGTTTTAATACTCACCTAAAATGCTAAGTTTGACAGTATGTGTCTCCGTGTGCGTCTCATTGGAAAGCCGACAGGTATAGTTGCCGGAGTCTGCCCTCGCTGCCCGCCGCGCGTATAGCGTCTGGTTGGCAGCCTCTGGGTACAGGATCAGGTTGGACACCCCTGCTGACCATGGGTACGCCACGCCATCTTTGAACCTGGAAGAAAACGAGGAGTTTATTAAGATGGCCTTGATGCAAGGAGTATTTGAGCTTACAACTGAGATAATCCTGACTGGTGCTGCCAGGGACGATGACCTTATGCCATTAAAGTGCATCAGGTCACTTTCTGACTAAAGTATAGGTACCTAATAAATGATGCATTACAAATAAGGATGGTGCGGTTATTCAGTTCCCGTTACAGCATTTTGCACTGTTCATTGGTAAAACCCAATCTTACGTGGTAAATACCATGTCGTTATTTTACGCTAAGAACGTATTTACATGAGAATAATCTATTTACACACTGCGAATTAGCATAAAGGAAGTCGCTTGCTATGCTTATCTTTATGTTCTAGTCGATAAGCTGGGCTCCGGAAAAAAGGAAAGCAAAAAAACCATGTTGACTCTTGCACGCGAAGTTTTCGAACATTTCCATCATGTAATTGCTACGTAAACATTTTCAAGTCCACTCAAATTCGGAAGGTCTTGGATTTGCCCGAAACGAAGACTTGAGTTTTCGTAATTGTTGATTCAAGCGTACTGGAAATACCGCATCTCAAAGCATTATTGGCGTAAAGTGTACTTAACAAGGAAATTATCGCGTTCTGTGAATTGATCGTTTTGTGAGATACACGCTTCTAACGCTTCGCCATTGTGATTGCGCGACGAGATCAACCGGCATGTGTACTGGTGTACAAGCAGGAAATAATTCCGAGTACGCGACTAATGGAGCGCCATTCCGCTGGAGCGGGGTGGCGGGCCGGTGGCGTAATGTAGCCACCGTCGATGACAGCTAAGTGATTCTGCGAAATACTGCATTGCAGTCACTCGTCAACGGAGAAATCACGACTCTCTTATATTCCGCAAATTGATAAATGCGCAGCGGTGACAAATTTAAATCCACCTAGGTAATGGTAAAATGTTTAAAACCGCACATTCACTTTAAGCGTAATCGAACAGCTGTAATTCGTTCAGCTAATCCAGCTTAAGCAAACAAAACGTCGCGCAGCTACCGATTCCCGTGAACAGTAAAATTTTGCGGGAGCCGTTTTTGAATCGTTTGAAAGGAAAACAAACATTTGAGCGATGTTTCATCGCAAGGCCGCGTTGGAATTGTTTCTCAGAAGCGACGGTGAGCTGTTATCTGGTGAATATCCTCTGTTAATAGAAAACGTATATGGGAATACACAAATTCGTACTATTCACACACGAACGGGTGAATATCGCCATATCTTAATCCCATAATTTAAGTATTTTCTTTGAGTACACACGCAGAGCAAATATTATGAAGCTAATGCACGGTGTGCACGTTGCCGTTGGTGTTGTTCATAGCTATTATTTGCACTAGAGTCGTGACAATTTCCGAGAAAACATATCAAGAGCGCATGTTTACAATCTTCATTCCACTTTCCAGTGTCCCTGGGAGAACGATGCGAATATTTTTAACTTTTTTCAAAGTAATGACTCACGCCACGCACGCATTAAGTACATTAATATGGAACGCGAATTTGTGGCGATGTATGGAAACTATTGATGTGCCGGGTTTTTAAAATAAACCACAGTTGGAGGCGCGTTTACAAACGACCGACCTACGTATGTGTACAGAATTTGTGTAATCTTAGGTCGTACTTGTAATTTATGTTCATGATTCATACTTATTAGGTGTCAAGTAAGTAGCAATAATAGTACCTATTAGCTATTCCCATATGTTACGTGCGTTAGTGTGCGTGCAATGCTCTGTGGTTGTAGCTGTACCGGCAGAAACTGCATGTTTCTTACGCCCGCGCAACCGCGCCGCCTGCAGCAAATAGAGCCTGACTACGTCTGCACACCGAACTATTAGTACCTATCACCACCAATTATTACAACTATTCCATTTAAAAGAGCAAAACGCAAATGTAATGATACTCATTATGACATCGTTAACGATTCTGACAGAGATCGTTTAATTTAATTAGCAACAAGTGTTCGATAAAAACAGTCATTTTTTTCTTACATGTTTCGAGCGGAGCGTGGACAAACGTAGCGTATAATACGCGTGGCCATGCGGGCCGTGCAAGAACGTTTCTTTGCAATCAACTTATTGAATTGTACGCTTTGACGTGACGTATACTTGATATTCCGATGTATCTTCAACGATATCAGAAAGTATGTAAGTGATCTGTTAAGTATAATAAACGTAGTCTGTCTCGTAGCAGGAAAACGTTGTATTTTAAAAGGTTGAAACAAAAAGAAATCATCGATGAGGTCATCCTCCGGCGGGCGCGTCGGCCTCTCCTGTAAAAAGCTCCGAATATTTCCGAAATAACGCGAACCGGTCTTTGACCGTGTGTCGGGTTGCACTCCCTCGCCGCTCACCACAAATCATTCGCATGCAGCCTCCTTGCGAACGCGATACATACGCATACCTACCTATGATATATGGATGAGCGAAGTAATATATTGGAGAAGGAACTGCGCTCAAATAACAATCAGTTCTCAGACTTCCTTTCAGCACAGATGTTACACCAATCGAGGAATACCTTACTTACCACCAAATAGTTTGTATTATAACATTAAACAGACGAACAAACCACGTGCCAGAGATTTCAGTTAAACCAAAAACTCCATTCAGTTAACAATTATGTGTTTGATCCGCTTTTCCGCTTAAAATTACAGAGCAAAATGCACTCGAAATTACTTTATTATGTATTTACCAGTGATCGGGAATCCCATATTTATATTAAAATGAAACGAATTTCAGTACTCGAGTACTGTAGGCATTACAGCTGTGGTAGATCGTATCCAGAACCTACTCCATATTTGCAACCAGTTTTAAAATAACCGCCAAAGTTTCCGTTTCTCCATGTAAGCAAAGCACCTTTTATATTTATACCAGCAAGTTTTAATTGAAAATTCTTCACTTCGATTCGGTCGGGCTAAAGTGTTATAGGGTTTTCCATCAGGAATTTCTCAGTAGCAGCCACGGAGTCTGTATTTGTGCCCGGTTGACGGCAATAAGCTCGCCCCCTATTACCTACATGGGACTGAAACAAAACCGGCAAAATGTGGGTATACTTGTTAGGTACACCTCTGCCTCACCCTTCAACCGTGGATTACAAGGCGTGATGTTATGTTCCAGTAAATATTGACCACCAAGAAGGATAACAGACCACAACGACTACTAATATATCCATTTTACTTGAATATTAAACTTTACGCCGGCATATAACCACAAAATGCCATCAAAGCCCAGAGGTGACTTCCTTTTTATCCATCTTGTCCGATTAATGTGGTATTGATGTCAAGTCTCAAATTGCAGTAATAAAATACATCGGTTAAACCCGAACAACTAGTATTTGCAAATTATAGACTCACTATTAAGAAAGTATGTGCTCATTTTGAGCCACCTTATAATTTGTTGACACCAATAAAACCAAATTTTCCTTTTGGTACATCCTTAATGATTAATGAAGTTATTAGCGTGTGACGTCGGACTATCTTATAATACCTCTCAAAGAGCTGATATGCGAATGCTCATTGTTATTTATAATCTATGCAATGTATCCGGCTTTTTGTGGGACAGAAATCACGTCACCTCAACTTAACAAAAAACGGGGAATTAGTCAAAGTTATACAACTAATGATTTGAAGGTGAACGAACTGTTTGTTATCTTTACAACCACGTATTAACAAGGATAGCACCGTCCACATCGAATTAAAGAAATCCTAAGGAATATCATCTTAATTACCTTGGATGAGAACATAGTAATTTGGAGTTGTAAACAAAACCCAAATTAGAGTTGGACAAAAAAATCGTTACGTATGGTTGAAATATTTCCGTCTGTATTGCGGTCTTTCCAATTGTTCGATAATGACCTCAATCGTCCACCTCACGTCTATAAATGTTTAATGTTTATTCCTTCGATCAATGGCTTGTTAAGAATTTGTAACAAATGTCAATTAATAAAACGCCGACATTGTAGAGAATGGATCATGCGAAGGAATGTTAATTCATGAATGGTTCTTCAACATGGCTGACGTAGTTTGTTAACATAATAATGCAGCAGACACCGTGTGAGTAAAGGGCGAACTCATTCCGTGTTATGACTTTGATGACATCATTTGGAAGACGATACGATTACAGAATTTTATACAGAGGACAAAGAGAGCAGCTAATGAGAAACGCACGTTGCACCAGTTCCTCGAAGTAATTAGGCTAGCAGCGGCCGCGGACGGCGCGGACGCCAAATTGACACCGCCCGAAGGAACCGGCGCGGTGGCTCGCAGGCTCGGCGTACTCTCTACGTGGTTAAACCCTTTGTTGGCGGAGCCATTCGCATGCTGATCGTTTCTGTGAAACAACCGCAATTATACTTCTCTGGCGAACAGTTGACACACACACACGCCGCATAATGACGTCGCTCCCTTACATTACAGTGTAATCGCAGGCCTGCCCGTCACGCACCGATGACAATAATAATAATCGCTATATGTTGTGGGAAATGGAAAACCTAACATGCAACAATTGATATATTATTATAAAGAATAAAAAGATATCTGCTCTTCACGATTCACGGCAATCGCTTTTATTACGCACACATTTTTCTGGGAAATACTTTTCATAAAGGTGGATATCTGGAAATCGATAGAGTTGTTGCTTTTTGCGAAACTATCCTTCACTCTGTCATTAAGTTTGATAGAGTGCCCTGATAGTGGAACTATGGAAATGGATCTATTGGAGTAATGGAAGCGTAATACTTTTTATTGGTAAAGTGAATAATCATGCTTTAGACCATAAAATATGATCCCATTTTCAGTAACGGTGTTATTGCTCGTTGTAAAGCTAACAAGCAGAAAAGTAATACGTGGGGCGTCGGCAACAAAGCGCTGATGCGCGCACGCCGCACGCGGCTGCCACGCTCGGCGCACGCCACGGCTGAGCCGGCGAGCCCGTCTGCTCGCCTGACGCCTGCCTCCGTACTCGTTATAAATCCTACACATATTTATTACATAACGATTTCCAATGAATTTCATGCGATGCAATTTTCGAATGTCAACGGATACATTTCGCTTAGTGATAAATCTAAATACAGCCATTTATTCTGACAGGCAACAGCTGTAGAGGAGTAATGAGAATAAGACGCACACCGGCTCGTTTTTGCGGTACACGTAATTATATGTACAAGTGTAAGTACACGTTAGCGTTTGAGCTCCTATAATATTAATGACGGTGTTGCGGCTATAACATGGAACATCGGAAACTAACGTAGCAGGCTACAAGTGTAGCAATTTCATACAGTTAGTGCGGTTTAGGGATGCGCGTCGGGAATACTTGAATGTTGCGATTAGAAAAACCACAAAGTACCGGGTGTGGAGCAAAAAGTTGACCGCATAACAGGTGAGCGAGAAACCGGCGGTATCTCCCGGCGACGACACAGCTCGTTCCTCGTACCGCAGAGCGCGACAACTGTACTAATACCTCAGTACCACTCACTGACGATACGATAGATGGTGATCTAACGATCGCCATGAAGTGACAGGATAAAGTTATGCGACCGCTCAAACCGCACATTACGATCTTACTATTGAGTGTGCGGACGATAAAGGGGCGTGGCAGCTACAAAAAACGCAATAAACTGTATTCACGACCACCTTGTCCTACATGATGCAGTTTATTAGAAAATGATTCAGACTTTATACAGCGGATGCGTCACTGGCTGACCATAACCCAAATAGTTACATTTGCTGTATTTTAACAGTTTCCTCGAAATTATTTACGTCACAGCTGTCTTTCAAGTAATTTCGATGATAACCGTAATCATACAGAACCGATAATGATCGATCGCGGCAGTTATGGTTCTAGGAACGAAGAATTCTATACAATTTGGACGGGTTAAATGTCTATAATAAAGGCACAAAGGCATCATACAGGATGTTTGATTCCTTTGTTATCTTTATTATTTACTAATATTACGATATTTATATTTATAACCCAAAACAATAAGAGATAAGACAATCGAGACATCATAAGTCTTGAATGCTGCATGACGGTCACGAGTCACGATTACCACTCCCGACGGTGTCCCCTAGTTCATCTAATTTAAGCTCGCAACGTGTATAATTATACACCATGTATTCAGCCTTAGAATCGTTTAGTTTAAAGTCGATACCATAGACTACTAACAAGAAGATGTATTAAGGCAAAACGGCTACCAACTACATCAATAGAATTATCCGTATGAAAAACGTACTGAGCTTAATAATTACATCGGGAGACCGTTTGTCATACCTGTCATGTTCATGAGTGGGAAGAAAAAGTTTGGAGAGGAAGGCGGTAGTTTGTATTTGCGTTCCTGGTGTCCAGGGAATGTAGTCTGTGGGCAGGTAATGACGCGTCCCGGAACCGCCAGGTGGTTGGGCCGGCTGCGTATGGGCAAAGAATGCCGCCGCAGCTTCGCCACGCCTGGGAACATCGCCTGGCCGACGTCCGCGACACATCTGTACTCGCCCGATTCAGCTACGGTAACTGCTTTTCCTAACATGCACTTGTTACCGTGAAATTATATAAAACTTGCTGAGAGCGGATGTTTTTGCTTTCTCTAGCAGTCTGGCTTATCAAATCGTAATGCATACGGGCGTTTGAACTTGGTCAGCGATTTTCTTTGCAAGTTTAACTATTAACTAAGCTATTATTTATTACTAGCTGTTGCCCGCGGTTTCATTTGCGTTGTGGTCGGAAATTATCCCACGGGCACGTTGTAAATAGGCCTATGGCACTCGGGGATAATGTAGCAGTCCTATTAATATCAAAATCGGTTCAGTAGACCCAGAGATCAACAACCTCACAACTTTACCTCTTTACAATATTAGTATAGATTAAGTTAAGTTTACCTATCTATTATGCAGGGGGTTATGATTATGAGTTAATTAATTTAGAATTTAATGTTTTGCTTGCTTGTAGCAGAAAAATCTTCCAATTATCATGGCAAGCAATTATTGATTTCAATATAAATGACACACTGGACACAAACCCAAGAACAAACTGAATTGCACACCCTACAAATGGTTCAATTAGCTTTTTTAAAGTAATCAGTCCATTACGGGCCATTACAGTAATGATTAATATGTTAAACTCTTTGCAGAACCAGCGAACTGAACAAAAAGCCTCCCCTAAACGTTCGGTTATTAGTAAAAGTTCGCAAAGAGTATTTATGATGTGGCTAATGAATTAATAAGCCGCGAATGTTCATAAAAACCATACTACTACGAATTTCATTGGCGATGTGATACAGCCGTGTGCACAGACTGCGTAATAAGGCCGGGGCACACTCGCGGGCGCTTGAATAGTAGTTAATTTCGGGCGGACGCACACCGAGCTACCGGTGTTCAATGTACAGATACGCTTTGTATTTAAATGAAGTGAGCGTATCGAGTAATCGGAAACAGGAACAATCTACCAATTATGGGAATCTATCACATTATATATGTTTCTATTGAATACAACGGCACTGTCGCCATGCTGCGAATGACTACCAGCTACGAGCTTTGTGCCTCGTAGCAAGAACAGCAGCCTTCGTTTAAAGTCTGCTTTTACTATGGTTAACCGCAAAGTGGTTAGAAAATTTAAAAAAAACACGCCATTTATCATTTTCCTCGAAACAGTAGATGGTATTTATTCAAACAATACCCATTTTAGCATTCGGTAGCCGATCGCGGTTTCTTGGCACTACGTGAAACTGCAAGTGCACAAGAATTTATTATTGCTGGGAGTCACGCGACGAATACTAACAAGGGTAGTGGCAGCCAGCAGTGTCGTCCGTGCGTGCCCCGACGGCGACCACTCGATTGTGCGAAATATTAAATATTCAATTCCGCGAAACGACCGGAAATGACTGTTTCATTATGCGCGTCGGGTGCGTAAAATGATCGATTTGGATGGCACCGGGCGTTGCCCGCTGCCGGCAGCCGGCCGTCGACTGCTCTTCTCAGATTCGCACAATTCCTGATAAAGATCGTTCTTAGAGCAGCGGACGTTCCTAACGATTCAAACGCATTTAACAAAGGTTAGTCGGCCGAACACTTCTAAGTAATGACTGAATCACCCTCTTTATTCCATTTATTTTGTTGCCAATTTTTCGTTAGCATAATCAAGTCTTTTAGACGTTTAAATGAAGTCGTAAACATGCAACCGTATTGTTTGTAAGTTCAGATATGCAGCTGTACAGCTTTTTGCAGGAAAACGGTTTATTAAATGGGGTAAACGTGAGTTGTATAGTGCGAAAACACTGGCAAAACGTAGTTATAATAAAATTATTCCGACATAATGTGCGTGCTGATAGTAATATACGTTGACCACCTCTGTAGATAGTCGCGACCGACGGACGCACGACACACGGTGACAGCATAATAAGTTCCAGCGAGCACCGCTGCCAAGATGCACGTGCGATAACGTATATTCGATTTACGATATTATTTCATCGGTGCAGAGATGCCACTATATTCATGCATTAAGTATAGGAAATTGACATGGAGACTGCAGTTGTCGCTACGTAGAAAATGTAATATGAGCGGCTAGGAAGCTCATGTGCGTGATTGCGTGCGCTGGACAGCAGCAGGCGGGCGCAGGGCCGGCCGACGGCTGATCTTACACGCACGCAAGCATCTTCTCGCTAATCGGCTCATATATCGGCAAACATACTCGTGCAATTAGTCTTCCTGGTAGCCAGCGATACCTAATAATCCCAACAACTAGAACGCGGCGCGTTATGTGATTGAGAACCCCGCCATGTCAGTTCCATGCACCGACTTACATCAGGATGTTCAATATCGTTCGTTACATCGACATGCATCGTAGAATTATTTATAAGACTACTCGTACAATGCAGGATCAGGCCGTTGGTATTCACTATCGGGTGAAACAATACTGAATGATATTGTAATAAGCAAAAGGTTTGCATGTAGCGTGTAACCTTGAATTAGGATAATTCCCTACGAACAGGCTCGAGTTACTCAGACATCGTAATGAACAATTATAGCTCGGGCAAAAAGCTTATGTAAATTGCGAACATGACATTGTGAGTGTTATTAGATAACTGAGTGGCAATTAAGTGAGATACCAAGAAGTAGTCACCTACGCGACGCATTTACAACTGTCTTTAGCGGAGTTAGTGACATTCTTTGTGAACGTTATTTTATTGAAATACAAAGTATTTTACGGAGAGTAACGCTGTTCTTATATGAGGTGTCATTAGTTCAGTAAATATTCATGAATCGTCCTAAATTCATATTTCCGAAAGCTTTCATGCTATCGACCCTTCCATCTGAATAATTTATTGAAAGAGGTTTTGTTTGCTTTTGTTATGCGTGGACATAAAAGCCTCGTAAGATTTAGATTATTTGTCACTGCTACCTCTGACATAAACCTTATGTCAACGATGATACAGATTAAGTAGCAACACTAAACTACCATTTCATTAAGTGTCAAAAGGTGCTGAGAATATTAACTCGGGCATGGATAATATTTACCAAATTTAATTAACACGTTTAATTGGCATCGGATAGCGACTGGCCGTGTCGTGAATATCCACATAATATTGCGTTACTTATGACTAATGAGCTAATACCGAATAGTTTAATATTGGCGTTTAATAAGTATGGATTTATGACATGTCAGATGGTTTCATATAATTACATCATAAAATAGTATGTAAAACCATTATGTGGGTAACAGCGAATAAAATTGACATAATAAAGTTTTGCTTTTTGAATAGTCACGCATGGTGTTGAAAAGTCAGTTAAAGTATCATATTAGTGGTTCTTTAAAAGACTACACATTAAAATCTTTTCATTGTTTTTTAATGAAAAGTAATACTTTTCAGATTTAGTTAGCGTTTCACGCTAACTAAATCTCAAAACTTACCTAGGTACAGAGGAATAAGACCGCATTTTTTAAAAAGAGTAAGACGAAGTTTTAGTTTTTCGTTTGAAAAAAAAACTGAAGAATAATTTCTCCGAAAATGATATTTTGATGGAATAACTTTTAATTTTGCTTAAAAATAATATTAAGTATTTATAAATAGTGTTTCTTTTGTAAATTGGTTTTTACAAACACATTTACACGTCAGAAATTAAAACCATGATTTTCCATTATTAATTTTTTATATGTACAAGTCTACTTTTGTCCTTTAATTTTTAATATGATTAAGTAGATTTATAGTAGTCGGATGAGAAATACCGTCCTCATTTAGTTTATTGTCATGTTATGACAATTTATGTAGTCTAAGTTAACTGCAGATTAAAATGAGAGATAGCAGAAGCCCAGCCAGGCCCAGCAAGATCAAACTGACCACACAGAACAACAATTATTTTAATGAACATGTATGCAAGGAATTAAATAAGAAAAGCCTTGTCTTGTATACTTGTCTGTTGCTAATTATCTCGTAGTGCTTGAAAACCCGACATTCAAGTCTCACAATCATAGGTGTTCGACACTTAAATATGATTCTTATTTACAAGAATGAATTAATACCGACATAGGCGTAATACATAGAAATCAAGCAACCGTGGCTTTCATTACAAAGTTGGCATTTCAGGTCCTTCCTGAAATGTGTAAATAATAATATCATAACGACGACGAGGGTCCATTAGAAGATGACTCTCAATGGATGGGAAAATACACTATATGAAGCTGCAATATGATGTAGGTACTGCACAATCAACAAACAAAACATTATTTACTGAATAACATAACATTTCGCCTGTATTTCCCAGAAGGGTAAGGCAGAGGTGTACCATTAATAGTACATCCACGTTATGCCGGTAATGTTTAAGTCCCTTGTAATAAGGGACGGGCCTATTACCATCAATCGGCATCAAAAGGCTTGGTAATTTCATCAATTCACAATAACCGACCCGTACTATTAGTATATACTAGCTATGCCCGCGACTTCGTCCGCGTGGACTTAGATCTTTCTCAGCACACTGCACAGACACTTTGTTACGGATTTATTTCAAATAAATGCGAGTTTGAATAAAGTCTATAACCTACCCAAAACAACAAACACCAAAACAATGGTTTAAATTGTCATACTAACAAACAGACAAAGTCATGTTGCCTTTTATAATAACATGCTGAGAAAGATCTAAGTCCACGCGGACAAAGTAGCGGGCACAGCTAGTGTATAGTATCCGGCTAGCTTCTTCATTTGTATTTTTTGTGTAAGAATTTTTAATTTAGCTATGCGCTCTACGGGACTGAAAATGATGCAATAAAAACGGTTAGCACAAAAACTAGACTCATACGACGACGCACGTGTTTGTGACTCATAGGGCGACAAATGTTCAGAATTAGACACTAGGTATAGACGTAGGTAACTGTAACCTCAAAGCCCAACTTTCACTAAAACTGGGATGTGTTGAAGTATCTGACCTCAACAACCCAGTTAGTCGATATATATGTATAGCTTAAGAAAAAAACATAATTTTGAATTTCTGTTAAAGTTCAACTAATAAAGAGTGTCTTTGATTCAGCGTAGGCGTTTAGGTCTGCGTAGAGGGTGCGTAGGCTAGACGCTACGCAAGTGCGTAGAAGCTCCGTAGCGGTGGCTACGGAGCAACGTCTACGCTGCACATAAGTCATTATTACAGTTTTGGTACAATCGTTTTGAGAATGGATTTCGACGATGAAGCAATAAAAATAAATAAATAAAAATAAATATCGATGGACATTACACACATCGCCATCTAGGTGCCACACTAAGTAACGAGGCTTGTGTCGTGGACACCAGATAGTTGATAATACTACATAGATACTTTTTTTTTTTGTAAATACATACTTATTATACATATAAACATCCATGACTCGGAAACAAATGTCCATGCTCATCACACAAACATTTGCTCCTACCGAGATTCGAACCCGAGACCCCAAGAACGTAAGGCAGCCTCACTACCGCTGCGCCATTCGGGTCGTCAAAATCAATGCAATTCAATGCAATGATTCAATGCAATTGAATAAATGAATGAATGGTCAATTGCAATGGTTTAATTGCAAAACAAATGAGAAATATTTTTACAGAGGACCACTTTTTTTTATGTTTTCATCTTTATTTTATGCTTTAATTTGTATTGCGCAAACATTCATGCGATTGTTCATGTCAATGAAAATAAAACTTGGCGTTAACGCCTACGCTGGATCATGTCAGTTTAATGCAAAACCACCCTTCGATCCCAGCAGGGGCGTGCCGTCCATAGAGGCAATTAGGCCTAGCCTACCCTACCATTCCTACCAACAACGCAACAAATGCATTTATTATAACTATATTAATAAAAAATAAAAAACTCCTGTTATAATACTTATAGCAACTTGTCGCAGCCGTGTGACGTAACTGATAAATACTACGACGTTCGCTCCCGGCCGTTTAGGCAAGGCCGCAGCCGGCCTAATTTCCATTGATAAATTTACGCACACTGATCGTTATTTTCGTGTATATGAACGGCACACATAGTAAATAGGGGCGTAAACTCCTGCGAGTGTAGCTGGCTAGCTGGCCACTGATTGGCTGCCCCACAAAGTATTATCCGGCTAAAACGGTATGCAGTGATGCAATTATATTTGGTAGTGTTTTTTTATCGACAAAATAACAATTGTATTTTTCTTAGAAGCCATATTTGTTTCATGTGACTAGCAAAATTTATTTCGCGATCTTCAGTGTTTTGATTTTTATAATATCTGACGTTTGTAATTTGTTTTGAAACGTATAGTAGTGTAAATATTATTTGTTGTATTTGTTTATTAACTTAGAAATGGTGTTCTGTTGTGAAGTTTGCGCTTTTAGTGTGTATGTTAAAAGTTAAAAACAGTAAGTATTCACAATCGTTTAATGATAAGATTCAAGTTGTGTCCAAAGAAAGATGTGTAGGTACCCGAATTACGAGAATTAACCTAAAATTCATCGTCATTTCAAATTAATCTTTCTTCTGTTTGCATTGTCAGTAAATCGTGATTTGAACCTTGATTAATGCAGAGTTCTTGTATTAACTTTGGTTATAATAGGCTTATTTTAAAGGTTTGTTTTTCAAATATTCCGGTCAGAAAACTCTACCTTTTTTTTGTTTACAGCGCTCTCTGTTTTATTTTTTAGAATTTTTTGTAGCGGAGCGACATCCTTCGTTCTTGTATTGACAGAATTCCATTGAAATTCCTGATATTTAAGCTAGATGGCGTTGTTTCTCATAAGTGAATATATCAATAGATGTGAGTACTTTGAGGGTCATCTTAGCGTGGCTGGCCTGCCTTCCGCGGAGAACCACTGCACGCCACTGGATCCCAGTAGTTAAGTTTGAAGCTTCCTGAGCAATTTAATAACCTTTGACCGCTCGCTTCGGCTTTGGATGCTTTTCAATCGCAGCGTTGGTAAACGCTAGCAAACAGTTATGCAATCAGCGAACGGAACGAGTTGGACTGTATTGTTTGCGTATCGCAATCGACAGACTTATTGTGTACCACACCGGCAATCGCAAAAGCTCTAACGAATAAAGTTTTTCTACATAGTTATCGAGAATTTTCAGCAAATGTAATGGCAATGAAAATTGTTTAGTATTTCTGCAATTGGGCATCGAGTCGTCCTTATATTCGCACAAATGAAACATCTATAGATTTCAGCAACCCAAATATAATTGTAAGTTTCGCTGTAAGGTTCGTTGCGCAACTTCAAAAAGAAGCAAAGGTTTATAACCTCTTAACTATTACGAATTATTATGAAATATGACAAGTAGCTATGACACTGAGCCCGGTGTCATTACATACCGTACTACTTAGTTGAACATGATCCTACCATTGTAAACGGAGACAGTATGTTCAATTACACTTTACCTAGCATAGTGTCAATGTATCTAGCTAGCATGAATGAACTCGAATTCTCTTTAACAATGAGTAAAAAAGTGTTGTCGTGTTTACCAAGAAGGCGACACGTCGGCGGAGGTCCCAGGACGGCCACGATTCAATATTTGCTCGCGGAGGAGGTGCGAGGGGCGGCGACCGCGCCCGCGAGTTGCTGGCCGAATGTTAATTTTCACGATGAAGCCATTTGTCGGACGTGCAGCGGCGTCATAACGAGCCCGGGCCACATTTCTTGAAACCCATACGATTCGACGACTGTGCAATGTCTATTGTTACATGAATTATGCGGTCGAGAATTAAGCGCCCGACGCAGACGCAAGCGCGAGCTTTGACACCAGCCATCGATTCACAGATTCAGTATGCGTACCGACGCCGCAAAAAATCGCATTCCTTACGTTTAATATTCTCACTCCAGAAGCTAATATGTGACATTCATTTTTATCATGACACCGCGTTCACAATGAAGCGTTTAATATGTATCTCCCCGTCCCGTGCTCCCGAGACCGAATATCGGGTTTCCCATGCGAGCGACATTCCTCGCTAATGTTCGACATGGTGGTCTTACAATGAACTTTTTTAATGTTAACACTGCTTGGCTACTTGATGATCCAAATCCAATCTATTGGTAATCCAAACGTGGACGAGTAGATTACAGAACATTACACGCTTATTAACTGCTCAATGGATGACAAAAAATACAGAATGGGGGACGTACTCGGCGATCCATGTCATGTCAATATTGGCTATTGGAATAGAATGTATTTGTGAAGTAAAAACACCGGCGTGTGAACGGACCGGACCGGTGGTGGCCGCGGTCTGGAGCCCGAGCGTCGGATCTCAGCAAACTGACATTTCCGTTTGAAATCATTACCGTTCACTAGCTTTCCAAAGAATGAAGTCGCTTATATTACACGTACCGGTAAAGTCACGCGTTTCTGTCCTACACATCGCGATGAGGTCTTTGACTATTTGTTCCGAGAAAATAAACGCAATAGTGTTTTAAACATGGACGTGGTCGCATCGATCATATTACAAATTGTAATTTATCGAATTTCATTATGTTTAAAAAGTGACTTAGTCGTATAAAAACTGCCTGTGTGGTTGTGGTAAAAAGTGTGGCACATCAATGTGACACGAGTGTCACAACAGACGTCGAGAGACATTTAATGATCGTGAGATACGTCGCCCAGCCTCCCAGGTAGCCGCTCATCATAACTAATTTGTAAGGCATTCGACGACCGTCTCCGAACTGAACCGACTTGCCCCTAGGCTTCCATAGAAACCAGACCAGTTTGAACAATCTCTGCAGTATTTAAATTATTGAAGTACATATTTGATTTGATTAGGTCGAACGCTAGAGCAGGTTTCTAAGCAAATTGTTTAGTTATTGAGGGTCTTGTTGAGAAATCATTAAAATTGTACGGATAAACATTATACATAAGCTATTCTGACTAACGGCCGTTTTCAATAACTTACTAACAGTTAACGGAACGTTGCTATCTCAGATAAACAGTTAAAGAAACATCAACTGTCAACCCTCCGAGTGACAGATAAGTGACGTAGATAGGATATTCCTGTCAATTCATTGCTAACTTTGTTTACAGAAACACCGATAGTACTAGAGTAAGGCATATTGACTAACCGTTATCCGTAAGTAAGTTATAGAAAACGGCCAGATAATAAATAATTTCACTTTCAAAAGAAACCTAAATAAGGCCATAAACCTACCGTTCTATGAAATACTTATCAAGTTATTCATGAAGTCCATGGATCAAACGAAGATTAAACGCTTTGAGTATCAAGTGGCGAATAATGTGGCGTCACAAATGTTACGCAAACACCCTTCACAGAAGGCTACGGTGGGAGCAATCGTCTACGACAATACAATATAATTGAGGGTTCTATTCACACGGAACACCTCCTTGTCTGCTTCAACAACCGGTGAAATATGTGAACAAAAAATATTTACAAAGAAATTGTTACCTACTTTGGAAGGGAGAAATAAAAGAATAGCTTGGAGATCAATATTGTAGATAAATAAAACGGTCCATTGTGGAGGCTACGCTCGCATTGGCGTGCGCACACCCTCGACAGCTCGACCTCGCATCCCGTGCTCTGCGCTAGAGCATACACCAACAAAAAGAAATGACCTGGCTCATAGTTGATTCATCAACACACCAATCGCGAACGGTTAGTCTGGGAATTTCGAATTGGGAATTCACGCAGTTCTACATAATGACCAGTATCCGTTAGAAGAATTTTGATGATGATCCAATCCAACCCAAATCCAACCTTGCATTTTTTCCCAAGCTATAATAAGTAAATGTAATAATAGACGTATCTTATCTTAGGTAGCTAATTACAGTAAATCTATTTAAGCGTGGCAATTAACCGGATTTTGGAACGCTCAGGCAATTTTTGGCTTTGTGTTTCCGTTCCGTTCAAATGATAAAACCGTTTTTTTAGTTCACAAGGTAGCTAAAGTGCAAGCATAGACTATATCAATTTCAAATAATCTTTTACAAGATGTTATACAGAAGATATAGATAACACAATCACCGAATTTGTAAAACAAAGTGAAGCCTACTTACTACCTGAGGATGGTTGTAAAGCCGCTCTTTAAAAATAATCGGTTCAACAAATCGAGTCATTGGAACGTGTCAGGACATGCTGTCGGTTTTTATTTGGGCCCAGTGGGTTGTCCATGGTCGTTTTGTGTATTTTATGGCCACTTCATTAACAGTATCCGATACTTATTTTGAGGAGCTCTCTCTCTATTGACACGTCAATCGAGTGCAAGGTGTTAACTAAGGACTTATCACAAAGTAAGCGCTGTTATTAAATGCTATTCGATATTACAAATTACTCGTAATTATTTATTACTGATGCGGCCGCTATTCGTTTACAGAATGGAGTAATGCGCAATAACTAATGGACCCATATCAAGCTTTGCATTACATATTTATGAAAGCAGAAAGTGTAAGAACCGTTTTGACGATTGCTTACGGTACAGTGTGCAAATGTGCAATATCGTTTCTTTTTTTCACAGCAAGATAAACTGCTAACAGAGCTCGCTCTGAATGCTTTGTTGACTTTGGCAGATAACAAGTTTACCGCAAAAAATACTGAGTTCAGGAGATTTTTTGATACAACAATGACTTTTTCGAGTGAGACAATTATGAATTACAACAATGTGAATAAGACTCAGATGCGTGACATTTAAATTTTAACGGTGATAAACAAGTTACGAGCGGGGTAAAGAAGCAGGAGAGATCGTTCAGCGTTCCCACAGCACAGCAGCGCACAGCGGTGCAGGCAGTAGCGGGGGGACGATGCATGGCGGGAGGCGCGGGGCGAGGCGGCGCGCAACAAAGAGCCTTCCGGGAACCGCCACAATACAGGTTTGCGGCGACGTGCGATACCTTCGCAGATACCGGCCGCGACCGGCGACCAACGACACCCGCACACTATTCACAACGACACCGGCTTTTGTCAACTAAATAAGAATGGGAACCCAACGGTACACTTCAGAACCCGAGGCGACACAACAGACAACTTACAAACATTACTTGAATTGAACATCCGCTACAACTAATATCAAGATCGTGGTTTCTCGCTAATCATTATCGGTCTGATAGCAATCAGACATGAAAAAAAATTGCCAACATTGACTTAGCACTAGTCTGTACCGAGAATTTTTGTGTGTATGACACGAATATTGATATGGTTCGATGTCGGCAAGTCCAAACATGTAGATAAATCGGTGCAAGAAACAAAGAACATCGGCATACATGCGAAAGTTTGGCCACTCAATCACGCCATATTCGGCTGAACCGATTTGAAGAAATTTAGTACAGCAGGCTGCGTGATTCAAAAAACGGATCGGAACGAACGGACGGAAAAGTTGCCAGTGCTTCATAAGTATACTTAAGAAACAATGGCAACTTTTCATCCCAAAACAGCAGGGCGAATTCCATAAAACCACATGAACGATGACAACCTCTAATTCTTTAATGTTACAGGCGTCAAATTGAATAAAATAAAGGATTGAATCAGTGGGAAGCGGTTTAGCATAAAAGTAAAAGTGGGGTAATAAAATAAAATTGCCAGGCTCGAACCCGTTCCGGCGTGAGCGCCGTCGGCGGTGGATTTATTACAAGACACTGACATGCGCATGTCACTCTCGCTATGCCCTCGTGAGACACCAGCGAGAGCCTGTCCATCCACTCCCCATGATTTATTGCCTTTGATACTGATAGACTTTAATACATTGAAACGATCAATTTTGAAATTAACAACCATCTGGACGCGAAGTTCTTATTATCGCAACATATTTGCAATTGCAATAGGAGCTTACGCTTTGACAGATAATAAACAACGTTTATTGTGTGAATGAACACGAACAGTCATGTTGAAAGCTATTGCGATGAGTCTATCTAAACGAATTGGCTAGTATATAATAAGATTTGGGACTATGACACACGTAAAGCTTAGAAACTCGCGCTGAAACGCTCAAGTTAGGCTGCGTTTCCACCAGAGATGAGTGAGGATGCGTAGCGAGGGATGTGTGTGAAACTGACCAATCACATAGCTAGAATAGCTCAAGCTGTGGAACAGAAGCGATATTATTGGTTAGTTTCACACACATGCGAAGTATGGAGCAAGAAAAAGATAAACCCAAAGCTACCGAAGTACAAAAACGATCTAGTTAATGATACTAATGACACAAACGTTTAAGACACAAAAAAGGAAAACAGTATACAGGTGTCACAAGCAATAAAAGTTCCCGTCAACCCCCTCAACAAGAAGCTAAAGCCATCTAACGACATGATTACAGTAATCGCGAATGTCAAGCGAACTAATTTCACGCATTAATTTGTGCTAACTAGTAGCTAGCTGCTTACTCATTCGCTGTCAGCGCCGTCGGAGGCGACGACGGTTCAGCTAATCTGTGCACAAACGTCTACGATTACAATTTGTTATCTTGAATTAACGTGAAGATGTCACGCCATGGTGTCTACTAAAATTTGACGTATCTCCTTACGCTGCTGCAGCAAGACATGGAAAGGCTGCAGTCTGTGGACTAATGGATTCAAAGAGTTAAAATCCTTGAAATTAAAATATGTAGTAGAATTACTGGTATATTATACCTACGTAGTTTTTATGGTAGAAATATGCATATTAATTTATTGAGTCGAGCACTAACGCGCCTGGATTGTTATGAAACTATTTACTTACTGATTTCTCGGAATTGTCTCCGGTAGGCAAGTACCTACCACGTGCGTGGTCGTGTCGCTATTTTATGGCGAAATCGCTGTGACGTTGGCACAACTACGCCAATCCGCGAATATACATTCAAGCACGCATATGGATGAGTGCCCACGTAGTAGATGTTGTACATGACCATTTTACACACACCACACACATACATAATCACGTTTTAATCCTGAACTGAGTAATCAATTTATCGTATCTCATTTAGAAGCAATCAAAGTAGACGATATTGCAGCATATGGGAACGAGAAAGACTACTCTTTTCCGTTACACATAAACGCTATTGGTGTAGTTCAGTTTTGGGTTAAATAAGTGAAAGTAACAAATTACTTTAACGCATAAACCTGAAACACAACAGGTTAACCCTAACGACTGGTGGTAGAAATGTCATGTGGTAGAAAATAACATTATGTAAGCCTGCCACTAATCAAAATACCTGACATTTGAAGAAACCCCAAAGCACTTACTGCTAACAAAATCAAAGCTAACCCAACACTACCGCGGACTTTTACGATTTGAAAGAGGAAGGTTAAACTTCTAAAGCTAACTACAGTTCAGAGTCATTTAATGCCTTTTCCTGGCTTTGCTACGTCGCGTCGGGATGACCTTAACAAAAAAGGAAATCTTAAATTAGAATGAATAGGCACGGGATCTATTAGCAGTAATTCTGATGAGTGTGACGACAAACTAAAGTCACCGATGTCGCACATTTGTAATCGCTAATTTGATTAAGACGTGATTCATCAACCGCGATAACAACAGGAGTGCAATCGTGATTGATAGTAATTTGAAAACTATTGCAACACAACGCAAAAGAAATAGAACTTCACTATATACAGCGTGTAACAGAAAGGGTATAATCATATGGAATACTGTAGTACGGACCATCAAACTGAACAACTTTCTATATGGGACCACCATCGAAATCGTAAAAAAATAATCAGCTGTCTCATACTTTGGGTCGAGTAGGTATTGAAATTTTGTATAGGACAGCTGATTATTTTTTTACGATTTCGGTGGTGGTCCCTTAGAGAAACTTGTTCAGTTTGATGGTCCGTACCACAGTATTCCATATGATTATACCCTTTCTGTTACATGTTGTATAGTACTGCATAGATAGCCGAGAAGGTGGTATTTACGGTTCCTGCGAGGCAATGACAGGTTATTTTGACTTAAATAGATACCTAGTGTATGCATTAAAACAATAATTGCACATTTAAAAAGATTTCTGAGAACTTTCATGCAGTGCGTGATGATGTTACGGATGGTTTGCAATATAACAACAAGTTGTTACAAGTGGATAATGACATAATCCATTGGTCCGACGGCCTAGAGCTTCATATCACAAGCGTTCTGAGTCACGCAAATATATGTAGTCCACTGGGGCTTTGTTGAGATTGTTATATCAATTGATATTTAATATGACACAATCTCAGAAATATTTACGAATCTCTAAGTGGAAAATTATACCGGCTTATCCATGAAATGCTTTCCGTTCGTAACTTCGTACCTAACTGTTTTGCTATTGGATACATCTTCGCCGTTAGTAATACCTTCAATATGAATATGTTCCGCAGTAAAATATGTATTTTTCTTGGTTATAATATTAGTGCTCAGGTACACATCAAAGATGGATGCTGGTGACGGCGGACAGGCGGCGGGGAGCGGGCGGGGTAACGAGTAGCAATCACTACTTCTCAGAATCGTACTTGTTTTCGTACCAGGTGCACTCATGCCGTACATATTGATAAATAACACCTCTGTCGATTTATGCTCAGTCAAATAATTCTTTTCTAAACAATTTAGATAAGTGGGAACTGACACTATTTGCCAATAGTTTACTTAAAATCGTAAAATATCGTTATTAGTTGGGTGTTAGTGTGTAACAAGATTTTATGTGGTCGGTCGGTAACATATCCGGGTGAGCAGTAGAACGATTTCGTGAATTTATAGCTGATAATCCTAGAGATACCGTAATGATCCGAATCAAATGGGATCATTAATGGGCAATAAAGCTAATTGAATTTGGTGAATCGAGTAATGTGAGTTATGTGTGCTACGCGGCACTCGCAAGGTTCAGCGGTTTATTTGCCCTTTTTGAAGTAAATGTAGCCACAATGAAACGCCATTACTTTGAAGTACCGCATACCGCACGAGTGTCGAGGCAATTCGATGAAATTGCACTACCAATTGATTTTTTACTTTGCCTACATGAAAGCATAGTTGTTACTAGAACACAACGAATTGTTCATCAAGGGCATAATTGTTAAACTTTTACTGAGAACTCCATCGACGTGTGAATAAGGCATACTGCATGAAATTAATTGGCTTTCGATATTCTTTTGTTTTTGTTTGTATTTCATCATCATATTAACTAATAAAATAATGTATAGAAGAAAGATTTGTATGTTTGTAACGCTATGCTCAAAAACTACTGGATTGATTTCAAAAATTCTGTCACCATTAGAATGCTACATTAAGCCTGAGTAACATAGGCTATATTTTATCTCAAAGTGTTTAAAAATAAATGTCCACCCGTGCAAAGCCGGGACGGGCAGCTAGTTTTAGTTTTATAATACGCTTTGTCAATACATTATGTTTAATTGGAAACGTTACCATGATATGCTCAGGCAGTCTGTTAATTTCACCAATATTACATTCCAATTTGTATTAATTTTGCAATCAATCATAGACCCCGATTAGCTGAATATTTCAGTTACGCGTTAATAATAATGTAATACACATAGTTTATCGTCAGACTAAATAGTATGCAGGTATCTTTGAATACAAGCTTCTACGGGGATCTTTCATGTAGTTTCAATTAACCATGGTATCACTACATAGTATAAAACAAAGTCGCTTCCCGCTGTCTGTCCCTATCTATCCTTAGATCTTTAAAACTACGCAACGGATTTTGATGCAGTTTTTTTTGATAGATAGAGTGATTCAAGAGGAAGGTTTATATGGATAACATTGCACCCGTGCGAAGCCGGGGCGGGTCGCTAGTTTATAAGTTTGTAAGCCTAATATTGAAAACACAATCAATTAATTAGTCTATTTATTACTCTATTCTCTTTGGTCCCATTAATCTTACAGCTGCTTTGGCGCGAATGTTGAGGTCAAAAAAAAGTATGCCTTAAGAAAAAGTAGAACAGTTTTTGGGAACAGGGTTGGTGAGTAGACAAAGCGTTTCTTCCGCGATATTGTGATTCTTTTATGAACGACTTTTCCTGTTCCGGGAATCCTAATAGATTTATCCGAGATGTTATCACTTTATCAGTGTACACGTGTTCCCGATCTATAAATACATTATAGTTCTTGATCCTTTCTTGTCGCCTACTTTCTTACAGCATATACATAATTATATATAGAGAGTATGACCAGAACTTCTATTATTAGAAACGAATCACACACCTATTTATAAACCACTCTATCTATAAAGTCAATACAGTATCACCCCAAACTCTATCATTAACATTGGTTCCAATGACGTCACGTTATTACTAGATCCTTAAGGCTGTGCCACATTCGTCGATATTTTTTTTCTCACGGCGATATCATTAATATTTTGTGGACGGTGCTGTCGCGAGTCGGCGCGGGCGCCGGCGGAGCACAGCGCAGCATAGGCATGGATGACGGGGGCAATGCCCATTGTCACACCAGGCGATTATCAATTATTTTGCGCACACAATGGACTTTATTTCGTAGAAGCTCAGTGCTTATCGCAACGAGCGGTAGCGCACACCTGCCTGTCTCTCGGCCCCGAAACTTCGAACGATATCATTATTTGTTGCTTTACATTATAGTACTTTATAATTATGTAGTTGAAATATGAACTACCAGTTGTGTTGAAGTTCCGACTGCATTATAAAGTTACCCAATTAATGTTTCAATTGAAGTAGATAATAGATGGAATACTAATATCACGGTACATAAAATGAATGAAACATCGCCACAGGCGGTATTCAATTGGCAGGTTTCCGGCAATAAGAAAAATAGTTCTAGCTAAATAAAATATATTACGCAGACGCTACGCTCGTTAAAGTTAGGTTTCTTGTTAGAAACTTGATATTTATTACAAATGAATGTCGCTCTCCTCTGTTTTAGGCGTTATTACGAAGGGTACATGGGTCCACTGACTCCAGTCATGCCTGCATAAATTCATTGACAAGCCGGCTTATTTCTACCACAGAAAACATAATATGTTTCTACCCAAGTTTTAATTTTAAATGCCGTCATTAAATGACCTTTTACGAAACAAACCACATTGATAATCAGTGATTAAAACTCGGAAGGTAGCGTATTTTATTTTGCATAAGTCGGATGAATAAATACTGAATGAATATAAAATTGGCTTGTTCAGATATTGGCTTGTTCAGATATTGGCTTGTTCAGATATTGGCTTGTTCAGATATTGGCTTGTTCAGATTACACTTGTAATATTTTGAGTACATGGTTCCCACGTTTCATCAAACAAAATCAGTTCTTCCTTATAAATGCGCTTCTTGTAGCTAGGTGTTGGTTCTGAAAACTGTTACTTGCTTTGATACCACGTGCCTTTGTTTCATTAGAATGTATTCTAGGACATCATAGCCATATCGCTGCTAGTGGGAACGGGAAGCGACTTAATTATTCCTTGAAATGAAACCACAACTTGTAACTGCTGTAGTGCCTCAGGCTCTCCAAAACAATTGATATATAGGAAACGCGCTCTGTTAGTGACGAGCAATCATAGGTCTCACAGCAGGACACTGCTGTAGGTTGATTATAACATAAACAGAACATTACGCCTGTAATCACGGTTTGGTTGGGCAGAGATGTACTTACACCTCATACAATATTACCAACTATAAAGTTACATAACTAAAACTTGAAACCCATCCCTAGATAATGGGATAGGCCATTAGCGTTACATTTCAAGTTCCCTTAACATATCGATATTTCGTCAGTAATGATATAAGAAAGAATAAAGAAGACATACCATTCAATACTCCTGTACCCCTTCACACAGCAGTGGATGCTCTTGAACTTGTCTTCGAAGCCATACTCGTAGGGCACTGGCTCCTTGGTAAACTGCATCCATGAGGAGTTTGTGGTGAAGGTGTTGTGGGAGCAGTAGCTGGCACCCTGAGAGGAAGCCATGCCCGACACAGCGAGCAGCCCCAGTAGGACACACCACACAGTCCGTACACACATTTTGATCTACTGAAGCATCCTGAAAAAAAAAAAAACAATATTGTATTCAGCCAAGCCAAGATGACTATCAAAAAGTAAAAAGGATCTATGTCAAACTTATCCAAAAAGTTTATTTTTGCCTAACATTGTCAATTCTACCAGTACTGAATGGGTTGTGGAGGTCAGATAGGTAGTCGCTCCATATAAAATACTGGTATTCAGCTGCGTCTGGTTAGACTGGAAGCCGACCCCAAATTAGTTGGGAAAAGGCTAGGCCGATGATGATGATGAGAGAGCAGCAGTGGCCCAGTGGTGGCGGCCCCGACTTACGAACAGTGGGTCGTGGGTTCGAACCCAGGCAGGCGCATTACCTTGTTTAATTTATTTCATCACCACTGCTCTCAAAAACGGTGAAGGAAAACATCGTGAGGAAACCGGTATGCCCTAGAACCAAAAATTCGAAGACATGTGAAATCTACCTACCCGCACTGGGCCCGTGTGGTGGATTATTTAAAGCCCATTCCCTCTCATAGAGAGGAGGCCGTGTGTCCCAGCAGTGGGAACATTATAGACTGATTATGCTAGGCAGATGATGATAGCCAATTCTACCTTTAGATCCGTCTGATCAGATCAATGCGTACTGTGTTTAGAGGCGGTAACAGTCATGCTGTTATTACTGTTACCTCTAAAGGGTGTATCAAGACCCTTAACGAAACCGAAAGCCACTTGTTCTCTCCGTCATTGCGATCATTTTTTTGTTCTAGATCATACCTGGGAACCTTCTAGTTACGGAGATATTGGGAGTCAAAGTTTCAACTTATTCACAACTTTTTTTTTTAATACATGTTTTTAATGTATGATATTTACTTTATACACCTCCGCGGTCCCCGTACTATTCAATCCATCCATCAGCACAATGTTTCAAGTGCGTTACATTGAGTCCTACCGTAAAACGTGATATTTCACCCGAAAAAAAAAGTCGTTTCCCAGCAATAATTTTTGCGTAAAGTTACTTAGTTTGATTTACATAATGCTTGTTGACGGCTTCGTGAAGGGTCCTGTCACACCCTGTATATTCCGATAGCCTACAAGTCACGACCGATGAAACATTTGTTACAACTGAACAATTTGATCGATGTGCTTCATGTGCTGTATGACTTAGGTATGGGAGAATTGATTTCCAGTGTTTCTTATTTCTACATCTTTTAGAACGATTGACATGTACTAACACTTTTGGGTAGCTTAGTTTCAATCCAATACATTTTTGACTGTTAGGCCCCGTTCACACGGCGTTGCAGCATAATTTTAAGATCACATGGCGGTTCCATACTGCATTTGTTTTTAACTGTATTTCTATTGGGCTAATTGACGTGTGAACCCAACTTTAAACTGTAAAAAGTCGTGCCGGACAGAGTCATGTTGATTTTAAATATAAGAATGTATTTATTTACTAGCAGCTTCCACCCGTGGCTCCTTCTACTCCCCAAGTTTCAATCTATCTCCATACAAATATAAAAATTAGCCCGCTTAAGTTTTCTTTATTGCTCTCGCTTTCAGATTGTCATTTTCTCCAGGCCTTCGAGTGGAAGGTGCACACATCAGACCAAACCCAACGGATCAGGATTCGTTGATTCGTCTCTACGTATGGCTGAAGATCAAAGTTCACATAGGTACGACCGCGAGTTATTTCATAAAATGTAGAGGAGTTCAGGTGTATGTAGAGGATGATGCCAATAGGATATTATCTAATCAAGTTGTAATCAACATTTTCTGTTGTTAGTTGTTACAAAGCAATCGAGTTATTAATAAACTATGAATCACTGAGGGAAATACCTGTGTAAGTTGTATTACGATTTTTTGTTTCAACCAATGACGCAATCCTACTTTTCTTATACTTGTACGTAAGTAGGTTATATTTAAATAATGACCGATACGATGTTAATCAAACGATCAAATGAATATTCACTTTGATATTGAAAAAAAAAACTTAGTTAGATGAATCAATACAACACGATACCATGTAGCTTTTCGGAGTAAACCATCTAACCTTTTCCGTCTCTTTTTGATCTACCGTCAGCCTTTGTCGAGACAATTAATTAGTAAATTGAATTTTGTGTTATTAATTGGCTTTTCTGGCTTGGCTTGCTTTTTTGTACTTTATCATAATTATGTTAGTCTGTAAGGCTATGGGCCAAAGTAGCCTGAAAATAAATGGATGGTGTTGTCGTTATAATTATCTGAATATTTACTTTTCTTTCGGTATTGTAAATTAGTCATTCATTAGTAGAACTAAGTATATTGAGTTTATCCTCAAGGTAAGACAATTTTATTCACGACTAAACTTGGAATACTTGCGACTGTGGAATATTTCAGTTGTGGTTTTTATTTTCCTTTTTGGTCATATTTCCGAGTTAAATCTGTAACCTATTAATTCTTAAGTAAGTTCTAGTGAGTCATAATCCAAGGATCGTACTGCGCATTGAATTGAAAACGGTTTCTCTAGAAATACATAACAGAAACTTGTAATAACTGGGTAAACAATTGGTATGGTTACGAAAACAGCATTAATTACTAGCCAACTAAGCACCTATTTGTGATTGTTCAATTATAAACCTGTAAAAAAGTTATTGGCGTAATTCAAATTGATATTAATGCCTACTTTATATTCATCATGGCATAAAGATAAAGACTGAATATAATAGTTTCTACCAAGAAGTATTTTCAATTAATGGTTTTTTTTTCCGCTTTTACTGAAGATCATTGGACCTTTGCACACAACTTGCACTTTACCTCCAGGGTGTAACAAGACCCTTAACGAAGCCGAAAGGTACTTGTTCTCCCCGTTATTGTGATCATTTGTTTGTTCTAGCCAGACCACACCTGGGAACCTTCTAGTTACGGAGATATCGGGGGCATAGTTCCAACTTTATCTCTCAAGGTTTTTTTTAATGCGTGTTTTTAGCGTAAGATTTTAACTGGAAACACCTCCACGACCCCCGTACTTTTCAATCCATCCATCAGCACAATATTTTGATTGCATTACATTGAGTCCTACCGTAAAACGTGATCTTTCACCCCAACAAAAAATCCTTTCCCAGCAATATTTTTTGCGTAATGTTACTTAGTTTGATGTACATCATAATGCTTGGTTGACGGCTTCGTTAAGGGTCTTGTTACACCCTGTATACTCTCTCGATAGCGTCATGTCATCGTGCCGTCACTATTTTCCTTAAAAGTAGCCTTTCATTCATACGGTATTTCAATTAAACATCAACTAAACAAAAGTAGATGACTCAATTGAGTATTATTTTCGTTACTGGTTAAGGTAAGAATCGCAGAAATAGCAAAACATAACACTGGAATAGGAGGCAAGTTGAATGTCAAGTAAAAAGTTAAGTGTGGATTCTTGGAACATTCAAACAAACAGTCACTTAGGCACTTATGTAATTCATAAGTCGGCATAAAGTAGCGCCGGACCGTTGTTCGGCTGTTGCCCGAAATACAATAGAAATTAAACGTACGTAATTCTGTTTCATGGAAACTTGAACGGGTTTCGAACAAAGCCATGAAGGGACTATCGGCTCGACCTCGGTGGAAAGTACAAGGATTAATTTGAATAAGCTATTTTTGCCATTATCCTTTAAGTATAAAGCTGTTTGTGACTTCAAAATACCGTAAGCCGTGGTCTTTTTTGAAAGTAGAACTGTGAAAGTTATTTCATTAGACAATAGGAAAGCGAACGGGTCGCCGGCTTATTAAAAGAATGTGAGTGATATAATCCGGGAGCTGTTTTAAATAAAACTGAGTGCTAAATACGAGTTAAGCCTCTTGTTTTTGTTGCTCTACGATTTTGCTTTATCTGAAATTGTTTTTTGTATGGAAGTTTTAAATGATTTTCTTGATACGGATGGAAACTTTACCGAAGGCGTAAGTAGCATTTCGTGGTTGTTCTGAATTAAACATGCTTTTACAATGGTAGTTTTCAACCAAAGTCAATCAACTAATCTGAAAGACATTCAGTCTTTCATAGATACTTAGATCTATGGAAATCACAACGCTTTTTTTTAAACATTCGTAAATGTTTAAGCAAACCTATTTAGGTAGGTACCGCAATTCAAAAACTATTTAGATAATAAATGAAATCTTTAAAAGGAATGAATTACTAAACAAAATGACCTAGGTAGGAATATAAGTAGGAAATTCTACGAATTGGCAACTGCGCGAGTGACGGGGCCCTAGCAGTCGTTCTTAGAAAAGCAATACTAATGGCAATGCAGTCACTAGTTTTTTGGTACATGACTACGTTGAAATACCTATTTGATTAAGTAAAATTATCGTGCACCAATTACACGCCGATCACAATGGGGTTTAATTTGGAATATTCCGTCGGTATATTATCCGTTTTGAATTGCTGGGAGGTTAGACAAAGATGTCAATCATGCTTAGCCTTGGCGAGCTATACTATGTAGATATTACGTAGTGTAGTGCTTTGAGGGTGTGTCGCTCGGTGTGAAATGGGAATCAATCAATGCAATAGCTGTTTGAGGTAGCGTGAAGCTAGGTACACATACCTACCTACGCAGCTCCTTTTATTTTAAGGGTTGTACTTTACTAAAAAAAGTTCACAGGTTAATGGTTGCTTGCTATCCGCGCTTTATACATGTAAGCATTTTTTCTATTATATTTATATCCTGAGTCACTAACTAGCGATGTAGGTTACCTACCTTAATGTACTTATGTATAATGTTTGTTTGACAAAGCTTGTCATGAACATTCAAATGGCCAGATTATTTCTAGATAACAATGAATTAGTTAGTTTATGCAGTTGTAATTGGGTCGAGCGAGATTGAATAGAAACAACAGATTAGTACAGAACTCGAGATAGTTAACTGAGTTCCGTAGATAACCGACCTATTCCGTGCTGCACTAAGTAAATCTTTGCCCAAAGTAAGTAGGTACGGTACCCAGGATATTTACACAAAATTTTTATGGAATGAATGCATACATCGCAAATACAACCATTCCGAACATAATTTATACGTATATGTAAGAATGCCGCTATATCGCTCGTTTCTGCGACTTCAAAGCTATCAAGTTTACTGAGAATGGGATCGGCAGTAACATGGAAACGATAATACCACGATAAACGAAACATGTTGCTTAGCTTACGTGCTCAATTCAACCCAATATCGGCAGTCGGCAGCATCCGAGAACACGGTGAGATATAGGCACAGGCAGGTAGATACCTACCTATAACATGTACTACGTGTGATGCAGTAGTCGTACACACGAGTTGTTCTTGTAATACAAGGACCACAAGCTCGTTCTGCGGTGAGGCGAGTGATTTTTGCAATTACCGACAGGCGGCACACATATCTGTCGGCAATTTGCCGCTCCTCTCGCGAGCTCCGCTGATCGGCTTCTCGGAAACGCACTTGCATCAACTGTGT
Source organism: Eugnorisma glareosa (assembly GCA_947578425.1). Classification (NCBI taxonomy): domain Eukaryota; kingdom Metazoa; phylum Arthropoda; class Insecta; order Lepidoptera; family Noctuidae; genus Eugnorisma; species Eugnorisma glareosa. The sequence continues at coordinate 11,623,460 of OX387959.1, forward strand.
ACCCGGTTAGTGCGACTGTGCGATTAACGTACTATTTACCGCGCGGAATCGCCTCAGTGGAGTGCAGCCGTGCCGCGGACACATAAGTATACCACCTCGCAACGCGCAAAATCCCTGGCCACTTTTTAATTGCTGTAAATTATTTTTTTACTGCAACTCAGGTTTAACTGTTTATTAAATTGTACTGTATTATTGTCCTTTCTTGGGACACACCTTTTTTATTGGTTGAAGTAATTATTGTAATTGTCAGATAACACTGGAGTCTCCATTAATGTCACAGTATGTCTGGCCAAGGCTGCAGTACGCATAGAATCTAAATGTGCTTAAATGTTGACAAACCATTCACAACTTTACCTCAACATTTGTATTCAAGTTGCTTGGTATTTTGTCTATCCTACAGTGTACTACATTACTCTTTTTCATTTGCATTTTTTTCAATGATTCAGTCTGTCCACTGAGATGACATTTTTTTTTTTTTCTTAATACCAAAAGGATGTGATTTTATGTTTGGTACTAACATTAGATAATACAATATTTTAATATTAAGTAACTAGCAATATGGATCTTTTGTTTCTGAAATAAAAATAAAACATTATTCATTTGTTTTATGTGAGGCAGTGAGATATACCTACTGTGCTTACATACTATATTAGATTGTATTTATATTCCATTGTTTGTTTAATTCTGGGTTTTGCCATAAATGCTGATATTTTATTTATAAATTTATGAAGCCACATTAATCAACTCCAATAATTTAAACTCACCATTTAAGTTAAGATTTCTTGAGTCTAAACATTCTTAAAAGTATATTTTCCTAAATAATAAGCCTTTTCTTACACATTTTAAAAATAAAATCAATGATGTAATGAAACAGGCACAAACATGTAGGAATGAATCAATTCAAGATCCAATATGCTGTGTGATAGTATAGTGAAGATAAATACATGAACATATTAAACAAAGAAAACCAATCAGAACAGCACTTTACAACATGAGATTCTGGGAAACACACAAGGGGAAATCCACAGAATAGCATTGAAGATTGATTAAAAAAACAAGTGGGCCCAGTAAATTACATTCAGTTGCAGTATTAAAATAAAATAATATTGGTCATATTAAATCAACAATAGGAGTACTAAAAAAAGAACGGTTTATAATTAAACAGTACGTATTATTGTTGACCAGAAGAAAACCACAAGTATTTTAAAATCTCTTTTTGAATAACAGGAAAGTGTACAACTAAGGATAAGTAACGACGAGTAATAAAAATATCGTGATGTAGTCGGCACTAACCATGCTCAATCATCGCGAGTGAAAGTATATTACAGAACAAATCTACGCGAAATTAGGTACCGAAATTGCATAGGCGAAACATGTTTTTGTCATCAGTGGCTAATTTAAATTATAAAAGATAATTACCTAAATACGGTTACGTTCCATTAACATTTCATACAAGGCTTGTAATCTAAAGCTTTTACAAATAAAAAAATATACGGCATTACTCACCGAATCTGCGGGATGACAGTCCAACTTTCCAAGAATTGAAAATACCGCAAACTCTCTGTAGACAATATTTATCACAGTTCGATATATCACACCACACTCTTTTAACTGTTCGTATGTTTATTTAATAAATTAATTCGTTTTATAATAATATTTACATCGGTAACTTTACTTTCCATTCATTGGAAAAATCACAAATCTCACTGGTCCCCACGAGCAAACGCATGCGACTGGCGGCTGACAGCTGTGACAGCGGTGCTCAACTGACAACCGGTTTGACGTCTGTCAAATTCAACGGCCAACGCGTGTTCCTTTTAACGCATGTGACCATTTTACATTTTATTTTATCAAATAAGAACGACAAAAAGGTGAACGCAGACTGGTCGCACCGCACACACTGCAGTGGCTGCATTTGAATTCTTTGTATGAAGTTCTATGCAATCTCGCACACCCACCCGCGCCGCAGTCGCCGCAATATCTCAAGTGGCCGAACTCCCCAAGCCGCAGCTGATGACGTTAGCAATGCCGCCGGCCCACCCGCATTGGACGCTGCGGCCGGCGTGGTGCGGTGTCGCCATTCGCATCCAGCGGCTATTCCTTTTGTCCAATAGCCCTTCTGAATTTTGTCTTGTTATTTTGGTTAAATATCTAGCAGCTGCGTAAACTTAGTTCTACTCATTTGAAAATATTCCCTAACAGCCGTTTTAAGTTGATGCTATGAATCCACATTTTTTTTACTCTAGTTGGTATTTCATTTTTTTTATATTTTTCATTGTTTTTTTTTTATTGAGATGGAAATATTTAAAAATGTAATTTATATGTATGTATATGAATAAAGGAAATAACAACTGATAACAAATTGTTCGTCAAGAGCCATACATAATGTAATACACGCCCAGTTATTTAGTGAAAATATTTAAATTAGAAACTGAATGAAAGAAATCCAGTGCGATAATCGCTAGAATATAGAATAGAATAGAAAGTTTTTATTTCAGACCGAAGTCCATAGGGTTAGTAACAAATTTCTAGTGTTAGTAGGTTACAGACACAGATGATAATGTACAATTACAATACAGCATGGAGCCGCATCCACCTCCGCACCATCGGGGAATCCCACCGATCTGCGAATACACTGAGAATACTGTTGGTTCTATTGGAATACATGTTTATTTCTGTTCCAGAAAAAAAAAACTTGGTCTTAACGTTAGCTGATATTTATTTCCGAATAGTCCGGTACTTAGTCTTTTTTTTTCTTTTTTTTTTAAAGGTTTGCTTATAAATAAGGTAAACTACATTTATTTCTTCTTGCCCTTCCCCTTGCTATGTCTCAAAAATTTGAACTGTCCTAGAGCCCGGCGAACCATGACGCCGCGCCACCACGCCTGTATGCACATGGCGGAGAGGCGTATTTTCTCTTCTCTTGCTAGACGGGCAGCGCGTTCCCGTTTAAATGTTAACCAACCACGCATTTCACCTTGATGTAGGTTGTACTGAAACAAATCATAGCTTAGATTTGTGACCGATAATTGTAACGTTTAGTCAACTGTATTTACAATTAAAAGTTAATGAAGTTATTCTGAGAACAAAGAAAACAACATTAAGTACTTTGACCGTGACCAATTATGTTCAAAGTTATATGAAGCCTGGTAAAACATAAGTTTTATTAAAATTACATTTATTGTTTCGTAACAGCTACCGACTAATCATGACGGTAGATTGTGATTCACATAGACGATAGACCTTGCGAACAAAGCTTACCAGCGCTTGTAATTCCTGTCTCTTACTGCTTGCAACAAGCAGTTGTTCAAGTTTCCTCTGACTCCTCGCACTTATTTCGGCAATATCGGTGTCGTAACGTTGGCGCCAGTATTCCAATGTCTTCTCGAGTTCCTATAACAAAATTCTCGGAACTCAAGTACTTAATAGTGTTGCTAGTACCTAAGTACTGTGACATTAAAAGTTGACCTATTTTCAAGAATTTGTTTACCTACTTGACGAATTATTTTACGTTTGTGGCGGAGAAATACTTTGAAATAAATTTTCAGGTTGGACCGGTACTTATTTTTTGAACAACCTGCACATCGGTTTGTTATTTCTAGCTAATGTGTTACTAAAGACCGTCGCTCCATGTAAAATACAGGTATTCAGCTTCATCAGGATATACCTACTGAAAGCCGACCCCAAAATATTATTCGGTTGGGATTCGATTTTTGACTTTGTGCTTTCATTTCAAGATTGCGTTCTTCGCTGCCTACCGAAGAGCGCAATCATGAAATTTAGTTCAAATGTTGTTATTTATCGTTTTTTTTTAGTTTTATCTTGATCATTATCTGCCTAGCCTTTTCCTAAGTATGTTTGGGGTCGATTTCCAGTGTAATCAGATGCAGCTCAGCAGCAGAATACCTTGATCTGCAACTCAAAAGCTTTGAGTAACTCATCGTGCACTCGCTGTTCGTGGTCGGCGCGAGGTAGAAGCGCCCGTGGCGCATTCAGCTTTAGCTCCAGAGATTCGAAGCGCGCGAACAGCCATTTTTCTGCGTAACACAGCCGTGTTTTCGCGTTGTGGAGATCGTCCTGCAATAGGAAGATGGACTCTTACCTACCTTTGCCGAAAATCTTTGCTCAGCTACATAAATCTTATTAAGGAAGACGTCGCGCGTCGCCTCCCGAGGAAATGCCAACATGTCGTTAATCGTTATAACTATAGACTTCCGGTGAATCAATTGAGCAGATTTTTTGCAATTGCCAACTTTATCAAAACTACCCAATTGCTTGAATGCTAATTATGAAAGTTGATGACATATTGCTAAGTGTGAAATGAAACTTCCTGCCCTTACATAGAATACCTTACTAAGATACGGTTTTATAAGTATCATAGAAAACCTCGGTGATCTGTGATAAGTATTTATCCATACGGTTGCAAACTGCATAGTCCAAGTTTGCACGGAATTTGCCTAGCTATTGTAACTCTTTCTCACAAAATTTCTTAGAACCGCCTTTTCCACGCTCTCAGTAACGCCTCGGTGATCTCGTAATTGTTGCATCGCAAACACCACTTTACTGAGAAGTAGCAGCATCAGCATGTTTATGACTTGCCAGTAATTATCACTTTCATAGAAATAAACATGTACGCAGTACGCACACTCATTTTGTCTCTGAGAACAGCTACTTTCTGGTCTGCGTTGTTTAGCTCCGTCGTCCATTGATTTCTTTTCGCGTCCAATTCTGCTTCCAATGTTTTGCGAGATCTGAAAAAGATTTAAGTAGACCATCAATTATTCATGATAAAGATTAAACTACTTACCTGTGTATCTGTTGCCAATTAACAATGCTTATGTTAATTCTTGTAAGTACTGTACCTATGTAATACGTAATTGCTGATTAATATTTTGTATAAAAACAATATCATAATATACTTACCTACATAATTAACATAATATGATATGATTGTTTTAAAGTGACCAAAATAATAAGAAAAAGTCAGATTGCGATCGAATACCTGACAAATAGGCAGAGACTTACGTTTTCAGATGCTCATTTCCGAGCTGCAGCGACTCAACATCACATTCTGATTGCTTGAGCAGCTCCACAGCATTGATCACCGACTGCCACGTCCCGTCCTCCGCGACCTCTATGAGAGTTCGACTTATCACGTCGTTCACGAAGTCTCTGAAACATTTGATGGATTTCTTTGCAAATGGCTTTTTTTCATCGAATAGTTTATAATAATAAACCTTATTCCCGTGCGGAGATAAGCGAAAATGAGATTTCAATGACAACCAAAATGTAACAGGCGCCGTTACAGAAGGCTCAATTGAGGGTGGAAGGGACATCAACGCACCAATTATTACCACGTAATCAGCATTTAAAAAAACAATACCGATGAACAATTTCGATGTGGTTCAGAATGATGAGGTACTGAATACGTGGTAGGTAATCGTTTGTGCGGTGAAGTCCCTCCACCCTGTGTAATAAGTAGGTATATCTAAATAAGTGACAAGAGACAGTTTTAATGACAGTTCAGATATGTGCTTACGAGTCTATTTTAGGATATTCGAATAGCCACTGCCTGCTTACTAAATAAATGGTACAGAATTTGTAAGAAATTATCTGCCAAGTAAGTTAACTGGAACTTAATCGTAGGTAGATGGTGAAATACAGGGTGTAACAGGACCCTTCACGAAGCCGGCAACCAAGCAAAAAAAAAAAGCAAAAAAATATTGCCGGGAAACGACTTTTTTTTGGGATTGAAAAATCACGTTTTATGGTAGGACTCAATGTAACGCACCCAGGGCCCTTAGTCTGCTATTGCAATAGTGTCAGAATGGTCTATCATTGATTTAATAAGGCCCCGCGCAGACGAATTACCCTTTGTACGCACGTCAAACGAGTTTCGAACGCGCTTCAATACGCCGTGGGCTAGGGGCCTTATTAAATCAATTGTAGACCATTCTGACACTATTGCAATAGCAGACTAAGGCCCCAGAACATTGTGCTGATGTATGGATTGAATAGTACGGGGGTCGTGGAGGTGTATATAGTAAACATCATACATTAAAAACTTGTATTAAAAAAAAAGTTGTGAAAAAGTTGGAACTTTGACCCTCAATATCTCCGTAACTAGAAGGTTTCCAGGTATGGTCTAGAACAAAAAGAATATCGCAATGACGTGGAGAACAAATGCCTTTCGGCTTCGTTAGGGGTCTTGTTACACCCTTTATAAGTGATAATAATCGGAAACAAAAACAGGTCACCAATAGCCGTAGCTTGTAAAGTACAATCCACGATTTTCATCAGTCTATCCATTTATCTTAGTTTTGTTTGGTGACGTCACCGAAACGCCATCTCCCTACACTGAGGTGCAACTCACCGGTCCTTGGCTAGCTTATCTTGCTGTAGCTTCTCGATTTTGTTCGTAGGGCGCCAGTCTGCGAGCCTCAGCGTTACACTGCCCTCTGTAAACGAATTTCATGAAGTCGATAGATGGCGCTGTGAGTCTGGTAGTTAAAAGTTTTCGTATTTGTTTAACTTCTTGAATCTTCTTAAATCTCGGTTCACTCGTGCAAAGCGATGGCGTACTAGACCTTAGTGTAAAGCACAGAAAAAACACGGGATGGATGAAATGGCGGCAAGTCACGGGAACAATTTTCCCCTCAAACTAAGGGGAAGATTAATAAAACAAATAGCTATTTCACAAACGCTTCGATTCGATTTCGATTCGGAAAGTCGTATGTCTATCTCGCTCGCTTTCATAATGCCAAAAAAAGATAGACATACGACTTGTCGATTCGAAATCGAATCGAAGCGTTTGTGATTATATACTGCTGTCTTCTATGGATCAGAATGTTGGGCCACAAAAGGAATGAATGAAAGGCATTTGCATGTGTTTGAGATGAGAATGCTAAGGGGGATGTTTGGCGTTACGCGAATGGATAAAATAACAAATGAGTACATAAGAGGAAGTCTGAAAGTGGCGCCGCCGCCGGCGACTGAAAAGTTGTGTGGTAATCGGTTGTCGTGGTATGGGCATGTGATGCGGAGGAATGAGGAAAATGTGGTGAGGAAAGTTTTGAGTATGACTGTGGATGGGTATAAGAGTAGAGGAACACCAAAGAAACGATGAATAGACTGTGTGAAGAATGATAGGGCACGAATATGACGAGTAATAGATAAGTATGGAAGAAGAAGACATGCTGCGCCGACCCCAAATGAATTGGGACAAGGGCAAGAGAATGATGAGTTGTTTAACTTCTTTTAAAGATTGTTTTTAAAAATGTGGTTCTTATTTTAAATATCACCATCATTTCAAACGAAAAAAGACAACTGCTTGACATAGGCCCCCCTCAAGCGTCTTCGTGCTTCTTGTGTTCAGCTAAAATACACTTGAATAGACGAAATACGTCAAGGATGTGCTGATTAAGAAGTTTGATGCCTAATTCATCAATCATAAGATAATTCATTTGTGAAGGTCGTTAAGGTGGGCTACAGCTTCACCTTTTAACATGGATTAAAAGAAACGACCCTAGCCTAACTTACTATCCTACCCTAATGTAATAAGGCGATATTCTTTATTTAAGAAGGGAAGGAAAATAAATACCTGGAATATTCCTTACCTAACCTAACCTATATATTTTACTAACCTAACTAAACTTACTAACCAAACCCAACTTACTAACCTAACCTAACCGAACGTACTAACCTAACCTCATTACTTACGTAACGCAAGGTTACTAGCGTCCTTACATATTTGGCGCAAGGAAGTGGAGACACAGATCCCAACAAATGTCTGCTCCAATACGTAGTGATGGAAGAGTGGAGAGAAATATTGATGCGGCCTGGGGTGGCATCAGAACCATCGAAGCCCTCCAACCGGCTTGGAATGGGTGGAAAGACGCCACAGAGTACTGACCAGTAGGACGGCTGCTGTCGGCGGGGCACGGCTGCTTCGGCAAGTACCTGTGTCGCATTGCCGTCAAAGAGACGACAACCCGCTGCCATCCTTGTGACTGTAGTGAGGACACGGCATACGGCACAGCATACTATCGAGCTGTGCCCTGCTTCCTGGGTGGAGCAGGGCAACACCTTGGTAGCTGAAGAGGGGCCAAACTCTCGCTTACGGCTACTATTAAATGTATGGTTGGAAGCGAGACCTTATGGCTAGCAGTAGCCTACGATACACAAGCAATGGCAACTAAGGAGTCAGCTTCAAGTGAGAGGAAGATGTTTTCCACTTTACCAATCCGCGCCCGAAGATCCGGGTGCAGGAGGGAGGGTTGACAATGCTCTCTTCCTTTCCAATAAGTGGCCTGTTGGCGATCAACTTGGGGAAGTCCGTCGTCTAAGCAAATAGGCCTGAGTTGGCGTGGCGTGGTGTTTCCGCGTGTGTCGTTTTTTTTTCATATAGAAAGACAGGGCGTGCAGCAGCTCGCTCCTTCCCTTTACCTGAGACCGGGTTTGTTGCAAGCATACCATCACTGTAGGAGTCATTAGAAGTCTGCCTTACCCCTCCTCTTCCTCTCGTGGTCTCCAGAGAGAAAAAGATAGAATTATTTTGAAATATAAAAATAATTGTTAAGGAAAATTCAAGGTATTCCCCTCTTAAAAGAAGGTCGTAAGTGAGAAAAATTCCGGGTATTCCCCACATGTATACAGGCTGTCGCTTCGCATCCTGGTTAAATTCAAGGAGGTATCTATACTAGTGATTCTAGACCCGAATCGATAATATAAAGGGTAGGTTTTTCATTTTTTTACGGAAATCTGTAAGTGTAAACCACCCGTATTGAAACGCAGCGCCGTCACACACACAAACGCAAACGTTTATTCCACTGTATAATTATGGAAAGTATGGAAACTGGGACGTGGTTAACACATACCGATTTCCGTAAAAAAAAAACAAAAAACCCGGCCAAGTGCGAGTTGAACTCACGTGGAGAGGGTTCCGTACAAAGTCAAATGTTTTTATTCAATTGTGGTATGTTTTACAATAAATTTTCCGTAAGTGAACTTATTATAAGGAGTTTACCACCTTATTTTCAATTGACAGAATTCTTATGGATTTTCCTGTAATCTACAAACAATGAACTATATTTTGTACTTTTTTTTCAACTTTATTTTCATTATTTCATTTTAGGTTCAGTGCTTTCGGAGATCCGGGGGGGAAAGGTCAATTTTCATCTTCTTTCATGAATACAATCAAAACTATTTATTTTACAATAATAACAAAAATATATTTATGGCTATGTCTGGTTTGTAAGATAAGTTTGGTTTGGTTTGTAGGTTAGCTTTGGTTTGTAAGTTAGGTTTAGTTTGGTTTGTATGTTAGGCTAGGTTTGGTTTGGTTTGGGATGTTGGTTAAGTTTGGTTTGGTTTGGTTTGGTTTGTGGGTTAGGTTTGGTTTTTAAGCTTGGTTTGATTTGTTGATTAGGTTTGGTTTGGTTTGTAAGATAACTTTGGTTTAGTTTGTAGGTTAGGTTAGGTTTGGTGTGGTTTGTAAGTTTTGGTTTGGTTTGTATGTTAGGTTTGGTTTGATTTATAAGATACGTTTGGTTTGGTTAGTAAGTTAGGTTTGGTTTAGTTTGGGTTGTAAGTTAGGTTGAATTTTGTTTGGTTTGTTAGTTAGGTTTGGTTTGTAGGTTAGGGTTGGTTTGGTTTGGTTTGCATGTTAGGTTAGGTTTGGCTTGTTTTGGTTTGTAAGTTAGATTTGTTTCGGTTTAGTTTGTAAGATATGTTTCGTTTGGTTTGGTTTGTAGGACCGGTTTGGTTTTATTTGGTTTGTAAGTTAGGTTTGGTTTGGTTTGTAACTGAGGTTAGCTTTGGTTTGGTTTGTATGTTAGTTTTAGTTTGGTTTGTAAATTAGGTTAGGTTAGATTTGTAAGTTAGATTAGGTTTGGCTTGGTTTGTAAGTTAGGTTAGGTTTGGTTTATTTTGTATGTTCGGTTTGGTTTGTAAGTTAGGTTAGGTTTGGTTTGGTTGGGTTTGGTATGTAGGTTGGGATTGGTTATTTGGAAAGTTAGGTTAAGTTTGGTTTGGTTTGTAGGTTAGGTTAGGTTTGGTTTGGTTACGTATGTAAATAAGGTTCGGTTTATTTGGTTAGTAAGTTAGGTTTGTTTTGGTTTGTAGGTTAGGTTTGGTTTGAATTGTATGCTAGGTTTGGTTTTTAAGTTAGGTTTGGTTTGTTTTGTTGGTTAGGTTTAGTTTTAATTGTAAGATAAGTTTGGTTTGCTTTGTATGTTTGATTTGGTTTGTAAGTTAGGTTACCTATGTTTGGTTTTGTTTGTATGTACGCTAGGCTTGGTTTTTAAGTTAGGTTTGGGTTGTTGGTTAGGTTTAGTTTTAATTGCGAGATAAGTTTGGTTTGGATTTAGGTAAAAGACCGGCCAAGTAGTTACGTTTCGTAACACGCACATAAAAGGGTTCATAGTCTAAATAAATAATTTAACCCTAGAACAAACATAACATTGCAGTTGAAAATCATGATCTCCAATATATTTGAACCGCAAATAAAAGTTTGTACGCAGAATATTGGGAGATTTACCATTTTATTTTAAGAATTTATCCTGCGTAGGATTTCCCGTAATCTACATATAGTATAAGTAGAGAACTATTTTTTAATAAATCATTATAGGATTAGTAGTTTCTCTCACTAGGCTGTGACAGGCGCAAACACGAGTGATCACACAGCCGTGTCAACGTACGGTACCCTAAAATAGTTAGATAAAAAGGTACTCACCTATAATCTTCATTTGCAGTAAAACCACCTCGAATGACAACGCAAAGAGGAGCGCGTCCATTTTACTAATCCTGCTACAAAACACGATATTATATTATTTTCATATTTTATTTCAGATAAGTATCACATTTCTTTTTACCTAACTTAATCTGGCGTGGGGTAGGTGAGATGTTATTTCTTACTTATATGTTAATGGAATAGACACAATCAACATAAAAAGTTAGTGATGATTGTATCTCGTTTTAAAAGTGTCTTTTTTACGAATTAACTTAACTTAATTTAGGTTTTCTGCAGGAATGGTAATAAGAATAGATATGCAGGTTCTTTGGATATTAAATATGAAGCGGAGTCACTTAGATTTATCATACACAATATTTGGACTATGGAATCCAACAATGACACTCGTGCCTTTATATATACATATGCTCAATTAGATATTGAGTTTTTTTCATTGCAGGGGCCTTAGTCTGCTATTGCAATAGTGTCAGAATGGTCTATCATTGATTTAATAAGGCCCCTAGCCCACGGCGTATTGAAGCGCGTTCGAAACTCGTTTGACGTGCGTACAAAGGGTAATTCGTCTGCGCGGGGCCTTATTAAATCAATGATAGACCATTCTGACACTATTGCAATAGCAGACTAAGGCCCCTGGTTTACAGTAGGAAGTGAAGTGCCACTGTAACTTCAGTTTTCACTGCACAAATGTTTACCGGTGCACAGAATACATCTTCATTTTTCATGTGCACCGATGTAAATCTCGACTCACTCAAGTAAAATGGCTGTCTGACATCCGGACGGACCACCAGACGGTCGGATGGTCAAAATTATAAGGATTCAGATTTTACCCGACTGCGGCGGAGGCCAAAAGATGGATAAAGTTTTGCCATTTGGCTATGGAACCTTAAAAACACACAGTACTTACCTAACGCTGATGCAGATATTCCGTTGAACAAACGAAATATAATTATTCTATAGGTAAGTAGATTTTCATCATTGTATTGTATAGCGGGCTGGTGTCCGCAACTCCACGTCTAAGCGCGTATTTTGCGTTAATATTAATATATTTTCATTATACCAGAATGACTGTTCAATTCGATTCCCGGATCGGGCAAACTGCAATCGGGTTTTTCCATAAGGAATTTCTCAGTAGCAGCCACGGAGTATGGATTTGCGCGCGGTTGATGGCAACAGGCTCGCTCCTTATTACATGGGACTTAAAACATACCTAACTGGTGAAATGCGGGTGTACTATAAAGGCGCGATTCCATTAGGCAAGTCTTGCATGCAAGTATGACGTAACATTTGCGTTCAAGTATACCTTGCATTGGAAACGTGTTTTCGAGAGTGTACACACGGCTACACATCAAGCTATACATTTCCAGTATAAGCTGACCTCGCATTGTTCCGAAATCCTATACGACGCGAGATCAGCATAAACTGGAAATGTATAGCTTGATGTGTAGCCGTGTGTACAAATTGCATGCAGGTTTCACTTGCATACTAGTGGAGATGTTCAACAATTTAATGCGACATCATGTGTGGAAGACGTGCTGCTGTGGTCGGTGTTGTTTGCTGAGTTATTTATGAGATAATAATATATTACCGATTCTTCTTCTCGAAACAGATTTCGAAACGTGTAACTAACGTTTGCACGTTCAATTTGCATGTCACTTGAATAAAAAAAAATTACAAATTCAAACCAACTATCTCATACAAGTTGTAGCTTGTATGCAGGTTTGTTCAAGTTGTATGCAATTTGCAACTTGCATACAAGTAACTTGCCTAATGGAATCGCGCCTTAAGGTAGGTACACCTCTGCCAAACCTTTTCGGGATAACAGGCGTTCAGACAGTAAACTCACGTGGCCAAATCTATGTACCTACTTAACTAAGTACAATGTGTATGTGACATAACATTTTACCCCGTTTCCTAGTAGCAAGGGATGTGTGGCTGCGGCAGACAGGCTTGTATATTTAGGACCAAGTAGATTACATGGCAAATCAAACGATAACCTTACATTTTAGTGCTATTATTAAATTCCTGTTGTCATCCGAAAATTCTAATAAGGTTGCTTCTTCGGGTGTTATAATAAGGTTGCTACCTGAATTCTTTAAATTAGGCACACAAGCAACTAATTAAGTAATTTCAATAAGACATACTTTAGGTAGGTACCTACTTAAAGATGAGCAAAAAAATGGGACTTAATAGAAACCAAATTATTCGTTTCTTTTAATAACTTGAATTAAATCGAATACTTAACCTATCCATCGACAGGAGAGTTTTAATGACGAGGGAAGAGTAATATCCGCCATAATATTGTCTGTGGTCGGTGGGTAGTTAACAATGGAGGAGTAAGAACCTGCCAGGACCGTCTAATGAGCCTCGTTGAACTACTGTCGCGGGCGAGTAGAATGGATAGTCACGAATAAAGTAGATATTGAAGACGTCCTTCATTGACGACCTACGTTAGTCTTTTTTCGTCTGTAGGTACGTCTAATTCCGTCAAATTGGACAAAAAGACGAAAGACTGGTTTATTGGACGAAAAAAGTGATTGTAATAATAAATGATTCTGTTAGCTAAGAATGTAAATTGTGAGCTCTTACGGACATAATAGATAAAACTTGGTTTAAAAATTTAAGAAGTGCAAAAATGGTTTATTGCTTTTTTGTGAATGAAAAGCCGTCTGAATACTTTTTGTTAACTTATTTAAATTAGGTAGACACAAGTACATTATAAATAGCATGATTGACTGAAATTCCCCAGTTTCAAGGTGGGTTACCTACCTAGTTATATTCCTGGACACTATTATTTGTCAACACTAAACGCTACTAATTTTCCTCCTCGTGTTCTTTGAACCAGACAAACAAACTTTAGGCTCCAGACGAAGTATAATAAACCTCCTCTGTATACACTAACTTAAATGAAACATTAGTTATATAAATGTGTACATACCTTTCATTTTCTTCCATGTGTAAGCGAACAGACAATATTGGAAAGTATTGAAGCTTAATAAATTAATATTTCTTTTTGTGGTTTCTTGCTTCCGAAAAGCTCTGATTAATAGATGCTTCCGTCTCCTAGTAACCGTATATGAGTTGTATTGTATGATCGATAAAATTTGATCTCTCTCAAGCCAAATCAAATCTTTCAACAGTAAACGGACAGTTTTTTCTTATATGTACCTACCTAGTTTGCATTTATTTTGTGCAAGTAGGTATTTCGAGAACTAATTTATATCAGACTTGAATTTCAAACACTGAATACCAATGTATACGAAATTTCAATACAGGCATTAAAAACGTCAATAAGTATATGGACGGGCGTGATTTGTTTGTGAAATCGCATTTGTTTATCAGGATATTTAAAAACAGGACGATGCAATGCAAGAGTTTGATCTGAGAAATTTAAAAATAAGTTCGCACGGTCTCATGAATACAGATCAGTCGAGACGGCTTTTTGCACGCCTCTTCAACTTCGTGCTAACTGCCACCGCGACGAACCTCCTTGCTGGAAAATTATTAGCTTTAATACATCGATATTCATTCTCACGCTCACAGAAAAAAAAACAAAAGCGTATCAGCTGCGGAGAGCATCGGTGACCCTCGTCATGCGCGTTACTTGGGTAATTTATTTCATCATCGCTGCTCTCAAAACTGCAAAGGAAAACATCGTGGGAAAACTGGCATGTCCTAGAGCCAAAAAATTGGACATATGTGACATCCACCAACCCACACTGGGCCAGCGTGGTGGATTACAGCCCACTTACTCTCATGAGGAGACTTGTGTGTAACATTATAGCCAGATTATGCTTATATCAGCAGCATCTCACGACTACCGCCGAGTCCTGCTGAGTTAGTTTCCCTGAACCGCCAGTTTTATTTGTTTTTTTTTTTTTTTAACAGAATTTTCTCAGTAGCAGGCCGGAGTCTGGATTTGTGCTCGGTTGATGGCAATAGGCTGTCGCCTATAACAAGAAACTTAATAATAGCTCCCGATAAGTGAGTGTAGATACCTACTATAGCTAAATTTGCCTAACCCTTTGGATTGCAGGCGTGATGTTTAAGTTTCGTGGAAGTAGCTGTATTGAGTGCAATATCCTTGAAACTAAACGGCCATGACAGGAACGTTCTAGTTCCGTTTCTAGTTATTGGTGTAGCATGAATTGCTGGAAGGAACTCTAGGAAGTGTAAAATTTGAATAATTTGTTGCTTCTGGGATGCTCCAATATGTTCTAAGGATTATCTTATCAAGCTGCTTTGTAAAAGGTAAAAATCAACAAAAAAATTAGCTGACGTTACTTTTTTTGTCTAAGCGTTATTCCTGTCATCACATGCCTAAGAATGAGTTAAGCAATGTTTAAAGATCTCAACTAATTATGTGCTTGCGTTATTTCAGAAATATTTGACACTTACTTCAGAAAGCTTTTTAAAAGACCAGTCAGACAAGAATACTAAAATGACTGTAGGGAAACGTATCGGATTTTAGGAACTGAGCATTAGAGAAGCTAATTAAGAACAAGGGACCAATTACCATTATTCATATCACTGTGATACTCGTACCTTATCGTGGCCTTTATTTTCCGGAATTGTTTCTTTATTTTTGAGGCGAGTTATCACCTGCTCTGAAACGTGAACTTTTACTAAAGGCGGACAGTATAGAGAAAGTAGCATTACATCATCATCTGATAAGCCTTTTCTTAACCATGTTGGGGTAGACTTCCAGTCTAAGCGGATCATCATCATCATCATCATTCTCCTGCCCTTATCCCAACTTACTTGGGGTCGGCGCAGCATGTCTTCTTCTTCCATACTTCTCTATTACTCGGATGCAGCTGAATATTTAACCAATATTTTACAAGGAAGGAAGGCAGCATTACATAATACATGATTTTTGTGAATTACAGGCATATTTTTCTATCCACAGATCGGAGACGCTGTCTGTTTGTGACCATTTACCAATTGTTACATAATTAATATTACTATCCTGTTATAATTCTGCTAAAGCGACCATTTTAGGACTGAGGTTCTTAATTAAGAAGAATCAGAGCATCAGTTTTTGACGCCAGCTATTTGCAGAACCGGAGTAAGTTTTATATTAAAATTCAAAAGAACCAAGCCTTTTAGCTGATGTTTGTTTTAGGTTTAATATCAGCAGAGGATAGTACGCATCGCAGAGTTTATATCAGACCAGTGTTCACGGAAACTAGTGGGTATAATCAACAACTCTGCTATACATGTTATTTTTAAACGACTTCAAAAAGGAGGATGTTCTCAATTCATCGGATCCTTTTTTTTAATTTTTTTATGTATGTTCCCCGATTACTCGTAGATGGCTGGACCGATTTTGATTATTTTGTTGGTTTGTAAGGGTATACTTCCCAGGTGGTCCCATGATCATCAAGTCAGGATCTGATGATGGGGTCCTGGAGAAATAGAGAGAACTCTTCAAATTTTATAGGCAGACTTGAAGCGATTTGGGTAGTTTTTGGAAGAGCACTTTTCGGAGTGATCCCATTTCAATTTGGTGAAGATCTGATGAAGAACTTCTGTTTTTATTTTTCTCTTTTTAGTGGTTCACATGTGCTTACCCCTGCACTGCTTACACAGCGTACCAGCGTGATGTTATGTTATGAACTGGAGGCCTAAAATGGCCCCTTATATGAATTACGTGAAAAATCTTAAAATAGTCTTTGTCAGACTTTGTGACCATTTTACGAATTTTAACGTTTTTTAACAAATAAAAGTCACCAAAGCTAAAGTTATTTTTCACTTTTTTGTGTTTTTGAAGTCGGTTTTATTATTTGCAAAAAAGTTTTTATTTATAATTATGTGGTTCTCTGGCTCGAGGTAGGGTAGTGACAATGGAGAGCTAATGAGTTCACATATAACTATGTAGATAATAGTTATATGGAAACATGCGTTGGTCTAGTGGTCGCAAGCGCGACTCCCGAGCATGAGGTCCTGGGTCCGTTTCCCAGGTCGAGCAAAGCGTTACTATAGGTTTTTTCATCAGGAATATCTCAGTATCTGCCATGGAGACTGGGTTGTGCTCGGTTGAGGCCATAGGCTCGCCCCCTATAACATGGGATGTAAACATAACAGGTTACATGTGGGTGGAACTATTAGGTACTCCGTACACCTCGGCCTAACCCTTGGATTACAGGAGTGATGTTATTTTATGTTGTAAGGTTGTTAAATCTTGTTTTTGTTCTTGAATGATGAAACACTCCTCTTATGGTGAATTTCACTAATGACACTAAACGTCTAGTGTCACGTAACATTGTGAGCACCGTTAGTTTATAACCTACCTATCTTGTGAGATTATAATCTGTCTGAGTTGTAGCGGTGATAGCTTAGTGGTGTGACCGTCGGACTGCCAAGTCGTAGGTCTCAAATTCGAACCCAAGGCACGCACGTCTGACTTTTCGGATTCATGTGCGTATTGTATAATTATCACTTGCTCCGGTGAAGGGAAACATCGTGAGGAAAACAGCATGCCTGAGAGATATTTCTTGACGGCATGTGAAGCCAAGTCAGGCCCATGGGCGGCATAAAAACTCTGACACCAGGTTAGGCACTAACACAGATATAGATAGACTATATCTGTGGGCACTAACCACACGATAAAGAAAGATAATCTGTCGAAATTTTTCAAACTGTTGCAATAAGAGGACCCTTCCCGGCCCGTCTATCGTCAACGCGAGCATGGGCAAAAAGCTTGTTGTTTCATCCAGAGCCACAGCGGCGATTTCCTTTCAACTTCACCGTCTTACCCCGCCCGACCCCGCACAACTCGTCTCCCACCCACCTCATACCGCCTAACGCGATGACATTGAACGAAAATAGTGTTCGAAAATTTCTTAAACTTGTTCCAGGAAATACGTGTTTTTGAATATGTCTTACAAGTGTGTGAAATAAATATTTGTTATTATAAATCTCCATTACATGTGCAAGGTTTCTATCATGTTTTCTTTATTTTTACAGTTTATGAGTACATTATGAACGGCCAAAGTTCAGGTAAAATTTGTGCAAAACAGTAATTTTTGGAGGCTTATACTGAATTTCACCCATCCACAGACCAACCTAGGCAAGCACGGCTTAACTTTACTACAGGTTAACCCGAGCGGCTGTTATTATTTAGCCACGAGCTCCTCGGGTTAAAAAGTATCCTATGTGTTAATCCAGGTTATAAACTAGCTGTCTGCCAAATTTCATACAACCCCGGGCAATAATTTTTTTTGAACATCCACTCCATCCATCTACATCCAGACAAATTTTCGCATATAAAATATTGTTAGTGTGTTCTAGAGTGACTCAGAAACAAAGAAAAAACTAGAACAAAAACAATATCGCAACGGTGGGAAGAACCTTTCGGTCGCCAATTTAACACCAAACATGCTAAAACCAAATATAAATGATGAACACCTTTTCTCGCTGCTGAAAGTTACTTCGTTGCAGCTCGAACCTGCATTCGAAGGTATTATGGCAAATCAAAAACAATTTCATATGTCTCACACACCTACCATGGTAGGACCTTCGAATAAAAGTTAAATTGTAATTTGTAAATAACATGGTGTGTAATGTTTATTTTTATGATTAAAAAGATTTCAAATTATAATGCATTTTGGCTATAATTCTGGCCCTCCTCTGAAATTGTTTCAACTTTCTGGCCCCCCATTAATAAATTTTTAATAAGATTTTTACTTTTAACACCTCCATGACCCCCGTACTATTCAATCCATCCATCAGCACAATGTTTTAAGTGCGTTAAATTAAGTCCTACCGTAAAATGTGACTTTTCACCCCAAAAAAAAGGAGTTTCCCAGCAATAATTTTCGCGTAGGGTTACTTAGTTTGATGTACAAAATGCTTGGTTGACGGCTTCGTCAAGGGTCCTTTTACACCCCGTATTAATCCGATTCCTGTATTACTTACCTACTGATATTTTTTCGTTTTTACCACCCGTTATTGATATAGAAACAGGTCGACTTTCCAAAATGTTACGTTTCTTTAACACTCGTATGTAAAGCAATCCTTCTAAAAGTTAATAAAGATTGTTAAAAGTTCGGGACTCTTTATTATGACCCTTTTCAAAGTAAACTGTTTAATTATAAGAGACCTCGACTCAACCTTTACTTATCAAAGGATTTAGCAGTTTTTAACTTCGCAAACATTTGCCAGATTGTTGTAATTACTTTGGTTGTAGTCAACCCTTCTGAAGATCTAAACATTGTCACAGTTTGTAGTGTCCTACATGTTTTCCCCGTCTCTTTTATGCAGAAGGTTTCATGGTTATTCAACACGGTTGTGAAACTAACTCTCATTTAAGGCCTACTGCCAAAAATTTTACACCAGCAGCCTTAGGGATAACCTTACCCTAAAAGCAGACAATGCCCTCCGCATTCAATACAACAATACCTTCAGGGCGCTGTTGAGGCTTCCACCTTACTGTAGTGCGTCTGTATGTTCTCTGATGCACACACTGATTACTTTGCAATAATGCGGAAGAAAGTTGCCTCTGTAATATCATTCTGAAGGTGTTTGCAGAGAGGCTGGATGGGCCTACAATGGGGAGGTTTAACAGGCTACCTGTTGACAATAAAGCTTGTTAAACCTTCCTGTGATTGTGATTTTCTTATTTGTGTTCTTATATTAATATAGTTTATAAGTGAGATGTAATACTAACACCATATGGGCCTTGATGCCTAACAATATACAATGTGTAACAGAATAAACGCACAACCTCTTACGGGGTCATTGTACTCATCATTATGAATAACTTTCACTATGGGACCAACACTGAAATCGCGAAAAAAAAGTCGACTGCCCTATACATTTCTGTGCGCATAATTCGACAAAATGTACTGAACAGCTGTTTTTTTTTTCGCGATTTCGGGATTTGTCCCATCGTAAAATTTGTTCATAATGATGAGTACAATGACCCCTTAAGAGGTTGTGCGTTTATTCTGTTACACATTGTATATATATTTTTTAATACCTTGCACTTATGAAACACCGATTAATTAAATTTCGAAAGCGGCAAAATTGGATACTTTAATGGCTTGTTCATCTCGAAGTTCTTTTAATCTGGAGAATAAATTCTAGCGTCAGTTCTTTTACATGTTCAGTACAGAGATACTGATAAGATTCATATAATTGCTACATAAGGTAGTGGTAGGCCCCCTGGATTATTTTTGAAACACCAGGCAAATTTTAGAGATGACTCGAAATCTATAGATACTGTTTTTTTTTTGGCTAACTGAACTTGTGGAAATTATTACAACACAGTTCAGTTCGACCACATAGACACGAAAATTTTGAAAATAAAAACCGAAGATATGTTATTCATTTTCAATTCAATGTTTTTATTACTTTTTATTTGTATTTGATTAAAATATTTAACGCTCAATTACAGTTCATTATACAGATCTTAAATTATTGAAAATTAAACCTGTATTTGATGTATTCCACTCGGTGGCCATACCTCCTAACGTAATCATTAGCCAACAGTAAAGGAAACTTTATTAAAACAAGGATTTAATAAAAAAGAACAAATCTACAGACGTTCTTCGCTGAGAAGAATATCGGTTTCATTCATTATTACCATAGCCTTTGGATGCAATCAATTTGTAGTCTAACAAGATACAGCTTCGGTAACAAATGATCCTGGACAACTACAATAAATGGATCAGACTGCAGGTATTTCTTTTATTTTGCAGCTTATATTACTTTGACATATACCGAGGGGTAAGTATATATTATCTCATCATAAAACGTCACACTTACTTCATTTCAGAAAAGCTGGGGGTCAAAGGAAAGTGAATTTCTATCAGATCAGCGATAGTGATGAAAAAAACCAACTTGTATTAAATTGACGTAGTGCAGTGTATAAGCATATACCTATTATAGTTCGACTATGTAACCTATATAATCAATGTTTATCCATAATAAAGCTAGTATCATTTCATCCGAGCTTGCGTTTTTTTCTATTCCCAACCCTGCCAGAGCGGTCTGCCTCGCGCATTTGATACCATGACCGTATATGGCTAGTGATTAATAAACTGTCGCACAAAATGAAGAATCTAAAGGAACAATATAGTGAACTGACGTGTTCGTTGGCACAATATCTTCGTTGCGGTACAGAAAAAGACAAACATGGGCACCACGCAAAGTAACACGAAAGAAGAGGTAGTGATCGCGCAAACAGCAGCCGGTAATGGCCAAAATTCAGCAAAAACAGAACAACTGCTGTATCATGCAAGTACCACCAACATAATACTTCTAGTAATTGCACTGCTCCTGGGTATAGGATGCATTTTTATGGTGTATAAAATGTACGCAAAATGATGTCACGCAAAATTGGTGGAGAGACAAGTGAACGACTTGGTCTTGAGAAGATATGCGAGTATACTTCGTGGTTAGCGTAAAGGGACGCAGCCGGGAGAAATCGCGTAAAGGGACGCAGCCGGGAGGAATCGCGAAAACACGCCAACAAAAGCGCATGGTGCAGTGGAAGTGCGGTTCATAATCGAAATAAGTTAAAAGTGCGAAATCTTAATACAAATTATATAAAAAGTGCGTAATCGTAAATCGAAGTACTGCGGCAGTGAAGTACGCGCGCAAAATGAACTTTAGACTTTATTTTTAAGTATAATATTATAGTGACAGTATCGGTACGAATGCAGTAATATTGATATGTATTATTAAATAACTTGTATGTTAGATTAATCAGTAGCAATATTAATTTTATGGCAGACTTCATTAAGGAATTGCATAGTGAGTTATTGAAAATACGAACATATTTAATTAAAATTGGCCCCAGTTGGAGGCAAGAAAATATATGTAGTAAAAAGCTAACTGAGGCTAATATTTTGTATGAACAATACAACAATTATACAGAAGAAATAAAAAGAATAAAGGAATTTAAAAGTGTATCAGAAATTAGAGCTATAGATGAATGTGGAGCAACGAAATGCTTAACTGTCAAGAAATAAAAGGCTAGTTTATCTTCATTGGATGTCAATCTTGTTAGAAGCCGTTGTAGAAATGTTGCAGTCAAAAGTCTTAACCAGTCAAAAGTACTTTTAACTAGTCAAAATAGTTTTAACCGTTTGCTTTCGACAATACTGCTTTTGACTGAAATAACAGTTAAAAGTAGTTTTGCCCAATGGAGCTGGTTAAAAGTAGTTTTGACTAACTGATTCCGTCAAAAGTCGTTTTGACTGGTTATGTCAGTCAAAACTCTTAAAAACTTAAGGAGGTCGATAAAAATAGAAAAAAAAAACGCACCTATAAAGTTTTATATTACTAAATACAGGGTTTAACAGGACCCTTCACGAAGCCGTCAACCAAGCATTATGTACATCAAACTAAGTAACTTTACGCAAAAATTATTGCTGGGAATAGTTTTTTTTTTGGGTGATATATCACATTTTACGGTGGGACTCAATGTAACGCACTCAAAACATTGTGCTGGTGGATGGATTGAATTGTACGAGGTTTGTGCAGGTGTTTATAGTAAAAAAATACATTAAAAACTTGTGTTTAAAAAAAACTTGTGAAAAAATTGGAACTTTGACCCCCGATATCTCCGTAACTAAAGGTTAGGTTCCCAGGTATGGTGTAGAACATAAAAATGAACGCAATGACGGGGAGAACAAGTGCCTTTCGGCTTCGTTATGGGTCTTGTTACACCCTTTAATAATAAGTACAGTTAAAAAAACACGTATGCTGCTTACAATCCATAAATAAAGTGTAATAATTAAAAGATAGTTACATTTATGATTTACAAGGTTCTCATTATACAATAACGAATAAACGTATTCGTAATAAACGATTTCACATTTAATAAATATCTTTATTTACATTCTAACCAGTTAATAGCGTTTTTGACTGATGCTTTAGCAGACAAAACTCGTTTTGACTAAGAGCGTCAGTTAAAACAACTTTTAACCGTTTTGCAGTCAAAAGCACTATTTACCAATGATTTTCAGTCAACACCTCTTTTGACCAGCCTGTTCAGTCAGAATTACTTTTGCCTTTTTTATTCAGTTCAAAGTACTTTTGACTGGTTAAGAGTTTTGACTGCAACAGAAACACGAAAGGCTTTGAAAGCAGTTGTCACTTTCCTAGACTCTGACGTGATGATCCTCGAAGTTCCTCTTCACAAAGTTAGTTCAGATACCTAAGATCAGATACCTGACTAATAAAGGGAAGGCACGCGATTTTAAATGCCAGGAAACCAGCACTAAAATACCTAAGCGTTCCAAACTTAAATATCTAGGTATTTCGTTTAAATAATACATGATATTGTCGGCACTGACGTAGTTGAGCGCCAGTCTACGTCCTCACGGTACCGAAAATGTGTTGAAGAGTAATGAAATCACGTGGCTCTCGAGGCGTCGGTTTAAATTAAATCACGTTAATTATCGCACGTAGACGAAGCCCGGGGCTCTCTTAGGTTGGGGGCTCTTTAGGACGTCAGGCGGTACCGACAGCGAGCCGTGACGTCACGATAAACGGATTCATGATCTGCTGCCTGTATGTGCCCATACCGTCGCGAGAGGTGTGCGAGCGAGAAACGTTAACTTTAGTTATCCATCAACACCTAAAATGAAGAAAAGATACCTACGCATAACCTTACTTTACTATTTTATAGGAAGTATCTTTAAAGACAAGCCCTCCCTTTTAGAATTGGCATTTACCTCCACTACCCACGACTATTATATTCGTTTTGATGTTCTCCAACACTGTTTACATAGGCAAATCTCATGATGTTCCTAAACTATCAACATTTTATAAAGGCAATAACAATATCACATAGATCCTCAACTACGAACACACCAATCGGCCGTCGCGTCGTCGGTGACGGAAGGTTAAACGACGACGTCATCGGTAGCAGTCGGCGTGTGGTCAGACAGACCGCAGTCTTACCGCGTCGAGCAAAGTATCTATCGCGTTACCCTCATATTACCGGATGTAATATTTAATGCGCCATCTGAGAGGGACCTAAGTAGCTTTAGCATAGTGGTGAATTTCCTTGTTGTATGTTGTAGTTAATTTAAGCCAAGTATTTAATAAATAGCAGTGTATTTATATATTGGGTTCTATAACTAAGTGCTATACTTCTTAACAAATGGGTTGGTTACTGATATTATAGAATTTAATCTGACACTTTTTTATATTAATTAGGCCTACGCTTGATCTCAATCTAGTCCTGAGGACAGAGATGGGGTCGACGATGGAACAAAGCTAATCCAAAAGAAGCCTATTAGCTCGCAACTTAAATATACACTGTTTCCGTTCTGTAAAGTAATACTGATTTAAGTACCTACGTTATTTACTGTAATTTTATCTCTTGATAACGCAAAAAAAAACTAATTAATGTCGGTCAAAGGGTCGAGGCCGGTGTCAGCGCGGCGGCGCGGCGGCGCGAAAGTTGATTGAGCTTTTTATTTAGGAGTTAGGAGTTTATAACGCTTTTCTAGAGTTCTCTAGTAGCGTGCACCTTCCAACACAATTACCTAATAATGACTAAGGTTACCGAAATTCCATGTTACCTGCAGAATCTCTTCCTCTTTGTGCCTGTATTTAATTATGGATTCCTTTATCGCATAGACTATACTACGACAAAGTGTCTCTTTGATACTCCCTACGTTATTCCCAAAATAGTAATTTTACAGGAATTTCAATCGAATTTACTCCTTTAGTTTAACACGTTAAAGGACCACATTGCTTGACATGACACGCTTTGTTTAATGAAACAAAAATTAATAATTTAACGTTTTTATTGAACGTAATTTATAATGTATGAACTATTACATTTTTCCTACCATTTAAATGCTAGAAGAGATCAATGTTGTAACGTAAAAATACATATAAGTACATTAAACTACTCTGTACATATAAATTACGTAGAGACTAACGGTAAACGTCTAATACGTTTACATTTAGATAAATGTAAAAATAATTAGGCAATGGCATTATTGAATAAAATAAGTATTTTCTATTATGCTATTCGATACTCTATTCACGGCGACATAAAATTTGGCACAAATAAAAACTGTGGAAAAAGATAATTATATCTATGAAGGAGACACATACGAATGTCGTGGTAGCTTTGAAGTTATGTAACATTCTAAGTAACAACAATTAACAAGCGTAGAAAAATACTGTTATGGAAATACAATAGAGAGTAGGGACAGCTGTGTTCACCACAAACAAGATATTACGACAGCATACTGATGTATGTTGAGCTAGATAACATACACCATTATATGGATGACCATCCGACATACAAAAAAATATAAAGTAAGTACAGTGATAGTCTACAATAAATTGATTTTCACAAGCCGTTGGCCACTAACTAAATGACACATCGTATATTTTGGTAATGAATGTACACATTGATGATTTTAGCACAAGCTAATGAACGAAATTGACAAAGGACGACACGACGTAGGTGGACATTTACTTCGTATCGTATATCGGATGGAAGGTACAGCATATATTAAAGTTTTACATTATTTCCTAAACCTATCGCAATTTTTACCGAAAACAAAATAAATGCCTACGTGTCTTGGTTTTTTAAATTTTACATTTGCACAAACAATTTTTTTTTTGTTTTAAATACAGGTTGTATTATGTAGTGTTGACGTAATATCTTATTTCCAGCCAGGCAGTGGTGACATCTCGCGGAAACTGAAAGGAGTCAGTCACAGAAGGCTCTAGTTGTCGTAGCGGGTTGGAGCAGAGTTGGCCCAGAATCCTGAACAGAAAAAAAAACGATAGTCATTTCACAGCATACTAAAAGTAGGTAATAGAGTATTTTATTTTGGGAGATTAACATTAGATTTTGCATTTAAAGTAAAATTTAAATCAGATAAAACATTCCTGTGGAGGTACAATAACTAATAAGGCAAATTAAATAAATGCTTGTAAAAATGTGCTGCGGAGAAGAAATATCGAAGAAAACACGGGGTTTTCAAAATAAGAGTTTTGAAACAGACCCAACCGAACAACAAATATTGGGTACCTGTTTAGAATTCAGGACGAGTTCAAAAAGTCAACGAGGTAAATAGGTAACTTGTGCTGAATACGTGGGATTCCATTATTTCATATAAAAAAATATCGTAATGTACATTTGTTCCTACGGAGGTTATATTAAAGATTCTGTCCTCAAATCTCCGCCTATGAATGTCCATAAAAAAATTTAGAAGTGATTTCATAATTATGAAATCAGTTCTTAATTTTATAAAAACTGATTTCCAGTTCCACTACTCTTCTCTAATAAGCCAGGGTCGATAATTTTTGAGAACAAATAAATGTAGAACAGGATGAAACCCATTGCAAAAGGAAGAAAAGATATGTAAAAAAAAACCGCACACGCACACGGTTCCGTAGCACCAAACAATATAATAAAAATATTTTGAAGGCTTATTCATATGTTGTATTGTTTTACATTAAACAGAAAAACTAAATTTGTTTTTACGTTAATGAAAAACAAAGTTACTGCTGCAGTTTGATGAAAAAGTCCCATATCTCGAAAACTAATCATCAAATTTTATTCAAACTAATTTGTTTGAAACTTTTTTTTACGTTCTACAATCCTACATTTTTTAGAATTTTCCTCCTGTTACTTTAGAAATTAGAGGGGGCGGGGCGGGACACACATTTTACCACTTTGGAAGTGTTTATAAGACAAACCATTGACTTTGACAAAAATGGTTTTATGAACCTCAATGTCATTTTTAAAGACCTATCAATAGACACCCCGTACGTGTAGGTTTGATGAAAAAAATATTTTTTAGTTTCAGTTCCATGTATGGGGAGCCCCCCACTTAATCTTTTATTTTTATATAAAAAACTTAAAGCGGTTTACAGAATACATGTACCTACTTAGGTACATGTATTCTTTAAACCCCTTTAAGATTTTTTTCAACTGTGTAGTCCTAATAGTTTTGGAATAAAGTGGCTGTGACATACACGGACAGACAGACAGCAAATCTAAAAGAGTTCCATTTTTTGCCATTCGGCTACGAAACCCTAAAAAGAGGAAAAAAATACGGGTGATTTGAGGTCAGGAAGGGTAAGGGGGGGGGCATTTAAGGGTGAAAAACGATTTATCGCGATTTCCGGGAATACTACAACTCCTATCGAAAAAATGGAAATGGAAAAGTTGTAGGTAAAGAAAGTAAAGATCTGCAACGTTTGTTTTTACACTATTTCACATAACCTAAAAATATCTGCGAAAAATCAAAATAACCGACTTTTTGGTTTTTATTTTTATCTCCCACATTTTCTTTTCTTTTTCATGAAATTTTGTGAAAACTTACCTTCTTATGTCCCAAAAACACTCTTATTTTTTTGATTCAAAATATTTCTTTCTTTCCCTTAATTTGATACTAAATCGAAAAAGTAACCTTATTTTCAATCGAAAAATCTCACGTCAAAAAAGTTGTTTTTGTTTTAAAGTTGGTGCGCGTTTTATTCGTTGAAACGTCTACTTTCTGACGTTGTACAAAAAACATACATTAAAATGGAAAATTTTCTCAGAAAATGTAAAAATCTAAAAAAACTTGACTTCGAAAAAAAAAAATCTCCCTTTACAATTTTGATATATTTATTAAAATTTACATTTTAATTACTTGATAAACTAAGAAATTGAAAATCCATGAAACAGAGTTTGCTAAAAACATGCGAAAATAGTTTTCTACTTATTAAAGATGGTATTGGAAGGGGATTTAATCTAAAAACACACTAGATGTAGATCTTTTAATTACCTACAACTTTGCCGTTTAGATTTTTTCGATAGGAGTTGTAGTTTTCCCGAAAATCGTGATAAACCATTTTTCACTCTTAAATCCCTCCTCCCTTACCCTTCCCGACCTCAAATCGCCCGTAATTTATTTTTCCTCTTTTTTCAAATATATTTTCTTCCTTTTGCAAAGGGTTTCATCCTGTTCAAATTTTTACCATTTTCAAAGGCTTCGGCCCTGGCCTATAAGAAAAAGGCCACTGCAAAAAAAATACTGACACGAATGCGACATTTGACATTTCTTGTTTTTTTTTCTCTAATAGGATGGCAATGCAATCATCAAACGTAAACATCTTCCTTAGCAAACCAGAAAAAAACGCATTTGCGTTGTTTATTGTTGTTTCCATCTTCAATAGCAAGAAGCTATAGAAAATGTCCATTTGTTGAAATTATCGCTTAATGTTGCAATGATTTTTGTTGTGACCTAAAGTCACAATTTAAAATCCAGGCCAGTCATTTTCGTATATATAATATAACAATCAAGTGCTACGTACCTCGTTTGCCAACATTTTGCAGGAACAGCCGATTGGCGACCGCCTGCCGCTGGTTGGCCTCACGCATCTGCTTGCGGGCCACCTCGAGGATCAGCCGCTGCCGCAGCACCTCCATGGGGTTGTTGATAGACAGCGACGGCATCTTGCGCTTCGGCCGCGCGCGACCCTCGGGCAAGTCCGCGGGGTCCACCAGCCTCTGCGGCAACCCCAACCACTCATATTGTTGTAGTTTGTAGAACATTAATAAAAAAACATGACAAGCAAAGGAACCGTTCTGATACGGCCCTGGCAAAAGGCGATTCGGTTAAGGTGAAACGCATTCAGATTTTTTTATTTCTGTAGTAGTACAGTATCTTTGAAATACGTACATACGAAATCTCGGAACTAATGACTTAAGGTGTAAGAAATATGTAAGGTCGAATATTGGGGATTTGTGGCACATTCTATGAATAACAGCGCTTTTAAATCGTTAATCTACCACGACTTCTTGTTCCTACAGAAAGTGTCCGAAGGGAAGAAGAAGAAAGAGGTACAACAAAGTCCCATAACAACACACGTCTCAAATCAAATCAAAATAAAAAATCATTTATTTCTTCAACATAAGTATTTTACAAGAACAGAATAGTGATTGGAGCCTCCCTACGTCTGCCTGTTTATTTTCGCAGTGGCAATCAAATTATCTCAGAAATAAATGAAGTACTTATATAAGTTCGTCATTTATTTCTGAAAAAAGTGGATGAGTGAGTCAACGGTTAAGATTGCCTATAAATAGAACTCGACTCAGAATGTGATCAGAGGCACAAATGTTATTTATTTAACCCGTCAATGTAAACATGAAGTGTGTTTATTGCTAGTTATCTAAATTAACATATTTTCCCAAAGATCGATGTTACAACTAAATTTTCTTCACTGACAAGGCTAATTATAGCGTCAGCTATATCATGAAATTGATATGGCTAATTAACAAAAAAATGCGTGGGTAGCCTGGAGAATAATCTAATGACTGCAAACGCGGCTAAGTGTAACTAATTTCAGATATAAAATATCTAGGGATACAGCTAAATATAGGCTCAACAGATGGGCCAAGAAGTTTCCCCGAAATAAAAGATGTTGCCATTTTACTGCCGGCCTATTATATTGAATTACTCGTCCCATCTCGCGAGTCGATGGGACGAGAGCGATTCATTTCCCAATAAAGGGGTGAAATGCTTGTGAGTTGTGTACATACTCCTAGGTGTTGGGTTCCGTACCACTCACCACATTTGTGTTACCGACAGTTACTTGCCACCTCGTTTCAGAGCTTTGTATTTCTTATGACATCTTGTACCTTACCTCGTATCCTACATATTGAACGGCCTATTGGCAAGCTCTTTACGAAGTAAATATAATTATTGTTGGGTTGATTTCCATTTACTTACAAAAGTTTTCGTAAATAATTTCTAACCATTGATTTGTTTTACGAATTCAATCAACTTTTGCGTGATTTCTTTAACATATATATAGAAGACAACTTATGTCGTCAATAACACATCAATTATTACTCTCATTTATCATGAATACTGCCTTAATAAGCTACTTTAAAAGTCTCTCATTTAAAAACACTCTTGGATATTAGAAAATTACGCTGACCCCAATTTTTTGTAAGTATTTAAATATTCGATTGCTACTTTCGCAGGCATGATATCGATCAATTTGAATAAATTCTTTATAAATGAATTTAACGGTTGTGAAGATACGCTGGCAATTACCTAAGGATATAATGTTGACTTGATTGCTATAAAATAAAATAAAAAGTGAGAACCTGTAGGTGAGTCAGGTATTTTTATGAATAATAGAAATAAGCGTAGCCTTTCTCTACAGTGTCGTTTACTGAGTTTTCTCTTACTGTATTATAAAACAGATACGTTAGTCAGTTCTACTCTCAAAATTACTGAGGTATGTAGTGGTAGAGGTAAATAAATGAATGAAACAACAAGTAATCTAAAAGACGTTTATTGCATCTTTTTATGCCAATAATTTAATAATATTACAATGTTTAGGATTGCGTAAAATAATGCCAATGCATCTAGCTATAGCACTATAACATTAAAATAAATTAGCATAACTATTACAACAAATGGCAGAATTATTTTATATCTACGTTACAAAATAAATTTCAATTTAATCTACAAACCAATAGATAATTTGTACTTTGCCTAACTTCAAAAAAATAATAATATTTAAGTATCATGCGAATTTATATAATACTATACATTTCAAAGAGACTACTGCTCAACATTTCTAATATCTGATGCTTTTCCTACTCTACGGCTCAACAAGTTAAATGGAATATGCTATGTAGTTTAGTTAAACGTGGCTATTTAAACAGATACTTTAGAACCAGTGTCTCGGATGACGTCTACGTAGGCAGGCATTTCTTGGTTGGCGATATTTGGCTTTTAGTAGTATCTCACAGCTTGCACGGAAGGGGTCCACTGGAAGCCTGCAATACAAAACATAACGTTATTTCGCTATTTAATAAGTTACGTATATTAGACAATATTTTTAGAAAGAATTTAATGATTTGCATGCTTAGAAACTAAATAAAACATTGAATGATACTAACATGCTTGAAGATGTATTAGTTGTGAGATATTCTAGGTAACTACAGAGTGTTTGATGTTTTTAATTGTTGTATTTATTTGACTATATATATTCCTTGGCCTGACGTATTTCGTTCCAAAACCAATGAGAAGGTTGAACAAGGAATCCATATAAGGAGACCGCATGCAACGTCCCCACATAATGTGCCCCCACTTTTTGTTAATTTATTTGAAAACTTGAAGCTTTAACGGTAAATGTCCACATAATAGCTACAAAGATAAATGGGGCGATCGTCTGGATCACGCAGGTTCTTTTATTAAGTTGGGTTATTTAAAAAAAACAAGGCTAAAATTAAATAAGTTTAAAATCGTGTCAGCTAAATCCTAAGGCTGCCCGCACCGGAGATGTGCTAAGCTGTGTACCGATGAACGTCTATACTATCCTATTAACCATAAACAATACGATCGTTTGATTTCCAAAACTAAACTCGATTGTTGTACTTATGCTTATTTGTAGTATCTCTTTTACCCGCAACGCTACATCACTCAGCTCTGGTGGAAAGGTAGCCTCAGGGTTTAGTAAAAGTCTTGGTTAACGTGAGTTCTACAATCTACGACGCATCGTCCACGATAACATAATGATTTTAATGCACATATAAACTTGCAAGACACGTCTAGCTAAGTCTAGACATGTAGTTTCAGTTAACGTCAGATTAATTACCGAAATCTCGACTGTTACTGTATCACTCTTACAGAAAGGACGTCTGCGCCCCAGCAGTGAGATCGCGACATGCTATGAATTATTATATCGCGGACGAAACGAGTAACTATGGTACTTGTTGCAAAACCCACCTCGTTTGCCAATATCGTTCAGGAAGTTCCGGTTGACGGCGGCGCGGAGGGCTTGCTGCTTCCGCTCTTTCTCCTCGCTCAGCTTCTGGCGCAGCACCGACATCGGCAGGTCGATGGACAGCGAAGGCATGCGCCGCTTCACCCGACCACTGCCGGTCTTCACGTACCACCAGGTCAAATTAGCTACTGTATCTCACTCAAGGACAAGCCGAAACTTAGGGTAAGTGGGGTAATTTTAGGAGTAGGTAAATGTCACATAAAGTCTTTTAGGATAAATGAAGTAATTTTAGAAGATAGAAGGTAGATAGAAGAAGCTGGACTGTGAAGAAGATGGATGAAAAGAGACTGCATGTAGCGGAGATGAGAATATTGAGGTCGATGTGTGGAGTGACAAGAATGGATAAAGTAAGGAATGGATAAAGTATATTAGAGGAAGTTTGAAAGTTGCGCCAGTTACAGAAAAGTTGAAAGGGAATCGACAGTCGTGGTGTGGGCATGTGATGAGGAGGGACGAACCGCATGCGACTAAAAGAGTGATGAATATAAATGTTGATGGATGGAGAGGGAGAGGAAGACCAAAGAAAAGATGGATGGATTGTGTGAGGGATGATATGAAGGACAAAGGAGTAAATGATAGCGTGACGATTGACAGGGGAGAATGGAAGAAACAAACGTGTTGCGCCGATCTCAAATAACATGGGACAAGGGCTGGAAGATGAAGGTAGGTAGAAGAAGTTTTGGTTGACAACAGCCAGATGGGTGGATGACGTTCAGAAGATTGCGGGTAAGAACTGGTTCAGACCAGGGACGCATGCCACAAATGGTAGGATACGTAATAGTGCGTGAATTAAGGAGGCATGACAATGATGCTAGGATGGGTAATTTTGAGAAATAGTGAAGAAAGTGCCATTCATTTATGAAAAGAAATAAGTAAGTAGTCCTTTTGGCATACAGTTGACTGATTATGAACGGGATTTGTAATCAATAGGCATCATAGGCTATTAAAAGCATATTGTTAGAATAGAATATTCTTTATTATGTTCACCATACAAGTAACATTGTTAAGAGAAAACATTTCACATAGGGCGACAGAATGGGTGGTCTTATCGCTAAAAGTGATCTTGTTAAATTGTTAGTTCATATCATCATGAAAACAGCCTGCTTTGTAATCCGAATTTAATATTATCCCAGTGACCTACATATTTCTGAATTAAGTTTTACCACAACAACAATGACTTTGTTGATAATATTTGTGAAATGTAAGTAGAATTTGGGTTTATGTATATACAATAATAATAAATGAGTTGGATAAAATATGTTCACCTTTGAGTCTTAAGTCGATTGGTTTTCAGGAATCTCTAAGGGTCTTGAACGCATTCATTGAACGTTTTCCATTAGACTAATGAATCAGTTACTGGACCTAATTTACCCTTAAAGGTACTTTATGGCCCTGAATATGTACCCTTACTTACTAAACTATTCGATGAGAGTACTTGAGTATACTTTAACATATTATATTTCCAGAAAGCTTACAAGGTATATGAAAAAAATAAACAGCAATTTCTATAAAAGAATTATCTTTATTTTGCTCACAACAGATTCTCTACATACATGTGCATAGATGCAAATAACAAGGGTAAACTTTGTACAAATCTATATTGGAAGGGCGTAACTTGAATAGCGGTTACAGGTCGATCACTCGAGGTCTAACAACAGCTGGAGTCTACCACTTCAGTTCAGACTCCTCCAGGATCCTACAAATTAGAAAAAAAAACTATATTATACTCTGTACTTCGTTGAAGGTATAACAGGGGTTCATGCACGTCCATCAAACAACATGCATCATGCGGACTCTTTCTCAAATACTGGGAAAATCTACGTTCAATTTTTCAATCTACGGATTTACTTCATTCTCATTCTAAAAAACTCGTGCATATTTCATTATATTTCTCATTTGAAAACCAACTGTTCATTCTAACCTCGCTTTCCGACTCGGTCGAGGAAGTTCCTGTTGTTGTGTGCCACTCTCTCCATATAGTTGTTGTAGGCTCCTCGCTGCAACACTTCCACCGCGGGGTTGACGGAGAACGAGCGGCGTGTGCGCATCTCCGCGTCACTTGCCACCTTCGTATACACTCATGTTTTTATTCACTGAACTACAAATGTTTAGCCCGAAGTGCGTTTGATATATAGAAACAGCAAGCATATAGTCATACAGTGAAGGTCGGAAATAACTCGTTGAATGGAATAAATACAGAAAGCGTAAAGCCAAGATTCTGTTCGTTTCATGTCGCGAAGAAAACTCCTAGTTGTTTGCGAAGCACTCTTGTTTTAACATTGTTTGCAGTGATAGGGCGAAAGCGTATATTTGTAATATTATATAATCTAAACGGGTGATTCTTTTACTATCTGGAACGTTATTGGTGTTTTCTTTAGATGTGGTACGTAAATTAAAGTTGTGACACATTTGTGACCTTTAGAAGTTTACTTGACAAAGATAATTACAGAAAGAGTTGAATAAAATCTGCAATCAATGCTCGTTAATGCAAAAACTAGTACGAGTAATGTTCTTAAGTAACTATTTACGGGTGATAGTTCAAATGGTACAGCAAATGTAGTGGCCCCAAACGCACAATAAAAGTTAACATGGAGGTGTACGTAATTAAATAGAATGTATCGTTGGGCATAACGGCCACACAGTATGTTACGGCTCGAATAAAGTCTAGTTTCAAGCGAGAAGCACTGTCCGAGCGCAACTATTATATCGTCTGTGGTAAAACGTTACTCTCCCGTTAAAGTTTAACCGCAAATAGTTATTATTACCTTGTCACTATTTGCGTAGGCACCGTGACAACAATGCTACATCTATCTCCATAAAAGAAGCTTCAAATGAATTCAAATATTTGCTTTCAGAAGAACTTTTGAAGTTACTTTTTTACTTTAGATCTATTCTGTATTAATTTTATACATTTTCTGTGTAACTTAATATAATTAACGTCTTAATTGCTCCGTTCATTATGTTATTGCGTCGTTTTCTGAAGAAAATAAGTATAGGTAAGCATGTTTCTATTTTTTCCACTAGGACGGACTTGCCACATAAAAAGAATAATTATCGATCGCAAATGGACGACAGGAGATCGCTAAATTGCCTTAATTTGTTTTACTAATTACAGGGACATTTTTGCCTTGACAAAGTGAACTTTGCCTTCAGATGACGGAAAATTGTACGAGATTCGAGATTTTAAGGTAATATGAGCGCGTTGTTTTATCAAACGAATTTTAGTTTTGAACTTTGAAAATATAGTAATAAGTCTGGAAATAAGTACTTTTTCGTCGCCTTTACGACACCCTTGAAGGCAAATT
Source organism: Eugnorisma glareosa (assembly GCA_947578425.1). Classification (NCBI taxonomy): domain Eukaryota; kingdom Metazoa; phylum Arthropoda; class Insecta; order Lepidoptera; family Noctuidae; genus Eugnorisma; species Eugnorisma glareosa. The sequence continues at coordinate 11,658,299 of OX387959.1, forward strand.
AAGCCAAATGAATTAAGCTAAATATCGCAGTCTTTATATTTCGTACGTGCTTATGCATCCCGTGGGTTAGGGTTTACGCGTGGTGATACAAACCTCCCTTAACCATTTTCCTTATGCATATATTATAAAAAAACAAAGGAGGTTATTTACCTGTGAGTCCCGGGGCATATCAGCGAGCAGGTAAAGCCAGGGCGCGCCGGCAGAGTAGCGGGCGGCCAAAGGTGACATCGCGTAGAGGCTTTCCTGTGAACATATTGGTAAATTATATACGTTGCACAATAGGTATACAATATGAGGGGGTTGTGTCCAATATCCAGCCTTCCAGATACGTGTACTTTTTGAGTATCTGTGCAATGATCTACCCATAGATGCAGAAGCTCAGACAATCAACGAATAGTAGTGGTAGTCAGATCTTGCCAGTGTTGTAACTATTTTTTTTTAGGTTTTGATAGTTAGCTGTGTTCAGATGCGGACTTTGATAGTGCTACCAACGTATCCGTATGCCTCTAATTAGTTATACTAGAACGTCTTTTGAAACAAGCAAGGTAATTCTCGACTATAATTACCGAATGTTGTTAAATTTCTTTGAAACCCGGTGTAGTAAGTAGTTACAACTTGGCAACGTTCTATTTTAATCCATTGCTAACCAAGCATCTCCCGAAGAACTTGTTGACACAATCGAATATCGTACAAATCCGCAATATGGAAATTTTCTTAGTATTCACCATTCGTTCCCGACGGATTCGACAATTTCCCGCCACGCGAGCACGGCATACAAGACAATATTGTAAAAAAAAAGTTTCCCGACTTTTTCTGTTTGCCCGCGGCTTGTAAAAATGCCTACTGAAATATTTTCACAAACAAAGTTAAGGATTCGTGATGCTTCTTTGTGTATTTGGTTATAACATAAAGAGTATCATGTCGGACGTTATAAAGTTGTGGTCTAACTCAAACTAACTGGGCTACTAATTGGTTTTGCATGTAAACATTCGCATCACAACCGTCTGAAACAGAGGCCTCGACCCCGATGAAACTGTTACGTCGGTAGATACACAAGACATAAATACAACCCAGTCAAGCATGTATTTATTTCTGAAACCTAACGTTACGTATGTACCAAATCTATAAGTCTAATAAAAGTAAAATAAATCAAAATAATCCTATAAGCCACAGTAATAAACCAGATTTCTATAGTTTCACAACTTTTGACTTTTCAAATATAAAATATGGCAAACTTCATCAAATGACGCAATAATACTTAATATCCTATTCCTCAATGTTGATATTATTTCATCATATTTTTATTTGTTGAGCCATAAGATAGGTGCACGATCGACCTGTGATTACTACAAATCTTGTGAACATTTGCGCATATTTGTGCAAACATTTCGTACAACCGTGGGTGTCCGCAAAGCTATGTTATTTTTGGGTAAATAATCTAATCGGATCACACGTGAGCAAATCAACACCTGGATAAATCCGGTATAGTATCTATATGGGACTCTAGGAGCTCATTGTTATTGTATGAGGGTTGGATAGGTATCCGAGATGGTCAGTTGTTCCTTCAGATCCGTTTGACCTCATCGAAATTCCCATCGAGAGTCTATCTATTCTGACCACATGATCTTCTTCGCCGTCTTCTAAGACCGACGAATGCAGTCGACCGCACGTTCTTTTCTCAAAGGTTATCATACACTTACAATCACTGCATCGGATTGGCAGAATTTTTTACTAGATAATCCCGAACTGAGGCGATGCCGTCAAAGTTTTCTTAATTCAGAGTTTCACAGCAAGAATCCAAAACGGCTCATGTCAAAGCGTCACGCAGTGCGTTGGTTTGATAAGAACTTACGTCGTCAGGTGCGGAAGAGTCCATCTGTACCATGTCGAGGGGTGAGAGGGAGTCGGGTGCGGGTGCCGCCACCACGCCAGAGCCGGCAGCCACCACCACAGCGCACCAGAGAGCCCACCACATCTAGGACAAAAACAGGTTTAGGGAAACGAAAAACAATATTTTATGAGGTATCATCTAAATCAAAATTAAAATCGTTTCTTCAAATTAGGCTGATGATCAGCTTTTTGAACGTCAATTACACAAAAAAGTTATAGCTGGGATCTGATAGTATGATCATAACAATATCACGTCTGGCTTTAATACTGTATTTATACCAGTACACACCCACATTGCACCAGTTAGGTTATTAGACGCATGTAATAGTGGCGAGACAGGTGGTTATTGTTTGGGCGCAAATCCAGAGTCTGGGGTGCTAATGAGAAATTCTTGATGAAAAAATACAACAACACTTTGCCCGACCAGGGAATCGAACGTACGGCCTAATGTTTTGGGTGGTCATTAGTCCCGAGTGCACTGATTCACTTAGAAAAAGTTCGTAATGTAGGTTCTAGAGTAAGTATCTATAATTCTACGCTATTTTGCTGGCGTTATTGTTATGTTCCTATGAAAGTACCCATTTCAAATAATGATGTCGTATGTTTAGGTAAACGCGATCGAACACGAGGGAAAGCTATTTTGGGAACGCTAAATGACTAATTCAAACATTCAAGTATTTAGTCGAGACATTTCCAAACTTTTCTAAACTAAATTCTGAGAAAATTGTTCGCGTATGAGTTTTAGAGCCAGTGGTAACAATTAAGTCAAACAATGATTATATAATCATATTGCTTGGAATAAGTTCCTAAACATAACAATAACTGAGTGCTGCTATATTTTTAGCTTCGCTATCAGATTACGAAGTTGAACATCAAAAGAAACAGAAACCTTTATCTACCCTCCCTTTATGTGTGTATGAATATTAAAATTCAAAACTAAGCGATCTAACAAGACTGCATGAGCGATCGTTTCCTTTGACTTAGACAATGGCCGCCGTATCGCTTGCTTCGTAGCCTCGTGTGCATATTTGGAAGGTGTTCTCATAAATATTCACAAGTTCACATTTATTCCCATCACGCTCGTCTGCCGTAACCACTAAGTTTCAAAACCAGAGCCCCATTAACCCGACCTCAGCTGCTGTAACAGTAACCTTTAATCCAAATTCGTAATTACGTCAGGAGACATTTTTGGTAACTCTTGTATCAGGAACTTGTACAAGGCACAACAAAATAGTAGGTAAAATTGGAAAAAGCGATCTCTTACCGAAATAACTAGGTGAGCATTTAGATTCGCAGACATACCAAGCGTATTAAATGATGATTAGGAATTCAATGGCATAATAAACTATTTTCGTAATGAAAATTGTTGTCATGGAATTCAAAAGCTATGGGTATCTGGGACAGGTCCCTTTTATTTTGTCCATACTATTCAGTTATGGTATCTTAGTTAGCGGTAAGACATTTCGTCAGGTCGCAATGATTTAATGAAAAACAACTTTGTTCAAGAATTGGTATCTGTGCCCGGATAACAAACTTTTGACGGCTCAACAACAACATGCAAACAAGCTTTTGAATTTAAGTTATTTATTTGCAAAAGAGAAATGAAGCTATCCAAATAAATATGCCAACACAAAGGTGGGCTTGGCCAGGTATTTTTCATGGGATTAAAATTTTCATCATAAAGGGTAAATACGCCGAATACGCGGGCAGATATGTGGCAAACTGTTACTTTGTAAATAATTTTGTATCGAACAGCAAATATTTCCTGATTTTGAATAGAGCTGTCTATATAATGTTCATTTTATTAAATTACGCAACCCACTTAAAATTTAAGTAGACAATGTAATTTTCGATCGAAAATAACCCTTTAGTTTTCAAATGAAAATTGATATTCTTTGCTCAGTTAAAATTAAGTTCGTTTCTACACGTTATGTTAACATAACTCTCCAACACTTTATCGAAGATTTTACAAAGTTTGCGAATCTCTAGTATTTTTAATGGATCTCTAAGTCAAACATTACTCTATACATGTCAGCAAATACGTACTTAAATACCTTAGGAATAAAATAAAGACATACATCAAAATCTTATCGAAAGTACACATGTCAGTAAAAGCTGCGATAGGGTGTAAAACTAAGTAAAAGATATTGTAAATCAGAAAGTAAAAAAAGAGCTTTACTTTTACGAGTTTTATTCGAAGCGATTGCAGGCGCGGGTTGAATCCGTGTGACTTATCGGCTTTGCCTGACGTCGGATATTTGTCCGCCACGAGATTAGCTCATCTTTTACAGGTCTTATTAAAAACCACCATTTTCTTAGAAATAGATTTTAACTAAAAATATACAGAAAATACATATTTTGGAAATACCTAAGACTCGTGCAATAGCGGTGGTGTTCGAAATGATTTTTGTTAAAAGCTTTTTCGATAAACTGGGGATAAGAAAGTTTTAAAGTAGCAAGAATTCGTTTGTTACAAGTTTCTTTCATAGAAAATAATAACCAATTGCTTCCAAATCGTCATTTGCTATCGTTTATCGTTGTGCGAACACTGACAGAATTTATTTATCGACCGATGCAGCTCTACTTATTACTAAATGAATCTTGAATCTAAATGGAGCTTTCATTTTCCCCTTTTACAGGTAGAAACTATAAATGTAAAAATATTTTCAATAGGTACTTCACTCGATTCGCTTTTGGATGACGTCAATCCAGAAAAGTAGAAAAAGTCTCTCCACGTCAGTTCCCTTGTTTTTGTGCAAATGACAGGAGCTTTTAAATAAAACAAACAGAACGAGGAAGGAATGGTAAGCGGAAATTCTTTACTAAAATACCTCCATTCATATTTTTTGTCAATTTATAAATATACAAGCAGTTGCCCGCGACCTTCGTTCGCATAAAATTATTATACATAAACATTCCTTCTCTTTTTGAATCGGATGTTGTTACCAATTTCAATGATTTTCATTGGTTTGCACAGAACCCAAATATTTTTTCTAAAATAACAGTAGCCTATGTTAGACCTAACATCAGCTATCTGCCAGTAAAAGCACCGTGAAAATTGGTCCAGCAAAATTTGTTTTTGTTATATGTACCGTATACACTTTCATAACCATTCTGTAAAAAGCTGTTATTTTGGTATTACAAACAGATACTTCAATTTTATTTATTTGTATAGGTGGACACCATTTACCGGAGTGGCGAGTAAAATACCATTTAGGGAGGTAAGGAGGTTGTTTGGTTTAATCGTGACACGAATCAAACAGAGTGCCCTAGTTCCAAGTTAGTGTCTGTAATTTGTCATCGCTCTGTCGTGTCGAGATTTGGCCAAGTGTCCAACTAAATGGGAGAACTCTATTTACGTAGGATCTGTTTCAACAACTCGACCAACTTGCTCTGTTTATGGTTGACCCACCTGTCCCTCAGTGATAAACACTCGTTAGACAGCCAACTGCACAATTTAATTAATGTTTATTTACTCTCAACATTGAATAAGTACTGATAATGTAATTAGTGTTCAAAAGAAGCAGTTATTTTTATGTTTAAATATGTAGATTACAATGAAAATAAAAACGTTTAACCTCTGAGTATAATATTTCTGTACGAAACGGACGAGCTTGTGTAAATGAACAAAACGTAAAAGTGGAAAATAAAAGATAATTTGAGTAATATGAGAGGTGCTCGTTGCAGCAGGTGCAGATGGTAATGTAGCAATGAAATCACATTAAATATACATATGCGCTGCGCAACAATTGGACCCACAAAGGGAAAATATGATGACTGAAAAAATTATGCACGTTGTACTTAATATTTTTTAAACTGAAAACGCAACAACTCTGTTGAAGTATTCACAAAGCAGCGCAATGGAACAATTTCGAAATAAATTCTCTTTTATCCGACTTGTTCAAAGTACTGACAAGTAAGTAAGTTTACCTGTTCCTCAACGTTAATTCCTTTTTAGTAGCTAGTCGGCTTAGAGCAAAATCTTGTTACAAACATCTGCAAGATATTGCGTGTCTACGGAAAACTGAAAGGTTCAACATTGTATGAAGAAAATGAAGGTCTATACAGGATAAACAACATTGGCACTGGAGCGACAAATCCCAGTGTAGCTTAGATTGATATTATAACTGGACTGTGTATAGGCTAGTGGTAGTTGGCGAACAATGCAGGTTTGTTTCACGTCATCAGGGCGTAGCACCGAGATCTATTGTGTGGCGGTTGAACTGGACGCCCCCGTGGAGATTGCTATCCGTTTCTCTGTAAAATGACCGCCACAAGTTTGGCACGGATGCTGTAGCCCGGAGCTCCAGCCAATTTCCGATAAAACTGAAACTGTGTACTTAAATTTTATAACGTTCCTGCTACGAGTTTCCTGAGCATGAAAGTCAATTAATTTATCGCTTAAGATATATTTGTAACCAATCCCTTTATTTTATTACTACAGCGGTATTGACAATTCATAACAACGTTATATTGTTCAGTGATTCCCAATATCCGTTGTTTGGTTTGATGTTTCATAATAATAATCTGTGTTAGCAATGTTAGCGAAAATTATAGTTATTACAACATCTGTAATATTGTAATTGGTTATTTCGTGTCGTAATTAAAGCCACAAGCTTTATGCTTACATGAAACAGTTTTATTCTAATAATATATTTGTTTATTACTCTACTAGGTTACCCTCATCATCGTATTTTATAAGAATAACGTCGTGCACTCTGTGGGACTTTCCATCGGTAGTAATGATGAACTTCAGTACAAACTTTAATTCCTTATTTAATCATTGTAGGGGATGAATTTCCGAAAAAAGAATCCTTAGGTACTCAGACTTGTTATATCAGGAGTCCATAAGCAAAACTTCCCGCTACAAGACCCAGTTTACGGTTCTAGAACGTTTAAGGTTGTGTAGTTTAAGATTTGTAGTGGATTTTAAGGTTTTTGGAATCATCTATTCGACAAGACGTCTTTCAAGCCATCTTTATTACATCAACAATGTACATGGGTCTGCCTCACGATTATCGATTTAAATACTTGTATTATTTGTTTATGTAAACGAATATTGACAGATGATTTACATGCAAATAAATTCGAATAACATAAAGTAAACTCAACCCGTAAAATGGCAAAATAACTACAATTACTTACAAAAAACCTACTAAGAAATATTTAAAAATATATAGAATAAGAAAAATGCTGTACATACAAAGAAAATAATCCTACTAATATTATAAATGCAAAAGTTTGTTACTCTTTGACGCAAAAACTGCTTAACGGATTCGGATGGAATTTGCACACAGATAGTTTATAACCTGGATTAACACATAGGATACTTTGTAAACCGGTAGTACGATCCCTGGGACAATTATTGAACTTCACGCGGCCGAAGCCGCGGGCATAAGCTAGCTAAGTAATTCGTCTGATCAGAAATTATCCTCACCACTGTTTTGTGACTTGTTGATATGTATTCAGTAACTTTTGTTTCACCTGATACCTATTAATATCGACGCCAGCCATACTAATAATTTAAGTGTAAAAGTACTTGTACTATCTGCCTGTTATTAGGCCTTTTCACGTCTCCACGGATGAACAGATATCAGTGAAGTTTGGGTCACGGGTAGACTACGACCTAGAGATAGTAAGTAGTAGATAATAGGTATCCCAACTGTACACAGACAAAGCTCCGACAAAAGCTGGTGCCTTATAAATATTAGCTACTTAGGGCTTTTAGTATTCCATAAATACACCACGTTTTGATCTAAGAATAGAAGCACTTTAACTTGTGCTCAAAAGACTAACCATGGTCAATGAGAAATAGTAAAATGTTTTGCTAAGTCACAACGTCTGAATGGCCTGTGGGCCTCTATATATTTTCTAAGATAAGCCAGTGTGCCATCTTTGAGACCACTTTCTTACACAAACAGAGGCCCTTTCTGATTACATCTGTTGACTTGTCTCGTGTGTCATTTTTCAACTAAAACTTGGGAAAATAGTCTTTGAGTAAGTCAAAAATATTTGTATGTTTTTGACTTTTAACAAGATAGCGTCCAAAATAAAATATGATTAAGATTGACTTGTCGCTTACAACGAAGAAACTTCTTCAAAGCATAGCAATATTTATATCTACTGGCGACGCATCGGATATAAGCAGCTTAGCACATGTTTCACAGTAAACATCTACCGAAATCGTATTCACGGCTTTCTACAAACCGAAGCACGTTATAAAACAGAATGCAACAAGTGCCGTAGACAGCTTCGGAACGACAAATATTGACATCGTTGCTCCGGACCGGAAGTACGGAGCGAATGGCGTTTCCTCCCGACTTCTCGATACTCTATTTGATCCGCAATTCCGAAAAGGTTCGCATAAGCATCCTATTTTATATTCACAGGCCTATTTGCAGAGTGAAACAATCCGGCAGAGGTATCCGATCATAATTTGATTGGATCATCAGCGCGCAATTGACAATCAATTGGTTTCAGCAGCCTCTTTTTAAAATTAATGATTATCGGCCCATGCATATTTGCATAAATATGTATTGCGAATATATTCCGAGTAACGTCCTTTGGTGTGGTTTTCATTATCGTGGCTCGCAAAGAGGGACAGAAGTTGAGAAACTTATTTTGTAACTAACTCTACCCTCTGCGGTTTTGGACTAAACAGTTGGGTAATATTTCTATTGGTCAAGCTACGAAAGTCTAATAAATTAAATGATTCCGATTCACATACTAACATTATAGTGGATAAAAGGAACATGAAAGAATAGATCCACACAATCTATTGTTACAGTCTCCTTACAAAAGATTAACAAAAGAATATGTTCGTAAACAATGGAAAATAATGATTATGTTCGTGATTACATACTTACATAATGTGATCGAAGAACCAATCCATCATATTTATTAGTTATCAAAATATGTTTCTCAATATAATAATAAGTATCTCGCTATTATAAAGTTAGAAAAATAATCATATTAAAGAAAAACTAACACTATTAAAAGTTACCATAGTTTTAAAGCGTTAGAGACAGAATAAATACGAAAAATCCTTTCGTCCTTGCCAAAATATACTGTTACTGTTAGCCTGTGTCATCCCACTGCTGGGCAAACGCCTCCCTCATGACCTTGAAGCTCTTCAATCCAGGGCCAATGTGGACTGATCGTATGTATAAATAAATATAGATATTTAATAATTGAAGTAATTCCAAATCATATCTTCCAATTCCAATGGCATTTTTACGGGACCAAACGGGCATGTAAAGCTAGAACGTAAAAACTTACCATGTCTGCTTTACAGGTGTGACAACGGAATACGAAATGAATCTGTAACCAAAAGAAAAATCCAATTAATACCCGAAACAGAACGTGCGTGAAATAATAATACAAAACTAAACCAGTACGAGCTAATCCTATTCGTGAAATTACTACTGTAGATTAATTTTAATGAAACTATATTACTACTAAATAAATTTTCCTAATTAGTTATCCGGTACGGTTTCAGGTACAATTCGGTCACTAGTAATGTTATATTCGATATCATGTTGCCTTCAGTGTAAAAAGGAAATGATCGACATGACCCAAATTCGGACTATCAGTGAAGCATTCGAATGAGGACGTATAGTTTCGGAAAAATTGAAATGTCAGGCGCATGAGGAACTGCATCAATGGCGCCAGATGAAGATTATTAGATTAGCCCGCAGATCTGATGTCCTATTTCTAAGTTTACGTTTTGTTAGCCGGCTTGGTAGAATTTCTCATTTCGAGGTACAGTAGCTGTCGTATTTGTATGCAGGTACCCTGTGCATTATGTTTTTTCTTTCTTGTGTCGTATTCCACGTTATTGTAGGAGGATCTCTTTTAGCAATTAGAGTTTCAATTTTTGTTGTGTTTTAACTAGTTTCTACTGAGTTTAAGGTTTCTCTTTGAATGTGCATGTGTAGGGTATGTCATTAAGGTAAGTAAATTGTCTTTACGAATAGGTCTATATTCTCCACAATAGCAATCAACTTTGCCTTAGGAACAGATTATCGAACGTCGCAAACACGTTTAAACATAACGATATCTTTAACGATAATGAAGCCTATTTAAGCCGAAGTAGATAGATATTATTATCATTATTATTATTAGTAGGTATTCGTAAAAGCATATCTCCGCAAATAGCACCTTTGTGCAGAGAGGAATAGTTGGGTAAACTTGTTTCTTCGGATCAGACACATTGTTTGCGCAGTATTATTTCTGTAATGATTTCTGAGGATTCAAGTATTTGCTATGTCAGTCGCGAAATCTTTTGGGAATAGAAAATGATTTATTATGCAGGTAATTCATATTTTTGTGACTTGGGTAAAGTCGAAACTTATAACTTAAAAATAAATTTCACGAATATTACCTACAGTGCTTTAAGGTGTTCTCTGGCAGTTATTTAATATTTTGGCAATTATTCGTATTAGGATGAGATTATCATAGTGAATAAAGATCCTATGAATATTTTGTTACTTTATGACAATGACCAACTTTCTCTTTCCTTACATATGTATATACCCTTTCTGTTACACGCTGTATACTAAGTTCAAAGTAGATCTATCTGTATTACATTTCGTTGGATATAGGTTTAACCTTTTCGTGGCCAAAGCCGCAGCTTGCCAGTATCATGATAAAGAAATCAAAGATATTTTGTATATTTTCTTCAAAAAGGAGCAGGTGTACAAACACTTACATATGTTACATACAGCGGTTTACGTCACGTACCTTATGGAGTAAAGGCATAAGACATAACCGACGCAACTTCTTTAAATATACAGAAGATACAGAAAACATGGAAAGATCGGAATATTTTCTTTGGTACGCGTTACTTTTACGTGAAGTAGGTACGTCATTTCTTGCCAATGAATAAGTAAGTTATTATACAAGGAAATGTAACGAAAAACTGCGCGTAAGTTTTTAGAAATACAGTATCAAAATGTTTATGCTAAGTTTCTAAAGACCATCGACAATTTTCGGAACACGGTCGAAAAATGAAATGAAGCTTTGAGCTTTGAAATTGTCTCCATGCTTCGAGATACTAGTTTTATTTTCAATAAAATCACGTTGGGACCAAAATTGACTTTTATTTAGGTCATGCAACTTTCTCTCGAACTACGTCAAACCTTCTCCTAGCTCAATTCCACACAAACGTACTGCAAACAGTTCGATACTGACAACAACCTAAAACTGCAAAGCATACCAGGAAAGCGCCATCCTTTGCAGGATGTTTCGCTGTCACACGATGATCTATAAATTAAGAGGGATACGACGTCGAGGTGTCACCATGAGAATGCGATCGACGCGTAAGTACCGACAGGTCCTGATTAAGGGAACAATGCTTTGTCCCACGCAGCCAAGCGGGTTGATCGATCCCAGCCGGTCAACACTTCAGTTGTAATTGACGAGCCGAATTACACCTAGCGCTATTTAGTTGATCGAATTATTCCGTCCACCGATAATTTGTTTGCTTATTAATATTATTTGAACGAATTAATAAAGGTCATTTTATTTTGGTTGTCACATAATAAACATTGTGTCATTGGTTATGTATGACCTACCTACTGTCCAATTTTTATGTTAAAATAATATAACGTGAAACCATAGGCATCAGAAAGACACGTATCGTCGTTATTCGTCGTATATTTCTAGACCTTTCTTTTATTTGTACTTATCCATGGAGCGAATGTAAATAATTTTAAGACATCTCTTCCTTCTGATCTGCAAAGCAGTCGCGTTGCAGTGCAGATTTCTACAAAGCGGGTGAGCTATCATGTATCTTAGAGAAACACCTTCGAAGATATGTTTAAGATTTACCAATGCAGCATCGATGATGATAAAAAAGTTAGATTGTATATGTAAATATTCACAAAACAGTTTGCGAAGTGATCTACCTCAGTGCCAAGATACACGTAAAACTTTTAAACACTGAAATTGATTTTCTCGATAAAACTTGTCGAGTCGAACCAAATATTATACTAGAAAAACTTTGATGGCGGAGAATGAAGGTGAAACGTTGCTGTTCACACTGATTTTGATAAAGAAAACAAATGAGACGAAATAAGCAAAGCAACACCGTATTCGTGTGATTTGCGCCTGTCAGCTCCAACTTTATCAAAAATTATCGATAATGTCAGACTAGAATAGCGAAATGAAACTGAAAGCAATAATGGTTGCTATTGCTTTAGCGTTAAGGTAGAAAAGCCTGGATATGTAAATCGATTACCTTCAAAACGACGTTTTAACCCCGACCCATTGATTAGATTCGTGACCCAACTCTACAATTCCCTAAAGAAGGTAAGTGGTACATGCAACCTCTCCAGCGTTGTCAGCGACAACTATTGTCCCAATTAATCAATAGTCAATTACTGTACAATATTCGGTGGTTAGCCACACAATATAAACTGTAGACTATGATAATACAATTAAGGGATGGATAATACCATGATAATTTAATAATTATTGGAGTTATTGGACGAACGTACGTGTTCCGGGTAAAGTATGAGACGCAAGCCCCTATTGAGGCGGTACGTGATAGTTGAGTTTATTGGACACAAGATAATCCAGCTATCGTGTTATTACAGCACTAATTACCGACAGTTATAATGGATTTGTGTCTATTGACAAAATCTAGGCTTTGTTGACGTTACAATGTCTAAATATGCTCTCAGATTCTACGTGGGAGTGTTAATGGAAATATGAGGGATTCTAGGTTATTACCTTTACTGGATTTAAATGTCTGAGAGAATAGATCATGTAACAAGCTTTCCACCTATTCGTAGAAGGATCCTATGTGCTATACGTCCTTGGTTGACTTAGCTAGACTACGACAACAACTACTTAAAGTTTTTGAAGCACGGCTTTTCATCACTTCACTTTAAACTTATAACTCGTTTGGGAAATCTAGTGGCAGGTCAAAATCTTAACTGGTCTGGGCTTTATTTGCACCGTAATTTGTGTTGCAGTTTGTTAAGGGTGTAATAACGCATAGCAAAGCGGGAGCGGATGGGGTTACCGCTCGACCCGACTAACAGGCCGTTTACAAAACCCTCATTATTATTACACGAAAGGAAAGTTAGTATAAATGGATAGGTATGTAACTATTATACACTAGTTGACTGTAAGGAACTCTAGAATTATGTTAGTTGATGTTAACATGACATTTACCAAACTGTATCTTCATTTTAGTCTAACTATTAGGCGGTTATGTCACGTCTATTTAGGCTGTCATGTCATGTCAATAATACCGTCGTCATATGTGTCAAACCTCTTCAGTTTAAATCATGTGTCTTTGATCTGAACCTCATCTATGATGGACTACTTAAGAACAAAGGAAACTGACATTAATACGTAAATGACACCACAATACAGGATAGAATTTTGAGATGGGACAGTAAGTGCCTTTGCCGTTATACATACAGGAAATTCGGATCGAAGTTTCTCAAAAACTTAGTTTTCTAGAACCGTTTTCTTGTAGCTAATGTTCTGCTGTAGCTTGGTAAGCAGACTTCATAACGCCAAAGGCTGTCTATCCTGTACCTAAATTACGTCACAAGATTGGCGTGTTATTTGCCAAGACTTGTAAAACATTTCCAAGAACATTGCCATGCCTGTTTACAAGCTTCTATAATTTAGCAGCGTCGGCGGATCACGCTAAAGATCCCAACGTTCGGTGTTAAGGCAGTGTAAAGCCAGTCCTAGCACTAAATCCTAGCATAAAGTTTACTTAGTAACACTAACAAACACGCAAGTTCCATGAAATCACGGTCTACCTTGTGTTTGATCTATTACATAAACATGACTATGATAATTTCCCCTGAATGATGAATATTATATGTTGTTATTGGTTTTGATAAATTGTTTCAGTTTCACTCTTTCCCAGAGGAGCGGTGATGCTGGTGAGGGTACTTTATATCTGTGTTATCGTCTACGTGTTAAATGTCGTATATTTCGTTTCCTACTCACTGATAAAATAAAGTAAGATGTCACTTTTCATGAAACGTTTCCTGTACATCGCTGAACAGAATTCATAATGGTTTCTGATAAACAACTGAATTTATGACGAGTTATTTTGCTCTTTTTCGTGAACATTCAAAGATAATATAAGAGTCATAGTCGTATGATATCAAGGCTTAGTTTTCGCCTGGTTATAACTGGCAAGCATTTCTATCTATCTCAAATAAGTACAAAAATGTATTTGAATACTAATTCATAACTATATGATAACTATAATATACAATAAGTAGGTACCTAAGTTGTTTTATAATTGGTAAATGGAATAAAATAGGAATTGTAATATTTTTCATTCAGAATCAAAAAATATAATTTTCATGATCCGATTTTAGGCTCAAATTAAACTGATAGGTACCTACTCAATTTAAAATTAATTTTAAACGACGCGCCGCCATCCCTACTTCATTTTATAGTAGGTATAGCAATTTTGGTCTCGTCCTGAACGGCAATTTGTCATGCGGTAATGTTTCGCTACATTTTTAACTTGCCCTGAAAAGACAACAAACCGAATAATATAAAGAGAAAAATATGTGAAGTTTTGTTCAATTTCTCTTGAGAGACAAACTCCAATAAAGAAAACGTGTATTATCGCGAAATGGAAGAATATTTACCAAATGAGCTTGATACACTTTGTCAGAATAAAATACTGGCTAATGAAGCTTGAATGTTACATCGGTTAATGTGTCCAGATGGAAGATACTTAAAAGTCTATTACGAAATGAAGATTATCCAATAATGTAATCACTTGGGACTTGAGACCTTTCGTGGATAAAATCTGCTGATGTAGGCGAGCTGCATTTGTCATGACCGCAATAAAATTGAAAGTTTTAAGACCTTACAACAGATACTAGATAAAATTGGATAGGTTTAAAAGCTCAAGAGGGAATATGTACAATTACGCTGCATTTTTCAGTTAAAGAATAGATCCTATTGGTACGCCCACACTCCGCCGAGGCACTTGCGATTCACGTAACTCTATTCAGTCGTATATTTTTTTCTCGTATCAGTTCAACCTGTACTTTTCCTCGTTTTGTTGCTCATCACATTCATGACCATTCAAGCGCTCTGTTGCGTGCATCAACCGCATCGTATGAATGCAGTTCTGTTGTGTACTACCTACTCATATTATTTACGACTGAAAAATGTTTCATTTGCTGGAATTAAAATGTTTATTTCTTTGGATTTTCATTTCTCGCCCGCGTTCGAAATTAGTGTTGACAGAATTCCTTCGTTATTTTTAAACCTAATTCCGGAATTGTAAAGAGAAAGTTAGGAAACTTAACTTTCGTACCTACCTAATATTTGCTTGCTGTGTCTGATCCTTAGCTTTTCTGGGTGTTACGCCCCGTGTGCGGAAAACCCCTTGATTATTTATGTTGGTGACTAATCTCTATACTCATACGTAACGAAACGTAACCTCTTTTGTCTACCAAATTACGTATTTATACGCGGGTTGTACGCACAATGCTAGAATGAGGTTGTGCCTTATCTACGTGACGTTAAGTAGGTAATAATGTTACGTTGTAATTTACTATTGCTTTTGACTTTACGTTACCGTGAGACGTATTACTAAAAGATTTTAGGTGGAACCTTGAGAGGAGAGAAGGCAAGAGGACCCTTTTACCTTTTTACCTGTGTTTGATTAATTAACTCGAGTTTTAATTAAATGAATCGGCACAATAATTCAGCTGACGTGTTGTGCCTTGATTAGAGGCCGAATGCTTTGGACTTTTGGTGTTTTAGTGAAATAGTGAGGTAGTTACGCTAAACATTTTTTGGTGCCTATTCATCACAAACTCACTTGTTCTAATAATACCATATCATCATGCCTGACATCCCCAAAGGGTTAGGTAGAGGTGTATCCATTAGTACACCCACATTTCGCCTGTTATGTTTATTTAAGTCCCATGTAATAGAGGGCGAGCCTATTGCCATCAACCGGGCACAAATCCAGAATCCGAGGCTGCTACTTACAATGATGGAAAAACCCAATAACACTTTGCCCGATCTGGGAATCGAACCCAGGACCATATGCTCAGCAGTCGCGCTTAAGACCACTAAACCAACGAGGCAATGTTCTAATAATTTAAGGACGTAGAATGTTCCTCTAGTTATTTTTAACTATTAAGGTATGTAGGTAAAATATTTAAAGCCTGTCTGTATTTTTTGTACCTAGTGTAGGTATGAAACGTTCGTCAATATGAAATAAATAATTATTCTTTTATTTTTACAGCCATATGCTTTATGAATGTTATTTATAGCAACACAAATCAGTATATTTGGGTTGAAACATTGATGGATGTTATTTTTATTAAATTGCGTAGGATTATGGTAGAATTTTGTAGGAATGATTGATTTATTTAGTAGGATACGATATCCAATATTAATTGTTTGTATAACTGATCCTAATATTAATATATCACTGTTAGTATATCACTATTAAATTCTATATTGGGCGTTAAAATATTTACACTAATTCTAAATCTATACTTCTATACTAATTTATAAAGAGGTAAAATTTGTAAGTTTGTATGTAGGGGGTAATCTCTGGATGTAAATCCGAACCGATTTTGAAAACTCTTTCACTAATAGGAAGCTACTAGCTACACTATTATCCCCGAGTGCCATAGGCTATATTTACAACGTGCCCGTGGGATAATTTCCGACCAAAACGCGAGCGAAGCCGCGGGCAACCGCTAGTCTATCATAGACTAAAAATGATAGATTTGATGAATTAAAATTATAATAAGCTTAGTAATTAAACAAACGAACGATCTAATCAAAGAGCACTAAATTTGACGGACGACATCAAAGTGATGAACGAAATCTATGACTAAATATAACTCAGAGCAACTTACCTACATCGCTACACAAGACATCACTTCATAAGTCGGATAAGGGTCGCAAGCACTTTAATTACGAACTTACAAATTATAACTAAACTTCAATTAATTTGACTGATAGTTCGTAAGGTTCTGTGAGCAATGTGGTTTTAGGTTGTTTCATCAGAAATATTTAAGTAATGAGGGCTATCATTTTTGGGCTCACCAGATGGACGTCGTCAGACAGACGTCACTGTCGCGTAAGGTTATGTCAATAATTTTATTTCATACTTTACAGTACCAATAACTTCATAAAATGTTCATTTTATTACGTATAACAACATAGTGTAAACTTCAGATACATTTATGTACAATATTCTCCCTAAAATTAGAAAGCATGAAATATTTAAAAATCATTTTACCTACAAGTATTAACAAATAAGATCCTAAGTTGCAACTTAAAATCATAGCTCAATCTAGACCACAATCGTGAATATTAGTAAAAATACGTGCATGATAAAAAAGCACGCAACGTGTGAACTTTCTATGAAATCTGACATTTCAGTGCACTCGCGCTACACTAGCGCTTCTAGCGGCGAATTCACACGCGATAGCCCCCATTGCCTGAAGTCTGGATTTGTGGCGATCGTCCAGCCTGCCATTGTGACACGGAGTAAATTGTAGGTGCAAATTGTACTATGAATCAGCACGCATGATTCTAGACCTATAACTAAAAAATATTCCTCGGTTATTAAAAATAACGGCTGTTACATGCATATTGATATAGTATGTATTGCACTTTTGTATAAATCAACGAAAATTTTAGACATAATACATACTAAACTCCTTTGGCTGCCCTTTCGAGGGAAACAGGCACACGGCGGCAATTCATTAAATAATACATTGTTTTCAAATTGTTTCTTAGAAAACATCATCACGTGTGGAACAAGGGACTAATCTAACAAAGTAATCCTTTATTAAAACCAGTTATAAACTGTGTAATTGTGACACACCGCACACGCATGATTACTTTCAAAGAGTGTTTTTCAAACGCAATACTTCACTTGCAAGTAAAAGCGTTAATTTGGAAACGGTACCCTAATTGCAATCATGTGTAATTCGTTTTTGAAAACACGTTTTGTTGGTGTGTATTTCTGCACACCTAAACAGAAATGAAACCCGTGCTTTGAGAAGAATCTCTTTTATTTCTAATTAGAAACGGAATTAACAGATTCTAAAACACCAGTTTGTTATTTTTGTGTTGAGAAAGCTAGAATATTCAAGCGGATTTCTTTTTAAAATATAAACACTCAAAACATAAAAATAATTAAAACAGTAAACTTTTGAAAACGTTCGTCGTAGACCGTAGTCAAAGTTCGAAGCTTCGTAGCAAAATCCGTAGCGAAGCGGCTACGCATTCGTAGCAATAACAAATCTCGTAGCACCGATTGAAATTCGGCGAAAATACTCATACATGATTATTATCTGTTGTATTCTGCTCAATATATCATAAGTATCATTAGATTCAATAGAAAATGATGTACTTACTTACTTGCTTGCTTGATAAATGAATTGATATCAAAGTGAAATATCATTGGTAGCCCACGCTTATTGTTGTATACTCCAAAATACACATGGGCACATGTGTATATAAAGTAAATGAAGCAACATGAGTAATGCGTAGATCAGTTAATTAAAGGATCTTGAATGCGAGCGCTTGTTCATTAAACTGCGAGTTCAAGTAGGTACTTGTCTAGTTTAATATACGTTATTAAACAATCGACAATTGGCTATAGACTTTATATCTTAAAAGTGATAAAAATTATAATTACAACTCTTTATTTATAAAGGGTGTAACAAGACCCTTAACGAAGCCGAAAGGCACTTGTTTGGCCCGTCTTTTCGATCATTTTTTTGTTGTAGACCATACCTAGGAACCTTCTAGTTACGAAGATATTGGGGGTCAAAGTTGGAACTTTTTGACAAGTTTTTTTTTATGTACATGTTTCAAATGTAAGATTTTTACTTTAAACACCTCCACGACCCTCGTACTATTCTACTACATTGAATCCTACCGTAAAACGTTATATTTCACCGCCAAAAAAAAATGTCGTTTCCCAGCAATATTTTTTGCGTACTTAGTTTGATGTACACAATGCTTGGTTGACGGCTTCGTCAAGGATCCGTGTAACCACTATATAAACCAGAAGATACACTTCTACCGCGCGAGTAGTGTACATTTCTGACGGATGAAGAATCGGTATTGCCATCGTATCGTTCCTTTGCCAGTTTTTTTGGCATCTATGTTTCGGGAAAACAGTATTATTTTTTCTTACAGCAAAACACAAAATCTACTAATTTGACAAAACCAAATCATCAGCGTTTACTATTGACAGTTGCCAAACAAACAACGAGTCAGTATTTTCGAGTCAGTATTTTCGAGCCTAAATGTAGACTCAACAATACTGTTTATAATAACTACAGTAATATCAACAACACTGCTTACTCAAAAACCGGGTTTACTTTACAAAGAACAACGTAAATGATAATGTTTTTGAAGGCAGAGAATTAATCCATCATACTAATATTTTATTTACGCTTAAGTACTTAAATTAGCCATTAGTTGTTGAGTTTATGAGTTATTTCTTTTCTGTTTAACGGTTTTCTATCAGGAATTTCTCAGTCTCGGAGTCTGGATTTGTGCCCGGTTGATGCCAATAGGTTCGCCCCCTATTACATGGAACTTAAAACATAACTGGCGGAATGTGAGTGTACACCTCTACCTAACTCTTCGGGAATTACAGGCTTATGATATGGTTTTTTTCCAACCTTCATAGCTTATTTAGCTTAGTATCCTAGTATATCATTTTTGTTTTTAAAATCCCAGGGTTAGTTTAGAAACGGCTATAGATTTCTATATTTCAAACAAAGTTATTAGGACCTATTTTAAGAACAACCAACAAACTATAGGTTGACCCCAATCACATTATTACCACTGAAATCTGTCCCTTTTGATGAACGACCCCTTTGTGACCCGAATTTAATTCTTTCAGCTTACATAAAAAATACTCAATAATACTTTTTTAATCGCCGCTAACCCTTTTATCCTGTTAAAATATTCAAACGTTTTGGAGATTTACGTGTTGAAGGCAATTCTGCGCAGTTTTGGGTTGCCTAACGCATTTTTAGGACAAGCTCGACTCCATTCGGTAGTTTCTAATAACTGATTAAACTTTGTAATAGGACCCGGAGCTCCTGCCGACCCCTCGGTGGAGTACCGCGTAATTATAGTTGGGTGTAAACTCTAAGAAGTGGAGTAGAAGTTGCAGAAACAATTTGTTCTTAGCACGCTCCGTATTTATTTTAAATGCGAATATGTATTTGACAAGCTGAGTTGAGTTTAAGTTCGCGGCGATAAACTTCAAGTAGTTAACGTTATAAGAAGTTTGTCTTTGGTTGATTCCTAAGACGACGATAGTGTAAAATAAGCTATGGTTTTATTTTTATATACAAAAACAATGAAAGTGTACAGTCGGAAACAAAGAGTTAAAAGACCAAAGAACAGAATACAAGATACTCGTAAAAAAGTTTTTTGCAATATCCAGCCATAGAAGTATACCAAGAAATTCTAGGATGGAAAACAAAAGACAACTATTATTTAACGTTAGTTGATCATTTAGATAATGTCCTTCTTTGCTGCTGTTGTGTTCGTGTTTCGGCCAGGAATCTTATTATGTATGATGCTCCAGGATTTAATGGATTCTATCCGACTCATTAAATCAAGGGTTTCTTGTCATCGCCATGTTCTTTATTTCCTATTAACCATACACCGAACTCTATTACTCTAGGGGTGTATCAACAATCAAAGTGCTTGACTAAGTAACTAGTTATTATCTATGGACACTACAGCTGCCTGGCCCGATAAATTAGCTGACCACAACAGTTTGAGTTGAGAGTTACACACTAGTCGCTGACTATACTTAACTAGCTTCTACGTGCAATTTCAATAGACTAAACGCTCCTTTACACATCTTTAAAACTAAAAACGAAGTTAATTAATTTAGACAATAGAGAGCTTTATTGTAACACGACTTTATAACTTTATATTCAGTGAAGCTTTCAGTTTTGTAATAATTTAAATTCATTAATAATCATTTGTTCATAAAGCGCCCATATTTGTTGGTAAAGGGGACTTAAAAACTATTTGAGTAAATATTCATGAAGTGGTTCTGAAACTATTCGTCCCGGACTATGTGGAGCTTACGGCTGGCCGCCTTCAGCTCCTAAATATTTTCGTTCCGGTATTAAACGGATCATATATAAGGATGGTCTTATGTCGTAGGTTATTAATATTTAAGTAAATAAATGTTTACGTGACATTTTGCGAAATACTCTATATTTAGATGGGATTACTAGACGTGTGACTGACTAGTGTGTTCTAATCACTCATAAAAACCAACTGAAATAATAAATCGAACAGTTTGTAATTAATTATTGTACACCAAACCTTCAAATCTAGCTAAACAAATGAACACCAATTAATCTGCCTCACATATACATTCCAACAATGAGTACCGACACCCAACAATTCAAAACTAACTCCGTTAATACATAATTGTTAACCAATTTCAAATTAATTGTTAATTTTCAGGTACCTTTGTTTTGCGTTATGAACAGAGGTGATGCTAAACGATATCGTAATTAAGGCTCAATTAATCACCCCGGAGCAATTTATTTAATAACTCTTAACGAGACCGGAGTCTTTAATAGAGTGCCTTCAAAGGTTTAGTCTTCACCAACTATTGGCTTTATAAGGGTCGGATAACTAAGCGCTAAACTGTTCGGAAAAATTATAATGATGTTAATGAGAGAGCTTTCAGGAATCTTGCTAACAGGATCGATTATGTAAACTGAACTTTTAAGGCTATCGGCAAAGGCTAGAGGCCAAACGGTTCGTTTTCGCAAACATTGGAGGTTTGTTTAGTTTTTGTTCAAATCGTCTTTCAAGGTATCGAGATGAGGTCGATTCCCGGTATTCTATTCGCGAAACAAATGACATTTGTTTTTAAAAGTTTTCTCAATTCGATTTTCACTGAGAATCAGCGAGCTTCTATAAATTGACAGCAACGGTTCAAACAGCCTGGCAGATTCATACTCACTCTGTATTCGAAATATACAGGATGTAAAATAATAAACGCAATACCTCTCGCGTGGTGTCTCGGACCGTGAAACTGAACAACTATTGTTCTACAAGTTCTTGAAATGCCCAAAAAAATTATCATACTTTCTACAGTAATTGACGCAATCAGCTGATCAACATGTATGGGAAAGCTAAAAAAAGCTATGAATTTCCAAAAGTCATAGAACAAAACTGGTTCAATTTTATGGTCTTATTCACCACACGAAAGATGTTTCGTTTATTTTGTTACACCCTGTATAAAGTACTCAAATCGCAACTTATCTAGACCAATCAATTAGTGCTTACCTCTAACACTAGTATCGTGAAAATATCATTTAATATCCCAAACTCAAACAATATGAAATTCGTTTCAGTCTTAGTGAACAAAGCAACATTATTTTCTCATGTTTCAAACATAAGGATTCGTGATCAGAATCTGTTTACATGTTAAACAAGGTTTCTTTTATTGTAATTACATCCCATATTGTATATTAATTTCATACCAGCATTCATGATATTAACATTTATTTGGCGCAATTTGGAATTAATAAAAACAAAAAGATTACTAAATAAGTAGCTAAATATATACATACTTAAGTACATAAACTCACGCCTTCTTTCGTAGTTACTTTTAATTAATGTAATGGAGAAAATAATTCAAAGCAAAAGAATGGAAGAGATAAGAATTTTGAGATTAATTAACATTTATTTACGTACACACAACATTTTTCCTCGTCTCTTTAGTTCCTTGTTGTAAATTATTTCTTGTAGTAAAACACAATTCAGTTTATAAAGTCGTGACAAAGACAAAAAAAATGGAAAAAACAAAACAAATGACTGGAGTTTTAATCCTCAATATGAATATTTACGTTTATATTTAGAATCTGTATTCATCATTTGGAATACAATTCATCAGAATTGACAAATGAGGTTTTATTATTCCACTCCATTTGTTGATGAAATAATAAACCGTGAAATGGAGCTATTTCAAAACGACGGGATCATTGGATCCGGTAATAATAAGGGGAATAATTAACTTTTTTGTACAGGTAACATTTTTTTTTATGGTATTGCATCATTTCTAACTGTGGTTGTAACCGTCAAGTAACCGAAAGAAAATACCAAGATACTTTGGATTTTAAAATAAATGCATTGTTGTAGCTCTAAAGTTCGTAGTTTCTACGCGGCGAAGTGGTTTCAACTAAAAGCCAAGTAAGCGATATCACTACATACATAGATTTACAGCTGCCAACATTTTATCTTCATGTAATGTGATAATTTCATGTCAACGCATTAGTTAAGTAAGTGATCAGAAAATCCCCCAATGTTACTCAAGGTTAATAAGTCAACAAACTTGGCAAGGGCGTCCAAAATAATTATATCTAGATTATTTAGCTTAATTTTTCAATCAGTGCGAACGTTTAAAGTATGCCACTTTCGATTTTCAGAGACGTATTTTGAATATTTCTTGAGATTTTGGTAATATTTCTTAACTTATATTAATGGAAAATTATTCGTTCTAGTAATAGTAATTGTATTAACTCGATCACAGAAGTGCCTGTAGACGGTTATTTCAAATCACATTTATAAATTGTCTGTCTACACCGCGTCTAAACGGCATTCTCGTATTGAACGATTAATTTTCTTGAAGTCTAGTTAATGAATACAACATCGGCCAAGAATTACAAACCGCATTATTTCTGAGCCATGTTACTAAAGAAAAAACCATTTAATCGAAATTATTATAATACTAATAATAATGAATTTTGTCTGTTAGTCTATTACTTTTTACCACCTCGATGGTCGAATGGATTTCAAAGAAATTTGACATAAGTACATAGATCTTGACATAAGTACATAGATCTTGACAGATCATTCAAATTGTATATAGACCCAGAGGTTAGGATATAGGATTTAATCCCTGTAGTAAGTTTTCGTAGGATAATTTCCGAGTTCCATGCGGAAACCACCCGGACAAAAGCTTACATCTAATAAATCAAATTCCTTGGGTCTTAAAATAAATTCAATGCCATGTTAAACCCTGAACAGAAGAAAGGTAAAATTAGTGAGTCCGTTGCGTTATAAATGAGTACCAGGCGGGCAGGATTGATTGGAGCCTGATGACTCTGCACCGAAGAGATTAATAGCTCGATCGACTGAACGATAAACAGTATGATTCGCAGGATAAGGCTCTCAATGACGATTTGCAAGTTAGCCTTTAATTATTCCTAACGATAATTTAGATTTTTATGTTGAATTTATTAATAGGCGCCTTATCTTACGTATTATCTTTATCATCAATCCTTTATTTCTTTTCATGAAAATTGTACTCAGTTTTATAATGATGATATTTATTCCGATATCTAACTGAAGGCAGTCAAAAGTGACAATTTCTGACTACGCACGGTAGACTAAATGTTCCTAATTAAACTTAAATGACAAAAACTGACTCCGATGAATGTTTGCTATTATAATAATATCAAGAAAGGGGAAAGTTTAGGTAAAGAAAACTTTCCATTGTTTTCTTTAAACAAAGTGCGTATCAGTGTTGCTCTAACAGTAGCGAATAAAATGAATACTTTGAGAAAAACATCGATAAAAATACATCTATCCATTCACCCCTTGTCGTAGTACCATTAAAGCATTAGTTTAGTACTCGTGTCACCACTGTAACATTTGTATGATAATTTTATTGTAACTCCTACGAAAAGATGGGTAAAAGTGCAAATTATCGGAGCGAGCGACGCAACGATGATAACAATGTATGTTCATGTGTACCACAGAGAAGTAATTTGTATAATTTTTGCATTCCAGTAGGACCGCGGCGACTGAGAACGGACTGGTCGACAAACATGGCGCTACTATTGGTTGAACGACTACTTGTTGCATTGGACCCGTGGGCACTGTCACTTGTTTTTATGTCGTACTGTTCAGTTTATTTAACATGTTAGTTTGCTCTAGTAATTTGTAGCTTCCCGAGTATTCTGACTTCTGGCAAATATATTTGGCTTGAAGAGTAAATTTGTAACGAGTCCCGTAGTGCAGATAAACGGTTTCAGAGAAACTTTATATATGTATTTGATGAAATAACATTCCATTTGACTCAAAAGACAATTCTATAACTACGTTATACAAATGCTTCAACATATTATAAATTGGAAGCAAGAAATAATAAGTCGAAGCCGGCTGTCGTGTCCCACGTCTGCGGTAAGCCTTTCAAGCATTTCAAGAAAAAAGCAACGGGAAACAGTAAGAGCAATATCCGCTGATAGATTTAAAAGTAGTTGTCAACACGAGCTTGGTCACTGGGGAAAGAAAAGTGTGGAATTGCTTGTCGTGCCGGCTTTTGCCTACGGTTACGCTGGTGTAGAATAGGTACAACAAACACCTTTCAGCAGAACATATAAATCTAATGTCATGTAGAAATGACCCGAGCTGAAAATTAAACGGAGCTCCTTGTGTGAGTCAAAACGAATAAATATATTGGACCTTATGTCCAATATATTTATATATAAGGATGTAAAAACTTATAACCTTTTACTCAACATAAGTTACTCGCAACACGTACCCAGCATTTCTTGAGTTTATTTATTACGTTCCTAAACAATTTGTTTGGGACGAGCTAATCCGTCGTATGACCTACAAACAGAACAACTGAGCACCGTTTGAGGAATAACCTTCCCTGTGTCTATATTTAACAGAATTTTACAAAGAAGATCTAAATATTGACATCGTATTTATATTTATATATAATTATTATCCTATTTTGTGTTACTGGGCAAAATCCTCCCCTTTTAACTTCCAAATCTCACTATTTTGCGCGATCTCTGACAATGTTTGCCCCGCAGCCAGGGGCCTTAGTCTGCTATTGCAATAGTGTCAGAATGGTCTATAATTGATTTAATAAGGCCCCTAGCCCACGGCGTATTGAAGCGCGTTCGAAACTCGTTTGACGTGCGTACAAAGGGTAATTCGTCTGCGCGGGGCCTTATTAAATCAATGATAGACCATTCTGACACTATTGCAATAGCAGACTAAGGCCCCAGATCAGATCGCCACACCACCTTCGCTTTTTTCCTATTCATGGTAAAATATTTCGAAGCTTTTCTTATTAATCGTTTTTGAAGAAACAAAAGGCAATACGTTAAATGTGCAGCCAGCCTTAGTCGCCCGAAGCCAGTCGCGATAAAAGCGGGAAACATTTATACTTAATCTTTTTGTTTTTATATAGCTTGAGCAATTTGTTGCGAAGCCCCGACTACAAGCTTCGGAGAACTGCTCATCTTATTGAGTCGCATTCAATATTGTGCCTACTTTTCTTAACTTTGATTTTACGATTCATTTTATCTGAAAAGATTGAAACTATTTCTAGTACAAATTGTAATTATTAATCGTGATTAAAAAGTAATGGAATGTGTTGTGTGGTTTAAGAGCTCTGTAACGATTTTTAATAAAACGCTTTGTAAAATAATTTTGTCGCAAAATGAAAATTTATATACCTAATGTTAACCAAACATATTTCAGTTTATATTAAAGTTTAATCTACACACGTTGAGTGAACTAAAGCCCGCATTAAAAGTTCTCAAACTAAACTTCGCTTCACTGATCTTCATTGATGTAAACCGTTAGTACAATGGTTTTAGGTTAAACAAAATTTCGTTTACCCTAATAAAAGTGTTCTACAATAATAATTCAGGGTCTCCGTGCAAAAACCTATTTTGTATAAGTACCTTTATTGTTCATTTTCCTACGTAATGTAATTCCAACCTTAATGTCAAAATTCGTTTCCTTTGCACGGTAACGTTCTAAGGATTTATGGCCGAACCTAAAATCTGACGTCATTAGCGTTTCTTACAAAATAGCGTTTTGAAATAAAACACTTTAAATGGAGTCAAGAGTGTCTATATAATTGAGAACTAATAAAACAGTAAACCGATAATGTCGTCTATGTTACGTAATTGCTGTAATACCTAGATTAACATGTTAACGATTGATTAGAGATTTCAGGATTACCAAGAAACCTTAGAAGTTACTAACTTTTCTAATCATAACACGTATCTAAATAGATCTTTAAACTATTGTAAATAGTCAGCTTCTTTTATAATTGTCATCAAATGAAACTAAAGAAACCAGTCACGACACGACAACACAATGACTCCGCACGTACTCAATGTGAGCAATTTTTAACTCGTCCTTTCATATTTCATTATCGAGCACGCATTCACAAAGGCATCCGGATTTCCACAAAATGGTGGTAAGTATTCATCGTCGTAAAGACATTTATCAAACGATTCAAAGCACTTGATCCTTAAAGTCTCGCAACATTCAAAGCTTTTAGAAGAATGATGTTTATGCCATGACTTCGAATGGCTGTCGTCAGAAAAATTAATGGGGAGAGTTACTTCTCGGCAATTTAACGAACGAATTGCCGACAACCTGCGATTAAGTGCCACCTGTAACACGCTTTACATCTTCGATTACATTTTAGGGCCCAATAAAACGTTTTTATCTCGCGTAAATCTAATAAGTATGCTTGTTCTATTCTTAGAGTAAACATTAATGTATGGAGCTTGTTTTCACGATTTGTTAGTCAATGCTAACAAATAGACACGTAATCCTAAATATAAGAGTGCCTTTCACTTTATTACGTTACAAAATGCGTAATGGTTTCACGATACTAAGAAAACCAAAAGAAGGAAAAATGAGTCCAAAAGTCACAGTTGCAATGGGATTCATTTGCCACACAGTATTGTATCAGTTCAAAATGGGATAAAGCTATTTCCGTAGGCTCCTTCGAGAAAGACGGTATACAAAGTATTCGTTGAATATTTGTCAGTTTGATTCAATTACCTAAATCACGTCACACATTGTTCTTGTTTCGATATTTCGTGATCCCGGGGGGCAAATTTCTTTGCGAAACAGTCGCCTTTGGGGTCCCATCTGTTTGTGTCGACGTTCCAATTTATCAACATAAAATAGACAGCGGCATCGGCAGACCGACCCGACCCAGCACACCGCTACACGATATCCCTGCATCAGTGTCTCCGATCGGTACATCTGCACCTGACGTAAATTTATCGATGCTTAATTCAAAACGATATGATCCTTCCAAATGTTTCTTAAACAAATATATCATTTTACATTGCCCTCTCTTTTCCGTGAATTAGTTTCATTATTTCCTGTCGACATTCTCATTATTTTACTCTCTGAATCCAAGTTGATGCTTTTCTCAATTTCTACTTTAAATCTGCATAGTTTTATTAGCTCTTCAAATGCAATTTAATGTAGATCTGACGGAAACGGTTTCTCCTTTTCCGTAGCTCAAAGCTCACTTCAACCAACATTGAAAATTCCGCAGAAAATACTGGCGTGAAATTTTATATAGCACAACTTCAAAATTTGAGGTTTATACTCTGTGAGAACATTAGAAATATTGTGTTCATAGAACGCGGTTTCTGAGATAGCAGATTTGAATAGAAAAATTTGAACGTAGGTACATAGAAAGAAGTAATCCTTTGTTGATAACTGCATTACGTACACGTTTAGTCAATGTTTGTGGTTTGCAGTGCGCCTTGTCACCGTGTGTCGGTGTGGTGTGCCGTGTGTACTGTGACCGAGCACTTCGCTATTTTAACACCTGCGCTTGTTGATAACATTATTTTGTCATAAAACAAACGAAGCGCTAGCACATTATGATGTAACTGAATTTTTATGAACTCCTATTTTAATTGATAAGTATACTCTTTGTTAAAACAACATATGAAAATGAATAATTCGATAACTATTGATCCATTTATCCAAGACTAACGGATAAGAACTATTTCATCAGAACGTCAACAATACTCTAGAGAAAATGCACGAAAAATAATGGAAAAGAACTTTTCAACAACTAAAGTACTGCTATGAAGAACGGAGAAAAGTTTTTAGTTATAAAAACTATCTAAATAAAAAAAGGGACGAAACGTAGTACGTTAACCGCTGCGTTAACAAGTTCTCAAAGAAGCCAGCTTCCCACTCGGATATGAACGTTTTAATTTGATTAAAAACTACGGAGATGGCTTACAGCGGACTCCTGAGAGGTTCTAGAAGTACTATCTAGTACCTACAACAGTTCTTCAGCCTGACTCCGCTCGAACCTATCCGAATCCGTCAGAAATAGACAGACAACACAATTCTCTCTCTTCCAATTTTTCCAGCCTCGTGCCTCTAAATCTAAACAAGCCTCCCGGTATGGAAATGAAATAACAAAACCGGCACTGAATCCCTGATTGATAGGGGAAATAACAAACCAGTCACACTGTGGCAGATTTTTTGTACGGATTGCAAGTAAAATTTTAATAAATATCTTGTAGTAAACACTCTCATAAAACGTAACGTAAGCGTGTTTACGACCGATCCGACATTGAGTAAATTCGAAATTAGGAGCCAACCTATAAGTAGATGAGGGTAAAATTACCTTCCCCGGAAAATTCACCGTAAGTTCGCCACCTAGTTAAAACTGCTAAAATGCTCTGGGAAATGCTGAGATAACGTAGTTTACAAAATACCCTCCAACCCACAGAGTACCTGCAAATTATATTTTCCCAAAGAAATGCTCCTGAACGCATCAAAGGTATTATAATGATATCTCGACCGACAATCTTTCTTGAGCCCGTTCTCTTTAGATAGTGAGCTAATAAAGCAACTATCAACTAGATATGCTAAAAGAATGGCACAAAGACATAAGAAAGCCTCTTAGCCTCAACGGATGTCTGACATTTTAAGTTTCCTCGCGCTTTTCTCAACTCTACTTTTGTTTTTGGCCTGCGGAGATAATATGGGGCAATCTTTGTATTTTATTTATGTCACTCAAATAGCCTTACCAAGAGGTATCGGATTACCCAGTACTACCAGGCTTGTGGAGGTCAGATAGGCAGTGGCTCCATGTAAAATGCTGGTATTCAGCTGCTGCATCGGGTTAGACTGGAAGCCGCCCCGAACATAGTTGGTAAAAGGCTAGGCAGATGATGATGACTCAAATGTATCTTGAGGTTAGCTATTTTGGCCTGTGGACGGTGAGCTATGGGCTAGCTCGCCGTCCGTCCGTCTTATGACGACAGGCCGTGTCGACGGCGCGTTCGTGTTCCACGCGCGCCTCTAAGAGAGTCAGCAAACAGGAAGGGGTCCGAAAGGACCGACGCCTGCCAGGGTTGCGGGACTGTTCGAAAGAGATACCGCGGCCCTGGAACACAAAGGGCAAAGGAAGGAACATGGATGGGTTTTAGTCAGTAAAAGTCTGTCACTCCCTCCTGCTCAGCCCAGAGCGGGAGGGGTTATTTGATGATTCCCAATCCGAAAAAAAAAAAAAAAAGTTTAGCTATTTTTGTGTATCTTCTTTTGATATCCATTAAAGAATACTTTATCTATCTATCAACTTTTTAAACAGATGATATGTACCGTGTATAGTTTCCATAGGAAAACGGTAATATTCAATAGGAACGGAAACAAGCTAATACCTGTAGCTGCTCACACATTTCTTTGTCTTAAAACAAAGCACGCTGTTATTAAACAATACTTAGACAACAGTTGTCGGTTGTATTTGCTCGTCCAATGTTTACTGTGTACAGTTCTAAACCCACCGCCAGTTATGAGTGACCTACATTCGAGTCATCATGATCTAGATCAACAAGTGCTGAACCGAACAATCACTTTTCATCTGCTTAGAGTTTTTCCAACTATGTTTGGGTCGGCTTCCAGTCTTAATACGTAATACCAGCATTTTACATGGACCGACTGCCTATCTGACCTCCACAACCCAGTTAGTACTGGGTAATACGATACCCTTTGGTAAGACTTACTTGTAACGACTGTCAAAGATCTATTCTCCTCAATCTTGAGCCGAACAATCACTTTAAAGAGTAATTAGTAGATAAAAAGATAACCACCGGAGTGGAAATCAAAAAGTCATATTAACTTGTCAAAAATGGGGACTTAGAATTTTTAAATCCAATTTTAAATTTACTAGAGATACATATTTTTGGGAAACAAATTATCACATACTTCCTTAATAAGTAATTTAAACAGAAATTCGTTGACTTCACGCTTCTCGGATACGATAAAAAGTCAAATAAAATGAGCTTCTGGACTGTAGTCAAAAATGCGAGAATACAGACTGGGGAATTAATCACCGAATAAAAAACATAAACCTACAAAGAGACCGAATTGGGAGCGAGAGCCAAATCCGGCGGCACTGGTAAACATCAGCCAAATTGGACGGGCGCTAAATGGCCACATTTTCAAGTTAGAACTTCTACTCAGGTAACGATACGGCAAAGTAGAAAATATTATAAATCGGATTCCATATTCCAAATTAGGTTTTCAATTCAAAAACTTTATTGTTTTAGGCACGAACGCAGAAA
This sequence comes from Eugnorisma glareosa, assembly GCA_947578425.1. Classification (NCBI taxonomy): domain Eukaryota; kingdom Metazoa; phylum Arthropoda; class Insecta; order Lepidoptera; family Noctuidae; genus Eugnorisma; species Eugnorisma glareosa. Next base: position 11,689,615 of record OX387959.1, read on the forward strand.
AGTTATCAAATAAAAACTTGAGAGATCCCGATAGACTCCCACGCAACTGTGTGTTGGTGGGACAAAAAAAAGCCACTAGCATAAATTCATAACTGACTACAGACTCCTTGCTCGTTGGAACTGAATTAAAATCTTCCTACCATTGCAATATATTTTGTGGGATTCAGTAGGAAGCTGGAATTTCTCGCTAACCATTCTCCAACTATTTAAGCAATTCAGTTTAACTTAAAGCATATAATTATGCATTGCTTGGTAGCATATGAAGTAGAATTAACGCCTAATTAGCCAGCAAGCTATAGCTGCAAGAAACGGAGGCGGTGAACGAGACTACAGCGTATTCAGTCATAAATTAGAGACAAAAGAGCGTAGAAATGAAGTAAGGTAAGAAAACGTACAATGGTCCACTTTAGGGACTAAGTGCGGAAAACAAACCCTGAACATACAAGGTAAGAAAAGGCGATGAAGGAACATGGATGGGTTTTAGTCAGTAAAAGTCTGACACTCCTGCTCAGCCCAGAGCGGGAGGAGTTATTTGATGATTTCCAATCCGAAAAAAAAAACGTAAGAAAATTGAGCTTTTTCTAAAAATATATGAAATCCTCTTAAAAAGTTTGTATTTTGTATTTCTTCACTAAGATTTCCAGAATTATCTCAAAAGTTATATTTTTGTAAGAAGTTGGGAAACTTATGAAGACAAGCTGACCTTTTTTGTCACTAAAGATTTCATTCAATTTTTTCAAGAAATTGTCATCTTAATGACGTTATTACTACAAGGTTTTGGTATACTTGTTGCTACTGGAGAATTTATGCTAGCAGGTAAAAACATTCGATCAAAGAGTCCACTCCTTTGTTAAGAAATTCCAATTATAAAACAATGGATGTCAATTGATTTGTAAGATTAAGGTTTCCGACATCCTATAAGTTTGCCACAGCGACGAATGCTCTGTAATTTGGAAAACTTGGGGTTCGATTTATTACTGATTTCAAACTTATGAAAAGAAAACAATGTGAAAATGACAATGAAAAGTGACAATTAAGAAATATTTTCACGCCACAATGAAAAAAAGGTAAAGTTAAAGAAAACCAGCAAAACTGTCTATAGAAGCTATCTCCAAGCGAACTTTTTACCTTTGCATACAAAGCCTACAAAATATTATGACCATCATACATTAACCCTCTCCCGTAGTGCAAAAAATATACGGAAGGTCACAGAAACGACACAATGTTTCGAAATGTGTGCTGGCTCGGAATGAAAAACTGCCTTCTACAGAACCGCCCACTTCTCACTGACAGGACAATGTCAGTTATTGTTAGAAATAAAACCACAAGGATTCGCTTACATAATATATGTATATAGCCGTTATATTCAAAGGTTAACTTGTCCTCCAGTAACCGTTACCTTTCTGTAAGATATGCGACCTCTTTTCAAACACTGCTTCGTTGTCTTGAAGGTTTCTAGTGAAGGTTATGTCGTGAATCTTGCATATTTACTTACTCAGTCACTGTAACTAATTTCAAATTATCTCACTTTTCGTAGAAAGTCTTAATTGGTTAAATATGGACTAACGTCCGAAATTAAATGTCAAACATTACTCAACACGATAGCATTGTTACTCAAATAGCATACGGTGCGAGTAAAATGACGTATTTTGAAACGAGTAATCATGTAAAATTGCAGTTGCAATCAAGGACAGCTGTAGTGTTCATTTACCGATAGCGCAACTATTAATAAACTCATTTGAAGAGCTCCATCGAAAGCTAGAATAAATCAATAGAACTGATTTATTGTAGCTGAGCAAACAGCTATAAATCAAGGCAGGCGCGGCACTACCCGCGTGTACCCGCGGCACAATACCTAGCTATGACGTTTATAAAACTTGTGTGACGTCACAAATATCATGTTTATTAAACTGAACAACAAAAACATATATTCAAGAACATATGTCCTAACTTCTCCCTGTGTGAGTGGGAACCTCAGTATTCTCTTAAGAAGAAACGAACTGAAATTTAATCTTTGGCGCTGCATCGGCCTATAATCGGGAATTATGGGTCCGATCTCATGTATTTTTGAGACTATCTGTGAAGACACTGACGACTTCATAAGTTTAAACACTTTCGTAATACGTCTCAAAGACGTAAATCGCTGTCTTTCTTGGAATATTATTATACACCATAAAGCCCTTATATACATTCAAAGCGTTTTTCCTGTTCCTTTTGACTAAGAAAACGCGCTCTTTAATCCAGAATTGTAAGATAAAGTAGAATACTTTGTAATCACGTTAAAACAAAAGTGTATAAAATAAGAGCAAAGACAAAAATAACAGTCTGATTTTTATAAAATGGGATCAAACATGCCAAATAGGTACTTATACAGACCAACATAAAATTAAAAAATATCTCAACTGAAAATGGCCACATTCCCTTTTTATCTTCTATCATGTTTTCTCACTGAAAGGAAATGGAAAAAGTTCGGTATTTAATTTAGCTGATATTCCAAACAGGATTTCGAATTGAAATAAGTCGTGAAAATATTTTAATTATAAGTTTTAAATCACCTGTTGTGAAAGAAGGGTTTCCGTTATAGCTTTTGATTTACCACCATGTACCTGGCACCTGGCACATGTGTTGTTTGTCCATGTACAGGATGTTATAATACGTCAGTTACAAACGAATGGTCTAGCGAAGTAGGTTGCATCCGCGCGTAATTTCAGGGCTGGCCTTAACGTCGTTGAGGTAATTTTATCAGCTTTCTCCTTGAGTGGCTAGCTCGGATGGGTACCATATCCCCTTAACTTTATTTTAAAATTCAACAACCGTAGTAATATTCATGAGAAATAAAGCAAAACGTCATTCTCCTGCTGTTATCACGAATTTACTTTCCAAAGCAACCGAAAGAATCAGTTTATCAAACAGTTTATTTTAACATTGTGAGGAAACCAGCATGCCTGAGAGATATTTCTCGACGGCATGTAAAGCCAAGTCAGAGGCCCATGTGCGGCATAAAAACTCTGACACCAGGTTAGGCACTAACCACACGATAAAAAAAGAAGTTTATCAACTACCTTAGATGTAGAGGCTAAACACATGGGGTTATGGATTATGGAACAAAGTCTGACATACTGACCTCGTAAAAGATTAATTTGAGTTGATATGAGATAATACGACATTGACAATGTATTTTATGTCTGTCCACATCGTCAAACCTTGTAAGTTTCGCCGAGATACGACGAGATGACTACGAGTGACGGAAACGCAAAGTGTTAGCTGGCGGTAGTTTATGTACCTAGGAGTCTTTTGTGAATTTATACCTGTCAAAAAGTTCTAGCTTACTTTCCTTATTTCCGGTTCAGACTTTTTATAATGAGCACTGTTTATAAGAGTACATTTGGGTACAATAGTGCCCATCGAAGCTGTCTGGCTCTACATCAGGGATCCCCAAACTATTTTGGACAAGTGACCCCTTTTCCAAAATGAACTGTTACCTCAGACCCCCATGGCCAAATTACCTACTTTTAAGATCAACCCCCTTATTCATAATGGTCCGCTAACTTAAAACAGCTGCTACAGTGTGTTATTTTTCATTCTGACTTAGGTCAATAGAAGAAGACAGAGTGAGAATTAGCAATGCTTTAAGTTAGCAGACTATTATGAATAAGGGGGCCTATCTTTAGTTTTTTCCTATTGACACAAAATACCTAGGTACTAAGGTACCAATTGGAAAACTTTGCACTTGGTTAAGTGAGTAAAATTGACTTCATTTTCGTATCAAAATTTAACAAAATAAAAAGACATACAATTCAGTAAATATCAAGTTTAATTTATAACGATTATTACAAATTAGGTACTTAAAGAATTTTAAGTAGGTAGGAAATTATATTTAAAAAAGTATTAATTCGCAAAGAGAAAATAAAACATTCAGTGTGATGGATGAACCTGGTGACTATCTACCAATCTAGCTACATCCGGTTCAATATTGGTGAGTTGCAGCCTTAAATCTCCACGTTCGTTGATTTTCAAACGGTTTCTTTGTTTCGTCAAAATGTTTGTTACCACACTGAAGCTTTTTTCAACTAGGTATGATGATGGAAAAGCGATAAGGTATTTTTTCAGCAATGTTCCACAATGTAGGATACTGTGTTTCAATGTTGCGTTGCAACCAGAACTTCTGATAGCCTTGGTTGAACTTCTGCTTAAGCTCTTCGTCTGTGCTTCTTGCATTATCACATTGGCTTCTTCTATGGCTGTGGTATTGTACGGATTTATTATCCATTGAGGAATTTGTAAATTTAAAAGATCCTCAAACCTCTCCGTAAAATCCTTGTGTAATGCGTCCAAGTGAGTGACATATAATAAAATGTCATCATCTTGAAGCGTTTCTGGTAATTTTGACAAATGCAGAAACTGCGAATATTCTTTTCTGCCTAAATTTTGTTTATAAAGGATTAGTTTACCCACGAAGGCCGATATTATTGATTTTGTTTTAATCAAGTTAAGATCGTCACCCTGCAGCTGCAAATTAACTTTGTTGAACATTCCAAAGATATCAGTCAAGTAATAAATATCTGTTTTACAATTGTTCAGATTTTCTTTCAAATTCGGATCTTTTTCTTGTAAAAACTCCAACACAGATTCAAAAACGGCTGAAAATCTTTCTAAGCAAGAGCCTCTTGATAGCCAGCGAACTTCAGTGTGAAGAAGTAATCGAGTAAAGACTTCGTCGTTTTCCTCACATAGCTGAGCAAATAACCGAGAGTTCAAAGAATTGCTTCGAATCTTGTTGATAGCATTTATTACATATTGTAAAGACTTATGCAATCTAGGACTCAGCTTTTTTGCTACTAAATGCTGCCTGTGAATCACGCAGTGAATGACCAGTACATCAGGCAGTTGTCGCTTTAAGTGAGCTATAAAACCACGATGACGACCAACCATAGACGGTGCACCATCAGTCGCAACAGAAACAATGTTCTTCCATGGAATAGCTTTGTCAGTAAAAAAATGTTCCACGGCCTGAAAAATTGATTCTCCTCTGGTATCAGTCTCTAAATATGTAGCAAAAAGCAGTTCTTGGCACATATTTTCATCTTTGATATATCGAACATATCCTAACAACAGAGCTTCATTGCCGGGTAATGTAGACTCGTCCAACTGGAGAGAGAATCTGTTGGTCTGTAAGAACTTGCATAAAATGTTTTCCACATCGCGTCCCATCTCGTCTATGCGTCTCTGAACGGTGTTATTGCTCAAAGGTATTCTCTTTAAAATATCATGTGCGGGTTTGTGCAATACATTGTTAAGGACCTCCGCAATGGCTGGTAAGATAAGCTGCTCTCCAATTGTGTGGGGTTTCCCCGACTTCGCTATTAGTAAAGATATATTATAGGACGCTCGTAAACCATCATCGTCTTTAATAGATGATGACGCAAACATCGATCTTATGGATGGCCTTTTGTCTAGTTTTTCTTTAAGTGCTTGAAAAAATGTCAAGGGCTTACTTTTTTTGTCAGCATGTACTCTCGATAAGTGGTCATCCATTTTTGAAGGTTTCATGGCATCGTTACTGAATACTTTTTCACATATGAGACACATCGGCAAGTGTTGATTTGATGGAGATGCAATAAATCCGAACTTCAAGTAGTCCAAACTGTATTGTCTGCATTTTTTTTTCGTGTCCGCCATCATAAAACTCTCAGTAATCCTGCAAATAAAAAAATAAGAAACTAAGTACCTAAATTAAAAACAATACCTAATAAACTGTTAAATTTACTGGTAAATTTTTACAATTGAAACAACTGAGGCAACTGCAAACTGTTGCAAACAATCTACAGATAGCTCAACTGATCACTATCACACAGTGTGCAGTGGGGCAATGCTGATGCGCTGTGCCGGATAAAAACTGTTTGGTACTTACCCTGTTAATTTTTCATAAACTGCAGATATTGTGTGGTTACGCTATTAACTCGCGTAGGGAGCTCAGCATTTTGTAAATTCTTTTTCAGTCACTTTACTTCACTTAATTTAGCTATGTAATAACTTTGTAATCTCTTGAAATAAATGAGTACTTATATGAGTTATTATCGTTCAAGCTCCAACGAATTTCAAAACGCAAATGAACTTTCAACCTAAGTGCAACCTCGTTAAATAGTAAAATATCAGGAACATGTTTGGACTTGCAACTTGATCATGAATTCGTTCGTGTTAAATCGCGCAAGCGTCAAATAGAGAGCAAGTCAAAACGCGCCTGAAAGACGTACGCTCGAACTCATTATCTTGCACAAACTTGTCCACACTGACTTGCCGAGTTTTTCATCTTGTACGAACTTGAGGCTTTATATTACTACAACAATGCTATTTCCTACATAAATATTAATTATTCTTAGTACACGTAACACAACATAAACAATACAGTACCTACCTACCTATCTTGAAAGTTTTAAATAAGAACTTGTGTTAATTTAATAGGGGTCGATTTTTAGACCTCGTCGACCCCCATAATCAGTTTTCGTTTATGTCGACCCCTAGGAAACCGATATCGACCCCAAGGGGTCGATATCGACCACTTTGGGAATCCCTGCTCTACATCTACCAGTCCATTTACAAATGAGGCTAAAGCTGAGCTCAAGGCTTGAATAACAATGTAAAACAAAATGCATGTTTGCGCCTGTTTTTCCCGAAGGCAACAGCAGAGTTGTCAAACATATTTCTAGTTATTCAGTCCAATTATGAAAGAGAGCAAATGATAAATTGTTTTAAAAGACAAACCTTTGCTGTAAATCCAGGGTAATTTACAGCCGATTAACATTAATATTTGCAACCAGCACTAGACCATAGACAATTAGTAAAATTTAAAAATAATTTAAGGTCTTCCACAGATAATTCTATGAGTGTTTTATTGGTAGTTCGCATAGCCATACGTTAGCAATATGTAGTGCTAGTGAGGAACTAGGATTTATTGCGAAATACCACTATATTGATACGCAACAGCTGCGTTCATGCACTAAGCTCTTTACGACGGAATTTAATCAGGAACCAATTAAGTGAAGTGATAGTATCTACCGTATTTGATAGAGCGTTAAGGGTAACTAATATGCAACTTAATAATCGGTGTTCGGAGAGACAAATTTTCGAATATCAGAAATTATTTGCCTCCACTTTTGCTGGAGCGACAATCTGGTGTAATTTCTGGTGAAGGGCAACAACATCATAGCTTCGCAGAGTTCCAGAAATTATTTGCCCTTTGCTGAATCGGATGCTGTCCACATGTTCTTGCTTGTTTGTGTGTACTTTTACATGTAACCACAACCTCTGAACAGAGTTGGGCTTAGTCATTAATATTTTCAATCAATTGATTAATAAAATCAAACTAAAAAGTCAGTGATTATTTTAGTTTTAACTAAATCAGTCACGATTGATATTGAGTTTTAGTCACTACTAAAATCGAGTAATCATTAGTTATTAGTTTTAGTTTCAATTTTTTTTTTTTAACTAAAAACATATTTTTCGTTTTTAAAAACGAGGCAATCAAATATTATCTAGAAAATGGACCGACTTTGTATGTACTTTCTTTCAATTCAAAATAAGCCTTATCAGGTAATAGCTGATACTTTTCTGTTTATTACCACATTCTGTTTGTGTGATGAGCATGGACATTTGTTTCCGAGTCATGGATGTTTATATGTATAATAAGTTTGTATTTACAAACAAAGAGTATCTATGTAGTATTATCAACTATCTGGTGTCCACAACACAAGCCTCGTTGGTTAGTGTGGCACCTAGATGGCGCTGTGTGTCATGTCGAGCGATATTTATTTATTTATTCTATCGCTATTTGGGTCACTCCCTGGAAAGGGTCTACAGACATCACACAAACTATCTATCTGATGATGTTTGAAACAAGAAAAGAGTCGTCATGAAAAGCAATTTAATTTTTTCGTCATGCGTGTCATTTTCATAGTTTTCGGGGTTACTGATAACGAAAATGACGTCAAAATGAAAATCCAAGATGGCGCCGATAAACATTTTCGGTTTTTTCATCATGGGTGTCATTTGACCCATTGCTGAATCGGATGCTGCCCACATGTTTTAGAGCATCCTTGGCTGATGAGTAAGTCCTTACTCAGGCATCGCCATAACTAGCTTTCTAATCTTCGACCATGGCTTGAGCTTTTACGTATGAATTTCTAATAACACCACATACATGTCTCAAAAAACATGATCTGTATAAACAGTACAAAACAATCATTCCTTCCTACTCATAGTTTAAAAGCATTGACAAACAGATGAGGATCATCATTAATTTAATCCACTATCTTTCATCACATATGTGTCCCAATTCCTTCTTAGTTCTATTATTAATTTACCAAATCAGGGACACCGCACCGACTGACTATTCACGAAAGCTAACACAATTTAATTGGCAATTTGTGTATTACAATAATGAGTGTTTCACAAAGCCATTACTGATACATATTCATATCACCCGTATTTGTTCAGTATTTAGAGTTTTGTCATATAAATTGGATCATTAGCGAAATCTCTGTGGAAGAAACAAAGGAAAATATTAATAAGTATTAATATTTGATGGCTTATTTTCAGAATTAGCAGCAAATTTAATCTGCATGATTGATTTGAGAAACAAAACTATTTCTTTCTGAATTCAGCGGTTTCGCGTACGCGTAGGTAGGGCTTACGTAAATTAATTCTAAAGTTACACTTCTACATATAATCATAACATCACGCCTGTATTCTTCAAAGGGTTAGACAAATGTGTGACTTATAGAACACACACACATTCGCCAGTTATGTTTAGGTCGCACGTAATAGGAGTGAGCCTATTGCCATAAACAGGGGTCAAATCCAGACTACCGGCCGCTATTATACCTACTGAGAAAATTCCTAAAGGAAATCCATTAATACCTTCTCGTTACAAATACAATTTCCCTACCGCCACTGTTCCTTAGTCCCCTTAAAAGATTCATTTCCTATACGATACGAAACCGCGGTGGCCGCAACTTAGCACGAGTGCAATTAGTTTCTCCAAGCTAATATCAAGTAGTTCTACACTACACCTTGTAGTATACTACATTACTAAGTACCTAGGCATGTGGACCTGCTTGCTTGTTTGTGTGTACTTTTACATGTAACCACAACCTCTGAAGTAGGACATGCTGAATACCACAACTTCTTTGGTAGAACATGTTTTTTCCTTTTTACTTGCAACGAAAAACTGAAACTGATTTTCAATCCTACTAGCATCAAATTTATCCTTTTAGGTGGATAGTGATTCAGATGGTATTCTATTCATTTGTACATTGGCATATTGGGATCGGTTACCTATTTGCCATTCAATATCAAAACTCTAAAATCGTAAAACATGCCAACATAACATTTGAAGCTATTCATAAATGAAAAACCTTTTAAAATATGAATGCTTGTCAAAATGCTATGTGCAGAACAGCGAGACCTCGGTTTCAAATGCTGGATACAAATTGTTTGCAGAGCTGGAATCGACGAAAACCTATACAAACCAACCACGCCGATTGATGGCCAACGTTGGCGGTGGGTTAGATCCAAAGTTTGAAGTGGAGGGAAAATATTATTTGAATTTGGTAAATGTTATTGAAATTTTACCAAAGGTGTAGTAGGTACCACAGAATGTCAATCACAGTTTTAAAACTTTCAACAGAGTAACACTTATGTACACTGAGACCCAGGTGTGGGCACCGCAAAATGCAACGGCATTTTACGTTACTTTCTGTCAGCTAAATTTGACATTCACTCGCTTAGGTCTAATTAGTAGATACGTAATTAAGTACCTACTTACTAATTTTGGTAGGTCCATTTGTAATCCCTTGATGTTACTTTAACTAATACTTCTATGCTTCAACCCTAAATTTTCTACAGTACTTGTACAGTATCTATTATACTTCGCATAATTGCAAGCACCTATAAACCTTCCTAACATTATATGGTAAACCAGCAGAACAATGATTTCTAACAAGCTGCATTAAAGTCTCTGATATCTTGAAACACGAGAAGGTCAAGAAAATTTCAGAGTACAAAAGAAAGATTCCTGATCTTTTCGAATCCTGGATAATTCTTCATTTCGTAGATCCTTCATAAGTTACCATAAAGTATTACAAAGTATCAGAGAAGCCGGAACTGTTCGTATGCTCGGAAAAGTGGTGTTAGCGAACTTAGCAGGATTACCACTGCAAAAAGTTGCGTTTTATAACCACCAGCATGAAATGTCACGATTCCCACCTTGTACGCGACGTGATCAAAAACTACCTAAGCATTAACCTCTTTAGGGATTACCGTTTTCCTCACTCTTCTAAAGCCCAGTTTGGACTGGAACGAGGTAGAACCAGAACAAAAGCATTCTTTTTTGACATTTTTACATGGATAGACCAACGAAAGAATGTTCGGTCCCGTTTACACAAAAAGAATTTGGTAGCATGTGGATAGAATGTGCATACGCTTGTTTGGTCGAAAGTCTAAACCAACCTTCAAATAAAAGACATTCTAAGTAATGTCTGGCATTTGATTTAGATACTCCTTGTAAATTATGAACGCGGAATCTCTTTACTGATAGGAAAGTTTTGAGCCTGAAGGCACAGACTCTTCAGAATTTCAGTGCCGTAGACCGATTGCGAATTAAAATTATAATTATGAAGCTCACTTTTTGACATATTTATGTCGTTGTTTCCAACATTCTCCAGCTTTTGTGCAAGTGGGTATTACATAATTATCCATTTTGATTAAAACTATAATTTATCTGTGCGTAATCACACTTCCTTCCCAATTAAATGTTTCTCCAACAATAAGATGGGATTTCTCGATATTCAACTCCGTCGTCCAATGAACAAGGATTATCTGATAAGGAACTGAAAATCACCCGCAACAAGACGGTTTACTGTTCATAATTATTCAGAATCCGTCACGAGAACACTATTGTTTCCCGATCTTACTTAGAGGCCGGTTCTGCGTTCACTGCAAACTTTAGCCTTTGTCTATTGTTATAGGCACTACAGCCTATGAAGTACCACAGATATTACACTATAAAATATACAGAAAAGTAAAAAAATAGTTTATGTAAACAGTGTATACGAATGCACAATAGTCTGGTTGTACCATTCACCGCTTTCAGTACAGATAACAGGGCTTGTCAACTTTCTAGATCCGTAATTTAAGATTGTGTATGGTGGAAACGTTGAGTCCCCTCTGATCTTAAGCCTCGTGTCCCACATAATATAAGATTACAGTATTTCTTCAGTGACACTATAACGAGTTAGCACAAGTCACAATCATAATAAAAAGAGATCATTAAAGTTGCACTTTCCTTTGCAAAGGCAAGATTAAATATGTAAGACTCAATGCTGTTTTTAACTAGTGGTACTTCGCTATGTTATTCATAATTTAATTAAAATTATTGCATTTTTATGAATTTTATAGGTAAAATAATAATAATTATAACTTTTATTAAGAAACTTTGGCTGTTATTTTTAAGATTTGAACTTCTTCTATCTAGTTTTTATTTTATTTTTAGAATGTTATCTACTCCTGTCTGATGGTGCCCCTATCTATGTGTCATCATCCGCGCAAATATTGCGCAAAGATAAACTTTAATTGACTCAAAGTAGCAGATAGTCTGTCCAAATGTGCTTTTAGTGTTCTATGATGATAAGGTTTACCCAATAGGATTATTATCTATAGCCTCGAAAGCTTGAGTACACCTTATTAGAAAGTATTCATTCTAGACCAAATAAAATATATTTCTGCTAAAACGCGTTACAAATCACTTGGTGATGCCCAAAGGTAGAATAATTAAGAGTTATTAATATTCGCTAAGTAATACAATGTGGGCTGCAAAATTGGATCCCAACAGACAGCATGTAATCAAAGTTGAAACACATAAGCTGACAAGGAATTCCCTGCGACGTTACATGACAAATCATATGTTTTAGTACGTTTATTTTTAGTATCTGATAACATTATCTTTGCGAAGTTAAGATTTATTTTAAAAGGGGAATCTCCTGTTATGAGTAATATATCGTTACATGTCTCAATCTCATGAGACATTTCATATTCTGTTTTATTTTTATTTTTGATGAAACGTGCTTATCTCGCGGGAGTTTTTTTTTGTGCCATTTATTTTGTCTAAGAGTGGTTTTAGCTTAGGTATGTTTATGGTTTTCACACGATTGACATAATTTCCTGCCTTGACATGTAACATTAAATATTAATCGCGTGATAAAAACGAGACTAATTCGCACAATCATTTCAATGATTTCACATAAATTGAGCGTTTTATTCTTACGCAATATTAAACTGATTATACATTAATTAATAGGTGATCAAAACAGTTATTTTAATTGCAGATAGTTACATACCTAAAGAGAGATATTTATTTACAAGAGGTTTACCGCAATTGTGACCAGCATCAACACGGTGCTATGCACATTGATTTCCAAAGCTTTTTCGTTATATATTTAAAAGAGATTTATGGAATGGAAAGTTCAAAAAAAACCGCATGCCGCGGAAAATTGATTGCAATTAACAGACACCTAGGTCGTTTGAAAGAACTTAAAAAGATAAGTATACAAAATATAATATTGGTTTGAAATGACGCACAGTGAAGTCCTTTAATTGCAGTGGTAGGAAGCCAGAAAACAATCAGAACAGTAAAGATCTTTCCCCAGAGCCTTCCGTCGCAAACTGCCTCACTTTTCCCCTTTTTCCTCATCCACCGCTATATTTTTCAATTCGTCGGTTTATTTAACCGTTTAATTTTTAACTCGTCTCGGGTTTCACTTAAATTACGCTCAGATTTAAATATAATTTCTTAATTTTTTGCGCCGGGACACATAAAGCAATTAAGCTTTCGACGGAAGCGAGAAAAGTGACATTATTTATTATACGTGTTCGCTCAATTACACCTAGTCTTTATACAATTTTTATGAGATATTGGTAGTATTCGTTTAAAATTGCACAATAACTGACTGTGTATATTGCTTAACAGTAATAAAAATTATATTCCACTTTATCGACAAAAAAAATGTTTAGCTTAACAAATACCCTGGGGCCTTTTTTGTGTATCATCGTAAATTTATTCCGTAGGTATAACACACCGTTGGACAGAAAACTAGATCCTACCGTTAAAATAAAACCGACGACCCCAAAAATGGTGTAACATGTCTGTTTAATTCAGTTTTTAACGAGGAAACTTGTTGAAATTTTCTAACATTGAGCACACGGCTCGGTTCCACAATATTGTCATACATATAATTGTTAAACCCTCGTTTATCTTATCTCTTCTGGCATTATTTCAATCAAGTCGAACATTACATCATAAAGGCTGTAATCTATTCATAAATATGTCCGAAACGTTTACAACAGTCAACAGTGTGTATTTTTTGTATATTATTATTTGGAAGTGACTCAAGTGGCGGATTAAGAAGAGATCATATAAAACCATTATATAGCCGGTATTAACGTCGACTCCTTGTTTACAAACCTTATTTTAATAAAAATACATAAAGCAAAAGGCGAACTTAATTATCCCCAATCATATGATAATTTTAAAATAGTTTTAAAAATAATTCTATTTTTAATGAAATTTAACTATATCATATAAGAGCATAAATTGAAGTATTTCTTACAAGTTTTATCAAAGAACAATTCACCCTCATTTATTCCTCATTTATTAACAATATTTAACAGGATGTTTTTTTTTGTGTTTTTTTCTATAATTCGACACTTTCATAATTGCTAAACTATATATTTATTCAGTCTCTACGATTTCTAAAGTTTAAGGAAATATTTTTGTTAAAAATTGACTAAATATTTATATTTATGTATTAAAATATCTACAGTAAAGGTAATCTAGTTCGGTAATGTGTAATAGTTTACAATTTAAAGTATAATAGTGCACTCACCTTCGACAGTCGGAGTTGTCGCGCCGACGAAAACTTCGAAACTAACTGAAAGTTCGCGAAAATGTTCAGTTTAAGTAAAATTCACTTAAAAAACTTAGTCACAACTCACTGGAGAATGTCGTTGTTGGAAAATAAATGTGTTCAAGTTAAATGTGGTTGTTATAATGAGATTTTATTAGTTATCCGTCGTCGCCAAGTTCTTGTTGGAACGTTTGGGCGCGCCAAAGTTGTGTGTCGATGGCTTCGGGCTTCGTGCTTATATCTCTCGGAAAGCGGAGCCTGCGCGCATGCGCGACTGCCATTCATGTCACTCTCTTCAATGACCGCCCCACACACGTCATCATCTTTTAATATTATAATTTTTATGTCATCCATATTATCATCTGGCTGTACTTTTTTTACTTGTTTAAAAATGTGAGTCATTTTTTCTGACACTGCACGTAGGTAAACACGTCATATATTACCTAACACAGGCAAATAAAACTCATGCGCTTTCGTGAGTATTAAATAACATAACATGACGCCTTGTAATCCCCAAAGAAGAGTTAGGCAGAGGTGTACCTAACAAGTTCATCTACATTTTACCAGTGATGTTTAACTCCCATGTAATAGGGGACGAGCCTATTGCCATCAACCGGGCACAAATCCAGACTTCGTGGCTGTTATTGAAAAATTCCTGATGGAAAAGGCCGACCCAGGAATCGGACACAGAACCTCAAGCTCAGCAGTCGCGCTTGCGACCTCTAGACCAACAAGGTAGTCTTAAATACTTTTAAATTATTATAATACAGGGTGTAACAGGACCCTTCACGAAGCCGTCAACCAAGCATTATGTACATCAAACTAAGTAACTTTACGCAGAAATTATTGCTGGGAGACGACTTTTTTTTTGAGTTGAAAAATCACGTTTTACGGTAGGACTCAATGTAACGCACTCAAAACATTGTGCTGATTGAATAGTAAAAATCTTACATTAAAAACATGTATTTAAAAAAAACTTGCGAAAATGTTGGAACTTTGATGATGATGAAATGGTTCCCTGGTATGGTCTAGAACAAAAAAATGATGTGCAATGTCGGGGAGTACAGAAGTCGAAAGGCACCTTTCGACTTCGTTAAGGTTCTAGTTACACCCTTCAGAAATAGACATTATCTTTTAAAATGACCTAGATACTGAACAAATAACGTTACTCATTCTAGCTTAAAATTATTTTTCCCCTAAATATTATGTAAATAATTATAGTTTAAACTCAAGATAAGCCCAATGTATCACTCATGAAACTTTTCCTATTTCTACTAAAGTTAGTTTTCCGTTGAATTTAATTACCAACGGCAATCAAGACAATATTTTTTGTTTTTATTTCCAGCATTGGAAATATGTTTTTTTATAAGCATAAATAATCGAATACGTATTATGCAAGTATTTAATAGTTACTATATGTTACCCTCAACGGCCGCAATCTTCGCCGTTTTGCGTAAAATGATTATAAAAAATACTTTGGAATCGGAATTTGTTAACAATTTCGTGAATTTTAATTGCATTGCAAGGTACCCTAATCCTTTTTCTAAAACAGAAGTAGCCTACGTTACTCCTTATAACATCAGCTATCAGCCACTGAAAGTCCCGTCAAAATCAATCCAGCCGTTTTGAGATTTTGCTCAAATGTGTTCTATGTACCTACAACAAATAAACGTGTTATTTCTTTCTTAAAAACATCCTTTGATCAAACTATGCTGAAATCTGTTGGTTAAGTATTTGTGTTACGACTGCACGTAGCACAGGCTCAAACCTGCGCAGGCAAGACACGCAAATTGACATAATATCGGATTAGCAGGTCTAATTCGATTCGATTGTGGACTAATATTATCTGGCACATCCCTATTGTTCCTCTTACAAAGACTACTAAATAACTACATTATAGTTATTGTAAAGGGTGCAATTAGCGGCGGCGACCTCTCGCGTCCGGCCCTGGTTCAATCCATGGTCCGGAGCGAGACGGAATGGGACGCCGTCACCTCCTTCTGCGAAGCAGTCATGCTAGCGAAGGAGGTGGCGGGACGTGAGAGGGAGAGAACCTCACGTCCCAGCCGCCGCGGGAGACGCACCGGGCGTCGGGGGCCACGTGGTGGCCCCCGGCCACCGTAGACGCGGGCCTGTGGACGGTGAGCTATGGGCTAGCTCGCCGTCCGTCCGTCTTATGACGACAGGCCGTGTCGACGGCGCGTTCGTGTTCCACGCGCGCCTCTAAGAGAGTCAGCAAACAGGAAGGGGTCCGTAAGGGCCGACGCCTGCCAGGGTTGCGGGACTGTTCGAAAGAGATACCGCGGCCCTGGAACACAAAGGGCAAAGGAAGGAACATGGATGGGTTTTAGTCAGTACAAGTCTGACACTCCCTCCTGCTCAGCCCAGAGCGGGAGGGGTCATTTGATGATTTCCCATCGATAAAAAAAAAAAAAAAAAAGGGTGCAATTACAACTATTAGTAATAATACTAATGTACAGGTTGCCTTAAATAAATATAGCATTAGTGCTACAAATTTTTGCAAACATTGTTAAGAGGATCCATGTATCACCGTGGAAAATTCTCCATTAGGGTCTATTAGTGATAGGCTCTTGTTGTCTGGGGATGGCACGAGAGTTGCCGGCCTCACTCCAGATATTAATATTAATTTAAACTAGGAAGTCAGACAACAGAAGGTACCATTAACTATATTGTTAATCCCACCAACAGCAACGTATCTTCTTGCACTCAATTAGTTGGTAAAAACGGGCTTCAGCAGAACACCTTAAAATTTTTCTACCAAAATATCCAAGGCTATTGAAAACTAGCGGCTATGGTGTCATCAGCAATTAATTTTATTATTACTATTACATTATAATTTTTAAGATAAATAGACGGGCCCAAAATCTGAAGTAGGGCATTATTCAAGGCATCTGACTTGAATAATGTCCTACTTCAGGTCCATAATTGATTCACAGCAAACAATTTAGTATTAACTTAAAAAAAAAAACGCATAAGATTTGCTTTACTAAACGTTAAAAGTAGTGATTGTGATATCAGTATTGAATAAAGAGAAACTTGAATTCGTAGATAAAACGGTTTTCCTAAGGATTGCGCTTGATTCAAGGCTACAATGGGGTTCACATTCAACATCAGTTTACTGTTGTAGATACCTCTAGACTGGTCTATTTTAGTTACTTTCATAGTTTAAGTAATGTCTTATGGCATTTTGTTATTTGGACGGGCTGCAGACATTGATTCTATAAAAAACCAGACCAGACTGCATAAAAGACCCATCCTTATAGGCACGTTTCTCTAGGGGTACTGTTTATTGAAATTAACATCATGACGGTACTTTGTCTATAATCTACAAAAAAATAATGTACTTAAGAAAAAATCTGCATCTTTTTAGTAAAAGAGGAGACAGACACAATTATAGTACTGATATGCTAGGCACTTGAGAGCACATAATAGAGCAGCACTCGACAACTCCCTAGCAAGCCATCGAATGCAGTCACTGTGGCCGAAATCGGCTAGATGGCATCATCATCACTAGAAATAGGGACCAGTTCAGCCAGGTATTAGACTCGCTAAAGTAGAGTCGTCTTTCGTGGAGTACTGTTTGAGATGCTAGAATAAAATTGTATTCTTGAAATGAATGAGACGACATTAATAAACGCACACTATGTAAACAAGCATATTATTATTTGGACGCATATCGCTGATAAAAATAAACTCAATGCCGGTCCTGCTCCACAAGCAAAGGGGCGCATAAATTGATAGCATTAAATAGTATTGTTGGAGCTGCTGAAGATTGTACAACTATCTTTGCATTGTATACATTCAATTTCTTTAATGTTATATAATCGCATAGCCCATATTGTGTGAGTACTATGTACTAGAAAGCTATCATTCACTGGAAGCCTACGTCTTTTCTTGACTTGAACGTGCCCTGGCGATTGCGATTGAGAGTAGGTATGTCATGCTCATTCAAATGTGTCGCTGGTGGTGGCGCGTATATCGGATAATTTAGTTCCCTTCATGTGACTGGTCATCTCTTAGTTGCCACGGCTTATTTTAATTTATTATTTTTGTTTGTTTTTACTATGGACAGTTTTAACTTGCACATCTTGCTACATCGTTCTCACTTATTGTACCATCCCAACATGAATGAATGAACCAAGGTTTTGTAAAAATATTCTGATTTAAAAGAGTGTCCATGGAGTTTCTTGCCCGTTCTTCTCCATATAGAGATCTACGCTTTGAAATGTGCAACTACTAGTACTGTACTAAGTACTTTCACAGTTTTTATGCCTTGTGACTGGGACTGTAGCTACATTTTATTGTTGACTTTGTTTCGACAATTCAAAAGTGCCTATAACTGGCCTACTTAAAATAAATGCTTTGATTTTTATTTTGAACCCCCATAAAAATACAAAGACACAACATATTTCTAGGAACATCTGGAATGTTTAGATATTGCAGTTGTCCACTGGTAGCTTTACAGGTGGCAGCTCGTTTGATATCGAATAGCATAGAAATATGGTGGCTCAATTGCTGAGCAGTCGTATCTTTTTCTCTGCTACTTAATATTTTTTTACATACATACATCAATTAACGCCTTTTTTTATGCTACGATCCTTACATACTCCTTTCACCACGTTCACGTTCATAAGTCTGGTCATACACGCCCGCACTGATTATAATTTAGTTTATACCAAGCATATTTTCTGTCCAACCATACAACTCTGTGGCACTAATTTTGGGGCAGCGGATGAACGCCAAACACGGCGTTAGACCTCTTTGATTGACCGGCGACATTAAAAGCTGGCTAGGTCACACTCGAAGCGGAAGTCGGATGACAAGGTGTTGTGGCGCAAATTGGGAGAACCTCATGTCCAGCAGTTGACAGCGATAGTCTGCGTTGATCGGATAAGAGGCTGGTGGCAATAAACCTGTGCGCACGCGCAGGCTTAGGCACAGTGGGGGGGATGTGTCGGGTAAGTAGAAATATTCGATTCGTACGTCGGAAAAAGGCGAAAGCCAGTTTAGAAAATACTTCTCGTAACTTAGTTACTAATTAAGTACCGAATGTTTTTTGTATAAAAGACTACTTCCGGATATATAAATACGCTGACTATATCGGTGACCACTAGACTTATTAGGGACTGCTCAATACCGTGGTTACATCAAAATTGCTATTCCTGAAATAATTTCACCTCAAATGGCTAAGTTTGTACTGGGCATAGATTATTTGGATCTGACTGTGAAACTATGGGAGATGTTCTGAAATCGAACTTTAGGAAGACGACGAAGCATTTTGAATGTCAACCCAGGCAGTGGCGTGCCCGCTCCCTTTCATTGAAAGGGAGGGAAAGTCCAATTGCCACAATAAATTCAGTACAATATCTCCAAATAAGTACCTACAGATGTATTAAAAATTTGCTAGGAGAAAGTGAGAGGCCAGATGCAAGCCAACGGGTGTGAAAGAGAAAGCGTTAGCACCGGCCGAAACCCCTAAAGAAACCTAAAGAAATTTTTATTATTTTTATTTGTTGAGTTTGATTGTAAGGCAAGCCGGGCTTTTCGGCTGGTCCGCCTCGCCAGAGCATAACTTCACTGAATGTGTCATAAAAATATGAAATATCTCTGAAGTTTCCCTAATAGAGCATTTTATGAAAGAGTTCATACAATCCAGTAGGTACTTGCAGCTCATCATCTGAAACCAACAATGTTGGAACCGACTTCCAGTCTAACCCGATGCAGTTGAATACCAGTATTATACATGGAGCGACTGCGTATCTGACCTTCCACAACCTAGTCTTTCTTTCTTTATCATGTGGTTAGTGCCTAACCTGGTGTCAGAGTTTTCAGGCCGCCCATGGGCCTCTGACTTGGCTTTACATGCCGTCAAGAAAGTTTCCTCATAATGTTTCCCTTCACCGGAGCAAGTGATAATTATACAATACGCACATGAATTTTAAAAATCAGAGGTGCATGCCTTGGGTTCGACCTATGACTATGACTTGACAGTCCGACGATCACACCACTAGGCTATCACTGCTATTGCTACTATACAACCTAGTAACTAGGTAGATACTAATGTACTGGTATCGAAACTATTCACGAAACGGAAACAGACGCCCGCCGCGGCCGCGGCAGACCATTGCAACGATGGCGAAGCTTAACTTTAAAAAACTATAGAATTGTAAATTATAGGGAAAAAGCCTACATTTACTTATTTTATTTAAAGGAAAAATGCATTCCATCCCTTTTTGTTCTGGTGGAACGATGGTTTATTCTCAGTTCATGAGTCGCTCAAATATTATACGGCGAAAACTTCTTCCTTGCAAAGTTTCTCGCTGTAAGTACAAACATTATGAAGATACTTATAAACTGGAATAATTAACTTAAGATAAATAAAACTCGTGTAATTTCACTGTTTACATTTACGAACGTTTTCATTTGCGAGTCTTCTATACGGAGCTGTAAAACTTAAACACCGGTATTTATAATTAGCTTAGGCACACAGAACCATCTCTCCGTCACTTTCTTTCATTCTAAATGTAGAAAGTTGGAAAAGGATAGCAAATTTGTCGTAAGAGTGCTGTTTTATTTTTATGAACACAGAGAAAACACATTGATGTCTTGATTCACATTACTTAAAGCGATCTTCTTGTTAACTACGTACTGCTTATGGAATCAACAGTTTTCCTTATCCTACGAATTAACAAATACAAGGTATTATTAGTATTATTGCTTATCACTACATCACTACATAGTATAAAAACAAAGTCGCTTTCTCTGTCCCTATGTCCCTTTGTATGCTTAAATCTTTGAAACTACGCAACGGATTTTGATGCGGTTTTTTTTAATAGATAGAGTGATTCAAGAGGAAGGTTTATATGTATAACATTGCACCCGTGCGAAGCCGGGGCGGGTCGCTAGTTGCTTATAAACTCGTGTTGCACTAGGGAAGGCCTTTCCCAGATCCCACTGTTGTGTTGTTTTTCCTGTTTCGGGGAATGTTTAAGTTTGGAGTTAAGTTAATCTGCCATTTCTAGGCTATATATTCGGGAAAGACGTAACAATGCTGTCTGAGACCCACTCATACATGGAAGAATCGTGAAGAATTGACAATGTCCTGTTTATAATTGGGAAAATTTTGGTCAGAATCGTAGATGACTATTGCAACGCCTAATGTATATAAATATAGTTAGTTATAAAGTTTATTATTTAATTTTATACTAGCTGCGCCCCGCGGTTTCACCCGCGTATATTTCCGCGTAAGTTGAGTATCAATTATAGCATAACCACCCTATAATGTTCCCACTGCTGGGACACATGGCCTCCTCTCTATGGGAGGGAATGGGCTATAACCCACCACGTGGGCCCAGTGCAGGTTGGTAGATGTCACATGTCTTCGATTTTTTTGGTTCTAGGACATGCCGGTTTCCTCAAAATGTTTTCCTTCACCGTTTTGAGTGCAGTCGTGATGAAATAAATTACACAAAGTAATGCGCCTGCCTGGGTTCGAAACCACGACTTACTGTACGTAAGTCGGGGCGGCCATCGCTGGGCCACCGCTGCTCTCCTTTATAGCGTGTGTTATTATTTGCTGACAATTTAGCTTTCTATTGGTGAAAAAATTGTTAAAATCGGTCCAGTAGTTTCGGAACTTATTCGGTACAAACAAACAAAAAACCAACAAAATCTTTCCTCTTTATAATATTAGTACAGAAATGATAGTAAGTTTCATATTACTTCCTCCCAAGAACGTCCATTATTTTAATGTCAAGTAAGAACCATCTCCAATATCTAACAACATATCAATTTAAAGAACCTTCAGAATTATTCTAGGTAAGTAAAGCACCTCTTTATCCTCTCACACTTGTTCCGTAATAACTGTATTAACTCAACTGAGCTATGATTTATGCAAGTTTCGTTATTACCCTTGAATTCAGGAGCTGAGTAAATCCCGCATTACGAGTATAGGCTTACAAACTTTTATCGGCGGTCCGTAAGTACCATAAATCACTTTTATCGCGTCGCTTGATACTTACATACTTCCATGCATCATGAATTCATACGCGCGGAGAACAGGGGGCCTAAAATGGAAGCTTTATCAGAATCAGAATATGAATCACGTTAAAAATATAAAATTCTTAAAATGGTCTTTATGGTTACAACCACAAAGTCCATTTTAAGAGTTTTACATTTTTAACGTGATTCGTATTATGATTCTGATTTAGCAGCCATTTTAGGCCCCCTGAACTTTGTGTGTTCGATGTTCGAGTTCGATGTTCATGTCCATTTGGTGATGATCGTTATCATATAATCATCTTCCTACCTTTGTCCCATGTTACTTGGGGTCGGTGTACGTTCTTTTGTCCACTCCTTCATCAAATCATACCTCACAAAATCCATCCTTCGTTTCTTTGGTCTTTCCGTCCCTTCCTCCCCATCAGTCTTTAAGTCACATGCGTTTCATCGTCATTTCATGGATGCAGTCGCTCCATGTAAAATACTGGAATTCACCGAATTCAGCTACATCTGATTAGACTAACTTGACCCTAATATTATTCAAAAAAGGTAAACTTCAATAAAGAACAAAAGAAAGAAAGAAATAGTAAATTTTGATATAAATGGGGAAACATTGTTATTGCATTCGAGACGGAATTCACAACCGATCCGCAGGCGAGGTTGTTATGGAGCCGAGAATTGCAGTAACAAATGCCCACGTATATCAAACAACGTATTTCAATACACTTTTGAAGAAATAAAATATTAGAATGGAAAGTATTTTTGTCAGGATTTAATTAGCTTTTTTTCCGCGCTTTGCTTTCGCCAGGTTGAAGAAGAAGCAAAGGTATGATGCCGCTAAACAGCCTAATATGATAAATAGAAAATTTAAATATTTTTGAATAAAAAACACAAATGAATGTGAATTTGTTCATAGAAGTAAATAATTGTTTTAAATAATCATGTTTATCTATGATATTTTATATAAAACCACAATTTAAATACTCAAAAAAAAAACGCCATATAGGCGCATATCTCTTTGCCGAGATTAAATAAAACAATGACCGTCGACTCTAATCATTGAACTCATTTGGACTGTAGTTATCTGTAGAAAATTTTATTTCCGCACGTGAGCGGAAAAATATAAAAAATCCACGCGTGTGAAATACAATGTATATGTTGAACGTAATCGTAGTGCGATAAGAACCAGTTTTCGAGAAAGTGTATTGAAAAAGTATTTATTTGACAACGCACAGGATAAAACAAAATGATTAATCAATCATCATCAATTTAACAAAATTATTTTAAAGAAAACATAAGAAATAAAATAAAATGAAAATGAATTGGTCCTAAGTTTTTAATTAGTCATGGTCAACATAAATATATCGGGAACTCAAAACAAACAGCAAGCATGGTAAATATCCCGCTTCTAGTGTTAATGATATATTGGTCCTGTACGTACGAGGCTACGAGGCCAAAAGGCCCTATATATGGTGAGGTAACATTTAAAAAAAGTTGACAACGATACCCTCGTTGTCAATTTTTTCTGGTATAAAATCAGGCCAAGACAGGGAAAATTAAATTGATGAGGTCCCAGATCATCTGAAAGCAAGGATAAAAGAGTAATCAAACCATATTTACTTCTCATTAGACAAATTATTGTGAAGCCATATTAATACTCTGAATTTCAAAAGAGAATGTTTTATATCGGACTGTTCAAATACGATCCAAAGAAACCTATTTTTACAGAGCCTGCTATTTATATTTACATGTATCTTTTAATATTTTTCCTTATTGATAAATACTCAAATAAAAAGGTCTGTTTCTTCGGAGTCTTTTATCAGAAGGTAAGTAGGTATTTGAAGATACTGTTACTTACATACTGCTTATTAGCTCTCTTGTTGATGGAGAAAACTGTTTTGCCAGACCAATTTCTGTTTCTGATTTTTGCAAACACTTACTCCTCTAGTTATACATAGATTGTTCATGTATTACCGCACATATGTAATATTTCTCATACTAGTATCTCCCCTTATTTATTTATTATTATTTATAAATAAATAATAATAAATTATAGTCCAAATTACCGGAATTCTACAGAAACTTAATCTGACCCAATTTTCCGCTTATTGCGTTACTAATAAAAAGGTTTTCTCCTTCATTATTTAAACTAGAACATCCGTTTCTTTGGAAACGACTGCGGACAATTTGATATAAGTGGGGAAACTTTGTTATTGCATTCGAGGAAGAATTAACATCCGAGCCGCAGGCGAGGTTTTTATGGAGCCGAGAACTGCAGTAACAAATGCCTACGTGTACCAAACGATGTTTTTTAATACACTTTCGAAGAAATAAAATAATAGAAAGTAAAATGTTTTTGGATTTGTCATGAATTATTAGGAAACTATGATTTAATTTGCTTTTTGCGGTAGAAGAAGAAGCAATTAGGTATGAAGCCACTAAACAGCTTATTATGAAAATTAGAAAATTAAAATATTTTGAATTTAGAACACAAATAAAAGTTAGGTAATTTGTTCATAAAAATAAATGTTTTTGTTCATCATCATCATCATGTTTATTTATGATTTTCTATTTATAAATACAATTTAAATATTTTAAATATATTTACGCCGTAAAGACGCATGCATATCTCTTTGCCGAGATTAAATAAAAACAAGCACCGCCGACTATACAAATTGAACCAATTTGGACTTAGTATACATATGTATCTGTGAAAATTTTTATTTCCGCACACGTTGTGATAAATGACAAAAATCCTCGTGTGTGAAATACATTGCATGTCGAACCTAATCGCAATTCGGCCTAGTATCACCCATTTCAAGGAATGCACCCAATTACAAACCCCTCTGAGACAATACAGGTCCACAATACTACCAGGAAATCAACCCGCACTGGCCGCGAAGTGGTTTACGGTGCACTATGTCTTACCAAAAGCCCAAATTCAGCTTTTCAATCAATTCATTTTAGAAATAAATGACAAGCAATATCTTTCGCTAAATGGGTACCGCTCTTGCCAGTTTTGACCGTCAGTGTTGATAGCCCGTTCGAAAAGGCAAAGCATCTATCATTAGCACCAGAATATTTCAGCAGCTGAACTACCTCATACAATAACTTAGTTTTACTTGCGTCAGCTCTATTGTAACTATATTTAAAATTCTCCATTATAAGTAGGTACTCCCGACTCCCGACAACATTGGCTCGTTCTCTCGTGAAAAATCGGCAAACAGTGCTTTCCATACAAAACAGCGTTTTACGAGAAAGAAAACTTGAGGTCATTGTACCCTTTATTCTTAGTATAAACAGTATAGTGCGCTAGTCACGAGTGCTGTATGGCGTAGGAAAGTACCGTGTTTACGTACTTTTTATGCGGCTAGGCAAAGTATCGATCATCAGTGGTGCCAATGACAATGACCCCTCAAGGCCTTTTACCTGTGTACTATGTCTATGTTGCATAATGTGAGTGTACTTAATGATTGCTGCCTTTTTTTTCGGTGGCTTTTGCCCTAAAACAAGAGAATTCAGCTCAATCCAGTAGGTAATTAAAAGCAAGTCTGCGTATTTTTTTTTTGGGTTTTGATAAAAATTTATTGCTTTTAGTTAAAACTTCTAGAAGTATTCAAATATCTTAAATTATAGATAAATAGTCATTTTTACAAGGAGTTTAGTTTAACTACAGAGAAAGAGTGATTTATTAAAAGATATAAATTGCTGTTCTGAGATGTAGAACTATGTCTAATCTGACTAGAATGTATTGAAGTTGACAACTTGTAAAAAGGGTTTAAATAAATAACGTCTTTAGGGAATCCTTGGAAAAGTATCCATGAAAAAGACTTCAACGAAAAACTTGTCAATATTTTTTTATTCATTTGTATTGTCTTTATGTCCTGTGTTATAAAGATTTAAATAAAACTACAGTTTTCCTACATTTTTCGATAAGTTTCAACGACTTACGAATTACTACGAATTACGTCATAACATAAAATTCATCGTTCTTTAACTTCTTCGAATAAAAGGCTTGGAAGATTTTTTAGCCGCTAAGACACTTTAAGAAATAATTTTACGACAGCATTAGAATATAATATGATGTACCAAAACATTTATTCAAAGTAACAACTTTAAATTAAAGTATGTTTATTAGTTTGCGTGCTTCTTTATGTTTTGTTCATTTTTATTTTGTTTTTAATGTTATAATGTTTATATTAATTTTGCATGCCTAAAAGGCAGAATGTACATGGACTCTTTAACCTTTTTAACACCTGATCTGTAATACCTACATTCTTAGCAAATAAAGCATTCTATTCTATTCTATTCTAAGGGAGACCAAGTTAAACTTAAATATCTGCTTATAATTCTCGTAATATAATTCTTAAATTACACATCACTTGCAATATAGACCAAAAAGTTTCAATGAAAGGAAACCACTCCTATCTAACAGACAGACATTTTAGATATTCCGTAAATGTTCCTTGTCACCAATTCTGGCAAGAGGCATTAGAAAATAGTGATTATTATTCAATTAATTTAGATAACCGAAACAAAGAGCGATGGGCGGAAATGTCCCATCTGCTTTCCTTATCCCCCGCCTTCCCCTTTCAACTCCAACCCTTGGGAAAACTAATTGAAGAGGTCTAATAGGCCTCTGAGAACATTTATCTGAGGCTATTAATTTTGACAAATACCTAGATATTAATAAAATTAAATCCTTATTTTGAATAGGAAGTATAGGTACTACGCAATAGAAAAGTATATGCTTAATTGTTTTAATAAAACTGCAAAGGCTTTCAGTACCTACGAGTAGTTTCAATCCGAAAAATCACATACCCAAAGTATTTTATCTGTATACGAATACGCAGAAAAAAATCAGCTTATAAGAAAATACGGAGAGTGCAGTTGAAATTGCCCACAAAATCTAATCTATTATACCTACACGTGCTTGGCTTGTGATTCCAAACTCCCACGGTCGTTTTTCCAGTATTGTTGGCTCCGTCGTTGTCGCCATATCTGCTCTATGCAAATACGTCTCGAGTGCATTGTTGCTGCTGTTTTCCGAAACGTTATTACGGAGCTGATTTGCTCACTCGCCGGTTCATATTCGCCTGTTAGAAAGCCTGTTATAAAGCCTGTTTAAAAACCACCCTCCAGCTATTGGAATGATTCTGAACCTTATCCCAAAGCAATTAACTTCGCAATTTGTAAATGATGACTTTTGAAATAGATTGTCATTTTAATACCTCGCTCACCTATAATTTAGATGCTTCCAGACCCAATTGAAATGTGGGCAAATCAATGAATCCGTTTGCCTTAAATCCAGTTATGTCTACATCATGATTCAAATATATCGTGTACGTATGTAGCTAGATGGAGAACATTGCTGAAAAAAACAGTGCCAAAAACCAAAATTCACGAGCAAACCCACGGTTATCTCTAGTTAAAATAAAAAAGTGACACTTAACGTGTTTAGGCACTAAATATTTCATGTGCACTGAATTGTTTACGATGCGAACAGGACAGCAATTAATATTTTTATAGATCGCCTCCGTTGGACCCGAGTGACGCGTCACCCGCTCATCAATATTTAACTCTCCTTCAGATTGATCTTTATGTTTTTCATTATCTACTGATCGCAATTAAGCTTGCCGAAATTTTCCTCAATTTTTATACAGTTAGGTACGCTACAAGAATACTCTACTAATTATTCTGGAATCTTTAGGTGTCCTAATAACTAATTTATGTGTTGTTTTGGGCAGAAACACCTTCTCCAATCAAATGAGTGTAAGATTTGTTTCCAAGTATGTTCAGATATGCATGAACGTGTACGAAGCTAAAGGAGTATATTAGGATCGTAACCGGTGGCATTCAGGAGTTTATGCCTACCCCCATGAGAAATAGACGAGAGTTTTTGGTGTATGTTTTTTTTTTAATTTAAAGTGTCTAGTCTTGCCTATCAAACTTGTTTTGGAACTATTTTATCGGACTATGCTAACTAATATCTCTTTAAAAATATAATAATTTTACAAGAGTTTTGTACAATCCTAGTCTACCCGAATGTCAAGCTGTTGGTCGAGATATTCGTGATGCAATTCCACATAAAACGATGCGACGCTTTTAAAGAAACTAAAGATATTTCTTGAAGTTTGGACTTTAGAAAATGCGAGTCGTTTTCCGACAGGGCAGAAATTCTCAGGCAATATCCTGTATGTGTACAATGTAAGATAGGGTACGTCACGTTCGTTCCTCTGCACTCCTCCACCGTTTTCTATAAGCTTACTATTTCCTGCGGTTACCTCAAATGTTTTGCAGAATTCGCTAGAATGATCTTATTAAAGATTTTAAGTGGAAAAAGTGGTAAAAAATCTGAAAACGGACCGGAAGAACGGGCCAAAAGAAGAGTACTTCAAGTAGCAATTTGCTGAGTGATTTAATAAAATAACATTTTAGCACGCAAGATCAGAAGTTGAAATGCTTTTGAAAAATCTAAATATTGTTTTGGAACTATAGTGTGACATAATAACTTGCTATTTCAGAACAGTCTTCATTAATAGCCTCCTGAAATCACCCAGTCCCTCTCACTTAGTCCAATTTTTACGAAAATCTATTGATTATTCGTCTCCCTATCATAAGTACATATTTCGAATAATGGCAGCTCTTACATATTACGATACTACCAGAAAAAACATTCTATTCACACCCCATAAGATATTGTTTGAAATATAAATATTGCCCATTGATTTTCGTATTTCCGTTATCAAGGACCTAGTTTCCGTGACTTGGGATATATTGCGTACTAGCTGTTGCCCGCGACTTTACTTCGCGTGAAATTATTATTAAAAAAAAAGTTTGAAGGGTTTAAATTTCTTTGCACGGAACCCTAATTCTTATTTTATGCTTATGTTAGACCTTATAATATCACATACATGCAAGTAAAAGCAAAATAAATGATTTGATTTGATTTAATTTGAAAGTCCCGTCAAAATCGGTCCAGCTGTTTCGGAGATTAGCCGGAACAAACAGACAACAATTTAAAATACGTATTTTTGTTATAAGTGTCGTACCTATATACTTTCATATGCATTCAATAAAAAGCTGTAATTTTGATATTACAAACAGACACTTCATTTTATTTATTTGTATGTATGAATATGTATGTATGTCTAAATGTATAGATTATGAACTTATAATACTACCGAGCTATCCTAGTAACTTTTTTTTTTTTTTTTTACCGATGGGAAATCATTTTTTTTTTTTTTACCGATGGGAAATCATCAAATAACCCCTCCCGCTCTGGGCTGAGCAGGAGGGAGTGTTAGACTTTTACTGACTAAAACCCATCCATGTTCCTTCCTTTGCCCTTTGTGTTCCAGGGCCGCGGTATCTCTTTCGAACAGTCCTATCCTAGTACCCTGCAACCAGATCGTGAGGCACCTCAAGTTCAAATCTACACTCTTTGGTGAGACAGCAGAAATGGTTCATCCTCATCATTTCACCCACTGCTTCCTACTTTCTTCTGCCATACTTCTAGGTATTGTGCGTCCCTCATCCAGGGGTTTCCCGCGAATTTGTCGATGTCGCAAAAAAGGTTGCATTTCAAATAAGGTTTCTCCTTTCTACAATTCGGTCTATGGTTTTAGTAATGTCGCATTGACAAATAAATGTCTATAACACAAAAAGCCAAAAGCAGTGAATATCCAAACCTGATAAAATGTAAAATCACGAAAATAATTATTAACTTCAGATTAACTAGCATAACAGCAAATAAAAAACAAGAAGTGCCTTCATGCAAAATTCGTTAAAAAGCTCGCCTGGGCATTCCTGTTTGTGAGTACAGATAATATAATTTTTACGTAACAACACCGTGCCTGTTTTCCTTAAGGGTTACGCAGAGGAGTGCCTAGATAGAGTAGGAACAGTCACATCGCCAGTTTTGTGTAAGTCCCCTGCCATCCATCGGCATAAATCCCACTTCGGGCTGCTAAGTAGCAGCCAAAAACTCCTACTGGAAAAACCCTATACAACTGCCTGACCTGGGAATCGAGCCCAGGAACTCACAAAGCAGTCAATTAATTTATATTAGGTACTTGGTATTGACATGTTAATTATCTACCTTGAACCTTCAATTTTTGACGGTTTAAAACTAAACTTAATCTCTCACTTCTGTGATTGTTTATTATGTTGAGCTCCTGATATTTCGACGCTGTTGCTAGCGCCATGATCGCGGGATGACACCCCGCGCGTGTTATCACGGAAGATAACCCGTATAAGTGACAGTATAAGTTTCCATATGGTCGTCTAATGATCGGCCTACAGTTAGTGGAATTATCCGTTTTCAATTCATATACTAGTTAAAACGTATTCTTCAGCTAATTTCATACAAAACACTTTAAAAAAAGCCGATGATACAAATAAAAAGCTGTGAAAGCTAGGGAATTTTCTTTTTAATCCACAATGATTGACCAGGGGATTACGCAGCAGTAATTTGTAATTCATGAAATCCGTCTTCGTACGTAAAAACTGTGGGGCTAAGGCCCGGTTTCGACCAAAGCGGCGACGAGAGGTGCGGAGCCGTGCGGAAACGTGCGAGATTCGACCAATCACAAGAGAGACAAAACCCCAATGTGAAAATACCCAATCGTCGACGTAGTTCTATTAAACTACTTGACCGTCACTGGAAGCTTTATTATGAGATGGCATTTCCGTTTCCCGTCGATTTCTAACCAGTTTTCGTACTTTTAACCCCTCTATACTTCCGGCTCAGTGGCGCCACCTGGTGGTTGCGGGTAGTTTTTAGTTTTCGTAAAAAGTGTCACGCCATTTTTGTTCATTGGCTTTTTATTCTCCGTCGAAGCAACTTGTGCGCAGTGACTGCGTCCGCGACAGTTGCATATTAAGGAAAAGTGAATATTAACTAAGTGAATACATATTTTATAAATTAAGTAAAAAAGTGTAAAGTGTTCTTCAATGAGGATAAGTCTTGGACCGTAAGTACCCTCTTTTAGAGGTAACACTTATGAATAATTCGTACGTGATCAAAATTTTAACGGGTTTTTCCGTTCGGATCACTACTTACTGTTATTTCTTTTTTACTTTTGAATAAATACCAGTAAATTTTCGTAATCAATATTTAATTTGTAACTGTGTGAAGTGTTATAAATTCATTGCATAAGATCTAACGTAATTCATTTGCAGTGATGGAAAGTAATAACCACAACTCCGATACCCAGCCGCAAGCTGTGGCTGGTCCGAGTGGACTGAATCGCAAGCGAGACCGAAGTAGTAGTAGCAGCAGTAGTGTTACAAGTGTTAGTTCTTCAAGTGCATCTACTCCGGGCAGCAAACGAGCGCGGTCCAGCCATCGCCGCCGCCGCCATAAGAAAAGAAAACATGCTCGACGTTCCAGTCATATGATGGAAAAGCTTTTTAAGGAAATGGGTGAGCTTCGCAAACAAATTAATAATACAAGTAACATAGATACAGCTTGCTTTGATAACGCTTCTATTTGTTCTGGAATTAGTGGTCAACTTTATGAACAAATAAGTGAGGAGGATTGTTCAAATCAAGAACATCAAAATACAAGTTTAGATTTCACTTTTGACATTGATACTAAGCTTAAAGAACCATTAGTTCCAAAAACTCCAGATAGTTTTTTGAAGAAGTTGGTAGATATCCAGCGTTTTGGTAGTACTTCTTGGTCAGAAGTGAGATACGCTGAGACGCAAAAATTATATAATCATACACCTGGCTTTATAGACCTGGAAACAAATGAGGAGGTAAAAGCATATGACACTTTACGTCATCTGGCACATGCTGATAAATCCTACGCAGCCTTAACCTACTGCATATTAAAACAAAGACAAGCATTGCAGGAAGGTATTCGTAATCTTCTTTCATGGGCAAAAAATTCAGAATGTATCAATTTTGATAATTTAAATGGAAAGATTGACGAATTATTCAGAAGGGCGAATTTCATAAAATATCCTCAGACCTTTTGCAATTAGCCTGCGGCCATAGAGCCGAAAGTATTGAAATGCGTAGAGAAACTATAACAAGTCAAGTTAGAGATCCACTAGTGAAAGCCTTCCTCAATAAAATTCCTCCTTCAAGTACTTATATATTTAATGCCGAGACTTTTACATCTACTCTGGAGAAGGCTGGCGGGGTCCGTAAGACCTTTTGGCCCCCAAAATCTGAAAGGTCTTCACAAAAGCCTTACCAACCTAGTAGCCGCCCCTCGCGGGGGCAAGGCGCACGAAAACAGACTGTTCCATCGCGTGGAACTCAATTTAACGAACCAGGATCGCATATGCATACCTGTCATAACCCACCCTCGCGGGGTGAATATCATGGTCAGTGCCAACATACACATAACTCTTCCAGAGGTAACTCCTCGAGTAATCAATGTGATCACTTCAATACTAGAAGTTCATTTCGAAACCGAGGCTCGCGGCCCGAACGTGGAAGTACTCGAGGACGTGCAAACTCCTCAAAAAGTTCCAGGGGAAAAAGGTATAAGCAATGACTTGACACCGTTTCGGGCGGGTCGGTTGATACACTATCAATCACAATGGGTGGAAATGGAAGCTACAGAAATAGTTATAAAATTAATTCAAGGGTATCGCATACCTTTCTTTCAAAAACCCCCACTTGTCTATCCAGATATAACGAAGGGGCCTTTTCAAATTCCTGTTTCAGAACAAATGTCGTCAATTGTAGACAAAATGAAACAGCAGGGAATTCTAAAGAAAGCGCTACCCTCGCCAAGCTTCATCTCCCCTCTATTTCTGGTTCCAAAATCCGACGGATCCGCCCGTCCCATATTCAATCTAAAATCGCTAAACGAATATGTGATGACGGAGCCGTTTCATTTAATAAACGTGCACCGCATTCCGGACTTCCTCCAATCTCAGGACTGGATGTGCAAAATAGATTTGTCCCAAGCATATTTTCATGTAAGCGTAAACAAATCGCACAGACGTTTTCTGCGCATAATATACAACCAGGAGTTGTTAGAAATGACTTGTCTTCCATTCGGTCTGAGCACTGCTCCAAAAACCTTTTCTATGCTCACGAACTGGGTGGCTCAAACATTACGGGAAAAATGGCACATGAGGATCCTGGCATACCTAGACGATTATTTGCTAGAACACCAGAATGTTCACATGCTTCGCGAGCATGTCAAAATAACTGTACAAATATTACAAAAACTGGGGTGGCAAATAAATTTCGAAAAATCTGTTCTTTCTCCTCAAAAGAGCATAATTTATTTAGGGATACTATGGAAACCATGGGATAATCAAAAAATTCTACCAAAAGAAAAGGCTCAGGGCATTATCACAAAGATAAATCAGGCTCTCGAACAAGAGCAGTTAACTTTGAAGGAGTTGCAGAAAATAGTAGGACTTCTAAATTTTGCCAGTTTCGTTGTCCCACGGGGTCGGCTCAATCATCGACAGATGTTAATTTTCATGAATTCGCTGCCGATCTTGCCATCAAAGACCTACCTACTACCACAAGGTGTCTTAGAGGAACTAAACTGGTGGGCCCAAAATTGTCAAAAGTCAACACCTCTTCAGTACCCTCCTCCTTGACTACAGATGCATCGGATCAAGCGTGGGGGGCACAACTGAACAATTTAGCTCTGTCAGGAACTTGGTCGCAACAAGAGAAAACGCTACATTGCAATCGAAAAGAAATGCTAGCGATATTATACGCTCTTCAGAACCAAGTTCATTGGCTTCGTCAAAGTTCGCTCCTCATTCAAAGCGACAACAGAACTGCAGTCACCTACCTACGAAAGGAAGGAGGTACAAGGACATTATCCCTGTTGGAAATAACCTATCGAATTCTGAATTTGTTAGACCAACATCAGATACACTTCAGCATGCACTACATTCCGGGCAAATACAACAATCATGCGGACCACTTATCGCGCCTTCGCCAACCTCCAGAATGGCACTTACTTCCGACTTGTGTAGAAGTAGTATTTGCAAAATGGGGATCCCCTGTAATAGATCTATTTGCCTCGGCGACAGCTCACGTACTATACAATTATGTGTCTCTAGATCTAAGGGATCCTCGAGCTCTGTTCCACGATGCCTTCAGTGTCTCATGGAATTACCAGCTCGCATGGATATTTCCACCGCCATTCCTGGTTCCCAAAGTCCTATCTCACTTAAACCAGTCGACAGGAATATTCCTAATAGTAGTACCTCGATGGGAGAGAGTATTCTGGCGTGCGGATCTCAAAGCCCGAGCGCTCGCGGCTCCATTAACTCTGAGAAACCTGCAAAGATACCTAATAGACACGTCGACGGGACTCCCACCACCGAAGGTCGAGAACATTGTCCTCGAAGTTTGGAAATGTGGGGGTGGTCCGACGCAATAAAGACATGGAACGCACAACAACTATCACTGCTTAAAAATTCTTGGCGAATATCAACTCTAAAAACTTACGAGGTAGCCTGGAAGCGCTGGACGACGCGGTCTCGTAATAAAAACCTCAATTTAATGAATCCCCCTGGTTCACAATTAGCGCAGTTTTTATGTGATTTGTATTTAATTGATAAGTTGTCGTATAATTCCATACTTTTACATAAATCGGTAATATCTACATTAAGTAACGCTGAAACTTCAAGTCAGTTAAGTTCACACGTCTTAGTAAGACATGTTTTAAAATCAATTGCCCTAAAAAATCCAAAGGTTGATGAGCCTCCAGTTTGGGATGTTGATAAATTAATTTCATTTTTGACTAATTACACAATTGATTCAAATAACCTCTTTCAAACGTCACGTCATACTGCAATTTTATTGTTGCTTTGCTCTGGTAGGCGAATACACGATCTAACTCTACTTAATATTGATCATAATCATTGCATAAGATGTGATAGCAGTATAATATTTTGGCCTCGGTTTGGCTCCAAAACTGACAGCAGTAATTATAGGCAATCCGGCTGGAAATTGCTTTTAAATACCGATAGTTCTAACCTTAACCCTATAATCTGGATTGAAAGAACGATAGCATTATTAAATGACAGACGTAATGCGGCAAAATCAACTAACTTATTTATCACGGTAAGAGGTGTGGCTAAACCTGCTTCACGTACAGTCATTGCAGGGTGGATAAAGACCCTATTTGGGGAAGCTGGCATTGCAGCCACTCCGGGTAGCACCCGGTCTGCTGTAGCCTCCAAAATCTGGTTTCAAAATCATCCCCTCGACGAAATCTTGGCTCGTGGAAATTGGCGATCAGCTAATACATTCCAGCAGTTTTATAGACGAGAAATAATGAGAAGTACTGATTCACCAAACGTCACACAATTGTTCAATCCAATTGATTAGCATTGTTGAATAAATATTTTGTTTACCTAGAACGGATATTCTTAAATTGGTTGTTTATAATCAGAATTTATGATTTTCATATTTACAATAAAAAAAATAAAATAAAAATATTATGCTAAATATATTTGTAAGCTAGTGTACACTTACCTTATGTACTTTTATTGAATTGCTTTTACATTTATTTAAATAAATGCATAATTATTAATTAAACATTTGTTTAATTTCATGCTTTATTATCACATTGGCCTATAGTATAATACTACATACTTCCTAGATATACCTACATTAAAGTGGCGTCACCAGGCGATAACAAACAGATCTCATAATAAAGCTTCCAGTGACGGTCAAGTAGTTTAATAGCAGCGTTTTACCTGAAATAAAACGCATATTAAAATACTTACCTCACTGGAAGCTTTAACTTTATTTCTGCCTGGTTAAATGAGACAATGAACAAAAATGGCGTGACACTTTTTACGAAAACTAAAAACTACCCGCAACCACCAGGTGGCGCCACTGAGCCGGAAGTATAGAGGGGTTAAAAGTACGAAAACTGGTTAGAAATCGACGGGAAACGGAAATGCCATCTCATAATAAAGCTTCCAGTGAGGTAAGTATTTTAATATGCGTTTTATTTCAGGTAAAACGCTGCTATTATGGTGTAAGTCATAATTGTCCAGGATGAGGAAAAAACCTTTTGATTCCGGAAAGTTCTTAAAAAACTTGAAATTAATGTTCGAACGAAAATATTATTTAATTTGCTTTAATGTTTACCGTTTTGTTAATATAACACTTTTAAATCACTTCACGTAAATTGCAAAAAATCGACGCAATGTGACTGGCCGCTTCGCTCGTCTCCGCTTTGGTAGCAAGTAACCGAGCTTTACTTACAGTACAGCTGAAAGACAGAAACTCATAGAAGTTTCTCAAATCTCACATTTTACAAAGGAGATTGTTAGACCAGATATGCTTCAACTTAATAGAAATTGTCTGCATTACCATGAGTATGATTATGAAATTATTCCTAAGTGAACGGCGGCTTCGCTTTATTGGTATTATACTAGCTTAGGGTAGGTACTTGACAAGACACTGACTAAAGTACACAGAACTTACAGTTAATCTTCTTCTTTATCGTGTGGTTAGTGCCTAAACTGGTGTCAGAGTTGCCCATGGGCCTCTGAATTGGCTTTACATGCCGTCAAGAAATATCTCTCAGGCATGCAGGTTTCCTCACGATGTTTCCCTTCACCGAAGCAAGTGATAATTATAAAGTGCAAGTGTTAATAATATTGTGTTGTTGATTTGTTGAGAATCTGATTGCAGATTTAACAACAAACTCATCAGTAGCTGGAAATTTTTGAGTATGCCTTTTTTCTGAACGATTTAGTATTTGTGAGTGCCAGTACAAACGCTGGTCAGCTATTAAAAGAAAAATACTTAATTGACATCTGCGGGATAACCCTGCGCTGGCTGGGTCAACAGAGCGGACATTCTATCACAGAGCACGGAATCATCGCCTCGGGAGCGTCTAGGGCCAGCAGTCTCGTCTTCAAAGACGGCAGTTTCATTATAGAGATCGCAGTACAAGTAGGGGTAACACGCTTGGCATGGCAAGTGTTAACAATGTCTCCAGCAGTGTTCGCTGAATAGTCTCCATGCTCTGTGCACTCTGTTGTCACCTCAAAATCAAAGATCACCAATACCACCAACTTTAAACATGTTTAATGTAGTCACTCAATAAAGCGTACCCCAATAAAACCGGGACGCGTGACAGGGTGTGAGAGACAAATTAACATTTTAATTGTGGACGCCATGTGCGGGTACACAAGTTGTTTTCGCGACTACCCTCCGGAAAATCACTGTTAACGGCTGACATCCAATCGTGCGTGTGACGTGCACTTAATGGGTTATTATAATTTTCGTCGACCCGCTATCAGATAGGTTAAATTGGACGCACGTCAATGCTGCCGTCATCATCTAACTAAACCTAGCTAGACTGACAACCCAATTTACAGTTACATAGAATTTTAATATAGTTGCTATTACGAGTACCATGTTGTTTGCAGAATTGAAAGGGAAAAACCCCTGAGGTCTGTGGTGAGGTCTTAAGGACATGGATTCGATTCCCGGGTCAGAAAAAGTGTATTGGGTATTTCCATCAGGAATTTCTCAATGGCAGCCACGGAGTCTGGTTTTGAGCCCGGTTGATGGCAATAGGCTCACCCCTTATTATATTGGACTTAAACATAACTGGTGAAATGTGGCCGTGTACTTGTTAGGTACACCTCTGCCTAACTCTTCGGGGATTACAAGGCGTGATGTTATGAAAGGAAAAAATATTACATGTATTTCAAACTAAATTACTTAATGCAATGGGATCATTGACTACTAGCTGTTGCCCGCAGCTTCGCTCGCGTTTTGGTCGGAAATTATCCCACGGGCACGTTGTAAATATAGCCTATGGCGCTCGGGGATAATGTAGCTTCCTATCAGTGAATGAATTTTAAAAATCAGTTCAGGAGATCCAGA
Organism: Eugnorisma glareosa; assembly: GCA_947578425.1. NCBI lineage: Eukaryota > Metazoa > Arthropoda > Insecta > Lepidoptera > Noctuidae > Eugnorisma > Eugnorisma glareosa. The sequence continues at coordinate 11,727,453 of OX387959.1, forward strand.
GATTACCCCTACAACCTCACAAACACAAACTTTACGTCTTTATAATATTAGTATAGATACTATAGATAGATTCGTACTATCGGACTAGTGAATAACACATCGGCCTAACTTCTATGACAACTCTACCTATTACGATAAGAAGTCACAAATTAGCTACGACACACAAACTCTTAAAGATTGTCCTTTTCACCTTTTCGAACTCAGTAATTTCTTTCTTTCAGACTGAAATCAATCAGCATCAACATGTCTTCTAAAGCTCGAGGAAAGGCCTTCAAAGTATCATTAGACACCTCAGGCCTGTCGAAGTTCCACTATAATTATTTGCTGCTATACACCGCATTCACTCTCTTCGTGGTGCTGCTTGTGTACGTCATGACCAAAGACTGGAAGGGCTACACGAGCCCTGAAGAGGTGGACCTCGGAACTGTGCACGTGCCCACATGCCGCCGTAAACATTCGCATATGCACACACATAGTCATAGTCATTATTAACAATGCGACCAATATCCTGTAACAATCCTTATTAACAATGCAACCAGTTTCAAGTATCAATCTTAGTATAATTACAAAATAAATAATTTCACTTGCAATTTTGGTTTCGTTTACATAATTAGCTATTTTAGCATTGGATCATAGATCTGTAATGATAGTGTAGGTAAGATTGTTATAAATAAATAAATTTTCGCCGCTTAGGATCTGTAAAGTAAGGAACATTGTAGCAGCTCTTTGTCGACTACCAGGATATAAAGGATGATCATTTACGAACCAGTCCCGCTGCTTACAGGTACTTAGAATACGAGCCAGACCTTAAAACTCGTATGTCTACTTAAGAGGGCCCTTCCCGGTCCGTCTATCGTCAACGCGAGCATGGTCGAAAAGCTTGTTTTTTCATCCAGGGCCACAGCGGCGATTTTCTTTCAATTCCCCCGTCTTACCTCACCCCGACCCCGCACATCTCGTCTCCCGCGCACCTCATACCGCTTAACGCGATGACATTGAACGAATAATAGTGTTCGAAAATTTCTTAAACTCGTTCCAGGAAATACGTGTTTTTGAATAAGTCTTACAAGTGTGTGAAATAAATATTGTCATTAAGAATCTGCATTACATGTGCAAGGTTTTAATCGAGATGTTTTCTTTACTTTTACAGTTTATGAGTACATTATGAACGGCCAAAGTTCGGTTAAAATTTTTGCAAAACAGCATTTTTTGGAGGCTTATACTAGATTTGTTTCTACATTTTTTTATTTTTTGCTACCATAAAAACCTAGATATAGTGCACAACCTACATATTACTTCAAAAAAATCAAAGATAGATTTGTAACAACTGCATAATCACGTACGAGCGTTTGTATGAAAAGTATGACGGACACGATTTAAAAACATTTATAAAATACTATCTGAACAAAGAATAAATTACAGCTCTAATTTCTCTTATTTAGGTATTTATTCCGTTTATTCACACCAAAAAAACCTAAATTGTATACCATCATATGATACGTTTACCCACTAGGTCAGAAAATCAACCTAAAGTCAAGGTGAACAACGTGTATATTCCAGTTTTCTCCTAGACACTGTCGGTACACTGTGTACATTAGGCATGTGTACATGAACATTAATATACATCCGAAACGGCTGGACCGATTTTGACAGGGCCTTTACTGGCAGATAGATATGATGTTATAAGGAGTAACTTAGCCTGGGTGGAATTTTTCAACGCCACCTGGAGGGAAAGTACTCTAAATTCTAGAGATAGAAAATTTTACCCAAATGAAACAATCCTTTATTTTTTAAATAAATAAATCTGCATTCAAAGATTTTCGAAAATTCGCTAGCTACACTCGGGAATCGAACCGGCTAAATTCCAAAAAAGTAGCATCCTGTACTTTTATGGCGTGAATAGATATGGTCAATCATAGGGATCAAATATCTCTAACAAACATAATAAATTAAATGAAAGGAAAACCATGAAATCTTAACTAATAAATTCAATGGGATTAAGGTAAAACACTTTTACTAACCCCAGAATCGGCTAACAGTGTCGCTGACGTTCTTCTATAACAATGCCCCGTATACTGTTTACAGTTTAGTAAATTCAAATATTTAGAGATTTTATTTTTACCGATCACTTGTGTAGCTTTTCCCTTTTGGTAGTTAAGAAAAAAGCGATCCGTTTTTGTGTCATTAGGTCTGACTTTTTGTTTGTTTTTTACTATTTGTGTAAACTCTTTTTGTACAACAAACGTGCGGCCAATATTTGTTTTTGTTTTAGTCAATTTTACGAGTAATAACTGGCCTTGATTTTCAAAGTCGAGTTCGCTGCTTCTGCAGACGCCGCTTAGACCGAGTATCAATACCACCTGTGAAAAACATGATTTCTTCATTATAATTCTAAATCCCAATCCAAGTTTACTCGAGAAATGCACGCTCACTTACGCGATTATTCCAATACGCCGTGCGCTAGGGGCCTTATTAAATCAATTATAGACCATTCTGACACTATTGCAATAGCAGACTAAGGCCCCTGGTCAGTGTGTTTGATTGATATGATTGCCCCTTTTTATGCAAACCTATCTTTAATACATATCAGAGTAAAGTTGTTGAGATCGACGTTTATTTTTAGAGTAAAAGACCTCTCCCTACCTAGATAAACGTTAATAGCTTACCTTCACTGCCAAATATATCTCGTCAGGGGCTTCATTTAAAAATGTTTCCACTTCGTAAGAGGTGAAAACCTTAGATTTTTCGCTCTTGAACCCCTGTGGACTGTCTTTTCAGAAACGATGTTAGAGTATGGAATCTTTTCAAGTTGACATTGTGTTTTACTCTTAGTGTACTCTTCTTGAGGGTTTAGGCGCAGAAGGCCTATTTCTCAAAATGGCAACCGAGTCGCAAAAGGACTAGTTCTCAAAATGGCAAATTCTCTAAAAGCCTAATTCTCTGAATGGCCAATTCTATAAAAGACTAATTCTCTAAATGGCCGATTCTCTTAAAACCTAATTCTCTGAATGGCCAATTCTCTAAATGACTAATTATCAAAATGGCACATTTTCTACAATTGGCAGTTTCCTTTTAAATATAAGATTTCATTTTCATGCTTTGTGTTTGAGTTTGTCGGTTCCGATAAAATCCAATTTTAAGTTATACCTGTCACTTTTGTTTATTTTCAAAATAAAAGAATTTAAGACTTATCAAAACCATTTTGATAGCTTTATATTATAAGGATCGAACGAAAGCGATGAATATAAATTGAAAATATATCAACACTTACATACTATGGTGTTTCTGTTCTCCCTAGTACTACGTTCTGGCGTACCTAGTTCATACATTCACACTGTGAAAAACTCGCACTAATGTGAATTTACCCCACTTTGGATTTGCTAGTAGTATAAACCTCACGTAAATGCGCGAGTTTACGCTCGAAGATTACGTAGTAGGCAAGACAGTAAGAGATGATATAAGGATAGTAAAGTCTCACAAACAACCAGGCGGCCAGAATCATGAAGGAGGTATTGTTAATAGTAATAACCACATTAATCACAATCAAATCTCTAAACTTCCTACATTTCGATTATCATGCAGCATGCCAATGAAGATAAAATTTTTTCATGATTCTGGTCTCCTGGTAGTTTGTAAAATAAAATCCCTATAGCTAGTCTTCAGATAAAGTAATAAAAATTGTTATTAAAAGTGGTTTCTTGGAATAAGATGTCTCTGTCCGTCATTGGACAACGAGAATACTCATGTTTAAAATTGAGTCGTATCCACCAGTGTTTGTCTGTTTTATTTATTTATATAAATGCTGTATTGATTTTCTGAATTTTCAGTATTTTATTCGGTCGTTTCTTTGTCGTTTCAGGTGTTGCAAAATTTCACATTTTGAGAATGCAATTTTTTTTCCGGAGCTTTTATTACTACCCATTTTTGCGTACAGTTACTTAATTTGATGTATAGTTGCTTGGTTGACGGCTTCGTGAACGGTCCTGTTACACCTTGCATGGTCTTGGTACGTCTATGTTTGTAACAACATAAAATAATAATTAATGAGTAGGAGATAATCACTTTCAAACATTTGAACTGTTTCTTTGTGGGTGAAAGGGTAAAACGCGGAACACCCATCATAAATAAATTCCGTGAATCCCTAAGGTTTAGGGTGAGTGGGGCGTCGTCTAGTCTAAATATTCACTATCGAGCCTAGGAGTCGGATGATGCAAATACTTAGCGACAAACCCGAAACTGATATCTGGATCTAACTCCATTAACTCTTCTTTGACAATGCTCAAATCGGCAAAGCATGCGACTCTGTAACGTTGGATACTCGTGGATGCTAACCCGAACAGTTGTCCGTTCTGAATCATGAGATCACCAGCTCGTACGGGACAACGTGCCATATCCTTCACACATATCGTACTATTCGACTTCAAATGTTTATTAATACTTGTGCTTCCGTAGTCTTTGCCCGCCAATGTGACGTGCTGACGAGTTAGCGACCTTCCAGTAGCATAAGGTCGTCCAAGGATATGAACTTGTTGTTTCCAGTCCAACTTTGTTCCGAGCATTATCACTTCTGAGCATGCCTCTATACTTTCGTAACTGGATAAAAGGACTAGCCTTTTGGAAATTACTCCGTCGTGATGTATTGATTCGATGACTTCGACAGAAAACCCCTTTTTGCAGCGAGGACTGAAAAATAAATGCAAATCTATCATGATGTCAGCAACAGAAAGTAAACCGCTTTATTTATTTATGGGTAATATTTAAACGAGCGAAAATTAATTCAAATGAAAGGTTTCAAAAATACTGCAACAAATTTGAGTTACTGGTTGTTCAATACGATCAGTGTATTGATATATGAATTATCACACTGATCCTATGGAGCAATTAGTACTCAAACACAATAATTGTTACTATGATTATCTTACTTAGACGCGCTTCCCAGATACATTCGTATAGGTCCAGACTTAATGCATACACCATTTGCGAGAACTGAAGTCGGGCTCACCACTGCACCAACACACAATAGCTGCTGTGAGGTTGCAGAATGAATTCTTGCAACGAAGCGGTTATCATCCATCTTCACCCGAAAGCATGATTGTTCAATATTTTTTGCATACAACTTGACAGAGTGGAATCCTTTATAATGCATGATAAAACTGTTCAAGACTAGGGCTATCGTTGCAACAAAAATTGAAATCAATAGAAGTACGATTCCAACTTTGCTTTTGGTCGATCGATCGTCCCATGGTGTATTAATGAAATTGAAACGAAACTCTAAATTCTCTTGTTCATTATTGTTTTCAATAATTTTGTTGTTATCAGCAAATTCTGCCATTATAATTATGTAGATTATTCAGTTTCAGGATCCTTCATATGAAAATCTAGGTGTTTTTTTTTTAATCTAGGTGGTCTTGTGTTTATGTATTTGGAAGTTTAAGTTCTAAAAATCACGGCGTAAGAATCTATCAAAAAACTCCGTATTGTATGACAAAATCTATCTGCAACTATCTTCATAGACACGAAGATCCATGGTATGGCACGCACAGGTAGCAAACTTTGCATAGATTGAAAGATTCATCTCGGTTATTACCACTTTTAAAGTGACAACGAACTACCCGAGTGCAATTATACACAAAATACTCACGCCTGTAACATGTATGTAGTTTTAGAATTTTAATCATTAAAACCATCAATATAACCCTCTAAGTTCATTTAACCCCAATGAATGACTTTTTCATGAAATAGTTACAGAATAGGGTTAAAAGAACTTGAAGAAAAAATTATGAACTTACGTTTTTTGCAATTAGCAGGTCAGTGGCAGAATACGTATGAAGTTACAGAATTATAATCATTAAAATCATTAATACAACCCTCTAAATTCATTTAACCCCATTCAATTACTATTTCATGAAAAAGTCACTTGTTCTCCCCGTCACGTCATTGCGATCATTTTTTTTCTTTTAGACCATACCTGGGAACCTTCTAGTTACGGAGATATTGGGGGTCAAAGTTCCAACTTTTTCACAAGTTTTTTTTAAATACAAGTTTTTAATGTAAGATTTTTACTTAAAACACCTCCGCGACCCCCGTACTATTCAATGTACCCATCAGCACAGAGATTTACGGAAAAAAGTGATATTTGACCCCAACAAAAAAAGTCGTTTCCCAGCAATAATTTTTGCATAAAGTTACTTAGTTTGATGTACATAATGCTTGGTTGACGGCTTCGTGAAGGGTCCTGTTACATCCTGTATAGTACTTTTATCATCAATAAATTCAATGGGTTTAAAAGTAAGTATGGGTGTACCACAAGGTTCGATATTGGGTCCTTTCCTCTTTTTGGTATATATTAATGATCTACCCCATTTATTTAAAAACCAACCACAAATGGTGTTATTCGCTGACGATACTTCCTTAATATTTAAGATAAACAGACGTGCCACAAATCTCGACGACGTAAATAACGCCTTAATGCAGGTCCATAATTGGTTCACCGCAAATAATTTAGTATTAAATGGGAAAAAAACGAAGTGCATAAGATTTGCTCTACCGAATGTTAAAAGTAGTGATAGTGACATAGTATTGAATCAAGAGAAACTGCAATTCGTCGAAAATACTGTTTTCCTGGGGATCACGCTCGACTCAAGGCTACAATGGGGTCCGCATATAACATCTCTTGCAGGACGGCTGAGTTCAGCAGCATATGCTGTTAGAAAAATCCGCCAATTTACTGATGCAGATACCGCGAGGCTAGTCTATTTTAGTTATTTTCATAGTATTATGTCATACGGTATTTTACTATGGGGACGGGCTGCAGACATTGAGTCTATATTTATTCTGCAGAAAAGAGCCATCAGAGCCATATATGATCTACGTAGGCGCGATTCTCTAAGGGAACTGTTTAAAGAAATTAACATCATGACAGTACCTTGTCAATACATCTATGAAAACATCATGTACGTTAGGAAAAATCTGCATTTGTTTAGTAAAAGAGGTGACAGACACCACTATAATACTAGAAACAGGGACCAACTAGTACAGCCAGGTTTCAGGCTAGCTAAGGTAGACTCAACTTTCATGGGGTACTGTTTAAAATGTTATAATAAAATACCTCCCCACATTCAACAACTGAATGAGACAAAATTTAAATCTTGTATAAAACGCACACTATGTAGGCAAGCATATTATAAGTTAGGGGATTACATCGATGATAAAAATGCTTGGCTCAATGCTGGTCCTGCTCCACAACCATAGGGGCAAACTAATCAGAAGCTCATGTGACATTATTGTGGAAGCTGCAGAAGATTGTAAAAATATCTTTGCATTGTATAGATTCAATCTCTTAGTATTATATAACTGCATAGCACATGTGTGAGTACTATGTACTGTAAAGCTACCATTTACATTTAGTTATCCTTCATTGACTCGAATGTGCCCTGGTGGCTGAGAGAATGTCAGGCTCACTCAAATGTCTCGCTGATAGTGGCGGGGGTGTTGGGTCGTTTAGTTCCCTTCAATATAGTTGAGCTGAATGGAGCTGATGCAATGCGTCATGTTCGTGAACGGGCGCTGTCAGTTGGGACTGGTCATCTCTTAGCTGCCACGGTTTATTTTAATTACTTTGTTTTTAAATTGTGATAGTTATAATCTTTTACTCTGGACGCTCTTAATGTGCACGTCTTTCTACATCGTTCTCACATATATGTATAATCTCAACATGAATGATGTAACCAAGATCTTGTAACAATATTTTGATTGAAAAGAGTGTCCATGGAGTTTCTTGCCCATTCTTCTCCATAGAGATCTACGCTTTGGAATGGGCAACTACAGTACTTTCACAAGTTATTATGCCTTGTGTCTGTGACTGTAGCTTCGCCTTTGTTTTTCTGACTTTCAAAAGTGCCTGCGAAGGTCTAATTGAAATAAACGCTTTGAGTTTGAAATAATGGAACGCAATAAAATAACTATATACGATTTAGAATCATCATCAGCTGTTGCCCGCGACTTCGTTCGAGTGGAAAGGAGATCACCCAGCCTCCATACATTTTTGGTCTATTTTCAAAAGACAACAAAACAAAAAACTTATTATTTAGGTAGAACATAACCTAATATACATTTTTTATTATAACACCGAAGTCGTATCTGAATTCACCTAGAAGTTATTCAACCACAAAATATCTGAGATCACCTAGATTACGGTTTTTTTTTTTTTTGCCGGATCACTAAAATAAATGTAATAATTAAATAGAGCTTATCGATATAAACATTTTTATTATGCCACCCAAGTTCTAAACCCAAGTTTTCAAAAATAACAATGATTACAATAGTATAAAACCTACATTTATAATATGAAGAGAAATAGTATAATAGCTACTGGTCCATGCAAACGCTAATGAAGGGAGATGCTGCCAGGGTTGCGGGACTGTTCGAAAGAGATACCGCGGCCCTGGAACACAAAGGGCAAAGGAAGGAACATGGATGGGTTTTAGTCAGTACAAGTCTGACACTCCCTCCTGCTCAGCCCAGAGCGGGAGGGGTCATTTGATGATTTCCCATCGATAAAAAAAAAAAAAAAAAAAAAAAAAAAAAAAAGGGAGATCTGCCGATCTCCTTGAAGCCCAAACTCATCGATGTGTATCCTGCCCATCTTAACCTACGGTACACCGAATCGCAAAAGTTCCGCCTTGGGGTCTGCCAAAGACGATGGAGCGCAGCATTCTGGGTGTAAAGAGAACAGTCAAAATACGGAACACTACGGTGCGCTCAAAAACAAGAATATCAGACGTAAGCAAAACACCGAATCGCAAAAGTTCCGCCTTGGGGTCTGCCAAAGAGCGATGGAGCGCAGCTTTCTGGGTGTAAAGAGACCAGTCAAAATACGGAACACTACGGTGCGCTCAAGAACAGGAATATCAGACGTAGGCAAAAAGGCTGCCAGGCTAAAATGGGATTAGGCAGGTCACGGATGACGCATGCATAGAATGCTGCATTCCTTGCTCTTTGGCAGACCTCAAGGCGGAACTTTTGCGATTCGGTGAGTGACCAGGTCTGAGCACCGTAGGTTAGGACGGGCAGGATACACGTATCGAGGAGTTTGGGCTTCAAGGAGACCCTCCCCACCCATTTTTTTTTTTCGTATTTATACCCTCATGATTTTATCCCTCCTGCGGAGCAGGAGGGATTCGAGTGTCAGACTTTTACTGACTAAAACACATCCGTGTTCCTTCATCGCCCTTCGTGTTCCGGGGCCACGGTATCTCTTTCACACAGTCCCGCAGTCCCGGCAGGCAAAGGGATCGGCCCTAGCGTACCCCTTCCTTTTGCTGAAATCTCTTTGAGACGCGCGTGGAACACGAACGCGCCGTGGACGCGGCCTGTCGTCATAAGACGTACGGACGACGAGCTAGCCCATAGCTCACCGTCCACAGGCCCGCGCCTATGGTGGCCGGGAGCCACCACGTGGCCCCCGACGCCCGGTGCGTCTCTCGCGGCGGCTGGGGCGTGAGGTTCTCTCCCTCTCACGTTCCGCCACCTCCTTCGCTAGCATGACTGCTTCGCAGAAGGCGGTGACGGCGTCCCATTCCGCCTCCATGTCTCCATTCCGGACCATGTATTGAACCAAAGCCGAATGCGAGAGGTCGCCGCCTCCGATCGCCGCTACGAGGACACAGCGGTGCTCCGCCCACGCGGGGTAGACCTCCACCATGTGCTCCACCGTGTCCTCCGGTCGATCCTCACAACGGTACACCCGGGCGTTTCCTCCCGCCCGATTCGGTGCAGGGAACCTCCCGAAACAACCGTGTCCGGTAATGAGGGGACTTATCGCCACTATTGTGGCGTGCCTTGCACGGGGTTGCGATAGTCACTCTCTCCATGTCGCCATGAGATCGCGCCGGAGGTCTGTCCGCTGAGCGACGATTTGCCGCGGCAGCGGAGTTAACCCCCGGTGTATTGCCTCCACGCGCCATTCATGCAGGCGAGCGAGGACTATTGCCTCCAGATCCCATGGCGGAAATCCAGCAAGGAGGCTCGCGCCTCGCCGGAGATCGTGCGGTACCCCCAGATCAGCCATACGGCTACCACCCTTTGGGGCGCATTCAGGTAGTGGGCGGCTCGCCGCCGCCTCAAGGAACGCGCCCGCACCGGGGCCCCGTAAAGGGCTATGGACCGCACGACCCCCCAGGTTGGGCAAGAGCCGCTTGAAGGCAGCCCCGGCCCGTTCCAGTTTGGGAGCCAAACGTCGGAAATGCTCCACGAAATTCCACCGGCTGTCGAGGACGAGTTCTAGATACTTCAACGTCAGCTCGACGCCGATGGGAACCCCTCCTACCGTCAGTATGGATCCTGATGGTGGCGCATTCCGAGGTCCATGAAAGCACATGGGCTCTGACTTGACCCAATTGCCGGATCCTCTTCACGAATATCGTAACCCCGCGTGTCAGGGTTTCGGTCGCCGCCTCGTGCGACGTCCCCTGTGCCAGCACCAGCGTGTCGTTCGCCCGGCGCGCCGAGCAGAGGTTAATTTATAATAATATATATTGATAATGAAGAATAATTTCTGTCTACCCCCATGCGAAAAAAGCGTGAGTTTATGAATGTGGTTGCACTTGTCTATGGTATTCATGACAGATGACAACTCGGACGTCAACGTCGCAAGGATGGCATTTCAGTCATTTGCGTTCCAGTGAAACGGATTCTCTAGCATTAATATTTTCGCTATTCTTATCACACAAACTAATTTGTAATTAAGCTTGAGAACTGTTTAAAATCTTTATGTGATAAATATAAACATTGTAGATAAAACACATAAATCACTATTATCACTACCTCAGTCAGTAAACGCTAGTGTTTCTTTCAAAATAAATAATGTAAGATTTCTTGATTTAACTAAGTTAAATAAAAACATTAATTGATTTAACTAAATTAAGTAAATATTAAAAGTTTAACATTACAAAATGCCTACGGTAATATTGATGGATGTTTCGCTATCAATGTCGCGTCCTGTGCCGACCCCCGATACAACAGAGACACATACTCGGCACACTATAGCTACTGTAGCTGTAAACACGTTTTTAGACTATCTAAGCGTTCATGCTAAACTGGAATACGTCGCGTTGGTCTCATTTTCATCCGTGTATGAAGGTAAGGTTTCAATAAACTTCAAATTAACCCTATGATAGCTTAATTCCATACCCCAACTTAATAATAACATTGCCACTCTTTTTAGTTTCCGTTCCATTTACCCGGGATTTTGATAGTATACGCAACAAGTTGTTGGTGTTAGAAGAAGGGGACAAAACCTGCATAGATACAGCTCTCCTTGGTGTGAATCAGCTGGTGCTCAATGAGTGGGGAGGATGCCAAACACCAGTGCAGATTATTTTGGTAAAGTTTAAAATTCAATATTTATGAGGCAAATCAGTCACCAAGAACATGCTCCTGACTGGAGGCTACACTGAAGGCACCCACAGGATAGTCCGCTTATGTAGAAGCCAGCCTCATAGGTTGACCTGCGAGAGGCCATAAAAAAAAAAGTAAACACCAAGAACAGCATCCATTTTAAAATCGTTTTAGAATGGCCTAGTGCTTTCCACTGCTTCTGCTTTCCTTTAATATTTATAAAATTACATTAAAAGTAATAAACTTAAACAAAAAACCCAGAAGTGAAAATTTCTTTCCACCATTGTAACAAAATTTAATGTTATTACAGATCACTGATGGCAGCAGTGGTGTTGGTACTATAGGTAGAAACCGGATAGTGCAAGCTCTGCCATTGCCTCCGTCTTATCCAGCAAAAATACACGTCTTACCTATAGTCTCCCCTCACGAATCCTGTTTACAGCAGGGTAAGTACATGCAGGGGTCTCTTTGACAGTTAATTACTTTTTCCACTCTTTACATTCAAGATAACTTGCACAACGAATGTTCAATGAATTACAGTAAAAGGCTGGTATACAAGGTGGAAGGGTCACCAACGTGAAAATGGTTACCATGTAGCTTTTTTTTTAACAACTGGTGAAAAATTCTTATGTGGGTTCTCAACAAAATTTCTCAGAATGTTGTACTGATTATGTGGGAACCACTGGTATACATCCAATATTAATTTGATTAATCTGCAGAATTACATTGCATTCAAAATAGATTCGTTTTTTGTCATGAAAGAGTGTGATAACAGATTTTTCACCATGAGTTTGTTTCAGCAATGCCCCTCTACCAGAAAATAGTAGATCTGGCCAACAACACGACTAGCAACTCTAACGGCAATATGTCGCGAGGGTCTATCTACTGCCCTGATCAGCTAACTGTGCCTGGTGTAAGTATAGATTGTAAATACCCCTATAACTTGTCATGGGTATCATAATTGCCTGGCAAGTATGTATTTTTTCGGTGACGTTACTGATTACTAACAGCCTACATCATCCTTTTGCTGGGCAAAGGACTGTTATGGTAAACATACTATTCTTCTTATTCTTGTTCTTTCATGTTGGCACAAATCAAGACACAGTTTTGCCATTACACACTCGGTTATCAATTTACTACATTTATTTATTTCAGGGAAATTATTGTAAACAACTTGACTACCAACTTAGCTAACCAAATGGTCCATAGTAAACAAACCACAACTGACATTTAAATGTGCATGACAAATAGTTGAAGAATGACAATATTTGCTTAACAATGAATATCCCTGATGGTACCATCATAAATGCGGTACTAAAACCTATTATTCATTTGCAGGTAATAACAGCAATAACGCGTCTATGCGAACAGCACTACCAAGAGTTTTGGTGCACTCTGAAGTGTGGTCAGCTAGAAGCCCGCGTGCAGTTGTATCCGCCGCCACAAACCATCACCCTTGAAGAATTAGCGGCTACCTACACACTGTCCAATCAGATACATGTGATTGGGTTCCTACAGCAGCAGGAACTTAGTAAGTAGATAACTTAGGGTAAATATTCATGAACAGAAGTCTAATACATTTTAAAGAATAGTTCGTCTCTGGCAAGATTCGGTCACAGCGGTACGGCTTGATTGCAGACCATTTGTGGACACTGGATACTTCAGTACAATATTGATATGAAACATCAATGTCACGCCTAGACAGTAAAACCCTACTCGTATGCCGCGTCGGAAAATGGCATGACGCTGTCTTGGCGTGATGCCTCCTCTATGCCACGTAAAATCAACCTTTTCCCATTACAATAAAGTTTGTTTTGGAATGATTGTTGTGAGTAAATAGAAGTCAAATTACGTCTCTTTTATTATAATAATTTATATTTTTTAATTGATATTTAAAAATGTAATTGGTTTAAAAGATAAAAATAAAGCAAATAATAAATTGATTTTACTAACTCCACGATAGGTTTTAGGTTTTTTTTTAAACTAAGTATGATTTGTATTAATAACATACTTAGATGTTTCACATCTGCCGGGCGTCTCTTTACGGCCATTTTTTTTTTCACACATTTTGAACACAACATTCTGTTGCTATTAGACAAACTCTTTCTAAAGAACAATTTCGCCATCAATATCCGGTTATTCTAAGAATTGTTCTTTCTATCTAAAGGGTGTAACAAGACCCTTAACGAAGCCGAAAGGTACTTGTTCTCCCCATCATTGCGATATTTTTTTTCTTTTAGATCATTTCTGAACCTTCTAGTTACGGAGATATTGGGGGTCAAAGTTCCAACTTTTTCACAAGTTTTTTTTTAAATACGTGTTTTTAATGTAAGATTTTTACTTCAAACACCTCCACGACCCCCGTACTATTCAATGTATCCATCAGCACAGTGATTTAAGTGTGTTACATAGAGATTTACGGGAATACGTGATTTTTGACCCCAAAATAAAAAGTCGTTTTAAGTTACTTAGTTTGATGTACATAATACTTGGTTGACGGCTTCGTGAAGGGTCCTGTTACACCCTGTATAGCTAATCAGCTATATTTTAAATCTTCTACTTTTTAACAGGTACTCCTATAGCCATAAGTAAACACTTGGTGATACCGCAGGCGCAAGCAGGGGCCAATACGGGGCCGAGAGAAAATTATGGCTCCAAAACACCTACCAAGGTAACTACGGCTAACTGCATGTGACGAAAATTGTGTTGCTGCATTATCTCGCGCAAATCAATACGCCAGATAATTCGTAAATGGAGTTTTGTCTGCCTGCAATATTAATTTTATAAAAAATAAAAAGTGAATATAAAACAACGTGATCATTTTGCAGGAAGGTTCAAGCACAGATAGTTCTGCCACAGAAGAGGATATGTCGGACCCAAGCAAAGTTGCTAATTTCTGTGTCCTTCTCCATGGTGCACTCAAGGTAAGAGATTGCCTACATCATAGTGTTATTGTCCTATGAGAAAAGTTGCTTCGAACCATTACAAATAATGGGGCAAGGAGACAATCGAAAATGATCTGAAGATTTAAATTACTCACTAAGAAAACAAAACTTTATCTCAATTGTACAAGGTCATTTTCTAAATCCCAACTAAAACTACTAACACTAAGAAGTGGCATTTTGGGGGAATTTCTCATGTAATTTATGACTATTTCTTTCATATCGATTTGATTAAATGACATTTGATTTTTTCCAGTATTTTATGTATACAATTGAAATAAAGTTTTAATTTCTGAAGATTTTTCTATAATTATAGGTATGCAATCTCGTAGTACCGATATTTTTTAGCACTAACTGTCCATCCATCACACTTCCAGGTGGAAGCAATGGCGGCCGTGGTGCTCCTGGGCGCGGACTGGTGGGGCACGCTGACGGCGTCGTGCGAGGCGGCGCGCGGTCGCCGCTCGTGCCTGCTGCTCAGCGTCATGCGGCCCGGCGCCACCGCCGCGCCCTGGCTGGGCGCGCTTGACCAGCTGGGGCCGGCTGAAGAGGGAACTACTCCTGGTAACGTAGTATTAAGGAATAATAACTGTACTTATAGTCTCCTGTGAGACTTGAGTTTCGCTAACTATTTACATTTTCCCTGTATAGCCCTATGGCGATACGAAAATATCGTATTGAAAAGTTGCCCCGAAATACCGGACGCAGTCTTATCAAATACTAGCTGATGCCCGCGGTATGGCTCGCGTTTTGATCGGAAATTATCCCACTGGCACTTTATAAATATAACCTATGACACTCGGGGATAATGTATTAGTGAATGAATAGTAATATCTCTTAAATAGTGGTTTAGTTCTTAGTGACCTCAGAATTTTGAAATATTTATGGATAATCTATTTAAAAAATCCCGTTTAAAACCATAAAACTAAACACGCACAGAATGAACTGCAAATTTCTCCTTAGTACACTAATATTATTACGTAAAATTTATACCAGAATAACCGGTAGTTCATAAAAAAATATAAAATAACAAAAATAAAATGTATAAAACTTTTATTTTAAATTACGTTAACGTTAAATTACAACGGGCAAATTGCTACATAATCCGATGCGTCGGCTTCTTGAACTCAGTACCGCAGTACAACTCGAGAAATTTAGACAAAGGCCTCTTCAATATTAAATACCCCTACTACTTACACATTTTTCTTTCTCCAAATCGTTCATATAGTTCGTTTAATTAATTTCCATTATGCTAACATTCATGATCATCAACAGCGGAAACGTTCCCGATCCGTTCGTGGCGGTCGTACAGCAGCGGCGGGTCCGCGTGCGCGTGGGCGCGCCCTCATGCGCTGCTCGCTGACGTGCAGAAAGTGCTGCGACACGCCAGGAAACTGCCCGACAAGACACAACATCTTTTTAAGGTAGGTCAAGCTGTAACATAACTGTGATGTTGAATCACGGACGATTTTCTAACTCACGGTATTTTCAACGAATTGCTTAGAACCAAGAGTTGAAAATCCGACAGTGCAGATTCATACTCGGCTCAATAACGAGAGTTGGATATGCAGTGTGATAAAAAATCACCCGTGAGCTTGAGGATATTTCGACTGCCAATGAACGGTGCGTAGGAAAGTGGTAATGGTAGAGTTCGACCGTGAAAGTACCGACGCCATCATCAAACTACCCGAATGTGTCAAATTTTCCCAATCAACCTTTAACATAATTCTTTAGCGATAAAGTTGAACATCTATTAAAGAAATTTGACAATTTGTAGGAGCTTGATGTGCTGGCGTACATACAGCATAGGAGGCACACAATTTTATAATATTCATCATACAGCATAATAGGTTTTCATCATAATTAACTGACATTTCTTACATCTTCTCAGGAACTGAACAGACTCCGGCGAGCAGCCATATCCCTCGGCTTTTCAGAACTGCTGACAGCGATCGGAAACGCATTGGAACGCGAATGCACCGCGTTGCCGCCGAATGCGCCCTCTGAGTGTGCGCTGCAACTCGCGCACGCCGCGAATGCCCTACGAGACCAGAGAACGGCCTTGGATATCAAACACACACTCACACCACTGGGCCCTAGTTATAATACTCCGATGACTCACTAACCCCTGATGTCTGGGGGTCTTCTACTCTTTAATCCCGTAAACGAAGATACGGGCCCGTCCGAAAGTAGTTTGTAACTTCGAAATGAACCCTACTGCCAATTATTGTCACATTCATGAATTTTGAAAACACATCGATCGAGAGACAACTGTCAATCGTGTTGTCATTCATTTTTAGTTCAGGCTTATGTTCGTAAGTGATACGGAGTAGGAAACGCGCCTAACTTGGGCCGGGTTTCGTGCTTAGAGAGTAGGCCTCCAGGATGTGACGTTCTCTACTACAGTGCTGCATGGTTATTTTGGCGCATGGATGACGTTAGCAGAGGGCACTGTTGATAAACGTTTGTGAAATTTTCATGATAAATAATTATGCTTTAAACTGTAGGCAATAAGATTCTTAATCGATAGGAATACAATTAAAATTATTTAAGTGTTAGAACTTATTATTTTACAAATTATCCTTCTACCGGGTTCTCTACGTACTTGCAGACGGCTACTGTTGGCAGGGACGACGATAAGGCCGCATTCCGAATTACGCTGTAATCGCTTTGAGTGTCCATAAACCCGTTCCGTATTACCGTGAGCGCGATATTGACGTCCCTTGAATCGTCATAGATGACGTCATGACATGCGCCATCTTGCGATTACACCGATCATGCCCCAAATAAATATCACCGTGAGCGCTGTCAAAAATGACAGTTCTGTTCACAGGTTGTGTTGTTTTGCTAAGGTGGAAACGCAAGAGTTGCCCGCGAAATTTAAATTTTCTTACGATTTGCAGATCAGAGTAAAGTTGTATGTTGCTGAAAATAACAATAGCACCAGTAACACGTATGAAGTTACAGAATTATAATCATTCAAATCATCAACACAACCCTCCAAGTTCATTTAACCCCATTGAGTGACTTTTTCATGAAATAGTTATTGTATGGGGTTAATTGAACTTGGAGGGTTGTATGTGCAGCAGAGTCAACCAACATATCGTCCATTTTCAAAAATAGGTCTTGTCAAAAGTTTTGGTTTGGGGTTATGTTCACTGTGAACGCGTTCACGAGCGTTCCAAATTGATGACAGCTCTCAGCTGTCATAATCGTGATATCTAAAACGGAACGCAAAATATAGATGTGAGCGCTGTGAGTGATTATTTTGTAATTCGGAATGCAGCCTAAATGAAGGTTTTACTAGGCCAGCTAAAAAGCGATAGATGGCGCTGTACATGACAGTATAAAATCTTTGTTTGGCTATATGGAGCTGGTGTTCATTGCCTTTCAAGTGTTCCTTCCTAGTTTGTGGGACGAACGGGAATACACCTGTGTGCGTCGTCTTTATTCGTTCGATTTGCGTTTTTGTTGCATTGCAAATAACTTTTTCCATTCTGCATACTAACCACCATTTTATTTTTAAAAGGCAATGAACGCCAACTCCATACAGCCAAACATTTTTTTACACTGTGTCATCTACAGCGCCATCTATCATTTTTAGTGGAAGCTGGCCTTGAAAAAACCTCATTGAATCAAGCTATACCACAGTATAGTGAGATATACAAATCTAGTTTATGCGGATCTCTCATTGGACGGGGAACCTTTACAAAGCAAAGCCATGTTATACTGGTAATTTATAACTTGTTAAGTCGCCATGCACGCACGTGTCAAGAACAGTGCGTACAAACACACTGCCGCTGCGTGCGGCGGCGCCCCGTAACATCAGAGCTCGGTAATATTTGGTAACCAGAACATACCGGTAGCACATGAGCGCGGTATCTTTTCACAAAGCGGACCATGAACCTTGTTCTAAACATGCAAATATCTCACATAGTAAACACATGCAAAGCTAATCTATTGATTAAATAATTGCATAAATACTCTTTGCTTTTCCGAAATACTATTTGTGGTCATGCTTGTTTCGATTTGTTTATAAACTCGTTTGTAACTGTTTGTGATTCCAACAAAATGAAGCGATTTGTTGTTTTATTTTGTTATAACCACAAACAAAATTCTTCAACTATTTCATGAAAAAGTCATTCAATGGGGTTGAACTTAAAGGTTTTAATAATTATAATTCTGTAACTACATACGTGTTACTGGCGCGACTCATTTTTCATCAACATACAACCTGACACTGACCTGAGTGCAAATTGCAAAAAACGTAAGAAAATTTGAATTTCGCGGGCTACCCTGACGCTATATTTTGCTTTTTTCTTCAAAACCTCAATTTCGGGGGATTTACAAGTGATGCTCTGTGGGGGGATTTCGGGGAAAGTTTTGGGAGAACGCGAGACGGTCATCTGGCAGCACTGTTGCGAAACGTCAACAAAAACGTCAAAATCTAATCTATAGTCATAATAAATAAATTAACTTCCACTACAAAATATACATAATAAAGCGTTTATTGTAAGAAACATGGAATATTGTGAATTAAATCAATCGGAATATTCTTGAATCGTTAAGTAAAAAGTGGCAGAAATTACATTCACGAATTATGAAGAAATTGTCGTATAAAAAATTGGCACTCATCTGTTTATCGTGTTTACCGTTTCTATTCACTCTAAACGGTGATTTTGTGTTCGACGACTCTGAAGCAGTAGTGAAGAACAAGGATGTCACCTCGGATTCTTGGACGGACCCATTTTACCATGACTTTTGGGGTGCTGATATTACATCGGATTTAAGTCATAAATCATATCGACCCCTTACGATTTTATCTTACAGGTAGGTACTTGTTGTCAATAAGTATTCTTTTACAGCATGTAAACTTAATTAAAATAACCCTTGCTTTAATTTAAATTTCACTTTTCAGGCTAGATTATTTACTGGCTAAAAGACTTTCTGCATTTGATTTCAAAACAACAAACTTATTATTATGCCATATGTTGTGCTGTTTATTGGTGTGGCTCGTCTTTGACACTATTTTATATGGCGAGAACAGTACTTTGACAAGTCAAGATGAAGGAACTAACAAGAAATTAAATTACCAGGATGACAGAATTAAGAAGTGGTGGAAGGACACAGCATTTTTATCTACAATATTATTTGCAGTGCACCCAGTTCATGTGGAGGCAGTCTCTGGTGTAGTAGGCAGGGCTGATCTCTTAGCTGCTATAACATTTTTTCTAGCATTCCTTAGCTATACCAAGTCACTGACTAGTCAAAGATGTAGTCTTATCTTTTTACTTACAACTACAATTTTAGCTGGAATCTCTATGTTGTGTAAAGAAAATGGTGTTACAGTTTTGGTAAGTTAAATGGAATCTTTAAAGAAATGTTTCTTGTTACTATTGCTTATATAAACTGAAAATTTTAGTATTTATTATTAATTTCAGGGCTTCTGTTTAGTTTATGAAGTAACAACTACATTAAAAATTAAGAAAACACAAAACAGGCATGCAAAAATCTTAAGCATAGATAATATCACTATAAGTGCCATATTTAGAATCATCTTCATCATGTTTAGTATAGCTGCCCTGTTATATGGAAGGTGGCTTGTGATGGGTGGAACCAAACCAGAGTTCAAGCCAACTGATAATCCAGCTGCTTTTGCCCGTTCTCCTTTTGCAAAGGTATGTCTCATTAGTGATTATTAGAAAAAATATATATTTAAAGTCAGGTCCACTGCACCATGTTAACGTGTTATAATAACACAAAACATGGTTTGCCAACATAGACAGGGTGTGGCCAACGACCCCGGACGATGCCCCGAATGGCACAGCGGTAGTGATGTTGCCTTATGTTCTTAGGGTCCCGGGTTCGAAACCCGGTAGGAGCAATTGTTTGTGTGATGAGCATGGACATTTGTTTCTGAGTCATGGATGTTTATATGTATAATAAGTATGTATTTACAAACAAAGAGTATAAATGTAGTATTATCAACTATCTGGTGTCCACGACACAAGCCTCGTTGCTTAGTGTGGCACCTAGATGGTGCTGTGTGTAATGTCCAGCGATTTTTATTTATTTTATTTATAAATTGTTTGCATCAAATGTATAGCATGCTATGATAACATGTTTTGTAAAATGGGCACTGGAGATCCAGTTTAAGAAAACCATGTGTTTACCAGGCCAGGCCCAGACAGTTATAAATACTTTATAACGTAGCCTTCATTGCAAGACCGATTAGTATAATCTTGCAATTTAGGCACCCACGTTTTTACCTGAATATCCCAGAAAGAGCAAACTGTTTTTTCTGTTCTAAAGTATACAGTCCTATAACAAACTTTTTAATTTTCCAGCCTTCATAAACTTTCCCTAATGAGGTTTCTAATATTTTTACAGGTAGCAACATACAACTATATTTATTCCTTAAATCTTCTGTTATTTATTTGGCCCCAATGGCTATGCTATGATTGGTCAATGGGATGTGTACAGCTAATAGAGAGTATACTTGAAAAAAGAATGATTTTAATATACATGATGTATTTGTATGGACTGTATCTGTTAGAGGCAATTTTTCGTACTGATAAAAACCACATTTCCACTAACAGGTAACTAATTTAACATACCATGCTAATTATGAAAGTTTGATTTTCTTGTATACTACCTAGTTTATTAATAACTTTGTTTTACTGATGCTTGGTGTCTGATGACTACAGTTTAACAAAGTTTCCACATATGTAAATTGCAGTCTCGACTTTGACTGAGTGTAAAAGTAATATTCTATAAATTATATTGTTTTTCAGTTAGTTCGTTCAGAATACCTCGGAAACCAGGCTTTTTTATGTACAGTCAACCACTGTAATAAGTAATTAAGTATCAGTTTCAATAACGAATGCTATCAAAATGAATCTCAGTAATTCAAAACACCCGTTTTTGTATGTCTTACTGATGTGGTTCCAAATCAAACCCATTCTGTTGCCTCATGTTAACTTTATTTTTTGCCAATTAATAGCTTACATATTTTAGACTTGTAATGTTTCTTAATACTCAGTACAAACGACATTGCAGGGCGATGTTTCTAGCAGCAACATTGATAGTCATACCATTTCTGCCAGCCAGTAATGTATTCTACCCAGTAGGCTTTGTGATTGCCGAGAGAATTCTATACATACCGTCAGCTGGCTACTGTCTTTTGATAGGGATTGGGTTGAAAAAAATGCTGCATAGAAGATCTGTGGTGGTCTGTAAGGTAAGGTCTTCAAATATTTGTTATTTTTATTTATCTTAATAATTTGACTACTACCTATTTTAAATGATATAGGCTGTTTGTTACTCTTTCTAACAAAAACTACTGAACGGATTTGAAAGAAATTTAGCACACAGATAGTTTATAAACTGGATTAACACATAGGATACTTTTTATACCGGTAGCTGAAAGCTGAGAAGGAGAAACAAATAATATATCTCGACTTGGCACACGAGGTTGTTGACATGTGGAATGTGAACTCGGCTATCATTGTGCCGATTGTCGTGACGGCCAATGCCCTTATGGCCAAGAGCCTCGACGACCATCTTTCGAGGCTCTCCTTAGGCGGTTGGATGAAAGGTTGATTCAGAAGGCAGTACTCCTCGATACGGCTCGCATTGTGAGGAGGTTCCTGTCTCTGGAGCCCTAGCCACCGGTAGCTTGGACCCTGCTCCCGACAGCGGCGGAAAACTATTTTTTATGTATTTAAATGATTTTTTTTGTATTAATTTCAAAAATGTAAATCATGTGTTTATAGATGAACTAGCTGACCCGCGCAACTTCGTCTGCGTGCGTGCGTACATAAAAGAAAGAGAGGTTAGAGAGAGTGTGCGTCAACCTTAAAAGTTAGACATATGGCCATTGTGGATATTTTTTTAGAGCTTTTTAAGAGGGACAATTCCGACATACATGATAATTGCGTAACTTTAACCGTTCACGCACAACGGAAGCTCTCAAAAAGAGTAAATCCCTATTATATACTATTACCGATGGATAATCATCAAATGACCCCTCCCACTCTGGACGGAGCGGAAGGGATTGTCAGACTTGTACTGACTAAAATCCACCCACGCTCCTTCTGTTGCCCTTTGCGTTCCAGGGCCGCGGTATCTCTTTCGAACAGTCCCGCAACCCTAGCAGGCCTCGCTCCTCTCGGATCCCTTCCCGTTTGCTGACATCTCTTTGAGGCGCGTGTGGAACACGAACACGCCGTCACCACGGCCTGTCGTCATAAGACGGACGGATGGCGAGCTAGCCCATTACTCACTGTCCACAGGCCCGCGACCCTCGACAGCCTTACGTCTTCATCTTTAGACACTCGATGACAATCATACACCAGCTAGAACGAAAGTTCTCATCAAAGTTCTTGAAATGGGCCGAGACACGATAAAACTGCTGTAAACTGTTGCGGACCTCTTGCAACTGCCTTCCGTCTCCATCGTCAGACCTTTGATGATAGACATACTCCAGGCAGGTCTAAAGTTCTCATCAAGGTGCATGAAATCAGCCGAAACACGATATAGATGCTGTAAACTCTTGAGGACCTCTTGCAACTATCTTCCGTCTCCATCGTCAGACCTTCGATGACAGTCATACTCCAGCTAGGTCTAAAGTTCTCATCAAGGTGCATGAAATGAGCCCAGACACGATATAGATGCTGTAAACTCTTGAGGACCACTTGCAACTGCTTTCCTTCTCCATCGTCAGACATTCGATGAAAGTCATACTGACAACTCAGTATGGTTTAAAGTTTTCATCAAAGTGAATGAAATGAGCCCAATAACATTATACCTGCTGCAAACTGTTTAGGACCGCTTGCAACTGCCATTTGTCTCTATCGTTTGACCGTCGATGACAGTCATACTTCAGCAAGGCCTAAAGTTCTCATCAAGGTGCATGAATTGAGCCCAAACACGTTATTGTTGCTGCAAACTCTTGAGGACCTCTTGCAAGTGCCTTCCGTCTCCATCGTCAGACCTTCGATGATGTCATACTCCAGCTAGATCTAAAGTTCTCATCAAGGTGCAGGAAATGAGCCCAAACATGATTTCTCAATTTAAAAAACAAAAGATCATGTATATCGGACTTCTCTGTAAAAAGTTATGCGTGGTCAGGTCATACATAAAATAAAAAAATATAGACGCGTCGAATTGAGAACCTCCTCTTTTTGTTTCGTTGGTTAATAAACCAAGCTTCAGACATTTGACACGGGCGAGGGTCTTTCTTTCACGGAAAACTTAACACCGCGACTCAGAAAATGGAGTGAAATTAATAGCGCCATCTATCGAGCACGAAATTTAACCGTTAAAATATAATGCATGTAAAGCGATCGAACACACACTCTACAGGGTTATAGCGTCATGTAGACTAATCTAGAGTACTTTTTGCTCTCAGACCCGATTTAAAAGTTATCTTGTGAGCACATTTTTATTAATTAGTACCATTTTGGTGCAATAGATGTCGTTGCATGTATCTTACACAATGATGGTAAGTTCTTCTTGAACACTTTAAATTTATAAATCTTTTGATAGAGAGCACTGATTACAGCATGAAACAAAAACTAAAACCTTCTCTAAGTTCCCCACAATATTTGTGCATTGAATTTAATCACATTGGTTTTCCCAACAACATGAACACCCGCCTCGCAGCGCGCGCGGGTCATTATTTTGATGCGGAGTTATTTTAAAACTGTGATATCTCCTAAGATATTCATCTAAATTGAATAGTGTAAAGGGCAATTTTGGTCACAATTGAATGCTAAAGATGACTAACATATTTATTTTGATAAGGATTAATACTATGTCGGTAAAAACACCTTCGCAAATAAAACATTAATTTTGACCAAATTTTAAAATCATAAAAATGGTTATTGTGAGTCAACCTTAAAAGATAGGCATGTGCCGTCGCGGACTTTTTTTGAGACCTTTTTAAGAGGAATAATTCCCTGCTACATTATATTTGTGCAACTTTAACCGTTTACGCAGCGCACGCAACGGAAGCTATCAAAGAGAATAATTTTTCCCCGTTTTTGCAACATTTGTCATTGATGCTCCGCTCCTATTAGTTGTAGCGTAATGATATATAGCCTATAGCCTTCCTCGATAAATAGGCTAACCAACACAAAAAGAATTTTTCAATTCGAACCAGTAGTTCCTGAGATTACCGCGTTCAAACAAACAAACAAACAAACTCTTCAGCTTTATAATATTAGTATAGATAAAGAGAATAATAATAATATTATTCCGAACGAATTCGGTCAAAAGCCGCGACTAGTACCGTCGCTCCGTACAGTATGCAGAAGTGTACCTAATAGTACACCCACAATTCGTCAGTTATGCTTAATTAGTGAAGCCTAATAGGGGGCGAACCTTTTGACATTAACTGGGTACGGGTACGAAGTATTGACAGATAATGACAAAAATAGCCTTAGATTATTAGATACTTGTTCATCCAGCATAGCCAGGTTTCTCCTCAGATCGGTGTTCCTTATTTTTGCAGATTGGTGTGTTTATGTTCCTATTGCTAATCCTTATATTCGCCCTGAGGAGTTGGCAGAGGTCTATGGACTGGCAAACCGAATACAGCTTGTTTGTAAGCGGGTTGGCGGTGTGTCCGTTAAATGCTAAAGTACATTACAATGTTGCTAAAGTTGCGGATGCGAACCACCAGACTACGTACGCGTTAGCTGAATATAAGGAAGCAATAAGGTACTTTACATTTACTGTTTTAAGGTTTCATTTTGGTCTGTCATATCTTCTTGCACTTGGATCTTGCATTTATTGGCGTCAGTTGCTCGGTCAGACTGGATGCGGTAGACGGAGGAAAGAGTGTTGAAGCTTGGCAGAGACCTATGTCCAGCTGTGGATTGCAACAGACTGATTTATTGCAGTTTATTGTTAGACGTACTGCCGAGCGCAGAGCCAATGTTGCCTTGTGCGATAGCACTTCCGCTCTGTTTCTCGAACTCGCGAACTCGAACGCTCTGGTTCTGAACGACGAAAAAGGATAGAAGCATGGGAAAATGAGGGCTATCGTTTTTGAGATCACCAGATGGCACCACTGATGGCACCAATTCTATTTTATACTATAAAGTACCAATAACTTCATAAAAAGTTTATTTTAATACGTATAACATCAGATCATTTATTTACAATATTCTCCCTAAAATTAGCAGGCATGAAACATTTAAAAATCATTTTACCTCTAAGTACTATCAAATAAGATCCTAAGTTGCTAGTCATAATTAATCAGGAATAGCTCAATCTAGACCACAATTGTGAATAATAATAAAAATACGTGTTAAAAAAGCACGCAACGCGTGAACTTTGACATCTAACATATCGGTGCCCTCGCGCTACACCAGCGCCTCTAGCGGTGAATTCACACGCGATAGCCCCCATTCGGTTCCTTGCTGCTAGATGAGGCGCAACCCTTACGTACCCGCTGTTTATTTTGTTTAAGAAATTAAATTATTCATACTTTTACAGGTTATACCCTGAATATTACCAAGCAATGAACAATTTGGCCAACTTACTTAAAAATCAAAAACAATTTGATGAGGCTGAATATTTCCTAAGATTAGCTGTGGAACACAGGTATGTAAGATCAAACCTACAACTTCGATGTGTAATCACTATAAAACTAAAAAAATATGAAGATTTGCGTGCGAATGAATTTGATTTACATCCGGTTTCTAAAATCAATTCGAAAATTGGCTAATAAATTAAATTATAATATACTAGCGACCCGCCCCGGCTTCGCACAGGTGCAATGTTATACAAATAAACCTTCCTGTTGAAACACTCTATCTATTAACAAAAACCGCATCAAAATCCGTTGCGTTGTTCTAAAGATCTAATAGCACATAGGAACAGACAACGGGAAGCGACTTTGTTTTATACTATGTAGTGATAAATAATATAGTAGAATAAATTATTCATTGGGGATAATAGCCCATTCCTTCTCATAGCGAGGAGGCCGTGTGTCCCAGCAGTGAGAACATTATAGGCTGATTATGCTTAGGGTTATTTAAAAAATATATTATGTAATATAAGCGCACGTTTTATATACATAATACTAAATAGACTTGTGTTTGGCCGCAAATCGCCGCGAAAAAGCGTGAAGCGACGATGCGACCTATGAAGAAACCAATAGGGTATACGCAAGATATACAAAACTTTTTTTATTTCTTAAAAATGCCTTGTATTGGACCATAAAAACATTGTGGTACACTTGTTTAATTCTCTAATACAACACTTATTTTACAATTTAATATTTTATTTAGCGTGTTTTTGGTGAAACGGAACGCAAACACAAAACGCATCGATTCCGGTAGTGACGTCAAAATCCATGTGTCAAAGAAACACTTTTAATCAAAAAGTACTTAAAGTTTCACTAAGATTTTACTATAATATTGTTATTGCAATTTTTGCTTAAATAAAGTACTTACATTTTAGTAAAACTAATCTACTAAGGGCAAAAAATTATATTTAAACAAGGCAGATAGAGGTAAGTGACATCAAAGTCCTGACTTGAATGGCCGCGATAGTCAACGTTTGAACTGTCGCAGAAAATTGTAGGAGTTTAATATTTTTTTGTGCGACAAGCAGTAGTTGAAATTAACTTTTAATTATTTTCTTGGGTTGATAGTACTGCATATTATTGATTTAAGTGAAAAAAAAATTACATGCATATTCCCTATTCACTCCACCTTTGATTAGCCTTTGCATAGGCATGCCAACTGTTCTGGTTGTATGACGAACTATCAACAGCCAATCGGATTACTCGACTTGCGTTTTATTTTCGTTCCTTATACCGGGTGTACCTAAGTCTTGTTGTCACAGTCTTAGAATCACAATCTTTACGGTTATTCAATGTTTGAAGTATACATCATCAAAATGCGTAGTTCATAACTTGACCAAAAAAACCTAATTAAGTTATTTACAATGTTCTTTCCTTTATATCTCGACAGAGAGGATTTCCCAGCCGCATGGATGAACTTAGGAATACTTCTAGCAACTACTCGTCGGTTCGAAGAGTCTGAATCAGCTTATAAAACTGCTCTTAGCCATCGCAAGAAGTACCCTGACTGCTACTACAACTTGGGCAATTTGGTGTGTAATTGAATTTTTACGAGTGGCAATTCTCATTGCAGCCACAACAATGGTTGCGCGAAACATGCCTCGCAACACCGATTGCACCAACCACCACGAAATTGTGTCATTTCCGCATTCTAAAGTCTAAAAGGTTCTCAATAAACTATTATTTTCTAACTTTTCAGTACCTCGAGATGAATAAAACTGAAGACGCGATAGATAGTTGGTTCCAAGCGATCAATCTAAACCCCAAGCATGTCTTAGCGTGGACTAACTTAATGGCGTTAATGGATAATACGGGTAAGCTGCCAAATTATTACTTTTTGCCTGTACACCAAACTGTTTTGTTGTGTGTACTTCTAAGGCCGGGATCTATTAACATTACTCAAAAACTTCAGCTACGTGTTATTGCAATGCAAAAAATGCAGGATAGAGACGAAAGCATGTCTAAGCCAAAGTACACACCCACAACGTCTTCATAGATCTCCACCTACGACTCTTTGATCGTATGGTAAGACTCAACAAAAACCGCTAAAACTTTACACTATTAATTGTACCAAGCGCGTTGATCTGGTACTTATCTATAGCTCTATGATTTTACTATTATTACTAGTTTTGTTCAAATTTGATAATGAACGCATGAAAAATGTATATTTCAGGACAAATCGATAGAGCACTGAAGATCATACCAAACGTACTGAAAGAAATTCCGGAAGCCCCTTCAATCAATTTTGCAATAGCCAACATGTACGGGAAAATAAACCGATACGAAGAAGCTGAGACACACTTTCTAAAAGCAATTAAATTGTTAAATAATGAAGTCAAAGCTATACACTACGCAAACCTTGGTAAGAAAACGATATTCTAATGCTAGGGCCACATTGGCAGGATTCGGCGAACAGTTTCAGTGCGGGAACAGTTGAGCTAGACGTCCCGTATAGTTCTCTTTCCCACACCGGAGTGGAATACCGCCAATGTGGCCCTAGCATAACAAGGCTGACAAGTTGCGCTTGTAACACAGTATACGTTTATTTGCTAATCTTTAATTAAATGTATTCCAGGTGTACTTTATCATCGATGGAAAAAATACACATTAGCAGAAGAAATGTACAAAAATGCTCTGAAAATTGATCCTACATTCAAGACTGCCCAAACAAATCTTGTAAGCCTACAAAAACTTAAGAACAAATAAAATACTCACTTTTATTTTTAACTGATTAATATTATTGTAATTAGTACTAGAATTATAAAATAAATTATTCATTAAGTATTTCGAATTTTTATTTCCACCTAGTTTTTATGGCAATATTTATTATCATAGTCGAAGAAAACCTAGTAAAACGTTATCTGAAATAATAATATCGCTTCAATCCTTGAGGGAGCGCTTCTTACCACTGCGAGGATCGACCGGAGGTCACGGTGGAACACACTGGAGGTCCGCTCCGCTTGGGCGGAGCCGCCGCCCCGTGTCCTCGTAACGGCGATCGGCGGCGGCAACCTCTCGCGTCCGGCCCTGGTTCAATCCATGGTCCGGAGGGAGAGGGAATGGAACGCCGTCACCTCATTCCATTTGATAATTCCCCATCGGTAAAAAAAAAGAAAAGGGAGCGCTTATTCGGTCGCCTGAAGGTTTTAAATAGCCTTATTTAATGCGGAAACAAGGTGCATGCCTTCATGTCGGTTTTAATGTACTCTTTCGGCATACTCTAATGGACTCGGACCGAACTCGATGCCCTGAATAGGAAAGTCCGTACACTGCCGCAAACCGGATGCATCATCATAAGACTACATCCCGTGGAAGTGTGGGGGTCAAGGCTTTTTAAATGCGAAGACCCTCCAAAACCGCGAGGTGTGCAGTCTCAGGGAATATTTTTGAAAAGCCATGTGGGTATGCACCGAGATGTGGACAAGGGACTCCGGACCCCGCTGTCCACGGCTAAAGAGAACTGGCGAAAACCTGTAGTACTTACTACCGATAACCGCAAGGATGTATGGCAAGGCAAGGAGCTTGACGGGCCCGATGTAGATTTCTACCGTCCGTATCCTGGCTACGTTTTGGCTAACTCTTTGGGGAAACTGAAGGTTTTGTCTATGCTATCATGGTTGTAGTTATGTTGACGAACAACTACCGGAAACATTACGAGGGACGGGACAGTTGACGTGTGTCGGGCATGCCACCGTCTGGGTGAGTCCATCAGACCAGGGGCCTTAGTCTGCTATTGCAATAGTGTCAGAATGGTCTATCATTGATTTAATAAAGCCCCGCGCAGACGAATTACCCTTTGTACGCACGTCAAACGAGTTTCGAACGCGCTTCAATACGCCGTGAGCTAGGGGCCTTATTAAATCAATGATAGACCATTCTGACACTATTGCAATAGCAGACTAAGGCCCCAGATATTATTTCTGGTTGTTCTCGTCTGGCTAACGGCGAGTAGTTGCACAGGCATACACAACAAAGTTGCAAGGATTATTCACCAGCAAGTTTCCTTGAAATATAAACTTATGGAATCTAAGGTATCGTACTCGTACGCTCTAATCTCACGCTATGCTGATGCATACTCAATGTAATAACATATTATATTCTGTAACTATTTCATGAAAAAGTCATTCAATGGGGTTAAATGAACTTAGAGGGTTGTATTGATGATTTTAATGATTACAATTCTGTAGCTACATACGTGTTACTGGCGCGACTCATTTTTTCATCAACATACAACCTGACACTGACCTGCAAATTGCAATAAACGTAAGAAAATTTAAATTTCGCGGGCTTCCCTTGCGCATCCACCATATGCTAGCTCTAGCTTAGTACTAACTAATTCCTTGGCAATGGTAAAACAAATTCCAACGCTGGCTATCCCGAACCGGCTGGCCATAGTGTTATAGCAACCCTATCAATCAGTGTTGCCAGAAGGTTACATTTCTTACATTTTTCGTAACTTTTGACCCCCTCGCGTAACAAGTAAGTAATTTTTACATTTTAGGGTATTTTCGTAACTTTTCAGAACAACGAGATTTGTAATGTTTTTTTGCATTGAGGCGTTCTTGCCCTTTATTAACAGAGCCCTCTTAAGACCACTTGATAGAACAGAGGTTATGAGGGTTCTGTATGTATCGAATATTAGTAGTTTGTTCAGTGTAAAACTAACAAATGCACAACCTCGTAGTTTTTGGTTCAAACTAGAATAGAATAAGTTAGGTGCTAGACTAGATAGCAACAACAGTGAAGATGGCGCTGCGAACAAATCTTCTTCTTCGTGTCGCTGGCACGACAATTTTTACATTTTGTTAGCCCAGAACTTCGCCACTTCCACCGCGTCGTCGGTGGCAGCGCAGAGGTCACTTGGGCTACATGTTTTTGGGCTAAGAGGGCAGGATAGGAGGTGGAGCTTAGTTTGTGACATAGCTCCACAGCCACACCCCGCTGCTGTTTCATTGCGGTAGCCCCACTTAACGAGGTTGGAATTACATCTTCCTACTTGAGTCCGAACACTGTTCAAGGACTTCCAGGTGGACCACGGAAGGTTAGACTCTTCAGGCAGATGCTCACTTGGTGGTAAGTAGTGAGTGGGAGGAGGACAGCTATTTTCCCACAGCTTACATCGGGCGTCGGCCGGATCTCCTGAAAGGGACGCTTCGGTTTTTAAACAACTGTGCCTGCTTGTAAGCCGTTGCTTAGGCAGTTGGGCGCCGTACAATGGGTGTCTGCTGTCCGACTCCTGTTTGTGTTTCTCCACTGCGCTTGCGACTTCTCTGCGGACATGTGGAGGTGCTATGCCAGCTATGGGGTATAGACTGGGGTCGGTTTAAGGCAGCCTGTAATCGTTCTGCAAGCTTCGTTCAAGGCGACATCTACTTTTTTGGCGTGGGTGGACCGGTGCCACACTGGGGATGCATATTCGCCCGCAGAGAAGCAGAGTGCTAGGCCAGTTGTTCGAAGTACCTGAGGAGAAGCGCTCCAGGAGGTTGAGGTTAGACGCCTGAGCAGGTTAGGTGCGAACAAATTAAACTTAGTCTCTTTTATCATATGATTAAACATCACCATTAGACATCATAGATTCCTTTATATTCTGCCTTTTTAATGACATCAATTTGCCTCCAATCTCCGACCCCAAAAACAAGTAAATTAAAAAAAAAACAATAATGTAACTTTTACAGCAAAAATATAACATTTCAGGGAACGAAACGTAACTTACGACTCAACGGCCCTGGCAACACTGCTATCAATGTCAAAGTTACACAATGTCATTGAAAAATTTATTGATTTGCCGGGTGAATGGTTGAAAACACTGAAAAACTTTTATATTTTTGAATAAGATTTGCCAAATTAACAATGGATTTTACTCCGGAGCTATCTGCATTTCAAGGCCTCATTGTATCTGCAAACCACTCCCATACTTTTTCAAGAATAACATCAAAGGGAGGTAAATACAACATTTATTATGTTTTACTTTTTTAAGTATTTGCAGTTGGAGCGCAAAAATGCAAAGGGCAAATTATAGCGCCGCTATAAATTTGCTATCTAGATGGATACTATCTCTAAATAAAACCGATGAACCTTAACGCCGGCAGAGGGTTTTTCATGCAGCAAATGAAACTATAATAATAGTAATATTTTAAGCACGCAGCCAGCTAGCTAGTTTACTACTTCAAGTTGCGGTAGCTTGAATTTTAGCTGTTTGGCCAGAGTGTAGCCTCTAGCACAAGTAGAATTCGTCATGTGCCAGTACTGCCAGTTATTCCCATTTTGGCAAAGGTAAACAAGCTTGATGATTGAGCTTTCAACTCATACATTGAATAATTCAC
This sequence comes from Eugnorisma glareosa, assembly GCA_947578425.1. Classification (NCBI taxonomy): domain Eukaryota; kingdom Metazoa; phylum Arthropoda; class Insecta; order Lepidoptera; family Noctuidae; genus Eugnorisma; species Eugnorisma glareosa. The sequence continues at coordinate 11,759,714 of OX387959.1, forward strand.
ATTCTGACATATTGCCGTGATTTCTATTTTGTGACTAAATCTTTTGTGTTGCAGGCAATGATGAGAAAGTTAGATCTGTAATTGAAACCATATCCAGGTTCTTAAGAAGTGAAAAATACATACATGAAAATGGGGTTACAGATACAATGGTGTCAAAAACGCGCAAATTTGCAATGTATATTGTTTTAAACTCCGACTTAAAAGCATTGAATGAAATGGTAGAACTCGAAGGAGTGTTTCTAGTCATACACTCCATACCCATGATACCAAAATATCTCATGTGTGAAATGTTGTGGAACCTACATATGGAGGACTTTGCCTATGAAATAATCACATATTGCTATCCCCCACTAGCAATAGAGGTAGCAGGAGCTTTTGCAGAAAACTACAAATATTATAATCCTACAAAGGGTCTCAATAAACTGCACAACCTGTCAGCCGCATGTTATTCACTTATTTGCAGGCTACATTGCTTTGAATTTGAGAAGGACATCTTCGACAGCTTGTTGACTGCTAGTTATGAAATTTTACAAAAATGTGTAATATATTTCTCAAACCCACCAAATAGTCATAGATTGAACTTAATAAGTAAAGATGAATTGTACATATACAAAGGAAAATGTCTGAGAACAATTCTGCTGTTGATTTATGAATGTTTTAATTATTTCTCTCTAGAAGTAAACTCAAGTTGCCCCAGTGATATCTACAGATCAACATACAAGGATGGTTGTTTTAAAGACAACCCTCCCACAAACAAGGTTTGTGAGTGTCCCAATAGTACAGTGTTAGAGTGCTTGAACAACTGTAATACTATGTTACTAGATACTTTCCAAGAAATTGTAATGGACGTCAGTGTGGACATATTTTGTGCTTGGAGTGAATTTGAAGAAGATGGCAAAAGCATGCAACAGGCTTTAGGAGAGCTTTGTCATAAAGTGCAGACAAAACTACTTAATGTAAGCAGTGTCGCTGAGCACCCTGTTGTCGGCATGATTCAACAGATGGCTCGTAAACCAGCCGTCATCAGCGAGATTATCAACATAACTGATACCAATGTTATCATACAGAATATAAATAGCAATAATGAAGACAAGGCAGCATGGATACATGCATTAGTGAATAAAGAGCAGCTGTGCCAGCATGTTGATCTGATCACTGCTATAGATACTAACATAGAAATGTTTGATGAGCAGGAACTTTTGAAGTTATACCATATGTTAACAAACTACTATAAAAGCAACACTGTTAATAGAGAAGTAGTAATGTTATTATCAATTAAAATATTCCAACACTGCAATGTGGCAGACAAACATACATTATTAAAAGAACATTTCAGTGACAACCAGTTCCATGACCTCAGAGATAATGAAGAGTTTCTTAACACATTAACTGAAATGTTCAACAAATTTGTTGCTGATGTTACTGTGGACTTCACAGAAGTATTGAATGTATTCCTACAAAATCCGAGGGAGGTCTTCAATAAAATATTTATTATGGCTGAAGAAAATGCGCAGCTTACAAAAACAATGTTACAAGTTATGGATTTGCTCAAGGACTATTCCAATTATTATTATGTTACTGAAACAGAGCCTTGTGTAATAGGTATCATCAAAAAGATTCTTGATAATACTTTAGAAACAGATAATAAGCAAGATAATATAGTGAAGTTTTTATGTGGCTTGAAAAAATCTGATATAATCCCAGGAACAAAATTACTACTCCTGATCATTATGCCACATATGCACAAGGCACTTCTGCACAAAGATATTAGCAAGATACATGTGCAGATCCAGCTTTTGAATGAAGCCTACACTATCCATGAATTGTTGGAATATAGGCCACCTATGTTGGCTATGCTGAGTCAAGTGTTGGAAGTGGTCCGCTGGGGGAACATTAAGTCGTTTGTGCCAAAAGCTTCAATAACACTGCACCTTACATTGAACTTCCAGAAAAGTTTAATAGAAACATATGACAGTGTTATACCAAGTGAGTAAGAGTGGCTACTCAAATGTAATCACCATGTACTGCTGCACTATTTTATTTTTATTATAATGTTTTCTTTCTTTGCAGACGATGAAGGTGACTGGTTAAGAATCAGATTGAAACGAAAAAATATGCAGCCACAAAATAATTTTTATTTTAGAAAGTTTTTAGGTGGTCAAAGTTCAAATTTCTTTCAAGCTGTCAGTGGCATGCAAGTTGATAAGAACTCGAACCGCAGTGAAATATCCATATGGGTTACCCAGGTTAGATAAAAATATGACCGTTTACTCTGTTTCGTTTTATTTAAATTAATTTACTCACTGACAGAAAGTTCCGCGAAAATGCGCGGTGAGATTTTTTTTTTAATTCCCGTAAAAATGTTGAATAGGTAGGAGATTAAAGTTTGTTAACATTTTTTTGCTGATGGGAAATTACATGTAAGATATGGCTTGTTTGAATTATTATAATTTAAATTGTTTTGCCATGTTAAGAAAACCCAAAGAAATTATAATTTTTTGTAAGTGCTGAGACCCCGAGTTAGGCTAGGCGCGCCCAATACGGCCACCGCGCAGCTAGCCCCATGCGGCAACTCAATTGAAGTATCGGCCTACCATACTAGAACAATCGTTTTAAGTTATGTAACTTATATGATTCCAGATCCTCAGTTCAGGCACACAGGAAGAATGGTGCGTTGTGTGGGACAACTTAGTTCGACACATAGAGGACATTGATGTGCTGTGCATTTTCCACGAAGCCCTGCGAATGATCGCGAAGGCTGTGGAGGGCACCCGGACTCCTGCTTCCAGAGCCTGTTTGTTTTACTGCTTCCAGAATCTAGTCTATATCATACGGGTATGACTTTTCGAACACCTTGTAAGCTAGGGAAACCTAGTGCCTAGATAATTGATAGGAAATGCCTATTTTCGTTTTTTTTTTTTTTAATTAATAATGGCCTGACCTATTATGTACTTAATCATTGATTCCAACTAAGGTTCTTTTCCAGTTTTCGTTCTCCATCCAATACAAAATTACTAAGAATAATTATTTGATTTACGGCTTGACGTAGAAAGTCTTATTCGCGGAACGTCCTATTCGCAAAAGGTCCGATTCGCAGATTATCAGTTTCGCATTATGTCCATAATTAATTTGGCAAAATGTATTTACTATGTAAGTCCGATTCCCAGAATGTCATGTTTATGTCAATGACTAAAAGACAATTCTGTTTTTTAATTATTATTTTTATAAAAACCTCTCTTTTTCCAGTACAAATTCCTCCAAGGACCGTTGACGGATCGACAAGTACTGAGCGCCGCGTTCAGTTTGTCCAAGCTTTTAAAAGAAACCAATGCAGAAGATGTGGATGAGATCGCATCCAGACTTATGCCTTTGTTTGCCTATTTGGTCGAAAAGAAAAACCTCTACACCACTAATGTGCCCGGCTATTTCAAAAACACAAATTATTATGTATTAGTATCCAGAGCATTTAATGGAAATGACGATCAGGATAATATTGACACATAAAAATTACTGTACAAGAGATTGACCATATTTCGTTTTCTATGTACAGTAGCAACAAAAGTAGATCAACGCTACAGTTGTAACAAGTTGTTTGCTTTATTTATTTCCATACAAATTTCAAACATTTTAAATATTTCTTTAAAAAAGACAATAAAAAACATTTAAAAATTCCCGGCGGTCAAGGCTCTAGAGAAAGAAACCTAACAATACGAGCCGTGTCCAGGAGTACCGCTTTCTGAATCAAGCCCTTGATCCAGCTGTCTAGCGAGAGCCTCCTCAGCTATTGACCGAGGCTCTTGGCAATTAAGCCATGGGCTGATACGACTATTGGCACAATGATCGCTGAGTCCACATCCCACATGTCGACAACCTCGCGAGCCAAGTCACGTTGTTATTATTATGAACATTGTAATAAAAGGGAAGAGATGTAAAATTAAAATACCTCCAACTAGTACAACAGAAAATACTGGAAAGTAGTGTTTAAATAAACATGGTTTCCATAAATGAAATAAGTGTTTATCGACTTTTGTTGCTAGCTGTACATTCCACTTTTTTTATCGTGTAACATATCTGTTGAATGTGTAAATTATTATGGGTAAAAGATTTACTTTTTCAAATAAACACATGCAGTGTGAATCAATATTTTGATTTATTCTTGGAAAACTTAAAAACATACATTTTTCATTTATTAATCGATTATCATTGAGTTTTTGTTTTGATAGTACATATTTTTATTTCCGTATAAAAAAAAAAATGTTACACCCATAATACAAAGCATAGAAAATAAATTAAATACCTTTGTATTACACTAAAATCTGAATAAATCTATGAACTCAATACAGTACTCTTACAATATAAAAAATATACAATTTCTCTATAATCATTTTGTAATTTGAAGGAAGACATCTTACTTGTACAATAGGTTGGCATAATCCAAAAGGATTCCGTTCACACAACCAAGGTTAGGACACCAACGCACATATTACCATGTATTCAGTAGGTACATCATTCTGAATATATGGTAATATGTGCGTTCTGAACCCAACCCACCACCCGTCCCACAGACATATTTTTCATCGGTAATTGAAAATAAATATGCTGTTTTCTACAAAAGTGCAAAACCTGCACGGTCAAAATGTATTGAACAGATTTAGTTTTAAATTACCGATGACAAATTTCTATGGAACATAGAAATTCGTACTGAACACGTGGTAACGTTTGTGCCCCGGTGTCGGGATTCCACCCTGTATTCTACAAAACACAACAAAATTAAAAATATTTTTGTATTGGAAATTACATGTCAATCAGTTATTTATTGTAATAAAATATGCCCAATTTGGGATAATTACATTTTGTACTTAATTCTAGCTCTATACACACGACGTACTAAGGCCTCTTTAGACCAGGGGCCTTAGTCTGCTATTGCAATAGTGTCAGAATGGTCTATCATTGATTTAATAAGGCGCCGCGCAGACGAATTAGCCTTTGTACGCACGTCAAACGAGTTTCGAACGCGCTTCAATACGCCGTGGGCTAGCGGCCTTATTAAATCAATGATAGACCATTCTGACACTATTGCAATAGCAGACTAAGGCCCCAGGAGTCATATTTCAACACTTATTGAGGTACCCACATTGTAAAAGAGCTTTTATTTGCGGTTGGTCTTCGTGCTCTAGCATCTAGGTGACAGAAAAAATCTGATCCGTTCATTTAAGGGTCAAAAGAAAGTAAGCATCTGGAATGCTTTTCTGAATAAATTCACAGATCCGGAATTCAGAATCTGGTACCAGAACGTTCAGAATTACATACTATTTTATAAAACGTCACGGACATGCTACAGTGCTAAGGGCTCTTTTGACGCTCGAAGGACATTGACAAAGGGGCGATGTTGGTAAACATTTGTGGTTATTGTTTGGTCAAATGTATTGATAAAATAAGATAGCGGCCCGCGGCATTAGTTTCAATTTTGGTGCACCTATTTTTTTGCGGTTCCATTTTTACAAAGTAGGTACATTTACGTATTACATGAAACATATAATTATAAGTATCAGTTTTTCTCATTTTGAAATGTGGATCTGAATTCAGAAAGGCATTCTACATGTTTACGGCCGGGTTTACTCTTCTCATGTAACTGAACCCATAACTATATAAGGTCTATTATGTACCTACTCCTCTGCCTAAGCCTTTGGGAGGGTACAGGCGTGATCGTATGTAACTTAAGTGATGGTCAGTCAATCTGCAAAATGCATACACAACGCAACAAATCAACACTTATGTATCCTGTACACTTTAACACCGACAAATTCTTTTATCTGCGCAGGCCTTATTGGTGGTGCGAGTCTATCTGGCAGGCCCCAACGTTTATTAACAGGTGATAGGTTTACTTAGAGACATTATTTTGTACCTAGCTCGACAGTTTTTGATTAAATGACGTTTCTATGAAGTGTCTAGCTAGCGGGCCCCTTATGATTATTTTTATAGTAATTATACTTTCAGATCGCCCAATAGCGCTCGAAGTTAGAAAATATTATGTACTTTACAAATGGAAAATTTCGACTTTCTGTGAGCTATACTTTAGAAGATATTCGTTATTTAGACAGCCAGCGGGCCCCTTTTTTAAATACTACTCTTTTATGAGCTTGATACTATTATTTACCTTAGAAATCCTAATGATGATGTTTTTGATTTTTATACAATATTGTTTTAAAGTTAATTCAACCATTTTTTTTTTGTTGTCCTGTGTGAGTCTAATAAATACTTTTTCTTTCTTTCAAATTCAAAATTTCGACACTATGTGAGTTACACTTCAGAAGATATTAAACAAACGTCCAACCAGTGGGCCTGTTTTTTAAATAGTACTCTTGTATATCATACAATAGCATTAGAAGCTTGATACTAGTAAATACCTTACAAATCCAAAATTTCAACTTCATAAGGTATTCGTTAATTAAATAAGCGCCTAGCTAGCAAACCCCTTTTCAAACATTATACCTACTTTCATGATCACCCAACGGCTATAACACCAAAACTAGGATTAAGAGAAAGAGTAGTTATTTTAAGTAGGACGCTATGTAAATTAAAAGAGAAAATATAATAGTATTTATAATCTTTAGTGAGTAAATGATAGCGTGACGATTGAAACCCCTGTCAATCGTGACGCTATCGACGAATGGAAGAATAAAACGTGTAGGCCACCTCAAATAACGGGCGACAGGAAGATAATGAATCTATTGTATAAGAATAAAATATGTCTAAATAATTATGTCGACAATAAATAGAAATAACTTTAAACTGAAATTTAAAATTACAACGCGTACCATATGTCAATTTTGAACTTGGAAAATTTGGCTGGTTGGTTGACTTATTTAAATAACGAATATCTTCTGAAGACTCACAGAAAGTCGAAATTTTGGATTTGTAAGATACGTAACATTACCAAACTCCTAATGCTATTGTATGATATACAAGAAAAGTATTTGAAAAAGGGGCCCGCTGACTGGACGTTTGTCTAAATTTAAAATTAAATGGATTTGTAAGGTACTTATTAGTTTCTAGCTCCGAGAACTATTGGGCGATCTGAAAGTATAATAATAACAATAAAAATAATCTTATGGTGCCCGCTAGCTACTCAATTCATGGAAAAGTCATTTAAGTAATCAAAAACTGTCGAGGTACAAAATAAATCTTATTTATTTTCTATAGGTACAAAATAATGTCTATGTAAACCTATCACCTGTTGATATATCTCGTTGGGGCCTGCCAGATAGACTCACTTATTGGTGTAGGTAGCCTATGATGACGTAAGACCTGGTTTCCACTAAAGCGAAGACAAAGCGGAGCGGAGAGGAGACGTGCAAGATGAGACTAATCACTGGAGAGAAGAGATACGATATATTTCAACGAATCTCATTGGTGTGCTGTATTGTATTTTTGTATTTATACGAAAGATGAGGTTTTGCAGATGACTATTACTTAAGAAACGCAATAGCACGCCTGTTTTCCCCGAAAAGTGTAAGCAGAAGTTTATACAAAGGCCATACGCTAAGATCCCGCAGCGGTTATATTTTATATTTGCCGCAGTAGCCTCCCACTTGCTTACACATCTCGCATAGATGCTGGGGATGCTCCAAACCTTCGACATTGCCGCCGAAGTCCGAAGGACGCAGCTCTCTCTGTAAGTAAGCAAACGGCAGGTAAAATACGTGCTTTAAAAAGTTATTGACCATAGCGGTACGGGTTTAAACTGATAAATTTTGTATGATGTAGATGTAGCCCAACTAGCTAATTTAAATGCTTCCGCTTTAAAGGTTTTTCGTACTTTTAGAGACTATCTATCGATCTACTTAGGTACCTATCTACACATTCAAAAACGAACATAATTTTATCCGGCTTTGATTTTTGTTTAGGTACAGCTTTTTAAGGAGTTTACAATTAGCAACGAAAGTCGCTAACCACTTCAGGGTCTGATGAAAATGAATACTTAAGTAGGCACCTAATTAATGCCTACGCCTACTCTCCAAGCTATTTATGAAATTAATGTTGAAAAGCAGTGTCTAATATTTTGTGATATTCGTTTTCGACGGTAAAAAAACCGGCCAAGTGCGAGTCGTGCTCACACGCACACAGGGTTCCGTAGCACCAAACAATATAATAAAAATATTTTAAAGGCTCATTGATATGTTCTATTGTTTTACATTCAACACAAAAACTAAATTTATTTTTCATAGTATGTTAATGAAAAACAAAGTTACTGCTGCACTTTGATGAAAAAGTCCCATATCTCAAAACTAAACATCAAATCTTATTCAAACCAATTTTGGTTGAAAGTTTTATTAACGTTCTACAATCCTACATTTTTTCAGAATTTTCCTCTTCTTACTTTAGAAATTAGAGGGGGCGGGACATACAATTTCCCACTTTGGATGTGTCTATCTTTCAAACGATTGACTTTGAGAAAAAGTGGTTTTAGGAACTTCAATGTCATTTTTAAAGACCGTGGATTATCAATTATTAAACAGATTCCTCTAAATGAACTAAAATACCGCCAAATTATTTAAGTTTCAATAAATATTTATTTACTATTTTGATATTTTAATTATAGTGTATCTAATCCTAGTTTTTTTTATAAAAAATATTAAATCATAATTTATAAGATACTAGCTGACCCGCGCAACTTCGTCTGCGTGCGTGTGCACATAAAAGAAAGAGAGGTTAGAGACAGTGTGCGTCATCCTTAAAAGTTAGACATATGGCCATTGCGGATATTTTTTTAGAGCTTTTTAAGAGGGACAATTCCGACATACATGATAATTGCGTAACTTTAACCGTTCACGCACAACGGAAGCTCTCAAAAGGAGTAAATCCCTATTATATACTATTGCCGAACAAATAAATGGATAATCATCAAATGACCCCTCCCACTCTGGACGGATCGGAAGGGAGTGTCAGACTTGTACTGACTAAAATCCATCCACGTTTCTTCTATTTCACTTTGCGTTCCAGGGCCGCGGTATCTCTTTCGAACAGTCCCGCAACCCTGGCAGGCCTCGCTCCTCTCGGATCCGTTCCCGTTTGCTGACATCTCTTTGAGACGCGTGTGGAACACGAACACGCCGTCACCACGGCCTGTCGTCATAAGACGGACAGATGGCGAGCTAGCCCATTACTCACCGTCCACAGGCCCGCGACCCTCGACAGCCTTACGTAGACACTCGATGACAATCATACACCAGCTAGAACGAAAGTTCTCATCAAAGTTCTTGAAATGAGCCGAGACACGATAAAACTGCTGTAAACTGTTGCGGACCTGTTGCAACTGCCTTCCGTCTCCATCGTCAGACCTTTGATGATAGACATACTCCAGGCAGGTCTAAAGTTCTCATCAAGGTGCATGAAATGAGCCCAGATACGATACAGATGCTGTAAACACTTGAGGACCTCTTGCAACTGTTTTCCTTCTCCATCGTCAGACATTCGATGAAAGTCATACTGAGTTAGGTTTAAAGTTTTCATCAAAGCGAATGCAATGAGCCCAATAACATTATACCTGCTGCAAACTGTTTAGGACCGCTTGCAACTGCCATTTGTCTCTATCGTTTGATCGTCGATGACAGTCATACTTCAGCAAGGCCTAAAGTTCTCATCAAGGTGCATGAAATGAACCCAAACACGTTATTGTTGCTGCAAACTCTTGAGGACTTCTTGCAAGTGCCTTCCGTCTCCATAGTCAGACCTTCGATGACGTCATACTCCAGCTAGATCTAAAGTTCTCATCAAGAAAAATAAGGAAATGAGCCCAAACACGATTTTTCAATTTAAAAACAAAAGATCATGCATATCGGACTTCTCTGTAAAAAGTTATGCGTGGTCAGGTCATACATAAAATAAAAAATATAGACGCGTCGAATTGAGAACCTCCTCTTTTTGTTTCGTTGGTTAATAAACCAAGCTTCAGACATTTGACACGGGCGAGGGTCATTCTTTCACGGAAAACTTAACACCGCGACTCAGAAAATGGAGTGAAATTAATAGCGCTGTCTATCGAGCACGAAATTAAACCGTTAAAATATAATGCATGTAAAGCGATCGAACACACACTCTACAGAGTTATAGCGTCATGTAGACTAATCTAGAGTACTTTTTGCTACCAGAACTTTTTTGTAAAGCTGGTCAGCCGATTTAAAAGTTATCTTGAGCACATTTTTATTAATTAGTACCATTTTGGTGCAATAGATGTCGTTGCATGTATCTTACACAATGATGGTAAGTTCTTGTTGAACACTTTAAATTCATAAATCTTTCGATAGAGAGCACTGATTACAATGAAACAAAAACTAAAACCTTCTCTAAGTTCTCCACAATATTTGTCCATTGAATCTAATCACATTGGTTTTTCCAACAACATGAAGCCCGCCTCGCAGCGCGCGCAGTTTATTATTTTGATGCGGAGTTATTTTAAAACTGTGATATCTCCTAAGATATTCATCTAAATTGAATGGTGTAAAGGGCAATTTTGGTCACAATTGAATGCTAAAGATGACTAACATATTTATTTTGATAAGGATTAATACTATGTCGGTAAAAAAACCTATGCAAATAAAACACTATTTTTGACCAAATTTTAAAATCATAAAAATGGTTATTGTTAGTCAACCTTAAAAGATAGGCATGTGCTCTCGCGGACTTTTTTTAAGACATTTTTAAGAGGAATAATTCCCTCATACATTATTTTTGTGCAACTTTAACCGGTTAACCAGCGCACGCAACGGAAGCACTCAAAGATAATACATTTTCCCCGTTTTTGCAACATTTTTCGTTGATGCTCAGCTCCTATTGATTGTAGCGTGATGATATATAGCCTATAACCTTCCTCGATATATAAGCTATCTAACACTAACAGATTTTTTCAATTCGAACCAGTAGTTCCTCAGATTACCGCGTTCAAACAAACAAACAAACAAACAAACAAACAAACTCTTCAGCTTTATAATATTAGTATAGATAAAAATCTATAGACACCCCGCACGCATAGGTTGACGAAAAAAACATTTTTTTGTTTCAGTTCCTTGTATGGGGAGCCCCCCTTAAACTTTTATTTTTTTCATTTTTGTATCAAAATCGTAAAGCGGTTCGCAGAATACATCTATTTACCTACTAAGTTTCAAGTGTGTAGTCCTAATAGTTTCGGAATAAAGTGGCTGTGACATACACGGACAGACAGACAGACATGGCGAATTTATAAGGGTTCTGTTTTTTGCCACTCGGCTAAGGAATCCTAAAAACAATACTTATGTAGGTACCTGATTTCTTGGGCGCACGTCTGCCCTACAACGTTTACATTTCTGATATTTATCGCGCCAAGACAAACGGCTGACCCAGAAGTATCCGCAACCGCACTTATACTCCCCGTATAGAGCTCCAGGTCTCGGCTGAAATTGATGTAAAATGTATAAAAATATGGTTAATTAAAGTTGAGCTTTGCCCATGCATTGCCGCTGTGATTACAATAAATAAGGAACATAATTATAAATCGGATTATAAGAACAGGGTGGATACATTCAACGGGGCAGTAAGGCGAAACATGGTCTTAGGACTATCCATAATTTTTTGGAAATTTTAATCACCATTAAGTTCGCAGCTTTTCAAAAAAATGTAGGTACAATTAGCAAGAAAATGGCCATTTTGCACAAAACATTTTTTTATGCCAATTGTGTTTCTAAGGCCTACTGATCGAAAACTACAACGGTCAAGGTAGTTCTCCTTACTGCCCCGTTGAACGTGTCTACCCTGTATAGTCGCAGCAGTGACTGAAAAGCTGTGCGATAATCGGTTGTCATGGCATTTTTCTCATTCCTCCGCATCAAATGCCCATGATCTTATTAGTTACTAGCTGTTGCCCGCGGCTTCGCTCGCGTTTTGCTCGGAAACTATCCCACGCGCACGTTGTAAATATAGGCATGGCACTCGGGGATAATGTAGCTTCCTATTAGTGACAAAAAATTAAAATCGGTTCAGTAGATACAGAGATTACCACCTACATACAGACTTACAAACAAATTCTACCTCTTTATAATATTGGTATAGATAGATTATCTTACTTTAAATTCTTGCGTAGGTTTGATCACTACCGCCGGGCGTACATTTGGTTTCGGAACCCGATGTTGTACAGGCACGCTGCGAAAGCTGGGGGGCGGAACGGCCTGAAAAACAGATTTTAGTCAGTATTGTGTATTTAAAATCCATAGTTGTGTGCGGTGAATAGTCAGGTACTCATCTTATTTTAAGTGCACTCAACGACGAATAAGTAGTGCATGATGTGCTTACCTGTAAGAGGTTGATACACTTGTCTGTGACTCTATTGCATGTATCTTTTATCTTTGAAGCAGTGTATTCAATTGTTGGTGAGCCAGATAAATAAAATAATTATTTTTTAGTACGTCAGTCGCTGTATCATATGGATTTTGGGACTAGTTTTTTTTTGCTTTTTTAATGGGTAGCTGTTTGTACACTACATTTAGGTTAACCCTTCGGTCTAATATTGAACTGAATATTGATTGTCGAACGAATAATTATAAGTTCCGTTCGTATGTCACTTATTTATTCGGAAAACTAATAGGTGCCCTCTGTCGGTGCGACCACGCGTTCGAGTGAACAAAATGAACACTGTGCTTGCTTGTTTGCACGAAAACTGCTTGAGTTATGACACGGCCGGACAGATTTAACTCAAATTCAAGCATTTAATTCAATTCAAATTATTGCACTACACTGCACGTCCACTTCACTTATTTGAATTGTCAAGAAAAAAAACTTTTTGGCAAAAAATAAAACCGACTTCAAAAACGCAAAACGTTAAAAATTACTTTAGCTTCAGAAGTCGGTGTCTTTTGTTTGTTTGATTTTGTATTTTTATCACCGACTTCTGAAGCTGAAGTTATTTTTTAACGTTTTGAATTTTTGAAGTCTGTGTCATTTTTTGCAAAAAAGTTTTTTATTTTTCCATTTTTAGTTGTTATTGTAAATAATCGTAGGTACGTAGTAAGTTGAACTAAGCCATTTAACTTGAGTAATTATTCTGACTTTAATTTTGACCTTTAACCGGAGTTTTATATTCCATAATCAGCTCACCTAGATAACCTGAAAGAATACAACTATAAATACGTCCCCATAATATTTTATTAAAGAATTATCCTCCAACTCCAAACCGGTAAGGAGTTATACCTTTCATCATCAGCTCATCAACATGAGGTGATGACTCCTAGATGCGAATACTTGAATAACTTTAGAAAAAACACGTAGTACGTGCCAATATTTGAGGGTTGCCCTCGATTTTCCTGAGATTCCATCATCAGATCCTGACATGGTGACAATGGGATCACCTCGGGAGTAGGTATACTCTTTCGAAAGAAAAAAAGTATTTTGAAAATCGGTCCACAGTTAATATTTTACCAAAGAATTATCGTCCAACTCCTAACTGTTAAGGATTTATACCTTCCATCATCAGCTCATCAACATGAGGTTATGACTCCCAGATGCGAATACTTGAATAGCTTTAGAAAAAATATGAAAAACTTAATCGTGCCTATATAATTTGAGGGTTGCCCTTGATTTCCCCGGGATTCCATCATCAGATCCTGACATGGTGACAATTCGACCACCTCAAGAGTATACCCATTCGAATAAAAAAATAATTTTGAAAATCGGTCTACAATTGACTGAAATATCGCTGAAAATACAGTCACACAAAAAAAAATCAGACGACTTGATAACCTCCTCCTTTAGGAAGTCGGTTAAAAAATAAGCACCTCCGTGGTAACAAATCGTCAGCGACAGTGCCCGTATGCTCTAGCAGTAAGCGCGGTTTTACCAGTTCACTACCTATCACCTCCATTAATTAGGCTGGTGATGATTCATGGTCGTATCTTTTGAACCCTAAAAATACTTATATACAATGTGTAACAGAATAAACGCAAAACCTCTTAAGGGGTCATTGTACTCATCATTATGAACAACTTTTACTATGGGACAAATCCCAAAATCGCGAAAAAAAAACAGCTGTTCAGTACATTTTGTCGAATTATGCGCACAGAAATGTATAGGGCAGTCAACTTTTTTTTCGCGATTTCAGTGTTGGTCCCATAGTGAAAGTTATTCATAATTATGAGTACAATGACCCCGCAAGAGGTTGTGCGTTTATTCTGTTACACATTGTAGATACAGATTCCTCATTCCTCCGCATCATTTGTCCATACATGTGATGCGGAAAAATGAGGAAAATGTTGAGTATGAATGTGGATGACTATAAGAGTAAAGGAAGTTCAAAGAAAAGATGGATGCACTGTGCCAAGGATTATACAGGGTGTACTCGTAACAGGACCCTTAATGAAGCCATCAACCAAGCATTATGTACATCAAATTATGTAACTTTATGCAAAAATAATTGCTGGGAAACGACTTTTTTTTTGGGGTGAAAAATCACGTTTTACGGTACGACTCAATGTAACGCACTCAAAACATTGTGCTGATGGATGGATTGAATAGTACGCGGGTCGTGGAAGTAAAAATCTTACAATAGAAACATGTATTGATAACAAAACTTGTGAAAAAGTTGGAACTTTGACTCCCTATATCTCCGTAACTAGAAGGTTCCCAGGTCTGATCTAGAACAAAAAAATGATCGCAATGACGGGGAGAACAAGTGGCTTTCGGCTTCGTTAAGGGTCTTGTTACACCCTTTATGGTAGAAAGGACGTGTCAGCTGAGATAATGAGTGATAGATATCTATGGAAGAAGAAGATATGCGACCGCAAATTAATTGGACAGTGGCAAACGCATAATGATGACCTAGCTATTAGCTATTTATAACAATGCGGACACGCAGATAAACACGAAAAGCGAATGTACCTACTGACACCTATAGATAACTAGTTATTATCTTACTTTATATTCTTGCTTAGGTTTGATGACTACCGCCGGCCGTACATTTGTTGTCGGAATCCGATGTTGTACAGGCACGCTGCGAAAGCTGGGGGGCGGAACCGCCTGAAAAACAGATTTTAGTCAGTCAATAGGCACCTCCATGGTAACAATTTGTCAGCAACAGTGCTCGTATATTGTAGCAGTAAGGACGGTTTTACTAGTTCACACAGGTTGAAAAGTGTTCAACAGACTGCGATCATTGCCAACTTTGCCTATAAAAATGTTAAATCGTCTGGCAAATCTTTCAAATTACCTAATAAGTAGATAAACTAAAAAAAAGCACTTCATTTAAAAAACTGAAAAAACTGTAAAGCTGAAAACAGCTAGGTAATTTTAAATCAAATCAAAGTTGGAAGCATTTTTTAAAAGTCTCTTTTATACCTAAGTATATAATAATATGTAATTTATTACAACTTTGACTGAATTTAGAATAGAATAGAAAGTTTTTATTTCAGACCGGAGTCCATAGGGTTAGTAACAATTTTACTTAAGTTCTAGTGTTAGTAGGTTACAGACACAGATGAAAATGCACAATCACAATACAGCATGGAGCCGCATCCACCTCCGCACCATCGGGGAATCCCACCGATCTGCGAATACACTGAGAATACTGTTGGTGCTGCCGCGAACACGAGTCATCAGGGATGCACATCTATTTCTAATAATGGCGGCAAAACCATCAATAATTATCTGCAAACATCCCCGACGCACTACTACGCCACGGCAGCCGCAGCAGCACTCTCAGTGCATTATTGTATTGAACGCGTAGGTCGCTGTATGTCCGCTGAGTAAAGCTGACCCACAGGCCGCACGTGTAGAAGGACTGACAGTAAGCTTTGAAAAGCGTTACTTTTACTGGTTTCGTAGAACGTGCAAATCTGCGAGCCAGCATGTTACAACGGACAGCCAGCGACCTACGTTCCCTTTCAATGTCACAATTATCTTTAAGATCATCAGTGACCCAGTGGCCCAGATACTTAAACTTGTCCACCCTTCGCAGTGGTTCTCCACAAAGAGCGACAGTTGGAATACACGAATATGTCACACTTCCTGCTTTACAAACCATTAGTTCGCTCTTTGTGACGTTATATTTGAGCCCATGATTCACCGCATAGCATTCGCATGTAGCGATCAGTCGCCTCAAAGCACCGATCGATGGGCTCAGCAACACCATATCGTCAGCATAACTAATATTGTTAATACACACCCCGTCAATATGACGTCCGATACTGGTGCTGCCGAGCTCAAGGATCAGCTGGTTCATGTATAGGTTGAAGAGCCTGGGTGAGCTGAGCCCCCCTTGCCTCACCCCGCACTCCAACCGATACACATCCGAGTGCGAACCATTCCACTTCACGCTATTGCTTTGACTACTATACCAGTACTTAAATATCGACATTATTTCAGCTGGTAAGGTAGCTTCACATTCGAGTTTACGCCACAAAACATCGTAACATACAAGATCAAATGCACGTGACAGATCCAGAAAACAAGCAAAAATAGGGGTCTTCCTGTCTGTGTAGTATTGGACAGTCTGCTTGAGGCACAAGATTGCACTCTCAGTTGACAGCGCAGGCTTAAAACCGAACTGGGCATCATGTAGTTCAAGGTGTTTAGCCAATTGCTTATCGAGCAGACTGTCCAACACTTTTGCTACGACAGTGGCCAGAGAAATGGGCCTGTAGTTGGATATGTCAGAGACATCCCCCGTTTTATTTTTCATAATAGGCACTACCATTGTATACATAACGTCATCAGGTAAATAACCGTGGCTAATGCACAGGTTAAAAAATAAAGCTAGCACACGCGGCAAGTGAAAAATCAAATTGATGTGATTTAAATCGAATGACCAAAATTAAATGAAAACCATACGTTGTTATGATTGCGATAGAGATCATAGTTGCTCCATGAATTTGATACTGCTGGCGCAGGAGTAGGCGCAGGCCTTCTTATCTCGTACGCTGGACGTGCGGAAGGGACGTAACGATCACCTTCTTCCTACAAATGAAGTATAAGAAAAAAAGAAAGAAAAATTATTTATTTGTCGCAGGGACATGACGTGCATCACACAAAATGAAAAAAAAAAAACAAAAAAATATAACAATAAACGTACAAAGCATAAATTAAAAAAAAAAGACGTTCGCAGCTTGCACGTCGTATAACATTCCTCACAGCTCTAAAATTGTACAGATAGATGTGAAAGTATTCCTAATTGATGGAGATTTACGCAGCCCAGCCAAGTGCCGCCATACCGCGCATTTTAAAAGTAGGTACAGACGCCAGCACATCAAGCTATTTCAATCTGTCTTTCTTTAATAGATTTTCAACTTTATAGCTAAAGCATTAGATTCAAGGTTGATTTGGAAAAATTGACAGATTCGGGTAGCCTGATGTGCTGGCGTCTGTACAAAACTATGTGGAAGCAGATGCTTCTATAGTATAGGGCTGCCACAAATCCTGAAACGCCGACCGAGACATTTGTAATAGAAGTCAGGCGCGGATCCGACGTTGTGGGCACGATGGGCATGACCACAACCCTAATTGAGGTCGATAGTCTGATGTTCTACACAAGGCCATAACATACCACTGGCATACCACTGTTAAACCCACGATGGTTTGTGTGGTATGTTTACGTTTTTTAATGGTTGTAAGTGTGTATTGAATAATAAAAAGTAAAAAATAAAAAAGGATGGCTAAGTTTTTCGAAAGAAAAAAAAAGAAGAAAATCTAACATTACCGAGGCGGGTGCAATAAAACTCGAGCTCACTGCACTTGCTCTTGCATATTATTAGTTTTTTCTTGTAAAATTCATCATTTAAACTACTACCACTCCACGAAGATTTTTCCCTTTTTTTTGTTTCGATGTCACTTTGCCCATTTTAGGGCGCCCGTGCCTACAACCTTTTTCGAGGGCTGGATCCGTAACACTAGCGGGGCGGACGCGAATGTCACGTTTGGCAGCCCTTTTCTGTAGTAGCCATGTTGTGGACAAAGACCTACTGAGCTTCACGTGATTACAATGATAGCTTTGACATAGAGGTATTTATTATGTAGGTATTTGATATAGGCAGTTATAGGTATAATCTTTAAGGTGATATAAACAGTACCTAGGCACCACATTAACATATAATTTGGTAATAACTAGATAGGTTTATTGTAGGAACCTAAATAACAATTAAATTGTTAACTTTTGAAAATAGGTATGTTAAAAATATTTTATATACTCGTATTTACAATATTTTCACATTAACCATTCGGATTAATAACAAGTACCTACAAGATCACGCACACTATCGTCTACATTTCTTTTAATTAAAATTTCTCCTTTTGCAGGTCTGTGGGCCTAAAATGGAAGCTTTATCAGAATCATAATATAAATCACGATAAAGCGGCGAGTTTAGACCCCCTGCTGGCAGTATTTCCTAAGAACTATGCAGTACATAACTACCTATGTAAGTAGGTACCTACTCAAATATTATTTGTTACCATTTTTTTTTGTGTTGTCTACAGTGTTTGCTATACCTAGTAAAATAAGTAAGATAATCAGTTTGATGACTTACAAAGTCTAAGTATTAGGTACAACCGTGCAGACTATGACGTGAGTACCTATACTAGTAATAAAATCACTTACCTCACACGAAAAACAAGATCCCATGTTTGAAAGTAGCGACGCACTCCAGGATCCAAATAAACTTACACTGCCCCTCACGAAGTCCCTTGATTAAAACAGCTTACTTAGGTACTTTTTTTATTTAATAAACAACGAACAAGCGAAATACGCGTCTGCAACGCTAATGCAATGCACATTGCACAGATTACTCGCTAATTGTGCTAATGCCAAACAAATACTACAGATCTACACCTTAGGGTAGTACAGCTTGTACCCACTACTACAAAAATATTCTATGAATTTCTATGTTATGACTTTATGAGTCACTCCATCACTACTGCGAACCCACGACAATGCAACGGCAAGTAATCATAGACTAATTTTTAAAATATGAGCAAGTAATGGAATCTCTAGGTAACTCAACAACTTTTAACAGCAAATCTCGATAATTATGCACTCTACAAGTGCACTATTATTAGTTGAACAGCGTGATTATATAAAGCAGTAAATACCGTGATTTGTAGAAATCTGCAGTGGAAATAATCTAGTTTGTCCCCTTATTTCTGAATCTGTGTTGCCAGCAATGAAATAAATCTATTGGAAAATGGAATGGCTTTGGCAAATTGGCAATGTGCGTCGTATCCAGTGTTGCCAGAAGGTTACATGTCTTACATTTTTCGCAACTTTTGACCCCCTCGCGTAACATGTAAGTAATTTTTACATTTTAGGGTAATTTCGTAACTTTTCAGAACAACGAGATTTGTAATGCTTTTTTGCATTGAGGCATTCTTGCCCTTTAATAACAGAGCCAGTTTACGACCACTTGTACGATATGAGGGTTCTATACGTATCGAATATTATAGAAGTTAGCTAAGTGTAAAACTAACAGATGCACAACCTCGTAGTTTTGGTTCAAACTAGAAGAATAAGTTAGGTGCTAGACTAGATAGTAACAACAGTGAAGATGGCGCTGCGAACAAATTAAACTGTCTATTTTATCATAAGATTAAATAAACCATTAGACATCATAGATTCCTTTACATTTCGCCATTTTACTGACATCAATTTTCCTCCGACCTCCGACCCCAAGAACAGGTACATTAAAAAAAAAAACAATAATGTAACTTTTACAGCAAAAATGTAACATTTGAGGAAACGAAACGTAACTTACGACTCAAGGGCCCTGGCAACACTGGTCGTATCGTATTCTAACGACCGGGACCGCCCCTTATCGCGTTGTAAGACAGTATAACAGAGACCAGAGACACAATATAAATGTGCCAGAGACTGCCTCTCCTTGTCCTTTAGATATTCCCACACTTTTTTATAATGGATCTAATAGTAAGGTTTGCAAAACTCTTTTTTAATTTCCTAATTTGTCCCCCAAGAATGAATTTATTTTCAATTGATAGAATTCTAATAGGTTTTCCTGTAATCTACAAGGAATGAAATATATGGTATATTAAAAAAAAAAATTGGATCGGTTGTTTCGGACCCCTCCTCTGATCTCAAATATATTTTTGTTATTATTGTAAAATAAACAATTTTGATTTTATTCATGAACATTGATGACGTAAATTGTCCATTCCCGCCTCATCTCCTAAATACAAAAAATAGTTCATTGCTTGTAGATTACAGGAAAACCTAAAATGATTATATCAATTGAAAATAAAGGGGACAAATTATGAAATTAAAAAGGGAGTTTTGCAAACGTTACGAGCTCAATTAATTATTTGTATCTCTTTTTAATAAAATTTTCGTTTACGTAGATATAGTCGGATATCCACAATACTTTCGAACCAATTAGTCTGATCTTCATTTAAAATTCTATGGTCGTGGGTTAAATAACAAGATTTTTTTTTTTGCGGTATCATGTAAAGATCCGTCGAAAAGTAAATGTAATTTGTAGGTCTCGTATTAACAACATACCTTGTAGCTCGGAAACTATTCGCTTTCTTATAGTCATTTATTAACAACAGTCTTTATGGCTCGGAACTTAAGTGACAAAGAATTACTGAAAAGAGATGGCACTATTATTACGACTGCGCGGGACAGAGATAAATCATAAACATGCGACGTTCCCTCTCCTCCCGCGCGCTGCTCGTCGCGTCGAGATTGTTTTCATATTTGTAAACAGACTACTGCGGCTTGTAGAAGGATCACTCTCGTTTCTGGGTTGAACAATGAATAATTGCACCAGAAAAATATTAGACAACTTGAAAAACAGAGATGATGCTGTCCAAGATAAGAAAATACTATCACATTCATTAGTATAGGTCTAATAACCTCAAAATTTAAATTTATTTTTGAGTACTTGAATGCCTATTTTTTATTTTGTTTAGATGCGACGTTTATTTGTAGCGATAGAAGACCATCGGTACCCCGTTTGAGAGAAGGTATGTACCTATTTACTTAGAACGATAAATAATTGGTTCTCAACACTGTATTCGTCTTCACCCCAAAAGAAAAGTCGTTTCCCAGCAATAATTTTTGCGTTAAGTTACTTAGTTTTATGTACATAATGCTTGATTGACGGCTTCGTGAAGGGTCTTGTTACACCCTGTATAGTTAGTGTTGCAATTTGAAAATGTTGATTTATCACACGCCATTTGTTATTTTTTAAAGGTCCTAGGTAGGTAGTTACCTACGGGTTCAGTTCGGAGTTGCCCGACTAGTGTCCACCGAACCGATTTTGATGAAATTAGGTATAAAGGAAGCTTGAACCCCACGAAAGGACACAGGCTACTTTTTATCTGACTTCGACTTCGTATGCAACCGCGATTACCGACATTAAGCTAGTAAAACATTATAAACGTCACTACCTATAGGTAGAAATTTTGTTCTCTGACTTTTAATTTGAATAAAAAAAATATTTCCTTCATACGTTTTGTCGAGTTATGCAAACTTAAGAATGTATAGAACTACTACTACAATGTGAACTAAATATGACTCGAATGACGTATGATAGTGTATTTTATGTAAGTTATACTTATTCCCAGTCCATCTTCTTCGGATTCTGATATTGGATATAGGCAAAAACGGGATAAGATTTTATTTATTTTAGCTCGTTTTCGATATTTTATTTTTTCTAACTAAGATGTTGTATTCTTTTTTTTTCACATTGTGAAGTTGTGTCACAGATTAACTAATAGTTCCTGGTTGTGTTCTTAGCCCTTCTTTTTTACAGCTAACTAGTTGTATTAATGTGTCTGTATCTCTTTGATTTTTGTTGCTTTTGAGCTCTCTTTTATTTAAAAAGACTGATTTAGTAATAAAACTAATAAAATAAAACATAATAACTTATTTTATTTAAATCCAGATTATTGCAGTAGCCACTACCTATTTCAGTTGAATGATTAGATTTAAGAGGCTAATAGGACCTATTTAACAATAGACCGTATACTAATGAAATCAACTTAGAGCCAAAGAGTCTGATTTAAGGCCTTATATTCGACGACAGTAAAAGTATTTTTAGGTATATGCGAGTCAAATGGTACTACAATTAGATAAGTCCTACTTAGCGGAGTTTTTTTAGAGAATTTAAAGTCTGATTTACACATACGTAACAAAATAAGTCATTAAAAAGATCACTGCCTCGAACCATAAAGTCTGATCTTAACATAAATAATTATGTTTTTTTTCTGCGCGTTTTTTTTTTTTAAACAAATGGTCGGATCTGAACATCATCCAGTATTATTTATGAACCTTAACAGTGAATATTCCGAACCATACGGTCTGATTTTAACATAATGGGCCTCTTCTATAAAATTCTTACAGGCATATAGTATTTAGTTGATATGAAACTTTTTCATTGTAGATGGTCCTTAAAAAATGGGTCTGATGTACCTACCCTTGGGTATAAAAACTAGATTCCTTCCGGATTTATTAGGAAAACCGGCATACAACCGGCAACGTCAATTCTCAAATAATCAAGCATAAATAGTGACGGCCTTAAACTCCTAAATCTTCAAAATCATAAAACAAAAAAATATTTTGAATGTTTATTTTTGCTCTCCTGTAAAATTGCAAAAATGGATATCAGACCAAATGGCTCTGATGTCGAGATATGTTGCTTAAACAAAAAGAAAGAGAAAAAAAAGTTATAAAAGATTCAGTTAAAATACGATTTTTGCAAAAATGGGACATCCGACCTTATGGTTCTGATGTCGTGAATTTGAGGATCTCAAATTTATTTTTGTTATCATTGTAAAATAAAAAGTTTGGAATTTATTCATGAAATATGACCTAACATTTGACTTTGACATTGTACGGAACCCTCTCCACGCGAGTTTAACTCGCACTTGGCCCGTTTTTTTTAACCAAATGCCCCCAAAAAAAAAAAAATGTTTTGAATGAATGTTTTTTGTACCTACCAATTTTTTTACAATCATTATTGGTTCCTCTTGGCTCATAAGACCTTATATGATAACCAGATGTCGATACCTACACCTAGAAAATATATAAAGATTATTTTGTCTTACATAATCAATTATTAGAGTTTGTTAACATTTTGTTTAATAAAAGGAATACATAATACAATTATAGTACACTACCTAACTACAATAAGTAATCTGTACTGGTAGATAGGTATGCATACCTATTCTATCACCAATAACATCTCAAGCAGAGGGAAATCCGAATCTTTAGCTAGTTGTTTTTAGGGTTCCGTAGCCGAATGGGAAACAACGGAACCCTTATAGGTTCGCCTGCCTCTGTCCCTCCGTATCTATGTCACAGCTACTTTATTCCGAAGCTATTAGGACTACACAATTGAAACTTTGAAGGTAGGTGTATTCTGTGAACCGTTTTACGAATTTTTTACAAAAAAATAAAGAGTAAGGGGGCTCACCATAAAGAAAATGAATCTAAGAAACCGGCCAAGTGCGAGTCGTACTCTCACGCACATGGGGTTCCGTAGCACCAAACAATATAATATAAATATTTTGAAGGCATTCGTTCATATGTTGTATTGTTTTACATTTGTTTTTCAAAGGTTAATGAAAAACAAAGTTGTTGCTGTTGCTGCAGTTTGATGAAAAAGTCCCATATCTCAAAAAATAAACATCAAATCTTATTCAAACCAATTTTGGTTGAAAGTTTTTTTTACGTTCTATAATCCTATATTTTTTTCAAAAATTTTCTCCTCTTACTTTACAAATTAGAGGGGAGGGGACACACATTTTACCACTTTGGAAGTGTTTATCTTTCAAACGATTGGCTTTGAGAGAAAATGGTTTTAGGAACCTCAATGTCATTTTTGAAGACCTATCTACGGCGTGTAACAGAAAGGGTATGATCATATGGAATACTGTGGTACGGAACATCAAACTGAACAACTTTCTCTATGAGACCACCATCGAAATCGTAAAAAAATTATCAGCTGTCCAATACAAAATTTCAATACCTACTCGACCCAAATGTATAAAATACAAACCTATTCGTGCAGGGTGTCTTAAGGGGATAATTTGCGCGTCTGTTGTAGGTATTTGACGTCTGCAGATGCGTCCGCCTCGAATCCGATTGTTGTCGGTTTTTGTGGTACGGACGCAAAGGGATTCGGCGCGCGGCGCGGACGTGTGGCGTCCGCTCACACGTCTGACGACGCATCAGTTTGATCCCTCTGTGGTTTGATCGGAGTTGCGATTGAGGGTGCACGCGTGCTTCTTTGGACATTGAAATCGAGCGAGAGAGCGGTTTTATTTCAGTATTATTTATAATATTTGGTAATATGACAGCTATAGACAGCACCATCTCCGAAAAAAAAAAATATTAAAAAAAAAATTGTATGAAGAAAAACACAAAAGTCGTTTTTTTTTCCCAACTTAATAAAACTTAAAGCCTGCGGCTTACATGGGGTGTTGTCCCACATGATTCGATTCCATTTTTTAAAATCTAATCGGTAAGCGATATGCAGCAGGCATTCCATGGATCTGATCCATACATGCAAAGTCGACAAACCGTACTTGTAAATATCAGAAGCTACAGATTTCTTTTATATAACTACACAGCGTCAAAATCATTAGTTTTTGTCAGCAACTGTTCGCGCTTTAACATTAACTTCTTGCTTTCGTACTTACTTACTTACATCGTATGGAAATTTTGTCGCAGAGCGACAAACCAAGACATGTTTAATGGTTTCATCGTATCCTCAGACCCATATTTGTAAAGCATTCGACCTAAACTGACAAATACGAGTAGAAATGATTTAACTGAAGAAATGAAGTCTCTTCTTTTAATTGACCCAGATACCATGCAGGGCGGATCCAGGGGGGGGGTCATGGGGGTCATGACCGCCCCTTGACTGGAAAAAATATATAATAATAATTTTAATATTTTCTGTTTTTTTTTTATAAATTATTAAGCATTTTATTTTAATCTCATTGTTAAAAATACAATACATACTTTGTATGATGGCAAATACATTCGCGAACGAACGCATAATACAACTACATTACGACTACGATAGGTATGCTGTTAATATAAATAAACATGTATTGTAGTACCTATAATGCACCAGATCGTTCATTGTGAATAGATCCTACCGCGCAGTTTGGCCGCGCTTCTTGTCATCTGATCTGTCATGTCGTGACAGTGACACCCGCGCCCTGCGCTCTGTTATGGTTCTGTTTATAGCTTGGTATCTACTAGAGGCAGCCTCGGGTCGAGCGGCTGCCACGCTCCGAGGCCGCGCAAGTGGAGTCGCTGCTCAACCTGAGGCACGCCGCGACACGAGGCAAATTCGTCGCCGCGGGTTGAGCCATATTTTGTTGGTTTTTTTGCCGTGCTCAAAGGAGACAAGCGTGTCGCCCCGGAACGCAATGGACAACGAGACTGCTGTTAAACTGATAAAAATTATATGAGGTTCACAGTTTTCTCTGGGATCCGATCGATGTTTCCTCTTTAGTATAGCTTGTTTTTGCTTCCTCTTTTTTTAAATATAGTTATTGCTATTATTAAATCAGCAGCTACTCGACGCGTGTCTGGTGCCATCGCGTTTTGGCTTTAAACTGCGCACGTTGCGGACCAAGCTATGGCGACTCGCCTCGAGCTGATCCACAACGTGCCTCGAGTCTTTGCCTCAGAGCGAGCAACCTCAAACTGAGGCTGTTTGCTTCAAGTCGAGGCTGCTCGACCCAAGTTTGCTTCTAGTGGATACCCGATTACCCGGCTTATGTCTAACGTCTCCAAAAATTGACCACTCTGTAAAAAGAGACAGATCGATGATGCGGCCAATACCTGGGGCAAACCGTGGCCGCTCCATTGTTTTGTCTCTCTCGCACTTCATGGTCAATTTTATTTGACATTTGGATGGGGAAGGCACAGCCCATGCTCTATGTCTATGGACTAAACTAACCTAACCTCCTTCAAAGAGAATGGACTGAGCGTTAGCCTCCCAAAAGTGACCACTCTGTAGAATGAGTCAGAGCGATGATGCGGCCAATACTTGGGGCAAACCATGACCGCTCCATTGCTGTCTCTCTCGCATTTCATGGTCAATTTTATTTGACATTTGGCCAATGAGGTTAAATATAATAACATCATTGCATTTGGTTAGGGAAGGCTCAGTCCATGCTCTATGTCTACATGCTTCAATCTTCATTCTCTAAGCCGTTACAAAAGTCGTTACACGTTATAAAAATTACTAAAGACATAAGATAAAAATTGATTTAGTTATTTTATAAAAAAAAATATATATATTTTGACGTAATAAAACACTTTCTTCTTAATTTGAATTATTATTGTAATCGAATTCGAGCCTCTCATGACTAGATCACAACTATGTGACCCCCCCTTGACATGAAAGCTGGATCCGCCCTTGATACCATGGATAAGGAAACATTGAATTTGTTGAGGTGCCAAGTATGATGGATTCTGATTTTGAATTCTTTGATAGCGATGACGAAACTCAGTAGACTAGATTTTAATGTTTGGTGTTTTTGTGTAATTTTTATATATTTCTCAATTATACAATAGGGAATATGCATGTCATTTTTTTTCACTTAAATCGTTAATATGCAGTACTATCAACCCAAGAAAATAATTACAAGTTAATTTCAACTACTGCTTGTAGCACAAAAAAAATTTTAAACTCCTGCAATTTTCTACAACAGTTCAAACGTCCATGACTATCGCGGCCATTCATGTCAGGACTTTGATGTCACTTACCTCTATCTGCCTTGTTTAAATCTAATTTTTTGCCCTTAGTAGATTAGTTTTACTAAAATGTAAGGGCTTTATTTAAGCAAAAATTGAAATAACAATTTTATAGTAAAATCTTAGTCAAACTTTAAGTACTTTTCAATTAAAAGTGTTTCTTTGACACATGGATTGTGACGTCACTACCGGAATCGATGCGTTTTGTGTTTGCGTTCCGTTTCACCAAAAACACGCTAAATAAAATATTAAATTGTAAAATAAGTGTTGTATTAGAGAATTAAACAAGTGTACCACAATGTTTTTATGGTATGGTATTTCTTGCCTATTCTTAGTATTTTTCTGTATTAGTTATAAGTTTTTGTAGTATTTTTTTTAATCTTTATTATGAAGTCAAACTTTGTATCTACTAACATAATCTACTAACAACGAATTAAATTATCATAAGAAATATTGCAAAATCGATTTACATTGTAAATGAGTCTATAATTGAGTGTTTTTTTAGTATTATTATATTGTATATTCCATTATTTCTCATTATAAAAATAGCACACTAAAGTCAATTACTTTGTATATTTTCAAAATCACACCTAAATCAATGTAAAAATCTCTAACTGAATTTCTCGAAATTCAACACTCTGCTGTGAGTGAAGCGGCGCGCATGGGTGTGCATGTTATAGCATTTCGGAATCGCCTCATGTGGGACAACACCCCATGTAAGCCGCAGGCTTTAAGTTTTATTAAGTTGTGAGAAAAAACGACTTTTGTGTTTTTCTTCATACAATTTTCTCAATATCCATTTTTTAAATGTTTGGTGCGAGTTGCGTCTGTCAAGAATGAAAATAGACCAAAAAAAACACGTTTGTTGTTTAAAGGGTGTAAACAAGACCCTTAGCGAAGCCGAAAGGCACTCCCCTTGTTCTCCCCGTCATTGCGATCATGTTTCTGTTCTAGACTATACCTTTTCGACAACGTTTTCACAACTTTTTTTTAAATACATGTTTTTAATGATAAAGATTTTTACGTTAAACACCTCCACGACCCCTGTACTATTCAATCCATCCATCAGCACAATGTTTTGAGTCCGTTACATTGAGTCCTACCGAAAAACGTGATTTTTCGTCTCAGCATATAAATTAAATATTTATTTTTCATACTATGAAAAACAAATTTAGTTTTGCTGTTGAATGTAATCTCTAATGCAACATGAGAGCCTTCAAAAAATATTTTTATTATATTTTTTGGTGCTACAGAACCGTGTGCGTGCACATGTGCGTGTGAACTACCAGTATAGATGCTCTGTGGTGTGAACAGTACGAATCGCATTTAGCCGTTTTTTTTAATAAAAACAATATCCGACAGGCAGTTATTTTTTCGGTCAAGTGTGAGTTGTCCATAAAGATGAGTGAGTGACCTTTTTTTCATGTCTTGCGGCTCTTGTTTCGCGTCTGAAGAATAATT
Source organism: Eugnorisma glareosa (assembly GCA_947578425.1). Taxonomy (NCBI): domain Eukaryota; kingdom Metazoa; phylum Arthropoda; class Insecta; order Lepidoptera; family Noctuidae; genus Eugnorisma; species Eugnorisma glareosa. Next base: position 11,787,915 of record OX387959.1, read on the forward strand.
TCGTTGTATGGGAAGAAAAGGTCTGAACTGTTTCGTAAAAATACTGGTATTCGACTGCATCCGGTTAGACTGAAAGCCGACCCCAACATAGTTGGCAAAAGGCTAGACAGATGATGAACTATTGTGTCACGCCGCTGGCCAAGCGATGCTTTGCGGCGAGCGCGCTCTGTAATTATTTCACTGCACTGTCTGTGTAACCGCAACGCAACATTGTGCTATCTAGTCTAGTCAGCAGCGCATTGCCCCTTGCTGCCTCGACTCTCGGGTCTTACTTACCTATGCTCGATGTCCGTGCCTGACTGCTGTGACATCACGCCACTGATTTATTTGTAGGACGAAGACGCACCGCTCAGGAGGTCACAGTGTCGCTGCCACGAAACGCTACCGCTCGCATTGGCACCTGCTCTGCCCCTATTTTACAATGAAGAACTACATTATTGGTATTCAACCTCCACAGATGGCAATAGGTAGTATACAGAACAAACGAGACACAAACCGTAGTCCACAGAGCATCATATAAATACGGTCGTAGTCAATGGTCGGCGATGTCGTAATGTGTAAATGTTAAAAATTGACAGATAAATTATAGTACAAAGATAAATATAGTAATAATGTTTCCATACATAGTTTCTTTTTGTAGTTGTGATGAACCAGAACTCAAGCCTAGTTTAAATGACGACACGTTTCCCAGTTCCGACCAAATTTGGGGAATGATTGGCACTATATTGGCAACAGTTGCATGTTGGCTTGTGTATGCAAAGGTATGTACTCCTATGAAAAACTAAAAAAAACTGATAGGTACATTCTACTATGAGTACCACAATGGTCTGTTAGTTTATCAATATATAAGCATAAATCCACGGTTCTAAAGTGAAGCCCAGATGTTACGGTGATTTTCTAGCCACTTCATTTTGAACACATGTAATATTTCAAGTGGCGCGAGGGAGCTGTGTACCTACCTGCGGCCTTTCATTTTCATACATTGTATATAAATAAAATTGAAGTATCTGTTCGTAATTTCAAAATAACAGCTTTTAATGGAAATTTGTCTGTCTGTCGTCTTTTTGTTCCGGCTAATCTCCGAAACGGTTGGACCGATTTTGACAGGACTCTTACTGGTAGATAGCTGATGTTATAAGGTCTAACTTAGGCTATATTAAATAGTAGAAAAATAAACAGGGTTCCGTGCAAAAAATAAAAAAAAACCTTTTGTTAATTGTTGACAAAATCCGATTCAAAACGAGATTTATGTACCTACTTAATATTTTTTATAATCATTTCTCGCGAACGAAGGTTGCGGGCTACGGCTAGTACAAAATATACCATTAGAAAAAGTAAATTATGTTTTACATCACAACATCATTCAGAGCCCGACTTCACGCACTGCTGGGTATCGGTCTCTTTCTGCTTGTGCCAGCCTAATCCAGGAATACCCGCGATGGTAACAATTACAATAGGACACACATAGTAGTGTATAATAATAGTTGTTTCAGGTCAAGCGCGAGTTAAAATGACTTGATATTACTATAATATTGAAAACCTATCGTCACTATGTTCCTTACAGATAAGAATCGGCAGAAAAAGGTATCAAGCCCAACAAATTCTTATGCACAGCAAACCACCAAGAGTGATGACCACCTCACGCAAAACACGCACCGGATAAGATTATAAATTAAATCAAATTTGTAAAGGAAATATAATTTATTCCTCAAAGTAATATGGCCTATTTTGAATAAAATATAATTTTAATGTCGATTATGTTATAAAATGTATAGTTTAAGATGTATGTATTCTGCGAGGATCAACCGGAGGACACGGTGGAGCACACTGTGCAGGTCTGCTCCGCTTGGGCGGAGCACCTCCGCCGCGCGCCGTGTCCTCGTAGCGGCAATCGGCGGCGGCAACCTCTCGCGCCCGGCCCTGGTTCAATCCATGGTCCGGAGCGAGAGGGCATGGGACGCCGTCATCTCCTTCTGCGAAGCAGTCATGCTAGCGAAGGAGGTGGCGGGACGTGAGAGGGAGAGAGCCTCACGTCTCAGCCGCCGCGGGAGACGCACCGGGCGTCGGGGGCCACTTGGTGGCCCCGATTTGTAATCGGTGCTCTCTAAACAAAAACTAAAACCTTCTTTAAGGACGCTGTTACATTTTCGATGGACTCAAATTTAGGTATCTAAAGTCGCACACAGTAACATCACGCGTACGCACACAACGCACACATTGAATCTCTCTCTCACTGAGCGCTCGATTTTATACTTCAGATATGATATCTTGGTCCTTGATAATATTTATTTTATTTGATTGAAATTGATTCCGGAAGATTACTTGGACCTTTGAAAATGCATTTGGTAACTGTTAGTACCGTCGTCGTAATAAGTAGGTTAGTATTTTCAACCAACTTCAAAAATAGAAGGTTCTCGACCCTTATGTATCCGTGATTTTCTCAAAAACTACTGATCCAATATTGATCGGGTTTTCGTGTACAAATGCAAATGTTTTCAGGGAATGTTTTTATTGTTCTCTATCTATCTGAGATTTTCGGAGAGACAATGGAAATGGAACTCTTCAATAATTTAATTGTCATTTTATATTCAAATACAGTTTTTTTTTCAGGTTATTAACTATTTTTGGATTAAACAATCATAATTTGGTGTTGGTGACTTTAAGTAGGATCACAAGTTGTAAAAATTTTGGTTCAAATTTCACGCTAAAATGGGGATTTAATTTTGGTAATCATTTACTATTTTTGGCAACATAATGTGTTTTTTGCCGTTAGTTAAACATAAGCCAAAAATATCAGCTGTTTCCTACAAAAGTACAATACCTTCACGGTCAAAATGTATGGGAAAGATGTTTTTTTTTTTAATAAATCCCGGTATTATGTTTCTGTGGGCCAATTTTTGATTTACACTCAGGCGAAACCGCTGGATAAATGCAACAAACTACAAAGGTCCGCTGCCAAGGCCCGTTTTATTTGTCAAACGCTACATCAGCAATGCTATATTTATGAAATTGGCACCATTGACGAAAAGTGGTCAAGTTTTCGTCGGTGGATTTTGGTTTTGATTTCATATTCATTATTAGCGACCCCAAAAATAGTATATTTTATATCGAGGGACTAAACGAAGCCATAATATACCAGAAGTGGTTTGACTCCCGAGCGTGCGATGGGAGTCAATGAAACTGAGGGTATATTAAGTTGGCGTTTAGTCTCGCGGTGCAAACTGTACTTTTCACTTTGAGTGCGAGAAAAATAGTCAATTTAGTACAAAAACATTTAATAAATGTTCTTATTCCTCCAGCCCATAAAACTTTCGAAAGTTTTTAGGTAAATTTTCCGCGATTTTGGCGGCAATGGATTATCTTTTATGTCTTTTGCTCTTTGCTCGACGTCAAACTCTTCACTGTAACTGGACATTCTTAATAAATGTATTAAAAATAATACCAAACCCAACAAATTTACACTCGAAAAAATTCTGAAATTTTCGCGGTCAGTTTTTTCTTCTAAACCAGTCACATATTAACAATTTAAAACACATGGCGCCACCTTCTTTGCTGAAAAACCATGTAACTAAAACTCCCAACGTTTTCACAATGAAGATGGTGCACACTCCACAGATAATAGTATATTTACTGGCTGTTTGAGTTTGTCTATGTCACATAAAATAAATTATAGAACTAATTACGAAAAAGCGCGGGAAACGTTCAACTTGGCGGACGCGTCCTTTTTGAATCTAAGTTAAATTATTTGTTATTACGGTAATATAGGATCAATAGTCTTAGTTTTAGTGCTCTATCATCTTCTTTAATTTATAATATTGTAGTTTTTCTTTTTTTCATCGGTAGTGGTAAGTTTTTACTCAATTTTTTGTTGAAGCCGTGTGATGAACGACCCGCCAGACCCGGGGGACTTTGTTCCCCCGGCAGGCAACTTTGTTACTATTAGCAATGAGTCAGGCATGGAGACTGATGGGTCGTCCTCGGCTCGTCACCGGAAAAGAAGCCGCGTACATGTGTGCAAGCACTGTAATAAACGCCGTCGCACCCGAAATAACCAAGGTTCCGAGTCGTCGGGTTGTGTTTGCTCGGATCCTACAAGTCCTACAACTCTAACAGATTTTGATCGTTCTATAAATACAGAAATACCAACCATTGCTGCTGATATTCATGCTCCATCCGTAGCTGTTCCCGCGCAAATCGGTCGTAAAACATACGACAAAACTGACAATGCACCTTACATTATTCACTTACAGAAAAAAACTATTTCCCCTGATGATGGTACTACATTGCACCCAATCACATTTGGTAAGTTTCTCAAACACAACGCCTTTCAAAATATTATAAATGGTAGCGTCAAAAAAATTGGGCGCAATAAAATTTCTCTCTCATTTTCCAATTTTCTGGATGCAAATTCTTTTATTTCACATAGTAGTCTGGAAACATATAATTACAAAGCTTTTATACCCACTTTCAATGTTACAAGAATGGGCCTAGTGCGTGGTGTTCCTGCAGAATGGTCTCCAGAGGAAGTTATTGATAATATTACAGTTCCAATTGGTTGTGGTCCAATTCTAAAAGTCAGACGCCTTAATTTTAAATCCGTTGTTGATGGTACAACCATTTGGAAGCCATCCCAATCCATAGTTGTTACCTTTGATGGACAGGTTCTACCTAAAAGAATATTTATGTGTTATAACGCATTACCGGTTGATTTATATATTTTCCCTACTGTACAATGCTTCAATTGCTGTCGTTTTGGGCACACTAAAGTTCAGTGCAGATCTAAACCTCGCTGCTACAAATGCGGTCAAGGCCATACTGGAGATAGCTGTGAAAGGGAAATAGAAAATGCATCCTGCTGTCTGTGCTCTGGCTTTCACTATGCCATTAATAAATCTTGTCCTGAATTCTCTCGTCAAAAACAGATTAAATCATACATGGCAAATAGCTCAGTTTCTTATGCTGAAGCAGCAAAAGTATATCCCCCAGTAACTAAATCGTATGCTGACACACTTTTAACTTCTCCTTCTAAAAACTTTGCAGATACTCCATCAATCTCTTCACCTAATAGAATGCAGGCTTCCAGTAGTTATAAAAAGACAGTCTTCCTAAAACCACGCTCCCCACCCAAATCTATACAAGGTTATAATAAAGAGGCCCATAGTGCTATTATTAATGATTTTATAATTCCCCAGCCATCTAATGGTTGTGGTTTTTCTAATAATCAAAGTAATGATAAAAATGATGTAAACTTTTCTATAAATGATTTTCTCTCTGCATTACACAATCTTCTTTCTCAGTTCAACATCTCACCGTCCAACGTTGCCTCAACTTTCAATGTACCTCAATCCATTCATAATGGACAACACAACCAATATAATCCAGTGGAACTGCCGCAGTCTAGTAAACAAAAAGAGTGATGTTATATACCTTTTAAACAAATATGAGCCATTTGTCTTTGCTTTAGCAGAGACTTGGCTCAAACCAAATCATATTTTTAAAATTAATGGTTATTTAACCATTAGGGAGGATAGGTCTGATGGGTATGGTGGTGTAGCTATACTTGTCAAGAACTCTTTTCCTTTCTCTATTGTTTCATTACCTCCTCATAGTGAGGAAATTTCTATTGTAGCTATTAAGGTGCACCAAACTTGTTTTGTTTCTATTTACATTCCTCACCCTTCTTCATCTATTCTTCAAGAGATGAATAATCTCTTTTCTTCACTTCCAAAGCCTTTCTTAATATTGGGAGACTTTAATTGCCATCACCAATCATGGGGTTGTTCTGTTTCTAATTGTCATGGAGAGGAATTATTAGATATAATAGACTCACATAACTTATGCATCTTGAACTCAGGAGCTGCTACTCGCCGTTCAGATCCCAACCAAAACCAAAGTGCAATTGACCTGTCTATCTGTTCTCCAAACTTAGCCTCTTTATTAACTTGGCATACTCTAACCTCCACTCATGGTAGTGATCATTTCCCAATAGTTATTTCTTACCCTCTTTCCAAATCAAAGGCATCATCAAGGAGATCTAACTTAAAACATAAATTACCTAGTAGAAATAATAATGACTGGGACAAATTTAAAAATATTGTTGACAGTAAGCTTTGCTCCCTGCCTGTGATTTCTGATGGCAATGAAAACAGCTGTGCTGAAGCTTTAGCACTTTTGTTAATCGAAACTGCAGATGTAGTTTTTCCTGAAAAAAATAACAATAATAGTACAATTCCCTCGCCTCCATGGTGGGACTCTGAGTGTACAGAATTAGTTAACAGACGTAAAGAGGCGGAATACAATTATAACCTTGATATGTCTGATATTAATTTTGAAACTGTTACTAAATTATCCAACGAAACTTATAAACTTTTTAAGACGAAAAAATTTGAATCTTGGCGTAACTTCTGCTCATCAATTTCACCGAACACTCACCCAACGATTGTCTGGCGTAATATCCGTAGATTTAGATCCATTTATAAGAACCCTTCCCCTATACCTGATTCGTTAGCCAGCGAATTTTTAGATAATTTAGCACCGCCTTGGGTTCCTGAGGCTATTAACCCTAACCTGTCCTTACCTATACTATCAATAACCAACGGATCCCATAACCAAGACACCCATACGACTCTAGATGGCCCTTTCACTCTTACTGAATTAAAGGGTGTTATTCATAAAACTAAGGATTCTGCACCAGGCAGTGATGGCATCCCATATTCCTTTTTTGCTAATTTAAATGAAGACGTCCTCAGTTATTATTTACATCTTATCAATTCTATTATGATCACTGGAAACATCCCTGTTGAATGGAAACGTCAGATGGTGTTGCCATTCCTCAAACCAAATAAAATCCCATCTGACGCTTCTTCATACCGTCCCATAGTTTTGTCTTCAGTTCTGATGAAATTAGCTGAACACTTAATTAAAAATCGTCTAGAATGGTTTGTTGAAAGTAAGGGTCTTTTGGCAGAATCACAATATGGCTTTAGAAAAGGTAGAAGTACCAGTGACTGTCTAAGCATTTTAACATCGGATATTCGGATTTCATTCTCTAATAATCAATCTACGGTTGCGGTTTTCCTCGATATTAATTCAGCTTATGATAATGTTGTATTATCAGTTTTACAAAATAAATTAAGAGCTTTACGGGTCCCATTGAATTTGTCGAATTTTATTATTAATATCCTGACTGAACGCTCTATTAGTATGTTAATTGGAGATCAAGAGGTATCTCACCTTGTGTGGAAAGGCCTCCCACAGGGTTCTGTGCTCAGTCCCCTACTATACAATATTTACACGTATGATTTAGACTCGTCCTTAGCTGACCAAGTTAGGGTTCTTCAATATGCCGACGATTTGTTGTTATATTCTTCAAGCCAATCCGTCGAACAGGCTAGCCAGGCTATCAATTCCGCTTTATCTAATTTGGAGTCATGGTTACATCTTAACGGCTTGGATATATCCACGTCTAAAAGCGCGGCCGTTTTATTTACCAGAAAGAGAAATATTCCCACAATAAATCTCTTTTTTAAGGAAACTCCTATTCCGATTAAAGATAATTTCAGATATCTAGGTGTAATACTTGACTGTAAATTAAGTAGTGCTCCTCACTGTGATTATATTGTTAACAAATGTGAAAATCACCTAAACATGCTTAGATGCCTCTCTGGTGTATGGTGGGGTGCGCACCCCTTTTCATTGAAACTAATTTACAACGCAATCATCAGAAGCACTCTGGATTATGGATTGTTTCTACTGGAACCGGGTAGCATCATGGCTTTTAAAAAGTTGGATCGCATCCAATCCAAAGCTCTACGCATTGTTTCGGGTGCCATGAAGTCCAGTCCCATTAATGCACTCCAAATTGAATGCGGGGAAGCACCTTTACATCTGAGACGACAATTCCTGTCTGACAAATATTTGTTCCGGATTCTTCAGTCATCAACTCATCCTCTCATTCCTAAACTAGACTCTTTAGTGTTACACATAGAATCTTCAGACTACTGGTCCCATAAACGTGCTCCCTGTCTAGTTGTAAGCTATAAAAAAATCCTTTCATTTTCTTCTCCTATTCACCGTTCCAATAAACTTCCCATGTTTAATTGTAGTTATGAAAGTTTGCTGTTCAGCCCCACCCTAAATTTTACGTGTGTTAAAAAAACAGACCCTAACAGAAATTCAAGATTTAATTTTTTTTTTGTCTGAACACTTAGAATATCACCATGTATTTACGGATGCTGCCAAGCTTTCTCCAACGGGTTGTGTTGGAATAGGTACGTATCATTCTCAATACAACATCGTCCAAAAAATAAAACTGCCTCCGGAAACTTCTGTTTTTACGGGGGAATGTTTCGGTATTTTAAAAGCATTAGAATATTCTCGCCTTTTTAAACTCAAAAAAACTATAATTTTTACAGATTCTCAAAGTGCTCTTCTAGCCATCAACAAATCCCCTTTCGATCATAAATCGCAGTTTCCTATCATTTATTTAATAAGAGAATTTGCGTTCAGAACCATCTCTGAGGGTAATTCAATACAGTTTGCGTGGATTCCGGCCCATGCTGGAATCCACGGCAATGAAATGGCGGATACACTCGCTGGTGATGCGGTGCAGTGTGGAGACTTAGTTCCCTATGTAAATTTTTGCACTGATCTTGTGACTCTACCAAAAACTTTTCTTCGGGACACTTGGAAGATAGCTTGGGATATCAGTAGCAAATCGAAGGGCCGTTATTTTTCATTAATTCAACCTGACGTTCCTGAAAAACCGTGGTTTGGTAGGGCTGGGTTTGGTAAGATGGAGACCTCCATTCTTATACGGATGCGACTGGGTCATGTTTGCACTCCAGCCCATCTTGCCAAACTACATATCATTGACGACCCCACTTGTTCGTGTGGCACAGATGTAGGCGACTTAGATCACATATTTTTCTCCTGTCCCTTATATGATCATTCTTCCTTTCTTAATAACCTTTTGTCTCTCCGTATACCTTTTCCTACCTCTATACTTAGTTTACTTTGTACAAATAGTTTTTCTGTATATAAATGTATAGCCTCATTCATTATTCTGAATAATATTAAATTGTAATTTTTCGTCATTGTAATTTGCTCATTTGTATCTTCTCATTCACCTCTCCCGTTTATTGATCCTATATTTTTGTCCTATTCTAAATCCCGATGAATTATTATTTTTGTTTCCATAAAGTTTCCCTACCTTTATTTTCCTCGTCTAAAATAAACATAAAAACCCAAACGTGACATTGGCTAATGCACAAACCGTGCGAAGCCACAAAAAAAAAAAAAAAAAAAAAAAAAAAAAAAAAAAAAAAAAAAAAGAACTAATTACTTTTCACTCCCTAGAGACTGAACTGTTCACTTCAGTCCCGCTTCGTAGGACTATATTGGTGTACTTTTAGAGCATGAGAAGTGAAAAAGACATGAAATTGACACCCATAACGAAATGTACCCGACATTTCGTCGGCGCCATCTTGGATTTTGGTTATGACCCTGTATTCGTTGTTAGCGACCCCAAAATCCATGAAATTGACAACCATAACGAAAAATCGCCAAATATTCTTCGGTGCCATTGGATTTTGGTTTTTACCCCATATTCAATATAAGCGACCCCAAAAACCATGAAAATGACACCCATGAAGAAATGATGTAAAATTTTTGTCGGCGCCATCTTTGGTTTAGGTTATGATCATATAACCGATACAAGCGACCACAAAAACCATGAAAATGACATGACACTCACGACAAAAAGTTGTCTAGTTTTGATCGGCACTATCTTGGATTTTGGTTTTGTCTCTTTGGTCATACATACTTACAAACCGGTTAAAATCATAACCCTCCTCTCACCCATCCACTTCCAAACCTCACCACCGACAGCTTGACCTTATCCATCCAAATCCTAACCTTACTAATCCATTTCGCAACCTTGTCAACAACTGCTTAACCTCACCCATCCAAATCCGGATCTTACCCACCATAATTTAAACCTACTAACTAATAATAAAAGTATGAAACTCGAACTTATTTTTATTGCAGTTCGAAAAAGTATCAACTCCTTCCCATTACGCTATACAACGACGGTACTCACACGCATGATTTTCTAGTAATTTTATCGTATTTATTTTTTTTCGCGAGAGCGATACACACGTCCTTCCTCGAGCGCTTCTGAGCGCGGAATGATGAACCGCGCGCGAGTGCAAAATGTATGAAGAAGTTGGCAAATGTTTTTAATTTAGCTAATAATTGGAAAAGGTGTTGATTTTGATACAAAATAATTAGCTGAACCTATAAAGGACTATACATATACCGCAATTTGTTATAATTTTTAAGATAAAATATGCTGTAAATTTACTTAAAATGGTACCTATTCTGACCCTACTTTTTAAGGTTTTTTTGCGAATATTGTGATGGGAAAAAAGTATTTGTGCGAAAATTTTGTATGACGTCATACCATTTTTCTAATGCCAATCTGGAGATGAATTAAGACCATGATAGCTTCACATTTGTGATTGCTTATACATTAAAATGGTACCTGAAAAACACTGTTATTTGTAGAAAAATGTAAAAGCATACGCACAATATGTGTGCATTGAATCTAATCACATTGGTATTCCCAACAACATGACCGCCCGCCTCGCAGCGCTCGGGTCCTTATTTTGATGCAGAGTTATTTTAAAACTATGATATCTTCTAAGAAATTCATCTAAATTGAATGGTGTAAGGAGCAATTTTGGTCACAACTGAACGCTAAAGATGACTAACATATTTATTTTGTTAGGGATTAATACTATGTCGGTAAAAACACCTTCGAAAATAAAGCATTAATTTTGACCAAATTTTAAAATCATAAGAATGGTTATTGTTCGTCAGCTTAAAAGATAGGCATGTGCTGTCATGGACTTGTTTTTGACTTTTTTAAGAGGAATAAGTCCCTCTCACATTATTTTTGTGCAACTTTAACCATATATGCAGCGCACGCAACGGAAGCTCTCAAAAATAATAAATTTTCCCCGTTTTTGCAACATTTTTCATTGATGCTCCGCTCCTATTAATTGTAGCGTGATGATATGAGGCCATGAGAACCATAGTGGCCTAACTAAAAAGGCTTATTCATTGAATTAGGCCACTATGGTTCTCATGGCCCCATATATAACCTATAGCCTTCCTCGATAAATGAGCTACCCAACACTAAAAGAATTTTTCAATTCGAACCAGTAGTTCCTGAGATTAGCGCGTTCAAACAAACAAACAAACTCTTCAGCTTTTTAATTAAAAAATATTAGTATAGAAGTTTAAATATTTATATTATAGACAAAGTAAGAAGTGTTGCAAAAATGTTTAGAAAATCACCAACTAAAAATTACATCATCACTACATAATAAAATAGTATAAAACAAAATCGCTTCCCGCTGTCTGTCCCTATGTAAGCTTAGATCTATAAAACTACGAAACGGATTGTGAAGCGTTTTTTTTTAATAGATAGTGATTCAAGGATTTTATGTATAACATTGCCCCCGTGCGAAGCCGGGGCGGGTCGCTAGTTTTAAGTAAATATGTCACAGCAGACCATGACATTATAAATCTGAAACCTAGATGGTACTGGATTGCAAGACTCGTACTTAGTCGAGTGCAATTAGACAATAAGGTGGAACGAAGTTTATAGTGGTCGGTTTTTCATGGGACTTTTTTTATTCAGTTCCTAGAAGACGAGAAGTTAAAAAAAAAAATCCGCCGTTTGCATTTTTTTTTTAATTTCCTGTTTTTTTTTTTTTTAATTTCCTTTGGAATATTTTTTTTTTTCGTTTATGAATAACTTCAAATTCGACGAATTCATATTGAGGCGTAATAGTGTGACCTGCGTGCATCCACGCCACCTTTGTCTGTTTCTTTGTTCATTAGCCATGTAACTAATGCTTAATTCAAATTTTTTATGGAAAATTTAGTATTTTCTTCAACTATTTATAATATACCGGGTTTTAAGTCCAAGACTTCTTCTGTAATTGGTAATTCATACTTTTTACGGATAACTGGACAATTTTTTTCAAGAAAACCACATTCATGAGTGTAGTGACTAAAAATTCATTTGCAAATAGCAGAATAATTCAAGTCATAAGAATAATTCAGTCCAAACAAATGCTTATTATTATAAACATAAGTGAAATAAACGTAAAAAAAATACATATTTTGATTAGACTTCAGCATTCTCATTTCTTTACACACATTTTTCTGATTTCTTTTTCCAAGCGTTTTTTTTTTTTAACAAACCGGTTTTTGCCTTTGCAATAATAATAAAAACAACAAGAATACAGGAAATTCGATTCATCAAAGTACTAATACAGTGGATTTCGGGTTTAATGACGATGAAGGGCTTCTCTAATTTCGTCGTAATATCCGGAAGAAAACACGCACCGGATAAGATTATAAATTAAAACAAATTTGTTATAGAAATATATCTTTATTCCTTAAAATAATATGGCATAATTTGTATAAAATATATTTTTTATGTCGACTAAGAATATAAAATGTGTAATAAATGTATGTAATGTCATTCTACCTACCCATACACCTTTGCAACAATAATAAAAACAACAAGAATATAAAAATTTCGATTCATCAAAGTACTAATACACATTTACTAATAAGTATCGTTCAGTAAGAACATTGTGTCTTTTGCATATTTCTTGCAGTCTTGCAAAAGATACTTGTATTCGTCATCTACTTGACCTCTCTTCAACAAGTACACTAAAATGTACTGATACGGGAATACAGGAACGTTGTGGCGTGCGAAGAACCGCAGTTTAATTCTTTCAATGATTTTCATGTCGACGAAACAGTAATCTGCGGTACAGCAACTGCCTGGGGTCCTGTGAAAATGATTTCGAGTTGAGTCACGTGGTTATTTATCTCATACCATTGTGCCAGGGCCCGCGCAGGTATGGCAAAGCAATAGCAATAGGAAACATTGTGCTAGTTGAAATAAAGTTTAAAATAAATAAACTTCCATCATTCCGAGAGAGTACCATGAACGCCAAAGTATAAATAAACGCAAGCGCGTGCCACGCCAAGCCACAATTTCACCCACCATTTTGTCACGTATTTGTGTCGTTTGGCGTACAGGGCACGCGCTTGCTTGTCACGTATATGTGTCAATGGCGTTCAAAAGGTTAAATAGCCCTGTCAAAATAGACATTGACCCTTGTATAAATTCCCAAGAAGCTGAAAATTTACGTGTACGTTAGGAATACCATTATAATGAAGTTTTGAAAAGTCCCCATCGAAAGCATGTGTGCAAAAAAAAAATAGCGAGGACAAAGTTCGCAAAAATGGACTTTTGGGATTTTTCCTAAGATTCACCATTTCTGAGAAAAAGCGATTCTAAAATTTACTTGTATTCTCTCTAATAATTAAAAAATCAATCATTAAATCATCATTGAGAAAATCCTGAAATCGTCTATGAAAAAAAAAAAGGAAAAGAAGTGTAAGGTAATTTTTTGTAGATAATTAAATAATCTACAATTTTTATCGGAACTATTTTTCTCATAAAATAGCCGTTTCGCAAAAAAAAAAAAGAAAAACTAAACATTTTTGCGAACTGTGTCCTCGCATTTTTTTTCAGACATGGTATCAATGGCGACTTTTCACAATTGCATTATAATGGCATCCCTAACTTTCCTGTAAATATTCAGCTTCTTGGGAATTTATGCAAGGGTACCCCTATTTTTATGTCTATTTTGACCGGACTAGAAAGCGGACTGAGTTACGCGGTTTATGTTATTTATTTTCGACTTTACTTCAAAAGACGCACGTTGCTATTTTGTTTGACTGTGCGGTGCGCCGTGGCCGGGCTCTTAGAAATAGAACAAAAGAAGCTTGTCAAGTGTCTCTAGATTTTTAACGTAAAAACACGAACCTAACGCACCAAGAATGAAACTGCAATAATAAACTTGTGGAAGCCAAAAAATTGTAACAGAATTACAATTATGTAAAATCTATACTAATATTTTAAAGAGGTAAAATTTGTTTGTAAATTTGTATGTAGAGGTTAATCTCTGGATCTACTGAACCGATTTGGAAAATTCTTTCACTAATAAAAGCAGAGCCGAAGCCGAGGGCAACAGCTAGTATGAAATACACTGACCTTGGATCATAAGTAACAGGCTTAGCTTTCAAAGACTTGAATATCATCTGATAATATTGTCGATATTTCCTCTTCATGATGAGAACGATTTGTTTCCCCTCAAAGGGGTACTTGGCACTAAGCGCATCAAGCTCCAAATGCCAGTAGACGGCTGCCTTCGCAACTTCCACACTCGTTGAATCTATTTCCAATATCTTTGGGTGTTTGAGCCACTCATAGAGATATTCCTGTAATAAAAAAATACATTCAAGGAATAAAACAAATATCTCATTGTTGATGAAAAAATGTAAAAGATGTAAATGGCTTCACGAAGCCGTCAGCCAAGCATTCTGTACATATATCAAACTAAGTAACTCTAAGCAAAAATTATTCTGTAAAAAACTAGCCAATCTCGATGGAGCTGCTTGTTTATCTCTAAAAAGTAATGAAATCTAGACAAAGTCGTGCCAAGTCTAAAGTTCCTTACTGCGATTTCTTTATTATTATCGATAATGTTGTGTGATTTGGCCGTTGAACATTCTTTATACATTACAAGACAATTTTGTTTACACGTGACTATGTTTGTTAAGGTTTCTGGAAAAGTCCGTCTGTACGAGAAAAAAAAAATTAATCTGTTTGTTTCAGGCTCGCCTATACATAAGTATTATTGAAATAGGCAGCTTTATCAAGCCTGCAATTGACTGGTTATTGAATCAACGTTTTCCAAGTGGCAATTTTCCATCGTCAATGGGTAGCGGTTCTGGCGACAGATTGGTGCAATGGTGTCATGGAGCACCTGGTTTTGTACCCTTGTGTACCCTTCAACGGCCAAGTCACACAACATTAACGATAATAATAAAGAAATCGCAGTAAGGAACTTTAGACTTGGCACGACTTTGTCTAGATTTCATTACTTTTTAGAGATAAACAAGCAGCTCCATTGAGACTTGGCTAGTTTTTTACAGAATGTTTTTGGAGGGATTTCACTTCTTTTTGTAGAAACGTGGGCATATTGATTTATTTTATTACATTTTCTTATTCGACACAGTTTTTTTCTTTTTAGGAGTAGTTATTTATTATTACAAATCTTTCTTTTCCTTTTTTCCGGTTCTGATTATTGTACAGTAGCAACAGTTTTTCGTATTGCCCATTCGGACGCTATAGGCTAGATTAAATTAGATTAGAAGATGTGTCCCACTACGCTGGATTTTTGCAATGACAGTCGATATTTTTATGTACCAATAGAAGAAGGGGGCATTACCATATCTCTAATTCTTTAATACAGCTGAGACCAGCTGAGGGTTCTTCATCAGATACTTCAGACCTTCGATTTTTGACATCAAATGACGCTTCATTGCCTACAAAGTTGAATATTTTTTGTAAAGGCGGTATGTCGATCTCTAATATTTTGGTTGGGCTCTTGTGTTTTCTAATCAGGGACAACAGGTACTCCAGATCTTCGATTATCCTAGTTTTATAGTTTTTCCTTTATGTGGCCATTAAACCCAACTCTGTACCAAATTTCAGCTCTCTGAGTTTATGGGAAGTACTAGTTCTATTCTGATGATCATGAGTGAGTGTCATAAATGCGAAACTTTTCTTTCGCTTAACTTCGGAACTAAATGACCTACAGACTTGTGGATTTTAAGTATGTGATTATAGCTTACTGGATGACGAAAATTTCTGCGTTCTGGTCTTATCCAGAGGTTCTCAAATAGGGGCCTGAAAATGCGGCGAAATGGTTCCAGTAAAGGATGGTATGTGTTTGCTTCGCGCTCGACTTGGCGGGGGCACTGCCGTGCCCCCCGATTGCTAGGACGATATTTTTTTGGGTGTAAAATCACGGATTCCGTGGACTCAGAACGCACTCACAACATTGTGCTGATGGCTGAATCGCATAGTACAAGAAAAAAATGTTTTTAAAAAAAACCCTGTGAAAATGGAACAAAAAAAAATTATGCTTGACGGGGAGAAAACGTGCTTTTCGGCTTCGTTAAGGGTCTTTTTACACCCGTTGTATACAATATTTATATTTTAATTCAACACTCAGTGTCCCTTACGTCGTACAAATCGTTCGTCGTATTTTAATACATACCTGTAGAAACTTCTTGCACCTAAAACTGTCGTATATAAAGTTGACGTGAATCAACCACTTGCCGGTAGCGAGGGCGCATACCATCATACCAGTATATGTATCGTTAGGCAACACTGCTATGAAATGTGTTGCCAACATCTCCATTTTTGTGTTCTCTGCGACAACTCCACCTAATTCGTTTATCATCGCTGCAATTCTTTCGCGGTTCTATGAAAGATAAGGATTTAGTGTTATTAGAGAGGTGTCAAAAGGTTTTGGTAAAATCCTCAAAAAAAAAGGTCAAGTACCTTTTTTGCGTATCTGTAGAAGCGGGACAGCATAATATCACGCGCTTTCTTTTACTTATCTATACTAATATTATAAAGAGGCAAAGTTTGTGAGTTTGTGAGGTTTTGAAAATTCTTTCACTATATGAAGCTACATTATCCCTGTAGGCTATGTTTACAACGTGCCCGTGGGATAATTTCCGACCAAAACGCGAGCGAAGCCGCGGGTAACAGCTAGTGGACCATAAAGCAGATGTTGAATCGCATGTGTCTAAAAGAGTGATGAATATTAACGTTCATCGATGGAGGGAGAGAGGGAGACCAAAGAAACGATGGATGGATTGTGTGAGGAATGACATGAAAGTTCACACCGAGATACGACGCGGCGCGCACGTTTTAATAGAGCGACTCAAAATGTAACTATATTTATTACACGAAAAGATACACATTTCATTGTGAGAACTCGCGGCGGCGTCTGGGGCAGTGCGAAATTACTAGCCTATTCCAGTATCGTCGCGTCGCGTCGCGTCTCGGTGTGAAGTGACCCTAAGACGACACCTTGCACATACAAGCTGTGTCAGATCTTGTAACTCACATTAATGCTCTCAGATAGCATGAACACCTTCTTCTCACAGGCGCAGATTAAGTTCTGTTTCAACTTCCATGACTCCTCAGATGTGCCACTTGGTGAATGATAATCACTGTCTGAAACAGAATATTCAAATTACATTTCACAACTATTGTTGATATATGGAAGTGATTAATTCTTTATAAAGTAAACCTGCAATATTATTATTTTTAGCAAACTTCTAAAAAAGGAGAACTTATGGTAGTTACACTAATTTATCTGTGATTACTGGTCCTTCTAAGCACAGTGTTCCGATAAAAAAGTTAGGAACTTTACTTCAGGGTAGTTTATGAGTTAGTTTCTCTAATACAACATTTTTCTTTTTCTCCTATGTTGATAATGTATGTCCTAATAACTTCTAGTTACAATTTAAAATTAATACTAGTCAAGAATTTTCTTTTCTCCCAGTTTTTTTGAGTTGCACTGTAAACACACATTTAGACATAATCATACATAATAGTATTATATTCTTTCATACGAGTCACACGGGACCGGTCAATGTGGCGACACTTGGGGGAGGCCTATGTCCAGCAGTGGACGTCTTTCGGCTGAAATGATGATGATGATACATAATCTAAGTTAAGCTCGCCATTGTACATAAGATGTAACATAGCAAAAATGTTTTTTCTTTTTAATTTTATTATATTTAAAAACCTGTTCTATTTACCTGATGTCATTTCCTGAAGACTAGCTTTAATTCTAGTGGACACCTGCATCTTCCCCTTTATTGGGCTGTAACCTTTCTCAGAGCTTTTCTTCTTGAGCTTGTAGCTCTGGTAATACTTCTGAAACGGCAAGTAATTGGCAGTCTTCTCTTTTCCACTTTCTATCAACTTCCGAAAGCTCACTTTCTTAGGCGTACTCTGCCTACTAAAACTTCTGTGAAAATTATAAAAAATTTGAATTTTATAATTTCTAAGTTGAGAAATTATAGTTATTTACATTTATTTTGATAGATTCACTGAAGTTCCAGTGCTAACCAAAACACAGTTTTATATCATAGAAATAAAAAGTATTATCCAATTAATAGCTACACCAAAGAACCTGGCATGTTAAATCTAGAAGACTAAAAGCAAACATTAATTAAATATTTAAGAATTACAGATAGACATTATGTTCTAATTATAAAAGTTAATTCCCATAGTACTAGTAAAAAACCCAGAGCTCAAGATATTAAAAATTTTTGGAGCAACAAAGCATTTAGTTTCCCATTAGGTAAAGCATGAAATAATTAGTAAAACATACAGATGAAATATACTTAGGTAGATCCCAGACATGCCAATATTCAATTTGTAACTCACTCATTCCCCAACTTTGAAAAAAATGTTTTAAAGGGACTTGATGTGGGAGTTACTTTCTCTTCAACTTTTTTGCAATCAATTTCTTGATAAATATCCTCAACAGACCAACCTATTTGACGACGCACAGCCTTCGGTTTCCTAGTTTTTTCTAATGATGGCACAAAATCAACACAATCCTCTCCCGGATCAATAAAACCAGCCTTGTAATGTACAACAGTCTCTTTTGAAGTTATTTTAAAGTGTTCAGCCTTAAGATGTCCCAAGTATGCAAACTTCTCAGTGTATATGTCATGGCACACAGGACAAACGTAGTGGTGCAGCTTGACATTAGTAGTACACCTGTTAAAATGTATGACATATTTATCATACTGGTCGAATTTTTCATCACAAAGTACACAGGTGACATCCATGTCTTCAGGTATATCAGGCAGTGGCTTAGTGTGGCAGGGAGGTAACGACTGGGTGGCTCTAGCTGGCTGCTGGTTTCGGACAATATCTGATGCCACAAGAGTTTCATTACTGCTTGACCGTTGCAGTTGATTGCGCTCAATAGTGCATGTAGTCCGGCAAGTGTGGGTGCCTAATTTGCTGTAGGACTCATTGCAACCTCCACATTTAATGGAATCAACATCACTGTCAGTCTCATCACTTATATCATGAAAGATATTACTATCCATGTTGTCTTTGAAAAAGTTTTCATGGTTGTCACCCTCAGCAGACACAAATTCTTCTACAGTACTATCCATAGTATTATCATGCATGTGAAACTCCTTGCTGAAGCAGTCATTGTAGTCACTAACAGAGGATTTGTTTATATTGGTATCTGACAACAAATTACAAAAAATGTTAATTGTTTATTGTCAATGTTAAGGAACAACCATTTGGCTAAAAGCAAGAAAACCCATTACCTGGACATTGTCTTATCAAGTTATCAATTCTTTCGCACTGCTGTTTGAATAAATAAGCTGTACTTAAATTCTCTATACAGGATGAGCAGACACGATCTGATAATCCATCACCCTCGTAGATCTAGAAGCAAATACAATGTCAGACATACAATATTTTGGGTATCTAGTTAAAAGTGCTTGATAACTCTTTTTGCACACCTATTGGATGTCATATAAACAAGAATTTGTACTTACTTGAATGTTAGTAAAAGACATAACCATATCGGATAACTTAACACACTCATCTTGTTCAAATATTGAACAAAAATCACCCAATTTCAAGCAAAGCCTGCATTTCTGAAATCCGGACTCCATTTTCTACAAACAAACTTCTGCTACAGTACAGAGTACTTTTAGCACCATTGCCCAATATTTACATAGAATTTATACCTTAGTTTAAACGGTACCTTAGTGATAAAACACGTTTTTCAAAAACAAGAAACAGCCACTGCATAACCGTCTTTTTTAAATTTGACAATTGACAGTGACTTTGGTGGTGACGTGACCGTGACACAGCATTCCGACATAACAGATGCGTTTTACAGTATTTCTATTTGAAAAATAATGAAAAATCCCTTTATTTATCCCGTTCCCGAAAACCTCCATGAACTACGGTAACCTTATTAGTAATCGTCTAAAATAATATTTATTTAAATAATCCTCGTAGCAAAATACTATCAGCCGCTCAGCAGGGCTATTGCGTATCTCTGTTGACAAGTTCATAGCACTGTTATTGTTTTGTTGCATAGTTGGTGTAGATCCATTAATCGTATTTTATCCGGAAAATTGACGTACGATGGTGGTGAAGATATTACCAAAATTGCAGCACAAGTATATTATAATAAACATAAGCATTATAAAAATAAAAAATGAAATTAATTTTTTCTTAGTTTTATTTCTAACACCTTTAACTGATATTTATTGGAACTGCCTACTTCTATCGCTCAAAACAGTTTTACTGTAACGAAAAAGTAGACGAAATACAGCAGTTTCAATAAATATCCAAGAATAATTCAAATATCTTGGAATATAAGAACATCCCTTTATAGCTGTAGCTAGCTGTATAGATAAAATCGACATACGTATAACTATCTATAAAAACAGCGTATTAGTTCGGATTCAATTCACAGTTGGCGCTACTAGTTCTATTTAGTAAGCATAAAATAATCTCCAGAGGGCTCTCTATTCCCTATATTAGTTAGTATACTCTATGGTTCATAGTGATCATCACTGTTTTTGATATACAATGACCGTTCTTGTTGGTTTCAACTGACGTTACCCGTGCAGAACAATGACAATTGTATTAAAAACTCGCCAAGTGATGATCACTACGAACTGTCAACAGAGTTACGCAATAGCCCTACAGAACGATCTTTAGGTTAAGCCGCACTTGCATAGGTTGGTCCATGGATGGGTGACCGCCCATACAGAGTTTTCTCCGTGACTCGTGGAAGCGCAAGGGTAGCCCGCGAAATTTAAATTTTCTCAAGTTTATTGCAATTTGCAGGTCAGTGTCAAGTTGTATGTTGATGAAAATATGAATCGCGCCAGTAACACGTATGGAGTTACAGAATTATAACCATTCAAATCATCAATACAGCTCTCCAAGTTCATATAATCACATTCAATAGCTATTCCATGAAAAAGTCACTCTTTGAGATTATATGAACTTGGAGGGTTGTATTGATGATTTGAATGGTTATAATTCTGTAACTACATACGTGTTACTGGCGCGATTCATATTTTCATCAACATACAACCTGACACTGATCTGCAAATTGCAATAAACGTAAGAAAATTTAAATTTTGCGGGCTACCCTTGCGCATCCACCGTAAGTCATTGATCCCGGCTGTCAATTGTAAATCTTTGACAGTCGTTACAGGTAGTCTGTGGCCCGAAAAGTCTGACAACCAGTCTTACCAAGGGATATCGTATTACCCAGTACTAACTGGGTTGTGGAGGTCAGATAGGCAGTCGCTTCATGTAAAATACTGGTATTTAGCTGCATCCGGTTAGAGTGGAAGCCGACCCCAACATAGTTGGGAAAAGGCTAGGCAGATGATGAATCATGTAAAATAACACTAGAGACCTGCCCCGGCTTCGCACGGATGCAATGTAGATACTAATGTGGGGCAGTGTGGAGTGATTTATGTACATACTAGCTGTTGCCCGCAGCTTCGCTCGCGTTTTGGCCGAAATTATCTCACGGGCACGTTGTAAATATAACCTATGGCACTCGGGGATAATGTAGCTTCCTAATAGTGAAAGAATTTTCAAAATCGGTTCAGTAGATCCAGAGATCATCCCTAACATACAAACTTATACCTCTTTCTTCCAAGTTCTTATAGCAGGGGGGCAGAACTGTTGTTGTATATCAAAACTCGCCAAGTGATGATCACTACGAACTGTCAACAGAGTTACGCAATAGCCCTGCAGAACGATCTTCAGGTTAAGCCGCACTTGCCTAGGTTGGTCCATGGATGGGTGACCGCCCATTACATACAGAGTTTTATCCGTGCCTCGTGGAAGCGCAAGGGTAGCCCGCGAAATTTAAATTTTCTTAGCTTTATTGCAATTTGCAGATCAGTGTCAGGTTGTATGTTGATGAAAATATGAATCGCGCCAGAAACACGTATGGAGTTACAGAATTATAATCATTCAAATTATCAATACAGCTCTCCAAGTTCATATAATCACATTCAATAGCTATTTCATGAAAGAGTAGAGGAGAGAATTATTATAATTCTGTAACTCCATACGGGTTACTGGCGCGATTCATATTTTCATCAGCATACAACCTGACACTGATCTGCAAATTGCAATAAAGCTAAGAAAATTTAAATTTCGCGGGCTACCTTTGCGCATCCACCTTATGAATGCGCATCGTATTGGTAATGAATATGATAGAGTCAATTTCGACTTGAACTTTCATTTTGACAAGGTAATACGTAAACCGCATGACCTGGTTGTAAATCTGAAGTATCTAGGGAATACATTGGAAAGAGCTAAATTCTTCTGCTATCACGGCCTAATGACTTGCGTGGGGTTGGGTTTAGAATCCCCTGAATTGTGAGGATTCTGTGACTGTGCGGGAGTCAACGGGGTTTATCTGAAACCATGTGATTTTAGCTGCCGGAGCAGCGTCGAAGTATTTAAAATTATTTTCTAAAATATTGGTAAATTCAAACGTAAAACAATTCAAACGTAGTCGTAATAAAATTTGATGGGTTTTTTATTAACTAAATAGTGGTCCCGCCATTTTAATATAAAATAGCGGTACCACTTCCTTTGTAGAATATTTTGAGATTAAATGAGTGTAGAATTTTACTATGAAAGTATGAAATAGTAGAAATATTGTATTAAATCCACACACAAAAGACACACACACACACACACACACATCACATGATATTCGAAAAACCAGGCGAGTCCCATCATCTTGACTTTCATCTCAAACCATATGGACCTTAATATGGTCCACAAAAAAAATCAAAAAACTTAATTACTTTTCTTGTGATTGAGCTAGCTTGTTGTGTTTTTGCATGTACCTAGTTATATATAATTATTTACACTGCAGTTATTATGGGATGCTTGATTTTGTTATAACTCCGTCAAAATCCCCCAAAAATGCATGGAATTTATGGACGTAAAACCCTTCTCCTTAAATTAAGTATTATTATTCATACCAATATTAATTTTACCTACGTATAATATTGGAATTTAGGAATAAGAACCCATCAATACTAACGTTATTTACGTGGTTTTAAAAATTCGTGCGCCTGTCTGGCTTGTCGTTAATATTGAGAGGTGTTTGAATTTGAATGTACAAAAAAGCAAATGGTAGTAATTACACAATGCTAAAAGTGCTAAAAGAAAAATAGGCATACTTATAATTTCTTTTTTTTTAAATTAATCTGACCATTATTATTTTAAATTACTTAAAATCACAAACATTCCAATTTGAGATCAAGGCACAATACAATTACAAGAAACAAAATAAAACTGAAATCTTAAAAAATACTTATAACAATTAATATTTTTTTTTTCATCATTATTCATCATTTCAGCCGAAAGACGTCACTGCTGGCATAGGCCTCCCTCAAGTGTCTCCACATTGAGCGGTCCCGTCCGTCTCGCATCCAGCGGGTCCCCACAACCTTCACCAGGTCATCTGTCCACCTAGTAGGCGGCCTTCCAACGCGACGGTTCGCGGTTGACACTCCAAAACTTTTCGGCGCTATCGGCCATCCGTTCTGGGTGGTGGGTCGTGGTCCCTGCCCACTGCAACTTAAGTTTGGCAATTCTCACGCAAGGAAACTCCGAGCACAGCCTTCTCCATTGCCCTTTGGGTGACTTTAATCCTTCTGATGAGGCCCATTGTGAGCGACAACGTTTCGGTCCCGTATGTAATCATTTGGGGCGTTTATCCCAGGTAGACATAATCGTCTACAACTTCGACTGTAGAGTCTCCGATCTTGATAGGAGTAGGTGTTAAATGGGCATTCAATATGACCTTGGTTTTGTCCATGTTCATTTTAAGACCCACTCTTTCGGAAGGTCATCGAGCACTCGAGCGATTGTACTGAGGTCTTCCATCGTCTCAGCCGTGACCACTATATCGTCGGTAAACAGAAGGTGAGAGATGTACTCGCCATTGACGTTGATGCCTAGCCCTCTCCAGGTCAGCAGGGCTATTGCGTAGCTCTGTTGACAGTTCATAGTGATAATCACTTGTCGAGTTTTGATATACAATGACCGTTCTTGTTGGTTTTAACTAACACTACCCGTGCAAAACTGTCATTGTATATCAAAACTCGCCAACGATCACTATGAACTGTTAACTGAGATACGCAATAGCCCTGCAGAGCTGGCACCGTTGGAGAGACTGCAGTACAGCCCAAGTCTCGATCGAATCGAAGGCTTTCTCGTAGTCTACAAACGCTAAACAGAGAGGCGGTTATACTCTTCGGTCTTCTGTATAACCTGCCGCAGCGTATGTATGTGGTCTACGGTGCCTTTTCGGAATCCGGCTTTTTCGGGAGGCTGAAAATCGTCAAACCTACGCGTGAGACGATTCGTGATGACTCTTGAAAACAACTTGTAGACATGGCTTAGAAGTGAGATGGGCCTATAGTTCTTCAGCCGGGCTTTGTCGCCCTTTTTGAAGAAGAGTACCACCACACCCCTGCACTATGATGTCTGTGGCGATTTCCCCTCAAAAATGACGGAATCAAACAGCTGAAGGGCCTTAAGTACCAGTTTTCCACTCGCTTTCAGGAGTTCAGCCGTAATTCCATCATCAGCCGGTGCTTTGTTGTTTTTAAGCTGTTTCAGCCATCCTAAACTTTTACTGGCTGACGTCCGGAATGTCTTCGGTACAGTGTCGGGTCAGTCTAGCTCTTGGGTGGTTTGCTAGATTTACAAGGGGTTTACTGGTTGATGTGTACAACTGCCCATAGAATCTCTCGATCTCCCACAGAAGCTCCGGTTTGGCGGATACGATCTTGCCATCGTCGGTCTTCAGTTTCGTGAGCTGGCTCTGCCCAAAAGCCAGATAGCTTGCAAATACCTTGGAGCCTTTATTCCGCGCAATTGCGTCTATAATACGCTCGGTATTAAAACGGCGGAGGTCGCTTTTCAAGCATTTAAATATCCGTCTATTGAGCTGTCTTTTTCACCACGTTATTCACAAGAGACTTGTGGACGATAAATCCACCACCCTGGGAATGCCGGTCACCCGCTCGGAGATTGAGCAGGTTGCCGGATTTCAGGATCGTGTCCTACCCCTCTCTTCGGAATTCAGATAATTACACAATACTCCATCGCCACCTGCTCAATTCCTCTTTAAGTTCCGTTATCGTCTAGTCAGTCCGGAGAGTTTGCATGTTCTATGTTGCCAGGTCAAGTCGTCGGTATAGGCAGCCGGATCCTTTCCGGAGACTCTTCGCATCCCTTCTTTACGTAATTCCTCGCATTCAAATTACATCTACTCGCTACGACAGCTCTCTGCAAAATTAATAGACTGTCTAAGTTACGGCAAATAACATTTTGCAATTTATGCCAAAGGAATTAATATTAAATTGTAAGAAAAATTGAGGTTATGTATTGCTTAAAGTGGAATCCAATTGCATTAAAAACGAAAAATCGCATTTATGTACGCTCCTATGGTTTGAGATCCGTGACATATTATAGCGCGACCTCTAGTAGCTACTTCGCGCACCTCTAGAATCCGTCGTGTCGGGCCCGGTTACGTGATCTAGTGACGGCTCGGTACAGCCCTATCCCGCCGCCGAGCCAGCCAGTCGACCACGAGCTCTCGCTAACCGCGCACGCGTACGACCCGTGCTTTCGTGAGCCGGCCAACCGCCATTGTATGTCTGTGTTTTAAACGCTAAGTTCTATGCTGTTAGTTCACTGTAATCTCGTGTCTCCGTTGTTAAACACCAATTAAACAGTTTACACGCTTTGTAGTTCGGTGTTTTCTTTGCGTGAAAGAACCCTAACTATAATATAATATTATACTGAATAAGTTATACTTTTGATAACAAAAATCGTATTTTATGAAAAATTTAAATAATAATTGCAGATGAAACAGATTCTGAGCCAAATTGATTGATGTTCCTTTGTGATTTTCACAAAACAATGGAACCGCCGCACATAAATGGATGGTATCAGATGTGACAAAGCAGCAGTTTCTAAACCACCTTTAGAACTGAGACCAGAAGCTATAGTTAAATATTTGGCTACTAAGGAATTTATAGAGCTGAAGACCAATAGGCACATAGAACATCGAAAGCAAACACCATGTTGTCCGGCAAGTGTGGATGCCTAATTTTCTGTAGGACACATTGCAACCTCCACATTTAATGGAATCATCATCGCTATCAGTCTCATCACTTATATCATGGAAGATATCCACCATTTTCAAGAATCTGTGGATATCCATGTTATCTTTGAAAATGTTTTCATAGTTGTCACCCTCAGCCGACACAAATTCTTCTACAGTACTATCTATAGTACTATCATGCATGTGAAACTCCTTGCTGAAGCAGTCATTGTAGTCACTAACACAGCATTTGTTTATATTTGTATCTGACAACAAATTACAAAAAATGTGAATTGTTTAATGTCAATGTTACTTATGGAACAGCCATTTGGCTAATAGCATAAAAGAATAAATTTAAACTTTATGTACAATCACGACAAAGGAACGTACGAAAATCTAGTTACTACCAAAAAATGAAAATACATTACCTGGACATTGTCTTAGCAAGTTATCAATTTTTTCGCACTGCTGTTTAAATAAGTAAGCTGTACTTAAATTCTCTATACAGGATGAGCAGACACGATCTGACAATCCATCACCCTCATAAATCTAGAAGCAAATACATATATTTTGGGGATCTAGTTACAAGTGCTTGATAACTCTTTTTGCACACTCATTGGAGGTCATTTATACATATAAGAATTTGTTCTTACTTGAATGTTAGTAAAAGACATAACCATGTCAGATAACTTAACACACTCATCTTGTTCAAATATTGAACAAAAATCGCCCAATTTCAAGCAAAGCCTGCATTTCTGAAATCGAGAATCCATTTTCTACAAACAAACTTCTGGTACAGTACAGAGTACTTTCAACACCATTGCCCAATATTTACATAGAATTTACACCTTTAAACGGCACCTTGAATGCGAAAACACGTTTTTCAAAAACAAGAAACAGCCACTGCGTAACCGTCTTTTTTAAATTTGACACTTGACAGTGCTCTGTGTTTGACAGTGACTTTGGTGGTGACCAGTGGTGACACAGCATTCGGACTTGACAGATGCCACTATTTGAAAAATCAATGATGTGTAAAATATAACTTCATTGTGAAAAATGATGAAAAGTCCCTTTATTACATAATCCCGTTCCCGAGAACCTCCATGAACTACGGTAATCTTATTAATCATCGTATATTTATTATATACGATGATAGAGACCTACCCCGGCTTCGCACGGGTGCAATGTACAATACTAATGTGGGGCAGTGTGGAGAGTGATCTAAATACAAATAAACCTTTCTCTTGAATTACTCTCATCTATTGCTAAAAACTGCATTTTGTGTAGTTTTTAAGATCTAAGCGTACAGACAGCGATAGCGTCATCATGGTAACTAATAATGCCATATTTGATCACAGATTAGATATTAGTGTATTTGATCAGTCATTTTTGGCATCAGCTGTCAGTGTAGCTGTGACCCGATTTGCTGTGGCCTGAACTAGTGATGTGACGAGTTGGTTTTTTTTTACTCGAGTTACTCGAGATTAGGCTACTGACTTGAGTCACAACTCGAGTTGACTCGACTCGGTGTCTAGTGTCTAGGGAGAGAGGGGGAGGGGACTCGGGGAGCTCGAGTCGGCTTGGCGCTGCTAAGTTATAATACTGATGTTGAATTGTTGATGTGAAATGGCTACTCGAGTCGATTCGCAACTACTACTACACAAAGAAAGATTTTTTTGTAGCTCGAGCCGCTACGCTAAATACAAGTGATACAAGCCTACAACAATGTAGCATATGGGTCACTGATCAGGTGTGTGCATTTCGTTTCTGATCTTGGCCGATTGAGCCCGACTCAGCCCGAGTTCTATTTCACTCAACTCGAATCGAGTTGAGCGAGTTGCAATGCATGATTCAACACCGAGGGGCACGCGCGGGCCGCACAGTGCGCTGGTGTGACCATAGATAAATATTCCGGTGTGACTCGTCAACTCGTGAGGCCCCGCGTACGCTGTGCGGTGTGCGTTCGATCGACTGAGTTGATTCGAGTTGTTCAAAACTGAACCCGAGTTGACTCGTTTACGGTTTGATTCGAGTTACTCGAATCAAATGACTCGCACATCGCTAGCCTGAACCGAACCAATGGAACCAATGTTTTAGATTATGTTAGTTGTTATTGTTTTTGTTCCGAAAAGTAATTACAAATACATCCCCACATTACAAAAAAGGCCATTTTTGAATTCTTACATAAAGAAATCCTAGTAGAAAAGATGCAGCCAGAACTACACGTTAGTCCAAATATTTACATGAGGCCTTTCCCTCGTTTTGATCGTCCCATGGTTATTGGTTACATTGGTCTTGAGAATCTTAAGTATGCGCGTCGTATTGGTAATGATAGAGTAAATTTCGACTTGAACCTACATTTAGACAAGGTAATACGTAAACCGGATGACCTGGATGTAAAGCTGAAGGATCTGCTCAAGTTCTTATTGGAGCACGAATGTCGCTTGAATTTTCCACTAGAGAACACTTTAGAAAGAGCTAAATTCTTCTGCTATCGCGGTCTAATGACATGTGTGGCTTGCACTCCATATGAAAACCGCGAACCATGGAAAATTGTTGCTATTCTCTTCAAAGGCACTATATATCTGTGTG
Organism: Eugnorisma glareosa; assembly: GCA_947578425.1. Taxonomy (NCBI): domain Eukaryota; kingdom Metazoa; phylum Arthropoda; class Insecta; order Lepidoptera; family Noctuidae; genus Eugnorisma; species Eugnorisma glareosa. Next base: position 11,816,699 of record OX387959.1, read on the forward strand.
CGAGGGATACAGAAGAGAAATTTAACAGAAGAAAAAATATGACTGAACGAGACAAACAGTTTACTTCTTGGGGCTATAAGTTTGAGCAGTACCTTTTATCTGGTGAGCATCAGCACTAAGACAATTCAATTTTTCCTTTTAAATAGAAAACAGATATTTGAAATATAATATTGTACTCAATAAGTTATACTTTTAATAACAAATATCGTATTTTATTAAAAAACTAAAATAATAATTGCAGATGAGCCAGATTCTGAGCCAAATCCTGATGTTCCTGTGGATGAGAATGAGGAATTCTCATTAGTTTTCACAACACAATTGAACCGCCATACAATAGTCTATGGTGCAGAAATGGATGGTATCAGATGTGACAAAGCAGCAGTTTCTAAACCACCTTTAGAACTGGGACCAGAAGCTATAGTTAAATATTTGGCTAGTAAGGAATTTATAGAGCTGAAGACCAATAGGCACATAGAACATCCAAAGCAAGAAACCAGTTTCAGGTTTGTAAAACATGAGTATTATAGTTTTAAAACCCTAGGTGGTGTCAGCACTGAGTAGCTTTATTCAATCTTAACAAATCACATCAATGTCGTTCATTTCATTAGGTTCCATCTTATCTTCTGTTATGTCAAATATAAGAAGCACTATTTTAGCTGGGCTCCTTGTCAGTGGTGTGCCCGCTCCCTTTCATTGAAAGGAAGGCAAAGCCCAATTACCACAATAAATTCAGTACAATATCTCCAAATAAGTACCTACAGATGTATTAAAAATTTGCTACGAGAAAGTGAGAGGCCAGATGCAAGCCAACGGGTGTGAAAGAGAAAGCGTTAGCACCGGCCGAAACCCCTAAAGAAACATAAAGAATGTTTATTTTTATTTGTTGAGTTTGATTGTAAGGCAAGCCGGTCTGTTCGGCTTGTATGATAGGTCCGCCACTGGTCCTTGTGTATTTCCCTTGAAAGACCATTTTCTTTGAACACAATGAGAAAGCCCTTAAAAACTGCATTTATAAAAACAATCTTGCAGACGGTTCAAGTCCAAGAAATGGTGGTGTCAATCATTCCTTGCTGGAGTAGACACAATATTATGTGGATACAGAAATGACGATGGAATTGTAGAAGAATTGAAAACATGGAAAATTAAAGAATTAGTCAAAATGTCCCAGGTATGTCTTTTATTCTTCTTAGGTATTGGTAGACTTTCTTAATCATACTGCAGTGGTTTAACTTGAGAGATGTGGTTAAACTATACTTAATGTCAGTCACCATTCAGGTGGAGTCAATTATATTATCAATCTCCTAGCCAAAGCTTGATATTTTTTTATCATTATTAGCCTGTACTATCCCCCTGCAGTGTAAACGCTCCCATTCCCACCTTTCCTGTGCCTCTGCTACACCTAATTAATTTTTTGCAATACCTGGGTATTGCAAAATATTGCAGTCAGTTAAAATCATGTTTTTCTTTTTATTTTCAGAGATTTTGGAATCCAGATGTCTGCTTCAACTTTTTAGATAACTTCTTAATATACGTGAAGCGATGTTTGGCAAGAGAGATAAAAAATAAACATGGAGACAAGGCATTAAATAAACTTCAAGAATTACCAATGATAAGTTTGCTGTTTGAGTGGACCCCTGGCATGCCTGTCCAGGTGGCAGAAAATTATTCTATTGAAGATGATCCTATACTAATGCCTTGGTTTACAGATAATTATGGTAACGTAGGAAACGCCCAACTTAAAACTTTGTAAAACTGAATACAAGCTCTTGGAGGTATTGACTCTCTGCTTTATGGAACATGAGCAGGCTATTCTACGAAGGGCGCCTTCGCCTTTTAGGAGCGTCCGCTATGATGTGCGGGGATGCACGCTGGCGTGTCTGTATTTAAAACCAGAGGGTTCCGTACGTTTATAGATTTCTTACAGGTTTTCTTGTTATCTTTAGAGGCAAAGGAATCTTTTTATAATTTTCTGATGAGTAGTATTTGAACCTTAAAATAATGTATTTGAGTGTTTTAACTGACTAAATTATGGGTCTTAAATAAAAAAAATGGCATTTACTATCGTACCATTTATTATCACTGCATAGCAAATGGTGTAAATCAACATCCATAAAAGACTAATCAACAACATGGATATCTTCACTTACAACTAGATATGCTTAATATAGCTAATAATGTATTATCAATATCATTCATAAAAAATATTTAGAAAATAAAAACAATAATTAACAGAACAACGTAGTTGTAATAAAAATAAAATGGTGTCATGTATTAATACGTGTCGACTGATGTTAATGTTGTATTTACATAACAATGATTTATTTTAGCAACAAAAACTTCATCATATCTGTGATGAACATTGGTACTTTTATAAAAACATATATTTTAAATTTTAACAAATATTCCTAAAAGAAATCATAGTTATCAATGTTAAAATTATACCATCTAATATAATGTATTAATTTTAACAATTAAGTTTAAAACAAAAGTGTTATTACAAATCTTGAATTTCATTAAAGTAAAATATATAATAAATTTCAATTATATAGTTCTGAACAAAACATATTTTGATTGGAAAAAATATTGAATTCAGGGTTAATTTATTAAAAATATTTTTACACTTTATCTTACCTTGTTGTCGTTAGAATAAAGACATCAAATACAAATAATAACTATCTACAGGTACACATTAATATTTAAACAAATATTTCCTATACTTAAAAACATTAAATGTAATTTGTTAGAAATTGATTTAAAATGTCTAAAAAGGCGAATGAGTTACCATATAAACCATTTTCCACTGCAATACTAACCAAATCAAGTGGAGTTTTATCGTACAGACGCCAAGCACATCAAGGTTCCCGAAACCGACAAATTTCCCAATCACCCTTGAACCTAATGTTATACCGATAAAGTTCAAAATCTATTGACAGAAATTTCAAAAAATCTGTGCAAAAGTTCGTAAGTTTATCATAACTGTTTTGAAATGCTGTAAATGGAGTGGATTTCAAGTACAATTTAGTAGTAACATTTGAACTACAAAAACCTATTATTGCTTCAGAATAAAGGTGCAAATTGTTACCATGGATGACATGGATGTGGTTAATGTTGACATGGTTACTTTTGCAATGGAATGGCTTTCAATGGCATTGTACATGTTCGAGAGTTATTAAATGGGTTGAAGAAGTGCTAACGACCATCAACGTAAGAGCTAAACACACAAAAAAAGTAATGCTGAAACTCCACCAATGTTCATTGCGTACCAACGCATGTTTTGAACGATTTTCTTTGCAAATTGTGTGTTACGCAACTATGCATTGGTAAGAGTTGGTACCGACGACGTATTAACAAAGTATTTAAAATACGAATCAAATCTATCTCAGGATCCAAGTCTCAATAAATGTGCATGAAAGAAATACCGTATTTATATATTTATAAATAAAATATATGAATATTTACGATTGATTATTAAATCCACAATTTCATTAAGGAAACGAAACTACAGATGCAATTAATTAACGTATTCAATTCATGTGGGTGATTGAGTCTATCGTCGATATGATTAATTTTAACATAATTGGTATAAGCTAAATACGAGTTATATCGGTGTGGGTATTTCGTTAAAAGTGATGTTAATCAACGTCTTACGCGATTATACTTAGTAATATTATGTACATAATTCGCAACGTACACACGGCGACACATCAAGCCATACATTTCCATTATAACATGGCCTCGCTTTGTATAGATTTCCCGTACAATGAGAGATCTGCATAAACTGGTTTTGTATAGCTTGATTTGTCGTTGTGGGTACATTGCAATTCCGACGGAGTTATATATTTTCTATAATCATCTTCTAAATCGGGTAGGTATATGAACAGAGTAAATATAAAAGTTAGTTTTTACGATAGGTATAAAAGATGCGAATTCAATCACAGCACACACTGAGAAGATAATTGCCGTACTATAATAAACACATAATAATTCTCTTTCATTACACATTGTCATTTTGAAGTGCACATTTATAATCTGACATCACATCTAGAATTATAATCACTAAAATTATTTGTTTGATGAATGTTAATTAATTTAGATGTTGACGATATTCGTATAGAAACAATGAGAAATGGAATAAACATTGAAAGTATTTACAAAGTGCTTCAACGTGTAAACCCTTAACTTACGAGACGAGCCTTAACAAAAATGTACAACTTAGCAGTAATTAGGTACTAGTCGATTTTGGTAAGTTGTACCAAATTGGAATAACACTGATCTGATCACTGAGGTTATTCGTTGTGTACATGTGTTCCTCGAGACGAAGTGATCATGACAAGTTATTTCTTTGTGTTGAAAATATTCTACAAACTTTAAACAGTCTTCGGTTTCACTTACATATACCTAGGTATATCCCTGTCGAATCAGTGTGTTTTGTACTAGCGTTATAACAAACCAACTTCTAAGCTTTAAAAGGATATTTTTACTTTAGCATTCGTTATTGAGGCACAGGTTGAGGAAATTAATTTAAATATACTATTGTTCTCTTTTACACCTTAATGAAACAGTGCATCGTTGAAATAATACCTACGATAGCAAACATAACAAAATACACAACAATTTCGCTAGGCCTTTAAGTTTTGAACTTTACATAGATGTTAGAAGCCGGTCTTAGGGCGTTTTTATGAATTATCGATTAATTGTGTTAAATCTGCATTAATCTATAAATGAATACACCTCGCTACATACATATTAAATTACTTTACCTCTTGTAGTTTATACATTTTTAGGGTTCCATACAAAAAATGAAAGAAAAAAAAAACGAAATCCTTATAGGATCACTCGTGCGTCTGTCTGTCACAGCCAATTTGCCCCGAATCTACTGGACCAAATCAGGTGAAATTTGGTAGGATGGTGTAACCCAAACACAAATGTGCAAAGTATACAAATAATTAAAAAAATAGGGTCATTTTCGGAGGACAAATTAAGAAATCAAAAAAAAAAGTTAAGCAAACCTTACTGTGTCATTTAACAAATGAAAGGGCTCGTTTTGACGATCTCAAATATATTTTTGTTAATATTGTAAAATAAATAGTTTTGATTTTATTCATGAAAGACGAAACATTTGATTTTGGCATTGTACGGAACCCTCTCCACACGAGTTCAACTCGCACTCGGCCGGTTTTATTTAATCCCAAACCAAATATTTTTATTTATTGTTTTTTATTAGAATAATTCAAACTGAATAATTAATAGTATACATTATACGTTACGCTTATAATAAAGAAAGAGTAGTGAAAATTGTGAAATTATAGGCAAAAGGCGGAAGAGTTAAAATAACCTAACTATAATATTTTAAAATGTGATTTCATAAACGTTTAACTAAATTTAATAATCTGTAGTTTTATTTTCACTACTCGCATTTCTTTTTAAAGCAGGATTTATTACCATTTGGTGTATGAACGACCGGCTTCGATACTAAAGAAACAACACAATAGCAATTTCCGCCTTACAAGCTCACTGCACCCATATCGGCAGGTTCAACTCTTCACCCCGCATTTTATGCGATCAATGTAAATTTAGTATATCAGTAAAACTCCTATGTGATAATAAAATATATTAAATCTTTGTGCTAACTTACAATAAATTCATTTTTCATAAACTATATACTATTTTATCATTTTTCTTATGAAAAACCAATTCTAATTTACTAAGCGCGCTTGGCACGCTGCATTGGTCTGGTTCAACACTATAACTACGTACATTAGCTACTGTCGCATGATGTTGCTGATGGAACTGGTTAGCTAGTATCACTATTGACTGTATCTCACTAGTTTATATAAAATAGGTATCAAAATTTCGATGTTTCTTGTGATAACAATGAGCGTAGATGTCGCGAGGCACATACCACCTTCCACTTAAATTTATGTTACAATCGAAACAGTGATTGTGAACATCTGTAAGATAACAACACTTACAGTTTATGTTCTACAGAGCGCATGTCATACACTTTACAAATTGAAGATAGCAAACTAATACATAATAAAAAAAAATTGACAGAAAACCTGCAAGAATGACTAAAATCAATCTAGGTGAATACATTAAGGAGTTTACACATACATCATTACAAGCAATTAGCATGTAGCAAGCTGAAAATAATGTACTAACAATATATAGTTTGGTTTTAAATTCATAAAAGGATCAGTAACATTGAATATTTAATTATTATTTACACTGATAAACGTTCAGCTCAGTATGTAATATTAAACGTTTTTACGTATTTTTGTTTGCAGGTGGTATATGCCTTATATTGTAATAAAATAACATATACGGTCGGTAAACACTAAAATTATCAATTCAGCTTCTCTAAACCTAGCTAGTACAAATAACAATAATTATGTATCTACCGACAGTGCGTATCTTTGTATATAATTTGTTAATTTCACATCAGGCTGAACGTGTCATATCATAGTCTTCGTATATTTATATATCTTTAAAGTTGGATCTTCATCGTATGTAAAAATATATATTTTTATATATTATGTGGTCCGATGCATCACACGCATTCTGCGCATGTCGACAGCTGAGCCGTGGGTCAACGCGCAATAATCACATTCTAAGCTAATATTAAATAAAAAATGATTGCAGAAATAATAATGATTCAACTCTAATTCCATCAATTTTATGTTAAACATGCCAATTTATTGGGCTAAGATAACAACAATATACATATCTGTAACTTAAAGTTCATAGAGCATGTTCACTTTAAAATTCTTTTCCAATTAGTATTGTCAAATATTTTGGCAAAAACTACATTGCCAATAATTTCTTGGTGGCATAACGAATAGGCAACCTAGACAAAGCCGTAAAACAAAATATTTAGAGTTTTGCTTACTCTAATAATTGATGTCATATAGCTTTTATTATCACAATATTATAGTGCATTGATTATTGACTCAATTTTTGGGAGTGTGCGATCCAAATTTAAACTAGGTATGCACAACTTAGCACTTGCCTTCACTGAAGGCATACAAATACATTGTACTCTGTAGATATCCAATTTATCGGTATCTGTACAAACAAATTCAAACTTATATTATTATACTACATATATACAAGTGGTGATATTGAAACAGCTGACTAGAGATCGACATACGGAGTGGGGTCCATCTTGTCGAGGTCGGCCAGCAGCGCGGGCGTCAGCGGGTCGCCCAGGATGTCCTCGCGCAGCATGTCGTGCAGCGGCGACGCCAGGGCCTGCTCGCTGTCCACCACGCTCTCGTGCATGTGCGTGCCGCCGCACACCGAGTTGCCGTTGATAAGGAAATCTCTGTTGCTGTAACTAAACACGCTTCTGTCCTCCGCGAATTGAGGAGTCGATGGCACAGATTTCGAGGATATGCCGTTCGATACGTTGGAGTAATTCTCGGCGGTGAACAGTTCCCTGGAGCGGCGAGAGTCTATCTGCAAGTTAGGCGCGGTGCGTTTGTAGGGTAGCGGTGTACTTGGGACCGATCGTGATGTGTAGTATTTATTTTTTTCCGTAACTAATTCCGATAAATCAAACTCAATACTATTCGCTCGTTTAAGGAAATCTTCCACGTTGTCAGCGGCGGCGCTGTCGTTGGTGAACGATTGGTTGAACTGAGTGCTTCTCTCGAGCAAATCGTCACCACTCGGTATAATCGAAGTTAATTGCTCATCCGAAAGTATCTGATGTTCGGGGAGGGGATCACAACCGTTGCTCAAAGTGTCATTAGAGGTCAGAATACTTTGTGTGGCGCTAGTAGTGAGCACGTCGTTACTGCTGTCGATAGCATCGTATATTTTGTCGAGCGTTTCTCGATTAAGCCCAGCTTTTGATATATCACAAGCATCGGCGAGAGATCCGAAGTCACAAAACTCATTGGGGACGGGTGTCGGGGGAACTGATCCTACTGGAGTGTTGTTATAACTCAATAGTCCCATATTTCCTATACCCTGCTTCAGGGGTACAGACTGTGATCTAAACGTGTCAGGTCCTGATCTATAAACTTGTGACTCTTGGAAAAACTGACTAACTTCGCTCGACAAAGGATCAGCAGACAATGGTTGGTCTCCATTCATGTGATCTCGGAATGGAGTGTTGGGTAAAAAATTCAAACAAAGATTATTGGAGCCATTAGACATTCCCGAGGGACACGCGTACATATGGTTTTTATATTGTGTGAGTATGTTCGGCGAGGGCGGCGCCGAGATCGGTTGGCAGTACTTGACAGGACCACAAAGTTGTGCTTTACTCATAAACTTTTGATCATTGGGTATAGCAAACTGTTTGGAGCACGGATCGGTCACACCGAGGGACAGAGGATTCCGCCGCTTCCTTCCATTATGTTTAGGTATTGGCCGAGGGCACAACCGCGAGCGCGGCACTGGCGTGTTCCTCGGACTGACGAAAGGGCTCGCAGCCGTGCTGTGCGAGTGCGATATAGGAGACGTCTGTAGCGAACCGCCCATCATTATTTGTTTATTCACCTTAGTTGGACTTTGACCCCTCTGTCCGAATCCCAGGGGTGACTTGGAATGAAAGTTTCCTGGAGAATGGCATCCATCAGAAATTGGCACAAACTCATACTGTTGTGTTCTGGTAGTTGGACTCTGCGGCTCATTGTGACAATGTCCATTGTACAGATGTGGCCCTCCGACATTGCCAGGCATTTGATTGGATGCAGTATCATGTGCATATGATAAAGACGTGCCATTTTGATTCGGAACCGTGATATTGTGCTTGTTGGTGTTCAAAGCAGTTTGATTGGTAAGGGTTGGCCCATTCATTTCTGGTTCGTTTGTCCCAAGCGGTCTAAAGGCGCCTTCAGAAATTGTAGTCTTCATGGGCGGAGGTTCGTGTGAACTTTCCTGAGAAGCTTGTGACTCCTGGTTGATTTGCATATTTTGAGAACTAGACCCACTCTGGTTTTTTAAGTTTTTAGCTAATAACTCTCTGAGCTGCGATATTTTTTCATTTTTTCCCTGACTATGGTCGTCGTGTGGGTCCTGGCCTCGTTCTAAAAAAGCAGCGGTGTTATCAGACGTGCTAGCGTTCGCTTGGGCTTGCTGCGCCTGATTGGCGCGATGTTGAAAATACTGCAGTAACTCTTCTTCGTGCTCCTGACTGTTACCCTCGTTCAAATAGTCATCTAAATCATGTTTATCGATGTTACATATGCTGATCACACGTTCCCTGTTCAGAATTTCCGAATGTTTCTCTTCACAGATCATCCCCGTTTTGATATTAATCCCATCTAGACCGCAACACGAATCAGGCGTCACGGTTCGCTCGGGCGATCCCGCGCGATCCGGCGAGGGTCCACTGGCTCGGCCGCTCGATTTCCGCAGTTTATTGCGCAGCATTTCGGACTTAGACGTCGGAGCCTTCACCGACCGTGTGGGACTCGCCGCCTCCTGTTCCTCCCGGGCCAGCGCCGCGGCGGTGCTTTTGGACCGGCTCGTTAAGTTTTTTGGATCCTCTAAAAAAGCAACCTCGGGACGAATGGGAGCGTCAGCGGGCGCGGGCGCGGAGCCGCAGGCCACCTCGGGCGGCGGGGGCGCGGGGGGCGGAGGGGGGCCCGCCAGCGCCTGGCGCGCGGCCGCCAGCTTGCCGCCCATCTCGGCGGCGCGCATCTTCTTGGGCAGGTACTCGGTGCGCGGGAAGTCCTCGGGCACGTGGTGGCGCGGGTCGGGCGGAGGGGCGCGCGGTGAGGCGGCGCGCGTCTCGCTGTGGTAGGCCTCGAGGATGAGCTTCTTGCCGGGCAGCGCGAGGCGCGGCGCGGGCGGGGGCGGCTCGGGCGGGCGGCGTCGCGCCCACTCCGTGCGCTCGGTGGATAGGTCCAGCGACGCGTCGCTGCTGAGGTTGATGGGCAGGTTGTGCGCGGCGTCGGGCGGGCGCGTGAGGTCGCGCGGGGCGTACGTGGGCTCGAAGGCGTAGGGGTCGGGCCGGTAGTCGTGCAGCGGCAGTGGCGCGAGCGGCGCAGTGGGCGCGTGCGGGTGCGGGGGGTGCGGCGGGTGTGGGTGCGGCGGCGGCGGGTGCGGGTGCGGCGGCGGCGGGTGCGCGCGCGGCGGCACTGAATAGGGCATGGGCGGGCGCACGTCGTACACGGGCGGGTAGGGCGGCTGCGGGTACCCGTAGCTCATGTCGGGCGGTGGCTCGCTCTCGTGTTTCATCGGCTGGTGGTGGCCCGCGTACGACGTGGATGGAGGGGACTCTCCCGCCACTTCCTGACCCTTGTTCTTTTTAGGCCGTCCAGGAGTTCCTTGTGTCTGTCGATCAAAAATAAATAACAAGTAAAATCAGCCTCCGACTAAGTAACGATAAGTAACCGGCCGTGCCCTAATAATAACATGTGAATTTGTAACTGACCTGTATTTTTCGCTTCAGATGCTTTATTAACTGTCGGCTTGTTGCGTCATCAGCAGGTGCTGAAAATAGACAAATAAAATATAATAATACACGGTACTTTCATGTGTGAATACATGAAGACAAAACAAAAACACTGACCCATTCTGTAACCCTATCTGTTGCCCGCGACCTTGTTTGCTTACAATATAATAATAATAATACCAGCCTCTTACTGTCCCACTGCTGGGCAAAGGCCTCTTCTCAACAGAGAAGGCACGAGCATTGATCACCACGCTTGCTCAAGACGGGTTGGCGATTTCAGACTTTTTTTATAAGTCCAGGTTTCCTCACGACTTTTCCTTCACCGATGTCTGTGATGTCCAAGATAAACTTTGCTTACAAGCCCCGATAAAAACCTTTCTACGTTTTGGGCATATATTTTCAAAACTTTCTGTTTTTTTTTTGTTATGGATTACGCTATAGGTACTTAATATGCTTAGTAGGCTGTGAGTCACGAAACTGTTTTATCTTTTTTTTAATCAAAATCTTGAAGCAACTGCCTTGGAGCACAAAAGTGACGGTGAGACCTATTGACAATGCGCAGACGGCACAAAGAGATATTAAAAAAGCTGTAGTCATAACTTCACCTGAAGGTCTGGCAGGTGAAGCAGCAATCGATTTCAAACGGTTTCGTATTTGGTACAATTTTTTTCTACAGAATCAACATATGCTTAGGTATTGGTAGCTTATGTTAATCCAACCTTATCTTCTGTTTATTATAGATATTTTCCTTTATTCATATACATACAAATAATTACATTTTTAAATATTTCTTAAAAAAAAAACAGTATAAAAACATTTAAAAATATAAAAAATTGTTGCCCGCCGGTATCGGGAACAGGGTCCAAGCTACTGGTGGTCAGGGCTCCAGAGAGATAAACCTCCTAACAATACGAGCCGTGTCCAGGAGTACTGCTTTCTGAATCAAGCCCTTGATCCAGCTGCCTAACGAGAGCCTCCTCAGGTATTCATCGAGGCTCTTAGCAATTAAGCCATGGGCTGATACGACTATCGGCACAATGATCGCTGAGTCCACATCCCACATGTCGACAACCTCGCGAGCCAAGTCAAGATATTTTATTTGCTTATCTTTCTCGGCTTTCACGAGGTTCCCATCATGCGGGACCGTTATGTCAACAATCATTGCGCGCCGCTCTGATCGATCCACCACCACTATATCAGGCTTATTGGCTAAAATAGTCCTGACAGTGATGATGGATTGATCCCAGTACAATATGATATTGCCATTTTCGAGAACTGGGTTGGGCACATACCTATAGTACGGCACTTCTGATTCCACAAGTCTGTATTTTAGAGCAAGATGCTGATGGATAATCCTGGCTACGAGGTTGTGTCTATGCAAGTACTCTCCGTTAGCCAAACGAGAACACCCAGAGATAATGTGACGGATTGATTCACCTGGACGGTGGCATGCCCGACATATGTCAACCGTGCCGTCCTTCACAATAAATCTCCGGTAGTTATTCATCATCATAACTTCATCTTATGGATATTATTATTACCACGCTAACCATCAAGACATCCTGGTGGTGGCCATAAGGACTTCTCGATGAGCAAACTTTATTTTCTATGCTACTTTAAACTCCATTGCAGCTACTATTAGGGGAATCAGCCTCATATATTTTTAAAGGGGTCAACGGAGAGCAATCACTCTTCACCAAATCTTCCAAGATCTTGTTGCTATAGTCTTGCTAGCCTATAACGATCCTACTGGTGAGACTTGTAATAGGGAGTGGGCTGTAATCCAGCACACGGGCCAAGTGCCCGCCGGTTCCTCACGGTGTTTTACTTCACCGTTTTGAGAGCAATGGTGATAAATAATTTACGCAGTTGCCTTGGGTTCGAACCTACGATGTACGGCTGGTAAGTGCACCCGTTACTATCTGGTCACAACTGCTCTGAAAAAGGTTGGATAGTAATACTATGACTCGTACCGTGTGTCTGCGCAAGCGGCGGTGGCGACGCGCTGGCGGGTCCGGGGGCGGCGTGCTGCGTGCTCGGCGACATCAGGTGCCGGGACAGCTCCGATATGCTCGAGAATTTCATGCCTACAACAATGTAGGTATTTAAAACTTTAGTATTTCATTTATTAAATTGGTAAGCGACTGTCGTTTCGAGTCAAGCATGACTGTTCTGAGAAACGATCTTATTTTAAATTAGATTTTGCCCACGGCTTTTCTCGCTATGGTAGGCAATTAAGATGAGGAAGAAAACAGACATAGTTATTTGTTAAGTTAAAGTAGATAATTTCTTAATAAGGCGCCTCCCCGAGCAAAACGCAGCGGTAGCCGATTTTTGTGCAGTTTTTTGGAGCTATCTACTCTTTACCCAAAGGAAATACAAACTAATAAAAAAACATAATTCTGCATATTCTTGACTCCAGAATGGTAGTTTTGTTTTCTTTTTTAGTAGTAAAATGTAAAATTAATCTCCTCAACAAAACCACAGAAATGAGACAGAATTATTGATGACATGCATCCTCGTAAAGTAACCATTATTTTGATTTGCTTTTTACACAAGTTGGTAGACAATTTAATAATAAACATTATGCTAGTTTTATTTTTTTTTGTTCTAGTTTTGATTTTATAAAGATTTTATTCCAAAATCTGAGCGTACTCGCTACGTATATCGCTATTTTCTATCTCGCGATCTTACGCTGGGTGGCGTGCGGCGAAAAGGGAAAATGCTCAAGGTTATTTGGTCAGGGTGGCCGCCTTAAAACTGCGGACATAATATTACACACCTAATTTTGTTTCGGCCCAATCACAAACGATCCTCTCGGTTTCTCTCGATGCTGCAGTTGGTTCCTGTAAGAACATAATAAAATTGCATTATGGAGGTAGACCAGCGCTATATTTTAATGAAAAACTTAACCTACTAAACCATAAACTCAATTCAGTACCTAAATGATATATGTAGTCCAAATTGACACCAAATATTTTCGTTACAAATGGTCATTCAGAAATGAACTTATAATATAAATAATTTATCGTTATAGTAAATAGTTGAGTAAGTAAATCATTATTTGAGATTGAATATAATAGTAGTAAAACGATACCATAGTTTACATAAAACAAACCCATTAAGTAATAAATTGTTTTGCAATACTTTCAAAAACATACCTTGGATGATTCACCCAAATCAGGTAATTGTGGCACTTCTAGTTTGATCTTTTTCCTTAGTCCCGCGTAACAATATCTAGAAAAAAAAAGAAATCAATTTTAGTCGCACCCTACTGCATAGTATTTTCGAGTGAATCTATTTCTTCTAGGCAAGCGTGCTCCACCCTATAATATGCCGTATCATCGCTTCACATCAGACGAGTTGCGGCCAAACGCAAGCATAATTAGATTATTGGGACGATTTAAGCCGGTCTATACAGCATGTAACAGAAAGGGTATAATCATATGGAATACTGTAGTACGGACCATCAAACTGAACAACTTTCTCTATGGGACCACCATCGAAATCGTAAAAAAATAATCAGCTGTCCCATACATTTAGGTCGAGTAGGTATTGAAATTTTGTATAGGACAGCTGATTATTTTTTTACGATTTCGATGGTGGTCCCATAGAGAAAGTTGTTCAGTTTGATGGTCCGTACCACAGTATTCCATATGATTATACCCTTTCTGTTACACGCTGTATATGATAATGGGTCCCGACTGTTAAGTCGCTATGTTCTATGCTTTTTTTTTCACGCCATCGTGTTTTTTAATTTTTTAAATTACCGTTTTTTTTTTGTTTTATTATTGAATAATTGTTATTTTGATATACCCAGTGTCACTCTCACAGTAAATACGAATCTAACGACACCTCTCAAGCTAAAATTCATCGAGCCGTTCAGGCCACAGAGCGTGCCAAACAATTATACATACATACTCTCGAAAAACATAACCCTCCTTCTGGCGCAGTCGGGTAAAAAAAGAATTGCCTTCTTTTTACAAAGGAGTTTTTGAAGTGTTGATTCCACAGAATTCGAATTCTTAGCAGTCTGGAGCCTAGATCTGTGCCCAGTTGATTGCAATAGCCCTGCAGCTAGGTGAGCTAGGTAGGCCGACGATCTTGCAAAAGTGGCTGATGAGACAGGCAGGATTTGGAAGGCCAGGGTATCTTGGCGGAGTTTGGAAGGCCTAAGCCCAGCAGTAAGGCAGAGTTGATTGATTGATAGCAATAGACTCTCCCCATCTTACAATGGGACTTAAAATGGGTGTCACTCTGTTTATCCCTTCGGTGGATACGCGCGTTATATTGTTAAGTTGTGAATTCCAAATGGACTTTCCTCATCAATCACCGCATTAAGTAGGAACGTTTATTTTTTTCATGTTATTTAATTGAATGTTGATTTATTTTTATTACGTATCTCGTAATGGGTGACACGTGTAACGCGTATGCATATCGTAGGTAGGTATAGTATAATGCACCTAAGTACATAACTATGTGTACATTGGTGCATCTTTAAGACGTTCCTGTTTAACTGGGGACTTTACAACAATATAATATTATAAATAATAACCTAGTTCTGATCACTTAGACATTCATTCTTCTTAACTGTTTTATAAGAATTAACTCGAAAGATTGGTTGATTTATTGTTCGACAATCATCGCAATAAATTCATTTAAAAAAAAAACAAATGATTAATACATCATTTTTCATTAAACATCCGGTATCATCAAGCGATAGGAAATTAGGAAGTTCCTGAATAATTTTTACTACGTCTTTTAATAGATCATTATTTTAATTCCTTAGTTAGATTAATTTAATAAAAAATAATCAGTGTTTCATTGTATAACTCGTATTCAGCTTGTTGTCCACGTGTCAGTAGTAAACATCTGATAATAATTATGCTTGAACGGTCGACCTCATCTACCGATATTAGACGGGGTCATTGGCTTTACCTACTTTGTAGAGCATACAAACTCTCTAGTAAATAAGTACACAAATGTTCGCTTCTATAAACAATATTACACCTAGACCTTGAACGTATTCAAGAAAATACTAGCACTATAAATACCTACATATTTTTTTACATTGTAATTTACTTATTAATATTTATGTATGAGACATTCCCGCCTAGCTAGCGGAACTGCGCTGTGTTCGTACGACACACATTCAATTTGATGGTATTTATTGAATTGTCGTTTAAGCCGACCCGAATCAATTTACTACATTATGTAGGTATTCGGTTCGTGTCGATCGGCAAACACCGTTTAGCATAGGGTTGCTATACGTCCGAAATTTTCCGGATAAGCCCGGAGTTTTAGCGCAATGGCCCGAAAACAGGGGGAATTATAAAACATTCGGAAATTTCAAAAATAAGAATTTAACAAATAGCTGATACATTTTTTTTGTATATAGCAAAGTTAACAAATGCAGTGTAATTGTACTGCGCAATTTCGAAGATTAACCTTTCGTATGCCGAGTATATAGACACAATTAAAAACCTATTGTGTCTCGCGTGGATCTACGTTCCGGCACACGAAGGGTTAAAAGTCCAGTTTTCTTCAAATGTCCGGGTTTTCCTCCAGAAAATGAATCATAAATCTAAGAACCCTAGTTGACTCTGTACAATTTGTGAGGCTTTTTCCCGAACGTTTGTCTATCAACATATTCGATTTTGCCGCCCGACCGTTCCGACTCATGCCGAACCCAAACATGTGGTTATCAATTATAAAATATTAATATTTAAAAGCAATGACTCGAAGCAATTGTTTTATCAGTGTTATTCTTATCTTATTTAGTTTACGTCACAGATACTTTACAATAAGATTTGCTTGTAATGATAAACATGCCAATTGTGCTGGTCGCACAACAAACGCGACATATTGGAGGGAGATAAATTAAACGTACATTATTATTGCTACATTGAGAGACTTTGCAATTATCAAAACGCCTTAATTACTCGAAGGGGTAAGCAGAGTTGTTAACTATACATGCACATTTCGCCAGCTGTGTTTGATAACCATGAAATGCTCCGCGAAATCGCCAGTACCACCAAGGCGTTACTGGAATTTCTCGGGGAGCTGGGAAATAAGCGCTTTGGACGTGGAGTTGCGTTCCCCAGCCCGATATATTAAATGTACAGTTCGCGCTGCTACTGAGTAATTTCTGTGGAAGTTCCAATAACACTTCCCGATCCAGGAGTCAACCTCCGAATAGAACACCCAAGAGTCAGCTACTAGGACTTGGTTCTACTTTGCACCTACGATCTTATTTAAATCAAATGATGCTTATTTCTAAATCGAAAACATAATGTATAAAACATAATTAATAATGATCAATGTGCTCTGCTCTAAGGGTTATCTCGTTATTAATTTTATTGTCACACGTTATTTTACGTAATCTTTTATAACGAGACTCACGTTGGGTAGCTGTCAAACAGACTGACTGATAAATAATTATTATTATTCAGTTTCTAGTTTTTTTTCCCACTTCTTGCCTAGCCTAGCATAGGTATAAAGATGGTGGTGGTCGGTTCCATACAAACTGTAACCCAATTACTTATACGAAGTATTTTCAAAAATTCTCTTTACATAAGGAACGAATTTGAGTTTTTTGTTAGTACTCAAGCCAGCACATCAAGCTACTACAATCTGTTAAAATTGAATAGCTTTTCAACTTTATCGCTAAAGCCAGGACCGGATTAACCATTAGGCAGAGTAGGCAACTGCCTAAGGACCCCAAATCAGTCAGAGGGCCAGCGCGGGCAAAAAAAAAAGAAAATGTTTCTTGGAGTGAAAAAAAGGCATTCATTTAAAGTTACGAAACGACTAGTGAAAATATGAAGTGTAGCTTGGTCTATCCACTTGAGTAAACTGTCATTAGTTTTCTATCAGTTCATAGAAACTTTTTGTTTAAACCGTTATGGTAGGCCACCACTACCAGACCTCTGAAAGTTACTCACATCCCTTCACCAACGTGAAAAGAGCTAATGATCTTCAAAAAGAGGCCCGAGAACTGCATTGCCTAGGATCCCTGACATGGTTAATACGGCCCTGGCTAAAGCATTAGGTTATTTGTCAGTTTTGGGTAGCTTGATGTGCTGGCGTCTGAACATAGAAGTAGAATGTACAACTACTAATGTTTTGTTTATATACAAGTTACTGGCTTCTTTCTTTGTGCTCGCTATTTCTTTGTGCTAAGAAAAAAATCACAACACAAAGGCCAAAGGAAATCTTGTGATTAAATCTAAATTATATTTAGTAACATGGAATGCCCACTTTGTTATCTCATATCAGTCATATCTGGTTATCCTAAGAGAAATTGATAACGAGTTAGGTATAAGATAAGCAGCTATTGCATAAAGTAATAAAAGTTACCAGAATAGCTTATCTGTAGTGAAAAAAACCAACGGATTTGTTTGACAGCCGTTTTTACTGATCTTACTGAATTAGCTAGTAAATTCTATGACTCTACTGATATTATGAAGAGGTAAAGTTTGAAAACTACTGATTCGAATCCAAAAATTCTTTCACTAATGCGAAGCTACATTATGCCCGAGTGCCATAGGCTATAATTACAACGTACTCGGGGGAAAAATTTCGACCCTAACGCGAGCGAAGCTGCGGGCAAAATCTAGTGTTTATTGACATAAGTTTATAAGTCAAACTTTGTGGTTTTAAAACAAGAAAATGTGTACAGTTTCGAACAATTACACGACGCCTATGTTGTGAATAACAAAGCCGATTGCCGAATAATAAAAGAGTTGCTCCTGTGTATTTTAAAAACAAAATTAATAAGTAGTTGTTAGAAAGTCGATAAATACATTTTAGTAGATACATAGCAATGGCTAACCCGCTAATTCGAATATGTAGGCAAACGTGTCTACAACATACTGCATTGCTATTGGTCTGACTTCAGCCTAACTAGAGATGCAAAACGAATTTTAAACGTTTTAAACCATTTGGTTTTAAACGGTCTTTTTGGTTTAAAACGATTTAAAACCACACTTAGCGGTTTAATATGGTTTAGAATGTTTTTTTTTGGAATGCACTGAGGCTTTACACGAAGTTATCTAGACCACACCTCCTTCCTGATTTAGAATATATAAAAGGAAAATAAAATAAAAATGTTTTAAAATAACCTTCATTAACATGACAGACAAACATAAAATCGATCCCTACCGGCCCCATCTCTCCCCGTTGCGATTTTGGTAGCAAAGTGAAAAATAAAAATGCGGCATTGCCGTTTTATTTTAATAAATACCCAAAACATGATTGTTTTCAGTGTCTAATCCTAAATAGTAGTATAAATATGATATATGACTTCACATATATTAATAAAAATGGTAAATGATTTCAATTAGCCTTTTAAACTATTTTTTTAAGTAATTCGTAATCAATGTACGGCCCACGTGGTCGTGGTTTTAAACCGTTTTAAACAAATTTAAAACCGGTTTTAAACCACTGATTTTGGTTTAAAACGGTTTATTTACAACTATAAGCCTAACTGCACTCACTCCGGCGTATTTGTTTGCACTCGAAATGTTGACCAATTGTAAATTGTATTCTAAGACAGTAAAACATATTTTATAATATTTAAAATGAACTTAATTTCATTGTAGATAATATATTAAAAACGCTTTTGACGTAACCGTACGTACGGAACACGTGTATAGAGATTATAATAGTCATTTTCCAGTTACCTATACATTTTGTACCTATGTATACATCACAGTTCTGTTTATCAATGTGAAGTGAAGTGGTAATCATAATTATTGCTTACGTAACGCAGAATTAATTGACTCCCACTATTTAACAACCGGATTATAATATAAATAAATATGAATTTAATTACCTGTACTGTGCCTAGTTATTAGGCACTTACCTATGTTATTAAGGAAAATAAAATAATATTGGAGTACCTACATTTCTTTGAAAAGCATTTTACGTATTTCGGGGTACGAGGCAAATAACGAGGAAATTTTAGGACCAATGGCTGGTTTGTATTTAAAGGACCGCGCTAATAAAAACCCAATTCATCACGCTAGTATAAACCTAACATAAGATCACGCCTGTATTCCCCCGCAGAGGTAAGCAGGTGCCTGCCAGGGTTGCGGGACTGTTCGAAAGAGATACCGCGGCCCTGGAACACAAAGGGCAAAGGAAGGAACATGGATGGGTTTTAGTCAGTAAAAGTCTGACACTCCCTCCTGCTCAGCCCAGAGCGGGAGGGGTTATTTGATGATTTCCCATCCGTAAAAAAAAAAAAAAAAAGAGGTAAGCAGGTGAATTTCTTACTAAAGGAGAACCGACCTGGGGAGTGAACCTAGAGCCTCACGAGAGCATTTAGTTAGGGATATTAGATTAATTTATTTACTAGTTGTATTTACCTGTTTTCATTCATATTATGTGAATTTTGAAATATTATAGCACCATTGGAATTTAAACTTTCAGCGTGGAGCCCAACGTTGAAAATCCAACAAGGGGCAATTAAGGCATTAATTTACGTTTCGCCATGTTTTGATCAAACGGGCATTACTATACGTATACGTATAGAAATACCTATGTATTATTTAATATCTTGCATGTAGTGGAGCCGAAAAGCGACAGTACTGATTGCGACTTTACTTAATCAATTAGCGATCGTGAGCATGATATCATTGTATGAATGTATGTGCATACCTACATATTATACTTATCAAATACTATACGAAGGATACACTAAGTTTGTGTCAGTGTGTAATTGTGTATGAATCAAAATGTGTGTGTGTGTGTGTGGAATTCTTGTCTAAGTGTGTGTGTGACTTACAATAGAAATCATGCTACTGCTACTGTATTTATTATCATAAAAATCCTTTAACACCCAGTTTAATGACAACATAAAGACTCAACGGAGAGTACATTTATTGGTATTAGAGCAAGTATAAGTCGTACCTATTTATTTTATTGATGTTTAGGGAAAATTATGTGGTTTAAACATACGAAGACTGGCAAGCGAGAATCTCAATTCCGACAGGAGTTCCCAAACCATAAATAAGAATTCCGGACATTTCATTCCGCGTTATAATTTGATTTTGCAATATATTTTTTTACAGTAGAAAAAGGTTTCTTGCAGAACGTTGCGGTGTGCTTAAAATATTAAACATAAACGCTACTTAGATTATAATTATCATATGCAACTATTCAAGTGATACAGTTGATTCCTATGTTGATTTAATAAAAACTATTTTTATATTTGTATTATCAATTTTATCATAGACTATTTTAAAATTCCGGACGTACGTATGCAACCCTAGTTCCGACCAGTTGCAATGGCGAGAACTTAGTTTTAGTAAGTACCTACTTGTTGTTATCGCTTTCTTATAGGTTTTCCTGTAATCTATACATATAAAGGCAAAGAACTATTTTTTGTATTATTTCAAAATTTTTGCCCATATGACCAGAGCAGTTAAGAGGGGGGCCTCTTAACTTTGAAACAACTTATGGTCATTTTCGCCTATTTTCTTAAATAACTTCAAAACTATTTATCTTAAATTATTATATTATATTTGAGATGCTCACGATGAGCTCTTATTTGATATGTAACACGATAGTTTGCAAAACTTTTTTTTCATTTCCTAATTAAACCCCAAAAATGGCTCCCACGTCTAAAATTCACTAATTTACATTACTCGTCCGTCTTTGGGTCACCGACTTACATATGAGTGTACCAAATTTCAACTCAATCGCTCCAGTAGTTTCGGAGTAAATTTGCTGTGTCAGACGGACAGACAGACAGACACGCGAGTGATCCATTAAGGGGTTCCATTTTTCCTTTTGAGGTACGGAACCTTAAAAAGAGTTTAGAAAATATATTTTGATAAGAATACAGCTTATGTACCTTAGGTCAGTGATATGCATGATACCGCGATATAGATAATAACGAGTGGAGAAATTTTTCACGTCATACAGTATATATGTAGTCAAATGTAGCATACCAGAGTGGTGTACATAAAATACTTTGGCAAAATATTATCTAGACTTTAACTTTAGTATTAAGTTACTATCACTCTATTTACCAAGCATCTAAGAACAATTTAACGCGTGTAGAAACTGCGAATGGCAAACATAGAGCCGGAATGACAATCGACCTTGAAGGCGATTGCAATAGACACTGGGTGCACAAAGCACAACTGAACTGCTTCAAGCTATGTTTAAGATTGATTTGTATGACTCATTGTTAGTTTTGCGTATAATCAAATAAAGGGCTATACTCATCCTGACATTGGCCAAGTTATAGTTTTTCATCGGCTAAACGGTTACGACTTAAAATGTGTAGGATTTTACCTGGAATTTCCGCGCGTTCCCAGCCGACGCGGTCGAACAGTTGGGTACACCTGCTTCATAACCTTCCCGAAATCCGCCGTTGAGAGAGGTTTCATATTACTGCTCATACAATGTGCACTGCAAAAAAAATGTATGTTACTTTATTGAAGACTTCATTCATAGCAGTAGTCAGGATAAGCTACTCATATCACTTCCTGTGGGTGTTACAGAGGCGCGTGCAGGAGTTATATTAAGATTGACGCCTTGAACAGCAACAGGAAATTATAAAATCATTCTAACAAGTGCAAGTCTAACTGTTTTTAATAAATCAGACCAACCGTAGCAATAGAATGCATAGCCTTTTGGCTGGACAGTAGGTAACTTAAACTATTTCTTTTGCATGTTTAATAAATGCCATGAAATACAAAATCAATTTCCTATTTAACCCCTCGTGTGCTGGAACGTAGATCTACACGAGACACAATAGATTTTTAATTGTGTCTATATACTCGGCATACGAAAGGTTAATTGAGAGTAAGATTTCATTGTGTAACAACAAAATTAGTGCCCAGTCAATTTTGAACAGTATTTGTAAATATAAATACTTTTACGTTTTTCATATAGGATTCTTAAAGGAAAATGATTTAAATCAGATACTCACATATATTCATCGTACACATCCTGTTTAGGTAATGATACATCCGGGTCAACTTCCAAGTGAGTCTGTATCCAAGTTACAGTCTGCTGGAGTTCAGCCCTGCAACAACTGCATGATTAGAAATATGACTTTTTAAAACTTATCTTAATCTTTAAGAGGAGGAGGAGGCTACATGGAATGGAATTTATTGATGCCAAATAGGACATACATACTGCCAAAAGGAACTTGTGGGGGAAACCACCCTACACTGCCAAATCCAATCACAACACAAATCTAAAACTAAGAACTAGTCACAAATGATAAGAACAAAAAAGTGCCAGGGGCTTTTTTCCCCTTGAAGCTTGTCCAACCTTTTTGGTTGTTTGGTAAAAATTGTTCAAGGTTACATGAAGTGTGTAATTGTAAATGGTTGTTCATGACTGCATTACTATTGTAACAGGTTTTTTAAATATTTACCAATTATAATGTGTACTGCACATCAACATGAACATTGGCTATTTATGATTTCCAGAAATAAAAACTAATTATATTTTAAGGTGTGCATTTGAACAATAAAATTAATTGTTGATTTATCCAGTGATGACCAAATTATGAGTCAGTATGAGGATATTATTGGAGTATAATAATGTAGGTTTATATTCCCTTTATATACAAAAACCAAACACATTGAAAGTTGTTATGCTTACTAAAATAGCATACCTGCTTTGTTGCAAAAAGCCCTTGTAATCTCCTGATATTAAAGAATTGATGCATCAAGATTTTCTGAACTACAAAAAGTTGTTTTTCAAAATGCATCTGTGTTTTCTTGAATAATACCTAGATGTTTTGACACAATAGGTAGTATTAGTGAATTGTAAATGCATACCGTGAGCCCAGCGGATTTATTGGTTGTTTGAGGGGATCATGTTGGGGCACTCCAGTAGGCAAGCGCAGGTACAGAAGTAGTCTCTCCGCACCACTCAGTGCTTCCACTGCTTCGAGCAGCTGAGCCACTCTCTGTCGGCCCTCCTGACTGTAACAATTTTACTTTCATTACTTTTCAGTTTGGATTGTTTCCAATGTGAATAATAGACAGTATTTAGCACTTTCTCTTACTGTTACAGATGTAAGATGTGATTCCAGAATAAGAATGATTATATTTTATATTAAATAAAAAATGTCAACTGCAAATAAATTAGGCTTTCTTTACAATGTTTGAATGAAAATTGAAAACGATATTATGCATCCACACTGTTTGGTAGAAAGTCACCAAATGAAAGGAGTATGTAAGGCAGCCTCAACAGCTGGTTTACTGATAACAATGGCCCACTATCATGGTCAAACGAAATTCGCCGATAAATGTGTGTGGGTGTGTGAACGCAAAACCTCAGCAGGGTGTGTATAAGCTAGTTTGGAATGACTGACGTTACCTGAGGGTGTTCTCGACTATCTGCTGCATGGAAGCTATTTTGCCCGAGTCCATGTTGGACTCGCTGGCCCGCGCGGGCTCGCCGCCGGCCGCCGTGGAGCTCGACGATCCCGAAGCGCTGCTTGGAACGGCGACACTTTCTTTATTGTAAGACGCAGTTTGCCTATGTTTTGGATGATTGACATTTTCCCGATGAAGTTTCGCGTCATCCACTAGTTCTCTCTCAGTTTTAACATTTTTTGCACTATCGTCAGTGGCCCAAGGTTGAAATGGACTGGTACTATCCATTCTAACCCAACCAGGTTATAAAAATATTGTTATTTGATTTCATATTGAAACTTTTTCTAATGTGAATTATAAAATGCGTAACAAAACTCCATTTTCTTGACATTTGATCAGCTGTGCGGTGAGGTGGAGTGAAGGGGGGATATGGGGTTATCAGCACTCGAGTAGTAGTTTTCAAAAAGGAAAAAAACAAAAAAGGAAAACCTGTGCTCTATTTTCAGAACGTAACAATTTAATTTCACTATACGTATACGTAGATATAATTTATAATTACAAATATTTCTACATTAAAAGAAGAGTAAAGAGTAATTAATTTGAAACGCTGACGGACGTTACGCCGCGCACTTGTTCTATGGCCTCTGCAGGGCTCTTACCCTCTTATTAATAAACACGGAATAAAATTATACCAGGAATAACAAAGGAATAACCATACATTTTCAAAGGTTTAAACTTGGAATAACTTTAGTCTGTGTTTATTAATAAGCCCGTTAGAGTATAGTACTCGTATTATAGATTATTGCGTATCTCTGTTGACAGTTCATAGTGATCATCACTTGGCAGGTTTTGATATACAATGACAATTCCACGGGTAGCGTCAGTTGAGTTGAAACCAACAAGAACGGTCATTGTATATCAAAACAAAACACGCCAAGTGATGATCACTATGAACTGTCAACAGAGATACGTAATAGCCGGCCTTACAACTTCCAGCTTTTTATTTTATTTTCAAAATAGCAGCTATGCATAAAACTCATCAAACTTGTACTGATGGCGAAGATTGTAACTTTAATAACATAGATTTCTTATTTAAGAAGCTTCAGAACATTTTGCCTCATACAAAACTTGTTCGACAAATAAATGCGTTCTATCAATCCAATATTCTGTCAAATAAATTTATACTACTCTATTGTTATCAGCTATTGATTAAAACATGTTTAATGCGTAGCTGCTTTTTAAAAATAAAATGAAATGGTGGACGTTATGCAAACCAAATAATTCAAATTCCCTATAAAGTTTTTGATTGAACAAGCACACGTTTTTAACACAGCGCAGCATCCAATCGCTCAGCCGTGATGTGGATATAGTTCAAGTTGGACAAGCGCGCTCAGTGAGTCATCACCAGCCTAGCTTTTTTCTAACTTTGTTGGTCGCCTTTCAGTTTAACCGGATGCAGTTTAATACCAGTGCCGCTCGCTGAGTGTAATTCTCAAACTTTTGATACAACTGTTCACATATTCGAGTGTTTGAAGTTGAGGCAATCACGCTGCTGCATTATACTTCTAGCGCTCTCAACTTTTATTTACGAATGATCAGAGGTTAAATCCATTTATATCTGTAATGTTTTTCTAATCTCGTTACAATGGCTGCATTCCGAATTACAAAATAATCACTCACAGCGCTCACATCTATATTTTGCGTTCCGTTTTAGATATCACGATTATGACAGCTGAGAGCTGTCATCAATTTGGAACGCTCGTGAACGCGTTCACAGTGAACATAACCCCAAACCAAAACCTTTGACAAGACCTATTTTTGAAAATGGATGATATGTTGGTTGAGTCTGCTGCACATATACAACCCTCCAAGTTCAATTAACCCCATACAATAACTATTTCATGAAAAAGTCACTCAATGGGGTTAAATGAACTTGGAGGGTTGTATTGATGATTTGAATGATTATAATTCTGTAACTTCCTACGTGTTACTGGTGTGATTGTTATTTTCAGCAACATACAACTTTACTCTGATCTGCAAATCGTAAGAAAATTTAAAGGAGATTGTCAATTTCGGTCCAAGTGTGTTGCAGATGTACATTTTACCTTAAATGCAAGGTGTCACCGAGTACAACATTTTTTATTATGGCAGTAAAAAAAGAAAACCCAGAGGAATTGTTATATTTGCATTTGTATTTATGTTTAAAAAAACAGTAAAAAGGGTGAAAGAAGAAAGATAAAGAGGATAAAATGTTATTTATTATTGTTATAACTAAAGAAAAAATAAATAAACACCACACACAAAAAACAAACTAAACAACAAATAAAAAAACAACACAAAACAATAAATAAACAAACAATAAATATAATACTATTCTTCATCGATAGCGTAATCTAAAAACTCTGCTGGGCGATTAATGTTATCTTCGTGTCTGGCCCACCCCAGAAACACACACATTATATGGGCACAGCAGCCCAGTGTGCGTTTCCCTATAGGGGCGTGTGCAGTAATAATGTTTGATTCGATTTAAAACTTGGTCACTTGCGTTTATCAATATGTAGCAGTAGTATACTTTCGAAGATGTATGCCTGCTGTTTATTCTGATTCTCAACAACCATACATTGGTTTCAGTAATGTTGTAATCACTTTAGTCGTTTAATTGGTCAGTATCGCGATAGACTTACTAGACTTATTATTAAGTCGTCCTCTGACAGTAGTGGAAAATCTTGCAATTGAGGTAAATCCCCTGATATGCTCTCAAATGCAACTCTTTGTCTGTTGAGGTTATTGGCAAGTACATAATCTGCTAAATTATTTGGGCTATTTACGCGACTATTAATAATATCAAGCTTATATCATGCTTCTTCAAGAAGGGCGACAATGCCCGGCTGAAGAACTATAGGCCCATCTCACTTCTAAGCCATGTCTACAAGTTGTTTTCAAGAGTCATCACGAATCGTCTCGCGCGCAGGTTTGACGATTTTCAGCCTCCCGAACAAGCCGGATTCCGAAAAGGCTTCAGCACCGTAGATCACATACATACGCTGCGGCAGGTTATACAGAAAACCGAAGAGTATAACCTGCCTCTCTGTTTAGCGTTTGTGGACTACGAGAAAGCCTTCGATTCGATCGAGACTTGAGCTGTACTGCAGTCTCTCCAACGGTGCCAAATCGACTATCGGTACATCGAGGTGTTGAAGTGTTTGTACAAAAACGCCACCATGTCAGTCCGACTTCAGGACCAGATCTTGGAACCTATCCTTCTGCAGCGAGGTGTGAGACAGGGAGACGTCATATCTCCGAAATTTTTCACCGCTGCACGGAGGATGTCTTCAAGGTTCTGGACTGGAGAGGACTAGGCATCAATAATAATAATAGAAAAAGAAGATAATTACAGTACATTTAATGATGCTTGTATACTAAAAGCTAACTACATGTGAACTATATATATACGTATAGGTACATAGGCTGTTATGATGATCTATTATTTTACTATGTAATAATATCAATAATAATGATAGATAGTTACCTGTCGTGGTACGTGATACGTTGTGCTATGGCATCTACGATATCACGATGTCTATCATAAAGGCCTTGTGTTTACACGTCGGCTCTTCTTCGCAGCACAGACCGATCACACAGAATACAAACGATTCCAGCAACAGGTTGGAACATTTTAAACACAATAAATAAAATTAATTAATTAATAAAAAATAATAAATGAATTAATTAAATAATTGAATTAACAACATAACATAATTATAATCATTGAACGTAAGAGCTCTATTACCATTTTTTTAAGTTTTCTTTTGTTTTCTTGCTTTTTTTTCTTTTTCGTTTGTTTAGTGCCTGACCTGGTGTCAGAGAGTTTTTATGCTGAATATGGGCCTCTGACTTGGCTTTAATTGCCGTAGAGAAATATCTGTCAGGCACGTTGGTTTTTAATGTAATTACAAATGCAAAAATGTCAATTCCTCTGGGATATTTTTATTTGCTACCGTAATAAAAAATGTTGTACTGGTTGAGACCTGTCATTTAAGGTACAATTCATATGTGCAACACACTTGGACCAGCACCCCTTGTAAAACTGACATTCTCCTTTCGCGGGAAACTCTTGCGTTTCCACCTTAGCAAAACAACACAACCTGTGAACAGAACTGTCATTTTTGACAGCGCTCACGGTGATATTTATTTGGGGCATGGTCGGTGTAATCGCAAGATGGCGCATGTCATGACGTCATCTATGACGATTCAAGGGACGTCAATATCGCGCTCACGGTAATACGGAACGGGTTTATGGACGCTCAAAGCGATTACAGCGTAATTCGGAATGCAGCCAATGTCTCGGTAATTTGATTTAGACTTAATGCATACTATTGTGCATTGTGTGCTAGTTGCTTAATATAAGAGATCTATACGGAATATTTGTGTCGGTACATATTAATTCCATGCAATTAATGTCTACTTCTTTAGTATTTTATGACACTGCATTGACAGTTTATCGGCATCAAATATTGTCAAAATTTTGACATTACGGTTGCGAGATTTAATTTGTTACTGAATTATTTATTTTCTAACGGTAGATATTATGTGTAGCATACAGTTATGTAGAGTGCTTAAGTAATAAACTTATACATAAAATGACACAAACTCGTAAATAGCTTCTCCAAGTGGAATAAATCATTTTAACAAAATGTATTTCTACGAACGGTTTTGCCTGTGGTTAGGGCATCTAAAGCTATCCCGTGTTATATTGCTGGTGTCGTTAATATTATTCGTTGTGCCTCTGTTCACACATTATTATTTGTCCAAGGTAAGCACAGGTTAAATTAATTTTCTTAGTTTTTATGGTTAGGTCATCGCAAAATTTATTGTTTGTTTAGTTTACACAGGTATGTTTTAAAGATAATTTATGAAGCTATTAATAATATGTATGGGTTAGAATGGTTACTACTGGAACCAAATACTTATCTTTGAATTTGAAATGAAAAATGAAGAATTTGAAAAATGTATTTCTCGGAAATTTGTGACAATGCTTGAGGGAGGTGTATAACTATGTTCATGTTGTCTTTGACTGGCATTAAAAGCAAACCTAGGTGTATGTTGTAGAGATACTTTTTTAAATGTTACAACCTTTCTTTGTGAACCACCTACAACAACAATAAATTAATATTCTATTCTAAAAAAATATCTTGATTATTCAACATATTTTCTTCTCATGGCAGTACATGTACATAGGGCACTACCAAGATAAATAGACACATAGAAAACTTTATTAAGTACTTTTATATAAATTAAAAGGAGAACAAAAGAAAGTCAATAAAATTATTTTGGTCCAGATTAAGGTACACAAGAAAATAACCGTTAGTACTAATTTCAAGCATAAATATTGTAATGATTTAATAAACATACTTTTATCTTTTCAGTATGATGAAACGGGTACTTTATCAAATAATCCAATGCGACATACTTTAGAGGCACTTGGGGATATCTCAACAATGAATGCAGCTGATCTAAAATTAAGGATTGAAGAAATGCTTAGAATCAAGGTAATCATTTATACACATGATACAGTAGGGTAAGGGGTAGGGTAGGCTTTTGTTATTATGGGTGAAATTTCATTTGTCAGCATCAATAGCATTTAGCTGGTTGGTTTTGGCCAGACTTATACGCATTGTGAGTCAAAAACTGCAATTGAGGGCTATCATACGCTCCGGGGCTGCGGGACTGTTCGAAAGATACCGTGGCCCCAGAACACAAAGGGCGATGAAGTAACATGGATGGGTTTTAGTCAGTAAAAGTCTGACACTCCCTCCTGATCCGCCCTGAGCGGGAGGAGTCATTTAATGATTTTCAATCAGAAAAAAAAGGTCTATCGCACGCTTCGCCTTGCACGCTTTCAGCTTCAATCTTCTATCATATGCTTTAATAAGTTCTGATATATGCTATAAACTATTTCAAGTTGCTAAACAGTATATTGTTCCGAAGCGCGCGGCGCGGCGCGTTGAGCTGAGTTATGATGCATTAGTATGCGTAAGAATCCTTTCCTATGTCTTCTTTGAATAGGCATCCTTCCTCATATGATGACACTTGAAAGCACTCTTACATGTAAAATCAAGTGCTAAACTTATACGCATTTTAAATACAAAAAATGCGAAAGCTGAATCCATGCAGAAAGGAGAATTGATGCATACGAAATAGCCATTTTCAATCAATAAAATGCGAATTGATGCTGGTAGGTGTGATTTTACCCTCAATTATTGTTTTGTGAAGATCACCTGCATTAGAGTAATCTTTTTTATTCAACTGCATTTTAGTTTTTGGTGTATTCTGTAACTTGTCTTACAAACATAATTATGGCCAAATTTATGGTATTATTATTACGTAAAATTCCAGGCTTCAGTATCTACTGAGTTACGCGAACTGGAAGCGAAGCGCGGGCGGCTGCAGCGCGAGGCGGCGGCGGCCAGCGCTAAGGCCGACAGCGCGAAGGCCGAGCACGCGCGCGCCGCTGCCGAGCTGCAGCGCCTGCGCGTGTCCGCCGACCAGGCGCGCATCGCGCAGCTCGAGGCCATCCGACGAGACTCTCCCGAACTCGCCCCCCCGTTACAAATCCTACCCTCACGACCTCCCCCTATCTTACCCTCCATAGCCCCATCCTCTGAAGTCCATTGCCGCATGTTCTCCTGCTTCGATCATTCTCGTTGTTCCCTCACATCCGGCTTCCCTGTCTACCTATATGACCCCGACGTGTTCGCGCCGCTAGCTGGCGCTGAAGTGGACGGCTTCCTGAAAACAACTCTAAAGCAGACGCTGGGCTACAACACGCACATAACGCGCAATCCAAACGAAGCATGCGTGTATCTCGTCATTGTAGGTGAAGCTTTCCCTTTTGAGAAGACTCCCGCGTAAGTTCAGCTGCATTAATACTCGCAATTTTTTGCGGAGCAGATCATAAAGATGCTTAGTTTTCTTGTTATTTTTAGGCCAACAATAGATACGTATAAGCTATTATTAAACGAGACTGCCATCAAGAGCCTGCCGTACTGGGGCGGCGACGGTCGCAACCACGTGCTATTGAACATGGCGCGGCGCGAGCTGGCTGTGGGCTCGGGAGACGCCTTCCGCGGCGCATCGATAGGCCGCGCCATGGTCGCGCAGTCCACCTTCACGCACGAACAGTTCCGGCCGGGCTTCGACGTCATCACGCCGCCCGCGCTTGGCCCGCCCGGCGGCGACGTGTGGGCCGACTGCGCACCTATAGCGCCTGCCAGACGAAAGTACTTGTTAAGGTAAACAGTTTTATAGCTCAAAACCATGCATAAATATATCTACTATTTTAGTTTGGCCAGTGTCAAAAATGTAATATGTATTAACTCTTAGGTATGAATTCATGAGCTACATTTAGTTTTCAGGGCTCACAACCGCCACCGAGAGGAATCGACAAGGATCAGGACAAGTTTCTGATCGAGGCATTACAGAAGATGGTAAAGTCCGCACCAGCGTCGGACATGTTCCATCTGCAGTTCGAGTGTGACCCTCCAGTGGAGAGGCGCGCAGTCTTGCCTATCGGTGACTGGGCGTTGTGCGGTACAGACCGGTCTCGCCGCGCTGTGCTAAGGGATTCGACGTTTGCGCTAATACTTGCGCCGGCCGATAGGACCTATGTGACCACGGCGTTATTGCAAGCTCGTTTGTATGAAGCTCTGAGGTCTGGTGCGATCCCGGTGCTACTAGGCGGAGACCGGATCAGGCTGCCGTATGACGAGGTGCTGGACTGGCGCCGCGCCGTACTGTCGCTGCCGCGCGCGCGCGTGCCCGAGCTGCACGTGCTGCTGCGCGCGCTGGGCGACGCCGACGTGCTGGCCATGCGGCGCCAGGCGCGTCTGCTGTGGGAGCGCTACCTCAGCTCCGTGCAGGCCAGCGTCGACTCGCTGCTCGCCGTGCTACGCACGCGCCTGCACATCCCCGCGCAGCCCGTGTCGCCGACCGCAGGAACGCCCGCTTTCAATGACTCCTTCTTCCCTCCACGGATGGAGCCGCCCGCAGTGGACACCGAACCGGAGGAAACACTTGGCCCTCTGGAGGCACCGTACGCGAGTCCTTCCTACCGTCGCAACTACTCCGTGGCGTTACTTCATGGTTACGAGCTATGGAACGAGTGGGGCGAGCCTTTCGCGCTGTACCCGCAGCTGCCGTGGGACCCGGCCGTGACGTCAGAGGCGCGCTTCCTGGGCTCGGCCGCGGGCATGCGGCCGGTGGGCGCGGGCGCGGGCGGCGCGGGCCGCGAGTTCAGCGAGGCGCTGGGCGGCGACCGGCCGCGGGAACAGTTCACTATCGTCATACTCACGTACGAGCGGGAGGCCGTGCTCGCGGCCGCGCTGGCAAGATTACGAGGGTTGCCGTATTTAAATAAGGTCAGCAATAACATACCTGATTGTCGCAGTTATTTATGATGATGATTAATATTATTATATTACAGAAAGTGTAAATCCCCCAAATATATTATGAAACATTACCATGCCTGATCCAAATTAGTTGAGTCTTATTATGACCGAAGCAGTGCTGTCCATACTTCTATGCGAGAAATCTTTCGATCCAAGCACCTACCATAAACCTGCGCATCATTCTATTATATTAAAAAGTCAGCTGTATCTTGAATGCCCAATGCCCTTATCACAAGTGGATATAACAACACAGGTGGTGGTAGTGTGGAACGGCCCGTCCGCCCCGGGCGGCGTGGCGTCGTGGCCGGAGAGCGGCGCGCCGGTGGCCGTGGTGCGGGCGCCGCGCAACTCGCTCAACAACCGCTTCCTGCCGTACCACCTGATCGACACCGAGGCCGTGCTGTGCGTGGACGACGACGCGCATCTGCGACACGACGAGATCGTGTTCGCTTTCAGGTCAGCTCACTTAGTATAGCTGTACAAGGAAGTTTTGGCGTGTGACCAAAATCGGATCTATTTCTCCGCCATCTTGTTTTGTTTAAACATTTCACAACTTCTTAATGTCATTGAACTTTAGTCGAATTCATTGCCGGCTTCTCCGATTTCCGATCGTTATGATCTAGATCTCTTCAAAGATCGAGTGAATCGATTTCTTCTAGGCAAGCGTGCTCTACCCTAGGCCGCATCATCGCTTCGTTGCAGCCATAAGCAAGCCTATCTAGCATAAAAAAGACTCGCACAAGTGTAAGTGACAAGTTGTGAACACCGATCATTGGCTAAATTTGTTCTTTGCCATATTTACGGCCAGATACCGCAACAGGTCATACTCGTATCTCCACGTCCACTATTCTACGTCATGTTTGGTATGTCATTTATTTTCATTTCCAGGGTGTGGCGAGAACATCGCGACCGAATCGTTGGTTTCCCAGGTCGGTACCATGCATGGGATCTCAACTTTAACAACGGTTTCCTCTACAACTCTAACTACAGGTGTGCTCTCATTTTTGTGTATTTTTTTTTTTAACAACATCAACTTTTTATACTTGAGTATTTTGCTTATGCATATGAAGTTTCATTAAAATCGGTTCAGTCATTTCGAAAACAAATGAGTTCAAAGTTTGTATGAAATGCCGTGACACGTTCACACTCAATGGTATATTCTTTTCTTTCCAGCTGCGAGCTAAGCATGGTTCTGACCGGCGCGGCCTTCGTGCACCGCTACTACCTGTGGGCGTACTGGCGCACCCTGCCGGCCGCTATCCGCGACTACGTGGACGAGTACATGAACTGCGAGGACATCGCCATGAACTTCCTCGTCTCGCACATCACTAGAAAGCCACCGGTCAAGGTTAGTTCACTAACTTTAGCTTATATCGAAACATATGTATATAGTTTTTCTTTCCCACTGCTGGGCCACACCGGCCACAGGCAACCTCTCTGTGAGAACAACCCGGCCGTACACCACCACGCGGGTCCAGTGCGGTTCTGTTGATGTCAAATTTCTTTGAATTTTTTTGCTTGGACATACCAGTTTCCCAACGATTTTTTCCTGCACCGGTTTGAAAGCAGTGGTGATGAAATAAACTACATAATGTTATACATCTTTCTGGGTTCGAACCCAGATAGAAAGTTCTCGTAACTCGGGGCCGTTACCACTGAGCCAACACTGCCCTTTCAAAGCCCAAAACCATTTATTTGAATCTCGCTTTAGGACCCCGTCAGATGGAATACCTTTCCTCTGAACATGATTGCGTTTTTAGGGTTCCGTAGCCGAATGACTAAAAACAGAACCCTTATAGATTCGCCAAGTCTGTCTGTCTATCTATCCGTGTAAGTCAAGGACTACACAGTTGAAACTTAGTACGTAGATGTATTCTATGAACCGCTTTATGGTTTTTTCACTAAAATAAAAAAAATAAGGTTAAGGGGGGTCTCCCCCATACATGGACCTGAAACGAAAAAATATTTTTTTTCATCAAACTTATACGTGCTTGGTGTCTATAGATAGGTCTTTAAAAATGACATTGAGGCTTCTAAAACCATTTTCTCTCACAGTCAATCGTTTGAAAGATAGACCCTTCCAAAGTGGTAATGTGTCCCCCCGCCCTCTAATTTCTAAAATAAGAGGAAAATTCCGAAAAAAATATAGGATTATAGAACGTAAAAAAAACTTTCAACTAAAATCATCAAACTGCAGCAACAACTTTGTTTTTCATTAACATACTATGAAAAACAAATTTAGTTTTGTTGTTGAATGTAAAACAATACAACATATGAGTGTGCCTTTAAAATATTTTTATTATATTGTTTGATGCTACGGAACCCTATGTGCGTGTGAATACGACTCGCACTTGACCGGTTTTTTTAATTCAGTAACGTCTGCTCACGGTTGGTGACCAAGTTTATCCACCTGGATAAGCCCCTCATAAGCTTTTGAACCGGTTTGTTGATTCTAGTAGGTATGCTCTGCGGGGTTTTGTATAGACAACAAACGTTAAAAAGCATAAAGCATTTATGTGTGTCATATGTTTTAGGTGACGTCACGATGGACGTTCCGGTGTCCTGGGTGTCCGGTGACGCTGTCAGCAGACGAAACACATTTCCACGAAAGACATAAATGTATACAGTTCTTCTCACAGGTAAGAAATACTCAATACGATAGTTACACCACCAATCAACTGACATATTTTTTTACCTGTTAGACGCAGTTTGCCCCCATAGCATTTTGAACCTGAGACATCACTAATTTATCTCTTTACTCAATGATTCTACCTCCTCTCTATTGATCTCAAATCAAATAAAAAACTTTTTATTTACAGTAAAACATAAGTTGGGGTTTTACATCTAAAATACAATTTTTTTTTAGAGAAATTGTGTCTTGGAATATTGGTTAATGTAATGGTGTAACTACCATTTTTTTTTTTTTTAATAATAATAATGCTTTATTTCCAAGTTTACAATTTAGCAGAATAGGACTATGTAGAATGCACTGTATAGGCATAGCAATGGGAATCATGGGATTAGCGGGAATCGCACTTTCTCTCGAGTGATACATAGTGCTTTATACTACACCTACGAGGAAAATAAAAAACTAAATCTTTACTAATTGAATGAACGAGACCGTCATCGATTGTCTGGGGGCCTAAAATGGCTGCTTTATCAGAATCATAATATGAATCACGTTAAAAATTTAAAACTCTTAAAATGGACTTTGTGGCTTTTTCCATTGCAAAAAATCGTCATAAGTTTTATTCTATTTTTTAATTGATTTCTGTGGTAACAGGTTATCAATCAGTATTTTTGCTGTTTCCTTCAACTGCGGCGGAGTTAAACAATCTTCATCATCACTATCACTACTTATCATTTTGATAGTTTTATTTTACTTTCTACGAAAACTGAATCCTCAAACAACACACAAATTGAAAATGGCGCCAATGGCGTCTGCAATTTTCACATGTTCTTTTTCAAATTGTTTATCCTGCCGCCGCAGGGTCGCACTGCCAGCCCGACACCATCCAACACACAGCTAGTGGCCAGTGTCATTTTGCGAACTTGGAGATAAAAACTCACTGTAAAAACTTTTTGGCTTTTGATATTTAGGTTACCGGCGCATAGTCTTACCCAAAATTAAAAAAGAAAAACCACGTAAGCAATGGATTTTCATACACTTTTCTCTCCCGCTCAGATGCGATATCTCCCCGCATATTTGTTCGATATGCAATGACGTACTTTCTACCGTAAATTTGATAAAGTGTCAAGGTACTTTCCAAGCAGGTATAGTATAAATAGATAAGTCGATTAGAGTAACTTTCATACTAACTTTTCTGTCTCCTCATACATAAGAGCCATGATCCATTTACTCGCTATCTTTTTACACTCAAATTTATTTTTACTATAGTTGCCGCAGTGTTTGTTCACTGTATTGTACAAGCGACATCCCAGGATTCGGAAATTTCTTTCAGCAAATTTGGTTCTATGACCTTCTACACGACAGACATCAGTCGATCTTCGTTTTGCCAGATGACCGGTACTATATTTTAATGATGCATGTTTGCGCAGAATGGTATTTAGCACAAAGAGCTGTCTAACGGTCATGACTTGACAGTCTTTATACAATTGTTTAGTGCTATACAGAAAATTTTTAAAGAGCGCAACGAGCTGTACTGAAAGTGATGATACACTTTCATTACAGCTCGTTGCGCTCTTTCCAATTGTAAAATATTTGTTTTTGGAGCGCCACCCCAAACCGTTACACCAAACGATAGCACTGACTGGCACAGCGAGAAATATACCATTCGCAGGGTATCAAAATCTGCGCTACATCGTAGATTTTTAAAGATTGAGATAAGCTTTCTCACTCTGCCAGACAACGCCCTGATCTGCATATTCCATGACATAAGATAGTCTATCACAATGCCTAGATATCTGACGTTGGTTGCTCTGGCCAGGGGAAGGCAGGAGCATTGGTCTAATTGTGGACTACAGATATGAGCCCTAATGGCAAACGACTCATCGGGTTGCGAGGATTGTTTAATTGAGAAGGGGATAAAGTTTGTCTTGTCCACATTTAAAGTTAAGGTGTTTGCAGATAGCCATGACATGACGATACCTAGCGCTGATTCAGCTCGCTCATGGACTTCCTTCCAGTCTTGACCATGCACGAGTAGAGCCGTATCATCCGCGTATGTGTATATGTTACTATTTGGGATGGACAGATTACAAAGACTATTAACATAAATTAAAAAGAGAGTTGGTCCTAAAATGGAGCCCTGAGGAACTCCAAAAGATAACATGTGTTCTTCACTAACATATGAGCCAATTTTGACACATTGTGTCCGCTCGGAGAGGTAACTCTCAAAGATTGCTAGTGCAGAACCCCTCACTCCGATCCTCTCCAGTTTTGATATTAGAGTAGGGACAGAGACAGTGTCAAATGCTTTAGACAAGTCCAAGAATATACCCAGACATTTAGATTTTGTATCAAGCATCCTAACGGCTTTGTCAACAAAGGCAGCGACAGCGTCCTCACAAGATTTCCCTCTACGGAAGCCATATTGATGTTCTGATAGAATATTATGTCATGTGCTTCCATGAAGTTTATGAGGCGATTGTTAAGGATCTTCTCTACAATTTTTGCATAGGAAGGTTAGGTACATCTTTACAAATAAAAAAATCGAATGCTTAGCATGCTAAAAAAAAAATAAGTTCAAAGGTATCGGTGTTTTGCATTTTTCTCAAGTAAACGTTAATTAGTATTAATGTTATTGTGAAAGTTTGCAAACCTACCAGTATATTTGTCTGTTTAAAATTAGGAAAAAATATATGTATGGGATGTATTAGAACCGTTTTCTCCGTAAAATCACCGGTGCCCCCTATTATGTCCGTAATGACAGTCTCCACTTAGACCTTAGGATCCCCACCCTAGCTCAGTTTATGAAACGTCTTTCCAAGCGTTTCTTCGATTCCGCTATCAAGCATAGGAACCCCCTGATCGGCCGCCCGATACGAGCCCTCGCGTATTAGCATGGTTCGCCGTCCGCGACATGCTCTCACCACCCCCGATGACCCCATCACCCTCCTCCAGGAGAGCAGTAGGGAAACCAGCACATTACGAAAATACAAATACAGACCGCCATGTTTCCGTCCTCGCCGCCGAGGCCCGACGCGACGCCCACGTTCAACGAACCCCCCCCGACCCTTGCCAGAGCCAGCCCGCGATGCTGAGCCGGTAGTTTTAAACCAGCCCCTAAATAATATCACTCAGATCCAGCCTGTCCCTTTGCTGCCCCCCCAGCGACGCCCTAAGCCGAGGCCCGTACCCTACAGGGGGTGCCCTTAGCGAGTGGTCGCTTAGTTTTTAAGTATAGTTTTAAGCCCCTGGCTGGAGGCCTTAGATTCATTTTTAAGGCATCCACAGGGAATAGTCCGGTTAAGCAGTAGCCAGCCTCAGAGGCTGAACTGCGAGATGCCATCACCAAAAAAAAAAAAAAAATTAAGGTTCAATTTGGAACGAGTCACACCTAAGTGCACAGTTTCTACAAAGAGAATAATAATTATCCCCTTGCCCGAGGATGCTGTTTAAGAATCAAACCGTCACATTTGGTGAAAATCAAATCCGTCGAGAAAAATCTCTCTGGCATGCTAATTTAGTTTCCTCACGATGTTTTCCTTCACCGGAGCAAGTGATAATTATACAATACGCAAATGAATCCGAAAAATCAGAAGTGCGTGTCTTGGGTTCGAACTCGAGACCTATCGACCTCGAGACCTTGGGACTTAGCAGTCCGACTGTCACACCACTAGGCTATTATTCAGATGTTTCTATGCGTTCAATGAAATGATTTTCTCTCCTCAGGTTATGGGCTACACGCCACTCTTGACGACGCAGTACCGCGCCGACTCCGTGCTCTTCAAGACGCGGATACCGCACGACAAACAAAAGTGTTTCAAGTTTATTTAGTCACAGGTTTAGTTTACTTTGTTTTAAAACATTGCAGGACTGTAGTCAAGTATTTATTTTCGAAATTAGTGAATGCTAGAACGAATGTAGCTTAATAAGAAAAAGGTTGTTACATAGTTAAATTAAGTCTTATTGCATTGAACTGCTGGGTGCCTATTGGTTAAACCGCTCTCACCGAAAAAAAAACTAGCTCATTCTAATGAACTATTTTTTTTCCTTTTTTTTATTCGATACACACATAAAACCATTAACAAAACGTACACATACCACACAAACCATCGTGGGCTTAACAGTTCAGTTTGTCTTAGGTTTTTCAATAAATACACGACTTTTTAAACATAAGTGAATGCATCAACTTATCTTATTGTTTCTAGGCGTGTAAACGTAGTTCATTGCATTTTTTATATTCGAACTGATTTTATCATACGAAGGAATATGTAAACAGGGGCAAATCAAATTAATAGGCGAAACTTCACAGTCATGACGGATATCGATATCAAAGCATATTAAAAAGGTTTTTGTTTCGATTTATATCAGTAGAGCTGCTGGGGTTCAACTATGGGATATAACAAGTTTGGGAAATAATACTTTTTGTTTCATTTGATAGTGATCGTTTCTGAAGTTTCGCTAATTAATTTAATTTACCCTGTTTAGTTCAATTTATAAACCAGTATTAGACTTGAATTCTTGTAAATATTTAAAATTAAATTAAGAAACAAAATTATATTTAAGTCTAGATCTTTCTAGTTAGAACAAAATCAAAAGGGAGTCTCGGAATAGTTGGGTATTTGTTTCTGAAAATTATTTTGCATTTTTATTAAAAAAAAAAAAAACATTTTTTGTTAGTGGAATTGATTAATGATAATAGTAGTTAATATATGGTGCGAGAGTAATTTAAAATATTTAAAGAAATAATTACTATAAATATTCGATTAGCTGGTAATGTTACAAACATTGTAAATATTATAATTATGTAATAATACGATACATAACAGATTGTACATTTGAATCAAATAAAATAAATTTGCATAATGATGACAATAAGATTCAAGTACACATTATTGTACATAATAATATTGGAAGAAAGAAAATTCTTAAAGGCAACGGAAAAGCAGTATTTCGAAAGATTTATGTAGAAATCAAGTGTCTAGCTAATGGAAGGCTCCACTCAATTTAAAATATCCTAGTATATGTCGTCATAGTGTTCACTTGTAAGGTGCGAGCAAGATATTGAAAAGTCAGTTATCATTATTTTTTACCCCCGACGCAAAAGTGGGGTGTTATAAGTTTGACCGCTATGTGTGTCTGTCTGTCTCTGGCGCCGTAGCTCTTAAACGAGTGAACCGATTTGGCCGCATTTATGCCGCACGTCTTTGACTCTGACTTGGCATAGCGCTGCATAAAGATAGAGGTACACACGGCGACACATCAAGCTATACATTTCCGTTATAACATGGCCTCGCTTTGTATACATTACCCGTACAATGAGAGATCCACAACTGGTTTTGTATAGCTTGATTGGTCGCCAGACAGTACAGATAAGTCGATACGGATTGCTACCGATCGGTGCGGGTAAAATAGTCAAAAAATTTTGATGCGCTCGCTCCTAGATAAACAAGTGAAAAAGATATTGCTTTTCCCATATATTGCAAGCATCCTATCGTACTAACTTGAATACACCCAATTAAAAATGCCAAATATTTTGTATAATTGTATTAATCAATACTTTTATGTTTTGTCTTTTTTCTTAGAATTACCTATATGTTAAAACCATATTTTTAAGATCAAAATCTGAATTTAAGACTGACTGACCATTTGATAATTTGAAATTAATTTATATTTTGTGAAATTATGTTGAATCATTCGTTTTATATTTTGTAAATGAAGTTATTATTTTTGAGAGTATTTCGCATTTATAAGTTTTAATCACTTAGCTAGTAGCTTTTATTTTTCATCATGATATTTAATACATCGAAGGAAACTTTACCTTTTTTTTATAATTCTAAAATTAATTATGTATAATGTACCGCTGTATTAATTGTTTAGTTTAGTTTATTTATTAATAATTATCAAAAATTACGTGTCAGGTTCCGAACGTAGTTGCGAATCTTCGAGTTTGCGGTACCTATGTCTTATTTCAATGATATAAGGCTAAATTACAATCATTGACTCTTCCCCGCTAAATGCAACACCTTAATAGCTGACGCTGACGTTTCACTTGGCATTTTTCTTCAGAAATTCGCGTCAATTCGACAATCACAAAAACACACCCTCAGTCTCTTGCCCCAAAGATCATTTCGTGTAAGCAGCATAACGCGAGTCCAAATACGCCAAGTGCCAGTATTAAGATATTCATTGCATGGAGGGTACCTTCTCAATGTCGATCATTACTCCGTACCTTGAACGCTCGCGGTGGCAATACGAGACGTTCGTCACAACCGCAGCCGCCTCGTGCTACTAGTATTAGCCGATCTTCAGCTATCATATTACAGAGTTATACATAACTGAGTCCATAAGGTCAAAAGTACTGTATTGATGACCGGTGACCCACAGGATGTCCTTCATCTCGACTTGGTACGAAGTGTTCTAGTACAGAAGTCTTGGCATCTGGACTGTTGATCTCTTGGCACTCTGAACAGCACTGCGCGGTATCGGCATCATCCTACGCTATTTTTAACCGACTCCTAATAAAAGGAGCTTATGAATTCAACCAGCAACTTTTTTTTTCAGCTAACTTCACCAATTTATCCGTGATTACTGGTTCGATTTAAGTGATTCACGAGTGAAAAACACTGACAAGTGAAAAATAACTTTACTTTCGGAAGTCGGTGGCTCAAAAGTCAATGAAACAAGCAGAATTCACCGACTTCCGAAAGTAAAGTAATTTTCCCCTTTTTAGTGGTTTTTTTCAAAGTCGATTTTTTTTTTTCGTAAAAAGAAATTTCTTACTATATGTTAGGGTGATCCGAGGTGATGCCTAACTGTGCTTATGTATAAGTGTACGTTGCAGTATGGAGTTTCATGTAATTAATCTCGAACAGCTCCAGTTAAAGTGATGGTGATCCGTGCTGCTTATATCTGCACGTTCACTTTTAAGCGCAGGCGACACCGCTAGCTGGGGGGCGGGCGAGCGAAGCGAAC
Source organism: Eugnorisma glareosa (assembly GCA_947578425.1). Lineage (NCBI taxonomy): Eukaryota > Metazoa > Arthropoda > Insecta > Lepidoptera > Noctuidae > Eugnorisma > Eugnorisma glareosa. Next base: position 11,858,510 of record OX387959.1, read on the forward strand.
GAAACCCTTTTCATACTTTGTTCGTATCTTTCGTTAGTTCGCGGTGTGACGGAAAGTATGAAAAGAGGTGAAACGACGTCGTTCGCCCGCCCGCCAGCTGGTGGTGTGGCCTGCGCTTTAAGCTACGTCCCCACTTGCAACATATAAGACTTCCAACAAAGTTTGACTACTTTTAATCGATCTTGTGATTTTCTATGAGAGATAACGTCACTTTTTGCTACACATCACCCAACTTATCTGTGCAGGCGGGAAAACACAGAACTAAAATAAATGTACCAAGTTTGACATTTCAATACAAATTTTCTCGACAAGCAACGCCACCTTGAACTGCACACATAAAGTGGTCATACTATACTCGTATTTAAAATTTTGGAAGTTGTGCCCACGAAAATGCTACAAAAGGAGTGGGGACGCAGCGTTAGCCATAAACTGTCACACATGCATAAGTTTCAAAGACGCCGCGCTATAAAAGTGAACTTTATCTAAAACTCTTTGTGCTACATTTAACAGCTGGGTATTTACTGTACTTATTTATCTTTGTATCAATCGATCAAATTACTGTATAAGTACTGTAGTCACCGTTATCATATTGCCCTCTATTTATTGGGAGGTATTTGTAACTAAGCAAATATTTTTATAAATTGGTTGGTATTGTAGATATTCGTTCTACAACGTAGGTATTAAATAGCGGCCGTCCATATCCTTTCGAAGTTTTTATTTTATAATTTCAAACTTATTTTACCAATATTTATACGTGGTGCTGAACTTTGAACAATAATAATAGTTTGGATTTTTTTATTAGAATAAAACAAAGTTGTTTAATAAAATAATTGTTTACTCGGTACTCAAACAGTACCTATTGTTTTATTTCACGTAGGATTTTTTTGGGGTTTAAATAAACAGGAAATGACAATTATCTCTGTAGATCAAAACATAGAAACGCTTTAATTATTTCACTTTTATCGATTGTTCATATTGCCTACAAACGCCTATGCCTTCAAACATTATCTCCACAATTTGTGAAATCTTTGTTCTCGTGGGTTATACATACTGAGGTTTCTGTGTAAAAGTTTAAACAGGACAAATTGAAGCTACTCTATTTCTCTATGACATTCTTTCTTTGTCGTGTAGTTGGTGCCTAACCTGGGGTCAGAGTTTTTATGCTGCTCATGGATGAGCCTCTGACTTGACTTGTCTATAAAATGATTTTGTCTATAAAGTCTAATATAACAGAAAATATATTGTACGAAGAATGATAACTAATCAATCACGCATTATTTATATTTGAAGCTTTTATCAATATTTTTTGTAAACTGTTTACCTTTGTCCAGAAACTTTTTTGTGTTGTTATCGGGTGTTTGCGAGCCTCATTTCCGTTTGGAAGTGTAGAATCGTATAAAAAGGTCGTTTAAATATTCCACATTATGTTAGTTATAGCATATTGGAGCTGATAATAGAACTTTAATGTTACTATACAACATGTAACAGAAAGGGTATAATCATATGGAATACAGTGGTACGGACCATCAAACTGAACAACTTTCTATATGGGACCACCATCGAAATCGTAAAAAAATAATCAGCTGTCCCATACATTTGGGTCGAGTAGGTATTGAAATTTTCTATGGGACAGCTGATTATTTTTTACGATTTCGATGGTGGTCCCATAGAGAAAGTTGTTCAGTTTGATGGTCCGTACCACAGTATTCCATATGATTATACCCTTTCTGTTACACGTTGTATATACAAAAAAATTGTCCTCAAGAAAAAATACTGAAGAAATGTCTTAGATTTTAATGTAAATGTAGTGTATTTGTACTAACACGCAATAAAATCAATACTGAATTATTTCAATTCTAGTTTTATTGACCGCCACTAAGACGACCCACAGAGCGACCTGTCTTCATCCACATTGTTATTACAATTTTGTTTGATTTTCCAAAAATCTAATACCAGTAAAATCATTGTTCGTAGATTCGTAGTAGCAGTCTACTACAAATACCATGCAATTGCTAGCACATGGCGGAATGTATTTGTCTCAGCGATAGTTTTGCTTCTCATTATCTTTCTTGTGCTAAATATGTACACATACATACATATTATTTCTGTCAACATACTAAGTACTCGTACTTTACTGGCTTTCGGCCTGCCAAGGGTCTACGGGATATATCTGATATTGTAGTAATAAAACACATACATAAAATAATATTATATTTATTTCATCATAAATTATCAAGACAAAACGTTTACATTCATATTTATAATTATTATCTACTAATATGACATTCGCACAAATCAGTTACAAAATAATTTCATTCAATAACTCGAGTTGGTATATTTGAACACTTCGGTTTAAAACTCGTTAGGTTCTACTTAGGTACTATTTATATTAGCTTACACATAAAGTGACTTACATGCCACATCATTTACTTATATCGAAAGATAACAAAATTGACATATTTTTACCCGACTGCCAAGGTAGGGTTATGTTTTTCGCGCGTTTCTTTGATTTTTTGTATTTTTTTTGTATTACCTCGATTGGTCCAAATGACTGGATGGATTTCGATTAAGGTATCATTGGATTTGTCTCAAAAACTCAACTGTCCTTAGCTAAGTGTTTAAAAATAAACAAAATGGCGGATTTTTGACGCTAAATTGTAAGTCGGTAATATTTTTTTTCAACCAAACCTATCGAGTAGGGTATCAAAATGAAGGAAATTAAAAGGAGATTACAAATATATAAAGGTACACAATACAATTATTTTGCCGGGTTTTTTGATATTTTAAATTAAATGTTACTTTTTTATTTAAATGATGCTTTTGTCTTCGCTCTGCTGATGATGATTCGGGCGGAACATTGTTGATGTGTATGTAAGTCGATTTAAAGTAAAACAAAAATATTTTGTAATTTTATACTTATATTAAACTACACTAAACAAGGGAGTCACACTGGGTGAGATTTTTTTGATATTTAATTATAAAATTCTAGACTCCCTTGCAACCTAAGTAATTAAAAAAAAAGATATACATGGTGGAATTTTTGAACCTCACCTGGAGGGAAAGTACTCTAAATACTGGTAGCAAATTGTACTCCAAGGAAACATTCATTTATTATAAAAAGAAACGAAACGAACGAAAAAGGTGCATTAAAAAAAATCTAGAATTCGCCTGCCATACTCGGGAATCGAACCGGCTAAGCTCCAAAAAAATAACATCCTGTACTTTTATGGCATCAATCGATTGACTCAATCATGAATCAAATTTCTCTTCACAAACATGTTAAACCAAATGAAAAGAAATCCATGGAATCTAAACTTATAAATTCAATGAGATATTATTTTTCGGACTGCTATCTCCAGTACTTAGAGTACGTTTCCTCCAGGTGAAGTTGACAAATTGCATCCTGTCTATGCATATCAAATAGTATAAAACGTTACTTAAATAAGTTATAAGTATTCAATTTCAAACACATTCAAAACATTAAAACGTCAAACATATTATTTAAAATATGGGGCGCATATCAAATTTTTATTGAATACTTAAAATGAGATAAGCTTGTATGTTTGCATAAATATGATGTTAAGATATTTACAATGTACAGAGCATGTATCTGTGGGTACTTGAACTGGGCGTGCGGTTGAGGGCTTAATATAAAGAAGTCTCTAGCACTAGTCCACTCCACAATGTACTCCGGAGAGTAACGAGAATGGCCCCGAGACTTGCATGAACGTTTGATAGTACCACGAGATAAGATTCTAAATATCAGATTTCTTACAATTGTGTGGTTTGTTCGATACGTATATAGCGTCCCGTCCTTGAACGGTCACTATAGTTTTTTTCAGCTTTTGGACACTTAAAGCTGTCGTTTATTTTGAATGAGTAGGTATGTGGTGGCTGTGGTGGTTTGCAGGCTCGCGCCGGGCCGCGTGTCGCGCGGGACCGACAGCCCGCCCGCGAGCCGGCGCGCGCGCTCTCAGGCCAGGTCGTCGCCTTTACCGTCCAACCTCTTCAGCTAAACAATAACAAACAACATTACTTGTAATCTCAACTGCCGACTGATTTCTAGTACCACATATTATATGTACATACCTATATAAAACCACCCTGTCGAAGTGGGCAGATGGGAATAAGAAGGCACACAAAATCATTAAGGTACATCACACATCAGACCAATGGAGTGAGTGAGTGATTTCTATCGGTCGGTTTAACTTAAATTGATGGGATGTGGATGATCATGGGCACGCTCGGCTACTTACGCTTTGTTCTACTGTCCAAGCGGTTGGGGCTAGGCGTCCAGTACGCTTGTAATGGAACATTCAATTAACTGTGCTGAATTACCATCAATTTTGTGTGATACAAAAGGCTAGTCATTAAAAGGCTTGCCTGAAATGAAGTGGGCGCTTGGGAGCTTAGCCAGCCACAAATATTTTGGTTACACAACTTTCTGTTATAAACTGTTTTATTAGTAAGAAAATGCTAATTGTGTAGGTATTTCAGGCCCACATCAATACCCACCACACACATCATCACACATCATCTTTTACAAATGTTGTTCTATCAAGTGGGTGGGATGGTGTGGGTAGGTTTATTAACGCAGAAGTTCTGAGGGTGAAAATTTCAACATCATAATCTGTCATCTTACCTCCTTCTCGTCCCCGGCGACGGCGCGGTAGCGCGGGACCTCCACGGGCGGCGCGGAGAACCCGTGCACGTACAGCAACGCGGCCGCGACGCCTCCGGCGATGGGGCCTGCCCAGTATATCTACGGGAATGGACGCGCCGTTTTAGAACTTTTCTATGGGATCACAGTTCAAGTTTCGTTAGCGGACCCAGACTAAGGCCCGATTTCATCCAAAACTCCAATCACAATGGTTGTAACCCTCAACGCGACTCTCGACTTATTTGTAATTGGTTTAATCTTGCCGGACTCTTCCGCTTTAGTTGGAACCGGGCTTAACTAGGGCTAGCTATATCTTAGCGCCAGCCGGTGTAACATCAAAGAGATACGGAATATGGTTCAAAGGCACCATCTCAGAAGGCGATCATGTTTTATATGATTATTCTTGGATTTCACCAACTAAGCTTAGCTAAAGGAAGCAATTTAGCAAGCAAAATATAGAGTCACAGGAACTGCTCAACTGTTTGAGACCCCGAGTCAACCCTAAATTAGATGGACCAGCAAATCAATTTGAATATTGAAAGGTTCCTTACCCAGTGATCACCCCATTCGTTGGCGACGAGTGCAGAGCCGAAGGAGCGAGCAGGGTTCATCGCGGATCCGGTGTAGTCGACTGCGAGCAAGTGGCCCAGTGTCACCGTCAGGCCGATAGCCAGGGGCGCTGTGGACTTGCTGTCGGGTTTGTTCGGGTCGCATACCTAGGGAAATAGCAGAAAAATTAAAAATAATGCTTATAGCACGACAGAGAGAAGTTAGGAATATCCGCCTGATTCAAAATTCTTATACAGATATTGATATTTAATCACCATGATTGACAACAGATTGGTGATCTTCAGAAAAGGAAAGAGTCAAAGAATACTATTCCGAAATACAATTATTTTAATTTTTCATGTCCATTTCAACCGCGGCCAACTCTCTCGCGGCGCTCTTATGATTTGGCCGCGCGGTATATTTAGTTTCCAGGTTAAGGGTAAAATCGAGTAACAAATTATTTATCTATTTTCTAGTATTTTTCTTGTATACTCGTTGCAACAAATTATATTTAAGGCTCTATTAATTTGATATTTATGGTGAACCTACAACCCATAACTTGGAAATTAGTTAGAGCATAACTTTTTGTTTTTTTACGCTTTGACGTTTTTTTTAGTTTTGCAACAAATACAACAAAATAAGACCTTTCTTTTGATGCACTATTCACCTTTCTGCATTTATTAGTTTCTGTGTAAACATAGGCGATGACTACGGCAAGTGGCGGTTCTAGCGCCCAACTATTTTTGATCATAACCTCTCAGTTTTTTTAGCAACAAATTCTGGAAAAGAGGTGTGTATAGTAACAAATTACCACTAATGCCTGGCAAAGTTTCATCAAATTTTATGAGTTGGCCGCACGGTTGAAATGGACATAATTTTTCCACTCGACAAAAGATGGCGGTACTAGTACTTTTTTAAATGAGAAATTTCTCACCAACAATCAACCATCGTATGTTGTTTTTATAATTAAATATTCAATTATTTGGTATATAAACAATTAATAAAGTGGATACAAAATAAATCTTTGAAGACCGTACTTGAGAATGTAGTGAAAATTCATCGTAAGTGCGTAGTGATTCTGTTGTAAATACTCGTAGTGTTATTTACACTTGACCAACTTATCTACGCCAACCTATTTATACCACTCTTGTAAATAGTAAATGTAAGCATTTCTTTAGGATAACCAATAGGGGCACGAACGTACACAACTACAAGCGAGGTTGTTTTAAATTGTTATCTACTTTTATGTACTTGCATAAATTTTCAGGGAGAGTGAGTTTTAATAGTTTCGTTTACGTAAGCTTTTGTTTAAACATTTATGGAGAATAAATTACAAACCTACCTAAACCTGCCTACTGCGCAACCAATAGGTAGTCTAGTAATAGTAACTATAACTAATTGCTCAAAAACCCAGAAATCAACCAAACCCAACGGAGCGTGAAATCAGACGTTAGTTTTGTTTTGTCTCAGACATTGTTGAGCAGCGTCTTATAAAGTAACGGTTTTTTTTGTCCCCATATAATGTAGGACTGTGGTAGCATAACACCACGCCTCTAATCCCAGAAGGGTTAGGCAGTGGTGTATACCCATATTTCGCCAGTTATTTTTAAGTCGCAATAAGTTTAGTAGATTTATACTACTTATGTCGCCATGTTTTTATTAAGTAGCAGTACCAACTTAAACATTTGTTGCGGACACGTAGAGATAATGCTAATTATTCAATATTTCACTGACATGTAAACTCACCTAAATGCGACGTTGTCCTAGGTATGCGGGCGATTCCAATCGCTTAGATTTGAATAAACGCTATCGATTTATCTAGACTGCAATCATCGTTTCATCGTCTGATGTTTTCTTTTTAAATCAACAAGGATTTGATACAGTTGGGTTATGTAAAATCGATCGTTAAATATCTACCTGGAACTGTAGGTAGTAAGAAAAATCTATCTATACTAATATTCAGGTAAAATTTATTTGTAAATATGTATGTAGGGGGTAATCTCTGGCCCTACTGAACCGATTTTGAAAATTCTCACTAATAGGAAGCTACATTATCCCCGAGTGCTATAGGCTGTATTTACAAGGTGCCAGTGGAATAATTTCCGACCAAAACGCGAGCGAAGCCGCGGGCAACAGCTTTATAATATAATAGTAGCTAAAGGACCTACAAAACAGCATCTGGCTATAAGAAAGCTACCCAAGTAAAAATTATTATTCCTGAGTCCGAGATTGTTAGATTTTAATAAAAACCAAGATTTTTACGGATACATCTATCTACCATTAACATGTTAGTATCACAATACGCCTGTCCCTCTTCGAGTTAATAAAAATAGTTGTAACCGATAAAGCTGCCAGCGTTGGGCCTGTTCAAAGTCACATTTATGAGGTACCTACCTAGTAGCAGAGATTAAAGTAAGTATTACGTAGGTAGTGACAGATTGCCGACTCATCTCATATAAGCATCAAGGAACCAGTTTCCAAGAGACTACTCGGGATGAGAAACAATTGACTGTCGACGCTTTCTTTTTTCATAGAGTCCGGTGCACCTTTGGTACGATCATCATTTCCTACTAAATATCAATGAAATAAAAGCGTGTTCCCCACAGCTGCGTTATAATATTGATTATGTTAATCTGTAGTAGATTGTTGCCTATCTATACTATTTCGCGAATAAAATACGGTGTTCCGTCACGCAACCTTCCTTCGCGGGGTTTTGTCTGTGATTTTTAGGAATCTACACGAAAATCTCGCGTTTATTATGTTTTTTTAGTTAATTATAGTCTTTCGAATTAAATAAGTAGGCGTAATTGTTATTTCTATTATAAAGTTGTTCGAGATATTGATCTTTTTCATTAATCAAATGGTACCGACCTCCTACTAATTATACAGTTGTGGTAGGGAAAGCTTAGGCGTTTGTTTGAATTTCTTGTCTTTTTTTACCAGGTTTTTCGATCAGATATTGCCAAATTAGGGAAACGCCAACTAAGATGACTTTCGTTGAATTGCTTAGAGATTGAATTTTATGTAAAACCAATTTTAGGGGGAGAACTACCTACTTGAGGATCGGTAAACCTGGTAAGGACAGACTTGCGACTAGACTCTGACAAGCAGGAAAAACTAAAAAGAAAATTACCAAGTTTGACATTTCGATGCATTATTGCTTGACAAGTAGCGCCAGCTTGAACTGCACACATAAAGTGGTCATACTATACGCAAGTTCCTTTCTGTCAGAGTCCGGTTTGAAACTTTGACCGTATCTTTAGTAGATAGTCAAAATTCATACGGAACCGCCATGCCATATCCAAGAAGGGGTTTATAACCTCTTTTGGCCGTATGCTAAACATGCAAAGAAGTATATTTTTAATCTACCGATTCATTTTCTGCTTAATACTTTTTGTCGTGATGAATTGTAGGCACACAAAAGCTAATGTAATTTTGAAAAGCTGAATAAGAATGAATGACTACACGAAGCGACCACTGCCCAATGTCATATCGGTATTAACTCTCATATAATTATAGCACAAGTGCTGTAAGGACACTGGTTATTTACTCTACTGACATTGAATTATTACAATCCTACCTCAACCAGATCACGAATGTACTTATTAATATTTAAATATTATGTGCGAGGTAATTACTTTATATCCTTTTCTGGCAAGTACCTATAGATGTAGACAGACGGGCGAGTCATCAGTAAATACTTAGAAGTAAATTATGCATGTTTCATCTCAGTTTATTTCCAATGCCGATCTATCAAATTAATGTCTATTATTTTTAAGTTTTATTGTTACTATTGTTAATCCGAGAGCCATTAGGACATTAGGCTACACAGTATACTTATCTACATTTCTGTGTCTGACTTTAGCGTGTCGCAAAAACTTGAAAACTTGTATGAAAGGTTCATTTTTTGAAAGAGCTTTGATTCCCATGCGGGATTATTTTACTTTACATTTCTGGGTAATTTTGTCTTAAAATTATTGATGGCTATTTTAGAAGTGACTCGCATATAACTAATAGGTGCGACGCATTTAGACAATCAGTTGTGACTTATAACAGTTAATAATGTAGCTGCACGAAACACTTATTTTCATGTGATTTATTTTGCGAACAGACGCAGTTTTTTGCCTTTGTCTAACTATAGAACTAAACTGTTTTAGTATTTCATTACAAAAAGGCAGATTACCGCTCACGTTTCCGCTAATAACTTCGTGTCACGAAACGACTGATGCGACCTCTGACGGCGCGAGATTTGTCATTAGCTGATTATTCCACGTAACCATCATGTTTAACTCATTAACTGCGCTACGCTATTAATACTACAGTGTGTTACTGCAAATATTGTGATAATGATATTGTGGGACACCATTTACGTTCTTTTGGTATGATAGTTCGAGGCTCAGATCATGATGTTGTCGACATGTGGATGTGGACTCAGCGATTATTGTGCCGACAGCCGTGTCTGCCAATGGCTTTTGCCAGAACCTCAACCAAAACCTGAGGAGGCTCTTGTTGGACAATTGGATTTGGGACGAGATTCAGAAAGCGGTACTTCTTGATACGGCGCGTATTGTAAGGAGTTTCTTCTCTCTGGGGCCCTGACCGTAGCTTGGACTCTGTTCCTGGTGGGCTAGTCATTTTTATTTTATATAATATGCGGCTTCTAAAAACACCTATTTTCTGCAATAATCTTCTTTAAGAATTAAAATTTAAATGAAACTGTGCGTTTGGATTCCGCTGCATTCGTTAAGGTGTGTCTGACCAATATAAATTGCTGATTGCAGCTATCGGCACATGGGATTAATGTCTGAATGACAAAGGATCATATTTATTTTTAGACGTTACTAATCTTTACTGCAAGCCAGTAATCTCTATTATTATTGTCCGCTGTAGTTCTTAGTATTGTATTGTTAGTTTTTATTACTTTTTTTTATGAAACACCGAATTTACTAAGAATTAATTATATTTTCAGATAATATCCGCAGGAAATCCCCAAATCCGTAACTAGTTGAAACTTACAATCTTTTATTTATTTCGACTGAATTTTATTAGTCATAGTTAGAATTTCCGATAAAAAATTCGAGTTAATGACCTCGATACAGATTTTGGAAAGAACGTATAGTGACTGTTGATGATTTTCCTGCCACATTTGGCGAAATGGCCATCATAACAACGTGAAGGGAACTTGAATGAATGATCGGAGCCCCCTTGGAGTCAAGCGTGAATTACATGTCGAGCAATCCTTCAAACTCCGTAATAAGTACTCAAACAGTAGAGTTTCATATTTGACTCTTTGATTCTGCTGTGGTTGGTCTACATGAAAATACGTAGTGGTATACAGCTTTATGAAACTCACCCCACAAACGACGAAGATAAGCACGAATCCAAGGAAGAACTCGATGCCGAAGCCTTGCAGCTGAGTGACGTCACTTCCCAGGCCGGTGACGCCGAGCTTGCCAGCCGCACGTTCAGGAGTCAGTGTCTTCAGTAGACCAGAGCCTGCCGCGGCTCCTGCGCATTGTGCGATGATGTACAGGACCGCACGCACTGGCTTTACGCGACCCGCTGATGCTAGACCTAAGGTCACTGCTGGGTTGATGTGGCCGCCTGAGATGTGACCAATCGCCTGTTGGGAATTTGATTATTTAGTGTTGGCAAGTCTGATAAATCGAGGTACAAGCAATGGAGCTGCCAAAAAAAAGTAGATTCGTAGACGGCTGAAGAATTTTGAAATTCTGAGGTTCGTTTTCTAGTCTTTTGAGTTTTTTTTTCTGAATACAGCAGCTAAACTTTAAGGGAGGAATCTTCGAACTTGCAGCAATGATAAAAGTAAATATGTACACACTGAAACACTGGCGTAGACCGCAAGACCGAAGGCGAGGGCGATGAGTACGATATCTGGTGCAGCATTAGCGCCTTGAGAGATGTTGATGCAGGCGCCGCAACCGAACAGGTTCAGTAATAGGGTACCTGCACAAAGAAAAAACTTTTCAGATCTTCAGGGTTTAGGGTTGTAGCAAGAAGGAAAGCCTGTTGCAATGTGGTTCTTCCAGGGTCATCGCAAGTCAAGAAGATGGACTAAATTTCACAGTAGTGTGGTCCAAAGCTAATAACAAAATACTGCTAGACCTGTTTGCCAAACGTGGTGATTATGAATATGTAGGCATGTACCTACAGGATACTGGTTGTCTGTAAAAGCCAGTTGCTATATATTCGTGATTTGCGTAGGACTTTTACTGTGTGATATTTATTTTTGAACTGTCGAACGTCAGCAATGCATTGACGATGGACGATGACATCATGTCCGCCCTCAGAAATTATTGATCCTAGTTTTCCTTATCAAGTCTGATCGAGACAGAAAATGCTGTTCTATTTGGTCAAGGTAAATTACAAAGAGCATTAACCTAACCTTCCATTTTCCTCAGACTGTCATTAACAGGTTTAAGATGAGAAAATTTGCAATCTTGGAATTGCTGTGAAGATACTGCCATTTTATAACACAAGACAATGCGAATCAAAGTAATCCAGTTTATTAGGATAATCCATTTGCGTTTGAGAATGTTTGGGCTGTTCCATTGTGACTTTATATCTGAATATTTCATGACAATTACAACAATTAACTGGCTGTTTCTACAAGATATCTTGCAGTACGAAGTTGAGAGAAAATGTCGTGTACCCTTATGCTTCATACTGTAGATCATGCCCAAAAGCGTATTATCTTTGCATTTTCAAAAACATAATTATCTTGGTAATGTACAATATTCAATGTATCGTATGACATAACTTAGTAAGGTATGCAGCCTCGCCAAGTGTTCACTGATGTCACCTATTAGGGCTGTTAGACGACTCCGTTTAAGGTACTGGCAGTCAACACAATGTGGAATTTTATTATTCCCACTTAGGTGTGTTTTTCATAGAAAAACTGAGGGTACATGATGTGGCTTAGCTATTATGGTTTTTCTTTAATAATTAAGCACAATCATTTTATCATTAAAAGTTGTCTGTACGTAAGCAATGCGTGGAATTCATCTGCATGATGAACGAAAATATTACAAAATGATCGTGACAACAAAGCTTGTATTGAAGGATCTCAGATTGGTAACATATCCTTCTTTAATATTACCTAGGTAATGATGTGAAGAATGATATTCGAAATGATTAATTCCTCTTAAAAATATAGCTTCTACTTACCAATAAACTCGGCTAGGAGAGCCCTGCTGATGCCAACCGCTCCACCGGTCAACTCATCGAGCCCAAGCTTCGCTCCTAGTTCTCCCATTATTCTGTGAACAAAAGAAAAAAATGCTGCAGTTTCTTTAAGCTTTCTTAATGACCATTAATCATCAGATTAAGACTAGATGACAGGCGCTTGATGCGTGTTTAACTATCGCGTGCCTACAGCGCTCCACATTTTGCAATCTAACTTACTTATAACGTAACTACTGAGTAAGTCTATAAATGGAAATAAATGGAAAACATAATTACTTATTCAGCTTACAAAAGAGTTATGGCCGACGACGGGTATACCCGTATAATATAATCTTTAGAACCAGTGAAATGATGACGCTCCGCTCACGTAAGGTTTATTACAGAAAGCACAGCTTTTTCCAAAGGCTTGATATACATCGCTTGTTCGCTAGATCTGATAACATTTACTGTTCGGTGATTAACATTTTTCACTGTTCTGGCTCTTGGCTAATGGAACAATGGGAGTGATAAAGGGTGCTGTGGTTCAGTAATGACTTGTAGTCAAGTTTTATAGGGACATATATGGCTCGTGATGGACTGACGGCCGGACACGAATTACACTAATTAACTATTATAGAGTGTACGGTCCAGTCGTTGCATGTAGTGACGGAACTGAATGGAACAATTCACAGGAAATTGGGAAAGCGGTGGATTCCAGATAAAGCTCGGACAGTCAGACCACTGCACTGTGTTGTGGGAGAACTTTACAGAATAGTTTTAATTATAGTGATTTGTACTATAATTATCTCGTTAAATGCGTTGTTGTTATTTCCGAACATTTTTATATTGTTTTTAGAAGTTCTGAGGATCGAAAGTAGTGACTACATACTCGTAATGTAAGCAGACAGTTTAGTCACAGTGTCACAGCATATTGAGTATCAATTGAAGTGTGACTTTAAAACGAAGAAAATAATCGCTTGGATGAGCATGATCTATTGAATAGAGGAAAATGTCATCTTTTATATTTGTGAACCTATTGTCTAGAACACGATAGATTGGTACTGTGATTTTCCTTATCATTTCACAATCTGAGATGTAATCTTTTCTTTGTCTTTCAGCAGTTAAAAAATATTAGGTACATGGAATTTGTAACATAAAGTATCCTTTTCTTCGAAACCATTCAACATAAAATCTATAGAGCGCTATTTTAGACCTTGGCAGTAATTCATAATTCCTTCGGGTGTGTGCAAGTAATCACAAGGTCTATGCAGTTTACCATGACCGCACACCACTGAGTAATTATTTGCCATAAAAGCGTGATGTCGGCTCTTAAAGGGCGCAAAACTACGTGTACACCTGTACTCAGTAATTGTATTCTGCATTCAGTAACCTCCAACCGTTTTATGTTCTCTGTTTCTTGGAAATTAAGTGATTATAATATGAATATTAACCACACTGCACTTCCGGACTGGATGTACTGTGAGATTGATCATTAACGAAGTAACAAACAAATCATTGCAAATACTGAATATTGCGTTTTTTCAAAGTTCTCCTGTCTGCGTTTTCTGTTTGCTTTGTCTTCTGTGTGGAAAACTACCTTGACCACATAGCTGCTTTTTACAAGGAGGGACAAAGAGTAGCATGAGCTTCAACTTTTTGCATTTAGATCCATGATTGTAGCATTCTGTTTATGAAGTTGATGAGCACATCCTAAAACCAAAGTTCGACCAGTTTTTATAATTGACTTTTGGGGTTTAGTTTAGGATGCATCTTTCAGACCTTTCTCGTATTGTTTAAGGTGGATGCGCAAGGGTAGCCCGCGAAATTTAAATTTTCTTACGTTTATTGCAATTTGCAGGTCAGTGTCAGGTTGTATGTTGATGAAAATATGAATCGCGCCAGCAACACGTATGGAGCTACAGAATTATAATCATTCAAATCATCAATACAACCCTCCAAGTTCATATAATCTCAAAAAGTGACTTTTTCATGAAATAGCTACTGAATGTGATTATATGAACTTGGAGAGCTGTATTGATGATTTGAATGATTATAATTCTGTAACTCCATACGTGTTACTGGCGCGATTCATATTTTCATCAACGTACAACTTGACACTGACCTGCAAATTGCAATAAAGTTGAGAAAATTTAAATTTCGCGGGCTACCCTTGCGCATCCACCTTAAACTGGTTTGACATGTAAACTTGTCCACACATTATGTAGTTTTACAAGAGATGTAAGTAGGTAGCCAGTGTTTGCACTAGATTTAGATTTGACTATCGTGAGTGTGTTAATACTTTGTGATAACAAGTGAGTCGCTGCGTCTCCTAGTGGAGTGTGTGACTACCTCATAAGTCGTTGTTAGGCTTATTTATTTGAACAACCCTGATAATGACATTGTTGGAGATGTTATGCATAGTCGGACGTTTTGTAGATGTGAAAATTGAGTGCGTTTTCCTTTCACGTAAATATTTCATATAAGTACGATTTATTCCAGTTAGATTCTAGTGTGAAGAAGTCTCTCTTACTTTCAGATTATTGGCAAATGAGCATTGCAAAAATGAAAATATTACGAAGATTGAAAAGTATGAAAATATATAATGACATGTTGAATGGCCATGACCTATTCCTGCCTGCTGGTACAAATCAATATTTAAACCATTTACCTCGAGTTGATTTTTACGACTTACGCTGTGTACCTATAAAATTCCCTGATACACCGAGTAAAGTAGGTGGGTAGATATTCTACGTCCAATTTAGCTTCAAAACAATAATAAATGGTAAAATCAATTGCGTAATGTTTAGGGTAGGTATTTAGAATCTCTAAGGTTATACATAAACAGTTGTATTTTAAGAATCAACAAAAAAAATGGACGCCGGGTGATTCATGTGCTGAATTCATTGGTAACAGTTTTTTTCTCGATATCCCCCCACCCTATAAATAGCCTGAAAGAATTCTGTTATAGATACATCAAGGTACTCCTACTATTAGCTACTGCTAGTAAGCCCTGTACCTATTATCGTGAACGCATTTAAATACAGCGTATCGAATGGAATATATCCATATTCTAATTACCAGAGATTGTGTTTACGCTAC
This sequence comes from Eugnorisma glareosa, assembly GCA_947578425.1. NCBI lineage: Eukaryota > Metazoa > Arthropoda > Insecta > Lepidoptera > Noctuidae > Eugnorisma > Eugnorisma glareosa. Next base: position 11,874,003 of record OX387959.1, read on the forward strand.
GCTGGATCCGCCGACAACTGCGTGCAGGTGTTAATAATTATTTTCCATAGCTTCACGCATTGATTACTATGTTAATATTTTGTACTACTATTGTCGGTGTTCATGCCTGTACCGGTGAACATGGGAGAGCCGTCATACACACATTAGTCTAAAACTGGACACGACAGGAAGAATCACAATGAAGCTACATTAGCTGGTCATTGCGGTCAGTTTACCGAAAATGAACGGACAGGTAATAAGTGTGAACTACGGTTAGACAGGACGTGTCCATGCTATTCTCCTGGTCGACTAGTTAGTACGGATCTGCTAAGGTCTGCTTTACAAGTTTGTGCAAGGATGCGGAAGTGACAAGTTCATCGTTTGTTGCCAACCGTTACTTCATGTTCATGATGGTTTGGTCGAACATCTACGACATACGCCTCTCTGCTACCGATGAGTTTGGGCACTTTCAAATTACAATGTAAATTATGCCTCGTGATTTTGGTTGCGAATTACAATATCCATTTCCGCAATGACTGACTGCATAAAAATGGCAACGGATTATCAAACGTGGTTTGATTATGAAAGTACATGGTTTGATTTTTTTTTTAATATCTACAGTTTAGTAACTAAGTATGGCGGATCATTTAAATATGTAAATACTTCCGGAAATCTAAAAATATAATTTAATTAACATGAATCCGATATCCCGTATAGGTACACTTACTTTGTATTATTTTTTGTTTTGACTATGACGCAGTGCCCCATAGAGTTAAACTACATGACCGTGTACCAAAACACTAATTTCAGGACGATATCAGCCGTTCCTATCTAATCAACAGATAGTTAAATCCATTGTTGGCGTCAAAATATCTACCCACTTAATGGTATACTACTGGAAGAAATATACAGACTGTATTATTACAATACAGTAGAAACAATCCAAATATTTGTTGGACGTCACAATAAATTGATTTAAGATTGGGTCTATAAATGAAAATTTATGTTTTTTCCGTTACTTTGTGAAGGTAAATGATAATGGATGATTTTGGAGTACCTAGGTGCGACTGGCCTTCAATACTCCCGAGCCTAGAACTGTCATTATGATGATATCTAAAATATATTGTAGTGAAACACTGTACTGTGATTATAACGACATGACATGTCAGCGTTTTGTATTGACACATTAGTTATTCAAGGTTCAAGGCAGCCATTACTAAACGTAACTTTCTGCAGCTTTTCAATTAATTTCCTTTGAAGCGACATTAGATATGGCAAGCTTTCTTTGTCACGACACCGTAAGGTAAATATCAATTAGATATGGCAAGCTTTCTTTGTCACGACACCGTAAGGTAAATATCAACGAACAATAGGTACTATACTCAAAGTCAAAATTATTTATTTGCAGTACACGTGGTGCAAAAGATGGTAAAAATAATATGTAGTGCAATGACACATTTATGAGTACGTACACCAAGTTCATTGCACAGGCAATATATCTTTTTATTTGTAACAAAGACTTGTTTTGTTTAAAATCAAACAATTGTGAAAAACCGTGATAAAGTGATTACTGGAAAATGCTACTGGAAATGAATGAGGTCATGGCGATCGGGTGGAATGTGACACTTTATACATTTAAGATAAGTAACATTATGTATGTCACTGTTTAATATTTATTTACGTTTATATTCACATTGTTTCCCTCTATCGTACAGATTTCACTTACTTACGATTTAAAGCCAGAGATAAGTGTAAATTGAAATAGTAAAGTTATCGATTAGATTTCCACTGAAGTCAAATATTGGAAAAAAAAATTGGGTGTGAATATAATAAATAATGTGAAATGATAAAATGTTACGTTTTAACACCAATGTAGAGTTTACCAACGCACGCACGACGACCAATTAAGGTAAGAAAAACCAATAAAGTGGATCTCTCATTGTACGTGAAATCTATACAAAGCGAGGCCATGCTATACTGGAATTGTATAGCTTGAAATGTCAAGTCGCCGTGTGTATGTAGGTACCTAGTGAGTTATTAAGGGTGTAACAAGACCCCCAAAGAATCCGAAAGGCACTTGTTCTCCTCGTCATTGCGATATTTTTTTTGTTCTAGACCATACCTGGAAACCTTCCAGTTAGGGGGATATTGGGGTCAAAGTTCCAACGTTTTCACTTTTTTTTTTAAATAATTTTTATTAAATTTAAGATTTTTACTTTAAACACCTCCACGACCCCCGTACTATTCAATCCATCCATCAGCATAATGTTTTTAGTGCGGTACATTGAGCCCTACCGTAAAACGTTACTTTTCACCCCAAAAAAAAGTAATTTCCCAGCAAACATTTTTGTGTAGAGTTACTTAGGTTGATGTTCAGAATGCTTGGTTGACGGCTTCGTGAAGGGTCTATTTACACCTTGTATGTTGTTTTCTGGAATTGTATTTTTAGATTCAGAGACATACATAGATACTTAGCACAAACTTAAAACAGAGCTAAGAATACTCTAGTTCAACGATGACTTCAAAAGTTTATTTGTCTACGGACCACATCGCAACCACATCGTTGGTTATATCAGTCATAGTAAATAAGCCACAAGTTGCAAACTAATTAATTAGTAATCCTAGAAACTCATTGTAATTTCACTCAGCTTCCTATTATTACAGTGTTAAGTACGAGTAGATAAGGCCACATAACCACGGCGGGTATTCAAATCGTGTACAGAATTTGATTTTCCTTTAAGCGTTTCATTGTCATTCCCGATACGATTTCTTAAGAATGGGGCATAGTTTAGGGGCCATCCTTTAATCACGTACTTTTTTTCAGGCCACTTTTATAGCCCTCCCTTCCTCTTGATGATACTTCGTAAGGTTTTAGGCTATCCCTCCTCGCACTGTAAAGCGACAAGTGTAATTTTTTTATTTCAATACCTACATCAGATGAATCTGTTTTATAAAAAAAAAAAAAATTAATGACATTGCGCTTACTCGGCTTTTAATGCACTATTGGTAGAAAAAATTACACACAATAAATATCTTTTTATCGTTTTTCGAAATACACGCGACTGTCACTTGAACCCCCCTCCCCATCGTGTTCAATCGTGATTGTTTTCTAATCCCCACCTTTCGAATTTCACGTGATTAAAGGACGATCCCTTACCAGAGGCGTACCTACGTACTTTGATGTATACAATTATCATAACAGGCCTGGTTCTGGTTCGCGAATTTTGAGCCTGATTGTAATTCTAAGTTCGTATCGATTATTGTCCGAAACGATCGTGCATCATTCAGATAGTCGTCGTTCGTAAGTTAACTTAATATTGATAACGACTTTAACTTAGCGATTGACGGTAGTCGTAAAAGTTTTGTGGACCTGAGCTTCTGACTGAAATAAACATTACAGGGTCTTATTGGTTTTTGTTTTTATTTATTCAAGGTTGTTTGCGCTAGTCACCCTTAGTACAAATTCTATAGTAAAATATTATCTTACTTCTTAAGTTACTAATTCTTACTAATATTATAAATGCGAATGTTTGTGAGGATGGATGGATGTTTGTTATACTTTCACGTAAAAACGACTGAACAGATTTGGATGAAATTTAGCACACAAATAGTTTATAACCTGGATTAACACATAGGATACCTTTTATCCCGGAAGTATGATCCCAGTGGGACAATTATTGAATACCACGCTGATGAAGCCGCGGGCATAAGCTATTAAGGTATATTATACCCTTCTTGACCCTGGTAAATAATACAACAAAATACAGTGATTTTTTCACAAGACGTGAGAACAGTTGTGGTAGAACTTAAACGGGTAATGTCAAGATCATATCATCCAGAGACCACCGAGATGAATATCAGAACAGGTTCTTGACAAGCACAGTTAAATAACCAGCGTATAGGCGTTAAATATGTACCTTACTCAACAAGGTTCATCGACCTACGTCCGATGCATGTAGAAATTCCAATATGTGACCGAGTGAATATACGAAAAGGTTTTACTTTTTATGCATTCAAATTTGATCTTTTAAGTATATGCCTGGTACATACAAAGCAAGCTTTCTATCTTTACAAATAAATAAAATTTAAGTGTTTGTTTGTAACAAAATAACAGCTATTTACTGAATACAATTTAAGAAAGTTTATACGGTACTTACAAACAAAACATTATTTTAAATTTTGTGTGTCTGTTTATTCCGTCTAGTCTCCGAAACGGCTGGACCTATTTGGACGGGGCTATTACTGGCAAATAGCTGATGTTATAAGGAGTAACTTAGGCTACTTTTATTTTAGAAAATGGATTAGGGTTCCGTGCAAAAATATTAAAACCCATGAAATGGTTAACAAAATGTGATTCAAATAGGGAAATAATATTTTTAAATAATTTCACAAGGACGAAGGTCGCGGACAAGAGGTAGGTACTCCTAAATATATCTTTTGAAGACCTGTTTCTAATAGATGGGATAAACTTTTGCATCACTCGCGGAATTGCTAATCAATCTAATGTTCGAAACTTTCAAATTAGTTTAATATTTATGTATTTTAATTAAATGTGTAGTAGACCTTGAAAACAAAGCAGACTAGATGATTTAGGTGTAGGTAAGTACGTACCTGCATGTACACATAACCCAAGTAGTTGAGGCACCTAAGGTTTTGTAGAACAATGTGGAAAATTTATCTCAAATCAGAATATAAGTATAATATTTATCTTATTTAAATGCCGTTGACATCGAGAATAGTCTGCGGCTCTGCCAACAAATGCATGCGGTCGTAATGCACAAGTTTACGATTCGTTTCAAAAACGATACTGACCCCGAGTGTAGACAATAGGCTTGCCAAGATCATAAATTTTAAAGTTATTATTTGTTTGTTTATGTACTGAACACGCACTAAAATAAAGAAGCACTTGAAAACAGTTTTAGTTTTGCGACACGAGTGCACACAGGGGTCTCTACTTTAATTCCTACCACTTCTATGCAACTGTTACTCATAGAATGTTGTTTATTTTAATAAAAGTCTTATTTAAATAGAATTAGCGTTGATATCATATCACGATTAATGTAATCTTGTACCAGAAAACATCACTTCACTTCTAAAAACATTTTGATAGTTATTACTCAGTTAGATATTGAGATGATCTTGGCCTTATCTTGATACACCTTTCCAAAAGATTTACGTCACGGCTGAGTACACATTATCATATATTATCTTTATCAAAGTGTTATCACAACCGAATTTGTTTGTAGAAAAGGTTATTTTTAATCCTTTCTGACGTAGCGCCTTCACGCCTTTATTTATTACTGGATAAACGTAAGTTCTTGATTGTATTTTTTACCAGTGTTAAAATATTAATTGGGGTATCAGCAGTAGCTAGCATACAGGGTCACATTACTTACACCATGGTAAATCAAAGTGGCATACCTCCGTAAGCTTGGGCTCTTAATTGGCCCGAATTTCTAATTAACATTCTTCTTTTGCTTTTTTATGATTTTGCTTTGTGTTGTTTGTTACAAGAACTTATAACATTTTATATGATGGCCATCGTAAGGAATTCAATGTTAATCGACAATGATTACTTCGTCCCAGTCCCAGAGGATGAAATGTTGTTGGCTGTACGCATGGAGCCTTCGAGTTTCCATAATAGTCTTTGGCGCAGACACAGCGGCCTCTACCCGCATGCAATCATTACCAGAACCACTTAATTATTCAAATCATGGTTGTATTATAATGAGTAAAACCCGCGTAAATGGTAAAAAGATTTCTATGACACACGGCGGATACAAAGCATTACAACAAAGGAAATAATCGTATATTTTTTTAATGATTAGTGAGAAAAGGCACGCGATAATTACTAATGAATGGAAAATATTATCTGCATAGTCTACTAGTAGGTAATCGTTTACATGAATCATTTGAATGTTAGGTATTTAAATTACTTTATAAGTTATTGGAAGGTAGATTTTAATACCGATACGCTATGATTGGACAGGTGTCCGTGACAGATGTGGTCGCGTCATCTTATTTCAAAGAACGAAACAAGCAATATGGAAGCTTTTACGTATCTTATGGCTCTATCAAGAATTTGTCCTATTAAGTTTCACAGAAATGATATTGTGGTCGTTTTCTACCACAGACTTGAGCAGTTTGTCTAATCTTGGCGATCAACGCTAAGCGGGCCAGTCCCGGGGTTGCCAACGCATCTTCGCCTACGAGCACAATAATCCTCTCCCCTCAATTGCCTTACAACTGTAGCGTGGGAGCTCAAAGTGGTCCAGGTCATGTTCTTTTTATAACCAGATGAACCTGATCTAAATAGAAACAATGCTTAACGAATCTGACAAAGTGTTGCTATGCTATAACTCATAGCCCACATTCGGACAACACAATAAATTGTTTGATTGATCTATTTTGAGGCCAAAGTTGTTCAGGAGGGAGCCATTGCTATTTGCATGGTTTTATTTAAATTGACCCCTCTAGGAACCCTCTGACCGACCAATCGATGAATTCAAACATCAGCATCGAAAAGGTAAAGTCCTAAACTCCTAAAGCCTTGTTGGAATCATGGTCCAGTGGCCGATTGAATTTGGAATTGTTATCTCCATTCGATTTGTGTACCTAATGTTGTGTCTCCATCAACATCAGGTTTGTTTTACATAAAACTTTCTCTTTGATTGGATACAGAATTCCCCCATTGGTGCTTCGATATCACGCTACTGCGTCATCGGTTACAGATTACCTTGGGGATTTTTATTGGTCATTTCTAATTGGTCATATTTCGCGAACTATGTCTAGTAAGCTTTCATAATTGGCACTGCCGAAAACCCACCGATTACGTGACTCATGTTTAGTGCCTCTAGGTAACTTGAATTAATTTATTGAATGTTCCCTGTCTATTTAATGGGAATAATTAAAATAGTGTCCATTATGAAGACACGGGGGGCACACCTAGTGATCAAGTTTGAACAAAGTGTGATGTAGTAGTAGTAATGGATTCAAACGCCACAAATGGCAATGAGGTAATCGTCGGCTTCCCTCAGGGGAGGCGCCGAGGCGCGCCTGTTTAACGTGACTGTCCGGCGACACCGTCGCGCACACCGCTATTCTAATATTCTAAGAAGGTTGGAATATTTTATTGTTTCGCTATTATAATAAATCAGGAAGGTGTGGCTATGACTGGCTTTGCATAACTTTCTGTCAGGACACTCACAACTTCGTTGGTTTCACCCACGTATCTTTGCACAAATTTTCGTAAAACTTAAAATTCAGATCGATATTCTAAAGTTTTGATAATTTATTGTATCGTTAGTATAATAACTCAGAAAGTTGTGTCTTTGCCCGATGGCTTTGCGTAATGTTATATGAGCTAAAACTTAAAGGAAAACCACACCACATACTTCTGCACCACTTTTCGTAAAACTTAAAATTCAGATCGATTTCCGGGCGGTTTACCAAATAAAAGAACTTTTATTGCCATGCTGCATGATTTATTCCATAAAGTTAAGCATGACATTTCAACAGTGATTTCGACCCCTTTAAATATCTTTAGAAAATGTAAGTAAATGACAATATCCGGCCGATTGTTTCCGGGTCGTCATTTAGGAATTTGACAGACTGATACTGGTTGGTACGAATCGGCGCCCTACCACCTAACCGTAGCCATAGCACCTATTATTGTCCCCGAAAAGGTTTGTGTTACAAGTTTACCCTAAGATTATGAATAATTTATTTGCATAATTCATGTGTAGTTTATAATATATTTATTTCTAAATCTACAAAGCTCAACTAACTATTCCCTTTGAGGGATCTTTTTAGGCCAGTTAATTGCTACGATATGCGTAGTTTTGTAGGCAGGTCGAAAGGGTCTAAGTATGTGTGTAATTTGATTCTTCATGCATCGCTAGTAGCCTTGCTTACCTACTGACACATGCCTTTACCTTCGGAAGGTAATGTCCGAAGTTATTTAATTAAAAGGCACCTCTGTCCATACAAAAATTAAGACTGATATTACGTGATTTGGCGACAAATTAATTTGTTTTCATCGATACTGACCGCAGGTTTTAATAATTATACAGCCAATTAATTATTACCTTTACCAATTTGCAGTTATTATGACAAAAGTTTAAGGGCACCCATTAAGGTTGCAAGGTCGGGAGTGTTTCGTACAACCTGATGACCTACAATTACATCTGCATTCAAGAAGGCTGAGAAGCTGAATCTATAGTGAATACCTAAACGACCTTCATTGTTTAATTTCCTCGATCTGTGGTCATAATATTTTGCGACCTACATGGTTTCGCATTTCACCTCAGTGATTAGGACCATAATAAAGGTTCTTAACTGATCTAGACATTGCGCTTTGCCTAGAACTTAATCTACTCTGCTTGTACCGATAGTCCGATACTGTAATAAACAAACCAAGTATTTAGTTATCTATTGTGACTAAAAATACTTGTATATTATAGGTAAGGTAATATAATAATTATCTCAAGATATTGTTTGCGATTAAAATGACAGAAATCAAGAAAATCGCAATCATAGGTACACACTTAACATACGTACGCACTTAATTAAAATTGTTAGGCAGGTACGTTATCGGTTATTATTTTATAACGTTTTCTTATCCGTTACTATTTGATTCGATTCGTAGATAATGTAGGTACATAGATACTTACTATATTTTCAACGACGTAAATAAATGTAATCAATCATCTACTTTATTGTTATGACGAATTATACTATAGAATTTCCGATTTTTTTGTTCGTCGATTTCTTCATAATGATAAAAATGTTTGCCACGTTATGACGAAATAATATGAAACGAGTTAGGTATTTATAAGCTTATATTTAACTTGCGCTGTTTGGATAAGTTGTCCGAACCATTTTTCGACAATTTGTTGTTTTCCGATTGACCTAAAATTTTCCATAAGTAGGTACCTACACCTTTAGTTCTGGTGACAATAGATTTTTATGATAGATAAAGACTTGATCCCGCAGACAGGATCGCCTCCTAACGAGAGAACAGATAATAGAACGGACACGAAACTTTGTTTTTACGCAATCAATGTTGATAGATAAACCTATTTTCTTCTTTTTTATGTTAATAAAAGCTTGTTTTTTTCCTGGAATACTTAAGTACATACATACGTAATTACACAGCTACTTGCAGAATACAGGGTGTAACAGGACCCTTCACGAAGCCGTCAACCAAGCATTAAGTAACTTTACGCAAAAATTATTGCTGGGAAACGACTTTTTTTTTTGGGTAAAAAATCACGTTTTACGATAGGACTCAATGTAACGCACTCAAAACATTGTGCTGATGGATGGATTGAATAGTACAGGGGTCGTGGAGGTGTTTATAGTAAAAATCTTACATTAGAAACACGTATTTAAAAAAACTTTTAAAGAAGTTGAAACTTTGACCCCCAATATCTACATAACTTGGAGGTTCCCAGGTATGGTCTAGAACAAAAAAAATATAGCAATGATGTGGAGAACAAGTGCCTTTCGGCTTCGTTAAGGGTCTAGTTATACCCTTTAGACAAGGTTTTAACTGACCCTTCACGAAGCTGTCAAGGAAGCATTCTGCACATCAAACTATTACTTAATTTGATGTACTGAATGCTTGCTTGACGCGAAAATTATTGCTGATTAACGACTTTTTTTGGTGTGAAATACGTTTTGCGGGAGGACTCAATGTAACGCACTCAAAACATTGAGCTGATGGATTCATTGAGTACTACAGGGTTTATGGAGGTATGTCTATCATTAAATACTCATAATAAAAAAAGTGAAACAGTTTTAACTTTGACCCAAATATCTCCGTAAACTGAACGTTCCCAGGTATGGTCCGCGAACAAAAAAATTATCGCAATAATGGGAAGAACAAATGCCTTTCGGATTCGTTTAGGGTATTTTTACACCCATTATTTATCAATACAAATAGGACAATAGGTAGGTACAACAACGTTGAACTGAAATCGTAGCACTACAGTGGGTCTAAAATGGCCGCTTTAGCAGAATCTTTAGGATAATAATAGGAATCTCGTTAAAATTCTTAAAATGGTCATAGATGCAGTTAATATTATAAATTGTCACTTTGTGACCATTTTAAGAATTGTAACGGAATTCATATGTTATCCTATAATGATTCTGCTAAAGCGGCCATTTTAGACCCCCAGCACTGATACTGACAGATGTAGGTACTAGAGTCAATAGTCAGATATAATCTATTCTGGTCTATTTTTATCTCGTCAAACCCAATAGGTACCTACCTACATACTGCCTAATGATTTGAAGAGCAAAGTAGGTAGGTATACAAATATTGTGAAATCCAAGAATGTCGTCAAACTACTCAAAGCTAGGAGGCTATGTATTATTAGAAAAAAATGATCTAATGTTGATCCTTATTACGACTGACACGAGGCACAAATTATACAATGTTTGGGATGCGCTAATTGTCTTATAATTACATTCAATTAAATAATTGAAGCAGCCACAAAATATTAACATAGAGCACATTTAAATAATCATAATTTGGTATGAGAGTGTGGAAGTAACTGGTGCGCTCGGTTGCCGCGAGGTAGAGCCAATTATCTATGGTAGCATCCTACGTAGGTACCTACTCGCGTGTTTTTTGATTCTCTCAGATAATAATGGTCGTGGCTTCGGGCCGGCCATAATTGCATCCCGAGAACTGAGAAGGAAAACGATGGGGTTACGCTCTGTAAGCCCCCATGACTCGGTAATTTTGTTAGAAATAAAAAAAAGCGTTTTGGAATATCACGTATCTGTTTGTCGGCGCTAGTTTAAGAAGGACGGAGAAGCTACTAAGTTCAATATCCATTGACTTTTTAGGGTTCCATAGCCGAATGGCGAGAAACCCTTATAGATTTCGTCCTGTCTGTCTGTCCGTGTACGTCACAGCTACTTTATTCTTAAATTGTTATGATTATGACTACCTACACAGTTGAAACTTAGTAGGTAGATGGTAGATGTATTCTGTGAAGCGCTTTAAGATGAAACTGAAACTAAAACACACATTTTTTTCCTACAACCATTTTTTCTCAAAGTCAATCGTTTGAAAGATAGACACTTCCAAAGTGGTAGAATGTGTGTGGCCCTCTCTAATTTTTAAAGTAAGCGGAGGAAAATTCTGAAAAAATGTAGGATTGTAGAACATAAATGAAACTTTCAACCAAAATTGGTTTGAATAAGTTTATTTTTTGAGATAAGGCACTTTTTCATCAAACTGCAGCAGTAACTTTGTTTTTCATTATAATACTATGAAAATCAAATTTACTTTTGCTGTTGAATGTAAAACAATATAACATAATTATGAATGAGCCTTCAAAATATTGTTATCATATTGTTTGATGCTACGGAACCCTAAGTGCGTGTGAGTACGACTCGCACTTGGCCGTTTTTTTTCTTCTTATTCGGACACGCTCTGATTGTTACAAAACCTTCGTGCAAGAAGTGAAATATTTCGGCTTTTTATAAGTGCCCTCAGGCCTCAAGTATTTCGTTCCTCATCACATGCGTTAATGGACTTGTGAAATTCTAGTAGCTTCCTTGCAATATTAATGTATTAGGTACTTCGGTACCAAAGGTAAAAGTTACTAGGTATAGGATAGTGTTGATCAGGAATAAGACTAGCATTAATTCAAACAAATTAAATAATTCAAAATAACACGCTAACGGCTATTGACCTATGTAATTAACACTTAACAGTTTTCAAAAGTCACCGTCGCAGTCAATTCGAGCGAAATAAATTTCTAAAATTGTTTTCATTTCGTTTCAGTAATTTTTCACATCTTGAAAAACATTTTCATTCTTCAGCACTAAATGAAGTAGCAATTTGTAAGGTGAGTCAAAGTACATAGCGCGTATTGGACATTGCAAATATGTGTGAAGCGAGTTATCTTAAGATGTGGCCAAGTAAATAATTGCTTCCAGTATCTGTAACATTTTATCACTGCACTGCTTAACAAGCTTAATTTTATGTGCTCAGTAAAACTGTTTTCTTTTTCGACATTTTTATATGAAAATAAAGAATTTTAATTAGGTTTCAGGCGCACACATCGCAAGCACACTAAACTTCTTGATGAGCTATTTCATAAATCCGTTTCATCTGAAAGTTTGCCGCTCGTATGTGTAAACTGCACGTTGTTTGAACTTGTGAAATTATATTCATAACATTTTGGCATAGAGTTTATCACTGCTGTGGAAAATTCTTTTGTTACAAGGTAAATTGTAAACAAATAACTCTGTGATGCTATCTACTTGTGTGGGTGCACAAACAGAAAATACATAAATAAAAACGGACGTGAAGCTATTAATCTTTAAGGCACGTCTTGTTTTAGGGACGTTCCTACATAGGGTCAATCGTACCTTTAGATACAAATATCCATAAGTGGGAATATTAATGGACCCGGTTACCGGTACGTTCGTGAGTTGGTCCGCCTTCTCTGCAATTCACGTCGAGGATTTAATTTTATAGAGTTTAAAATAGGCTCTGACTTGTGAATGTTTTGATTACGTCACTTACCCACTTATCCTACCTACCTATATTCAGACTATGTAGGTAGGAGTTTACATGCAACTACCTATGTAAAAAAGCTATCAGTGTGATTCAGTCTCATTAATATTATTAGCTACGTAACTCATATTTTTTTGTGCTGTCGACTGTACACTACCTCTCGGTAAACTGGTTCTGTTCCCAATGTCAAGGTTCTACGAATATTCGGAGTAGCTAAGCCGAAGCGTCGTGCTTACTGACCAACGAATGTTTTACTTTTGTTATTCAACTCCACAAAAACGTAAGTTAACCGAAAAATACGAACTTTATGCACTATAAGTACGTACAGAGGGATAAAATGACTGTTTTCGGATTACGCTAAAAGAATAAATCCAAAGAATTTTAATTTGTTTGGAAATTTATAACCAATTACGTATTTTATGCTTCAATTACACTTGGCTGTAAACCAGGTTTAAATGCTGAATCATCTTTTACGTTTGTCGTTGCAGCACGAACGAGTCCGAACGACTGACTGCCTTCCGGAAAATACCTGTCTGGTCATAAAAACCGAAGGTTCATCAGGTTGAAATAGAATTCAGAATGAAGTTTGTAATCGACTGCAGCTAGAATTGGAAATCCTTGAAATAATTCCTTATTAGGTATAATATTTTAGTTCGAAATATGGGTAGGTATTATTAAGTCTAGTTTGGTCTCGAATACCGCGAAACTAATCAAGTATAACATTTTGCTGTATCCAATGACGTGTGGCTTGATACCTACTTACCTAATTTATTTCATATCCTGAATGAATGGTTTCTACGCTATAACATAAATTAATTTTACAATCTCGTCAACATCGCGTGTTAGCTAATAACAATGATGTTTTTTCAATTATACAAACATCTAATTAACTAATTACAAGTTATCCATTTATTGCGTTATTGTCAATGTTCGGCCTTAAAGAATAGAGAATCATAGATTTGTATCTGAACATTGATGGCAGATTAGATACGTTAGCATTTTACATGTTTTACTAGCGATTAATTTATTTGATGAACTGCAAATGACATGTCATGGATTAGAAAAGTATTCATGTTGTTTCAATTAAGCGGAAAAATAAATGGGAATTCATACGTCATTGATTTCAATGTTGTCTTTTCAGTTAATTACTTGGCAAACGACATTAGAGCTTGATGATGAGTTTTGATTTGTAGGGTTGGCAAATACAAGATTTTAATTTTGAATAGGTACTGATTAATCAAATTAAACTCTCACTACCTCGTTTTATACTCGTTTTATACTATTCTCGTTTAATTTTTCAGTAGAAAGAAATTGTTCTTAGGTAGAGTGTAAACAATAAGTACATCAATAAAATAAAATGGCATTTTATAATATCTTTTTGTCAGTCCAATGGGTGAGAATTGCTGTCAAGCTCATGATTTTCTATAACATAGCACTTCACTGTGATTATATGGTTATTATTAAACGGTAAAACTAAGACAAAGTCCTCTAAACAATAGTTTTATGCAATTATCTCTTCTACCTAAGTACAATCAGTAATTTATGTCGACAACTTCAAAGCCGATATTAATGCGAAAATTGCCTGAAGATAAGTGCTAACCGTTGTTACAGGACATAATTAAGTTATGTAGGTACTACATAGGTCCCCACAATTCAGGTCCTACGAACTATCGCTGAAGAAAACAAAAGACACGCTTCTAGTAGGTAGGTAGGTACTACGGCATTGCTACGAGCATGAAAAAACTATGCATTGTTATTATTTCTATTTGCAAGTTCAAGGTGACAACTATAATAGACGTTTCAGTACCCTGTAATTTATATATAAGCATATAGGTACACAGTCGGATGTCCGGTCCGCATTTCCCCATAATATACTTTGCCGGCCGGCAACCCGCCCTCGGAAAGAACCGCATTAATTTGCATAGCTAATTTACTTTTTACTGTACTACCTAATATATTACAGTGACGTTAATCTGTAAACAATTTACGAGTAAATACTATTACGTCAAAATGATGGACGAGGCGGTGTGGCGGCAACCCGATTGAAAAACAGTGTCGTAACTCTAAGTCGTAATCTTTACAAGCTGAAAGATAAACTCCTGCAAATATTTGTATGGGTAACAGCTGTCACTCGTTTCGGTCGAGTGTTGAGCAGAAACAAACCAGATGCCCACGTCCAAGTTCTTAGGTAAACATATCGCACGCATGGGTAAAGCTATTTATCAGCTACCTAAACAAATTGATAGTAGGCTGGTAAAAAATATGGTAACCCGGAGTACCCCAAAGAAAGTTAGAATGAGGTAGCACCTTTTTGGAATCATTTATTGAGTAGAAGTGTTTGCTTCAAACCAAAATCATTAAAGCAGTAAAATAGTAAAAAAACGCATCTTTAGAAAGTGCTAAAATATTTCACAGCATATGAAATTTAAAACTATTTAACGGGCCCGTATGAAATTTCAAATGCCCATGCATAATTCTTTAAAAGCCTACACATTCCAACTGGTGTTAAAGCAATGTTATTGCAGAAATAACACATTATTATAATGATGCCGCGGAGGTGACAGAGGCGTGATGCATTTGAAAAGCACGATTCTCCACGGTGATCATAAATGTCGTTGACAATTTCACTCGCTTTTCACGCTCTTCGTCACAGTTTTTAAATGAGAAGTAGAACTTTACAGTGTAACCGTGCCACGGACAATCAGCATCCAGTAGCCATCACCATCAGTAACGACTCACACATATGGTCATCGTTCGTAACATATGTTTAACCGATTTGATGCTTTGTTTATTCATGTGACATAATTAAAATGTCAAGATAAGTTATGGCCTAGAATAATATTTAGTCTTTATAAAAGGCTTCTGATTGATTGCATCCTGTACAATTGTGTTTATTACTCCTGTGACTATTTCCATCAATTTTCAAAGGTTTTCAGACCATACTGCCTTCTCAGATAAGCTGTTCCCATGCGGTTCTACGAGCTACGAGCTTGTCTAGGTATACCTGCTACGAGCTACGACGACGCTTGTAGTAGAGACGGACGAATCTATAGTGTTTTCAAGGAGAACGGGATTTTATATTATTTAACAAGACTTGGGTAAATAATTGTTTTACTCGAAGCCGGTGAGTAGAGGCATGCTATTATAACGTTTAATGACCGACAGTTAAATGCGAAAATTATAAAACATTACCGTTCTATGTAATAATTAAAAGTGGAGCTTTGAATTCCTTCAAAAATTTAACGGGAAATATTCTCTCCAGGACATCAATAAAGTTTGCTTGGTAATAGTCTTTGAACTGTTGTTTTATTGCAAAGTTTATTTTAGGTGTTACTGGGTAAATCCCACGCTTGATTTTGACTGCATTTTTAAAACCACTTTCATCTCTAGATCACTTTTAGATCTAGAGAGATCTCTAGAAAATTAGTCATCATCTGCCTAGCGTTTTACCAACTATGTTGGGTGCGGCATCCAGTCTAACCGGATGCAGCTGAATACCAGTATTTTACATGGACCTCACAACCCAGTTAGTACTAGGTAATGCGATACCCCTTGGTAAGACTGGTTATCAGACTTTCGGGCTACTGATCACCTGTAACGACTGTCAAAGATGTACTTGACAGCCAGGACCAACGGCTTAACGAGCTTTCCGAAGCGCGGTGGAAACTCGGTATGTAATGGGTAGACACCCATTCACGGACTAACCCAGGCAAGCGTGACTTAACCTGAAGATCGACCCGGGCGGCTGTTATTAATACTTAGCCCCGACACGAGCTGCTCGAGATAAAGATTGGTGTGACTTAATAATAAAATACAAGTAGGTACTTGTGCCACACTAAAACAAATCATATCACAAAAAGCGAGTAACAAAATGAGGTACCTACAAGTTAATTGTCTTTCAATGTTTTTACAACATCAACCTTTTTTTTCTATTTGCTCCACAGGCTGCAATTTTAAGTAAAGATCGTTTTGGAATGCCATCACAGAAAAAACCAGTGTTCCAATGTGTTATGTTGATTATAGAGGGATTGGTAGATAGGTATCATTAATTCATTGTGTATGACGAAACTAATAAAAAACTAAGGCTGAATGAGAGGCAAGAATCACGAAAGTCGGAAAATCCCCACTTGGACCTCACGGACGGCTTTGCAGATGCCTTTTTTATTGTTTTCTGCCTGGACTAAGACTGAGTGGAATATTTTTGTTTCAGTAGGATATCTTTCGCTCTGTTGAGGAAGATCAAAGAAAATATGGATGGATTGTGTGAAGAATGATGTGACGGAAAAAGGACTACCTAAATGATAGCGTGAGAATGGAAAAAAAACGCGTTGCGCCGACCCTAAATAACATGGAACAAGGGCAGATGGATCTTTCGCTCTATTGAAAACAAGTTCTTTGGAGTCTTTCGGATTAAATTATAGCGTGACAATTCACAGGGGAGAATAGAAGAAAAAAAAACGGCCAAGTACGAGTCAGACTCGCGCACCGAGGGTTCCGTACAAACCTGTAGGTATTTAAGTAAAAGTTATGGTATTTGCTAAATGAAATCCATAACATTACAATGTGGAAAGCTGGAGGAGCATAAATTTAAGACAAAGGTCTCTTTATCGTTTCAGTAATCATTTATTTTGTATTAACCATATCATTTATTTTTAGTGTCCGACCGAAGCTTCGGCTTCGGCTTCGGCTTCGGCCACCTTCGGCCAAAAAAGCACCTTCGGCCAAATCTTCGGCTTCGGCCAAAAATTTGCCGAAGGTTTGGCCGAAGCCGAAGGTTTGCTAGTTGTCAAAATTTGAAATTTACTGAACGATGCTAGAGCGAGACGGAGAGTGTGCGGAGCAGCAGAGTTTCGCCGCGCCGCGCGCCGCACCGGACCAAACGAATCGCAGTTAGTAAACTAAACGAGTCAAAACAAGTTTGAGAGCGCGTCTTAAAATTCTAATAAATGTTTTGTTTTTAAATATTTCATATTTGTTATTACAAATTATTTTATTTATTACTGTGAGTAGTACCTGTGGTGATACGTTCATTATTGTGAGGCACTCTAAGAACCAAAAAACCGTAAGTATTGTCTGGTTTAAAATATTTTATGTTATCTAACGTTAGGTAGGAAACTAAATGGAAACAATGTTGGTATGTTTTTTTATGCAATTTTTAGATAAATTTTTAATATAATAGATACATATTGTGACAATATGTATCTAGTATATTCTGAGATCAAAGTAACTATCGTATTTCTCAAGGTCAATGACACCTTCGGCTTCGGCTTCGGCTTCGGCCGAAGGTTTTGGTGAATACCGATTAATCGGCTTCGGCTTCGGCTTCGGCCAGAATTGCACCTTCGGTCGGACACTATTTATTTTACAATATAACTGAACTACCTACATTAGCCTTGCAGTTCCTTCATCAAAGTTATATATTTACAAAGTTTTTTTGTCACTATTTAGATATCTGGTTCAAAAATACTAATTAAGTATTAAATTTGAACCGGATCTGTAAATGGTGACCGAAAAAGGTATGAATAAGTACCACATTGAACATTGAAGTTCGAAAAAACGTTATCTATAGTTGTACTAGTTCGTGTAGTGCTAGTGTTTAATAACGGAAACATGTTTGTGGATGAAAATTATGTGGCATTTTGGGGATTCATTCTAAAATCGATATTGAAGTTATGCGGCTTAAATTGCTATTTCTTTTGATTGCGTTGACATAGAAGTTTGGTTTTGTTACAGCCTAAAGGTATTATAGACCTGAGTATTTGATATGAATTTCAATATAATACCACTATGCGTTCATGAGGAAAAGCGTAGTAAGTTTGAAATTATTAAATATATTTTTATTATATGATGTAACTGAAAAATTATGCTTTTCGCAATTTTTCCTTTATCTGTGCTAAAAGACGTTGCTTCATACCAAATTTCAAGATTCTGAGTTCACGGGAAGTACCCTGTAGGTTTTGATACCCTTGCGAGTGTCGAAAGTTTGCGGCATAAACGGCTGTATCTTTTGATAGCGTTGGCTTAGAAGTTTGATTTTTTCACAGCTCCAAGGGACGGTAGACTTGAGTATTTGATATGCATTTCAGCTTGATACCTCCACGCGTTCCTAAGAAAAAGGGTCTTGACAGACAGACAGACGGACAACAAAGTGATCTTATAAGGGTTCCGTTTTTTCCTTTTTAGTTACGGAACCGGAAAAACGAGTTGCGCCGACCCCAAATAACATGGAACAAGGGCAGATGGATCTTTCGCTCTAATAAATTATAGCATGACAATTCACAGGGGAGAATGGAAGAAAAAAAACGAGTTGTGCCGACCCCAAATAACATGGGATAAGGGCAGATGGATCTTTCGCTCTATTGAAAAAAAGTTCTTTGGAGTCTTTCGGAATAAATTATAGCGTGACAATTCACAGGGGACAATGGAAGAAAGAACCGTGTGGCGCCGACCCCAAATAACACGGAACAAAACAGGAAGATCTTTCGCTCTATTGAAAACAAGTTCTTTGGAGTCTTTCGAAGATTTCCGAAGAACTAAATTCTTACTGATGTCGTCAGTAAGTGCTCTATTTAAATGATGGACTAGTTTTACTCGCTGAAACATGATACGTAACAACACAATGTCAACTAGCGACAAGCGCGGTCAACTTCCTGCTTCTAGCACAGTCTAATCGTTTAGCAAGTTTAGGCCAATAGAACGTAGCACCACTGTGATAACCACCGAGTGTTGACATTGTATATTTTATTGTCAATTACCTCACGATTTTCATGTCTCAATGTCAACCTGTCGCAAATATTTCATGCCTGTAGTGATTTTTCTTGTGACGTCATTCGATTCGCAATTTATCGGCGTATGAAGCGATTCAATAACTTTTAATGACCAGATTATGATTGATTGACAAAGATAGGTCGAGTTTTGCAATTCATTCTTGGTTGCCGTGATATTGCGCTTATGTACTGTTAATTACCTGATACTAGTTTTCTTCTCCACCGCTTATAACTACGCTCTGAAGATATTCTGTTTGGCCAGTTATTTGTGATCGCAAGTTTTATTAACACAAAGTGTCCATAAAATTGTGAGTAGGTAGGCTGCTGATAGCACCAACAGGGCTCTGGACGAGCTATTATTAGCAACCTAATTTTGATACATCTCGATATCCCAACAAAAAACAAAAAGAAAAGTTGCTTGCGATAAAACCGGCGTGAGTCCCTAACTGACTGCGGAAACGCGATTTGTTCGCAAAATGATATAAAAATGTGTACTTCCGTGGTTGTTGTTTACTAAAGGTAAGTATAAAAATGTTAAGAAGCCAGATAAATCGATAGAAGCATTATGTGCATGTTTCAACATGAGGATAGGTATATATGTATATGTACTCATAAGACGTAGATGATTGCTATAAAGATCTACCCAAAACTGTTTACAAACTCGCAACAGAAATTTCTTGATTTGGACGAACTAAGATTTTTTTTAACGCGGTTGATTAAGTAGGGAACTATTACTGTGTGCTATTTTCTTTAAATAAGGATTAGTTAAATTATAATACATTATTATAAAAAAATGCTGGCTAATTAATTAATATTATTATTTGATGTACAAGAAGAAAGCCCGTTTAGTACACCCAAACAACTAAACTAGCGTAACAGTCATATCTTATCTTATCCAGTAAAACAATTGTAGAATCATGAAGTTTGCTTACCTACCTCAACTAAATTAGTATGGTACAAAAAAATAAAACAAACAAAAAGAAGTTAATAATTACATAAACTCCAAGTTTCTAAAAAAGTTTGTAAGTTCTTTAAACGGAATAGGTAAAAAACGTAAGTAACGGTAAGTGCATTAAACTTGATAATTTAAATACAGACCTAAAAATTGTTTCATAGGTACAAATATATTTATTAGGTACTGGAAAAAAAATACCTGTTTTTCTATATTAATGACTAATAATAGAATAAAATAATGAGATAAAATATGTTTGTCAATTTGTATGTAGGGGGTAATATCGGGAACTAGTGATTCAATTCAATTTTTTTTTTCACTGGCGGAAAGCTACATTATTTGATTTTATTTAAATTATTTGTATAACAAGCATATAAGCCGAGCTAGCACAATTTTTGCGAACGAAGTCGCGGGCATATTACTATTTAAACAAATAAAATTAAATGCGATAGGCCAAATTGCTAGTTTGGAGGTCCTATTGATATATTTTTAATAAATGCATAACTTTTTCAAATCTACATCATGTTCGTACGAACGTAAAAATAAAAAAAAAATAGACTTACCAAGTTCAAACCAAAGTAAGTTTTTTCAAAGTTTTCGCAACTGAACTCCAAACTCGCGAAGTTTTATTAGTGAACAACGCGATTCACCACACCTAAATCAAATTTAATTTCAGAATTATTATCCTGGATAAGTGTTAAAACTAAAGTGTAATCCGTATTCGTCGCGATGTGGTCTGCCGCAACCGACTGTCGCGCGTTTTTGATCTCGTTTGATTATATGTTTTAAACCAGCCGCCTCCTGGCTTTCTTGAAAAGGGCGGCAAATGTGAACACTAGCGACACCTACTCTAAATTATTCTGTTTTGCGATAACGCCATCTATTGCCGAGTAGTGTAAACTAATTTAACCTTTTAGCGTGCCCAGAGTAACTTGGCATACGGGAGAAAGTTGAACTAAAATATTGATTACTATCATGGACGTCTAATCTTTTGTTTCTTTTTGCCACTGCGTACTACATGAAAATAAACCAATATAACCTTTTGTGAACGCCAGAGCGTAAACGCATCGGCGTCCCTCTCCCACGCCAAGCAACAAATAACTACAAAAAAGTATCTAACATCTTATCGATAACCAATTAGTTGCTTTTCGTCCCTTTTCAAATAAAATAACACTCGTAACATTTTACAATTATTTAATTAATTTTATACTTTTTCGTATTAAACTTTCATTAAACAGTAAACGTTTTAAAAAATGATATTTTCTTGTCGGCTTTAGCCGACGATGGCGTGTTGGACGTTTTTAACCAACTTTCTTTAAAAAAGGAGGTTCTCATTCGGCTGTATTTTTTTTTGTTTGTTACCTCGTAACTCCGATTAAAAAAAAAATATTTTTTCATGTGGTAGGTAATTTAATTAATCGGGAAGTCTATTCCCGATTAATTAAATTAAAACCCTAAAATAAGTGGTAAAATAGAGTTTTCAGGGGGTATTTTCGCTACATTTGCTATCTGTTGGGATATTTTCATGCCTTGTTAGGGTGGGGGATGTGCAATAATCAAGAAATTAAAAATGAAAATCGCCCGCTCTGATCCCGTGACAGGAGTGTTCAACTTTTCATGCCATTTTTAAAAATTAATTAACGTTACGTAATCGCAATTGTTTCTTTTCGATTCCATTATCTAACATTTTAAACTTTGAATGATTACAAACGTTGCATTGCATTTAGAGGTAGTTTCTTTGACATTTGTTTTGTGTAAACCCCCCAGTATCCTATTCCTTCACTTGTTATACGGGGTTAAATTAAATTAGCTAGCGGTACTCCGCAGACGTAATGGATATTGATATCTAAATAATAAAAAAAACGTATTTGATGACTTTTTGTTGGGTTAACGACCACAAGTAGTGCAGTTATTTTAAATACAACATCGATTTAAATCATAGATGTGCCCTTGCCGTACTTCGCGTGAACGTGTTCACACTGAGATGAGCTCGCTCGTTTCAATTTGACGGTTTATAAACACGATATTAGAAAAAAAAGTAAAAAAAAAAAACAAAAAAAGTTAAAGTTACTTTCGGAAGTCGGTGCCTTTTGTTTGTTTCATCAACATTCTGCATGTTTGCAGGGTTTAAAGAAACCTAACACGAAGGGGATGGCGGTAAACATAATAAAAAAGGGATTTAATGAGATTTTGTTGGGTTAACAACCACAAGTAGTGCAGTTACTATAAATACAACATCGATTTAAATCATAGATGTGCCCTTGCCGTACTTCGCGTGAACGTGTTCACACTGAGATGAGCTCGCTCGTTTCAATTTGACGGTTTCTAAACACGATATTCGAAAAAAAAAAGTAAAAAAAAAACAAAAAAAGTTAAAATTACTTTCGGAAGTCGGTGCCTTTTGTTTGTTTCATCAACATTCTGCATGTTTGCAGGGTTTAAAGAAACCTAACACGAAGGGGATGGCGGTAAACATAATAAAAAAGGGATTTAATGAGATTTTGTTGGGTTAACAACGACAAGTAGTGCAGTTACTATAAATACAACATCGATTTAAATCATAGATGTGCCCTTGCCGTACTTCGCGTGAACGTGTTCACACTGAGATGATCTCGCTCATTTCAACTTGACGGTCTACAAACACGATATATGAATAAGTGTTGCAAAAAAAAAAAACGTTAATATTACTTTCGGAAGTCGGTGCCTTGTTTGTTTCATCGACATTTTGCATGTAATTGCAGGGTTTAAAGAAACCTAACACGAAGGGGAGTGCAGGATCGTAGTCTAGGCAATTTAATTGACAAATGATAAGCACTATATTTTATACCAAATATCAAGTCTGTAGCGTTAGAATTTTCTGAAATATGTAGCTGTGACAGATAAACGGGCAGGCAGACTAAGTCGCACAATAATAAGTATAATTTTTTATCTATTTTGTTACCGAACACTACAACAAAGCCTCGATTTTGAATTCATTTTTGTGTCCATTACAGCATGTCCATGTGTACAGCATGGGTGAAAAAAAAAAACAATTATATTTACAACTACATTTTATTATTTTTAGTTTATACACTTATCGCATCGTGTAATTGAACTTCCAAAAATTACTTAAATCATGTGATATCCTTACAATTACAATAAACATATGGTGATTGTCTTAAAAAAGCAAAATACATTATGTAAATATTTAGAAGAAAACTTTCTAGTGGAACAGATTCATTTTTATTAAAAATCATTTAATACCTTATACAGTTTATCATACTATGAGAAATTAATTGAGAACAATACAATGGTGTTTAACACTATCTTAACTATGTATTTATGAAAAGACATCCATATGTCTTTTTGTGATAAATGAGGGTTACTAAATTACATAAAACAACACTTCATTGTATGTATGTACTTTACGAGTCATCGTCTAAGTCGCATCGCGACGGTGCTGCTGTCCTATTAGGAGATGCGTTATCTGTGGAGAACAAAACAATAATGTAATAAATAATAATTTGTAACTTAAAACTTACTAGTGACAGACCTTGATTTAAGTTCCAGTCAAACTTAGGGACCGCCTTGCTTGTGAGTGCTGAGGCGACATACGTACAGCGTTTCCGCGCACATCTAGAAATTAGTAGCTGCGTCTCTACTTCGCAAGATACGCATCGGTTTCAGAGTGGTCATAAATAAAGTTAGGCTAGAAATCTTATTTCTAGCCTAACTACCTTACTTTACTAACTAGCCTTACTTACCTCTAGGTAAGCACATCATTCTTTGTTCGTTTTAGGACTTGAAAGCACCTGTCAGTCGCTAATGAAACTGACGCGGTCTACTGACTAGGCTAGCCGGTGTTGAAAATAAAATTGTCCGTAATTATTATACGAACCTTCTCCTAAGTTCCTTCTGAATCTGTGTACTTCTGACTGTGGGAGCTTGATGCCCGATTTCAGGATCATGTTACCATCCTGGAAATATCACAAAACAGCTTAATAAAGTGCCTATAAAGATCGAACGCTGGTCGGACTTATGTTTGCTGAATGACTTTTCATGAAATAGTTACAGAATAGGGTTAAATGAACTTAGAGGGTTGTATTAATGATTATAATTCTGTAATTACAGACGTGTTACTGGCGCGACTCATTTTTCATCAACATACAACCTGACACTGACCTGCAAATTGCAAAAAACGAAAGAAAATTTGAATTTTGCAGGCTACCCTTAGGCTTCCACCTTAAAAACCCTCATCTGGAGACTTACCTTCATGTGCAGTAGCCCTTTCTTATGCATAGCCTCAACTTCTGCTTTCGTCATTATTATCTTCTGTACTTTAACTACCTTCGTGCCAATTTGCATCTCGCATAGTCCGGCTGTGGAATAAAACAAACATACAACAATGAAATATGTTACCAAGGTTTATATTTCTGCAAGATTTTCCGCCATTTTTACTTACTTCTGGCATTTACGAGAGGCGTTGCTTTTACCCCAGGAGGTAAAGCGTTACTTGGAATCTGTAAATAGTAAGTTTATTGTTTCAAATAACCATCAAAACAAGTAGAGCAGCTGTAGGGAATTCTATGGCGGTCCTGACTGTAGAAAATTTAAAATAAGCTCGAATGTTAAAAAGCCGGAGCGGAGCCGGAGCGGAGCCGAAACAATCGTTCCGGCTCCGCTCCAGCTTTTTAATAGATAATACAACAATAAGAAAGGCTCACGAGAGTACTGGAGTTATACCGCAGCTTGGACCCTGTTCCCGATGTCGGCGGTTAACTATTTTTTAAAATATTTTTAAATGTTTTCTAAAGGAATATTTAAAAATGTGAAAAGTATGTTATAAAAAACCGGCCAAGTGCGAGTCGTACTCACGCGCACATAGGATTCCGTAGCACCAAAAAATATAATAAAAATATTTTGAAGGCTCATTCATAAGTTTATTTGTTTTTGTGCCAATTAACACCAAACATTTCTGTCAGTTTGATGAAAAAGCCCCATCTCTCAAAAAATAAACATCAAATCTTATTCAAACCAATTTCGGTTGATTTTTTTTTACGTTCTGTAATCCTATATTTTTCAGAATTTTCCTCCTCTTACTTTAGAAATTAGAGGGGGGGGGGGCACACATTTTACCACTTGGGAAGTGTATATCTTTCAAACCATTGACTTTCGAGAGAAAATCGTTTTAGGAACCTCAATGTCATTTTTAAAGACCTATATATAGACACCCGCACGTATAGGTTTGGTGAAAGTCCGTTTAGTTTCGGTCCATGTATGGAGAGACCCCCCTTAATCTTATAATTCTTTTAGTTTTGTATAAAAACCGTAAAGCGGTTCACAGAATACAACAACCTACTAAGTTTCAACTGTGTAGTCTTAATAGTTCCGGAGTAGTGGCTGTGACATACTCGGACAGACAGACAGACAGACTTGGCGAATCTATAAGGGTTCCGTTTTTTGCCATTCGGCTACGGAACACTAAAAACGACTTAGTATAAGTAACAAAATTAAAAGTTCAATTACGTAAAAGAAAGTATTTTGTGGGCATAAATGTTGCGGAAAATAGTGGTCACAATTTTATTTTTAAACTTACTCAGTTCACACCCTACTACTAAAATGTCGATACATGAATGTATTGTATACAAATAAGTATGCTTACTTTCTTCAACGTTTGTCCAGTGGGTGACACCAATGTGCTATGTTGGTTCGGTTCAGACGAATCAGTATTGTTGCTCTCCTGAAACATTTAAATCTGTTTGAAAAATGTGACTAGTAGGTAAGTTATTTCTACATCTTCAGAACCCGAATTTAGTTTTTTATTCTCCATGTAAAAAACTATTAAAGCCTCTTTCTAGTCTGCTGCAGCTGAAGAGACATAACTTTTAAATGTTTCGTTTTTGGTATGACGTTTGAGTTTAGTCTGTCACTGTTCAACTTGTCATCCAAATACATTTTTCTTCAGATATTATATTTACTTTTATTCCTATTAAAAGCCTCTCATCGTTTCTGCAAACGCTTCACCGCAAAGACAGTACTCTGCTACAGGTTATGTGCTAGCGA
Source organism: Eugnorisma glareosa (assembly GCA_947578425.1). Classification (NCBI taxonomy): domain Eukaryota; kingdom Metazoa; phylum Arthropoda; class Insecta; order Lepidoptera; family Noctuidae; genus Eugnorisma; species Eugnorisma glareosa. The sequence goes on from OX387959.1 coordinate 11,900,284, forward strand.
AAAAGTGGAAATGTCCGAAAAAGTGGAAAATTTAAGTACAAAGGTACAAATTGCACCACTTCAAGGCAAGAATAATTGGGATACCTGGAAATATAAAATATCCATCCTGCTTAGGAGCATAACAGATGCATTGGATATAGTAGAAGGAAGATGTACGAGACCCGTGTTGCCAGCAGGTGCAGGAGACGCAGAAATTACTGCATTTAGAACGAAAATAGCGCGTTTTATACAGGCAGAGAATAATGCTATGATCCTGCTTTCAACAAATTTGAACGAAGATACCGTTAGAAAGGTAATGTCATTTACATGTCCAAGAGAAGTATGGCTAGAACTACATCGGTTATTTGACGGAGATAATGAGAATCGAGCTTATAATCTCTGCCTAGATTTCTTCGGATTTAAACTAGATACTTCTGATGATATGGCCACACATATTTGCAAATTGAAGACTCTCTGGTGTCAGTTGAATAGAGAGATTGGTAAAGATGATCCGAATATGAAACTACCAGAAATATTCCTCATTTGTAAAATTCTGGATACATTAGATCAGAAATACTTTGAATTTAAATCAAGTTGGTTGTTGTTAGCCAAAGAACAGAGGACAGTCGAAGGATTAACAAGTAACCTTTGCGCTCATGAGAAGTCACTTCAAAAGAAAAATGGTGAATCGAGTGAAGAGGTATTAGTGACGAGTACGACACAGAATAGCACCATTCGTAAAGGAAAGAAGAATAAGGATAAGCATATGAGATGCAATTACTGCCATGAGATGGGACATCGAGTAAGATCCTGCCAGAAGTGGATGAAAGATGGTTGCCCGCCTAAAGACAGTGATAACAAGCCATCTTCAAGTCAAAGTGCGAATATGGCTATTATGAGTGTGGATGTCACGGCATTCGTAGCACAAGATAAAGAATCATGGTACGTGGACAATGGCGCGACTAGTCACGTGACCAACAGGAATGACCTGTTCCAAACATTCCAACAGTTTGACGAGATCCAAGGTGTTACTACAGCGAATGGTAACATTGTTCAAGCAAGAGGCAAAGGAACAATATATTTGGAAGCAGATGTCAAAGGGAATATTGTGAACATAGCACTCACGGACGTTTGGTATGTACCAGAGATCCAGCGAAGCCTGTATTCAGTGTTAGCTATGCATGACAAACAGAGAAATAGCAAGTTCGTCTCGACCCCGGAAACTTGCGAAGTAATTTTAAATGGGGAAGTAGCAGTTGTTGGCAAACGTAACCAAGGTGGAGGGCTTTTTAAGTTGAAAGTTCGCAACGTCTTGCCACCGGTACCTGTATTTGCTACTACAACAACTAATTTGATGCAGCTCTACCATGAAAGATTAGCGCATCAAAACAAAAGGCACGTTAAGGAAGTCATTCAAAGAGAATTAGGATTGACACTTCCTATAAATAAAGAATCGTGTGAAGCTTGTATCTACGGAAAGATGCATAGACTGAAATTTGGCATACGAGAAAGATCTACACAGCCAGGAGAAATTATTCATTCAGATGTTTGCGGTCCTTTCCCAATGAGTTTTTCAAAATACCGTTATTATGTACTGTTTAAAGACGATTTTTCCGGATACTGCATGGTTTATTGCATGAGAAACAAAAGCGAAGTCAAAGACAAACTGACCATAATGCTACAAGAAGCGACGGTCACAGGACATGTAATCAAAACACTGCTGAGTGATAACGGAACTGAGTTTGACAACAAGGAAGTCAGAGATATTTTGAACAAAAAAGGAATCAAGCAACGTCTTGTTATGCCGTACACGCCAGAGCAGAATGGCTGTAGCGAGCGCCAAAACAGGACATTAGTAGAAACCGCTAGAACATTGATGAATGCTCAGAGAGAACTGCCAAAGGCATTGTGGGCGGAACTTATTATGACAGCTGCTTATATTTTAAACCGAACAGGTGCTACTAGAGAGAAAGACAAGTCACCTCATGAGTTATGGTTTGGGAAGAAGCCTAATATAAAGCATCTTAGAATCATTGGAAGTACGTGTTATGCCCATGTTCCGAAAAATAAAAGAAAAAAAATTGGATAAGAAAGCAACTAAAGGCATCCTCATAGGATACGACAATGATGACGGTTATCGTATCTGGTATGAAACGCAGTATAAAGTTGACAATCTGATCCGATCTAGAGATGTTATCATAGAAGAGACACCTATTCCAGGAATTGAAGCGAAAGCTTCAGGAATTGTTACTAAATCTGATCCAAAACCGATTGAGAAAGAGTGGACCGTGTCATACGATACAGTTCCTGAAAATACAATTCAACAGCATTCGCAAATCGACAATCCCTTGAATCAGGAAGCCCAATCTGAACAGAGATCTGTTCTATTAGAGGGAGAATTAGAAGAAGAAAGAAATATAAGGACGCCTATTGAGACATCAATAGAGGCAAATCAAACAAGACATCAAAGACAGTCAGTCCAATTAGAGGGAGAAGGAGAAATAGAGTTTATAGAAGACGAAACCGGATTTTCAGATAGTGAAAATGAAGAACAATTTGAAGATGCCGTTCCTGCCTATATTGAGATAGAAGAGAATTTAGAGGGAGACGTTCCGCTATCAGACGTTCCAAGATATAATCTCAGAGACAGAAGTAGTCTTCAACCTCCACGTAAATTGGATGACTATAGTTTATTCCTAGTCGATACTAAAAAAGAACCTTCGACGTATAAGGAAGCAATATCGAGTGCAACAAGTAGAGATAGATGGTTAGAAGCGATGAGCAGTGAAATCGATTCTTTGAAAAGATTACTAGTTTGGGACTTGCAGAATCTACCGACCAATCGAAAAGCTCTGCCATGCAAATGGATTTATAAAGTAAAAACCAACCCTGACGGCACAATAGAAAAGTATAAAGCACATCTAGTCGTAAAAGGGTTTAAGCAGAAGAAGGGTTTTGACTATAACGAAACGTTTAGTCCAGTAGCGAGGTTAGCAACTATAAGATCTTTGCTCAGCATTGCAGCAAGAGAGAGACTTCATCTTATTCAATTCGATGTTGCAACAGCTTTCCTCAATGGAAATTTAAGGGAAGAGATTTATATGAAGCAGCCAGAAGGCTTTGAAGATGGAACATCCAGAGTATGTCGTCTAAAGAAAAGCCTCTATGGTTTGAAACAGGCACCACGGTGCTGGAACTACTGTTTTACAGAAATACTCGAATCTTTAGGCTTCAAGACAAGCGACGCTGATCCATGCCTATATACCAAAACCTTAGGAGATAAGAAAATCTTAATAGCACTCTACGTGGACGATGGCTTAGTTGCAGCGAGTGATGAGAATCTTGCAAAGAGTTTTATCAATGACCTAGAAAAGATTTTGACGATTACTAGCAAACCAGTTTCATACTATCTGGGGTTAGAGATAGAACAAAGGAAGGACGGCTCGATTTTCATTAAGCAAGAAGCTTATGCGAATAAGGTCTTGGAGAGATTCAATATGAAAGACTGTAACCCAGTATCAACTCCTTTACAGAAAGAAGGAACTATTGAAAAAGGGAAAGCTGACAAAGAGTCACAATCATTTCCCTATAGAGAAGCAGTAGGCTCGCTCGCTTACTTGATGGTGGGCACTCGCCCTGATCTGGCTTATGCTGTAGGATTGGCTTCGAGGAGCTTAGAAAAGCCAACTTCTAGCGACTGGCGTATGGTTAAGCACATAATGAGATATTTGAAAGGCACATTATCAAGAGGAATAATGTATGCTCATGATGCAAATTCTCCTAACCAAATAAAAGCCTACAGTGATGCTGATCATGCTGGATGCTTGAAAACAGGTCGCTCTACCACTGGAGTATTGTGTTTATTTTCAAGAGGAGCAATCTCCTGGATGAGCCAACGACAAGCTTCAGTTGCTATTAGCACTACAGAAGCTGAGCTTGTGGCAGCAAGCGAAGCGGCAAGAGAGCTAATTTGGCTAAAGAGACTGTTCAAAGACTTGAATGGCCAACAAGAAATACCAGTTTTGTTCGTGGACAACGAAGCCGCGGTGAAATTGGCACATAATCCAGAATTTCACCGTAGGACCAAACACATTCGTGTAAGGCACTTCTTCGTAAGGGAACTTGTGCTTCAAAACGATATCGTAGTCGAGAGGACGAGCTCTGCTACCCAGCTAGCATACTTCCTTACTAAGGCCCTACCCAGACCCAGACTAAAGGACCTAGTTCCGAAAGTCGGTTTGACGGATAAACCAAATGGTCTACTATCAGCTGAGGGAAAGTATTAAAGCCTCTTTCTAGTCTGCTGCAGCTGAAGAGACATAACTTTTAAATGTTTCGTTTTTGGTATGACGTTTGAGTTTAGTCTGTCACTGTTCAACTTGTCATCCAAATACATTTTTCTTCAGATATTATATTTACTTTTATTCCTATTAAAAGCCTCTCATCGTTTCTGCAAACGCTTCACCGCAAAGACAGTACTCTGCTACAAAAACAAACACACAAACTCACGACACGACGACGATGGTTCAAACTGACAATATTGACACATCATAAAGATCAAAATAACTACCGAAATCTCGACATCACTAACTGCATCAAGACATATAATTGTATAACCGACTAGCTTATGACCCCGGCTTCGCTCGGTTTACTGTCGGAAATTATCCCACGGGAACGTCGTTTATAAAGCCTATCGAGGATAAAGCAGCTTCCTATTAGTGAAAGAGTTTTCGAAATTGGATCAGTAGTTCCGAAGATTACCTTAAAAAATCATTCAAATTAGGCTGATGCACTTTTGAACGTCAAAATTCACAAGACAGTCCCCGAAAAGGCCCCTACCCTAAAAAAATCTGCTGTTCAATACATTTTGTCGAGTTATGCGCACAGAAATGTATGGCAGTCGATTTTTTATCGCGATTTCGGTGTTGGTCCCATAGTGAAAGTTGTTCATAATGATGAGTACAGTGATCCCTTAAGAGGTTTTGCGTTTATTCTGTTACACGTTGTATATTGAATCTAGCACGTGATACTCACCGAATTCTCTTCGTTGTCTAGCTCTTTCTCGACTGCAGCAGGAGTCTTGGGTTTTTCTTTTTCTTTTTCACCTTCAGAGCCATCATCGTCTTCATCTTCAATTTCTTCTTTACGCACTTTGGGTGCTCTGTCGAAGTTAGAAAAAATAATAAATTTAGTAAGAAGAATGCACCAGATTTGAATAAAAATGTGCGGCCCCGCTCGTCTAATGCATACACTTCGGAGCTATAATGTTTTGACGGCATGGTTGGCGCAGCTGAGCGATTGGCTGCTGCGCTGTGTGTCGGGGGTTCAATTCCCGCACGGAACAAATATTTGTATGGCCTACACGTAGTTGATCCGGGCCTGGCTGTATGTGAGTTAAAATATTTGTAAAAAACTAAATTACTGAACTTTTCGTATCATGCTTTTAGGCAAAAAAGTCAATTTTACTAATTTTTTTTTTTTTTTTTTGGTACTAATTCACATTAAACTTCATCATTTAGTATGAAATTGCTTGAACTTAATGAGTTGAATAACTATGTTAAGATTTAAATCTCAAAGCATGATCGGTACAAACCAGTAAGTTTGAGTCGGACTAGCACTAAGGGTTCGGTAGTACAATTTTAAAACTAAATGCCTGGGAAACAGGTACCTATTTTTTATAATTGTTATAAAAATAACTCTAGGCTTAACCCAAGTTTAACTCGTGTGTATTATGTATGTACAGTGTTCTGTGTTAGGCTTACTCTTTAGAAGAAGAGGGCATTTATCTACCACGCCAATCCCACTATCCTCAAGATGTTTTCCGAGTAATCTAAGTTTGAATTGAAGTATAAGTAGTACTTACACAGCATCCTTGCGCGGTCGCCCTCGTTTCCGGGGAGCGGGCGTTGTAGGCGATGGGGTCGCTTTAGGCGCCGGAGTCTTCGTACTGGCTCTGCGTGGCCTTGATTTAGGCTGAAACATTACGAAAAGGTGCATTATTTTCATCTCTAGCTGGACAAGTTGGCGCACTGGCTGAGCGATTGGCTGCTGCCCTGCGTGTCGCGGGTTCGATTCCCGCACGGAACAAATATTTTATTGCAACAGGTAGTTGTACCAGGTCTGGCACTTTGTGTATGCGAGTTTAAATATTTGTAAACGCACTCACGATACAGAAGAAATTCTTCTTTGTTTTTCATAAAAAAAAGCAATCAATTAACGTGGTAGATGTTAAGATTTGTTGATGGAAAGACCCATTCTGTTGAATCAGATTTAAAAAGTGACTACTTTACGCACAGAAACATTCACGTATCAATACGTAATTATCTTATGGATTATTTTTCTTACCTCAATAATCTTCTCAACCTCTTCTTTATATTCTTCATCGTCACCATCATCTGTATCGTCATTTTCTTCGTCAGAATCCTGGGACCTGTTATTAAAAAATAATAACTGTAATACAGATAACAGTTTGTAACGTATCAGATGGTCACTTGGCGTTCCATGTCTTTCATGCAGCGTTTATCTGTTCCTGTCACATGGAAGTGCCATTGCAAGAAATTTTTCTGAGATGCTCTAGTTATCAGTTTAGGTACCTGTCTCGTATCATCTTAGCGTAATCCTTAATCTTTGAAGGTCTAGTCGATCGGCGAATGCCCTCTTCAGAGTTTGTTTTTTCGGTTCCATTTTTAACTACATTCTGGAAGAAAATACGTATAGTGTCAGACAAATTAAAATCTACTATTATCCTAAGCAGATCAACAGTAGTATATAAGCTGGTTTAGTGACGCTGTAATTAGCGTAGGTACATACCTTCGGTGTTTCTTTTTCTTTTGCCTCCTTTTGCTTCACATCTTTGTCTTTCATCTCTTTCTCCTTAGCTTCTTTTTCCTTCACTTGCTTTTCTTTTGTTTCTTTTTCATCTTTACCATTGCCATTAGTTGCCTTAGCATCCTTAGTTTCTTTGGGCTCCTTGTTCTCTTTGGTTACAACGCGACGTTCTGGCAACTTCTTTTCGGGAACTGGTGACTTAGATGTTATTTGCATTTTCCTATCATCTGTTGGAGTTCTGTAATATGGTAGGAATATAATGATTAATTTGTGACAGGATCAAAATGCATCAGATTTTTATTGTTAAAGGCATCCAATACCTGTAAGTTATTGAGTGACTCACCTTGGTTTAGGTGTGGAAGTATGTATCTGTGCCCGTCTGCTTCTCAATGTCTCTAAGGGCTTCGCTGGAGTTTTAGCGGCATCATTGCGCGGATGCGTCTGAAATTAAGTTTATGTTCATGTTTTATTATGGAAACTTTTGGCTCATATTTTTATTTGGCCATTAGTGATAAACTGTCAATATTCACCCTTTTCAGTTCTTGTAAATCTTTTTCTAACATACGCAGCGACTTATCGCTGGTACCAGCTGAATTATTATCTGCCTTAATAGTGGTCTTCTTCTCAGTAACTGGAAAATTATTGTGCATTATTAAAGTTCTAGTGAGTGCCTATAATGATGTGATGCTTTTGATCAAACTACTAACTTGGTTCTGCCGCCACTTGTGGTATAACTTTTTTCTTGACTTCTTCAGCTTTTCGAAGGATGCTTGCAGTCTGTGATACAAACAAGGCCTTATTTTTCTTTTTACAAAAGTGTAACGTCATGTTAGATGTTTGGAATAACCATCACCTTGATTATGCTATGAGATGGATTTACGTAATTACACATTTTAGCCCAGAATGTGTGTTTTAGTATTTTTACAGAAATGGTAAACGAATTAACGTTTCAGTAACATGCAAATTATGATCGAATTTTTATATTGTTGATTCTTAATTTTTAATCTAGTACTTTTCCAGATAAGTTAGTCGGGAGCTGTCGTTATTTTTATTGATAACGCACTTGATCAAATTAAACATTATAGTAATATATTATTTACTTGTGCATTAAATAAACAATATAGTAATATATTGTTGATGACATGGCTTTATTGTACTAGAGAGAATGTTGTGTGCACCTGTAATTGGTACCTACTTATGAACCCTAACCTGTATACTTTTATTGTGGAATGTAAAATGTATGTTCTGTTGGCGTACCTATTTTAAATAAATATCAAGGAAAAGTTAATTATGTCAAATGGTCCTTGTTCCAAAAATAAAATACTTTATTGTTCTTAGAATATTTCCGACCAAAGTTCCATATTATGTTAGTACTTAGTTTACCTGATTGTCACCCTTATCGTGTTTCTTAGGCGCTGTCACTGTCTTAGTGATGGTTGCACCGCCCACGGTGGCTATTGAAATTTCAGCCGTCTCTTTTCCAATGTTTTTGCTAGACATTGTTGCTATAGCAGTCGCAAGATCAGGCAATGTCATCTCCGCATCGCTCTCTAAAAATATGGTTTCATTGATTAAAGTTAAAATTCAATAGTGTCTTTAGATATCTATGAAATCTGCCTAGAAACTAACAAGTACCGTGTAAAACGGGGTGTATAGGGGTGAAAACTTTGAAAAGGATTTTAATGTAGAATTAATATGTTATGTTGCAAACAAGATATCTAAATAATTAAGTATAAGTAAGTAAATAAAATAGAGTGCTTTTTGGTAACATATATTAAAATCCCTTTCAAAGTTTGGTCTCTATTCAGCCCTGCGTTCCTATTCACCTCGTTTGACGGTATTCACTCGTAGAGTCAAACAAAGTATTGAACGAATTGCATGGTATTGTAAGGACATGCCTTTGCTGATCCCCATTAAGACAGTCATTGGTTCAATAACATGTCACGATTCGCAAGCAAAGCATTAATATTCTAGTAACTAAGTACTCTAAGTTAGCAATATGATTCGTATGTTATAATGGCATTAATAAAAGGAACTTTGGAATGAACAGTTGTTTTCATCTGCCTCCTATCCTTATGGAGGCACTTCAGTGTAAAGAAATATCAAGAGGATACAGGATGCTGTATGATACTGAAAAATAAAATAAACCCAATAGCAGCTATAAGCTTACAGATAAAACTTACCTTCAGATTGGATGCCTTCAGGTTTTTCTTCACTTTCCTCTTCCGCAATCTATGTTGTAAAAAATATATTTATGTATTATTGAGAATTATAAATATTTATTAATTATTGAATTGTTTTAAGAAAAAATAATTACCAAATAATCACTGGTCTTGTTAATTTCGACCACCATATGGTCGTCCAGCTCTTTTACTGAAAACAAAGATCATAATTATGAGTGCAGTTCATTATTTAACATATTTTAAGTTACGTTTTGATCTATGTTGGAAACAAACTGCATTAAATTAACCCTAATATAAGTGTGTTATATTGGGCACAATAAACATTCTCTATATAGTTTATGGAGTCCTTAGCTCACCATTAATTGTAGAATCCTCTTCCTCCTCTACGACGTCCATCTCATTCGATGACTCATCCTGGAGTAGGTTCTACGACAGATAGCTCAACGTCAAAATTAAGTATATTAAATAAATGATCTAGATGGCTATGAGTGCTACGACATTAGAAAACATTCCAATTATAATATTTGTAACTTTATAAATAGATAACCACACATAAGTTATTATAATGATCAATATATTTAAGTACCATTATGGATTGATGTCCACATAGTCACTCGGAATAGTGACACAAATTATCAATTCACAACATGAAAACAATTATGGGAAATTCACCGATATTACTCAAGAATCTATTCTTGAGTTAATCTTACCGGTACGCTCGCGCTGGAGTGTGTGACTTCGTCATCGTGCGCGACACTGATGTGGAAATCCAGCTTCTCTTTCGTCGTGTACACCAGCTCGCATAACTCACACATGAATTCAGTACCTATGTGGATGAATCAAAAAACGTATAATACTGACATGCCAATATAATATATGCTCAATAGATATGTCCCTCTGCTAGGTATGCTTACCTAAAACGAAAAACAGTATATCGCTGCCTCTCCCTTCAAATAATAACAGGCGGGTCCAGTATTAATTAATTTAAGAGCAACCCATTTTTTGACCAGATCGGCAAATAATAGGCCACCCTGTATTTTTTTGAAAATGTCACATTACAAAAAATACAATAAAATGGAATATGACACACCAGGTATGGCTTCACATAGTGGTCGACACACCTAGATTGTAAGGCCCCACTACCAAGGCAGCATTAATGGTACTGTTCAGCATTAATTTGGTTTATTTGAACAAAAATAAGTATGCCAAATTATAGGAGACTTTCGTCAATGGAAAAAGCTGTAGCAATGTCAACACGTAATTCTGATTTGGGGTCAAGCTACTAATCTAAAGCTAATGTTCTTTCAGCAAAACATACATAAGCTTCATACCATTTACGTGGGATTTAATATGCGACGTGACTGCGTCGACATCTTCGAACTTTTCCTGACAGAGCGGGCAGGTGAGATTCTGCGTGGCGTGTATAGCGGAGTGGTAGATGAGCTCGTCTTGCGTCGCGAAAGTGTCCTCACATTGTTCGCAACGGTATTGGTCGCTTTCGCCGAACGGGCCTCGGCAAGTACGAATGGTCTCGCGGTGTTTTAGACGAAGGTGTCTGTGGTAAGAGATCGTTTTCAGAGAAGCGAGATTATCAAAATACATATCTAAAAGTTTTTGCAAATCACAAGCGCGTCAAGTGGCTTCTATTTCTATTAGCATAGGTTTTTACCGTGACCGATTCGCACTCTTGAAATGCAAAAACTTGTATCATCAATCTACGAGTATTTTCAAGAGGGAGAAAGTTAAACCAAAAGGATTCTTACCGTGTGTAGTGTTGAGACTTGACAAAGCTTTTATTGCAGTACTTGCAGGGGAACGACCGCTCATCAGTATGAGTTTGGGCATGTTTTACTAATTTTGCCGGCGATGGAAATCCTTCAAAATAAAAAAATCGGTCATAATATTTAATTATACAATTATATTTCTAAACCTGATGGATAAAAATACAGAATATTCGCATGTTCATAGCTCATAAATAATAATGATATTCGCTTATGCTAAGTTAATTTAGGCTAGGTGTTTTTTTTTTCTTTCTTTTGCAGGATGCACCACGTCACTCACGCAATCGGCACCATTTGCACCAAAGCTCGAGTTTGTCGTTGCGCTTGTCTCGTGCAACTTGCAGCTTGACGGCCTTCTTGAGCACTCTGTGGTATTAAATCAAATTAAATTATTAAAACTGTGCCAGTCAATTTTTTTCCGGGGCTTTTGACCGCGTGTACCAGAAATTATCACACGGGAACGTATTGCTGGGACAAAAAGAATCTTATGACCACCCTAGAAGGTCGATTCTAAATATGGGTGTTTTTTATAAATCTGATGTTTCGGAGATTATATTAAACTCACGCTTTACCGAAAAATCTCTAATATTCAAGGTGTACCTACACTCTTCACGCAGCTGTTGTCCAAGCGTTTTGTACATCAAACCAAGTAACACTGCGCAAAAATTGTTGCTGGGAAACGGTTTTTTTTTGGTGTGAAAAATCAGGATTTATGGTAGCGATCAATGTAACGCATTCAAAACATTGTGCTGGTAATCCATTGAAAAGTTCAAGGGCTATGGAAGTATTAAAAGTAAAAGAAAAGAAAAATAACAGGTTCAAAGAAGAAGGAAGAAGGTTCAATATATCCGTAACAAGAGGTTTCCCAGGTCTATAACAAAAAAAATATCGCAATGACGGGAAGAAAAAAAACCTCTCGGCCTTGTTTATGGGTATTTTTACATCTTTATCGTTCTAGTGGGATAATATCCGAAATTCACGCGAGCGAAGCTGCCGGTAACAGCATGTATAATAAAAAAAGCTTAGGATAACTATAGCTATATTCTATTTTTGATAAAAGCGCCTAATAGGTACTGCGTAGTAAATAAATCCTTACTTGTAGCATTTAGCACTGGGTTCCCTTATGTGTAGACGTTCATCACTTGCCAGTCTGTCAATACCTGTATTACAAGCCACTTAAACCGCTCATTAATACTGCACTTTTTTTAAACTAAATTAGGGATGTTGACAAATATAAAAAAGATCTTTAAAATCAAGCATACATAGTTAATAGACGTTAGATGATAACAAAAATCGTTGGAAATGTTAATGTTATGGAGAAACTATTTATGCTTTATTATAATTACTTAGAAGGGTTTTCCCTGTCTTTGTCAATATTCCTGCAAATTTTTTTAATAGTTAATGTTTTAATGCTTCTTTTATTTTTAATCATTTTAAATGCAATTGTAACTATCCATTTATTCAATTTCTATCCAAAAATTGTTACTTATGTTTACTGAATTTAATGTATAATAATAATGTAATTTTATTTCATTTTTTTCTGAAATTTGTATTTATTTAAATTTTCTTCGTATCATCTTGCCAGAAATAAATGAATTTTATTTTACTTGCCTCTCGCAGCGAACAACTTGCGGTTGTGGTACGAAGTTATCAAACCGAGATTAAGCGGTTCGGTATTTGTCTGGCAAATGATTCCTTGCAAACTTACTTTTGGCTATTTTTTATGCTATTACACTAGGTTTTATAACTATTATTTAAAATCATATTTCAGATCTAAAATTAATAAGAACTGTCAACATCCCTATTATAAATGGCGTCTAATAGTAATACAACACCGACATGCAACACAGAGTGCAAACATAAAAATGTGTATCCTTTGCAGCATTACAGAAATAATTAAAAAAAAAAAAAACATAAAATCACGCTTCACATATCCCGAAGTGTTCGGCAGAGGTGTTCTGCTCGCTGCTCTAATCCTGTGCTACTGGTGAGCATGAAGTCTTGGATTGTGAAATGTATGTGTAATATTGGTACACCTCTGCCGGACTAAAACAATATATTACTACACATTTAAAATACACATACCTTTTTCTCAAAATTTTGAAACAAAGCTCCACGCTGTGGAAAGGAAAATCGCCTGCCATGCTACATAATTCGCATTGAATTTGATTTAATCAGATACAAACATTAAAATTAAGAATAGATATTTATTTAGTAGTTCATTTAGATTATTTTGTGCAAATAAGGTACTTGTACACGATGCAAGGTGTTTCAGATCGATTTATTCAAGATACGCGAGTTCCATTACCATGTAGTACGTTACGGCCAACGCAGACCCAGGACAGCAGTGCAGAGCATTTTATCTTTGCCCAAAGTAAATTCATACGTAGTTGGTGGTAACAAAATACATATTCCAATGTTCAATGCCGCGAAGGTCTTTTTTATAATGGGACAAGCCCGCCACACTATTCCCAAACCACTGCAACTCCTGAAAGCCAGAATCAACAATGGCGACCACCAGAAAAGCGCCGAGACAATAGAGCTCGAAGAAGTCCCAGACTGTCTTGGATTTTTTCAAAATTAATCAGAAAGAATAGCGGAGTAGGAAAACCATAATTTCCACTTCCCTCCATATCAGCAGGAGACAGAACGAAACAAGGCCAATATACAAAAAGGGACGTTTACAACTGGGGTAAGCCCAGTTGCCTAGCACCACGGATAAATATTATCACTATGGGTTTAGGACCCATTTTTGTCCTCGATGTGAGCTGTTTATTTATTTAATTATTTTGGATTACCAACAAGTCACGTTACAATTTATCTTGTATAAATGAAAACTATTACAAATACATGGTCATGTAACGCACACTCAATTACAGGTAACCACAGCTTACACATTATCGAGTACACAAGCTCTAAATACATAATTTAATAGAAATTAAAATTAGGAATACATATAATTGAACAATCATGTTATTATTAATATTAGAATAAAGTCAAATCAAATAAAAACTTACAGTAATGTCATGATCAATTAATAATGGTTGGAATTGAGATTAAAAATAGAAATAGAAATATAAATTAAAGTACAAATTAAATTAAACTACAAATTAAATAAAAATACAAATTAAATAAAAATACAAATTAAATAAAAATACAAATTAAATTAGGTTTATATTTGATTCCAATAATAGGTTGGGACAAAACGCTTGAACGCACGGAAATTTACAATATTGTAGAAGGTAGGTGCAGTATCTAACATAACATTGCGTTCATTCTGGCAAAGGCTGCACTCCCATAAAATTATTATTATGTGCAGATTGTTCATATTCGCAGTCAGATGTAGAAACATTGACAAAAAAAAAGGCGAGGCAACAAGCTTGATGGAAAATAATGTACTCTTAAAGTTACCAAGACTTGTGAATAATAGGACAACACAGTGATCCACCTCCAGCCAAGCCCTGGTCATTCGTTAACGAACAGATGGAAAGAACTGGTGGAGGTGTCGAACCTTGATGGAATTATCCCACCTCCATTCAGACAAAAGTTCCTCCCCGACGTCAGTGGTTTTAATAATCTAGAAATTTTAGGCCGCTCACTTTGGGTTTAAAAGTCTGCGTCCGCGGTCTCTCGTGTGTAATATATCCCTATACCTATACCAATATATACCTATCTACATTGCAGCATGACGCACAGTGGGCTGAAATTCGCGTTACAGTCATTCAACTTTTTTTTTTAGTGTCGGTTTTTTTGCTTGGTAACGATTGGGAATACCTACTACATGCCTTATAAAATGAACTTTTAGGTTTATAATCGGAAGCAGATTGTATGGAGTCCGGCATAATACATGATGATATCTCCATTATCGCACAATTGCGCCTAAGATCCTCTTAGATTATTAATATATGAATTATTTTGGATTTTTTGACATACATGGCATGGAACAATTGCAAAAATAAAACAATTGCCATTTGTGCGATAATGGAGATATCATCATGTATTATGCCGGACTCCATATAATCTGCTTCTGATTATAAACCTAAAAGTTCATTTTATAAGGCATGTAGTAGGTATTCCCAATCGTTACCAAGCAAAAAAAGCGAAACTTAAAAAAAAAAGTTGAATGTCTATGAAACGCGAATTTCAGCCCACTGTGCGACGCTGCACTTCAAAATCGACTGGAAGTACACCTGCAAGTACCGGTCAAGCTTCAGTACTAACCGTCCTATACGCTTTGCATAAGAATATCAAAGCCAAACGCAGGCTTTTTTGCAGTCGATCTCTAAACATTGGTATTTGTACCTTGTTACCACTAGCTAGGTACGAATTTATGTTGGGTAAAGATAAAATTCTCTACCCTGCCGTCCCCAGAGTGCGCTGGTCTTTAGTCACACGTCACGCATTGCTTCTCAATTTCCATGAGACATTTAACCTGCCCAAGCTTAAGCTCAAACTCAACTTAAAGCATTCATTTAAAAAAACTAGTCAAAACCGTCAAGTAATGCAGTAAAAAACTAAAAGATGAAACTACAGTACTTTCACAGCCACTCCACCCCAGACATCATCAATAGAAACCTTATTGTTATGAAAATAACACTGATTTTGACGGAAATGCAAAATGAGAGGCATTAATAACAGTGAAAGGACTGTAGTTGCCAATTCCAAAGCAGTCTATGCAGGAGAACGGGCCTAAGTACCTCACTACCGCCACCTGCACCGTGTACAAGCTCCATTATAGACAAGAAAGTGCAGAGAGTTGCAGTAATCATTACGCACTGTCAAACAGTAACGGATTGGGATGATTCCAAATGGGCAAATTTAAATATTCGAGTCATTGACGTCATTGATTGACTGTTTTGAAAATGCATAATGATTTTCCGTTTTTTCAGGTATACTATGTACTTACATACATACGTAGAAAGCACATAAGGGTAGGCTAGTATTTAACTGTAAATCAAAAATCTTCCTTTTTATATTAAAAGAAATCCCAATGCTAATCAAAAATACTGATTGCACAGTAAAATATCAATATTTTAGCAACAATTGGAGTTCGTGATGCATCGCTATTAATTGAAAAGCGGAGCTTTCTAAGTCATATCTAATAACAACTAGCGCACAATAAACTTTGTAATTCCTTTTTAGGGTTCCGTATCACAAAAGGAAAAAACGGAACCCTTATAAGATCACTCTCTTGTCCGTCTGTCTGTCCGTGTCACCACCGTTTTTCTCAGGAACAGGTGGACCTAGCAAGTTGAAATTATATTTATATACCAGATACTGAGGTCTCCCTATTAGGTGTATACAAATCAAGGTCCTGAGTCAACACTATAAAAAGATATGGGCAAATTTAGATTTTCGCAAAAACTTGTAAGTACCTACCAGAATTTAGTTTAATTTTCAACTTTTTTATTTTTCGGAATTTTCCTTTTACGTGTGCTGTAAGACCTTGCTTTAATCAAAATTGACAATTCTAGGTCAAACGGAAGTACCGGTACCGGTTTTGGGTCGAAAACCTATGTGGTTGTTCCCGTTGACCCAGAATCACGAGATTTGGCAAAAAGCAAGGCCTTACAGCACAAATAAAGGAAAAAAAACGTTGAAACTTAAAGGTTGGCCCCGTACGTACTTAGTTGACGCCAATCAAGTTTTTTTTTTTATATTATGCTACGGAACCCTTCTTGGCCGGTTTTTTTAAAACATCTTCAATTTTTTTAACGCATATGGCAATTTATTTAAGTGAAACCGAGTCGATGATAAATGTTGCAAAAATATTATTACGTTTGTACGTCGTTACGTACGTTTGTCTGGCAAATTTGAAGTGTAATCAGAAGTTTAGATGTAAAAAATATTTAATTGACGTAAATAAATTGACGGGCGATAAGATTTTTGATGTGCATTTAAAAATAAGTCTTACATAAGTAGCAGGTAGGAGCAATTACGGACTTGGTACAGTTGACCGCACTTCTAACTTTTTAACTTTTATCTCGAACTGGCCAAGCGTAGTAAAGTTAAAATAGAATACGAGCCCCTTATACTCGTTTTGTTACTACTTTAGAGACTTAAACCTCTATGGCTGTCTTAGAAATGACCGGCGCAATATAAAGGAAAGGATATAAATGGTAATTTTGTAATAAGAAGAATAAAAAAGTTTGGATAGAGCTAGGCGTCCTACAAAATGAATGACAAGTAAAAAATACCATTCTTTATAGTAATTATCTCATTTTAAGCATCTAAAACGTCTTTTATTGATTCTAACACACTAAAAGTACACACAACACGGTTAGATCCCTACACAACTGACGTGCGGTTGACTGTACTGGATAAATAAATGTATTATTATAGTCCAAGATTTTTAAAGGCTTACGAGGGGGACAAAGCCAACTTGCAGAGGCCCATTAGACAGATTTACCCCAAATGTAAGAATACTCCTATCACAATTTAATTACTCGGTTGGTAATATTAAGTTATGTTTTTTTTTTTAATACAAAATATCTAATCTACAAGTCATAGTTAGCGTCAAAAAATTTTGAAAAACAAAAAAACACCAATTCATTAAAATTTATTACACTCCGGTACCTGAATAAATAATTATTAATTTGTATGTCTTTTCCTATTCCGGGACCATGAGGTCCCGGGACTTAGGAAGGCATCTGAAGCCAACTTGCAGAGGCCTGTAAGACAACTTTTATCTTTTTAGAAATAAACATTATAATTATAATTGCTGTAATAAAAGATATTGGAATTGAACACATTATTAAGAAACAAGAACAATTTCGATAGTCAACTAGGATATTAAACAATGCCATCTTAGTATTAACTCTACTTTAAAAGTAATTGACTCATAATAGTCACAAAAGAGTTCCACAGAACATTTTATCATAACAAAGCAAAGTAGTTATGTTAATAAAAGGGTCAACGGAGCAGCATATTGTCTGGTCATATTGAATAATTATCGCTTGTTATGGTGAAGGAAAACATCGTGAGGAAACCAGCACGGCTAAGAGATATTTCTTGACGGCATGTAAAGCCAAGTCAGAGGCCCATGGGCGGCATAAAAACTCTGACACCAGGTTAGACACCAACCACACGACAAAGAAAGTTCAACTTTTAACATTACTAAATTCAATAACAGTTTACTTAAGTACTTAAATATTTAAATAATGTAATGAGATACAACATAATATAATGAAAAAATAAAGGTAGACAATATATTTTATTTATAATGAATGAATGAATGGGAAGGGAATAAGGCGCTACACAACTCGACTCTGGCCGGCTGTTTACAGTAAACCACATATAATAGAGATCGCGCGCATGCGTAAATTATAATAGGAACGATCAATCGATAATAAAGGGCGTTGCCTAATAGAACGCGATTACGCGACAATCGCAAGAACGCGGGATTTTTGTTGCCGCGAACTGACGATCAAAGGTATTGGATGTCAAATAGATGACCTCATTGACGTTCACGCGATACAATCGCTGGACTAAAATATTTAATATCAATTCGATTGATGTTGAATAGGTGTCATAATTAACACTGCGATAATGGTGTCGCATCGGGGAGCTAGGTAAGGCCCAAAATTATCATCCACATATGTCCCGAAAAACAATGACCGCGTATTCACGTTCTATTAGGACGACGCCTAAGCTATGAACACACGTAAATGGGGCAGACAGTTTTACTTGAACTAATGACATACAAGTATATTCTAAGACAAGTGCAGTCACATATAAATAATTGATGGGTGATTTTACCTTTGGCCCGTTTCGCTTTCGCTTTTTCTTGTTTGTCTACAGCATTTATAACTTTGATACGGGCACTTTTTGATCCATCATCAGAACCATCTCCAATCTGTAAAATTATTAGTTTCGGTATTAAATACATTTTTATCAGAAAGTTACTAGATTTATGGGTATGGTTGAGGAGAGACATGCTTTAAGAGAGTATACTAACCAGAGATGTTATGGATATGATATTTCGGATCTGGATACGAATATGGTTAGAGGAATAAAATTATATCGGTTTCGGATATGTAATTATTTCGGATTAGTTTCGGTTACGGATATTAGATTGAAGTAAAATATAAACACAAATAGTATGTAATAATTTGGTTTTATTTATAGGTTTTATCTAGTCTAGGTTATTGGTGTCGGGTCGATGGGTATTAGTGTCAAGGTTATATTATTTGGTATTACAATCAGTCATAATAGGTAAGTAATAAAATTGTCGTCTTATGCATGTCGTTTTATTTAGACTCCGCCCTTATACGAAATTATCCGAAATTTGTGAAACGGATACACTTACGGATATATTTTTATTTCGGATATCTGATAGTTTCGGTTACGGTTACGGAGCTCCATAACATCTCTGATACTGAGTATGAACAATTTTACTATAGGTGTAAAAGGGAAATCGAGAAAAAAAAATGTTTTACTACAAAATGAAAGGAAAACAAACACTGCACCATTCAAGTTTTAATCGAAGCAAATGTTAGAGCTGTGTAGGTGGCTACACACAGTCTAACACATATTGAGTTCATCAACAAGAAGGGAATATAGCAGTTTTATTTTTTTCATCCAAGGTGGAAAAGGTTACCACATACTAAGTACATCATTCTGAACCCCACCACATAGAAAATTTTCATCAGTAATTTAAAAAAATATCAGCAGTTTTCTAAATAAGTGCAATACTTACACAGGAAAAATGCATGTTAGTGTCCTTCAACCCTGTATTTCAAAGTTAGCTCCGTAGCAAAAGTTGTGTATTTTTATGAGGTTCTTTGAAGAGTCTCTAATTTATCCTAACAGCCTGTTTATTTGTAATAACATTACCTTTACATTGTACACATTTTCATCATCCTCCTCCTCAGTGTCCGAGTCTTGTGTGCTGACATGCACAGTGGCACCACCCTCTATCACAGTCTTCATCAGGGGGACCTCAGGCGCTTTGTGAGCCAAGCGAAATAACTAAAATAATACATATTATTAGAGATATGAATGAACTAAGATATCACTGTCTTTGTTTCAAATAACATCACACAGCATAAACAAATTCGCTTCCCGCTGTCTGTCCCTATATATGCTTAGATCCAACGGAATTTGATGGTCTTTTTTTTTAATAGATAGAGTGATTCAAGAGGAAGGTTTATATGTATAACATTGCACCCGTGCGAAGCTGGGGCGGGTTGCTAGTTATTTTATTATACTATATAAAGCTCGATTACCACTCACTCACTGACTGACTGACATAATTGTTCTCCCAGATGATGGAGGGGGAGGAGGGTATATTTTGACAGATTCGTAAATGAGTAACTCTCGCCCCCCTTCCTATCGCATCTTGGAAACTAAGAGGTCCGTGTTCTTTTCTTTTACGGATTCGAATAGAGGAGGCTCGGAAAAGTAAAAACCTTTTATTAAAACTCCCCCCTCTCGCCCCCATTTTTTTTTCAGATTCATGAAAAGGGGCCCAGATATGGTCAAAATAAATTTCAAAAACTCCCCCTCTTACTAAAACTTAAAACGACGGGGCTTTTTTTTAAATTTAAAGCACGCGAGGTGCTTGCGCCTCGCGCAACACGCAAATACTAGTATAATTGTATCACTTATCGTCTGCCTAGTGTTTTCCCAACTATGTAGGGGTTGGCTTCCAATGTAACTGATATTCTGCTACCATTATGTTTACCTCAATATTTAATCAAAATCAAAGCATTTATTTCAAGCAGGCCAGTTACAGGCACTTTTGAACTGTTGAAACAAAGATAACAATGAAACGTATCTACAGTTCCGGTCACAAGTCATAAAAACTACGAAAGTACTGTAGCTGCCCATTCCCCAGCGTAGATCTGAAATGTATGGTCACCTATCCATGGACTGACCTCGGCAAACTCTGCTTAGCCCTGAACATCGACTGCTGTTATTATTTAGCCACAAGCTTACGCCAGGTCCCATGTAATAGGGGCGAGCCTATTGCCCGACCTGGGAATCGAAACCCAGGACCTCATGCTCAGCAGTCGCGATTGCGACCGCTAGACCAAGAGGCAGTCTTTTTATTTTTGCCACATAATTATGTAAACCTAACTGAAACTAACTGCAGGGACAAAAAGAAAAAAAACAACCAGTCTTGGGTAAAAAGAAAGAAAGAATGTTGTTTGGTATTTTTCCTTTTTTTTTTAAAAGGTTTCCTTCTATCTGTTTCCCTTTTTCATTCCTATAACAAATTGAAATTTAATAATATTCTTAAAACAGGATTGGAAAAGAATCATGTTTTATTATAAAAACTCCTCAGCATGTGTGGAGTCTTATCCACTCAATGATGACTCAATAAAACCTTCTAAAATCTGCAATAGATTAGGAACAGAGAATTCTGGTCAGTCAGTACATTTCTGTAACACAAAGTGGTTTTTGGCTATGTTCTTTAATTATGTAAGTATACTTACCTGCGGCTATTAATCCATTTTATTTTGGAGATTGTGATTAAAGCATGACATATAAGTAACAATTCTGATGATTTCATTCAAAAATTCCTTCTAAACTTACTGTCAACTATTTTGTTGCTAACTGTATATTAAAAAAATTATAAATACTATTACTTAAAGTTGAAGTAGACCAGCAACAGCATAGTATTAGGTAGAACTCAATTGTTATGTTATCATGGGAATATCTGCCCTTCATAGTAATTACTTCTTAATCATAATGGAACAATTGCATTAAATCATGTCATTATTATATTTTGCACTTACTTTAACCAGGGGTTGTGGCCAGGACATTGGTGCCAAGGGTGTAGCATTTTGTATGAACTGCAAGATATGTTCATCAGCTTGCCGACATATATGCTTGAAATCATAGCTCATTTCTATGAAAAATTTGCAGCGGTTGCAAATATAAGTAGGCTTTTTGTCAGATGGGAAGACCTGAGACGGGAATAAAATGTTTTTAGTACATTTCTAAATTGTAATACATTTTAATATGAAACAAAGGGTTGTGTCCACCAGATGGCGCCTGCAGGAAAGCAAACACAAATCCACAAAGGAATGTAAATTGCAGCCTTAAAATAATTTCCCGTCAGAAAATTATGGAAAGCATAAGTACATGTATAATCGATAGGTAATCTTAACAACATGGGAACACAAAGGACATCAAACAGTTTGTATTTATTTCATGTTCTTATATTCGGCGCCATTAAGCTATACGTACACAAAAATCATTATTTATTAAGAATATATCTATGGTAAAGAAGTGTTCTAATAATGGAAAAGAATGAATAATATAAATACCTCAATAGAGACGCATGATAATATTTTCAATGGTAGGCTAACTGTGTTTTTTGTAGATCGTTTTTCATAGATACTTGTTAGCGTATCACCTTGAGCTAAACAAAATCGACAAAGTTTAATGGAGGACAAACTATCCCTTCTTGCCTCCATTGTTATCACTGTTAATAACACTTCACTTAAATTAAATTGATATTTTACTCCATAACCTCCATCACAAAATCCCCAAGTCCCAGTGAATTTGTATTGACACTAGCGCCGCTTCAAACCTTTGGTGACGCGGTGCGATACGAGCGACAGACGCCATCGTACAGCGCTCGTGGTGGTGAGTAGATGTAACTATTTATAATAGTTACATCTACTCCTCACTAGATGTCATTAGTTATATCAATGTTGTGCTCCTTCTTCACGTGATAATTTCATTGTCTGTTTCAAAATGCGCCCATAAAAAATCGAAACACCTCAAAATACTAAAATACTAGCTGTTGCCCGCGGCTTCGCTCGCGTTTTGGTCGGAAATTATCCCACGGGCCCGTTGTAAATATAGCCTATGGTACTTGGCCACTTGGCCCACATTTTATGCAAATAAACATACTTACTTACTTGTTATTTCATGTAGCTTCCTACTAGTGAAAGAAATTTCAAAATCGTCTAGTAGATCCAGAGATTACAAAAATTAAAATTTGTTTGTAAGTTTGTATGTAGGGGTACATACAAACTTACAAACAAATTTTACCTCGTAATAATATTAATATAGATAAGTTATTATAGATTTACCTCTTTAAAATATTAGTGTATAGCTATTATAGATATTTTTTAGTAATGCATGTTAAATGTTGTCTAATGAGCCGGTTCCGTACCTCAAAAGGAAAAACGGAACCCCATAAAAAAGATCACTCGCGCTCGCGTGTCTGTCTGTCGTCTGTCACAGCCAATTTACTCTACAAATACAAATATTTTTTTTACAAATACAAATAATTTATTTTTGTTTTACAAGGTTTGTACTACATCTAGTGGTTGAAGTGATCTTTTCCATGGTATGTTACCATGTTTCCGTGGTAACATACCATAGAAATGTTAGGTTTTCGTTTGTCGGTGTCGATCCACTCAAGGAATAATTTTGTCGACTTATATAGAAAAGCCTATCAATTGAGAAAAGTCAGTATTCAAGAGCGAGAGCAGCGAGCTCGTAAAATTTAGCACCTAGTTCGAATTTGACTGGCTTTCAGAAATTGTTAAAAAAAAACTGAAAAGAACGCAGAATGTCAGAGCGAGCTCGAAAATTTTTGCACTATATCGGGTAGGTTAAAAGCTAATCTAAGCTTTTAAACATTCACACAAGAGTCATGCAGGTACTTAGACGCAAGAGCGAGCGAAGCGAGCTCGAAAATTTTTGTATAGGAGGGACTCTGTCAACTTTTGCAGAATTGGAAAAAGTATAGGATGTATTGGCGAGCGAAGCGAGCGTGATAATTTTAGCATTCCGCTTCGGATAGGTTGATTTTTTTATAGCTGTCGGAAATGTCGGGGGCGTTTAACCCTCACCCTTCCTACAGCTAGCAGCCTTATACAGCCCTGCGCCTGAGACATATAGATTTTACAGATATAAGATAAAGAGAACGAACAGCGGGCCTATATTTAATTTAATTCAATGAGTTCAGAAATATGATCACGGTCAACCTAGGCCCAGTCCAGGGCGGGGTGATCATGATGCCCGGCCATGACCCCCCCTGGACCCACTCTTGTAATCTTATTCAATAGTATATATATGATGCTCTGTGATCCTCCCTTTTCTATGGGGGATGATGAACTTTACATCCTGTACTTCATACTCCTAAAGATAAACAATTGAAAATCTAGTTTGGGATTTTCGTACATCAAGGCTATAAAATTATGTATTTTTTTCATGGAATCTATTTTTACAAAAAAAAAATCGGAAGTAAACATCTTGTAAGCAAATTTAAACAAACCAGAACGGGCCCGCTCGGCACATGCCAGCCATATTATTTGTGTAGGACTACTACTGCAGGGGGCTGTAGCTACTCGTACACTCGTAGGTATTCTTTTGTTAATGTCTTTACACATTTCTGATTTCAGAATGGGTTGGAAGTTGTGTATACGTGAAGAGAGGACCGATCCCACTCGAAAACAAAATTCGGCAAGACCCAGCTTCTATGGCTATCTCAAAAAAGGGCAAATCGCCAAAACCATGGCAGGAGATCTATAAGGCGTCAAATGCTATGAGACTGGGCGGTTGAGGCGAATTTAAAGTGACTTTAAGGACAACGTAAAGGTGTCTTCTGGTCACCAACTGCTGTGCTCGCTCGAACGAAGTTTATGTGATAAATCAACATGCTTCTCCGGAAATGTGCCATCGGCAATATAAAATATCACAGGAGACCGACACAATGTTATTTTACGCTGAGGTCGGCCCTTGCATAGTTTTTTTGAAGATGTACGACGTATAACCCTCCGCCATACTGAGAAGTCAAGGACTGCTTTTCGAAACGATGGCGTTTACGTACTACCCATTACCGAAAATCGTTCGACAACAGCCTGATCGTAATCTAGGTACTTACTTCACAGTATGCATTAATTAAAGAAAAACGCTGCCACTAATCCTTCGCGATTTAATATCGAATAGAAAACTAGGTAAACCTGGAAAAAGACTGATTGGTTTTATTTATTTATCATAAAATGACCTGCTTTGACCTCGATCACGCCTGATGGAAAGCGATAGATGAGGTCTTTGATGGGACAAGCGTGCCTAGAAGATGATGAAGGCAGAGAAGGGTTAAATGTGGGAGGAAACGCAGTGTTTCTTGAAACTCGAATATTGTTCGAAGAACAGATGCTCGTTGGTGCAATTAAGTTTTAGAGTGGCAACGGCGCGTACCTACCTACCGAAAGCGCAGCATGGCTCAACGCGGTCTAATCTTCTGGACCGATATGGCGTTGGATTTTTTCGACGGAGTGATGATGATGCTGATGAGTAGGTAAGTACTTAGGTAGGTACCCAATTTTAATAACTAAGAGCCCTTTTAGACAAGACAATTTAAGTACACCTAACATATAGTATGACCACTTTATGTGTGCAGTTCAAGGTGGCGTTGCTTGTCAAGAAAATTTGCATCGATATGTCAAACTTGGTACATTTATTTTAGTTCTATGTTTGCCCGCCTGTACAGATAAGTTGGTTGAAGTGTACGAAACAACTAGGCTCCCCGAAGCTGGAGTCGCGCGTGAATGAGCGAGTGCATGTGGACGGAATGCACCTACTGTTTCTTTTTTAGCTTGTCTGTAGGTAGGTACGCACGGGCAGATCAGATCAGCTCTGTGTCTGTACGGATCACGTACGGATAGCTCTAAGGAACCGTTTCCACTGTGCCATGGCGATATTTTTAACCGACGAAAAGAATGTGGAGCTTCACAAATCGATGCATATTATTTCTCCGTCGTTGAACATCTAGGTACTGCTTCTTACTGTGGTTACACAGTGAGTGATGGATGTGGAAAGGAAATTATAAACAGTAACTTAATCACCGTCGATTTTTAATTACCAGATGTGTAAAGTGTTATAAATAGCAAAATCAGTTTTACACTTGCATGATTCAGTAGGAACACCTGTTAAGCTCCCTTTTATTATTTTATGACCACTGAACATCTACTATTGCAAGGACTTATCAAAAATTGTTTGTAATAAATAACAAATGATTGGAATTAAAATGAAGTCGATAAGATTCGATTGTACCTACCTCTTCATATTATTTTGTTAGGTATATATACCATATCTAGTAATTATTAATATGATTATAATTTTGTTATCGGTCTTACAAGGCTAGTACCAATGTGCCATCTCATAACTTCTCAGATGCTCTAAATCGTTGCTCTTAAGTGGTGTTATAATTAATAATTGTGGTGTTAAAGTAAATAATCTTGTAAATACACAGCTAAAAGATATGGAACCAAATAATACAAGTTTCCAAAAATCGAGACATTCTCTTGATAGTGCTTTAGTGGATAAAAATGATTCTAGATTGTCGTAAGTACTGTTTTACAAATAATGAAGTTTAGGCGCTAAAAATAAATTAAAACATTTGTACCCTATGAAGTGTTAACCGGATGTTAAAAAAGTGGTTTATCTACAAAGATCAATAAATGTTATGCATTTTCTTTCTACATTTCCTAATTAGGTATTGATCATTCTTGATCGACATGTCGTATTTCTTGTTTATTGGGGTGTTGTCATTCTCGTTTATTACAGTATCTACATACAGATGCGAACTAAACCATTAAAGTATCTACTTTCTGAGCGTCAGAAAAAATAATATTATGACCTGTGTAAAGATTTTTGGAAGTAAGTTACTGAAGCGAATATTGGTTATGCGATTATTTTAGAGCAAGCGATTATATTCGATTATGCTTGTTTTTAAAATCAAATCAAATCAAAATATTGTTACAGTAAATTTGTTTCAGCATATCCTGCCTTATCGTGGCGTGCAAATGTATTCACAATAAGCGATGTCAATGGGGGCTATCACGTATGAATTCTCCGCTACAGGCGCTAGTGTAGCGTGGGGGCACCGACATGTCAGATGTCGTAGATTGTTCGCGCGTTGCGTGCTGTTTTAACACGTATATTTACAAATATTCGCGATTGGGCTCTAGATTGAGCCATTCCTGATTAAAGATGACTTGAAGATTTTAAGTAGCAACTTAGAATCTTAATTGTCAGTACTTGTAGGTAAAATGATTTTTAAATGTTTCATGCTTGCTAATTTTAGGGAGAATAATGTAAATATATGAACCTGAAATTTACATTATGTGGTTAAACGTAATAAAATAAACTTTTTGTGAAGTTATTGGTACTTTAAAGTATAAAATAGAATTATTGATAGGACCCTAATCGACAGTGGCGCCATCTGGTGAGCTCAAAAACGATAGCCCTCATTAATCTAACTTACAAATTCTATTGACTTGTTTTCTAAGTAGGTAGTCCTTAACGGTTTAATATCTTATAAATAGTAACAGTTTGAAAAGATTTTTTTAAACATTTTATCATATACAGGGTTAGTTTCCAAAGAACAGCCAAATTCTCTGATATGATGCATAGTCCTTTATTCTTCAGAGGGACAATGTTAATTATTATTAAATTATGGAACTCTTCTTAAAAATAGAGCCAAACACACACCCCTAATACAGAAGAATACATATGTTAGAACACCGATAATGTGAGCATGGGTATTATAAAAGAGCAGCAAAAAAATTGAAGTTTTTTTGCAGATGGCGTCCAAGTTCCTTCGCAAATATAGCTAGCGATTATCTTAAGAAATCAGAGCCTGTGCTGGATTCCGTAGCTGGTAAACCAGTGAATCACAACAATAACATCGCCAACAATAAGACACCAGAGCATTCAACTGAACCTGCTCCAGCTACGCCAGAAGTAACTCCTAAACATGAAAAGGTATCTATAACATGTACGGTTTCTAAGTTAACCACGGATTGGCTTGCTAATAGTTACTTTAAAAATCAAAATCAAAGCATTTATTTCAAGTACCTAGGTCAGTTACAGACACAATTGTCGAAACAAAGATAAGAGTGAAATGTAGCTACAGTCCCAGTCACAAGGCGTAAAACTGTGAAAATACTTAGTTGCCCATTCCCTGCGTAGATCATTATGGAGAAGAACGGGCAAGAAACTCCATGGACACTCTTTTAAATCAAATTTATAAAATATTATCTTCTTTTACCTCGTCCGCTTCGAACAAACATATCCTAATACACTCCGCAATAGTGTAACTTTCCATCAATGAAAGAAGTTGTGAAATCGTTTTATTAGTTTCGGGGTTAATAGAAGTAAAGTTTATTTGGATACGAAATATTTAATTATAGCGTAGAAGTAACTGAAGAGATTTTCGACACAATTTTATCGATAAACGTTAGTAAAACACGGATGAAATGATCTCTCTTTGGCTAGGCTATTAGGAAAGTACCTATTACGCTTCGTTTTTCGAAGAGTTTTCGTTTAAACTAATGAGGTTCTGTAGGATATTCATCGACGTCATAACCAACCTTTTGATATAAATGAATTGACCAATAAGTGCTTTTCAATAGAGAGTAATAAGCCACAACCAAATACAATTTCGTATCCGTAGGTGTGGGCAAAGAAGTTGAAGGCCAATCAACTCAGTTAATGCCCAAGACTTCAAAGCATGATTTGATATGCACTGTGTTTAATAAAAAGGTGCCCAAGAGTTACCTACTGTCTCTGTAAATAACATGTTATTATTCTCTTTTGTTAGTCAGCCATGTTCCTACCTGGACTGGCAGCCTTAAATTCGATGGACGCAGACGACGTTTACCTATATCGTAAATATAGAGCCTTCATATGTGACCCAGCTTCCATTTCAATCAATCAGACTTTGCAGCCAAAAGCCGAACCAGCGCCTGTTCCGGCGATTGCACCACCACCAACACCAACGCCATCTATGAAAAAGGACAAGACTATCCGGAACACTGTGGTTGACGTCGTCATCGTGGAAGCCAAGGGACTCCCAGACCCGCCACAGGATAGCCATTCACATTCAATTTATTGTAAATTCCGGTAAGTACGTAAATAAATTACGAGGATAATGTTGAGTGTTTTCCAAAGAAAGGATCTGTTAAACCTAATACTGATAAATTGCGGACGAGGCTCCGGACACGAACAAGAACATATGTCTGAAATATTTGTCAGTGTCCGGTGTGCACAGCCAGTCCGCAATTTTCCATATCAGTTTAACTGATCCTTTAAATCCGATGTCGCACATTGCTCGTAATAAAGGGGTTAAACCTACACCAATCAGTACTGTTCCGTACTACATAATTATGAAACTGCTTCATTATCCAAGCACGAAGCAACTTAAGTTGAAACTTTGGAGCTTCCAATAGGCACGTGAAGTGAAGAAGGTAATTTCTATTGATTTCAACCTGTTTGTTGCAGCTTGGGTTCTCAATCATATAAATCGAAGGCCGTGACGACCAGCAAACAACCCCAATGGAGGGAGAGATTCAGTCTACACCTGCGCAATGATCAGTTGCTACATATATCTCTACGGGACAAAGGGAAACGGAAGAATTTCATGGGCAGGTATGGGAAAAGATTTTGATTTTTTTGTCAGTCAAGTCATGTCCATTTTTAGAAAGAGAAAGAAAGAAAGAAAACATATTTATTTGGCACAAGCCACAAGTGCACACAACAAAAAATAAAATTAAAAACTTAAGGCTGAACACAAAAAAAAATGGAATAAAAAAAAAGAATGCAAGCAAGACAAGACAAGAGATAATTGTGTGACTCACGGCTGCGCCAAATAGGCCCAGTTTAGGGTTCCGTACCTCAATCGGCAAAACGAAACCCTTATAGGATCACTTTGTGGTCAGTCTGTCTGTCAAGACTCTTTTTCTCAGGAATGCGTGGCGGTATCAAGCTGAAATTAATACCAAATACTTAGGTCTGCTACCCCTTGGAGCAAACTTGTAAGTCAACGCGATCAAAGATATGACTGTTTATGTCGTGTATTAGATATGCGATTTCACAAGGGAATCAAAACGTATAGAGTACTTCCCTTTGACCTAGAATCATGAAATTTGCCAAAAAGCAAGGCCCTACAGCACAAATAGATGATGATGATGATTGAGCACTACACCCAGCCAGGAGCACGGACAAGCCGTATACACCAGGGGCTACGATTTTGTAAGGAAAGACATGCTCTGGGATGGGAGAGGAAGCCCGACCAACCGCAGCCAGTTGGCCACAATCAGCCGACTTTGCAGCCTAGAGCCAATACAGGAATATTGCATTGGTGTTTTGACCTTCGTTTGATTGGTCTCTTCTACCATTGGAGAATCTTGTTCGTTTTTGGTGATTGCGATTCCATTCGTTTTTGACACGTCTTATTTAATAATATTATGTTCGCGTATATGTTTCATCGTCGGTAGTATTTGTTTCACTGTCAGTTTCGCTAAGCTGATATATTTCCTGGGTGACTGATTTGAATTTTTCTCTATCTGCTGATAAGTGAATCCATTCTTCTTTGCTTTTATTGAAATATTCCATGTCTTGTTGGAGTGACTCGTTCCATGTATATTGGTCTTCCTACTTTTAGCCGTTTCGCCTTATATCTAATAGCTGCGTGTAGTAAGATGAGGCTCTGGTCGTCGGAGGATGTGCCCGTAGTAGCATAACCGTTTGTGCATTTGATTTTTTTTTCATGATGTTCATAAAGGAATCTCATGGCTATTTTTCTTGTTTTGTAGTTTTATTAACTGAGGTTGGCTTTTGATTTCCTTTTGATATTCTTTAATTATTTCCTCACTTTGGAGTCGGCTATAGTTGTAATTTCTGTAGTTGAATTCCAGCTCAGATTTGTGTATTGGTTTCTCGTTGGATTTCTGCATATGCAGTGTCGGCCTTACAGCAAAAATTCCAAAAAATAAAAATGTTGAACATTTTAGGGTGTCCCCAAACATACATAGTTGACGCCAATTAAGATATTTTTGTTTTAGATAATGATACGGAACCCATAATGCGCGAGTACGACTCGCACTTGGCCGGTTTTTTTTAAGGCAATCTGAATACCAAAATATAGCCTTAAGAAGCGATGATCAGTTCCTTTAATGACAGACAACAGGACACGATATTATCCCAAGCACCACAAACTGGCTGAATAATTTCTGTATAACTGCAATTTTGTAGTCTTAAAGCTGCCACGGTGACTGGTTAACGTCTGTATAAGCGCTTATACAGACGATATTCAAGCAATTTGGGCACAAAATAACTTGCTTTAATTTGAATAATAGCTGAGTAATAGCCACATAGTCGCTGAATACATGTACAAAAACGCTGCGCATCTTCTGCATAAATGCTGATCTACCTGTTATCCAGAAATTATAACTTTTTTATGCCGTGAATAATGTTTGAACTCCGATAACCAGAAAATATTCAGAATTTGGATATTTATTGTAATTTTAAAAAGAAATAATTCAATCGTACAAAAATCAGGTAGTTGTAATTCATTTCGGCGGATTCATTGCAAAACACATCTTATGTGGCAGCTTATAATACATTTTGATAAGTGGTAAATTTTGTATTACATATTTTCTGACTTTAGAAGTTGATTGTTTAAACGCATGTCACTTTATTGAGATTAAATATATAAGTTTATTGTAAAATTTCAGAGCGCCACAAGATAGAACAGCTATTTAAAAAATAAATATGTATATGATAATAGGTCTACTTGGAAAAATGAAATATTTAAGGTATTTTTACAGATTTAAGCGCAGGAAATAATCTAGCTAGAAATTTTATACAATTTAAAGTATTTTTATTGGTCAAATATAACTATTATATACGATTTTTAGCTATTATTTATTTTTAAAGTGAGGTTGAGAATGTCGGTGACGTTCTTTTTGAATATAATCCGTTCACTCAGCAGTTATTTAGCGTATTTCTGTATATCATATGTGATTACTTATCCAGATATTGTACGGTTAAAAGTACAGTAAAGATTATTATTTTGAGAAAGAGTTCCTATAGTAGGAACTCTTTCTCAAAAACAATAATCTTAAAAATAGTAATCGGTACTATACCGAACACAGTATACTTAAACAGTTTATTAGGGTTCTCTAATCGTAATAGAAATTCATACATTAATATTGCGCATTGCAGCGGGCACACCCGCAATGATGGGGAGGTTTTTTTGTAACACATAAATGTAAAATTACTTTCTGTATTCTAATTCAAAAACTCTATCTTTCCGAGTTTCTGTGAAAAATATTTTATTAAGTCTGCTGATATTTTCTGGATAAGAATGCAGAATTCCTTCAATACTCAGTTACAGTGCACCTTAAGCTGAACATAAAGGCAGTTTTACGCTTTAATCTGAACATAGAGGTAGTTGTACACTTCTCGCGCTATTAGTTTCTTAAAATATATTACTAATTTTCATTTACGCAGTCGTTTGCTGTATAAAAACTAAAAAATCGAAAATATTCAGTTTCTGAAAAAGTGAGTGTAATTTGAAGTGCTATGCAACTTAAAGAGAGTATAATTATGGATATTCAGAAAAAATGAAACTTATGCAGAACAATTCTGAATCTTCAGCTGCTATGGAGCTATATAATAGCTATCTCAGCTATCGATTATCTAACATCCTACTTATGATTGGTATTCAGCTTAAAAAAAGATTTTCGGAGTAGAGTCATTTTAGTCTAAAAATTCTTTTATTCAAAATAATGCTATCACATCAGCTGTTATAGAAGGGTTATGAAGTCATAAGCTGCTTATTGTGAATTTATTCTGCTCTTACTGGCTTGTGTGTTGCTTGAAAATCTTAGTTAAATTTTTTATGTCATTTGAACATAATATTTTACCTTAGCCATGATTCGGAATCAATCCGGTTCGTTATCGAGCATTCCCAGTTTGTTAGCTCTCTCAATGGACTGTTAACCAAGATAAGAGGTGTTTTTCTAAGCTGTCTAAACAGTCTGCAGAAACTGTATAAACTTCTATTAATACGGATGATTTTATCACTTTTAATACACTAGAGTTTGATCTACTTAATTAATGTGTCTGGGAGTCGTGATTTGATTAGTTGTTTGTATAAACGTGCTTGTTATCTTGAGACCTTCCGCTGGGGTCAAGGGCAGTAGGTACCGCACTGAGTATTAGTGAACTTGTATTTTTTTGTTGTTTATTTTTATGTGCATCATAACCGCAAAACTGTTAATCGTTTGCTATCAGTTTGCGTATTGTGGACATTTGTAAAAAAAAAATTCATGTGACGTCAATCAAGTGCGCAGCGTAAAATGCTGCCGTAGCCAATTATATTTATTGGCCGGGTCATAGTTCCCGTAATAAAACATTAACAAAGTTTTGGCTAAAGAACATTGTACGATGGGATTTTCCATCGGGAAATCGGGAATTGCCATACATAACATACTTCACGCGTTTAATGCCCGAAGGGTTAGGCACAGATGTACCTAATAGTGCATCCACATTTCGACAGTTATGTTTAATTCCCATGTAATAGGGGCGAGCCTATTGCCATCAATCGGGCACAGATTTTTACTCCGTAGGTGCTACTGAGAAATTTCTGATGGAAAAACCAAATAAAATAACACTTTGCCCGACCCGGAAATCTAACCCAGGAGCTCATGCTCAGCAGTCGCGATTGCAACCACTGCACTGGGCCAACGAGGTACGAGTAGTTGCCATATTATACAATCCATCAATCCAAAATCCATCATTTTAAAAGTCCTTCCTGTGCAGTGAGCTCACATTCGCCATAAATCAAATTCTTAAACAAAATGGCATGTTCCAAACGCAGCGGAATAGTCTCTACCCTAACTGCGGGGGAATTAATATGATTTTTATTAAATAGAAGACAACCGATATTTTGTAATCCTACGTCAATGGTTACTTAGTTAAATTATTTTAAAAGTTGTGTTCTAGACCTGTCGACGCGGGAAAGGGAGCGTACTCACGATATCTGGCAGGATCTGGAAGACGGTTACGGCTCCGTACATCTTTCAGTGACGTTGTGCTCGATCCGCAACAGTGCAGGGGATCCGAGCCAAGCTGTCGCCATACCAGAACCAAATGTGGACGACTTACGATCTAAATATGTACGTATTTATAACTACTTCAATTACTACCTGCTTTAAGTTATTTTATTCTACTCTTCGTGGAATAAAAGCAAAGGTGGAAGCAGAGACGGATCGCTGCTTCGTACATATTTTACGACTTCACACAAGATGAAGATTAAACTGTAGTCATAAAAGCTATGTGTATTTTCGTAGCACTGTGCTACGCGGCTACTGCTAATTTCGTAGACGCGCTACGTCATAGTCAATTAAAAGAAAAAATAGTAGACAAACGATTAAATGAAATGTATTCATTCAATAACAATATTGAATGAATATATTTCATATATTTTCCCCTTCGAAATATGAAATCTATTCAACTGAAACCGAAAAGAGGTAGCGCTACGTCTGGTAACTCATTGAAAAAAGCATTTGCTTTCTTGAACGTAGGCCTGTGGCGAAACATTAGTGTAAGTCTATGGCGCAGCTTATGCCTGGAAACCTTTTTATTTCTATAGAATAAACTACTTTTCTCAACCTAGTTTCGTCAGGCATTGACGATTTTAAATTCTTTTCGACTTTCCAGGCCTTCTACAACCTGACTCCAGACACGAGTGTGGTCGGTCAGCTGCACGTGAAAGTGATCGGAGCCCGGGGGCTGTCGGGCAAGCCCAATGCGTACTGTACTCTGGAGCTGGACAATGAGAGGGTGCAGACGCCGTCTGTCAGTTCTAGCGCTGAACCGACGTGGAATAAGAGCTATGTTTTGTGAGTAATTTTGAGTGTTTTTATTTAAAGTGGTTTTTGGAATACGAAGCGTGTTGTGTGTACAAGAAATACGGCGGTAATCTATACTAATCCATACCAATATTATAAAGAGGTAAAAGTTTGTAAGTTTGCATGTAGGGGGTAATCTCTGGATCTACTGAACCTATTTTGAAAATTCTTTCACTAATAGGAAGCTACATTATTCCCAAGTGCCATAGGTTATATTTACAACGTGCCTGTGGGAAAATATCCGACCAAAATGCGAGCGAAACTTTAAACTTTATATTGATACTTATAAAGTTATAATTTGTGTCAAGATCAAAGCATGTATATGTAAATGTTTCACAAATTTAAATTAATCAAAATTAATTAATCTTTGTTTTTCATACGATTTTGAAACTGTTGAGCCCCATTGAGTCATATAAATCCCAATAATACGTTAGCTGCAATCGCTCGATTATTTCCAACGATAACGGGATACCTTGACTTTTGAGTCATGTAGGTATCCATAAGTTGCACAATGGACGTTGACAAATAGTTTTTATTTACGAGTATTTGTAGGTCAGTTACTTATTTATAATATTAAATTTTCCAGCAATATATACGACGTTGCGTCAACGTTTGAGATTAAAGTCTACGATCGCTCAATAAACTCGTTGTTATACGATTTCCTGGGTAGAGTGATCATACCCCTGCTCAGGATAAACAGTGGAGAAGCATGCTGGTACGCACTCAAAGACAGCTGCAAGAAAAAGGGAGCGCGAGGGAACTGTCCCAGAGTGCGATTAGAAATGAATATATTTTGGAACCCAGTGAGTATTTACTAAGAAAACTTAACCCGGATCTTTGTTTCGTTAGGTTTGAGTGATTTTTTGAGATCTAGAATAAACCTTTCAGTTCCTGTAAAAACTTTGATTAATAAAAAGTACTACTCATTACGTTACACATTTTCGCCTTTTCTCTTGAGAATTAAAGGCCTATTTGGAACATGATATTGGGGACCGAAGATATTGACGAGCCCTCTCAAAATATGGAGGACTCTTGAATGTTCATCTGAAGGATGTTGAACCTTGTAGATCGATCCGTCTGTTCCCGCCCCCTGTATAGGCCTAAGGCGTAATTAAACGTGAAAAAGAAAATGTCAAAATACGTAAATTGCGATAATAAACGTGATAATTGTTTTGATTGTGAAGTTAATCCGTAGGATTTATTCAGCTTGCGACACATGTGGCATTGTGAAATTCGATAAGCAATAAACTAATGTGTTTATTTTATCTTTCAGGTGATCGCTTCGTTGAAACTGTTTCGTCCGAAACAGGTCAAGTACATAGCAAAGCCGCCAAAGTTCGACATACCACTTATATACAAAAATTGCAAGTTTATTAAGGAAACCTTTGAAGCGCTCTTCCTTATCAACGAACAGTTCAAGTAATTATCATTTTTTTGTTTATTCCTTTATCATGGAAGCTCAACAAAAGAATTCGCATTGCAAGCACATGCGTAATATCTTTATCTTTTAATATGACTTGCGTGATTGACTGATTAGTGAGTGTACTTACACTTCTGTTCACGTGCACTGCTCATAGAGATTATAATATCTAGTCACTATGCACTAGGCACCATGCAGCTATATCCATGTGCATTGATAACATTACGTTGACCTCTAGGGCTCTAGCTATTCATAAAAAGCCTAACAACTATGCGTAACGATACTCGTAGATCCGGGTAACAATATCGGATCTCTAGATAACTTTAAATATCTAAGTATAATTTTAATGTATAGAACTATCTATATTCTTTATTAATAGTGCATACATATAGGTTCTGCCACTATTGTTAAGTTCTAACTTGGTTCAATAGCAATATGCACTGGGCAATTATGCTGTTATTTTGTTACATTTAGGGATAAAATGCACCTGCGTGGTTTTAGACATTTTCGTAGAGGGCAGGAAATCAGCAAGCCATGTGCATCTTAGAATATATGTAGATGCTTGATCTTCGTAGGCAGTAATTTGCAACTCTTTTTTACATAAGCTCGCAAGCTACGAGTATGATGACAAAATGTGTCGTAATTGAGTAATTATTGACTCAATCACGATTCACCATATAACATTAGGAAGCAATATTTTAAGGTCGGAATTTCTACGAGTAGGGTAGGGAATCCCTTACCGGACTACCAGATTGTGATCATGATTATAGGTAAAATACGCGCTTAGACGTGGAGTTGCGGACACCAGCCCGCTATACAATAGGTATGTAGGTAAAAAGTATAATGAATACGAACACATTGTAGCTCATCACGCAAACCTAATCGCTTCGCACCAAGATATACCTACTTATCTGGTAATCTTTGTTATTTTGTAGAAAGGTGAACGTTCATCAAACAAACAAGGATAATGTCTACGATAGTTTTGAAAAGTAACTCCGCCTATAACGATCGGGGCCGATGGCCCCGGCTGTCTTTTCTAGATCTTTGTCAGTCGTTACAGGTAGTCAGTGGCTCGAAAGTCTGACAACCAGTCTGCCTGTCCGGTTGTGGAGGTCAGCTTCCACAACACATTTAGTACTGGGTAATACGATACCCTTGGCAAGACTACTGTATTTATATACTACTACTACTGTACTATATTTATATAGGAGCGTCTGCCTATTCAGATAGACAGACGCTCCATGTAAAATACTGGTATTCCTCTGCGTCCTGTTAGACTGAAAGTCGACCCCGACGTATTTGGGAGATGGCTAGGCTGGGAGATGGGTAAGTACTTGTAAGACAGTGACAGAAACAACGCTCAGCCCCATTCATACTTTGTACTTGCTGAATCCTCAGCCAATATCTTACCGCTCGCGGCACTGAAGGTCTTGCAATTATAGGCCAGCTGGACTATTGACTGAGACAGTAGCTTCTTCTATAGTCTTCTAACGTGAATACCGCTGTAACATCTAAACTCACAT
This sequence comes from Eugnorisma glareosa, assembly GCA_947578425.1. NCBI lineage: Eukaryota > Metazoa > Arthropoda > Insecta > Lepidoptera > Noctuidae > Eugnorisma > Eugnorisma glareosa. The sequence continues at coordinate 11,937,670 of OX387959.1, forward strand.
ACACACACAGCCAGATCCGAAAAAACTGTAACCTGTTACCTGTAGGTCATAGTATCTTCGTCTAAATAACGTTTATCAGTCTTGTTCAGTGCTAATCTACAAACTTTGTCTGCAGGAGCTTCCTGGAGTGGGAAGATCGAGAATTATCTACGACAATCCTTATTTCCTGGCTCATCTTCTGGTACTACTTCGATCCTTGGATGACACCGGTACTTGTCGCAGCGCTGTTCCCAGTCATGTGGTTCATTGATCACAAGCAAAGTAAGTTGCTGATTGATTTGCTTTCAAAATATACTTTACACTACGCTTTTTTAGCACCCACCGATTTTCCCCCGAGGAGGTCAGAAATTATCCTACCAGAAAAAGTATTTACTATCAGGATGAAAAGTATCCTATGTGCTAATCCAAGTCCTGGTCTATCCGTGTACCAAATTACTTCCAGCCTGCGGGTATGAAAAGGTAGCAGACAAGTAGACAGACCGACAAATAGGCAGTGTTGTTTTCGCATTTTTAATAATATGTAGTATTGATGGCATGTAGTTTGGTAGATTTGTCAATCTTCCATATCATCCAATGTTTGTTTATCCCACAACAACAAATGCTTATTCCAGATCAAGACATAAAACTTCAAAATGAAGAAGATCCAAAAGACTGGGGTCCTACTGTCGATGACCAAAACGGCGAGTCCGTATCGGATAAAATAAAAGGTTTGCCGGAAATGACGCTCATTATAACGGATGGCATAGAGTACATGGTATCATTAGCTGAAAGAGTATATAAGTAAGTTATAAAGATATTAAATTCCGTTTATATTATTCAGCATGATAGCAAAAACTCCCAAAAAAATGCTAGGAAATTCGAAATAAAGTTACCAGAAGCCCAGAAGCAAAAATACTTCTAAGAAGTTGTACTATTATAAAAACAAAACTTTCAAAATATTACTTTTGTTCAGTATTTATTCAGAGATATAATTAAAATACGTGCGAAAGAAGATATAATGCACCGACCCAAATAAAATAAAATATGGCAGGAGGGTACAGAGGGAAGGATGTTACAGACTAGATTGTATTTATAAATTGTTTTTTTTTTGTTTATTTTTTCAGTTTAGCAACATTCAAGGTTCCATTTTTGACTGTGTTATCAATGTTGTTATTAGCAATTAATTCAGCACTTTTATTCTTCGTCCCCTATAAATACCTGATGATGGGATTTGGTAAGTTCAATTTATTTACGAGTTTCTGGTTCTATCTCAAATACAGGCATTGATCAAATGTAACTGGTAGGTAGCTTACCTGATTTTCAACAACTAATTTGAAATTAAAGAAAATAAAACTTAGAGGTAGCCAAGATATTTTAATTTTCGAAATATATCATTTTCTCTACCAGAATTCAGTTTTTTTTAATGCTATCGCTGCAAATGATAATATTTTTAGGTATGATTTTTGTTTAACATTTCTGAATAGCTTACTAATGTTATAAGATACCACTTTTTTAAATAACGCTTAAACAACCTAGATTTTTTTTTTCTGAAAATATCAAAATTGAAAAAATCTTCTGTATTTTTTTTTTTTTTAATATAAATTGTTGGAAATTAGGTAAGCTGCCTACCCGTTAAGTTTGATCCATTATTTACGGAACAGCCTGTACACCAGGAATTAAGTAACGCTGTATTATGTTTCAGGATTATATAAATACGGGAGGAAACGGTTGGACCCTGAAAGAATGCTGAATAATGACATTTTGGACTTCATATCAAGAGTACCGGACAACAAGATGCTGGTAAAGATAACCGTAGAAATTTTGCTTGAGTTGTTCGTGTTGCTTGTATGTCACAGTCAAAACAGTAAATCAACAAAACTACTTTCGACTGCAAAAACCAGTCAAAACTGCTTTTGACCTGTTGATATTATTTAACAAAACGAACAGAACACAGATGTTCTTTATTTGAGCCTTTTAAAAACATTTTTTTACTAGATAGTGAGTTCTATTCTTAATAGGCGATTTTTAAAAGAGAATACTCGCTTTTCACTGAATAACAGTTTTAGATAAATTTAACAAAACAATTTGCTGTTTAAGACAGACATTTTTAGGCACGCACATTTTTTGAGGACTTATTTGAACTTTAATGCAAACAAGTTAAAAGCGTTATTCTTCTATTTTTTATTTTATCTGCGAATGCGAGGGCAAAATTGTGGAATTTAATGTACCTGCACCTAGCGTTGCCAGGCGTCCGGATAAAGCCGGACATAGGTAGGCTTTTTGATTGTGTGTCCGGCCAAAATAAACGGCGTCTGTCCGGCTATTAGGTTTGGCGACCTGGCAACCCTACCTGCACCTACTTATGTGACTGATTTTCTCTAATATATTATGTTTTCTGAATTACAGAGGTATTGGAAAGAACTAAGCGTGCCAGAACCGCAGAACCACAGAAACTCTACAAGACCAACATTTTCGAAATCTGTTTCGACTTGAAAAACTGTTATTTATTCTTATAGGTATAGTCCGATACTATTAAAGTAGGTTGCCTAGTCCAGGGTGATATTATGTAAGGAAGGTTTACTTCCTAGGGAACCATGGCGAGATGTGCCATGGCGTTTGTATGACGAAAAAGTACCTATGCTCGAAATCTTTGTCGAGCTGCTTTCTTTACAGGTTGTCTAAATGTTAATTTATTAAATAAAATAACTTTTGTATAAGAATATCATTATTATTCGTTGTTTTATTCTTAAAACTAAACATCACAATTTCATTACTAACCTAACGACTTAACTAAGGGTATTCGCATACTGATTTATTTGTACAATCTGTAACAAAACGAGTAAAATAATTGTAAAAAATATGGCTAACATTATCATGTTTTTGGTCTTATCTGTCAACGAGTTCACAGGAAGATATAAAGCATGACGTAATCCAGCTATACGACAAATCCGCAAACCATTTATAAAAAGTAATATTTCTACAATGAAATAATTTTAAAATGCATGCGGATCTAGATCAGATCTTAATACTTAATAAACTAATGGCAAATTAAATTTAATATCACCTATGTATTCAAATAATGTACTTAAAGTAGTTTTAAATAAATTTTGAGCCATCTACGCTTTATTCATATAGTTAAATTGCTGCACGACACTGTGCAATATGGCGGGCGGTCATAGCCGGGCATTTCTTGTGCACGTCGTAGTCTAGGAGAGGTCTAGGAGACAGCGCCGTGAAGTGCTCTTCAGTCCTAAATGCCCGAGCTACATCAGAGCACTACAGTACGTAACGTAGTGTGTAGTGCGCCTTTTATCTTCTCCTCAATTTATCGCCTCTTCGAAGAATACTGTCTGTTGAAGTTCGACTCCGGCACTCTCAGTTCACGCCATTGTTTCTGAAAGTAAAATAGTAGTGTTTAGTATGTTGTGTTATGATATAATATTATATGAACATCTATTAAATCAATGGGTAGAGCGAGATCTACTGCTAAAGATTTAAGTCGACTAATAAGGGGATAATAGCCCATTCCCTCTCATAGCGAGGAGGCCGTGTGTCCCAGCAGTGGGAACATTATAGGCTGATTATGCTTATGCTTATGTTAATAAGGGGATTGAGCATTTAGTAGATAATTTAACCGCAGCCTGATCTGGGATTCTAAATAATATCTAAATTCGTTTAAGTATATAAAAAAATAAAATACTAACCAGCATCTTGTCGTCAGGTATCCGTGAGATGAAGTCCAATATGTCGTTGTTAGGTACTCTGTCAGGATTCAGCAGTTTGCGCGCGAATTTGTAAATACCTGTAATAAAATAAAAATAATTTGTTAGTTTTAGTTCAGGAAATCTGTTGTAAATTGTAATTATATGCTGTTGTAATTTAAATTGGAACAGGCAATCCAATTACTTGGCTTTTGCCTTTTCAGTATCCAGCGGTAAGTACGCTATAAGCTAATAGTATCAGTAATCTAATAGGTAGGGTATATACGCACCTAATGCCATAAATATATAATTCATAGGTATGATGTAGATTGCGATTGTGGCGCCAATTAGCACGGTCATGACGAGGTAACTCAGGTACGGCACCGCGAACTTGAACAAGCTGGAAAAGAAGAAAAGTTAGTATGCCAGTTCAAATAAATAGATATATAAGGTCCCATTAAAATAGGTGGACAAATTTTAACACAGCGTTCAGTACGTCTAACCAAAAATATCCCGGCAAAAAAAAAAGATTAAAGTGAATTTATTTTGACGTAATGGATGTGTTTATTCGAGAGTGCCGCCGGCAATTTATTATTTTAGGTCAAAATAAAATCACTTTAATCAGTGTTTCTTCTGCTTGGATATCATTGGTTGGACATACTGAATGCTGTGTTAAAATTTGTCCACCTATTTTAATGGGACCTTATATAATAGAATATTCTTATTATGCACACCATAAAAATTACAGGGGGGTTACTATGTCGTCTTAAAGCAGGAGCAATTCCAGTGTGGGAAAGAGATGGCGCTAGACGACCTGTATAGCTCTGTCTTCTTCCGACACTGGAATTACTCGTGCTTTAAGACATCATAGTAACCCCCCAGGTATCATTACAATGTGTAACTCATAGGATGACACAATGGACGGTCTTATTTATTTTTAAGCAGTCTTTTTTTTTTCGTTATATTAAGCGATCTTTTCAAGCCAACCTTTGGATGGATTCTAAGGGAGGAACCACTGAAATTGTCCTTTTACTTTTGACTAATAGCTAAACACGTTTTCACGAAGTCTTACCATGATTCATCATTATTTGTGCCAAGGCACTCGTAAAGTAAGCCATTGGTAAACAATGATACCAATTTGCGGAACAATGGATTTGTGAAATTGAGACTAAACTAAACATAATGAGGCCTAATTCCTGTATTACAGTTTATGGGTACAATACGGTTGCTACGTATCTTACGTAACCAATGGATAAACTACTAAAACTTGTTGATTAACTACCTCTTATTAAAAAAAAAAAATTAGGTAAGGAGCTTCAATTATTTAGACCCTTGGAGCTTCAAATTTTTTTCGGTCCATTTTCGTTAACAAAACTCAATTTTCTACTAGTGTCAAGTATATTTAAGTACAATGCCCTACAATATTTGACCCCTCTTACGGAGAAGAACAGTGTAAGAGGGATCACTTAATACCGCGTAGGGCCAAGAGATGGCTCTCACGGTACCTAAATATGTATAGCGATCTTTCAGAAATAGTCTATTCAGGTGTATTGACATCACTTAAGTTAAATTTACTTACTTTTTCACCCTTTGTAGAAGAGATACAATGTAGTCTATCCCGTCCTTTATCGTGAATGTGAGATCCTGTAGTTCATAAAGTCGGTTTTTAATCGTTTTCTCGTCCTGAAACAGTATCAATAAATCAACGGTAAGTAAATCAATCACATACATCTTTCTATTTAATAGGTATGTCTTGGGCTGTAAAATTATCGGATTTATCGAATCGATTCGACATAACATTACACCTGTAATCAGACAGATATTTGACAGAAGTGAACCTAATAGTAGACTACCACTTTTCGCCAGTTATAAAGTCCCATGTTATGATGTAATAGAGGGTCGAGCATATTGCCATCAACTAGGCACGAATGCAGACTCCGTTGCTGTTACTGAGAGATTCCTAATGGAAAAACCCACTAACACTTTACCCGACCTGGGCATCGAACCCATGACCTCATGCTCAGCAGTAGCGTTTGCGACCACTAAACCAACGATTCGTCCTTTTTAAACATTTATAATGTAACGAGACTTTGCACAGGGCGTCTTTTTACGGAGCTCGTGCACTACGCAGCCGAAGCCACGACTTGTCGCATGACCAGCCGCCATCTTAGACAAAACCGGTCGAACCCCCGATTATATTATGCAACCAAACTTTGTTCCTGCAGGGCTATTGCGTATCTCTGTTAACAGTTCATAGTGATCATCACTTGGCGAGTTTTTGATATACAATGACAGTTCTGCACGGGTAGCGTCAGTTGAAACCAAAAGAACGGTCATTGTATATCAAAACTCGCCAAGTGATGATCACTATGAACTGTCAACAGAGATACGCAATAGCCCTGCTGGTCGAGGTTTCTGCGGTCAAAAGTCGTGGTCGTGGTGCGAAGTGCGAGAGGTCCCTTATTGTTACGACATAGTATGAATCCCGCCTATGAGGTCTGATATGAACTACTTTATGAAGAAAACAAATGTTTATGATTAAGTACTTAAGAAATCTATTAATTTTTAATCAGTGAAGAATTGATGATGCTAATGTACCAAGCCTATTATTAATTATTTTTAGTTCATGGGTCACAATGGTTTTCTCCGTATAATTTAATGTAGTTGGAATATTCCTTAATACCTTGTTATGCTTCATAAAGATGATAGATAATAAAATAGTAATTGACTGAATACAAAGAGCAAACAATAATGTTGGTTCCTCAATAAACATTCCAAAGTACTACATTTTATTATAAGTCACTAAGTGCATGAACCGTGTTTTTTTCCCACTTAACTATGTATGTTGTGTTTCTATGCAGTTCATCATAATAAGAATGAATAAAATTGATTCCATAAGTAGTATTCTACGAAAACGATTGTATTTAGGAGCCAATAAATAAAGATTATAATTATACTCGTAATTATGCGGCAATCTCATTCGACAGAAAACACGAGTGATGCAAGAAAAATCATTAGTCTCAGGTTAAATTTCAACTCAGTCTGTGATGACTTGATGTACGAGCATCACTACATAGTATAAAACAAAGTCGCTTTCTCTGTCCCTATGTCCCTTTGTATGCTTAAATCTTTGAAACTACGCAACGGATTTTGATGCGGTTTTTTTTTTAATAGATAGAGTGATTCAAGAGGAAGGTTTATATGTATAACATTGACCCGTGCGAAGCCGGGGCGGGTCGCTAGTTAACATATAAAATGGCGTACCTAAAGCAACACATTTCAATTATTTACTATGTAGTGGCTTTACGGGTTAATTTTCCTTTGGTTTTACATAATTGACTTGTAACACTCTATTAAGGCTCTATAATGTATGTTTTCAAGAAAGGACTCAATGACGTTATCTTTCATGGAAACAGTTTCCTAAGTTGTTGGAATTAGAGAGGTATGTACCTTATTTGAATCCATATCGTCTTCTGATGAATCTTCGTCGAAATGAGAAATAGGAATCAGGTTTGCAGTGTCTGGAAATGTTAAGAAATCGTTAGCACTGTTACAACATAAATACGCTAATATATATGCAAGAAATACAAAACTGTATTTATTTCTTAAAAATGCCTTGTATTGGACAATAAAAACACTGTGGTACACTTGTTTAATTCTCTAATACAACACTTATTTTACAATTGAATACTTTATGTAGCGTAGCGTGTTTTTGGTGAAACGGAACGCAAACAATAAACGCAACGATTCCGGTAGTGACGTCAAATGATGTGTCAAAGAAACACTTTTAGTTGAAAAGTACTTAAAGTTTCACTAAGATTTTACTATAACATTGTTATTGCCATTTTTGCTTAAATAAATCACTTACATTATAGTAAAACTATTCTAATAAGGGCAAACAATTACATTTAAATAAGGCAGATAGAGGTAAGTGACATCAAATGCTATGATAGGAATGGCCGCGATAGTCATGGACGTTTGAACTGTCGTAGAAAATTGTAGGAGTTAAATATGTTTTTTTTTGCGACAAGCAGTAGTTGAAATTAACTTTTAATTATTTTCTTGGGTTGATAGTACTGCTTATTATTGATTTAAGTGAAAAAAGTTACATGCATATTCCTTATTGTGATATTTTTAAGAGTTTATTAAAAAATGCTGACCATATCCATGGTTTTTTTTTTCAGTCAAATTGAATTATTTAAGAAAATACAAATCACCGATAATCCATCTAAGATCCAGTAACACATTTTTTACTATACATTTAAACTTTTGAAATGAACTACTAGGAGCGTTTTTAATGAGGAGATCAGAGGACTTACTGCGTGTCGCCCAAAAGTATAGGAACGGGATGACAGCTAACAGAGGAGTCATCCACATCCGGAAGAAGAACCAGAACAGCAGCCACGCCGATAGCGCCAGCGCTGACTTCTCACGGTTCTCCCACTCAAACAAGTACCTGGAAAGTGCACATAAGACGATGTTAGAATAGATACTTAATACAGTGTAGCTACTACAGAAGCACTACGTAGTGAGTGCCTTGAGATGGAATCGGCTTCTTAGGTGCCTTCGGGCCTGCTACAGTGGTTTGACGGGAGCGGTTTCGTAGAGCAAAGGGTCATGGGAGTAAGTGGGTGGAGTTTAATTCCCGAACGGTTCTTCTTTGTGTGCTTAAAGCCCGCCGCGGTTGAAATTAGTCAGTGTTAACCGAAGTAGATAAGTATTCATATTCATTTTATTTTGCAAGTACAGTGTGCAGTGGTGTGAACCGCTCGGATAGTAGCTAGTGAAAAGGCACTGTCTAGGTTTTCGCCACTGGCCGCTAAACGTATAGTCGCTACGTAGGTATATTTAGGAAAATATGGTCAAGCTGTTGTAAGGTTCTGTAAAAGCTGCCACCTTTCCAAATAAACAAAAAAAAGTTGACAATATTCCAAATGAATTAACTCGAACGTTCATATCAGACGGAACTAATAAAAAAAAACCGGGATATAATTTACGGGCCTGTCCGGTGGTGACTCAGTAAAGATGACTAATTAATTGAAAATGTTCCTTACTCATTTGTTTACGTTTGTGCCAGTTACGGACAAATACAAAGAGATTTTATTGCACAAATAATGATATATTGTCAACACGTATCATTTATTTAAATAGGACACGCACACGCATAATATAATTAGTCAATAGATACTAGTTTAATGTTCTAATATATTTGAATATTTAATTTTCTATGTAGGCCGCAAATATCTTGTTGTTTCTAGGAATAACAAAGACCTGCGCCTACGTGTGTAGCATACCGCTACGCGTGTAGAGGTTGCTACGAAACTGCGCAAGTATAAAGGTACTCGTAAGAACTTAGATACTTTATCATCGTTTCTTTGGTCTTGCCCTACTTCTCTTCTCTTTCGTCTTGCGAGACCAAATGATGGTCAGACTGTGTGAAAGATGTGATGCTGACTAATAAAGACTTTGGAAGAAGATAGTCCGTGCTGACTCCTAATAAATCGAGATAATGGCAAGAGAATAATGTTGTTCAAGAGTTTTTCATTGTTGCAGGCAATTTGTGATGGTCTGTAATTATTTCTACATAAAAAACTTGTTTTTGCTGTCAGTAGAGTAAAACATTGACTTATAATATTGTTCAATATAATAACGTTTATTTTTTAATGGCATCTCGCATGTCAGCCTATGAGGCTGGCTTCTGCTTAACCGGACTATCCTGTGGGTGCCTTGAGTATAAGGCTTCCAGCCAGGGGCAAATAACTTATGAACTAAGCGACAGCGCGCTAAGGGCACCCCCTGTGGGGTACGAGCCTCGGCTTAGGGCGTCGCTGGGAAGGGCAGCAAAGGGACAGACCTGAAGATTCATAATACCAGTCCCTTTTGTATTTAAACTTAGAGCACTTAAAGTTAATGAATTCACAAGAGGTAATGCTTCTTATGAAAAATCAATAATTAAATAAAATAACGTTTTAAATCTTTTATATTGTTATTTCATCGGTATTGATATAAATAATTAATTGATCTTTGTTTAATGATGTCACTGTCCTTCGTACTTTTCAAAAAACATGTATAAGTATCATTTATTTCTCCACATTTCGAAACACCACGGCAATATGTCACAATATTTTTTTCAATTTAAGTCGTAGGCTTGTAGTCATTACAATTTCCGGATACTACTTAAAGGAAATGCAAATACATCATTAAAATACGACACAAAAGTAATGCATCATTCAATAGGGCGCCATCCCGGCCGGTCAACGGACGACACGTATAACTGTGTTAAACAATGTACATAGCAAAGTAATTAAACAACCCCGTTCGATGTAATTAAAAATCATGATAGTGTCAGAGGCATTCATTATTGATGAAACAAACTGTGTTTTAACCTCCTAAATTTTAAATGGAGCAGAAAACGTTGAGTCAGGGTTCTAATAATTTGTGGGTATACCTGAGTGTCTACAACGGTGACGAAACTTTGAGACTCGCTTTCTGTGATAACAGTCACTCGGATCATTCAATCGGATTTGAATGATAAAGCCCGTGCTGAACATGGGCTTGGGCATACCACCATAAACACTCTTAGGAAAATTAGCTATCACTCTTGGAAAACGGACTAGGTTGTAATCGAATTCATCTCTTTATGAACGACTTGCCAAAGGCAGTCACACCTGTAATTCCTGAAGGGCTAGGCAGAGGTGTATTAGTACACGTTGCAAGTCCCATTAATTAGGGAGCGAGCCTATTGTCATCAACCAGACGCACTTCCACACACAGGGCTCAGAAATTCCTGACACGAAAGCCAAATTAACCCAATAACACTTTTTAGACCCGGACCTCAAGTTGCACATTGATCGTTGATGATTACATACATCATCAGTCGCAAACACTACTCGATCAATGAAGCACAGTAAAATTATTCTACTTGATATTTGGCTGTGGTAAATCTTGACTTCATTAATGTGAGGCCCCCGTGCCCCCATTACGTCTCAATAGAACGCTCTCATTGGAACAGAACAATAACATCACCCAAACTATCCGAAAACCTAATTTTGCAATACGTAAATTCAAAACCAGACTGACTATTCAGCTTGACTATACATATAATCTATAGAATTACTTAGCGTAGGTAGATACTGGGTACAATCTATCTCAGTTTGTAGAATACTTTAGCAGTTTATTTATTTTCCTTACATGACAGTTTAACATTTAAAAAAAAAGAAAAAAAAAAATGTAGCCCACCGGTATCAGGAGCAGGGTCCAAGCTACCGGCGATCAGGGCTCTAGAGAGAGGAACCTATCAATACGAGCCGTGTCCAGGATAGTACCGCTTTCTGAATCAAGCCCTTGATCCAGCTGCCTAACGAGAGCCTCCTCAGCTATTGGTCGAGGCTCTTGGCAAGATCGCTGAGTTTACACCCCCCAGGTGTCGACAACCTCGCTGGCCAAGTCAAGATACGTGATTTAACAGACTTTATTATTACAGTTCTCTATTTTTAGAGGGATGTATACAGCCTAATAGGTAACGTTTCCAGCGCTGGGAGTCTGGGACACAGAACTGTCTCTAAGAGGGAGAAGGCTAAAATCCACGACACAAGCCCCTTATGGGTTTTAGTATAACAATAAAAAGTCGATGTTCATTAAACTAGTCTTCTTTACGATTAAGTGTTAAATACTTTGTTACTTACTTTAAATGTTCGTTTCCATAATACACTGCGGAGAATATGTCTTTGATGAACTTCAAGTTGTTGTAAATGAGGGGAATACTGAAAGTCTTCGGCGTTGGCTCTGTGTATTTGTTGGTTTTAGGACTCAATAACCGGACTGAGGCTTTTATCTGTAATTAAAAGAATCCATAAACAAACTGAAGAAAGGAAATCTATAAAAAAGCAGAAAAAAAACACCATTTTCGTTGTAGGCTGTGTCCTCATACAAGTGATCATGCGAACCCGAACGCGTCGTCGCGTAGTTATCCAAACAAAATTAACTCAGCAATCGCATAGCCATTCGCGTGACGGTTTACATTAGGACACGGGGGTACAGAAATCTTTGAAACTATCATTATTTGGGGCTAAAACATTGGTAGCTATAAAAAACATGAATTACCGGGTTCCACGCGATGGACATTTGTAATTGAATCTTCGGGGAGTTTGCCTTCATGGTGTGTTTCTTCGATCGATGGTTGAGGTCGAACCAGGCTTTCTCTTCGTTCAATATTGTGAGGAGAGGTATCGATACTTTGCCGAGAGTTTCGTCTTTCATTGTGTTGATTATTGATTCATCCTTTACGGTTATTGTTAGAGTGGATGTTACATCGTTTACGGGGCTGTAGGGAAAAGAAAAAAACAAATGAATATCACCATTAATACAAGAAAGGCATGACAGTGTCTTGGAATACTTCTAGCTGAAACAAACAAACTGTATGCTTCGAAACAGTTGAGAAATAGGTTAACTGAGTCAAACAGGTAGGTACATACTTCATCCGGTTATCGAACCTTTTGTTTTACACTAAGTTCAAAATACAGGACCGCCTAGGTCATGTTTAATTTAAATCAGTCTAGATTACAGTAAATCGATGAACACAAAAGGCGATTGACAGAACTACGTATATAATATTTGGGTTTTGTCTCAAAACTAACACGACATAAACTATTCTTGTATAGCTATGACCACTTAGTAACAAAATGTTAATTGAGCAAGTTATATCTGTCCGTTTAGTAATTATTGATTGGTTTCTATTTTCCTCTATAGTGTTAAACGATGTTCAGTTTATCATAAACGAAACTTGCAAAAATTAGGTGTGGTGTGGTTTTTAATGGAAATAAAAAGACCATCGTACGACAACTGGAATACGAACCTACAGGACTCTAAACATTTACTTTTCAATACACTTTCTCGAAAACTGGTTCTTATCGCACTACGATTAGGCTCAACATGCAATGTATTTCACACGCGTGGATTTTTAATATTTTTCCGCACATGTGCGGAAATAAAAATTTCCACAGATAAGTTCAATGAGCTATAATCGGCGGTGATGGTTTTTTTTTAATCTCGCCAAGGAGATATGCGTCTTTACGCCGTAAATATTTTTTGAGCATTTAAATTGTTATTAAAATAATTGTTGTTTGTTATTGTTGTAATGCAGTTCTCGGCTCCATAACACCTGCAGCTCGGGTGCAGCTCGCCTGCAGCTCGGGTGTTAATTCCGCGCTCGAATGCAATAACAAAGTTTCCCCACTTATATCAAAATGTACTATTTCAAACCATCTCCTTTCGCAATATGTACATACTACACAGTTCTACTTACAATTTGTAACTCTTGCTCCACATCGGATCACTAGTGCCAGGCACCATGTGCGTCTGTACCCTGGAGTTGTCGAGCTCCAGAACGCAGTAGGCGTCGGCCTTGCCGCTGATGCCGAGCGCGTTCAGCCCCTCGGCGCCGTACACCGTCACCGACAGCTCGCCCACCTCGCCCCAGCTGTTGTCCAGGCGGTACCATGACTGGGGAATAGGATATTCGTAATTTTTTCTTCCTTAACAAAAGTAACTGTAATTTAGGTGGGAAAATAGCCTGAACATTAAACTTGCTGTGACTATATCATTATTGATTTATTACTACAAATTATCAACTTCAGGCCTTTGCAAGTATTCTTCTCTGAAACATCATGAAACAGAAGAGTAAAATAGGTGAAGTTGATACTGGAAAATCCTAGCTGGGATAAGAACAAACAAAACAGGTTTCGTAGAAAAAAAAAAACTCAATATTAGTTTCATAGCAAAACGACGATCAGTTAACAAAGGTCACTGTAGGATATTGAGAAATAAACTGCCAAAAAAAAACTTTACTGCAATGAACCTATGGCGCAGAATTTTTGAGTTTAAAAACCCTGTTTTTGCTGTTAGTAGAGTTTACAACTGACTTATAATATTGTTCAGTATAATAGTTTTTTTTTTTTTTAATTGCATCTCGCAGAGCAGCCTATGAGGCTGGCTTCTGCTTAGGAATTGGACTATCCTGTGGGTGCCTTGAATGTAAGGTCTGCAGCCAGGAGCAAAATACTTATAAACAAAGCTACAGCGTGCTAAGGGCACCCCCTGTGGGGTTCGAGCCTCGTCTTAGGGCGTCGCTGGGGAGGGCAGCAAAGGGCTGGATCTGAGTGAACGTATTACAAGAGGGTAAAGGCAGATTTCTGTGGGTCCCTCAATGATTTCTAAATAAAAGAGTGTTTAAAAATAAACTTATGATGCCAAAGGACCTCGACTATTTACTTTATTGGTTTATTTTTGTCTTCTTTGCACAAGAACAGTAATTCTCGTAAATTCTTGTGTATCTTAATATTAATCACAAATGTGTTAGGTGTTAGCGCTATTTAGCACACAAATATTCGTTCGTCTATTTCAATAACATCTATTGAATGGACATGGAGCAAAAAATAACGATTTTGTCTCTGTGATTGACAACCATGATATTAAATCCTAGATAGTTTTTCTATGACGTTGATATTTTATCTATAATATATATTTATCCTATTACATTTTTTGTATAATGACGTACCTACACATTCGATCGCGGGGTCATCGATGTAAGTACTTACCTGTTGTAATAAACCTACTTTTCGTTTTTGTAATTTTCTATTTATCTCTACTTTGTTCCCGTCTATCTAGGACATGAAGCAAAAAGTATTTACGTAGATATTTTTGAGTTAGGTTTTGTTCAATTACAAAATAGCATTGACGTCCACTGTCTTACTTATGTCTATATAGGATTGGTTTTGATTGTGCAGATAATTTATAGACTAGCTTATTTTATTGGTGACGAATGTGACCGGTTACAAATAATATACCATTGATTTAATAACTTATTTTTATGAATGAATTAACAACAATGTAGGTTTATGGATAGGTACCTATTTGTTTTTTTAAATTTCCTTCTCGTACGCATTAGGATAACCGGTTGTCACTTGACGTCATTCAGTATTCGCAAAATCGCAATCTTTCTTTCTTCACGACTGACCCACAGAAGGAATGTTATACTTTATCCCTCTTATTAATAAACACGGAATAAAATTATACCAGGAATAACAAAGGAATAACCATACATTTTCAAAGATTTAAACTTGGAATAACTTTATTCTGTGTTTATAAATAGGAGGGTATTTGTTTATAAAATAATATTACGCTTAAGGAGAAGACAGAGATCAGGTTTATGATATATCTATATTTTGTAAGTTGTGTTTGTGTGCTACGTAATAACCTATTGCTTAATCTAGATACTTATAGGTCTGGGACTGCGAGCTGCCACTGAGAAAATGATTGCATACACCAATAACACTTTGCTGATTGGGAGCAGCAAAGGACTCTTTGATCGATTCAGTCAGGCTTGCTTGCTAGGTCCACTAGGCCCAAACAAGAGAGGCAGTCAAACAAAAACAATGCAAGCTGTAAAACTTCTGTTTACTTTCTACACCAAACAGGAAACTAATATGCTTATAAGAAAATTAAATACTCAATATAGTCTTGTTATTTAACTACCTACAGTAATAAATAACGCTGAGCAGTTATGTTCGCATCTGAGCCGGTCCGACCACTTTTACCTGCGTCATCAATGGGTTATTGGAACCCAGGAATATTCCGACCATGAAAGAAACCAGCCTTCCAATGTTTACGAGAAGCAGACGAACGTAGCCTGCCTGTCTGAGTCACGACGTAAAAGCCAAAGGCTAATGCATAGAGATTAGTTTACAATGGCAGATTTAGTGTTGAAGTCAATGATATTATAAGTAAAAATAAGTAGATATGGCACTAGCGCGCGCAAATTGTTGCAGAAAAAGAAGCTAAGTGTCGTAATTTAATTACTTCAAGCGCGATAGCTATCTCTTGAACGCCGCTCAGTATGAAAGTAGCGTATCTTTCTTTTAATATCATTGAAGTGCGATTAGCAGGATTCTGAGAATAGTCGAAATTAAAAGCCAAGTTATCATTGGCAAGTGTAGACAGTCTTTTGGAAAAATGGGGTTTTTAAACAAGCGTGTACAGTCACCAAAGGAGATAAGTAACCAGGGACCTTAGTCTGCTATGGCAATAGTGTCAGAATGGTCTATAATTGATTTAATAAGGCCCCTAGCCCACGGCGTATTGAAGCGCGTTCGAAACTCGTTTGACGTGCGTACAAAGGGTAATTCGTCTGCGCGGGGCCTTATTAAATCAATGATAGACCATTCTGACACTATTGCAATAGCAGACTAAGGCCCCAGGTTTGTCGGATATAGTTGAAGTTTAATAAGAAACCGATGGATGTTCTATTAACTAAATTAAATTTTATTCGAAAATATCCATCGGTTTCTTACCAAACTTCAACGATATCCGACTATCCTGGTTACTTATCTCCTTTGGTGACCGTACCTAGGTATGCTAAAATAGTAAATTACTCTTCTGCATAAACTTCCAAATTAGTTGACCAATTATGTACCTATTTTCTAGGATCAATCGAAAACTCGTCAAAAGCGCTAAAAGCGGCAATATGTGAAGGTAAAAATTTACTTTCTGGCCTATGAACAGAGTTTTTTATAAAGTTGTAAGCAAGGCTATCGTGGTTGGTAAAAACGCAAGCTAACTTGAACTTAAATGTATACGCATACTACCTTTTCTCTTTTATGATCGTAATTAATTGGAATATAAATATACAGCAGATATCTTGATTAAGGGATATTATTTTTAACTTATTGCAAGTTCATTCGTATCCATTTCTAAAATGAAGGCGAAGTTATGAAATCAAGATCTTTTTCTGTTCCGCGCGCATTTTCCGAGTAGGAAAATGAAGTTCGTTTTTCTTTTTGTAATGTCTTTTGAAGCTTCTTTTATGTAAGACTAGCTGTTGCCCGCGACCTTCGTCAGCGTGAAATTATTATCAAAATATTAATATTTTGAGTTTTTGTCTATTTGAATCGGATTTTGCTAAAAATTTCAAGGTTTTTATTTTTATTGCACGGAACCCTAATCATTTTTCCAAAATAAAAGCAGCTTTAGTTACTCCATATAACATCAGCTATCTGCCAGTAGTCCCGTCAAAATCGGTCCAGCCATTTTCGGAAATTAGCCGGAACAAAAAGACAGACAAAAATTAAAAATAAAATGTTATAAGTACTGTTTAAAGGGTGTAACAAGACCTTTCACGAAGCCGAAAGGCACTTATTCTCCCCGTCATTGCGATCAGTTTTTTTTGTAGACCATACCTGGGAACCTTCTAATTATGGAGATATTGGGGGTCAAAGTTCCAACTTCTTCAAGACTTTTCTAAATACGTGTTTTTAATGTAAGATCTTTAAACACCTCCACGACCCTTGTACTATTCAATCCATCCATCAGCACAATGTTTTGAGTGCGTTACATTGAGTCCTACCGTAAAACGTGATATTTCTCCCCAAAAAAAATCGTTTCCCAGCAATAATTTTTGCGTTGATGTACATAATGGTTGGTTGACGGCTTCGTGAAGGGTCCTGTTACACCCTATATCTTTCATATGCATTTAGTAAAAAACCGCTATTTTGAAATTACAAACAGACACATTTGATTTACTTGTTTAAATTAAATTAACTTCTAGTGAACACACATATATTCTATACACTAGAAATTAATTTGAATCTAAATAATTCCCTCACAGCATTCTATTTTTACTTACCTAAGTAGTTAAATGAGTAGATAACGATTTTGATTCATAGTCTGATGGTATATATGCTGACCTACTTCAACATTTTTTAGAAGTCCGTAAATAGAATCTATTTTATGTTTATAGACAACGTTACGTACCTGTTTACATTTATTTATAGCCAACCTTCAAGTTATTAATAGATATTTCGAGAAGTACTAGAGTTAATTACGATTGTTGATGGGTTAAGTGAGTTATAATATTTTTCTTTTTATGCATTAGGTGATGACTCCCAGATGCGAATACTTGAATAGTTTTAGAAAAACACGTAATACGTGTCAACAAAATTTGAGGGTTGCCCTCGATCTCTCTGAGCTTCCATCATCAGATCCTGACGTTGTGACAATGGGACCACCTTAGTAGTATACTATGTTACTTACAAATCAATCAAATAGGTTTGCTTTAAAAATCAAAATGTCTGCTTCTTTTTAAAAACATCTATGTAATGTCTGTTTATTTATCGATTTTATTTACTTCACCAATTCTGGAAAATATACATAAGTCTTTTAACACATTACCTCCATTATTTATACATAGACTTTATGTAATAGGTACACAAATAAAACTGATCAAATATGACCTGGAAATATTTCAATGAACTTGTCCATTCTTGAATTGGAAATTTCCAAAATTATCTTAATTTAAATTCTTACACATTTTATTTTAATAACTTTCAAGTTTAAAACACGACTGCAGTTGGTCAAAATTACACCTAAATACCTATTGATTTAGGTGGTAATCATGAGTAGCACAGCCGACTTATTGCAACAGTTATAATTATGATATATCTTATACGTGCAAAAAGTGTTTGCGCGTAAGTAATATTCCTACAGACGAAACGATTAGAACTTTGTTTACAAGTTCATGAGTCATGGTTTAGAAAAACCCGCCGATCTCTCCATAGACTGGCTCCTAATCCGTTACTTACTTGAAATCTTTTCTATTCTAGTGCGTCATTAATCATTTTAATATTTTTTGCCAATTTATTCAATCACCATTATATTTATCGTTCACAAAAAGTTATACTAGTAACGATTTAAGATTACCTTGGCTTGCATTCATGAGAATATTACATATATATTGTTGATTTTAAAGTCGGTTGAATTCCATATAGCCACTGCAGATCTATTCATTTCTTCTTTATATAGAATTTGAACTTATCCTGAAAATGCCGACACCTGCGTTGATGTAGCTACCTGCTCATGAAAAGTGCACAGGACCGATGAGCATTGTGCAATCTAAAGCCGAATTTCTCATAAATGTCAGATAACGAATTTCTTAAAAAAACATATCTCGGTTTCTCTTAATAAAAATTGTTGGTACTTACAAACTTCTCCTCCTCAGGAGTGGCATGGTGGACGCCATTCGTTGTAGGCACGTTGTCCACAGGCATAGTCCTCGCGGTTCCACTCAACGTCACCAGCATATGCAAGGAACCTTGACCGCACTCTAGTTCCTGCCACAGTTCATGGGTCTTCTCCTTTTCGAGCTGCGAGAGGTCGATGACACACCTGCGAATGAGAAAGGTTCAATGTAGGTACCGAGTAAAAGTAACATTTATTACAAGGTTATCTTCGCCCATAATTTTTTCCTACTCTTGGCTTATAGGCGGTTAAAAGGCGTCAGATTCTTTTGGCGAAGTATTAAAACCTGTGCCAGTTTTTTTTGACAGATCTATGCGATCGCTCGTACGTTAAGCCGTGTAAGCCGTAGCCATAGCGTCCAGCATGGCATAGCATAGCTACATGTGTAGAATCAGTTCAGGTGTTAATTTAACAATGGTTGATGTTTACCTCTATTGTATAAGAAAAAAATGTACAATCATGACAAGTTATTAGTAAACAAAAAACTTCAAAATAGACATGACAGATTGTTTTTGTCATTTAAGACCCTGGTGACCGTAATAAAAACAATATTTAATGTCAATCTACACAGTAGATTGTAGAACAATGTCATTATTGTTTCGCTAATTACAATCTGTCCAAATAATATTGTCCAATATATTTACCACAACCAATATCTGTATTTTTCCGTTAAAGTTTAACCCGGAACGTTATGTTTGTTCTTGAGCATCGAGCCATCTGTTTATGGACAAGCTCGATACTAGTGACCGACAGTCGTCGGCCCTGAACACCGCCTCTTCGCATTTTTAAAAGGGGGAATAAAAATGGTAAAGGGCAACGACAATCTGCACAAAAATTAAAAAAAAAACATTGTTTTATTCAACTGCGGTATGCAAGTATGAATGTTAACATTTACTGACGAAACGAATGACTATTTTATTGGAATTTGTTTCGTAAAAGGCTTTGTGTAAAAGGGGAAGGTCGGCCGCGATCGGCACTTTTGATTCCAAGCCTTCATCTGCAGGAAGCTATAAGTTCATTCAAATGATGTAGCTGATAATGAGATTGATCGGGCAACTGAGCGTGACACCCAGCGCGAAAATAATAATATAAATTCATCATGTAAAGTTACGCTTAGATCATTTTCATAAAATACTGAAGAAAAAGAAGTTTGTTGCGGTTTAAGAATTGAGTGCGTCATTATTGTAAAAAAAACACATAAAAGTATAGAGTTGTAGGTTAGATATTGCTGGTCATTAAAGACGGATGCTGTATAAAAGCATCCAATTGGGCTTTGAATATGTGAACCTCCATCTCCGGCATTGGCAATTGACGGCGGTGGTGCAGTCACTGAACTTACCACGAGAGTAGGCAGAAAACACAACTAGTAAGCACAACATTTAAAGCCTTTATTTTATGGGACAGTTCTAGATTCTAGTAGGTATAAACTCAATGAATTGTATGATACTGAATAGAGTGTTGAAAAACAACTCTTTATTCGAGATTATTCAACATTCACCATTACAATGGTGATTTTACTTCTCTAGTCATAGTGGCGCGATTCGGGATTACTAATAATCATGGACAACGCCATCTATCAGTTAATTAGTTAAGCTTTTGGGGGCTGTTACATGGAAAAAAAATCCAAATAGCATCGAAACTCAGTTTAATTTTTAAAATTGTTTAAATCTGTTTAGTGTATAAGATTCTTGGTTAACATCTCGACAATCAGATCCTGCCCGTTATATGTATAGCACCAAAACGACGGAGTAAAACTGTAAAACGTAAACGAGGACTGATTTATTTTTCATTAGGAACGTATTTTTTTGGTTTTCAATGGAAATGTTAACAACAACCAAACTGTTTTTTTTTATTTTTTTTTATTGTGTTTGGGTGGCTTACAGCTAAAAATACAAAAATGTATAGTGAGGCAATCAACGACAAGCTATTTACAAGCCTCCACAGTAAATGGATGACTTGGTTTTTATGTCCAAAGGTAAGAATCTCAGCTTAACATCCTCCATTAAACATTAAAAATGTCAAATTAACGTGTTTTGCTAGATTGAGAAGTAAATAAATAAATTAACATGTTTTTAATTTTAGAATGAAACGGGCAATTATAGGTGTAGAATAATTTTTTGTTGACATGACAAAAATATTTTTCGCCTATGTGCGAAACTATGTTTACGTAATTTCTGACGTACTAAAAAACTGATTAAAATAGTAAAAAAAACACTAAGTAAGGATAGAAAAATGATTAAGGAACTATTCCATTTTTCGACTGAAAAATCTCTTTTTCCATTTCCTCTATTGAAGAAAAATATGAACTTTTCTGATTATTCATATTATTTTTCTTTTCATTTTTTAGCTAGAATAAACGTCATTCTAATTGGACTTAGTGTTCCAGAAAAATGCTAAGCAATGATTTCTATAGAAACTAGATTGGAGTTGAGATTTGTATAATTATAACAATCGAATAGAGCACCCACCATGACTAAGCATAGATTAAGATAGACTGTTATTCGTTTCACATAGGGTTACCATATCTCCGGAGTATAGGATTTGTCCTGAGATCTCCGGATTTTTGGACTCATCTCAGGATTGCGGCCGGATTTTGCAAATCTCATGAAATCTCAGGATTTTTAGAATTTTCAATAAATTATAGCTTACATTTTAAATATCTCTTTAATAAAAAGTTAAACAAACTAAAAATAATCTTTCTTTGGTAATAATTATTGCGATGTGCAACGCGTGAGCGAGATCCGCAGTGTATAAAACGATAATATTACGACTTTTTTAAATTGTTAAGTACGTTTGAGAGAAAATTCTCAAACTGTAAATAATCTCAGGATTTTTCAATGGAAATCAGGCCTTTTCTCCGGACTTTTGATTTGGTAACCCTAGTTTCACATGACGAGCCTTAAAGCTCATTGATTTTATAAAAGCAGCGATACGGGGCAGACCAGCAGCCTCTTGGTGGACCAATTTTGAGAAGCCTGGAAGCGCAGAATATACTACCATCCACAACTCAAAATAAACCATCGTGGCGCAGATGCACCAAGAGGCCCGATCGAAGATAAATAATAAGATGAATTAAATAAGAAATTATATTTTACCTGCCCATAAAGCTCTTCTGTTTCCCCTTGTGCCAGACGGTAACTTCCAAGTTATTGTCATCGTACAAGTACAGGTTAAATCGCTCACACCACGACGGTTTCGACTTTGACAGCTGCTTCGATTTGTGACCTTCGCTGCCCAGCCTGCTCGACGAAAAAACAAAAAAAGATTAATAGCAGGAAAACATGTATTCAATGATTTCGCTTATTAGAACTTCGATGTGTTTAGATTGTAGGCATTTTTTTACTAGTCTATCTATATATCTTATCTATTAGTCAAACAGATTGATTGAATATTAAAAGATATTTCATGAAAGAAAACTAAAATATAGTTTCAATCTACTTGATTATATGAAAGTCCTAAGTATAAAGCTCACTATACCATACTAGAACTACTCTAGCTTTACGTTTACTATAAAACCCAAAATGTATCTACTTAATTAGATACCGGGTGCTATGTTAGATAAATATGTTGCAGTCAAAACTCTTAACCAGTCAAAAGTACTTTTAACTAGCAAAATCAATCAAAAGTAGTTTTAACCGTATGATTTCGACAATACTACTTCTGACTGAAATAACAGTTAAAAGTAGTTTTGTCCAATGAAGCTGGTTAAAAGTAGTTTTGACTAACTGATTCCGTCAAAAGTGGTTTTGACTGGTTATATCAGTCACGTCACGGGCTGTATAAACAACAAATGTTTATGCAAGAAAAAAAAGGTTGCTGTGTAATTCAAAGCGACATAGTAGTTTGAGTTGCATGAATAAATAATTCGTCAGTGTAGAATGATAACCTTGTAAAGTTAAAAAAAACACGTAGGTATGTTTTAAGCAACATGCACTCATTAAATAAAGTGTAATAAGTAAAACATAGTTGCATTTATGATTTACAAGGTTCTCATTATACAATAATGAATAATGTTTTGATTTTTTTATTTCAATTAAAAAAGTTAAAAATTATTTATAAAAACGATTATCGTATTATTCTTTACTTTGTTTTTATAACCTGTGTATTTTATGATTACCTATATCAATGTCAATTTTTTAAGTGTATTTCTTCTTTGTATTGATTGTATATATACCTAACTTTCGTAATAAACGACTTCACATTTAATAAATATCTTTATACAAAATAAAAATCGCTGGACATTACACACAGCGCCATCTAGGTGCCACACTAAGCAACGAGGCTTGTGTCGTGGACACCAGATAGTTGTTTGTAAGTATATACTTATCATACATATAAACATCCATGACTCGGAAACAAATGTCCATGCTCATCACACAAACAATTGCTCCTACCGGGATTCGAACCCGGGACCCGAAGAACGTAAGGCAGCCTCACTACCGCTGCGCCATTCGGGTCGTTTATTTACATTCTAACTAGTTAATAGTGCTTTTGACTGATGCTTTAGCAGTTAAAACTAGTTTTAACCAAGAGCGTCAGTCAAAACAACTTTTGACCGCAAATTTGCAGTCAAAAGCACTATTAACCAATGATTTTCAGTCTAAACCACTTGTGACCAACCTGTTCAGTCAAAATTACTTTTGCCTATTTTATTCAATTAAAAGTACTTTTGACTGGTTAAGAGTTTTGACTGCAACATATACACCTTTATCAGATTATGATTTTGATACATTTTTTCAAGGATCCATTTAATTGTATAGAAATAATACAGATGCTAAAATAGGTACAGCAGTATCTATACCCAATTAAAAAACACATAAGAAATCATCAGAGTACAACCACTAGTTGATGAACCACCCGCCGCGGACTTAAGATGTTCGAAAAGTCGCCGCAACCGAAATCTTCTCGAAAATTGTTTTTTTTTAAATAAGAATATTTTAATTTTAAATCGAGAGCAGTTAAAAAAAAAGGATTTTATAGGGTAACTAAGTACTACCAGAAGCATTATCTACGCAGGTAAAAAAATCACTTAGCTATTCTTGTTCTCTTTGGTTGGACAAAATAAGATCATGCATGATTAAAACTACTTAAGCTATTGTGGATTGATTATGAAATTATCAAACGCCCTCAAATTAGTTCTAAAAATAACGGATATTGTAAACAAGTTTTTGTAGTGGTCGAACTTCCGTAGTATTTTTTGTGTAAAAATAAAGAATTACTTAAAGATAAGGTACCGTAACGATACGGTCATTTACATACGTAATGCAGGCAATCGGTAGTGTTACCTGAAGAAACTTACCTGAATTTACAATATAGTCCATTGGCACTGCCGCTTGGCGTATCTTTGGCATCAATCAAAACGACATTCACTATAGACTTCCATGACTTCTTGAGAATGTCGAATTTTCTGTTTTTCCAAACATACTGCCAGACAAAAGAGAATAAACATAAATACGTATCTAGATAGGTCAAGAGACACTGTTTTATGCTTTCACGGTCTTTATAACTAAACTCACACTGTCTCTTACCGGATTTTTAGCGCCATGATCGTGGGACGACACAAAAACTCATCCCGCGATCATATATAGCGCTTACCAACAGGGTCGAAATATCGGGAACTCAAAACAATTGAAAATCTCGGAAGATATCCCGTAAGTGACAGTGCAAGTGTAGGTCAAGAGACATTTAAATAGCCCAAGAATCAATTAATGACGTGAAAGTTACAAAAGACAGGCCCCAAAACACCTTTCATCACTTCTTATTGTTTCAGCTGGGAAGAAAATGTGTAGCTAACTCTTTAGCTACACGTCGCGGTCTGTACTGATTGTATTGTGTCCGGATTGTTTAAAAAACCATTAAAAATACGGTAATAGCAGCGTCCTTAGGATTGTGTTTATAACTTCTATTCATGAATTACTACTCGTTCGTTTCGGATCAAACGTTTACAATTCATCACTCGTGTCTTTATAATTACATGATAAGCAGATAAATTGTCATCAATGGCATTATAATAAGCCATAAATGATTATAAAATGATTAAAAAACATTACGTACCGCTATTGTCTCAATATTATCCATGAGCGATAATACTTTCATTTAAGTAAACAAAATTACTTGTCATTGGAAAATTTTCAGTTGGATTTATTATTCATATCACTTATACAGAGGATGACATCAGACTATGCTAAAGACACATAGTTTTCAGTTTTAAAGGTTTCAAAAATACCTAGTATTAGAAAACATTCATAAATTCAACGTATGCTAGTGCTGTCGCCTATTGGGCGTTTAAAATTCAAATTCGTGATTTGATATTCAAGGATACCTTTTTTCGTTTTCGTTTAATTGTTACTATTCAGTGCAAAAACCAAATGTAAGCAAGATCTCAATAAAATGCAGTTTAAGATTACAAATCATCAAAGTTTGATCGAAATATTGATGATACAACAGTATTTCTCAATACCGCAGTGTATCAAAACAATACGAGCTAACATTACACAATACGTAGGTACCTACCTTTTGTACTTTTTTCCCGTGGTCTCTGAGAATGGTCAGCCCACTGCCGATGCGGTCCATGAGCTCCGAAGAGACAGCTAGCGCGGTGGGAGCCAAAGGGTCCATCACCAAACCGTCAGGAATTGCGAGCGACCTGGTGAAAACACACTCATCAAAAACCCGTTATAGGCAAGCACATCATTATCAAAACAACCACTGAACAGTTGCAAATTAGTTGACGGTCAATGCGAAAATTGAGCAAATCGGTTTTAATTTCATCGCGTTTGTTTTAAGGCGAAAATGCTGAATATTTGATTAGGTTTGCTAAAACGTTTTAGTGTATTCTATAAATATGTTTAATTTTCATTAATAAATTAAGATAACAACCCTTATAATATCGTGCTGAGCGCACTGTGCAGTGAGCGTGCTTTACGCGCGACGCATGCCGATGTACTCTGCTTCTACATGAAATACTCGTTTCGCAGAGGTTCGCGCCTCCACGGGCAGGACGAAGCTTCTGAATTAATTCATGCATGCCGTTAAGTACACTTGGTTAAGTATATCACTTATTTGGCCACAACGCATGTGTAAGCGTATTGGGAAGTCATTCTCAGTATTTTTTTTTTAGATTTGTTTGCTGTAAATGTTGTTGTTCTTTTGTTCAAGAGGTGATAGTCAGTGATGGAATACAGATAACATCTGCCTAGACATTTTCCAACCGTGTTGGGTCTGGTTCCAATCCAACCGGATGCAGCTGAATCTGAGTCATTTAAATGGAGCAACTGCCTATAATGTGACCACTACAACCCAGTTAGTGGGTAAAACAATATCTTGCGGTATTACAAGTAGTTAGACTTGCAGGCTCCTTTTTTTTTTTTTTTTTTTTTTACCGATGGGAAATCATCAAATAACCCCTCCCGCTCTGGGCTGAGCAGGAGGGAGTGTCAGACTTTTACTGACTAAAACCCATCCATGTTCCTTCTTTTGCCCTTTGTGTTCCAGGGCCGCGGTATCTCTTTCGAACAGTCCCGCAACCCTGGCAGGCGTCGGTCCTTACGGACCCCTCCCTGTTTGCTGACTCTCCTTGAGGCGCGCGTGGAACACGAACGAACGGCGAGCTAGCCCATAGCTCACCGTCCATAGGCCCGCGCCTACGGTGGCCGGGGGCCACCACGTGGCCCCCGACGCCCGGTGCGTCTCCCGCGGCGGCTGGGACGTGAGGTTCTCTCCCTCTCACGTTCCGCCACCTCCTTCGCTAGCATGACTGCTTCGCAGAAGGAGGTGACGGCGTCCCATTCCGTCTCGCTCCGGACCATGGATTGAACCAAGGCCGGAAGCGAGAGGTCGCCGCCGCCGATCGCCGCTACGAGGACACGGCGGTGCTCCGCCCACGCGGGGCAGATCTCCACCGTGTGCTCCACCGTGTCCTCCGGTCGATCCTCACAATGGTAGCACCCGGGCGTTTCCTCCCGCCCGATTCGGTGCAGGAACCTCCCGAAACAACCGTGTCCGGTGAGGACCTGCGTCAGGCGGAAGGTGAGGGCGCCGTGGCGCCTCTCTAGCCACTCCTCAAAGAGGGGACTTATCGCCACTATTGTGGCGTGCCCTGCACGGGGTTGCGATAGACGCTCTCTCCATGTCGCCATGAGATCGCGCCGGAGGTCTGTCCGCTGAGCGACAATTTGCCGCGGCAGCGGAGTTACCCCCCGGCGTAGTGCCTCCACGCGCCATTCGTGTAGGCGCGCGAGGACTATCGCCTCCAGATCCCATGGCGGCAATCCGGCAAGGAGGCTCGCCGCCTCGCCGGAGACCGTGCGGTATCCCCGGACCAGCCTTACGGCTACCACCTTTTGGGGCGCGTTCAGGTAGTGGGCGGCTCGCCGCCTCAAGGAACGCGCCCACACCGGGGCCCCGTAAAGGGCCATGGACCGCACGACCCCCGCGTAGAGCCTCCGGCAGGAGGCGTTTGGACCCCCCAGGTTGGGCAGGAGCCGCTTGAAGGCAGCCCCAGCCCGTTCCAGTTTGGGGGCCAAACGTCGGAAGTGCTCCACGAAGTTCCACCGGCTGTCGAGGACGAGACCCAGGTACTTCAACGTCGGCTCGACGCCGATGGAAACCCCTCCTACCGTGAGCATGGATCCCGACGGTGGCGCATTCCGAGGCCCATGAAAGCACATGGCCTCGGACTTGTGCAATGCCACCTCGAGACCCAATTGCCGGATCCTCTCCACGACCATCGCAACCCCGCGTGTCATTAGCTCGGCCGCCGCCTCGTGCGACCTCCCTTGTGCCAGCACCAGCGTGTCGTCTGCGTAGCAAACTACGCTGACGCCGTCAGGAAGGTCGGCGCGCAGCACCCAGTCGTACCCGATGTTCCACAAGGGCGGCCCTAGAACCGATCCCTGTGGAACACCGCACGACATCTCTCGCCGGTTCCATTCTCCGCTGTGACCAGGGTAAATGACAAACCTGTCCGACAGGTAGTCCCCGACCACACGACGAAGGTAGGTCGGCACCCGGTGATACCGGAGTGCCTCCCTGATGCAGCTCCAGGGCATGAAGTTGAAGGCGTTGGCGATGTCGAGAGACACCGCCAAGACCACCCCACCCCGGGACACCGCATCCCCCGTCGTGAGGGCTCTCACGCGCATGATGGCGTCCACCGTCGAGCGCCCCCTGCGGAAACCAAACTGGTGTTCCGCAAGATCCGGCCCCATCTCCGCCAGGTGCCCGGCGAGGCGGTTGGCAATGACTCTTTCAAAGAGTTTGCCCACCTCGTCGAGCAACACGATGGGCCGGTATGCGGACGGAGAGTCCGCAGGGCGCCCCGGCTTCCGTATGAGGACCAGCTTCCCCGTCTTCCAACGAAGCGGGAACTGGCCTCTCTCCAAGCATGCGCTTAGGAGCCCCTCCAGTCGGGGCCCGAGAGCCTCCAAGGCCAGGACCCAGGCTTTGCCAGGTAAGCCATCGGGTCCCGGGACTTGCAGGCTCCTGACGCCGTGTAATGACTGTCAAAGTGTCAAAGATCTGCCAATGCTTATGCACTTTAAAGCACTAGTATGATAATTTATTCATTCTTAACTTTTCAAAGTGTGTACCGCAAGACCTTGCAGGTCACGGTGCCGTAACGGAACCAGACAATATAGTCTTTTGTTTGATAACATACTTAACACACTTTTGAAACATATATGTACACAGCTTACTGTGTTTGCATAAAGAGTTTTTTTACTTCAAGAATATCACACTTAGGTACCTACATAAATGTATCTACTTGAGTAGGTAGGTATTTGTGTACTCTTACCTAGGTAAGCATGTGAAACTTTTGTACATTTTACGATAAATTGTCAAGCATGAATAATAACTTCCTATTTTTAAAATTAAGTTTCATGATTGTGCGACTTTCTATTATTG
The DNA here is from genome assembly GCA_947578425.1 of Eugnorisma glareosa. Lineage (NCBI taxonomy): Eukaryota > Metazoa > Arthropoda > Insecta > Lepidoptera > Noctuidae > Eugnorisma > Eugnorisma glareosa. The sequence goes on from OX387959.1 coordinate 11,966,322, forward strand.
TTTTTTTTTTTTTTTTGCCCTCTTTGATGATCAATGCAATAACTACTTTTCGTAATTATGTAAGCAAGTAGGTATGTACTTATTACCAAAGAAAAGATCAGGTCATTAAATTATCTGATGTACAGGGTGTAACAGGACCCTTCACGAAGCCGTCAACCAAGCATTATGTTCATCAAACTATGTAACTTTACGCAAAAAATATTGCTGGGAAACTACTTTTTTTTTGGGGTGAAAAATCACGTTTTACGGTAGGACTCAATGTAACGCACTCACAACATTGTGCTGATGGATGGATTGAATAGTACAGGGGTCGTGGAGGCGTTAACAGTAATAATCTTACGTTAAAAACATGTATTTAAAAAAAAAGTTGTGAAAAAGTTGGAACTTTGACGCCCAATATCTCCGTAACTACTAACTAGAAGGTTCCCAGGTAAGGTCTAGAACAAAAAAAACTATCGCAGTGACGAGGAGAACAAGTACCTTTCGGCTTCGTTACGGGTCTTGTTACACTCTTTATATGAATGTAGAGAAAAAGAAAGACACTATGCCTCAATGCTTGAGGCGGATGAGAGCTTTTTCTAGCCCATTCACCAATAAGTGTTCATAAGTATAACTAATAATTTTGAAGATGTTATTAAAGCACTAATAGGTAAATTATTCAGGTCTTTAAACTTTCAGTAGGTAATGACTAATGAGATATTGATAGGTACCTAACTTTTAGAATAGCATAGAAGATAATAATCTTTATTTGCGTGAAATATGGTACATTATTACTGTGACTGAGGTGTTAAAGATAAATTAGGTTCTATATATTCCGCTTAGGTATTAAAATTTGGCATGCAAATATTTTTACATACAAACCAAGCTAACAATTAAAGTTTAGACTTGATGCAGCAGTTCTATTTATAAGTAATAATAATACCGTTTACTACGGTTAAGGTTAACATTTATTATTAGATAACACAAATCATTTTGTGTTATCTAATCAAATAATACAAAACTAAGTTTTTATAACTTCAAATATTCAAATAGACTTGTGCGATATTGTGTTCTTTGACAATAAACTTGCGTCGTTCCAGCAAATATTGAGTCCAAACACTCTGTTGTGGTTTGTGACGTCAATACGTTCGTGGGATAATACGCCGTCCGCGCATCCTGTCTTTACGATCAACTTCGGAACTTTTTCACGATACTAACGTTAATACGTTTTAAATTGCTAGTATTTTTAGTGGAACCTATCTTCATTGTTTTTTTTTTTCAATTTTATTTTGGACAAGTCACGATTAACAATGACCACTAATTCTTCTTGAAATATGGTCGGATCAACCTAAGTACCTACTTGTTTGTAGATACAGAGTAGTTTGGTATTTTAACTTGTGACGTATGGGGTCAACCACCGCTCAAGATTTCCATAAAGGGTCTTTCTCGTTATTCAAACACGCGGTAGTAGTAATACGGTAAAAGGCCAAGTTAAAAGAAATAGTTTAGGGACGCGCGCTATTGGACACATAACCATTTGGAGCTCTACTTAGATTTTTTCTAATGTAAAAATATATTTTTTGGTTTTTACAGCGGTAAATTGTGTTCCGCTTATTTCGTGGCGAGTCTGTTTCAATTAACTAGCCGAGAAATGGATTTCCTTAACCAAAAAAGCTCAATTTGGGCTGCGAATCGATTACACACGACTTGACTTAAACCGCTTCAATCATCAGGATTTCCTTAAAGACCAGGTTTTCCCTATTTTATAAAACATTTTGTATACAGAATTTGAACTTTATAGAGTGAGTATGAGTATGTATCCCTATTGTTATACATATTGACTTCCCCAGTTCGATTTGTAAAGTAGGTACCTCCCTGTCGCTTTTAATTTAATCATAATCATTCTTACGGTTGACCTTAGAGAGCTGATTAACATGTTGGGGAAAATCTGCCGATTCTGCCGGCCGGGGCTATGCACGTTCTGTCTATTTATGAATAGACATGCCCATGGTTTCTCCGATATTCACTTTTATATTTTTTCTCTGTATTTCCGGTTTAGTTGTTACCAAAATATAATTAAGTAAGTATGTCTTATACCGGTGGCACTGTCGGAAGTTCACTCACTTCACTCTTAATCTAACGAACTTTCCGCTTCCGGTAAACAAAGTTTTAAAAGGAACTATCTGTGATAGTATTATTGTATTATTATTGCATATCAAACTTAGTTTGTTAAATCAATGCAATCATTGATTAACAAAAACATCCGGAGTTCATTATCATCATCAAAATCAAATTGACTAATCACAAAAACTCTCTATATCTCTCTACTCTCTACTCTATATTTACATACCGAACAAATTCTCTAGCCATCCAAAAGGACACGCTCACATCACAAGAAGAACAATAAACTTTCCAGACTCACAAGTCGCACACACATTATTTCACTCAAACTTGAACTGGATTACTGACCTTTGCAGGCTCTCAACGTTACGACAAAACTATAAACACAGCGTGCACACCAAGCGAATGATCGAAAATGAATCAAACACACGTGGAACTCAAAACAAAAATAAAACTTACACAAATAAATGATTCAAAGCCGCACTCCAGCTCCTATTGGAGATGAGGAAGCTATGCTCCGCCATCGACGGTCACCTCACAGATTAACAGGAAGGCTAAACTCCGATTAGAAGCACGTAACTATCGTTTAACTTAAGTGCCCAGTGCCCTTGGTATCGGTTTTTGTCAATTGCTCATTGAACCATTCGCTCAAAGTTAACTCTGATCGCGAAGAGTCGGCACGACCGTTATGTATGTGGTCCAGTACATAATAAGCTTAGAATACGGCTTGTTTAGTGGAGATCCGACATTTGCTCTTTGTACTTTTGATCGAGACGGAGACGTACGACGTATTATTAATTTTCAGAGCTTAACTTTGTTGATAGATATCCGTAGAGACACAAGATTAGATACTAAATCACATATAGATGAACACATCAAATCAAGGATAAATATTTAGTGCTAGGCTAAAAAACAAGACTTTTAGCTACGTATTCTTATAATGAATACATCTATCATTCAATACTTGGTATTTGATTTTGAATAATTAAGATGTAAGTTACAACCTTTGGACATTTACTTGATTAGTTTTAGTTAACAGATAGGTATTGATAATATAAATCAATCTAGGAAGGATGTCATAATGATAAATCAAGTTACCTTGTTTTTACCATACATAAAACCTTTGAAAACACCTTTGCCGGTGTAAAGAGCAAAATTTATTTAAATATTTTTGGAGTGGTCCGGTTAGAAAAATCAGTTCAACTAACTTGCTACGAAATTCGGTGAGAGACGTGGCTTATTACTTTACATAATTTGTTGTGATATAATCACGATATTTTAGTCAGGGTAGGCCCACCAGTGCAACACGTCGTAAGGAAATGATTGCATCTCATTCTCATGGGAATATCACGCAAGGACCCATTCCATAGGGAACTTAAACAAATTCATGCGAACTTGGACAATATAGAATGTAATACTAATTACATTGGGTACATAATTCCGATTGCTTGCTTCAGAGGCAAATACAAGTCCTAATATTTGAACTTCATTGTAAACTTGTGTGCTTGAGTGACTGTGTCTGTTTTACTTGACATTGGGGAGAATACAGAAATAACAAAAGGCGAACTGAAGATTTGAGCACCAAAATTCAGTTGAAGTTTCGCTGATCTTTCACCATGTTTTTATACATACATGCCTGTAGCCCTTGGCCTTGAGATATACTTACTTGTAACTTGTATAAAAGTCATTTGCGATCTTTACTTCGCATCTTATTTGAAAATTAATCATCTCTGCTTCTTATATTCCAAAAATAACCCTGCCTGTGCCATACAGGGTGTAACAAGACCCTTCACGAAGCCGTCAAGCATTTTGTACATCAAATTATGTAACTTTAAGCAAAAATTATTGCTGGGAAACGACTTTTTTTTTGTGAAATTTTACGTTTTTCGGAAGGACTCAATGTAACGCACACAAAACATTATGCTGATGGATGGATTGAATAGTACGGGGGTCGCGGAGGTGTTTACAGTGAGAATCTTACGATAAAAACATGTATTTAAAAGAAAACTTGTGAAAGAGATGGAACTTTGACCCCAATATCTCCGTAATTAGAAGGTTCCCAGGTATGGTCAAGAACAAAAAATGATCGCAATGACGGGGAGAACAAATACCTTTCGGCTTCGTTAAGGGTCTTGTTACAACCTTTATATAGTACTCAGACAAAAACAAATGACGAATATGTCCTGTCAAGCTGTCATGTTTCACGTAAACAATTTGTTGACTGCTTGAACTGTATGTTTAAGGTTTTTGTTGTAATTGACACTTCAGGCATTGTTGTTTTTAAATTGCCATTGTTAAATTTTTTTGGGGTTACGTTAATTGGCGGGTAGGGTCACCGATTTTTGAACTTCAAACAGAATATTATGATTACGATGATGACAGTATAGCCTATGACGTTGTTGTAAATAATGATGTACGGATATCTTAAAACTCAAGTTAAATTACCTCACCTATGTCCCTTTTTACTAAGCAACTACCAACAGCTAAATAAATGCCCAAATATTATTGCACTGTGTTTGTGAACATGGGCACTAATGCACTAACTCCAACTTGAGAATATGTAAGCAATACTCGATACAACGAACAACAGCTTTTGTTCTTCTGCACAGCACGTTTGGAATAAGGAAAATCCTTTTAGATCAGTTTCGACGTCTGTCATTGAAATGTTCACATCTTTCAATGGAATATTTGTGTTAAATGATGAATTTAAGTGTAGTTCTAAAAGTGGAGTTCTAAAATACAGGAATAGAACTACCCGTTAACCTATATATCTAACATAACGATGTAATTTGAGGAGATGATTATACGTTTTTATTATTATTTTTGGAATGCGCTCTTGGTTCTCAGCTTACTGGTACTTCCAACTACATTTACGGGCCGAAACCAAAGCAAACGCAGCGTGTGGTCTCAGACCACTGGTGTTAGTTTTATGAATGTTCATGTATCGTGATGAGGTCGGTCTCTGCATGAACTTCCTATAGATTCTACATGTATTTCAAATAGCAGCTTTTTGAAGTGTAATGTAGAGGGTAATCACGTGACGTCAGCGTTTGAACACGTTGCACGTGATATGGGTGCAACCGGTGCCTTTTTAGAACTCGATGTACCGTCGATCTTGGAATACCTGTGCGTTGCGCTATGACGCGAATTGAGACCGACGAATCTTCCTCGATTTCTCGAATAATAATTTCGTCATTGACTTGTGACGGTCGCCCTTCACTGGCACCCCCAACTCCGGTGCCAAGAATTCTTCCCTCAAGAAGCGCGTTTCTTTAAGGTTTAATAATTTTAAGCTATGGATGAGATGATTTGCGATTACCTCTTTTGTGGAAAAGAGGTAGGTACTACATAATTATACTTTTTCTTGTCGCCAGATTCTAGTAACTTCTTCTTTGAGTTTGGCTTGTTTACTTATTTTTTCAGTGATCGTTTTCTGTATGTTGTGTGTGTTGGGGACTGCGATGTCTATTAACTTTATTTATTTTGTCCTGTAGGATTATATCCGGTCTGTTGTAGTAGATCGTCCTATCAGTGAGAGTAGCGCGATCGTATTAGAGCTTATGTGTTGTATTTTCTAGGGTAGTTTCTGGTGTATAATTGTAGTGGAGTGGAGGAGTGTTGGTATTTTGACTTAGTGAATGATTGAGTGCTAGTTTTTAGTGAATGATATATGGCCACTTGATTGTGCCTGTGAGTGTAGTCTGTCTGCGTGAGAGTTGTGCTTGCTCCTGTTATATGCAGGATGGTTTCTAGATAGACGTGACCTTTGCGACATTTGTCATTAGTTACTGTAGGATCTTTGATAATGTATTTTCTGTAGTTTTTTGTGTTGATCTAGTCTTGAATAGTTTTTATGTTGCCACTTATTTGACGCTAATTTGTTTATGTGGGATTGCTCTCTGTCATGAGGCTGCCGACTGTGAAGTACTTTTCTCTTCCAGTGTTAAATTTTTGTGTCTGCGGGTCTTCATTGTTGGTTGTGTTTTGGGTTTATATCTGATCGCTTAGGTTGAATGAAGTGTACTTAATGTGAAGTAGGAGGAGGAGGAGGCAGCACCCAGCCCCGTAGCGCTGCAGTAAATGAGGCAGAGGATTGAGGGCAAGGCAGAACCACAGAGAGCTCAGGGCGTCGCCTTGGTAGATGCCCTTTTTTGATAGATATCTGTTGCGTCATCAATCAGTGACATTATTGTTGTTGCTATTTATTTTTAATGTGATTTCCTCACTGTCATTACATGGCGCATGAAATCGATTATTTTCGGTTTTATTCTATAAATTTCCGAAATTTGTATCAACCAGGAATGCGGTACACTGTCGAAATATTTTCTGTAATCAATATTGGTGCTGTGCAAAGGAGATTTCTATTTATATTTTGTGTGATTAGTCTGTATTGAGAGGTTCTGATGTGTATTTATTCTTAGGTAGCAAGTAATTCCTGTTGTAATAAATTCGGGTATATTTTCCTGTCCTAATACGATATCTGCTATTTTTTTGCAAAAGATTTGGGTAATGCATTTTTTACCATAAATTACGTATTTTGTTTATTACAGGCGACTTTTGTAATCTAGCTATAATGTGTATAACGTCAGACTGTTTACGAATTCCATCACGTCAATATCTCTCCATTTTGTTTCTTCATCCGCTATCCAAGATGCTTTCTCGTTGTGTTGTTTTTGCTCTTCCCAAATACTAGCCCAATTTGTTTCCAGTTGTTCTTTTGAAGGTAGGTTATTTGTGTTTATGTTATTTTCATAATTTTAGTCGTGTTTGACTTTATTTAATCTACGTGTGGCAGGTGTGGCTGCCTCAGCCTGGCTCAATGTCTTCCGTGTAGGGCTTTTTCGGACCATGCTGCTAAGTTTTGTTTTTTACTTACGATGTGTTCATTTATTGGTGTTTCGGTTTTGTGGGTTTAGTTGTGTTAGTTTTTTATCTGTCTGCGTTACTTGATTGTGTAGTGATGAGGTTTCTGATTTATGATGGAAGTATTCTCTGAGTGACAGTACCTGTTTGTTGTGTAAATTATGTATGTGTATTAATCCTCTCCCTCCTTCATGGCGTGGTAGTGTAAGTCGTTGTATGCATGATCTTGGATGACGTTTTCTATGTTTGGTTAAGAGTGTATGGATAGTGTGCTGTAGTTTTTTAAAATCAGTCTTTATCATCACCATCGTATAATTCCGAAAGGGTATGCATATATTACAAAGGTGGTGATGGCTTTAATTTTATTTCTTGAATTAAGGATTACTTTTTAAGATAAGGTTAACGCGGTGTGAGAATTTTTTGAGCAGTTCTTGTTTTGACATCTTTTGTTGTACCTATTTGTCTGGACTGTTTCAAACCAAGGTATTTGTATGTGCTCTATTCTTCCATTGGCCCGATCGATGCTCCTGATAGAAGTGTTCAACTATTATTTTGGATTTTTTCTTTGAAAATGGACAAAATTTTATATTTACCTACTCCGAATGACATAACACATTATATCATTAGAATATTGTTGTGAGGCATCAGCTAGTTGATAAAGCGCTTCTTTGTCAGCTGCAACATCATGTCGTCCATGTACATAAGGTGTGTTAACGTATATTGTGCGTGATTGCTTTCCACCGTGAATCCAGCGCCTGTTTGGTCTAACAAGTGTGAGAGTGGATTGAATGCCATGCAAAACCACAAAGGACTTAGAGCATCTCCTTGGAAAACTCCACGACTTTTTCAGTAGGTACAGTTGAGAAGGAGGAAAAAAATTTAAGAAAAAATTGCCAATTCTGCATGGAAGTTCCTGAAAATTGTTGTGAAGGGTGAATTTTATAAAGATTTAATACGCGTAGCAACCAGCTGTGCGGAACTGAATCAAAGGCCTGTTGATAGTCTATAAACATTGTGTGAATATTCAATTATTATAAGTGCTAGTTTTTGTCCATGACCTCGTCTGCGTTGATTTGGATATACTGTCATGTGTGTGTATGTTTCTGTCAAAGGTGGTTGAGACTTCGCTTTGTCTGTCTGTATTTACTGGAATGTTTTATAAACCTTTGCGGCTATGCATTACAAACTGAAACATTTACGATACGAAAAAAAACACACTCCTTGAGTTCTGCTGTGAAATTGGGTTGGTGAAGTTTTATGAAAGTTTAAAAATCTTAAATGGGCTTTCGAAATGAAAAATGATATGAGAAAGCTAAAGATGATTTTCAAATACCCATTAAATGATATCCCATCGAATCATCTAACATAGTTCATCGACATTATTATTTTTTTCTTTTTCACAATAATGGCGTCTGATTGTCGCCATATTGAATTTTGATTACTGTCATGTTTTTAGTGACACTCACGAGATTAAGACAAATCGATTGACGTAAGAGTCATCAAAATCGGCCCACGTGTTTGGTCTTTACGAGTGCCACAAAAGAACAAAGATACATATGTACATAGGGCCGATAAATACATTGCCCTCCCTCAGTCGCTAGTCGGGAAAAAATTTAATGAAAGACACATTTCATATAATAACGTCACACAATTTTTCTAATCGATCAGTAAACAGGAAAAAGAGCAAAGTAAATACAATTTGACTTGATTTAGAAGTCGCGTAGCGTAGGTGTAACAAAGGCACAATTACAACCATATTTTACGACTTTGCCATCATTAGATTATTCAGTTTTGTACGATAAGTTTTGAGCTAACCTTTTCATAGGCCGCTTAGTCATTAGGAAAAATATAGTTATATTGGACTTTCAAGGTTGGTACCTTAAATCAAATTAACTGCCTTGGTTTAGAGGTCGCAAGCGCGATCTAAGAATGAGCTCCTGCGTCCTATTTTCAGATTTAGCAATGTGTTATTGTGATTTTCCACAAGGATTGTGTAGAATTTAAGCATAACTGCCGAAATATAGTAGTATAGTGTGTAGTATATTAGTAGTACACCTCTGCCTAGCCCTTCGGGGATTACAGGCGTGATATTATCTTTTGTTAGTTACAAGAATTCTTGATACCTCCAAGTTATCGAACTTTAATACTTTGCCTTTGCTTCGTCATAGTCAAAAGCCGAATAACAACGTAGACAAAAACGTCTTTCTTGTAGTTTTTTTTTATGATGTTTCATTCATACATCTTTTCAAACTAAGTATTAATAGACTATTTGGCAATGGAAAAATTGTATTCAGTAATTAATTATTGGAATTCCTTAAATAATAATGACGCATTTCTCGTCTCTAGTATTATTTCCTACTTTTTTAAACACGGTTTTATAAGCTTGACCTGTTACTTTGTAAAAAGATCTTTGACCGACTTCTCGGTTTAGGATTGAGCTGAAATTTTGCAAACATATTAGAATGTGGATGACAGTGCATTATTAAATTTAGAAAGAGGTCACGTCTTTCTAAATCCAATATGGCGGACTCCGAAATATAGCAGACTAGTTATTTTTATCCTTTGCCGTGATATGGGTACCAATTGAAAGAGTTTGCCAAGAAGAATACGAGAAAGTGTGTTTTTAAACTAGGTATATTATTGTGTCATATTTACAAAAATCTATTTTATCATAAGACAAGCAATGCGCGCACTGGAATTCCTCATGGGCAAAAATGACGAGTTCCATTCAAAAGTGTATTCGTTACTTATAATTCTTATAGAGGACTAGCAATTCGCCCACGACTTCGTCCGCAAAACTTGTGATAGCTCGGCTAATATGTACGATATCAATATACTTTAAAGCCTTTAGCACCCAGGAGTAATGTAAGTTTCTGCCAGTGAAAGAATTATGAGAATTGGATCATTAGTTCTGGAGATTACCCCTTAAATACAAACACATTTACCTCATTCTAATATTATTAAATAAAGACGAATTTTCAAAAAAGTTATTTCGTTGCAAAAGGAAGTATTTCGAACTCTCACAAAAGTGTCAATGTTTTTAGACCCTGAGATTTAATATGTGCATGGTCTATCAGTTAATGAATGAATGAGTTTTGGATAGCGCATCCTGTTTACACGTAAAAATTTTGACCCTGAATGCGTTTTTATAACTTCATCCCAAGTTTGATGGCCTGGTGATTAGACGTTAATTGCTTGTAACAACATACTATTAAGTTTAGAGTTTTTTAAGACGTGGGAAAACACATAGTAATGTGTTGTCATGAAAACTGTATTATTATTTTGAATGCACCTGATTTTTGCCTCCGTGTTTTTACTGCACTATTTCAACCTTTTTTTTGCAAAATTCAAGGTAAGACCTGTTGGTTAGGGGGCGTCATTACGTTAGTCGATTTTGGTCGATTTTTCGAGCCTCCCTGGACCCCTGGTGAGACGTCGTGCCAGTTGACCCCTTGACTCTCATACACTCACTTCAAAATTAGTATATTAGTGTAAATACGTTTATCTATGCTTGATTGCGTTGGATATATTTAAAAAATATAATTTGCTTTTTTATTTTCATTGAACATTTATTCATAAATATTGTTGTGTAAGACTTAGCCTTATTTTAGAGGACAAACATGTTTACTTAATTAAACCTACTTTTCCCGCAATTTTACACTTGTTCTTGCGGGAAAAAAATACGTGATATTTTCCGAGAACCCCCCTCTTGATGTAGGGTGAGATTCGGCTCGACCCATCCCCAAAACGCCTCGTAATGGATGACCCTTCTTATGGGGAGAACGAAGAACGATTTCAAAATCCTACCGACTAAAACTGACAGTGCACAATGTCTTATAAGTCTCTGTATAAGTTAAGTAATTTGAATTCAGCTCTTAAACTCCACGAGGACATCTCCTTCACCTTGTCTTGAATTGTGCAGCAAACGATAAAACTTAAAACGAGATCTGTAAGTACTAACGTATCTCATTTTAAATTTTATCGTATCGCCTGCTGATTACCCACTCCTAAAGAGGAACAACCGAGATTGACAAATAAGCCACAACATTTCTACACCAATTAATATTAAATTATATGTCTTGCCTTTATTTTTATGTAAGTAAACACTCATTTAGTGATTCCAAAGATAGGCCCAAGATGGAATGGCTTCCGTGATTGAGAACTAAAAGCAAGGACGATAAAGTAACTTCGCGTTCTTTTTGACGTCATTTTACTGTAGCAGTTATGAAGCAAGAAAGCCCGACATTTCTAGAAATTATCCTTGAGTGGGCGAAAAGTTCACTCGTAAAACAAAATAAGGAATTAATAACAACAAAAATGACGCTGTATTTTCTCGATGTTTTGTTGATTATTGTAATTATGTTTTGATAATGGCTTCGACATTGACAAGTAAAAGATCTGAGAAACGTTTTCCCGATATTACCTTTAAATGAGATTCATTTTGCGGAATGCTTGTTTAATTAATTCTCCTTCAATTAATTCACTTTAATTTAAGGAATATCCGGTCTCTAATCGCGAGGCGCCCCTCACTTAGCATAGACAGCTGGGTAGGCGCCTACTCTGCGTAGGCAGCTACGGCTCGTAGCTGCCTACGAAACGCCGCGTAACCGCAGTGTGTTCGCTATTGTTTGGTTTAAAATGACAATAAAATAACCAACAAATTGGATCATAACCCAATGCAAACGATTTATTCACCTTAAGCAATATAACACTATACTTTTTCGCATTAACCAGCCTATATTATGGACATATATTGAAAGAAATATTGGTAGATTAGAATATTTTTCATTCTTTCTCTGGGTAACTAGAGTGCTTTGTAACGACGAAAAGGGTAGGTACAATCACACCTAGCTAGAAGATATTACTGATAACAGCAGTCGGACTTTCGGCTAGATTAGTTAGTTATGCGAGTACAACAAATCAGAGTATTTTATACTTATTGGTTTCTTTTCTATTCTACACTAGCTGTTGTCCGCGACCTTCGTCAGCTTGAAATTATGATAAAAATATTACTTCCATATTTGAATCGGATTTTGTTAAAAATTTCAATGTTTTTAATTTTTTTGTACGTAACCCTAATAATTTTTCTATAATAATATAAGTAGTCTATTTAACTCAGTATCAGCTATCTGCCAGTAAAAGTCCTGTCAAAATCGGTCCAGCTGTTTTGGAGATTAGCTGGAACAAACAGACAGACAGACTGACCGACAGAAAGCGAGACAGACAAAGACTGAAAAAAAAAAATGTATTTTTGTAATAAGTGCCGTAAATCGTCGTGTCTCTTTTCTGTTCCTTTTAAATTACATAGTTTTTAAACTTAAAGGACCTCGATTAGTAGTCCGTAAAAGGAAATTCCTAGTTAAATCAAGGTAAACCTTGAATCGAATTGAATCATTCGTGCTTATTGGGATAATATTATCACCTTCATGCCCTAATACGAGCCATTGACTCAAAACCACAACCTGACGTTGATACAATCAACGTGTGAAATTAAACAAGGCTTTTTATCGAACGTTACCGTATATACAGTGTCATCACAAATTACTGATTAACTAGAAAGTAGTTACAACAGGTGTAGTGATGATAAATTATGATTGTAACCAGAACAGCTGACTTTTTGGCACGTACCGTATTTATCTTTTGTCTTATCTCCTAATTACAATATTTAAGATGCAAGACTACGTAATACCTACACTTTGTATCTGTGTTTAGAAACCTGGGTAGCTGATAAGTGAACAGTTTCCTCTATAAAGATAAATAAAATTGAAATGTCTGTTTGTAATATCAAAATAACAGAAACAACCATTTTTCCAGTTTTTGTCTGTCTGTTCGTCAGTCTGTCTGTCTGTTTGTTCGGGCTAATCTCCGAAACGGCGGGGCTGATTTTGACGCGACTTTTACTGGCAGATAGCTGATGTTATAAGGTCTAACATAGGCTACTTTTATTTAAAAAAATAATTAGGGTCCCGTGCGAAAAAATTAAAACCCTTTAAATTGGTAACAAAATTCGATTAAAGAAGGGAAGTAATATTTTTTATAATAATTTACGCGACCGAAGGTCGCGGGCAACAGCTAGTCATACATATAAGCTATCAACACCGGTTAATTATTACGACACAATTGTTTCGTAATAATTATCAACATAGTTTCGTCATTGTCTCCAAATACAATCAACAACACATGTAATTGGGTAATTACCCTTTTATAGTTTGTTGAGTTTATTTAGTAGTTTTCATTGTAATAATAACAATGTATGCAATTAGTTTACTCTTATTATTAATTAAATTACCAAAACCAGTTGGGTAAGATTAAAGTTAGGTATCATAACATAACCTTGAAATATTATAATATGTATTGGCAGGTAGTGCCAGTATCCAGAATTACAAAAGAAAGTTTAGCCGTTAAAAATTAGCTTTTTTATTTCGCTAAATGTATCGATATTATTTTTGTCCTTGACAGTACACGCAACTTGCTCAAAGTATACTCATGGGAAATTATAACAATACGACACTTTAATAAATGGATTGTTTTGGATTATTTAATTATTATTTTGTCTACATTCTATATTTAGGTAGACATGTGTTATTTAGTATTTACTGCCGTGTTTTATGTGTATTTTAAATAGTTCAGAGTTTTAGTAGTAAATGGTCTGGCTACAACTTTCCAAGAATGTTGTGGTAGGCTATCAGTCTATCCGGATGCGGTTGGATACCAGTATTTTACATGGGGCAACTGCCTATCTGACATCTTCGACCCATCTACTGGGTAACACGCAACCCTTGTATAGACTGGTTGTCAGACCTACGAATCAGGCTCTTGACTACCCAAAGACTTCTTCTCACCTATACGGTGGTACCGTTACTACAGTACATCATTCTGAACATCGTAATTTTTTATACTTAGGTAATTTAAGAAAAAATCTGCTGTTCCATACATTTTGAACGTGTTGCACTGTTGTAAGTAACTGTTTTTTTTTTTTAAATTACCGAAGTACTGAATACGTGGTTTTAGTTTGCGCATCAATGTCCCTTCCACCCCGTACACTAAACCCTCCTATTAATAAACACAGAATAAAGTTATTCCAAGTTTATTCCAAGTTTCTTTGTAAATGTATGGTTATTCCTGGTGTATGTTTATTCCGTGTTCCGTGTTTAGTGTTTGTGTGTATAAGTTGTTGGTAAGTGCTAGGTTAGGTGAACTTATCATCAACTAGTTTTTATAATTTTTCCATTCCATTGGGGATTTTTTTCATTGTACTTCTTACATGAATCATACTGAATAACAGACCAATTATATAACATTGTATTATATTGATTTGTGCTAGGTAAGACTCAATAAATCAACACAGGTATTTCCCTTATCCTGGGAATATTTTTTTAATGAACTCGTGAACTGTCTTCTGTTAAAGGTAGATAGAAAAAGAATATTAGTTAGTTGATTAAAGTTATTACTTGAACATTATTTATTTTGATTTTTTTTCCACTTAATATGACTGACGAAATGAGGTGTGGTTTACGTCTGCCAGGGCTGCGGGAATGTACTAAAGAGATACTGCGGCCCTAGAATGCAAAGGGCAAAAGAAGGAACATGGAGGGTTTTAGTCAGTAGAAGTCTGACACCCCCTTCCGCTCTGCCCAGTGTGGGAGGGTAATTTGATGATTTCCGATCCGAAAAAAAAGGTATGCTTTACGTGTTAGCTCGATTCCTTTTTACGCTTCTGTGAGGACAATGCAATGCAAGGGACAGAATTGGATGGGAGAATGAATTTCTAGACAGACACTGCTAACCAAATTCAGGTGGCAGGTTGCTGAATTAGGGTGACTTTGTTATACAAAAACGGAACAGAAAGGGACTAAGTCTAAAGGTAGGTATTATGATACTATTATGCTTAGTTACGGACAAATAGAGTTTATATTAATATAACGGCAACCTGACATGTGCTACATAAACTGGTTTGCAGTAAGTTCTAAAGGGAATTTTTGTTAGGATGTGGAATAATACCGCGATATGATCAGTCTTGTTGACTGCTAGTCAAGTTAACGTGGATTAATTATAACATTTCGGATATAAAAAACTATTTTGTATCTAATGTCTGTAATTTATAATTTTGTAAAACGGTTAGTGCGCGAGTCTTCTGTGCTTCGGTCAATGGTTTTACTGACTTAAGAATACCGTCTAGTGAATATTCATTTCAAATGCGTGTGAGTCTATCTTCACTTTTTTTCCAAAACATAAGATGTTATCTTGACATTTACTTTTCGAGTAAGTGTATGTATTGTTTTTTTTTTTAAATAAGGTATTTGAAGGCCAGTCTAAAGTCTCTTCAAAATAAATCTGTTACTCACTCGGTATCTTCCGTCTGCGCGTGCGCGGGGTCAAGCACTATGTTTTGTTGCGTTTCTTTTGTTGTAGCGATGTTACCGGAATTGTTCACCAATTCCGTATCCGGACATTTAGCAACTTGTGACATTGTCTCGTTCGCAAGAGGTATTTCGACACAATTCGATATTTTTTCGACACAATTCGATATTTTTGCAGTTCCTCGCGGTACTGATGGCCGGATGTCACACGGTACATCTTGTGCACGACGCGCCAAGGACGCGAGCGTCTCCGGCTGTTTGTCAACACACTCCAACTCACTCTTTGTCCTGAACGATATTTTCCTCCAAGACATCACGATTATGACTAAAGTTAAAATTTAACACGCAAACATTTCTTCAGTTTCAGTCACAGTATTGTTTTGTTGTTTATTACCATTTGTTGGCATTGCAGGTGTTATAAAACACTCATATTATTGTTGTTGAATTATACGGACCGTTGTTGTCTATGCAAACCTTGGACGTGAACTCAGTAAACACAATTAATGCTATAAATGTTTCTCAAATGACACAAAAGTATAGCGCGTTATCAAAAATAGAACTAAATAGTAAGTTGAGAGAGGATGAAGTTACCTATCGGGTCATATCGTATCCTGCTTGACACGATAGTTAAACGGTTTCATCATTGCATAGCCCATCAACGTCATTAGTTAACCTATAATCGTTAAATTGTAATTAATTGTAGTTAGTTGTGAAGCGCACATACCTCGGTTAGTTGTGGAGTCGGGGACAGAGGCACGGTCGGATTGAACGTGCATGAATGACTGATGACTGTGACTGTTGCGTGCTGCAGTCACCCACAGGTATTCCACCGTACTGTTCGTTGTGTCTTCAGTCTGCGCCCACTGAACATGTTATCACGTTTGACACTATCACCGATCGCGAGCGAGCACTGCGGTTTCGACACGAAATAACAAAAAAACGTGTCCTCACACCGATCGAAAACAACTGTCTGTCATTCAATACGAACCGTAGCGTGGGTATACGCATAAATTAACATATTTACGTCAAATGGAAAATAGGTAATATTAAGTAGCAACCTCAAAGTGCTGGAACGTCATGACTTGCTGAGTAATTTTTGAAAGGGTTTTCCAGGACCGGTGACGTGAGAATATGATGTAGTATTATGAATGTATATTCTATAATTAGGTACAGCAGCCCCACTGTGAAGTTATATTACTTCAATCAACAGTGAACCAGTCAGAGGTAAAATGCGTTGGTAAACAAAGAGGTACAGACGCCAGCACATCAAGACACTACAATCTGCAATTTCATCGCTAAAGTGTTATGTTCAAGGTTGATTGGGAAAAATTGACAGTTTCGGGTAGCTTGATGTGCTGTCGTCTGTACCTTATTGGGTAGTAATGTGTAATATATAACTATTACAATGAATTAAATTATTGTGATTCCGGTTTAAGGTCCTAAATATTTTCACACCACCTGCTCGACAATGCCAAATTACATATCATGCAAACCTTACGTAAAGCAAGTCATTAAAGCCCTTGGCTTTAGCCGGGGTGTAATGTTGGACTGAATCTCATTTATAACCCACTGGGTAGTAATATTTTCACTTTTCATAGTTCTTATTGCAATGGCTTTTTTTTTTTTCGTCTGGTATATCATCAAATAACTCCTTCCGCTCTGGGCTGAGCAGGAGGGAGTGTCAGACTTTTACTGACTTTAGTCAGTAAAAGTAAGTGGGTTTTAACCCATCCATGTTCCTTCATCGCCCTTTGTGTTCCGGGGCCACGGTATCTCTTTCGAACAGTCCCGCAGCCCCGGCAGGCATCGGCCCTTGCGGACCCCTTCCTGTTGCTGACATCTCTTTGAGGCGCGCGTGGAACACGAACGCGCCGTCGACACGGCCTGTCACCAAAAGACGGACGGATGGCGAGCTAGCCCATAGCTCACCGTCCACAAGCCCGCGCCTACAGTGGCCGGGGGCCACCACGTGGCCCCCGACGCCCGGTGCGTCTCCCGTGGCGGCTGGGACGTGAGGTTCTCTCCCTCTCACGTTCCGCCGCCTCCTTCGCTAGCATGACTGCTACGCAGAAGGAGGCGACGGCGTCCCATTCCGTCTCGCTCCAGACCATGGAATGAACCAAGGCCGAACGCGAGAGGTCGCCGCCGCCAATCGCCGCTACGAGGACACGGCGGTACTCCGCCCACGCGGGGCAGACCTGCACCGTGTCCTCCGGTCGATCCTCACAGTGGTAACACCCGGGCGTTTCCTCCCGCCCGATCCGGTGCAGGTACCTCTCGAAACAACCATGTCCGGTGAGGACCTGAGTCAGGCGGAAAGTGGGGACGCCGTGGCGCCTCTCAAGCCACTCCTCAAACAGGGGACTTATCGCCACTATTGTGGCGTGCCCTGCACGGGGTTGCGACAGTCGTTCTCTCCATGTAGCCATGAGATCACGCCGGAAGTCTGTCCGCTGAGCGGCAATTTGCCACGGCAGCGGAGTTCTCCACGAAGTTCCACCTCGAGACCCAGTTGCCGGATCCACTCAACGACTATCGCAACCCCGCGTGTCATTACTTCGGCCGCCGCCTAGTGCGACCTCCCCTGTGCCAGCACCAGCGTGTCGTCAGCGTAGCAAACTACGCTGACGCCGTCAGGGAGGTCGGCGCGCAGCACCCAGTCGTAACCGATGTTCCACAGGGGCGGTCCCTTAAAGTCTAATGTCGTAATAATAGATCAACTAATACTAAAAGGCCGGGGCCGGCGCCGAGTCGAACTTATTTGAAAATCGAACTTTTACTATAAAATCGAGCTAGCCACGGCAAGCTGAATGGAACACGTTTGAAATCAAACAAAACTTTCTGTGAAAACAAAACCGACTTCTAAAAAAACACTAAAAAAGTCTAAAATAACTTTACTTTCGGAAGTCGATGTCTTTGTTTGTATCTTTTTTGCCACCGACTTCCGAAAGTAAAGTTATTATAGACTTTTTTAGTGCAGAAAGTTTTTTTTATTTTACCCTTTTTAGTTGTAGTATACCACACAAATTCTTGTCATGAATTAGTTTTTACATTGTAACTAGAAGTAAGTTAAAGTACTCGTCAAGCCGAATCATACGAGCCCAAACTCGATGAGGTTTTGTCGTTTAATAACGGTGTTCCTATGGCCACCGTCCAGCTCCATCATCAGACACTGGATACCATTTAGGACCAAAGTACTCGTCAAGACGAATCATACGAGCCCAAACTCGATGGGATTGTGTCATTTTATTACGGACTACCTGTGACCACATTCCAGCTCCATCACCATACCCTGGGTACCAACTAAAGACAAAGAACTCGAAAAGATGAATTATATGAACCCAAACTCGATGGGGTTATGTCGTTTTAATGGAGTTCCTATGGCCACCTTCCAGCTCCATCATCAGACCCTGGTTACCATTTAGAGCTGTTTCTTTCACACATAAAAATGGTGCATCGAATTTTGACAAAAAAGAAAAATAAATAAATAATGTAAGTACTGGAAAAGTTTCAGCACATCGGTTATCTCTAACAAGATGCAAACGAAGCCTTGGACAAGATTTGTGCTACAACAACTGTAGGGCAATCCATCTTTCTACAGCCAAAATGACATGTCGATGTGGTCAGGCGGTCAAGAAGGATGACTGACATTCGGTCTCAAATTTTTGTGAAAAATTCACTGAAAAGCTCTTTTTTTTTTGCTGCCTACTTATAACCCACGTCAAGAAAAGGATTTTTGAATTACAAACCTACCTAATATTTACCAATATCATAACTTGTTAGCCGTCGAGGACTTTAGCCCTTTCCTCCATGGTAGCCGACCTAACGAGCTAATATATATAATATATAATTCAAGACGTTCTAGAACGGATACAGTTTTGTACACGGTGAAAGTTGTTGTTTAGATATTATTGATGTATCAAATTGATTAGGTACGTACGCAGTAGACAGTTGGTCTCGTGGTCGATAGCCGGGTCGGGCAGTGTTGTTGGGTTTTTCCATTAGGAATTTCTCAGTACTAGCTCCGGTTTGCGAGTTTGAAAGTTGGTGGTATGATACCCTCGAGGCTCGGATAGCACGTTAAGATAATGGTTCTACGCCTGATGACCCTCCGGTCGTGAGGGATTGGCGTCTCATCGGACTAGGAAGTGTCGAAGGGTGGCCGTTTTGGGGGGCTGTTTCTTGTAAACTATGACGTTCAAAAAGTGCTGATTATCTAATTTTAATCAATGACATTTGATTTGATTTGACTATGTGACTAAGGGAAGAGAGAGTGCACCTGTGTCTGCGCACTATACTTAATTATATCTCCTGCGCTATGGTTGAAAATTGTCAGAAGGACTAAAATGGACAGGAATCATAAATCAGGTTTCATGCAGTAGGCCTATAGAAAAAATAATATTACCCTGCGTAATCAATTCATGTACATATTTACTTACTTATATTATTTAACTTACCGAAACGTAGACATGCGATTTATAGGTACCCATTAAAAATCTATTTAATATTTATCTAATAAGACTACCCATGCGTAAGTACGTGCGTGGAAATATCTCCATTTTATCTTATATAATAATACCGGCCTATTACTGTCCCACTGCTGGGCAAAGGCCTCTTCACAAACAAAGAAGGCACGAGCATTGATGCTCAAGACGGGCTGACGATTTCAGACTTAAATATTTATTACAAGTCCAGGTGATGGCGATGTCTAAAATAAACTTAGAAAGTACATATGAATTTAAAAAAATCATATTTGTATGGTACACACATGGCGCGGATCTGAACTCGCAACGTCATGCGCCTGAGAGGCGAGGCCTTAACTTCTGGGCCATCACGACAATTTATTTATTTGTATTTTTTTTTTTTTATTTGTATATCTATACAAATAAATAAAATTGAAGTGTCTGTTTGTAATATCAAAATAACAGCTTTTTACTCAATTCATATGACAGTAACTTATATACGACGGTACTTATAACAAGAACACATTTTTTTTTCTGCCTGTCTGTTTTTTTCCAGCTAATCTCTGAAACTGCTGGACCGATTTTGACGGGACTTTTACTGGCAGATAGCTGATGTTATAAGGTCTAACATAGGCTTTTATTTTAGAAAAATAATTAGGGTTCCGTGGAAAAAAAATAAAACCCTTGAAATTGGTAAATATAAATAATTTCACGCGAACGAAGATCGCGGGCAACAGCTAGTTCGTAGTATTTCTGATGGTGATGAAAGGTCAGCACCTTCTATCATCACAGATTCGACAAAATTGGTCTATGAGCCGCTAGTTAGTGATCCATACATCTATGCAAACCACATTACCATTTCATCCGATCATCATTACCAAAAAAGTTTAAATATTTATATAAATGTAATGTTGGTTGACTATTTTTTTATTTAAATACATATTTGCCAGCTACCTATCTACTTACTGGTTTAATAGTGGATGTTTATTTAATAGAACATTGGCTCTTAAGCCTTAAGTTTCACGTTCAAGGGTATATGAAAGTAGGTACCTGTCGTACACGTAGGTGCATAGGCCGGTAATATATTGAGTGGAACGCGCAACGAGGAAATTTGTTGTTCTTAGTGGCGTTAAGTACAGATAATGATTTCGCCTCATATATTTGCATACTGACTCAGTTCCTGGGTATTTAAAAAAAAAAAACAACGGTTTCTTGAGTAAACATCCTTTATGGGAAAAATACCGAGATACATTATGACTTGCAACTTTGTTTAGCATAGTTTGTTTTGTATTTTAAGTACAGTCACCAGCACATCAACTTACCACAATGATTTTAAACATAAATTGTTGGTGGTAAAGTTTAAAATCGAATGAGAAAATTTGACAGTTCGAATCGAATGAGAAAATTTGACTTGATGCACTGGCGACAGTGGCGACTGAAGGTTACATCGAAACACTTTGCAAGAACATAACTGTCACGACTTTAGAAGTGTATTAATGAGATCACACACCCTAAAAGTCTAACTATCTACTACTGCCACTACTGTTTACTGTCTACTAGCTTATAAACAATAGAAAATCTCTATTTGTAACAAAAAGCATAATAAAAAATTACAATTGTATGTTTTCGCAGACTTCGTAAGAAATTAATCGCAGAATATTACCGTAAGCAAACGAGTTTAGGTACTAGTAACTAGATCAATGTTACAGTAAGATCTCTTAAATCTCTATGAGTCATCGTGAATAATACTTACAAATGATTCAATGAATCTACATTTTAACAGTAAGTATCAACAAGAGTTCTGTTAGCGGGTCGGTAGGTATTTCCGATATTCGAAGAAAATTAAAACAGCATTGAAATCTCTTCACTCGTGCAAAGTTCCCCGAAAATATGACAAGGTCTTATTTCTGCAGTAATGTTACAAATAAATAACAAAAAAACCTAAGCGTCATATTCTCACCTGTGACCATTTACTTTACCTACTTCGTGGTAAGTGCCTAATCCATTTAGAATTAGCCAATTGAGTCTGAGATTATTAATCAAGTTCACAAGTGCCTTTTTGTCGAATTCCGGACCCAGATCACCGAAAAAATAGTAGATTATTAACCAAGGGGATAAAACAGTGGCTCCTGTCGCGGATGACGATTTAAATCGCGAGCGCAACGAAGGACTCGAGATTTCCTCCCGAGCGTAGCGAGGGTGTTAAAAACTTAAATCACGAGCGAAGCGAGGGATTTAAGACGAGTCCTGAGTGTAGCGAGGGATTTAAGTTCACCCAAGACTAAGACAGCTTTATCACCGAGGATAATACTCTAGTTTTCGTACCATTTGTGAAAAAATTAACACAATAATAATATGAGATAAGCATTTATTAAAAATAATGACAATTAAAAGTAAAAGTTAACATTCCAAACATTGGTCCAATTATTGATAGAGAGAGTTACATTTTTGTTTGGTACATTTATTGTTGATGAGTTGATTTGAGTATTTCTCTGTTCTTGCGTCTGAGGAACTTGCGTTTCATTGTAGATACGGACGATACGGATTGTACGTCGGAGATAGTGGTGGTGGTGCATCGTGAGTTACGGACGATGATAAGATGCCGGAAGTTGATGGTTGTGGCTCTGATGGATTAAGTTTTATATTTTTGTTAATTTGACTGCTTAATATGGTTTTATTCGCCATTGAGCTTTCGATATAACCCTCAGTTACTCTATCAGAGCTCCAACCACCGTGTCTTTTTATTGACGTAATATCCGCCCCTGAATCCGCCAAGAAAGTCGCCGAAGTACTTCTAAAGCAGTGACCGGTGTAGAATTCAACATCTTTAAGTTTTAAATATTTAGCAATTTCCTTTGGCATATTGCTAATTTTATTTTTGCCAATGGCTTGCCGAGTACATTTCCCATTCCGACAGTTTATAAAAAATCTATTGTTTTCCATGTTGGTGGGACGTAATGCTTGGTATTTATGAATGATTTAAGTATATTGTCCTTGTACAATGAATGATCGATTTTTCTTTGTCTTAGTTTCCTTTACATTAATCAGCAGTAACTCATTGGAATGATTTTCAACGTCCTCCACCTTTAAGTTTACAAGTTCACATCCGCGGCAAGCACCATTGAGTCTAAAATTAAGGCCACCCAAACAAAGATAAAAACAGGTAAATATATAGAATAATTACCATTACTAAGATACGATGTATACTTACTTTTGTGGCCAGAAAAATTTCGTCAGGAGGTTCATTAAGAAATTTTTCCACATTTTGAGTCGTAAAAATTTTAGACTTCTTTGCGCAATGCCCTTCTGATTTTCTTTTTAAAAAAGCCAGTAATTTCGTGAATCTATTTATTTCAATGCTGTGTTTGATGCTTATTGTAGCTTTCGGAAGGACACTTATATCTTTACTTTTAGGTAAGAGGTTGGGGTTTGGTGGGAGGGAGGAGGGAGGTCATAGGAACCCTCCGAGGGGAGGAAAAGTCGTCGGAGATACATAGTTTTTTTTATGAACTTTTTAAAAGTGACATATTTTTTGGTAAAAAATTAGTATCGTGCCGCAGGCGGGGGGGGGGGGCTTGGAGGGGGAGGACACGGGGGTCCCCCTTGCCTCCTGGTATCACTCCCATGAAAAGGTAATGCACCAAAACCGATTAATGTAATCTAACCTCAAAACACTTTTTATTCACCTAAAAAGCGTATTCCGTCACAGAAATTCCGTACCTATTATTTCTTACCGAGTTGAATCCTGTAATTATTCTTATTATATTTCTATTCTTACACTTATAATACTCCACACTAGCACCCCCTAGTCTACTAACACTAGTATTTAAGAGCATTGTTACTAACACTATGGGTGTAGCCCAAAATAAATGCTTTCCCGCTTTTTATTGTATTTCTTTTTTTTTTAATTACGTGGAAAGGGGGTATATTATTATACCATGCTACGACTCCATGACGCTCGCTCGCTTCGCTCGCATATTAAATAACACTCTTTGACTTCTGTCCCCGAAGTGCCGGGCCTCCGCCGGCCTCCTTCGTCGGCCTACGGCCCGGTGCTCATGCCGCCCTTAAATGATACTGCCGCGAGACTTATTGAAAATTAAAAAAGCTTTCTATTTATGTGTACTATCTACAAACAAAATTTGAACTTCGAAATTCTTGTCCACTAATGGATATTTTATCCATTTGAAGTATCGGAATATCAAAATTCTGAATAAAGTTTTTTTGGAATTTTTGGGTGTTCCCAGTAGTAAGTGTGCTTTGCTCGCTGAACATTCCACACGTACGTTATACTCTATGCTAAAATAGTCTGTGGTGTGGTTCAAAATAGTCATTAACATATTGTGTCATGGTGTAAAATGTCATCTTTTTCTATACAATAATATCAATAATTCTGCAATTAATATCTCCGAAACTATTCATCTCCGATGGTTGAAATTTCACAAATGGTTTTCTTAAATTAGTAGAAACCTACAATAAAAATTACAACATCCTTGGTTAAAGTATCGATATAAGTGTCTAGCCTAGCTTTCAGTTTAGAGTATTTGCACCAAAGTGTATTCGGATTTTTTGTCTTGGATAAATAATCAAAATAGACAAGAAGTACTGATTCTGAAATTGATAGGCTTTTCGCACTTCTCCACGTTGAAAATTCTTCATAATTTTAAATAATTTTCCTTGGATTTTGTTGGAAGCAAATTATTTATAATTGCGGCAGCATTTGCACTGATGGAATCCGACAATTCACTGTCATTGTCGCTTTGATTTAACATCGTAACGTATTTTTAGAACATTAACTTATTTATAAAAATAAATTAAAATAAACTTAACGTTTATGTATTTGAAGAAAACAAAAACGCGGTAAATTCCTAGACTAATATTTTTTTGTCGGAAAAGCAAAGGCATCAAGCTCATACGGCCTCGTCGGTTTTCGTAATTTTATTTAATAATCATAACTGCATAATAAATGCGTATTCCTTTTTCAAAAAGATGTATAATGCTTTATATACAAACTCAATTGTGTAAACACAGATGTAGTACCTACAGTATAAATTTCGGTAAGTATTCCAAATTTAAATCACATTTTCCCCCTGTTTTTAACAGATTAAAATAGTACATTGTTCACCGAGAGGAGAAAGTGACCGATTACCGTCGAGGGTGTCACTTTAAAACACCCGAGATCGGGAATCGCACTTTCTCTCGAGTGATACATAGTGCTTTATACCTACTACACCTACGAGGAAAATAAAAAACGAAAACTGAATCCTCAAACAACACACAAATTGAAAATGGCGCCAATGGCGTCTGCAATTTTCACATGTTCTTTTTTCAAATTGTTTATCCTGCCGCCGCAGGGTCGCACTGCCAATGCCAGCCCGACACCATCGAACGAACACACAGCTAGTGGCCAGTGTCATTTTGCGAACTTGGAGATAAAAACTCACTGTAAAACTTTTTGGCTTTTGATATTTAGGTTACCGGCGCATAGTCTTACCCAAAATTAAAAAAGAAAAACCACGTAAGAAGTGGATTTAAACACACTTTTCTCTCCCGCTCAGATGCGTTTACTCCCCGCATATATTTTGTTCGATATGCAATGACGTACTTTCTACCGTAAATTTGATAAAGTATCAAGGTACTTTCCAAGCAGGTGTAGTATAAATGACTATTGTTATGTTCGCTTTTTGTGGCATAGCATGTCACTTTTTTGAGCAAGTGGTACGAAAATATGATTTTGGTGTCATTCGATTCGAAATGGCGATGGCGACTAGAAAAAAATTTCAACTGGAATAGTGGGGCCGGCAAAAATTATAAGCAAAAATTAAGTAAAAAAACAAAAGGGTTTGGTTTTTTGCAAATATCTCGAAAACTATTTGAGATATCAACAAGTAGCTGTGGCCCGCAGCTTTGCTCGCATTTTGTTCGGAAATTATCCCACGGGCACGTTGTAAATATAGCCTATGGCACTCAGGGGTAGCTTCCTATTAGTAGCGAGAATTTTCAAAATCGGTTCTGTAGATCCTGAGATTACCCCCTACAACCACACAAACTTTACCTCTTTATAATATTAGTACAGAAATATAGATTTGAAAAAATATCTATAAAGACTAGGAAATTTCCTAAAAAAAGTCCTACCTGCCCGAACTGTACCCGCAATACTATAATTTTAATTTAGAGGTGTAAATAGGGCTAAAAATGAGTAGTGGCTGTAGCACGCGCGTCAACCGAATAAAACATTTTAATTTTTCTATTTTTTACTAACTATCATTTTAGGAACAAACCCATCCCCTTTTTTACTTAATTGTTTATAGCTTTTACAATTTTTGCCAGCCCTAATATACCAGTTGAACAAGACTCCCAAGTTTTTTCAAGACGCCCAACGCTATTTCGAATCCAATGACACCAAAATCATAATTTTCGGTGGTCCGGGACCAGAATTCGACAAAGGTATTTGTGAACTAGACTTTGTACTTATGTGCAATGGGACTTTTGCGTTAAGTCAACAAAAAGAAAGTCTGCGGAAAGCTAATAATTTCTCTACATTATAATTTCGTAGCAAACCGCGTAGCTTACCAGCTACGACCTACGACATACAGTCAGTTACGAGATCATAGGATAATAGATGATACTTCCTTATAACTTCGTTATTCATGGAAAAAAAAACAAAGGTAACTTAATTAATCTGAGTTAATTAATCTGATTAGTGATCCATGATAAATGATCATACAAACTAAAACTAGCACCTAATATTCGAAGGAAAAACAACCTCGATCGTTTCTTTGTTTACCTGTTGGTGGCCTATGAATACATAAGTAGGTACCTACCTAATGGAAAAGGTACCTACTCTTTTCTTGAAGCATCAATAATATGCATCATGTATTGTAAACAGGTGCGAACCTACCTTGAGAGCATACTGTTCAATGTAAGAGGAATTTTATAAGGTAAATGCATTCAAATTGTCGTCGTCAGGATGCAGCCAGCGTTCGTTCGACTTCGTTCTTACTACGGGCACAGCCTTAGGGTCGAACTAGACCGAAGGGGAGACGAGACTGGAGGAAAGGAAATGTACCTACCTACTGTTGTAAGCCACTAATAAAATGTCGTTGTTTCCACTTCCCTTGTTTCGTCTTCGCTTAGCTTTAGTGGAAACGGTTGAGCAGAGAGGAGAGAAGATTCGTAATTGTTTAGGCCAGTGGAGACGAGAAGAGACGTGAGCGGCGTGAATGCTGTGTGGTGTGAGCTGTGTGCTGTGTGTGGCACGTGGTGAGCTGTGTGCTGTGTGGGGCGCGCGGTAAATTGTGAGCTGTGTGTGGCGTGCGGTGAGCAGTGTGCGGAGCGCGGCGCCGGCGCACTATGGGACCAAACAGTATTTTCCATCTCAAAAATGGTTTTGTCGAAAGTCGTAAATCCATAGATTGTTTTATGGTTTTATACTCTCAAAAGATGGAACTTACGAATAAATTACAAAATATAAAAAAATATAAAGTTTTACGTTTATAAAATGAACCTCAAACATTGGGCATAAATATTTTCATGCCAATTAAATTACCGTTAAGGGAGTTCAACACATAATTATTCGGAAGTTTTCCAAGGAAACATATTAGTGTTATACATCATTAGATAGCTTAGAATATACACTTTGCAACCACGTTCAGTTGTTGTAAAAAAATATTTTTATTTAATTTTTTAATATTTTTTTAGTGAAGTAAAGAAAATTTAGTTTTTGTTAATTTCAATTGGAGTTTTCGTTGTTGCCGAAAGCAGCCGGTGTCAAGTTAATTACTCTATTAGAGACCTTATCTACTCAGTAATATGAGGATTTAAAAAAAACTTGCGCGTTTTTTGCGCCAGAGGTGATTTTGAAGCAATAATGTCAATCGGGGAAAAATCCTCGAAAATTACGGTTCTTCTTTTTTATTATGAAATATTATATTTAGTTATTATCCTTTGATGTCTATATTGTGTTTTCTATTTCTATGATAAAAACATACATTTGCAAATTAAAAAAACTGCTATTATATTTGAAAGAATGTTCCCATGGCAATTTTGTTTGGGCTGCATCCAGCATTACGGTGACAAATATAAGCGCAAAAATCAACCTGCAAGATCTCTTAGACCATACAGTCTGCCGTATTATAAGGATAAAGTCAGGATCGACTTACAATCGTCTCAAGCTTTTCACTAAATGGGGATGTGATGGATCCTCCGGGCAAAGTGAGTATAAACAAACTCTACCGGAAGAAAACGAACAAATATCGGACGCTAATTTGTTTATAGTGTCCCTTGTACCACTGCGACTAGTAGACGAAGAAACTTCTACGGTCATATGGAAAAACCCTACTTGCTCATCTGTTAGATATTGCAGACCAATTTCATTAGAATTTGCAAAAGAAACTCCCGAAAAAACTACAGCGGTTGTCAGTGAAATTGAAGCCAAAATTAATCAATTGATTCCAACTCTTGTGTCAATAGAAGACAAAGTCATCGAAGTTAAACATCAACTGTTTATGACAATGATTGATGGGAAAGTTGCTCAAGTGTTGACAAACACATCATCCAGTGCTACCTGAACTGTTTGTGGAGCAACTCCCAGACAAATGAATGATCTTTTAAAAGTTACAACGAGAGTTGAAAATGAAAATGCGTTTAAATACGGATTGTCGACGCTACACGCATGGATAAGATTTATGGAAATGATCCTCCATATTTCTTACAATTTAGGTTTTGAAAAGTGGTCTGCAACAACTCCAGAAAATAAGCAACTTAAAGAAGACAAGAAAAAATTTGTCCAAAAACGTTTCCGAGAAGTGCTTGGCTTGCATATTGATAAACCACGTCAAGGTTCCGGTAATAGCAATGACGGTAATACGGCAAGGAGATTTTTCCAAAATTACCAATGTTCTGCAGAGATAACCTGAATTGATGAAGAATTAATCAAGAGACTATATGTAATTCTTCAAACTATGTCATCGGGATTTCCTATAAACGCAGAAAAATTTGGTCAGTATACATTGGTAACCGCGCAATTATATGTAAGCAAATATAACTGGTACTACATGCCATCTTCGGTCCATAAAGTACTTATACATGGTGCTAAAATAATAGAGCATTATGCAGTTTTGCCTATAGGACAATTATCCGAAGATGCCCAGGAAGCTCGAAATAAAGATTATAAGAAATATAGGTTACATCACGCTAGGAAGTGTTCCAGATCAGCAACAAACGAAGACGTTCTGCATATTTTGTTATATACATCTGATCCTTATATATCTAGCTTAAATAAACCAAGTTTTCTAATATCCAAAGAATTATTTGACGAAGCTAAAGAATTGTTGGAAATAGAAAGTGATGAGTAGGATAAGTTTAGGTAATAATTTTTTTTTGTCATGTAACTGTTTGTTTAATAATAATAATTTAGTTTTAAACTTATTTTAAGCATAAGTGTAACTTTTATTGCTATTTTAATATAACTGTATGATTTTTGTATGAAATTTCGTATAACTTTATCTTTGTCATTTTTTTTCGGAAAAAATATTTTTTTTAGAATGATGATGTTTGATTTCTTTTATTGCCTAGATATTCACAAATACGTGAAAAAAAAATCAAGGAGATAAATCACAAAACAACAGAGTTATCGATTTTTGAGATGGAAAATACCGGTTGGTCCCATAGTGCGGCGTGCCGTAAGGCGCGTCCGGCGTTCGTTAAGCGGTGTGTTGTTTTTCATGAGCTGCTGTGAGCGTCTTGCTGTGAGCTGTGTGCGGTGTGCCGTAAGCTGTGAGTGGCGTGCGGTGAGCTGTGTGTGGCGTGCCGTGAGTAGGATGCTGTGCAGCACGGTGCTGTGTGCTATGTGCTGTTTGTCGCGTGCGGTGAGCGGTGTGCTGTGAGCGGCGATGCACATCTCATCTCCTCTCCTCTACACTTTGCTTATCTCCGACAGCTTCTGTGGATAATGTATACACCCTAACTTTTACGCTACTGCTCTCCGCTTAGCACATCTCCACTTGTCTGCGCTTTGGTGGAGTGCGGGCCTTACGGTTTCGTTTCTAGTCATGGATTTGTTTGTATTTGTCGATTTCTGTGACTGTCATTAACATTGATTTTTTGGAAGTTCTCATAGGCAGTGACTTTTAAGTGAAGTATGTTTTTCCTTCACGAGAAAACAAAACATCAAGAGTTAACCGCGGACTGATCCAAATCAATGTTACCTCCTACCTGTCACCTTGTATTTACTATTTATATTCAGTACATCATATACACGTTCTATCATATTCACCTATTAGATACCTTCTAGTATGTGATTGAAACACATGTGTGCTCATGAAGTCATCATATGCTGAATATATAGCGCGGTACGGCCATGACACCATTTGATATTGTACAGATAATTATATGTGGAAAATGGAGATAAGCAATTTCCGTTTTGTTTTAGTCATGTTATTCTCACTAAACATGCATGGCCTCTCTATGGACAATCGGGGGATCTTATTATGATTTGATTTGGGTATTAATTACTACTTAGGAATCATTAGTGCAGGACTACAATGTTACTTAATTGTTAGTTAACTATACTTATACCAACAAAAATAGACGCTAAGACTTTCAATTACTCCAGATAATTACTTATGTCATAAAAATAATTTTTAATTAATAATCAGGTACAGGTAGGTACGTGCATAGTAAGAATAACAGATACTTAATGTACACGACCACCGAACAAACTAAGAAATATTAGACTGCATACAATAACAAAGGCCTCTCCACTTAGGTATAGAGAAAGAACGAAATCACTACGATAATAATTGCTCACGGTGTGCTGGCGATTTCTGACCATAATATGTAGGTGCAAGTTTACGATGGTTTCTTTCAATGGTGTTCAATAATAACTTAGAAAGGAGAATTGAAAAAGTTACATACCGGCCAGATTTGAATCTGCAGACTAGCACCCGAAGAACAGGCCCCTTGCACTCCGTCCACACCATTACGACGTAAGAAACTCATCCCTATACTATTAAACTTTGATGGCCAAGCTGCCAATATAAATCATTGTCGTGACAAGTCGGCAATTAATGCACTGATCATCATTAATAATAATTACAATGATTTGTTACTAATACAGATTTGAACCCACTTGTATAGGTAGATTATACGAAGGTCCCACATAATCGCAGATTTACGCAAATGTAGGAAATCAAATGCAATGTGCTGGGATTTTTTTACCTTTTGTTTAACTGTTGCAATGAATCATGTCTAAGTCGGGCACGTACCTACCTAGGTAGGTGCACGGTCAACTCCATGCGGCATTAATTTATTGGAAAGCGCGTAGTTACTTACTTCCTTTGTTAATTATAATTAATGAGATGACTGATTCATTGCTTATTAAGAGCGTTAGGTGTTACGAAATGGGTCTTGTGGTGTCTGACTTGGAGCAGTTGCGTAAAAGTACCTAGCCCATCCGGTAGCTATCAGGACACCGTTGTTTTCATGAAGCAGGCGGATGTGGAAGTGATGTTAATTCTTAGAATTAGGTATATTATTTTGACATGCTGGTGTATTCTAGCAAGGCCAAAGAATAAATTACGTAGTATATAGTAGTAGTAAATTAGTAGGCTCGTCAATCGTGATTAGCGTTTACGATTTATGCCAGGATTACCTACATACCTGGCAACTTATGTGTGAATGCTTAACCACGAAGAAATAGGCTATACTAACATAACCAATAAGGGTAGGTACATACCTCCGTGCCGGAAGATGATGACCGTTTTGATCATGATCAAAAATTCGTTTTATGCAGCTTTTTTTGCCTTGTCTTTTCTAAGTATATCTTACCACCCAAGCAACTTTTCAATACCCAATGCCAGCGACGTAAGTTTGAGTTTGAGTTATCAGATTAGTCAGCTAGACTGCGTTACCGAGTGCCAGCTGTCCAGTAGTTTCAAAATACAATGTCAGTGTGGAGCTTCTCTGCAGGATATGCCCCACCTCCTTTCTTGCCCATCCTGCACAGCCACCTGCACCTTCCAGGATTTAAACGAAGCCAACGACAGAGCTGTGCAGGTGACAATAAACTGGTCGGGTACCTACTATTTGAGTCTATCGACACGCAAAGAAGAAGCGACGTAAGTTGGCACCCTGGCTGGTACACACCACAACTACCTAAAGTAAGGTAGCTACTTATATAAGTAGCTTTGGCCATAGTAAAGTAGAAAAGATTTTATTAGTAGGTACTAGGGAAAGCAGAACCGGTTCTGTTTTAAAGAACCGTGATTTTCGGGACCTTCAGGCTAAAGAAACGCGATTCCCGGTGCTTTCGATACTTAAAGTAAGACTTTATGAGTTAATAGAGTTGGAAGCATGTTGAAAGTGCTGGAACGGAGAAAGTAAGAAAGACTAAATGACAGGACAAAATAGAAACATTTGCATCAAATCTTTATTGGATTTGATGCAAATGTTTTTATTTTTGTTTTTCGTTTTGTTTCTTGTTTTATCTATAAATATAATGAAATCGTAAAAATCCAAAACGATGTTTAAAATGGCGCAAACACTACTGCATAGAGTCTGTTCAAATTTTGCTCAAATATTCTTAAAGGTATCCGAATGTTAGGCCATATATTATCACGCTACTTATTATTGCCCTTAGGGTGAGCAATACCTATTTCATTTCTAGAGTCACTCCAAACTGTGTTAATTTTTAACTTTATTTCTTCGATGCATCTTTTCGCTGATTATGAATGCACTCCTATTAGTCCTATTTTTTTTTTAATTTTCGGGAAAACGCTGTGAGTGCAGATTCAGGCTAATATATCTCCTGTTCTGTCAGTTAATAGTGCCTGGATTTCGCCGATCAGTTGTTGTTTGTTTTATTACATATGGAATTTGCAGCCATCGGCAATTTTATTGCTTTCCACATTATCGAAACAGTAAATTTTTACTGTCACTTACGGGACATCTTCCGTGATTGTTTATTATTTTGAGCTCCCGATATTTCGATGCTGTTGCAAGTATCATGATTGTGAAATGACTGGAGAATGCGGGTGGATGAAAGTAAATGTTAGCTGCAGACAAACCTCCTTTCTTTGTCTTTTGCTACGCGCACTAACTAACCTAACAATTCGTTCCATCCACCTAAACAATCACGGAAGATATCGTGTAAGTGACAGTATAAGTTTATTTTTAATACGTGAAACCTTATAACAGTGTTTTCGAAACAGTATTCACCGGTCTTCAGACTCCACAAAATTCCGGAAAGAATATCCATCCATAGCTGATATTCGGGAAAAAAATAGAAATATTCTAAACGCGAAGTATATATATTTTTAGACAATATTCTATCTAACCATACTTTTGTTTATTAAAATAAATGATTGATAGATTGAAGTACTTATCTTTTCCCAAAAGTACCGGGATTTGGTTTTGAAAATCCCGGTTCCTGAAATTACGAAAATTTCCGGGATTTCCCGGGAGTATTCACTAGTAGGTGCCTTCCTAGGTAGGTTATTATTAAAGTTTAGTAAGGTACCGACTTCGTTAAGCCCAATGTGGTAACCTTCATCCTCGAAACGGTTGGTTATGGGTAAACAACTCTTTTATTGTTTGCTTCCTTTTAAATGCCTTCCACGGCTTTTGGAGTTTTTTATAGAGTCAACAAAACAACTAAAGTGATTGCGTAATGGTCAACGATGGGTCTACCAATATCAAGGGTATATGGTCAAATGTCGATGTCTTATTTCAAACTTGTTCTTGATGGGAGGCTGGCCAATGACTAACATGTTGGACCTAAGTAAAGCAAAGTACCTACGTATGTAGGTACGAAGTACCTAAGGATTAGAAAGAGAAGAAAGAGTAGGTAATATAATAGTAAAAGCTGAAATTATTTATTTCACCTTTTACCTACTCATCAATCGCCATGTTGCCGACCCTTAACTGTTGTTAATTTGTTATGTGGAAGTCGATTTATTAACTCAAAACTTACTTTGAAAAAATATTTGCATTGCACTTCAGAACAGATATATTAGGTATACCACTATAAATTCATCACGTTGTTTAATAATACCTATCCTCCCAAAAATAATGTCGAGGTTCTACCCACAGGTATACTTAGTCATAACTACATACCTACCTAGTTAAAGCTCGTAGGGAGGTACCGCGCCTCAGTCACGTCACCTCACCCAGGAACCCTACTGCTGTTAACTTTTTATCAGCTTTTGTGGTGATCTTCACGCATTTACTGCAAAGACCGGCTTTGAGGTCTACTTAACTATACTAATAGTGTAGAGATGAAGAGTTTGTTTGTTTGGTTGAAACAAACTCTTCAGCAGCAGGAATTGGTTCGAATTTGGATAGCCCATTCATCGAGGAAGGCTCATGAAAAATGTAGCAAAAACGGGGAAAATTAATTCCTTTTGAGAGCTCCAGTTGCGTGCGCTGCGTAAACGGTTAAAGTTACGCCACAATCATATACCTACGACGGAATTGTTCCTCTTAAAAAGTTCTAAAAAAAGTCAGCAATAGCATAATGTCTATCTTGTAAGGTTGACTCACTATAACCTTTTTTATGGTAATCAAATTTGTTCTAAAATAATGCTATATTTGCGAAGGTGTTGTTATAAACATGGTAATAAGTAATCCTAATCCAAATAAATACGTTATTCATCACAAGTGTTTAATTTTGAACAAAATTGGCCTTCCATTTGTTTATATCAATGAATACCTATCTGTTATCAGTTTTAAAATAACTCCGCTGCAAAATAATGATCAATTAAGTACTGCGCGCGTATTCTCGAAGTGTCGCAAACGAAGTTGCGCGGGTCAGATAGTTTATATTTATTTCATGACAGGACTACAGTAATCAACCTAGAAGTTACTTATTTTTAAACTTGAAAATAAATGAAGTTTCAGAATATATGGAATATTGGGAGCCGGGCGGTTAAAATCCCGGATTGACTGTAGGGTGTCGACTATTAAACCAGCTCTTTTTTTTTCTACCTACCTACGTTCTTGTTTGTCGCGCTGTTGCATCACATTGTGCGCTAATGAGATCTAATTGAGATTGACCCCTGCACCCACCGATAAAGGTCCTCACATTGCCTTCTCTTATTTTACAACAATTATAATGACATTAGCCTTTTTGCTATACACATTAAGCTACATGTGTATTTCCTGCAACATTTTATAGGTACCTACAAGCTGCCAAACGAAGCGAAAGTCATAATCAAATAAGTAAGAACCATCGCCAAGAAACAAGCTTTCAAATAAAAAAAACTGCAGCCAAATCGGTTCACTCGTTTAAGAGCTACGGTGACAGAGACAGACACACACACACGGTAGAGGTCAAACTTAAAACAACCCTCTTTTAGCGTCGGAGATTAAATATAATAGCAGTTTAGCTATACGGTCCTCTTTTCCAGTCAATTTTCAAGTCCAATTTTCTTAGCGATTTTAGTCAAGCCCTTTCTGCAAACTTTTAAAATGTCGTCAACTGTTGGATCTTTGTTCATCTTTAGAGGGTAGATGATTTATGTTTTGTCATCCGCTTTTCACGACCTACCGTCGTTTTGAATCGCGGCCGACACTCGTGCAAACGCCCCGCCAACGATTTGGTTGGCTAGTTGGCTTGCGTGATCAAACAGTATCGGTCACGTCTTTTTTATTGAGAAACTATTCCGTGAATAAGACAAGTTCAACCAATTTTCTACACTGCCGTGCAGTATCTATTGTGTGAGACGTTCTCGCAGTGCTGTGCCAATTTAGATGGTGTTTTTGGAACGTTCAGTGCCCTCGCTCGCCTTCGCTTTCGAAACCAGGACTCTTGCCGTGCAAGGCTCTCGTGAAGAAACGTACGAGTGGAAGTTTGAGGTAGGTGGCATACTGGATTATCTACCTATTTACGAGCAAAGATCCATTTTCCAAACTTTACCTAATAGACACAGCTATTTTTTATTAATTAATGGTCCTTCAAAAAAAACAAAAACAATTTCTAACCAGCCTTCTACAGTCATACTCAACATTTTGGTCCTTCGAGCCGGATATAATTAACTTATTTAAATTATTTCATTGCATATTTAAAATCTAAAAATGTCGCAATCAGAAGTAACTGCTCCGAGTGCTCCAATTCCTACTAAAAAGGAATTAGAAACTATTCGAAACATTAACAAATGTCTTGCTAAAAAGCAACGTATTTATTCGCAATTGCAACAAGTGTTTGATTTATCCAATAAAATTGAGAACCATCCTTCCCTTAAGGAAATGTTCCTATTGCGTGCCTCAGAGATAACACTACTACGTGAATCATTCGAAAGTATTTGTATGGAAATATATGAAATGCGATTAACTATAACGCCTGAAGCTCAGTTCTCAGACAGCGATTTGGTCAGCTTCGATGACTTATTTTTTCGCGTCAAGTTGTGCGCTTCTAAGCACACGATCAAAATGGCGGACGTTCCACCATGCAGTCACGTAGACACGAAAGATAAAAATGGTGACATTCGACCACGTTTACCGAAGCTCGAGTTGTTCACATTTGATGGGAATATTGAGAACTTCACGACATTTTATGAAACATTTTGCTCTTTGGTGCACAATCAAACGGGTATTTCAAACATAGATAAATTTCATTATTTGTTGTCATGCACAAAGGGGTCCGCACTTAGCATTGTAAAGAGTGTGCCGATTACTTCAAGTAATTACGACGTAGTGTGGCAGTCCTTGCTTGATAAATATCAAGACAATAGGATGCTCGTAGGTAAATACCTAGATAAGATGCTCAACTTTCCTGCGCTCAAATCTGAATCTCCAGTCAATTTAAATAATTTTATTGAGACCTTCGATCATTCTTATCGCGCTATAAATGCTTTAAATATTGAGCACTTATCTAGCTATGTACTGTGTCATATAGCATTGAGGGGATTAGACCCCAACACAAGAAAAACATTCGAACAAGGTATCGATCAAAAGACCATACCTACGTATGATCAGTTAATGTCCCACGTGCATAATCAAATAAAAATATTGGAACATTCTCAATATCATTCTAGTTCAACTGTTCCGCAAGGTAGGAATCCTACTCTGAACACATGCAATAAAAAGTCGAGTGAAACCTTTAATAGGAAGGCATTTTCTTCGCAGACGCAATCTAACAATAAGCCGAAGAGTTTTAATTGCTTACATTGTGGTCAAAATCATATGATTTTTCGTTGTGTTCAATTCCGTGAATTGACTCCTGCGCAACGAGTCAGCCGTGCTGACCATTTGAAATTGTGCCACAACTGCCTCAAGCAAAACCACTCGTCATCCGATTGTCAGAGCGAATTTAGATGTTTCACGTGTAATCAGCGTCACCATGCATTACTGCACCTTGACTCTAAAGGCAGTCCTGCTACGCGATCCATTCCTGCGCATAATAGCAACGTAGAGCCGACAACTGTAAGTACTCACACATTGCACGCTAAAACATCGCACTCGACCAGCGGTAACAATATGAAGAGCTATATGGTCCTACTAGGTACGGCTATAGTCAATGTTATAGATTCGTTTGGTAATCCGCAAGCTTGTCGCGTTCTTATCGACTCAGGCGCTCAATCGAACTTTATGACTTTGAATTGTTTAGAACGGCTAGGGTTGTCGCGTCAAAAATGTCCGTTTAATATTTTTGGTTTAGCCGGAAGTAGTGTCAAAAACATTGGCATGACTTCGTGCACTATTAAGCCGAGACATTGCGATAACCCATCGTTTAATATCGATGCTATAATTTTACAACGGATCACTTCCGATTTGCCTACGGTGGAAATTTCCGAAGAAGTTTCTATGCATTACAAAAACCTTTTGTTAGCAGATCCCTACTTCTATAAAAAATCTTCTGTAGACATTATTCTTGCAGGTGACATATTCCCTGACATTTACGACGGTAATAAAATTATCGTCGGCCCTACACTACCCACTGCACTTAGTAGTGTTTTCGGGTTCGTATTGTGTGGGAAAGTTGAGGTACCGTGTACTTCCGATGATGTCACTAATATTGCAACGTCTTGCAATTTCGTGTCGTACACCAGTGATAGTGACACCATCAACAATCAACTCAAATTATTTTGGGAAATAGAGGAGTCACCGCGCGACAACCCTATCAGCCCAGATGACAAGCTTGCCGAGGAGATATACTCCGAGCGGCATTATAGGGACGATAGCGGTAGGTATGTTTCGCCTATCCTAATGGACCCGAAGTGCGCCGCCCTCGGCGAGTCTTATAACCACGCCGTGCGTAGGTTACACCACCTGGAGCGACGTTTCGCTCGATTGCCCGAATTACGTTTGCCCTACGTAGACTTCATGCGCGAGTATGAACAGTTAGGTCATATGAAACCGTATGTAGGTACAGTACCGAGTAGGTATATCATACCACACCACTGTGTGGTGAAGGCATCCAGTACCACCACACCTCTGCGAGTGGTATTTGATGGCTCAGCGGCTACTTCAAGCGGTGTGTCACTTAATGACACATTACTTACAGGCAGAAAACTCCATCATGACATTTTGAAAATTATTTTCAACTTTCGTTTGTATGACGTTTGTTTTACCGCTGACATAGCTAAATTCTATAGGAATGTCCTAATTCACCCCACTGAGCGTACTTATCAGCACATTCTTTGGAGGGAATCGCCTTCGCATGAAATAAAAACCTACGAACTTCTTACAAATACCTACGGGTTGCGATCGTCTGGTTTTGTCGCTGTTCGCTCGTTACAACAGCTGGCGAGCGATGAGGGCAAGCGATATCCTCAAGCTGCTGATATCCTCATGCAAGGATGTTTTGTTGATGACGTTTTGTGGTCGACACAGAACCTCTCAGATGCCTGTACGTTACAGGACGAGCTCGTAGCTCTTTTGAAGTTAGGCTGTTTTGATCTTCGTAAATGGGCGAGTAATTCCCCTGAATTACTGTCTAGGATCGGTGCCGATCAGGCAGTGTCTATAAACTTCATTGATGATGACACCGTGTGCTCATCGCTGAAGGTTTTAGGTCTTAAGTGGCTGCCGACCGTCGACTGTTTCTCATTCGATTATAACATGACGGATAGCACCTATACAAAACGGTCAGTGCTAAAACTGCTTGCTAGCATTTTTGATCCAGTTGGGTTTTTATCTCCGTGCACATTTCTAGCTAAATGCATCATGCAAGATTTGTGGAAGCTGAGTCTCGGTTGGGATGACCCCCTTCCGGTTGATTTGCGTGATAAGTGGTCGGTCTTCATCTCGTCATTGTCAAGTCTTTCGTCAATAAAAATCGAACGGCATATGCTAATACCTAAATTCTGCGGTGTACATTTAATTGCTTTTTGTGACGCATCGACCCGTGGTTATGCGGCATGCATATATGTACGTAGTGTTGACCGAAACAATGAAGTGAAAACTAGACTGCTTATCAGTAAAAGTAAGGTCGCACCGATCAAGCCGCTCTCGATACCTAGACTCGAACTTATGGCTGCCGTGTTATTGTCAAAACTGGTTTTGTTCGTTCAACAAAATATTAATAACCTAAACTTTCAGGTAACTGCATTGACGGACTCCAGTGTCGCACTCGCATGGTTACTGACCCCTCCCTACAAACTTAAAACTTTTGTTTCAAGTCGTGTCTCTCAAGTAATGGAGGTAGTTCCGTCGAACAGCTGGTATCACGTGCGGAGCGAAAACAACGCCGCTGACGTTTGTTCGCGCGGCGCCATGCCCACTCAGCTCGTGGCTGATTATGAACTCTGGCTGCATGGTCCCGCATGGCTATCTGATGACGTTCATCAATGGCCAATCAGTACTTTTTACGTCACTGAAAAGACGGATATTTTGGAACTGAAGACAAACGTTGATACATTTTCCTGTGCATCTCAAAATGTACCTAATGATTTTTCAGAAACGTTTTTTAAAAAATACTCTTCGTTCAACAGGTTGCAACGTATCGTCGCTTGGTGTTTGCGATTTGCTAAAAATTGTAGGTTACCTAAGAACGAGCGTTCTGTTGGTCCGATCTCAACTCAAGAGTTGAATGCGTCCCACGACGTTATTATAAAATGTACACAAGAAACCTACTTTTGTAGCGAAATTACTCAGATAAAAAATAATAAATTTGTTTCGTCACTTAGGAAGCTATCACCCTTCGTCGATGCGCATGGTTTCCTCAGGGTGGGGGGTAGAATCTCGCTAGCAGACTTACCCTACAATAGCAGGCACCCCTTGTTGTTACCTAAAAGGTGTCACATAACAACTTTAATAATAGAACATTTTCACAATGTTTACCTACATGTAGGACCTCGTTCATTGCAAGGAATTTTGTGCAAACGATATTGGATCGTATCCGCTCGCAGTATAATTCGTAGTGTGTTATCTAAATGCATCGTATGCTTTAAATGCAACCCTACTTCAATCCAACCGTACATGGGTACGTTACCCGCTGAAAGATTAAAACCTAATAAGGTTTTTGATCATGTCGGTTGCGACTTAGGTGGGCCGTTTCATATAAAAGCGAGTTTGAATCGTAATGCCAAAATTCTAAAGTGCTACATGTGCCTTTTTGTTTGCTTTTCCACAAAGGCTGTACACATTGAGGTCCTCAGCGACTTATCAGCTGATTGTTTTCTTGCAACTCTTGACCGGTTTGTGGCGCGTCGCGGTCTGTGCTCATGCCTGTATTCCGATAACGGGACGAACTTTGTCGCCGCTGCAAAACAATTGAAAGAAGTTTACTATTTTTTTAATGAAAATGACGTTTTAATTGCCGACGGTTGCGCAACTCGTTCTATTGAATGGAAAAATATTCCTCCTACGGCAGCTTCGATGGGCGGACTGTGGGAAGCCGGTATCAAGTCGGCCAAGCGCCATCTCCTCCGTGCAGTAGGTGACAAGGCACTTACATTTGAAGAGCTCACCACTGTCTTCTGTAAAATCGAAGCCGTAATGAACTCGCGTCCGTTGTGCCCGTTATCTGACAATCCTGATGAATTCGAAACTTTATCGCCTGGACATTTTTTAGTAGGTCAAAGCTTACTCGCCGTGCCCGAGTACGGTCTTCAAGACGTAGCTACGAACCGACTGTCACGTTGGCAGTGTTTGCAGAAAATCTCCCAAACGTTTTGGAAGAAGTGGTCTGACGACTACCTGCATACTTTGCAGCAAAGAGCAAAGTGGTTCACCTCGCCTCCTAATATTAAAATGGGTGATTTAGTTCTCAAGTCTGAGCTGATTCGTCCGCTAAACTGGGTTCGGGCCAGAGTGGAGCGTCTCCATGAAGGTCCAGATAAAATCATTCGCGTCGTTACTCTGAGGACGCAAAAGGGAATCATTAAAAGACCTGTCAATAAGATTTGCCCTTTTCCATATTCTAATTAAATACTAAACTTGTACCCTAGATTTTAATTACTATCTTATCTTAATTTTTGTTTATACTTTTTCTTGACCGTTTCAAACCAATTTTTCTACTACCTACCAGTTGCATTAGCAATATTCTCTTACTTTTTTTTTAACTGAAATTATCATGATAATTTCGGTGGGGGGTATGTTGGATCTTTGTTCATCTTTAGAGGGTAGATGATTTATGTTTTGTCATCCGCTTTTCACGACCTACCGTCGTTTTGAATCGCGGCCGACACTCGTGCAAACGCCCCGCCAACGATTTGGTTGGCTAGTTGGCTTGCGTGATCAAACAGTATCGGTCACGTCTTTTTTATTGAGAAACTATTCCGTGAATAAGACAAGTTCAACCAATTTTCTACACTGCCGTGCAGTATCTATTGTGTGAGACGTTCTCGCAGTGCTGTGCCAATTTAGATGGTGTTTTTGGAACGTTCAGTGCCCTCGCTCGCCTTCGCTTTCGAAACCAGGACTCTTGCCGTGCAAGGCTCTCGTGAAGAAACGTACGAGTGGAAGTTTGAGGTAGGTGGCATACTGGATTATCTACCTATTTACGAGCAAAGATCCATTTTCCAAACTTTACCTAATAGACACAGCTATTTTTTATTAATTAATGGTCCTTCAAAAAAAACAAAAACAATTTCTAACCAGCCTTCTACAGTCATACTCAACATCAACACTTGCGATTCTTGAATCCTGTCATGCTGATTTCTCAAGTAGAAAATCAGTTTGTTGCGAGACTTGAAAGTCGAGTCGTGAAAGTGCGTATCTAATAGACAA
The DNA here is from genome assembly GCA_947578425.1 of Eugnorisma glareosa. Taxonomy (NCBI): domain Eukaryota; kingdom Metazoa; phylum Arthropoda; class Insecta; order Lepidoptera; family Noctuidae; genus Eugnorisma; species Eugnorisma glareosa. The sequence continues at coordinate 12,008,278 of OX387959.1, forward strand.
TGGAAATTGGCAAGGCGCATTTCATGGCGTTTGTTGCTCTTTGTTAAATGCAGAGATGTAAGATACAGCAAAACCAAGTTCCTGGTGCTTGTAATTTCTCTTAGTGAGGAGTTGTACGACCATTTTTTCGCTTTTCAATCGTTAAGGCGCTCCCTCCCCGGAAGCATTCGCCTGTAATATATCAGTTCAGATTGGAGAATGCATCTGTGACTGAGGTAAACCGAACATAACAGTGCGAAACTGCGAACCTGTTACGATACTATTTATAGCAATTAATTGTTTCTGCATCGAGCGGGAGCGGCTATTCGTAAAGTAATGCTCAACATCGATTCTTGAATTTTTACATTACAGGCACATGCTCTGGTGAGGGAGCGCCTTTAGGCAAACACAAAACTATAATAGATACCTACCCAGTAATCCGAAGTTTGGTACATCAATAGATCAAAGTTACATTTACAAATTATGAAAATTAAAAAAGGTCTATAAAACGAACATTTATTATAAAACCTATCCGATTCCATACATTTTCACTTACTTAAGTGCAACTTATAATTAGGTACGTAGGTAATAATAAAGGTGTACAAAATCATCATTCTAAAAGCAAAATAAAACTTATTTCCTATCACTAACAAAATAAATGCATTTTACAATCCAATGTTTGTTTTTTGGATAAAATGAAATGTAGATTGACTATGTTAAAATTTCTTCACAGGCACATTTATGCAAATTCAATAAAAACTATAGTTACATATTTTACTAAATACTTACATGTTGAACGTCGGTCTACAATTTTGCATGTATTTACTAACTTAAAAAATAAAACTATTAGGTCATCTTTATTTTGAAAGATCCTGATCATGGAAGTCTATTTGATTTTTGTGCACATTCTTAAAACTGCTACTTTATTTACAAAGGAGCTTGAGCTGCTTTATTTTACAAAGGTGGTCTAGTTTGCTTAATTACAGTACACTAAAGTCCTACTAAAAATTTACACTAAACAAAAGAATACTGAGAAGAATGCTGTGGTTTGATTTAACCATAGACCAGTCTAGTTTTTGAGAAAACAATTAATCTTTCCTATGAAAACCACATTGAATATTCATATGTGAAAGTAGGACCTTGAACTCTATTTAACAAAATACGGTACTTTATCAGTGGTAAGCAAAAATCAGTCTACTAATTTTAATTACTTACACCTAGTTTTTTATTTAATTAAATGAACAACTTATGGTTCCTTACAGCTGCAATACATAAATAATTAGTTAAGTCCTTCAGTAAATTCTTTAAATAATAATTCCTTGTACTAAACTTTGAACAATAAACTCGTTCAATTGTGATAATTAGCTTTATCAAAGTCAGATTTGTCTATTAATATGAATGGTGCTTGTAAAGTACCAATACACAGACAGATAGGCAATATATTGTCTAAAGTGATGTATAAAATAGCATACTGTAGAGACACAATAATGACAAGGTTTGTCACCAAAACATAAATGGTGGTATCTTATAATAATAATACAGTCACTAGGCTACAAAAACAAGTCAATTAAACAAAGTCAAAGTAATATTTAAATAAGCACCTAATCATTTAAATATTTGCTTTTCTTTAACAAATCATCTGATAACACCTAACAATAAAGGAATGTTCAAACGTGTGGACAGAATCATCAAAACATTGGAAATAAGATATGTGAAATACAATAGGTACACAAATAGTTACAACTATGTAGCTACTTTTTTTGTAGAAATTAGTCACTGAACATCAGTCTTTTCTTTATATTCAATTTGTCAGTGAACACCAAATTTTGTCAAATGTACAGTCAATTATTTAACTTTGTCACATTTTAGTTGTAGCTTCTAGCGAGCGCAGGAGAGGTGCGCGGGCCATATACTAGAAACGATCCTTAGAGGCATGCAGGTCTGGGTTGGTCAGGTATTGCAGCTCCTGCAACTCCTGGAACTTCTCATGATCCCGGATATGTGCATAGTTGGCTGACAGGCACATCAAGTAGTGCACCAAACTCAATATCACAAGTATACAGGATACCATGGCCAGAATGAACATAAACTCCGCCTTCTCAACATAGTCTTTGCAAAATAGCTTTATCTTGTGTGCCTCACAGATTCTCATATCTTCTTGTTTAACACTGGATGGGAACATGAAGTCAAATTGTGTAAAGTCAATGCAAGTTGACAGATCAATATTTTTCGGTTTCGAACAAAGTTTCCAGAATATGGTAAATAGGAAAGTCGTTATAACTAGGAATCCTAGCAACATGATCCATACAAAAGTCAATATGTAGGTAATGATCATAAATACGGCGCAGGATATCCGTCCTCCAACGCGAGCCCTCCATGCACGGTACACTTTCTGCCTGGTGGCACCTGTTGTCAAACAACCCAAACACAATAGCATGAAGCCAAGTGCCGCCATACAGGCGCTCCCTACTATGAATATCATCTGCAGCGCTTCGATCCATATGAGGCGGAAGTGAAATACTTCGTCGAACATTAGTATTGAAAGAGCCGATCCTCGATACATAGTCCCGCAGAACACACCCACGCCCAGGCAGCACATAATTGTTGCGATGAGAGTGGCATGGGGTATCCTGGTTAGACATGCCTGGCAAGCGTCCCCCATTTTTAGTGTAATTTATTTATCTTGAAAATCACTTTTGAACACTAGTATTTTCTTTATTTACACAAAATATATCCTTAATTTCATTCACTCAACAAGGGGATGTAGATTTACTCGTTCAACGGATGACACATAATAAATGTTGACGTGACGTTTCATTCACAGATTTCACAGAGACTAGCTAGAGACAAAAAATACCATAGATTGTGTAGCACAGATTATATGAATGAATAAATCCAGATGATAATATTTGCCCAGTGATTATTAGCTCGTTTTAAAGAGGCACAATATTTTTTATTTGTAATGTAGACGGGAAATTATTTATCTTTCTTTCAAGTTTAACAAAAAAACACTATTTTTCTACCAAAGCGTGTATCCGAACAAATCGTGGTACCGGGCCACGTCAAAATGACAATTACCGTAATAGTGATGGACACTTATTCTTCTTAAAAATCGACTAAGAAATTATAATCAAATAATCACTAAATCAACTAACTAAAAATGGGCAATCTAATCAAGGCGCTTCATTTAGAATGTGTTATGTGTTATGTTTTTGTAATTTATGTTTTATTTTATTTTACATTTTGTTTGGACGCCATTTAAGTAAAATGGCAAAAAATATAGCTACTTTCTAAAAATTGTTTACAAAACCTGCATAACGTGTACTTTCACTCATGTTTTTACCAAATATATACGAGTGGCAGGGACACCGACGCACAAATAGTTATGTGCTGCTTGAGGAAACAGCAGATTGTTTTCAAATTTTTGACTTAGACTTCAAAATGAGCATGGTCTTGATTTATCTTATATTAGAACAAAACTTATTATTTTAAGTCTTTTCTTGTAAGGAATACAGTCGTGAATGGTGTTATTTAATCTTACCATATCCGAATGAACTACTATATTAAGAGAGATCAGATGGACGTATTAGTAACACTATAATATCTGACAGCTTTATGATAACAAAACGTTCCCATCCCTATTGAATAGTAATAAATTGCTTTTGCAATTTTTAAAGAGTTAAAATTTACTAAGAATTCTCTGAGTTTATAAATTTTACATAGTGGAATAAGCTCAAAATGGAAACTCTGTATCATCAGACCAATCAGCTCATACAAGAAACAGCAGAATTGTTTCAAAAGTTAGATCGAGATCCATCTAACTATGAGGGAATTGAAAACGCTATTCAGTCGAAAATTAATGCAATTAGTGCGTAAGTTCATTTCATAATATATTTCGGATTATACTAATTTAATTATCTTCTTATATTTGTGTTTTATTTCATACACCTATCATGTGAAGAACTGCCAGACACCAACATATTGTGGGTAATTGTTTCGTCATTTAAACATTTATTTTTATTTTGAATTACAGGAACTGCGAGAGATTGGATATATATGTCTTCAAAACACCCGTCAACCAGCGACCTATGGCCAAAATGAGGGTTGACCAACTAAAGTATGACAACAAACATATTCAGGTACCATTGATAATTCAAACCCTTTTGTTATGATATTAACGCCTTAATCCCATTTTATTTTGAGTTCCACATGGTATATAAATATGCTTTCTCCTTCATTCATCACTTTTCTTCATCAGCTGTCATCTCAAAATGTACTCCTTTTGTGATAGGTACAGACATAGCATCTAATACATCCGGCACGCATTATCATAAAGAAAAATATTAGAGAACACACAATACATCTATAATTTCCAAATGCCCAGACCATGACAACCGATTACCACACAACTTATCCCCCGACCATTCTCATCTCAACCACATGCAAATGCCTTTCATTCATCCCTTCAATAAATGGCAAAAATGCTAGTTGATATTTTACTCTTTTTTGTGACATGAGTAGACAGATAAAATGTTCTTCCATGCTATTTTTTTTGTCAGCCTACTTTATCCCACTGCTGAGCAAAGGCATCCCTCATAGCTTTCCAATTTTGTTTATAATTTGCTTCTCCAATCCGTTAAGAATGAGTCCAGAATCGTCACGTCTTCTATGCTTTGAACAGCGAATAATGTTACGATTACTGTGATTTATATTGTTATCGTAATACGATTCTGCTAAAGCTGCCTTTCTAGGCCCCCAACACTCTTAAGTCCAACGAAACCTACCAAGATAGACAGAAATATTGTTGTTAGCAGTAACCAAACTCATTGTTATGTATCAATTATATAGGTATTTGGAAACCTTCTTGACAAATAAGGTATTTATAAGTACCCTACACTTGCATTTGTACATCCGGTACAGTGCTACCTAGTGCTTGCTAAGAATAAAACAAATGTTACTTAATGCTTGTTTTATTGGACATAATACTCAAGTAATCTTTTTCTCCTCAGGCATCTCTCTCAGCCGCTCAGAGCAAAAGAATAAAGCGTGAACAAGAGGTCAAAGACAGAGAGCAACTGTTGAGCCGCAGATTTGGTCATGACCACATGTCTATAAATGTGGATTACTTGGCACAGGAACAACTGTCCTTGCAGAATTCACACAGGAATGTTGATGAAATGCTTCACACTGGTGAGTACTAGAGATGAGCATAGTAATGTTTCCCGCAGGTCCTTTTTTTTTTTTTTTTTACCGATGGGTAATCATCAAATAACCCCTCCCGCTCTGGGCTGAGCAGGAGGGAGTGTCAGACTTTTACTGACTAAAACCCATCCATGTTCCTTCCTTTGCCCTTTGAACACACACACACAGGAACACACACACACACACACACACACACTGGAATACACACAATAATAACACAACACAACAACAGCATAATATTACAGGAATGTTGATGAAATGCTTCACACTGGTGAGTACTAGAGATGAGCATAGTAATGTTTCCCGCAGGTCCTGGGTTTGAATCCTGAGTCAGACAAATTGTTATTGGGTTTTTCCTTCAGTAGCAGCCACGGAGTCTGGATTTTTGCCTGGTTGATGGCAATAGGGTCGCCCCCTATTACATGGGACTTTAAAAAAACATAACTAGTGAAATGTGGGTGTCCTACTAGGTACACGTCTGCCTTTGGGGATTACAGGCGTGTCTGTATGCATGTATAATAAAGAAAGAAAGTAAACATTGTATATTTATTTGGCACACGCCACAATGCATACAACAATAAAAGAAAAAATAATAAATAAAAAACTTAAAACTACACAATAATAATACAAAAACCTAAAACTAATCAGAAGAAAAGAGATAATATTGTGTCTCACGACTGCGCCAAATAGTATAAATATATAACAACATAACGTTACAGACGTTATGTTATGTTATTATATCCCCAAAGTGAGAGGTGCATGTAAATACACCAAAATATAAATATAGTACACCCACATTTAGCCAGTTATGTTTAAGTCCCATGTACTAGGGGGCGAGCCTATTGCCATCAACTGGGCACAAATCCATACCCCGTGGTTACTGAGAAATTCCCGATGGAAAAACCCAATAAAATGTAGCCTGACCCCGAATCGAACCTACGACCTCGTGCTCAGCAGTCGTACTTGCGACTACTAGACCAACAGGGCAGTCTTCCCATGTAATGTTGAAACAAAAAGTTGAATAGAGAAAGCAACCTGGGCTGTATGCATATACAGGTTACAGCCCAGCATTCTCTACTGCACTCAGTATCTCAAGTGTAAATCTGTCAGTTTGAGAGTCAATTGTGTGACATAAAAAGACACAGCGCTAAAGGTAAATATCAGTTAATTGTCCTACTTCTGGAAAAATGCCTCTTTTCACACAGAAAGAGCAAAAACCAAGGCTATTTAGATTTAACACAAATTTGTAGACAAAAGCTCCACTGGGTAATGTTAGGCTTAGATAAGTAAAATACTGAAGCCATTATGAACATATTAAAGCCTTGAGGATGCACACTCCAAATCCCCAATTTTGTACCAAAACGCTAATGAATGTTGATCTAATACACATTATTGCTGTTGTTTATTTGGTAGGCGTTTATTAACTTTGTTGTTTTAACATATAATCATATATGTCTTGTTTTGATCATGCAATATAAGTAGACACTGCTGGTGCCTGTTAGGCCCCGTTCACACGGTGTTGATATGTACGAGATTTTGCAGCATAATTTTAAGATCACATGGCAATTCCATCCTGCATTTGTATTTAACTGTATGAATATTGGGTGGGTGGGACGTGTGATCCCTACTTTATACTGTTAAATGTCGTGCCAGACAGCGCCACGTGAACGCCCGCTTAGGCGACACCACATCATCTAATACATGTGGTTAATTTGGGAAATTAGGCTTCGGTCGAGTCCGAAATTCCCGAAATGTGCTCGTAAAGTCGTAAATCACGTAATTGAAATAAAAATAAGATTTTCGAAGTGGATATATAGCGAGTAGCCTAATACGAGTCATCATCAGCATCCACAGACCGACTACGCCCACTGCTGGGTATAGGCCTCTCCTTGCTTGTGCCAAGCTCCGCGTTCTCGTGCCAGCCTCGTCCAGGATATACCTGCGACAACAACAATGCCGTTTGCCCATCTCGAATACCCTGCAAGAACTAATAACTAACGCCTTTGTTATGATTTCTAGTTCAGAAATATGCACAACGAAATAAACAGTCTACTATTTTAGCGCAGTCGTTAAACGCTAAACCTAAACCCAGACGTTGTTTAGTTACTGCTACCCACGGATGCCCCCCAAGTTAAAGGGGAAAATATACAAGTCAGTGATTAGACCTGTCGTACTGTATGGATCAGAATGCTGGGCTGTGAAGAAGATGAATGAAAAACGATTGCATGTAGCGGAAATGAGAATGTTGAGGTGGATGTGTGGAGTGACAAGAATGGATAAAGTAAGGAATGAGTATAATATAGGAAGTGAAACAGCTCCTGTTACAGAAAACTTGAAAAGAAGCCGTTCGTCTTGGTATGTACATGTAATGAGGAGGGATGAAACGCAAGTGACTAAAAGAGTGACAGACATAATTGTTGTTGGATGTAGAGGGAGAGGAAGGCCAAAGAAAAGATGGTTGGATTGTGTGAAGACTGACAAGAAAGAGAAAGGAGTAAATGATGCCGTGACGTCTGACAGGGAGAATGGAAGAAGAAAACGTTTTGCGCCGACCCCGAATAGAATGGGACAAGGGCAGGAAGATGCGGACTTGCTCATATGATAGCTAATGGTCCAATTTTCGCCTAAAAGCGGCACAGTTTACCTCCACTTGATATATGTATTTATGGTCCATAACCCAGATCACCTTAATGGTTGGACTCATTCGAGTGCACACTGCGAAGTAATCTAGCCGTCAACGGCATAGTTACGGTGGACGCCAATGAAACCAGATAATTAATTTGCCGTGGACGCTAGACACACCTACCTATACCTATATAAGTACGATTAACTCTCTTGAATGGTGCCCGACACCAACGCTACGTGGCGCTGACATCACCGCACGTGTATTTTGTTTTTATGAAATTCACGCAAAAAATGAATACAAGTTGTAGTCTGTCAACGACATCACGAATTCACGACACAGATCTTTTGACTCTGTGCTTCTAAATAGTGGATTTAAAGTTGTATTATTTGTGTTTCGGATCGTTTTCAAACGCGTGTGTGCGGATAAATGAGATAAGTATAATGAAATAAGTAGTGAAGATTACAGTGTTATATCAAGAGAAAAAAGGCACTTACCACATCTTGATATATTTTTTGTATCACAGTCGACGCAACACAACACTCACGCACAAATATTATGTCTTATATCACTAATAGTCTTATAAATAATAACACCGGACCCAGCCTCTTGACATGACCGCACCGTATCAAGGTAAACTTAACACACAAAGTTGAAGTTTTTCGAATAGGCAGCCTAGATCGAGATTACTTCATCTGCGGCGCGCCGCCCGTCTCCGAGAAGATTATGAAAAATATTTATTATTAAAAATAATTAAATTAACTCGAGCTACTTTTATTTAAAATATATTGTGGAAATATTAAATTTAATGTCCATGTAAAATGCACAGCAAAATAATATGTAATAAAATATTATTTATATTTTTCCCCACCGAAGACCTTGACTGTACACTGCTACCTACATGAAGTTAGGTGAGTAACTACTTAGTAGCCAATTAAACTGGTCCTGTAGGTATATAGGTAGGTACCTCCTTATTAATTCACGTGTTTGTCTGCTGACTTGTCCTTCCGAAATAACGAGTTGATAGGCTGGCATAATTTATAGGACAAAAAATAAACAGAAACATCAAAAAGATCGGATCAAGTAACTCACATAATCTACTTCCGTGTATTATTGAAGTGATTAATAACTCGATATTGATTGCGGAACTTAGAAATACGTATACAGCGTGTAACAGAAAGAATATAGTCTTAAGGAAGTACGGACCATCAAACTGAACAACTTTATGGGACCACCATCGTACTTAATCGTAAAAAAATAATCAGCTGTCCCATACATTTGGGTTGAGTAGATATTGAAATTTTGTATGGGGCAGTTGATCATTTTTTTACGATAACAATGGTGGTCCCATAGAGAAAGTTGTTCAGTTTGATGGGCCGTACTACTCTTCCATATGACTATACCCTTTCTGTTACACGCTGTATATATTTAGGTAGTGGAGCTATTAACATTGTATCAAAAGGCTGGACTCCACTGTTCAAGGGCCTCTAAAACATACCATACCTAACGTTTAAGCGCGTGATCCGGTCTGTACCTAAACCAGTTTTAAGATATCTTGTTTGCTAAGTTGGTCCTTTATTTGCAAGAATCCACAACAAACTTCTATCATCCCTTTTCTTGATCCTTTGTCTTTCACGGTCCAGTGTCACTTGTATACCAGGTTCCCCAGATTTGCCATTTAAGAAAATAATTTGTTCCAGGTTCAAATATACTGGACACGCTGAAGTACAATCGAGAAACAATAAAAGGTGCGCATAGACGGTTAATAGACTTGGCCAATACTCTAGGTTTGTCCAATGCTACCATATCGCTGATAGAACGAAGGGTTTCTCAAGATAAGTACGTCTTGTTCGGAGGCATGTTTGTCACTCTAACTGTTATTGTTCTCGTTATTGTATACTTGACGTAGTTGGAACAGTTCTCGTTATTGTATACTTGACGTAGTTGGAACAGTTCTCCATAAGGGGGCAATCCTCTATCCTCATCGACAATAATAATAGCTGATGACGAATTCTCTTTTGGTGCAAAAACTGAATTATCCTTTAAATTACAATATCCTTCTGAATGTGCTTTTATGTTTGACTAAGGGGAACTTTGGGCGTTGCGTTCTATTGATATAAAAGGTAAGTCTGAAATTACTGAGTTTATAGGCATGGCTGGATGGTTCTTTTAGCTCGTAGCCATAGTGAGAGGCACTGCGCTATCTTGTTTTTTCAATACAATTTCATTTTTTTTTTTTACCAACATTTTGTCTCCTTTGTCAATGTCATTCGAGCGCCAAAAGAACCATGTTGCACTATAGTTTGCATACAGAGGTACGATACTGTAAGTACCTATACTTTCTGAAATAATAACATAGGGATAGAAGGTTGTACAACGATGAAGTATAGCGCAATCGTTATCAACATAACCTGCCTGATTTCGTCATGATTTATGATGTTTTACAACTGTGATCCAAGGCCATTTTGTTCTCGCCATCTCTGACCCAATAGGCAATAGGTACGTATAAGATCCAAGCAAAATGCAGCTATCTCTGCAAGTAATAAAAATGGAAATTATCTTGATAAGATTGCGCTACACTTGCATATTATTGTGTAAAATTACTGTAAAGAGATCATTCAACCGAAGAGTTCCATCAGGTTTATATGTATATTGGTTTACTTTGATAATTTTATTTTTATGCGAATTTCTGTTTTTTTTTTTAATCTGTCATCATTCTGTGCCCGTTTTATAAGTTTATTTAATTTAAGGCGGAAGCGCCAGGGTATCGGAGATTCAATAACTATTTCATGTAAAGTCATTCAATGGGGTTAAATGAACTTAGATTGTTGTGTTGATGATTTCAATGATTATAATTCTTTAAATTCGTTTTAATTGCGCGACTCATTTTTCATCAACATACAACCTGACACTGACCTGCTAATGGGGTTGGAAAGTGAAAGCTGATCTCAGATGGCGCCACCACTGTACAGACCCAATCTGACCAATGAGGTCTAGATCTTTGAAATACAAAATGATATTTCCAGATTTTCAACCAATGACGATGCTAGGAACCAGCGACGCTAGCGCCATTAGTTCCATAAGTTGTCATCCCCATTGCAAAAAAGCGTAAGAAAATTTGAATTTCGCGGGCTACCCTGGCGCTTTCACCTTAATTAAGCTTATTAGGTACATTTTATAGGTACAAACTAAACCAAATAGATCTTAAATAGTAATAATTAAAATAAATATGAAAGTTAGAACAGACGTTTGATTAGCCAATGAAATAATCTGCAATGATTTCTTGTTATGTAAAAGTTAGTTACGAAAAAAGAAACATGTTCCAAATTCTTGCTTGATTTTTTTATGAGTATCGGGCCACGAAATACCGACTGATTCTAGGCGACGACGATCATACGGATTCCTAACATCGATGTAATTAAATCTACATTTGTATTTCGGTTTTACTACTATACCGACAGAGGCAGGATGTCCACTATAACATGTCTTAATCATTTGTGGAAACAATCACAAACTATTCAGAACGTTGGTCACCGTTTGCCCTTTCATTTTTTTTTTAATCTTCTTTGATCTAGCCTCTTCTGAGACACAGTTCTAGTGCTTTAGATGTCTCTTTAGACTTTCCCCACCTCTGTTTTATTCAAATTGCCAATGATACCTGTTTTCGTAACCTCTATTTAGATCGATAGGTACAGTCCGCATCAGAAGTAGCAAAGCAGGTTTTTTAATAAAAACTTATTAGATATTACTCGTTACTAACAAGGTATTGAAGAGAAAGGAATATTTTAAAGAATAATCTTCTGAAACATTCAAAATAAAAGCTGGAGTCCTAGGTAAATCAAATGATTAAAATTCCGAAATGTTAAGCCACTTCTGTTGCTAACCGTACTACTAAAGTTTTAGCGTCGGAACTGTCGAACCGATTTTGATGAAATTTTGAGAAAATGAGAAGTGACTCACTGAGCCTACGCTTATCAAGATAAGGATGATTTCCACTTAACGGCTCGCATCGGAACGGAACGGATTTAACAATCTTTAAACGATATTAAATCGTGTACACAGTATTAAAAGTCTATATTACCAAGCTGCGTACAGCAACTTGACCGCGGGCGTCTTCTGTGACACGCGATTGTAGCCGAAAGTATGCTGCGACGTGCGATCGGCTCCGTTCGCCCGTCGTCGTATCCGACACGGTAGGAATTAAACTATTTGACTAGGCGCAGAAACGGAAACGTTCGCATGCGACGGTACGGAGCCGATCGTATGCGTCGACATCCTGCTGGACGCGATCGGCTCTCGCCGCATCCGTTCGTATCCTTTCCGATCCGATGCTATGCGAGTCGGACTCGCGCTCGAAGGGCTCCGTATCATTATCTAAAATAATCACTTTTTCATTAAATATTTATTTTATTCTGTTTTTAGTATTTGTTGTTATAGCGGCAACAGAAATACATCATCTGTGAAATTTTCAACTGTCTAGTTATCACGGTTCATGAGATACAGCCTGGTGACAGACAGACGGATAGTGTAGTCTTAGTAATAGGGTTCCGTATTCACCCCTTGGTTACGGAACCCTAATTAAGGTTCTGTGGGTATCTAAACCCAAAAACAAAAGTATGTCGCAAGTAAAGATAAAGATGTTCGTTGTTTCGAAGCTAGACTTCGTTGGACGTTTGTTAATAAAAATACAATTATGAATATTTATTAATTTAGCTAAAAGGTTTAAGGTGTTGAAGAAAAGCTTGTGTTTTTTTCTATACAAGTAATATTTGTTTCTAAAAGAGTGATACGTATACAGGGTGTAACAAGACCCTTAACGAAGCCGTCAACCAAGCATTCTGTACATCAAACTAAGTAACTTCACGCAACAATTATTTCTGGGAAACGACTTTTTCTGGGGTGAAAAATCACCTTTTACGGTAGAACTCAATGTAACGCACTCAAAACATTGTGCTGATGGATGAATTGAATAGTACGGGGGTCATGGATTTATTTAAAGTTAAAATCTTTTGTTCTATATCATATCAGGCCCTTTTTTTTTACCGATGGGAAATGATGCAGTCTTGACATAGATTGCGATCGCAAAACAACTGAATTCGGTCGCAAAGTCGCTATGACGAGGAGAACAAGTGCCTTTCGGCTTCGTTAAGGGTCTTGTTACACTCTTTATGTATACAATCACATACTTATTTATTGTATTTTATTGTTAAAATGTATTAAATAAATGTATAACAATTAGGTTAGTATTTTGTTGAAACAACTATTGGAAATATGAAATTGGAAATACATTATGTAGTAAAACATATTGTGTTATCTTCGTTTGCTAATAAATTAAATTTACATTCCTTTTTAATTTAAATGATTGCACGTGTTTTGTGAGCTTACACGGTGTTTGTAAATTTATATAAAAGCTAAAACATGTTTGTGAACCATTGTAAAAATGTTAATAATAAGTGATATTTTTATTAAATTTTCTATTTTAGAATTATATTTCTTGTTTTTTTTTCTGAGGCCGGCCTAGAAAGTGGTGGTGAGATGATCTGGACGCGCATCACGAAGATTGGTTCGAGGTGGCGCAGGAGAAGAGTACCTGGAAGGATATGGCGGAGGCCTTTGCCCAGTTGTGGGACATAAAGGGTGTGTAACAAGACCTAACGAATCCGAAAGTTACTTGTTCTTCCCGCCATAGCGAAATATTTTTTGTTCTAGACCATACCTGGGAACCTTCTAGTTACGGAGATAATAGGGGTCCAATTTCCAAATTTTTCACAAGCTTTATTAGTAGGTACTCTCAAATTTTTTTTATGTCATAACTTTACTTTAACCTTTTGAACGCGAGACTCGAGAGCATAAAAGCACACGCGTACACTCCACGCCACGCCACAATTTCACCTACCATTTTGTCACATATTTGTGTCGTTTGGCGCTCAGGGCACGCGCTTGCTTGTCACGTATATGTGACAATGCCGTTCAAAAGGTTAAATACGTCCACGACCCCGGGACAATTCAATCCTTCCGTCAACAAAGCCTTTTGCACTAAAAAAAAGTCGTTTCCCAGCAATAATTTTTGCGTAACGTTACGTGTACATAATGCTTAGTTGACGGCTTCGTGAGTCCGTTTACTCCCTGTACAAAACTTTAAAAAAAAAATCGTTCTGTAGTCTAGATACCGTTACATGCAAAATTAACTTTTCAGGCTGAAATACAATATAGGTTAGGCTTAGACATAAAAACACACGTTATTTCTTTTTTTTTATTTAAAATTTATACATTATTTGAGTATTATCATCCCGAATTTTGAAAAACTTTTCAAAACAAGGTTACAAATAAATTATTTATGTTAGAAATTGAAAGAGTCAATAGATCTTGATCTTGACACACCATTACCATTCAAGTTGTGACAGACCAAAAACGCATAGATTATTTTAAATGATGTACCTAGATATTTTTCAGTTCAAGTTTCTCGAACCCAAGGCACGCACATCTGATTTTTCGGATTCATGTGCGTATTGTATAATTATCACTTGCTCCGGTGAAGGGAAACATCGTGAGGAAACCAGCTTGCCTGAGAGACATTTCTCGAGGGCATGTAAAGGCACGTCAGAGGCCCACGGGCGGCCTAAAAACTTTGACACCAGGTTAGGCACTAACCACAAGATAAAGAAAAATATGGCTAAACAATTAAGGCTGACTTGTTATTCCCACCACTCATTCATCCTTAAATTTAAATCTACGATACATGTCAGTATAAGAATTTCCAAAAAAGATATCGAAAAGAACGAAAATCGTGGAAACAAGTTATTTGGAAGCCGCGGACTGTTTTCGATCTCTTTCATCAGGGTCACAGCATGGTAACTTCGGTTCAACGTGCGGGCAAGCGAAGGCAACGTCTTCTTCCTTAGGAGGGGCGCAGGGCCCAGATTCTTCCGGAGGCGGGTTCATGCACGAGTCGATGGTTGGCTCCGGTAATCGAGGGTAGTCGACAATGCGCGTGGCAGCTGGTGAGATGGCGGGAACATCGCGACGCAAATGCTTGACGGTCTCATACGCATCCGGTGCGAGCTTCATGTAGTCTGGCACCTGTGAAAATAGGTGATAATTGTAGGTGCTGACGTGTAGGTGAAGATATGTTGGCAACTTCAGCTCTTTCCGACGCAGATATCGAGAAAAATGTCTATTACCTATTAATGAACCTAATTCAAGGTGGTGAAATACTAGCACGTGGGAAAATCTGGGAGGCCAAACAATCAATGGATTTCTAGAGCCTTCGCTTACTTTTACTCCTCGCTTGCCTAGTCTTTCACATGGTAACGTTACTTAAACTGGTTAATTTTCATGGTCACACTACAGCGTGGAAAATGTTAACTTTGTAACAATGGTTTGTAAAATAATAATCACTGAGGCGGAAATGTGTACCTACACGATATGTTATCCTTACGGGCAGAAAAGGATAGGAACGTTTTTTGTTTACCTATTAAGTTATTTAGGCAAATTATTAGATAAGATAGTCTAGACCAGATGGCTCGATAGCCATAGTCTCGATTAAGGACTGTTAATATCTTATAGGGTTTCTCACGTTTCGCCGGCCATGGAGCATTAATACTCGTAAGGTAACTAACCTACCTCGGCATCAATAAAATAAAATAACGAACAAACGAGTAGCGTGGCGACCTCATTGTAAACCCTCGCAGTAGCTGAGTAGTATCTTATTATTCGGTCGTTTTCCTGATCATTGCGCAATGGAGCTGATGCTGCGCAATGTTCCATAACATGATATGGCAAATGAAAGCTGTTTACTAAATAACGGGGTACTTAAGCACCTAATACCTTTTGTTCCATGGCAAACTAAAGTACATAGTTAGGTATGCAGACTGTTAACTAGTTCGTATATAAACACTGTGTTGTCCTAGGTAGGTAACTAATGATTTGTAATAATTGTTTGACACGCACCATGCACCGCTTTATATGCTATTACTTCGTGACTTCACACATGCCTAGATGTCTATTATAATACCTGGGATACCTAACATCCACGTATTTGCGACGATATAAAATTTTATTGAGAGCGATATCTATCTTTAATCTTGAAATAAAACTCCGCCTCCACTAAGGAAGCGGAAAACTATTGTGTTAAAACAGACAAATTTCGATGGGAACCTACGGTTTTTTTTGTTATTGGGCTAGCAAACAAGTAAGTAGAGGCCCTTCTGATACTATAGAGATCTACAACACCAGCTGCATCGCAGGATTCGGAAGTGCTTTGCCTTCGTACAGAACCAGCTGAAATATCACAAGTGCTGATTGCGTTTTCCTCACAAACGAAAGCACTAGACTATGTACAGTCACGAGCACCAATATGTATACACTTTCTAAAATTGAAAAGGAATCTTCGCGAGAAATAACGTTTAAGTAGTAACTTGGAGATAATTATGATCTTTTTCGTAAAAATATGAGTTCCAGAATTATGTTGCTAACAACATAAAATTTTCATCAGGACAGTAGGATAAAAAGACTTTTAATATTTGTAAAGTGTTTATATATTGGTGCTCGCGACTGTACAGGAACTAGCACAACAAGCTACTCGAAACTTTAAAATTTTCCCGATCAACCTTGAACCTAATGCTTAAACGATAAAGTTGAAAATCTTTTAAATCAATTTGACAGATTGTAGTAGTTTGATGTGCTGGCGTCTGTACAAAGCTCCGTATAAAGCTACAATGATGTTAAACGATTGAATAGAAAAGGTTACCTCCTTGCAGTCGACGCCATAAGTGCCGAGGTAGCCAGGCAGTCGCGGCTTTTCTTCCTTGTCAACTCCGATGTTAGTCGCGACCTGCGCGCTCGGCACGATCTCATATGGACATATTTCGGCGGCCCGCCGCTGTACACGCTCCGTCTTACCCTACGTATTTAAAAAATGGTAAGGGTTTAGTGGAGAGGATTAAAAAATCATAAAACCTGGAAATAAGTAGCTCAGATAGACGTGAATTGCAGTGGCCTATATGAAAAGCAATCAATCGGTTGCGTATCTACCCGCTGCAAATACAAATTGGCGGGAGATTTTACAGAGTGTAACAGCTTTCAGGACCTAATAAACGCCACTGACACTGCTATTGGCGTGGCGAGTTATCTACTGGCTCCTTTTTGACATGAAAAGAAGAAGTATGTAGCTCAGCAAAAACCATAGTTTTCAGCTGTCTTGCGCTTGGACATCAGCAGCTCTATCCATCTTCAAGCTAGCTAGCACTTACCGGGTCTTCGTACTGTGCGCAGAAATCCTCGTCTTCGTTGAAGTGTGGCTGTTGGCCAGACGGATAGCTAACTTGCTTCGTCTTAGCCTCCCTGTGCTCATCAGCCGAAGGCCCGCTGAAGCATACCACCTTCTGGTGGTCATCGCGAGCCGCTCCGGACTTGAGGATGCCCCTCAGTGGTGCTACGTTGTCGCACGTCGGCTTGCTGAACATTGGAAATTAACATGAGTTCTGAGCAACGATAATTTAAAGATGATCCTCAAACTGTTCTGAAGATCATGTCCTAGGCTTACAAAAGCTTATAAAGCGTCAAATCTTTTGACTTTAAAAAATGGAGTCGTTCAAAAATGTTTTAGTAATGACCTTCCAAAACTTTTATTAATTGTTTTCGACCTCGACTTCTGGGTGAAATTAAAATAGACAAAAAATAATTTTAGATAAATCGAAATATAAAGGGTGTAACAAGACCCTTAACGAAGCCGAAAGGCACTTGTTCTCCCCGTCATTGCGATTGGGAACCTTCTAGTTACGGAGATATTGGGGGTCAAAGTATCAACTTTTTCACAAGTTTTTTTTTTAAACATGTTTTTAATGTAAGACAATGACCCCCGTACTATTCAATCCATCCACCAGCACAATTTCTTGGGTGCGTTACTTTGAGTTCTACCGCAAAACGTGATTTTTCACCCCCAAAGAAAAAGTCGTTTCCCAGCAATATTTTTTGCGTAAAGTTACTTAGTTTGATGTACAAAATGCTTGGTTGACGGCTTCGTTAAGGGTCTTGTTACACCCTGTATAAAAAGTATCAAAAATAAAGAAAAGAAACATTGCGCATAATCAGAAACTTGTGCTTTTAAATCGTTATTTTATTTTTAGATCCTATAAAAACGGGTTGGTGAACTTGATATAAGGTGACTTGTAGTAAGGTTACCTCAGAGAATAATGAAATCTTCACTGTTTAAACACAGGTATAGAATGTACCTAGAAATATGATATAACGCTATCTTCATCACAGAGATTTATGAAAGTTCAGATAGAGATAAACCAGACTTTGGAAAAACTTTTAAAAACTTTGCTGCAACCTTTGCAATTTTAGAGGAAAATATGAGTGGACGGGCACATATTTTTCTTTTGGCGTTTTATCGAATTGATCTGACCGAACATTTTTGAATGATTAAATATCTAAGTGGCTAGGTAGGTGACAAAGAACTAATTAAGTAGGTAGGTTTAATGATAAGATTTTTGCTTTTTTAAAACGTGAATGGCCTTTATATTTTTGAATGTGGTTTCCTCATTAAAGTCAAAGTCAATGTTAAGTCAACGACCCACATTGGTTCAAGGGCGGAAAAAAATCCTTTGTTTCAACCTTATTTAAAATGTCTACAATTTGGTACACACATACTAGAATGTTAGTAGAAACAAGTCCTAAAATTAATACGGATAAATAATTATACAGTATTTAATTATATGATGCCAAAGTAGGGTGATCGAGAATTTACAAATTTCGTGCAAAAAATATTGTTATTTCAAGTATGAATAGAACCAAAATACTATAATTATCAACTTTCATTTTTAGTTTAGTCATAAGTTTATTGTGTGTATTAATAAAATAGTAAACATAATGTTATAATATAATGAATAATTACTTGCTATTACATTTTTAGTGAAGAAGGTCATTTGGAACCTTTTGTTTTCAATCATGAGATCATAACTAATCTCCGTTATCGACCGATACGTAATAATATACTTTCGGAGATTAATTAGACCCTATAGATTAAGAATACATTAGTTTTGGCTGCGATAACCTGCGATCTTGGAAATACCAGGTCCTTAACTAATGACGCTCTGTAATTAAGAAAAAGTGCATTATATTAATAAGTGTTTCTAATGAGGGTAATTAACATTTTATCATATCGTGTAAGTATAAATAGCATTGAATGGTAGTTTTAACTTCACTTACAATTATTTTCTCTTACGATAACAGTGTTATTATAGTGATGGATAGCTTTACTATTGTCTATGCCGATTTAGTGGAAATCATAATATCAAGTAATCGTGAGATACATAAATGCCTCGAAAATTTAAAACTTATGTATCCACAGCTTACAGAAAGTGTTTGGAATCAAGTTTATGAAAAGTTAAGCCGTAATTTTCTACCCGTATTTACAAAAAAGTGGCAAACTGCAGCGAGAAATAAAAATGCTTTTATGGCAAAAAATGAACAGTGGCTGAAAAATATTTTTACCGTTGAGACATCTTCGGTGCAGACTGATGTGGTGAATTGTGACAGTAATGTTCCAGGGCCATCAAAACGCTCTCATAGAGGACGACCAGAAAAATCATTTGATGAATGTTGCGATCGAACAAAGCGATATAAAGTTAAAAGATTGTGTGAAAGCGTTCCTGAAGAAATGATTAAGAAAGCTGCCTCTAAGGTACTCGTACAAGAAGAATCATCGGATACTATCAAGTTTACTCCAGAAAAAGCGTTGGCATTATTACTTGATGCATCACTTTCGAAACATCAATATCAAGTACTGAGAAATGCAGCAAAAAGTATTGGTTGTGATATTTTTCCCGATTATCATAAAGTACTTGAAGTAAAAAGGCAATGCTACCCCACGGATATTGATGTAACGGAAAGCTACGCTTGTGTAAGTTTGCAGTCATTACTGGATCACACAACCAGAAGATTATTTGAAGTAATGTCTGAAGACGACCTTACACAGATTAGTGTAAATTCAACGTTTTTACACAAGTGGGGATGTGACGGATCATCAGGTCATGCTGAGTACAAACAGTCATTTATCGACGAAAATGTGTCAGATTCATATATGTTTTTGACATCATTAGTTCCACTGCGTCTGTATGAAAAGGAAAATAAATCTGTTGTGTATTGGACAAATGCAACTCCTTCTTCTACAAGGTGTTGTCGCCCGGTACAATTCCAATTTCAAAAAGAAACTACAGAATCTACGAAAAATGAAATTGCTAGAATGGAGTCTGAAATAGCAAACTTAAATGAAACTGTTATTAGTTTAAAGGAAAAGACTTACAAAGTCTACCATAAACTTGTGTTCACAATGATAGATGGCAAAATAGCGCAGACAGTTACGGACACATCATCATGTGCAGTGTGTTTTATATGCAAGTCAAAGCCATCAGAAATGAATAACCTTGACCAAGTGCGAAATAAAACTGTGGATACGGAGGCTCTCAAGGTCGGTTTATCCCCGCTTCACGCACGGATTAAATTTATGGAATGCATATTACATATTGCGTACAATATGTCATTTACCAGTTGGAGAACGAACGCAACTACCAAACAACAAAAAGATGAAGAGAAGAAAAGAATCCAAAGTGAGCTGTTTCAACGTTTAGGTCTAAAAGTGGATTTTGTAAAGCAAGGAATGGGAACATCTAACGATGGAAATACGTCTAGAAGATTTTTCAATAATGCAGACATTGTAGCTGAAGTCACAAGAGTCGATAAAGAACTTATTCATCGGTTTGGTATAATATTGCAAACAATTAATTCTAGTGCATTAGTTGATTCGGATAAGTTTGGTAGTTATTGTTACGAGACTGCTGAACTATACGTAAGCCTGTACAGCTGGTATAATATGCCAAATACTGTGCATAAAATCTTGCTGCATGGCAAAGAAATAATAAGTGTTGCTGCCTTACCTATTGGGATGTTATCTGAGGAAGCTCAAGAAGCGCGAAATAAAGATTACCGCAATTATAGGTTAGGTCATTCAAGAAAATGTTCTCGTCTATCATGTAATGAAGATGTTATGAATATGCTCTTAGCTACCTCAGATCCCCTTATCAACAGTTTACGTGCAGTACCGAATAAAAAATACTATCCTCTTCACGATGATGCCAAAACTTTATTAGTGGATAGCACCCATCTCTCAATCAATGTCTTCTCTATTTAATATTTAGTTTATTAATATTTATTTATTTAAAAATGCTGATTTAATTATATGAAATTCATGTGAAAAAATTTGATGAATATTTTCATATTAATAAAAAAAAAATACGTGTTATATCTTTCTCTTTGTAAACTGGTACATCCATTATATCATTTTAATAAAGTATTATGAAGAAACGCAAAGTCTTTTCATTTAAAAATAATATTTTCCGCATGCCCGTACTACCTGCACCACTGTGCGACCCCATAATGTGTGAGTAGGAACTATGTACTAGAAAGCTATCATCGTCTCGTCCTCGTACCTTTCTTGATTGAATGTGCTCTGGTGGTTGAGAGTATGTCATGATCACTCAAATGTTTCGCTGATGGTGGCGCGTGTATCGGATCATTTAATTCCTTAAAAATGGTTGAGTTGAATGGTGCTGATACATGCGTCGTGAACGTGTGCTGTCAATTGTGACTGATCATCTCTTAGTTGCCACCGCGTATTTGAATTAATTATTTTATTCTTTAATAGTCTTTTTTGTTTTTACTAGCGGCACATTTAACGTGTACATCTTGCTACATCGTTCTCACTTAGTGTACCATCTCAACATGAATGATATAGCCAAGGTTTTGTAACAATATTTTGCTGATAAAAGAGTGTCCATGGAGTTTCTTGCCCGTTCTTCTCCATAGAGATCTACGCTAGGGAATGGAGCTATATTGCATTGTTATCTTTGTTTGTACTTGAAATAAATGCTTTGATTTTGATTTTGACGACCTTTACATGGTCAGAGTTTTATAGTCTTTTTCGTTATCTGCTGTTTACCAACAGCTCTCATCAGTTCCACTATTAACTTCTTAGGGAGACTTCCCCATGTGTCCACCTGTTGTGGAATCTTTTAAGCTTCCCACGAGTGACGCTAAAGACTACCCGACTACCGTTAAGTTTCGTCAGTCCCAATTGTTGGTAATCCATACTGGCGGGTATTTTATTACCACAGCTTTGACTAAAACCGATAGACCCGAGTCGTCACACAGTGGGTGCCAGAAGACGGGCATCGTTGTTGAGGAAGGGCTCTAGGCTACAAGGGAGACCTTTAGCCACTAATGGGATAACAGGTACAGATTGACAAAAAAAAAACAATATACCTAGTAGGTATAGCTCGTGCAAAATTGAGAGAAGTGTTACCTCTGCCGTGTGACACGCAATGAGTCGTCATACGAGATGATGTCGGTCGTCATGGGCGGAGTGGGAGGTCGCGCTGGCGTGGCACTGCCCTCCACCACGTCCAAGGCTGCCAGGCATCGTTCCATCGCGCTCGGTTGCGCCACTGCCGCCTGACCGATCTTCGCGAGTTGCGCACGCATGTCTGCCTGTTGTTCTTCGGCAAAGGCCGACTATAGATGAACAAAAAATAACCATTTAATTATGATCAACAGTAAATCCTCGTTAGTGAAGTTAGTGAAGAGTTGTTACCTACTTCACTAAAAAAATATTATCACGAAGGAAATTACGAATGACCGCCTAATCGTAATCTGCGATCTTTTTCAGTCAACCATTGCTGGCCTGCATTGTAATGCACAAACGACAGCCTTCATAAGCATTGGAATAAGTCTATAGTTACACACGGCTACACATCAAGCTATACATTTCCAGTTTATGTTGATCTCGCATTG
Organism: Eugnorisma glareosa; assembly: GCA_947578425.1. Classification (NCBI taxonomy): domain Eukaryota; kingdom Metazoa; phylum Arthropoda; class Insecta; order Lepidoptera; family Noctuidae; genus Eugnorisma; species Eugnorisma glareosa. Next base: position 12,030,932 of record OX387959.1, read on the forward strand.
TATAGGATTTCCGTACAGTGCGAGGTCAGCTTATACTGGAAATGTATAGCTTGATGTGTAGCCATGTGTACGACGCTGCCTAACCCTTTCGGGCTTACATACACATGTAATGCTATGTTATTTAGTAAAATCTGTTAGTAATTACCGTAAGTTCGTCTTTTAAGTTGCCCTCGCGCATGTGGTAGTTGCGCACGTTGTCGATCACCTCTTGTGGGAACTTCTCCTGGTTCGCGGTCATGTATCGATATACGAACAGGTCGCATCCTATGATCCTGAAGCGATGTTTGAAGACGGGCACTGTGGCTCCTACGAAAATTAAATACGATCAAGTTCGCCAGCAGGGATAGTTGCTTATACAGGGTGTAAACCGTGTAAACTGGTGTTAAACGGACCCGTAATCAACCAAACACTGCACACTAACTAATTAACAATGCTCAAAAATGGTTGCTGGGACTTTTTTTTTGCGTAGCGTCAAATCAATGCACCTAACCCGCTCAAAAATTGTGCTGATGTATGAATAAAAAAGTAAAGGAAGTGAAGTTTTGGAACTTTGACCTTAAATATCTCCGTAATAGGGTTCCCAAATATAGTTCAGAACGAAAAATTTATCGCAATCACGGGAAAACAAGTTCCTCTCGGCTTTGTTAGGGATGCTTTTAGGAACGAACACCCGTTATAGTTAGACAGATTCGACCTCTGTTAGTTAAACAGTCAAATTGTCATAGATTTTCTCTAAAAGCGATGTCTTGTCCATTTGTTGTTTACACCTACCTACCTAGCGTAGCTGTTGGCTACTAAAGACAGCATGTGAACTTTTGTAATTTATCGATAACCAGTCCTTTATCTTACCAACATTAACTATTGGAATGGCATTACGAACCTAGAATACGCCAATCGTACTCGCGAAACTAAAACTTCTTATGTCGAACTTCGAAAGCAGACGCCCTCGCCACCCACGACAGCTCCTAGCGTTATTATTTAAGTAACTAGTGCAACTGACAGCTCTCGCTGGAGTGTCTGCCTGAAGAATTTGTGGGAATTACTCGGCGACATTGTTTTATTTTACTGATGCTAAATTATTAAATGTTTATAGATTTCTCGACGCGAATAAGAGTGGTATATAAGCAATAGGTAGTCAGTTTCGCTGTCAGATTTAGGCTGCCTGTCCATTGAAGCGGAGCAAGGCTGCAGAAATGAGAAACGGATAAATATTAACCAATAGAATTGCATACTGGTGCTGAGCGGAGATTTTATGCATTCCTATTGGTTAATATGTCTGCGATTCTCCGCTCCGCAGCCTCGCCCCGCTTTAATGGACAGGCAGACTTAAGCTCGCTGTGTAAGTTACGCTTCTTTAGCTCGTAGCCGTTACCCGACACGAAAAAAGCAGATAAAATGTTTCAAAAAAACAGCTGTGATGAATAAACATTCTCATACTTACCAATAAAGAACCTGTCAGGTGTGAAGTATGTGGGGAAGTTGGGATCCGACTCAGGAGTCTCCAGCTTCATGGCCTTGAGGAACTTTCCCTCGCGGATGCCGGAGTTCCTCCGAGGTATCTCCCCGATCTTGATGGAGCCGTCTGCGAGGCTATAGGACATTACAAACTTCCTGCCGATGTCTTCGGGGTGGATCCAGTCCAGCTCGCACAGGTAACGAAGGTACTGTATGAAAAATTTAAAAGAAATTAAAGAACATTATCTCAAGATGTTATTGAAGAGCGCTAGCACTCTACTGACTTTTCGTCTGTGACACAAACAAAAGAGTGGTAATAAAGCCTAAAGTGTTGCCTATCTACTTACCAACCTGTACCTACGTGTTTTTTTACCATAATTCGCCATTTGCAAAAAAACTTTAAAAAACATGCAAATCTGTAGGCAAGTCTATCTAACGTCTCGTTCGATTCCAGAAAATATTAACGTTATAATAACCTGAATCTGGCAGATAGGAGACCTACGAAAAGCTCGCTCTCGACTCTTTGTGGAACTTTAATTGGCCCTCCCAAGTTTCAAACTCGAATATGAAAGAATTATTTATTGATGCCCGAAGGAAATACATGCACTAACTTTTTCAAAGAATTATATGTTGGTGAAAAGCAATCCAAGTTGTGAAGTATTGATACTTTTATGTTTCCTGACTGGATCTCCTTTTAGTTCGCCGACGAAGAAAATTTTATTTCAAAAAGAATTTACTCGTAGGTAGAATAGGTGGTAGTTTTTCGTATCTACTCAATGTGATTTTTGTGTATATTATGTTAAGATAGGACTTTCGAACAAGACCATGATATGACATCAGTATAATAATCAGACAGGCGTCCTAAACAACAAATCAATCAATTAGTTAGCTCACCGTAGTTCACAATTACCTACAGTCCTACCACGCAACATAATTCAAATAAGATTACTTACTCTAATTGTCTGACACAGAATTGAGGCAATAGATCTTGGTCAATTAGCATTTTGCTGGCATAATCATGGCTTATTATTGTCATTAAATTGGTTTCCTGAGAACGTGCTCCGTGTCGTGTAAGTAAATAGGTACAAAGATAAACATTGCAGGGTTATGTCGACGTCATCATTCGCACAGACAATGAGAGCTGCACCTGAGGTCAAGACTATGGTATTTATCTAAAAATGTCAAACTAGGTAGGTATTATTGTATACAGTCTAGTAGATTTTGTAAGTAGGTAGAGGTAACCTTCCTATGCTTCTCCACAAGACGTGGAATCATAATGTTTTTATGTTATTTCGAAATGCCATTGATTACGACGTAATCCTATAAGTCCTTTTAGACTTGCCGTCGCAAGATGATTCTTGCTAAAGAAAAAAAGGCAATTCATCAGAGATAATCACTTGTTCTCATGACGTGAGTTAATTTAACGTTTAAATACGCACAACGGGCAGGTTTTCAAAACGAGCGTCAAATAATTTTCCGCTGGAAGGTTTTAAAACGTTAGCGTGAGGCTCACCGCAAGCCATTTTCCACTGGAAGGGTTCCTAAAGATTTAGCATTTTAATCGAAGTCATACATTTGATAGGAACGTATCGTCTTTGACAACTCTTCGCAGCTGACCAGATTCAATGAGACTTACGCCCCGTCAACAACCTCGGACGATAAGACTTGCGTAAAGGGACACTGGTAACTTGTTTCCTTCGCATAAGTGTCGCGTCGCAGTGGCTCGTAGAGTCGTAGCATGCTCACTCAGCTCACTCTAAGCTTTAAGCAACTTCTTCGTTGTTGCAACACGCGTGTCGCTTAAGCGTGTAGTTCGCGGCCAAGCGGTTAATCCGTGCCTCGTCCTTATTGTATAAAGATTACCTTGTTAGCGTTGAGGTTGTACTTGATGATGTCCTTGTGCGGCGGCTTGGGGACGAGGCCGTAGCACGACATCAGGGTGTCTTCGGGAGCCCCGATGCCGATGTGCGGCGGGATCGACTGCACGTGGAATGAATAAGAAATCATTGTACTTAAGTACATGTCATTCTGTACTGGTCTTTGTGTTGTGTACTGATGTGCTTGCAACACTTTCACTATAAGGGAAGAGAGGTAAGAAAGACAAGCATTGCAAGGCACTGAATCTAAGTAATATAACAATGACAGGACAGGAATTTTTGCGACGACAATTAAAAGAAGTGTCCTTGTAGTAATCGGACTAAACTTTGGAACGGAACTTGAGAAAAACAGGTTTTGACTATACAGTTATTGAAATACCGACTCAAATTTGATATTTCCTAAGTACTTAATTAAGATATTTCTCATACATTACAGAAGATATCGTTGAGCCAATTTTCCATAATCGAAAGAATATTGCAATCGACTAGACTAGACTATTACTCGTCAAAAAACGTTTTTCAATCTACATGATCGTAAATGTCTTGAAGGACCAGGAAATGATGAAACATGATAAAGTGGGCCTCACCTTGGGGAATTCTTTTACTTCCTTTTTGTGCACCTTAACACGCTCCGGTTGTTCAATGTTCAGCATAGTCCTGGTGACCAGTGGAAAAAAGGTTAGTTAACACACTGCAAGTACTGCAACTGACTGAAATTAATATCTACTAGCTGTTGTCCGTGGCTTCGCTCGCGTTTTGTCGGTTTTTTTTTTTTTTTGATAATGGCATCTCGCAGTTCAGCCTATGAGGCTGGCTACTGCTTAATAGGTCTAATCCTGTGGATGCCTAGAATTTAAGGCCTCCAGCCAGTTGCAAAATGAACTTATAAGCTAAGCGACCACTAGCTAAGGGCACTCGCTGTGGGGTACGAGCCTCGGCTTAGAGCGTCGCTGGGGAGGGCAGGAAGGGGACAGGCTGGATCTGATTTAGGGGCTGTTTTATTGTTACTGGTTCAGCATCGCGGGCTGGTTCATGCAAGGATCGGGGGGCGGTTTGAAACGGGACGTCGCGACAGACCACGGCGGCGGGGTCTGAATGTCTTTCCTGCAGGAGATTGGTGGGGTCATCGGGAGTGAGAAGAACGTGCCGTGGACGGCGAACGCGACTGATATGCGACGCTCTTGTCGGGGCGAGTGAGTGGAGGCATCGGGGCTTCACTGGTGGCACGCAACTTTCGTTGCAGCTGCCAGAAGGCAAGGTGAGTGGGTTCGAGTTCGCCGTGCTCCTTGTCCCATTGATTTGAGCGATGCTCACTAGTGCGGTATTTTACAGCACGTTGTAATTCCCGCATGTGAGCTTTGTTCGCGTCGCAGGGAAAGGAACTGTAGGCACGTATCGCCGCGTTCTTCTCGGTTATCAGATCACGGATGTCGTCGGGTAGTTTACAGCGCCGATCTTTCAGCGCTGGGACTTCCCGCGAACAGTCCTTGAGCACGGACTGTACGTGATCTGTAAACGTGTCGATGGCGGCCGTGGTGTCTTCGACTGAGACAATATGGTCGGGGATACCGTCCAATAGAGGCAACATGTCAGATTTCAGCTTATCGCTTACCTTCTTCCAGTCGGTGATAACTATAGTCGGAGGGGGATGACTGGGGTGTGAGGGACCCGATCGGGGGATAAGGTGCATGAGCACTGGGCGGTGGTCGGAGTCAAGCTCATGTAGCGTCTCAATCATATGCAACCTGAGGTTGATATCTATGAGCAGTCGGAAATTATTCCACGGGCACGTTGTAAATATAGCCTATAGCCCTCGGAGATAATCTAGCTTCCTATTAGTGAAAGAATTTTCAAAATCGGTTCAGTAGATCCAGAAATTACCCCCTACATACAAACTTACAAACAAATTTTACCTCTTTATAATATTAGTATAGTGAAACCTGCATAGGAAACGTAATAAACATCTATTAAGCCATCCCTATTTTATATCTATGTCTTGGTGAAAAGCCAATTTTCATTTACATGGGTATATTAAAAGAAAAAAGATTTTTCATTATATTTACGACGTGTATAGTAACAAATTAATATCGGTACGATGTCGTGTCGTGGTACGAGTGTACGATGCACGGCACATCACAAAAATACTGATACTGTATTTCTTTCAATTATTGGCACGGCAGTGTATAGATTTCCACGACATGACATGCCATCGTCATCGGTACAAGACGTCGCAACGTGTCACGATTCGACGTAGTGTCGTGTGTTCGTGTGTATGTGTTTTGGCCCTTATTCCTTTTTTTCATACATTGCGTTCTTTTTGTCATAACTTCATCCAACGTTCCTTACACATTTCCGCACCATCGAAGCAAGGGACTCTTTTCGTCCTCTTTTGAAGAGGATTAAAAATGCGTGCTTGTGTTTAATTATAAAGGGGCCATTCCTTTGAATATTAAATTAAAATGTGTCTACATCAAAGTTTTAATCAAAGCGGTAGTAATGAAGGTTTTCCCTCGTGGAATATAATATGCAGTATTTATATAAGTATGTTGATGTGTACATATACCTGCGTATTGAATACCTATGTAGTTTTGTAAGCTTATATTTCAGCCCGTAAAATTAGGTACCTACATACTGAACTCCGAATGAGTTTCCTACCAACTGAAAATTACGAATTTACGGTCTGGACTAACTAGATTTTGATCTAGTTAATAGAAAACTGTTCAATTGTCCTTATGACAAATCGGCATTAGAAGAATTACAAAGAATACGAAATGAGGACAATTGAATAGTTTTCTTTGATAATGCACTAACGGCTGCACCGATTTTGATAAAACATGTCTAATTGTAATACACATCATGCGCTTTCACTTGATACCCCAATTGAGTATATTTAAAAATAAATAATTTTTCATACCCATTTGCATCCCCCATATCTAAATGGCTGCACCGATTTTAATAAAACATATCTAAGAATTATCGGCAAGAAACTAACTTCAAATAAAAAAAATGCATCCAAATCGGTTCAGTCGTTGAAGAGTTACGGTGCCAGAGACAGACACATACTCTTTTAGCGTCGGGGTTTAAAAATACCTACGTTCCTGATCCGACAAAATATGCTGAAATGAGAATCTAAGATGATAAGAAGACTTCTAAAAGCGATCACTTTATCAATCTCGTAGTTTATCGGAGCGGAGCGAGCGTACCTAACGAGAGTACGTTGAAAGCGGAGCGATATCGGTACTGTTCGCGCTTAATTGACCCTTACTGAACATATTTCAGTTGTTGTTAACCTCTAACTCGGTATGCACAGCATGCAGAAAACAGAGATGTTGTAACAGTATAATTTGAACGACTGAATTCCAGTAAGCTTATGAAAGTATTTATGTTCGTTCGAGGAGGTACATACCTATATAAGGCGCATATGTCGGTCTCAGATTAAGCGCAGCCTCGAGAAATACAAATAACATATATGTACAACTTACAAGTATGTAGCGATCAATCCAGCTAATTCGGTTACGCACACAAATCTTGGGCGGTACTTTGGCGTAGAAATATTATTGCCAGCGGTACCTAACTCATTGCCCTCAGTATATTACTAACACTGTATTTCTTTTATGCGCATTATGTATGTATACAAGATCCGGATGATTATTTGTAATGGTTATTGTGAAATAGGGAAATGGCGTCAAGTAAGTTCTCTTCCATGAAAACCTTGGTACAGTTTCAGCTACGATTCATAGCTAGATCAAGCCAATTTAGCACAACTTTAATAATTATATCTTGAATATTTATACAACGTGTAACAGAATAAACGCAAAACCTCTTAAGGGGTCATTGTACTCATCATTATAACCAACTTTCACTATAGGACTAACGCCGAAATCGCGAAAAAAAAATCAGCTGTTCAGTACATTTTATCGAGTTATGCGCAGAGAGAAATGTATTGCGCAGTCGACAACATTAGATTTGTTTAGCTTTGTCTAGCTAGCAAATACAAGGTAGGTACCATATGTCTTTTAAAAATCTTCAGAAATATCATGGCAGTTTCTAAACAGTTTTGAAATATTTAAAGTATCTAAACTGTCATGTCATGTGTGTAACTGCAAAAACATCACGTGCAGTGTAACAGACACAAGATCTCGTAGTAATTAATAGAACGTAGTAAACAATGGTATAATTATCGAGAAATCATTACTCGAAAATTACACCATTGTATACTAGTAATGGAACCGTACAGTTATATCCCCACACCGTTAATTAACGGTGGGGAGAACATCGCAGTGACTCCATTCACGATAACTTGGGACGGGTCTCAGTCCACATCACACTTAATGCCAGGATTTATCTAGAGGACAATGATGATGTAGCTATGATTCAGTTAACACAATGTAATACTGTGAAAATACTCTTAGGAGCAGTCGATTAGTAGAACATTTGTCATAGGTTTCAGAACGTAATAATTTTTGGGCAGTTAGATCTAAAGTAGTAAAGTAAGTATTAGCTGCAATCTTTGTTTGACTGCATGAACTTGGCTATGTTATTGCTAACAAAAAAATAATGGTCTAGGTAGGTACTAAAATGCAATCTTCTATCAACTTAGCGTTGTTTTTTTTATATAAGGTCCCATTAAAATATGTGGACCAACTTTAACACTGCATTCAGTACGTCTAACCAAAGATATCCAAGCAAAAAAAACACTGATCAAAGTGATTTTTGACCGACTTTCTTCAAAAAGGAGGAGGTTCTCAATTCGGGCGCATTATTATTGTTACCTTATAACTCCGTCATTTGTAAACCGATCTGATAAATTCTTTTTTCATATGCTTCCCGATTGGTACAAAGAAATTTCATTAAAAACGGTTTAGGAATTTGGTTGTTTTCTTTACGTTAATTGTCACATCACGCGACGTCGCGTGCCGGCGCTTTGATGTACATCACGCGACGTCGCGTAATACTTGCTAGTTAAATTTGACACAGTCCGGGCGTGCCGTCCATAGAGGCAATTAGGCCTAGCCTACCCTACCATTCCTACCAACAACGCAACAAATGCATTTATTATAACTATATTAATAAAAAATAAAAAACTCCTGTTATAATACTTATAGCAACTTGTCGCGGCCGTGTGACGTAACTGATAAACACTACGACGCTCGCTCCCGGCCGTCTAGGCAAGGCCGCAGCCGGCCTAATTTCCATTGATAAATTTACGCACACTGATGCGTATTTTCGTGTATATGAACGGCACACATAGTAAATAGGGGCGTAAACTCCTGCGAGTGTAGCTGGCTAGCTGGCCACTGATTGGCTGCCCCACAAAGTATTATCCGGCTAAAACGGTATGCAGTGATGCAATTATATTTGGTAGTGTTTTTTTATCGACAAAATAACAATTGTATTTTTCTTAGAAGCCATATTTGTTTCATGTGCCTAGCAAAATTTATTTCGCGATCTTCAGTGTTTTGATTTTTATAATATCTGACGTTTGTAATTCGTTTTGAAACGTATAATATTGTAAATATTATTTGTTGTATTTGTTTATTAACTTAGAAATGGTGTTCTGTTGTGAAGTTTGCGCTGTTAGTGTGTTTGTTAAAAGTTAAAAACAGTAAGTATTCACAATCGTTTAATGATAAGATTCAAGTTGTGTCCAAAGAAAGATGTGTAGGTACCCGAATTACGAGAATTAACCCAAAATTCATCGTCATTTCAAATTAATCTTTCTTCTGTTTGCATTCTCAGAAAATCGTGATTTGAATCTAGATTAATGCGGAGTTCTTGTATTTATAACTTTGGTTTTAATAGGCTTATTTTAAAGGTTTGTTTTTCAAATATTCCGGTCAGAAAACTCTACCTTTTTTTTGTTTACAGCGCACTCTGTTTTATTTTTTAGAATTGTTTGTAGCGGAGCGACATCCTTCGTTCTTGTATTGACAGAATTCCATTGAAATTCCTGATATTTAAGCTAGATGGCGTTGTTTCTCATACGCTTACTAAAAACACCAGGGGTGGGTGCGGTGGGCCCGGAAGGGTAAGTGAATATATCAATAGATGTGAGTACTTTGAGGGTCATCTTAGCGTAGCCTACCTTCCGCGGGGAACCACTGCACGCCACTGTGACACACTTCCCGATTTCTGATTGATCTGAAATTTTGCACGCATGTGTATATCGCAAGACAATGCAATATTATGATGACATGGAGCTGATCTGATAATGGAGCTGCAAGGTGGCCATAGGAACTCTGTAATAAAACGACGCAACACCGTCGAGTTTGGAATCGTTTGATTCGTCTTGACAAGTACTTTTGTCCTAAATGGTCACCAGGATCTGATGATGGAGCTGGAAGGTGGCCATAGGAACTCCGGTATAAAACGACAAAGCCTCATCGAGTTTGGGCTCGTATGATCATCATCATCATCATCATTATTGATTTGCACAAACATGATTACAATACATGATACAACAACAAGTTGTCAGCATGCAAGAGAGGTAAATAGTACGAAAACAGATCATCACGTTTACCTTAAACAATGGCATGCAAATGTTAAACATAATAGGTAATTTATACAAAATTTATAATGTCACCGAGTCGAATTATTCAAAAATTGTCATGATAATATAAATAATAAAACATATAGAATAAAAGATAAGCAAAATATGTAAGTATTATCAGAATTTCTCATCTAAAAACTCATTCAAATTATAGTAAGCCTTATCTGCTAGAAAATTAATTACTTTCTTTTTGAACGCTACATCACTTAGCTGCTTCCAGTTTTTCGGAAGTTTATTTAAAAATTTTTGGAGCCATGCAAAAGACACTTTTTCTCATAGGTAAGTGCCGTTCTAAATTGTTGTTGGCAAAGGGTACAATCACGTCTATTACGAGGAAATCGATCTGCCATGCGAGAAAATAGGAGAGGATTGGATCTCACGAAAATCGTATTTTCTAATATATAAAGTGAAGGTAGGGTCAAGATTTTGTATTTTTGAAAATAAGGCTTGCAACTCTGAGTGGTTTCAAGTTTGAACATCAACCTAATGCAACGCTTTTGAGTTTTATAAATAAGTTCCCGGTCAGTCGAATTACCCCAAAAAATTACGCCGTATCTTAAAATGGACTCTACTACACTATGATTCGTCTTGACGAGTACTTTAACTAACTTCTAGTTACAATGTAAAAATTAATTCATGACAAGAATTTGTGTGGTACTTATACTAGAACTAAAAAGGGTTAAATAAAAAAACTTTGATATCCAAGCAAATAAACTTTCTGCGAAAACAAAACCGACTTCCAAAAAAAATCACTAAAAATGTCTAAAATAACTTGACGACACGGTTGGCGCAATGGCTGAGCGATTGGCTGCTGCGCTGCGTGTCGCGGGTTCGATCCCCGCACGGAACAAATATTTGTATGGCCTACAGCTAGTTGTTCCGGGTCTGGCTGTTTGTGTATGTAAGTTTAAATGTTTGTAAACGCACCCACGATAAAGGAGAAATTCCTAGTGTGGGGCAACGTTTAAAAAAATAAATATATATTAGTATATAGAAGTATAGATTGGTCACAACGGCAAATAGAACGTATAGTTTTATAAGTGTAAGTTATTAAATGAATAAATTATAAAGATATTCATCCCTAGGTTAGCAGGTCCTCTATACAAACCATTCAAATGTTATAGCCAAATAATATTATTATTTAGAAAGCCTTGAAAAACAGCAGATTATTTATTCGAAAACGACGAGACGCAAAAGAAAAGATTATTAACTATGTGGATTATGGGGGTGCTAATTTGTATAATAGAGCGTCGAGCGTACGCTGCACTAGAGCTGCGATCACTCACTGTCACAAACAAAAAGAATAAGCGAACAAAAAGGGACTACTCGAATGTACGGTGACAGCACCAGCTGTCAGAAAACCGTTATTTTTTGAAGATTTATTTATATTTTTCGTTTATATCTTTTAATAAAGTTTAGTTGGTAATGTTATCTTAGGATTAAATGCCACATCAGAAGCTTTGTGCCGATACTTACAAATAAATAAACCCGAATTGCCCCCTGAATTTTTGATAAGCTTAGGAATAGGGAACCTTCTGTCTCCGTTTGTGCCTTCAGGCACTAAGGAGTAAACTTTTTCGTTTAATCCAAGTACAGTACTGAAACTATAAAGAAGATAAAGGAATATTTGGAATGTATCAGCTGCCTACTATCTCACGCGAGATACAACAGTCGCCTGAAGGGAAGGGTGAACACCGAACTGCTTATTTGAGACACGAAACTCTTCGTAAAAACTTGTCATGCATCCAATACCTACCAATCTAGTGTAGGAAATAGCTTAGATCCTTAATGGGGCATATGAAAGAAGGACAAAATAGTGACGAAATGTCACAAAAAACATTCATATCAACTGCGTAATTACGAAAATGGTTACGAAACGAACTTATTTTTAATTCTAAAAAAGACTTTAATAATAAATAACTGTTTGTCCTCCTTTTCGACTAAATTCACGAAAAAAAGATTTTTCTTCATAAGCCATTACTTTAACTGCTTAAAGTACAAAAAATCAGCAATGTTGGCGCTACGCTTAATTTCAGTGTACGTTTTTAAAATGTAATTTTTAAAAAAACCTAGCTCTAATTAAATATTTCCCACCACAAGTCATATTCTACACAGCAACAAAAATATCCCACTTTTAGCCACGTTAGAACAGGTGTAGGTACGCGAATTAATTATTCAGCTGCAAATCTAATTAAATTAGTTTGAACTATGAAGGTTGAAACTACATAATTGAATTTGGCACACTGTTTTTGATTCGACTCAGCTTAATGGAATTTATATTCGGCTTGCATAAATGTTTAAAACCTTAATTGATGTTTTTGTTAGGGGCATTGATTTTTAAGGTAATTTAGAAAGGTTTCGAAAAGGACTTTCTTATCCAATAATACTTTCGTTTTTATCTATATTAGTACATACTATGTACCTATATAATTATACTCAATAATATTATAAAGCATACTGAGAGGGATTGTGCGAATTTTGTGAGTTTGTATGTATGCGGAGGGTAGTCTTCGGAACTACGGCACTTATTTGAAAAAACCTTTTATAATTTGAAAGGCACATTAGTCGGGATGGCTACTTTGTATCCGGTTACCACGCGGGCGAGACCGCGAACATATTATAAAGTGGTAAATTTTGTGAGTTTGTGTGTAGGGAGTAATCTTTGGAATTACTGATCTGATTCAAAAAAATATTATACTGATGAGAAGCTAAAATCTTTGCGTGTCTCCTGTGGAATAATTTCAAACCGTGATGGTTTGGTCATCATAATGTTAAGTAGGCAGCTAGGAAAAATTATACCAACTTTATGTTTCTCTTTTTCCTTGGTTAGTTCGGATACATTGATTTAATCGAATTCCTCATTCCTAGAAAGGCGAGAACAGTGAATAGTACAACGTAAACAAACGAAAACTTAGCATATTAATAAAAGACGCCTCCTAATTGGTGTTCTCACCCTACATAATTCATGCAAATGATCTTGTTATGTCTAGAGCAGGGATTCCCAAAGTGGTCGATATCGACCCCTTGGGGTCGATATCGGTTTCCTAGGGGTCGACATAAACGAAAACTGATTATGGGGGTCGACGAGGTCTAAAAATCGACCCCTATTAAATTAACACAAGTTCTTATTTAAAACTTTCAAGATTGGTAGGTAGGTACTGTATTGTTTATGTTGTGTTACGTGTACTAAGAATAATTAATATTTATGTAGGAAATAGCATTGTTGTAGTAATATAAAGCCTCAAGTTCGTACAAGATGAAAAACTCGGCAAGTCAGTGTGGACAAGTTTGTGCAAGATAATGAGTTCGAGCGTACGTCTTTCAGGCGCGTTTTGACTTGCTCTCTATTTGACGCTTGCGCGATTTAACACGAACGAATTCATGATCAAGTTGCAAGTCCAAACATGTTCCTGATATTTTACTATTTAACGAGGTTGCACTTAGGTTGAAAGTTCATTTGCGTTTTGAAATTCGTTGGAGCTTGAACGATAATAACTCATATAAGTACTCATTTATTTCAAGAGATTACAAAGTTATTACATAGCTAAATTAAGTGAAGTAAAGTGACTGAAAAAGAATTTACAAAATGCTGAGCTCCCTACGCGAGTTAATAGCGTAACCACACAATATCTGCAGTTTATGAAAAATTAACAGGGTAAGTACCAAACAGTTTTTATCCGGCACAGCGCATCAGCATTGCCCCACTGCACACTGTGTGATAGTGATCAGTTGAGCTATCTGTAGATTGTTTGCAACAGTTTGCAGTTGCCTCAGTTGTTTCAATTGTAAAAATTTACCAGTAAATTTAACAGTTTATTAGGTATTGTTTTTAATTTAGGTACTTAGTTTCTTATTTTTTTATTTGCAGGATTACTGAGAGTTTTATGATGGCGGACACGAAAAAAAATGCAGACAATACAGTTTGGACTACTTGAAGTTCGGATTTATTGCATCTCCATCAAATCAACACTTGCCGATGTGTCTCATATGTGAAAAAGTATTCAGTAACGATGCCATGAAGCCTTCAAAAATGGATGACCACTTATCGAGAGTACATGCTGACAAAAAAAGTAAGCCCTTGACATTTTTTCAAGCACTTAAAGAAAAACTAGACAAAAGGCCATCCATAAGATCGATGTTTGCGTCATCATCTATTAAAGACGATGATGGTTTACGAGCGTCCTATAATATATCTTTACTAATAGCGAAGTCGGGGAAACCCCACACAATTGGAGAGCAGCTTATCTTACCAGCCATTGCGGAGGTCCTTAACAATGTATTGCACAAACCCGCACATGATATTTTAAAGAGAATACCTTTGAGCAATAACACCGTTCAGAGACGCATAGACGAGATGGGACGCGATGTGGAAAACATTTTATGCAAGTTCTTACAGACCAACAGATTCTCTCTCCAGTTGGACGAGTCTACATTACCCGGCAATGAAGCTCTGTTGTTAGGATATGTTCGATATATCAAAGATGAAAATATGTGCCAAGAACTGCTTTTTGCTACATATTTAGAGACTGATACCAGAGGAGAATCAATTTTTCAGGCCGTGGAACATTTTTTTACTGACAAAGCTATTCCATGGAAGAACATTGTTTCTGTTGCGACTGATGGTGCACCGTCTATGGTTGGTCGTCATCGTGGTTTTATAGCTCACTTAAAGCGACAACTGCCTGATGTACTGGTCATTCACTGCGTGATTCACAGGCAGCATTTAGTAGCAAAAAAGCTGAGTCCTAGATTGCATAAGTCTTTACAATATGTAATAAATGCTATCAACAAGATTCGAAGCAATTCTTTGAACTCTCGGTTATTTGCTCAGCTATGTGAGGAAAACGACGAAGTCTTTACTCGATTACTTCTTCACACTGAAGTTCGCTGGCTATCAAGAGGCTCTTGCTTAGAAAGATTTCAGCCGTTTTTGAATCTGTGTTGGAGTTTTTACAAGAAAAAGATCCGAATTTGAAAGAAAATCTGAACAATTGTAAAACAGATATTTATTACTTGACTGATATCTTTGGAATGTTCAACAAAGTTAATTTGCAGCTGCAGGGTGACGATCTTAACTTGATTAAAACAAAATCAATAATATCGGCCTTCGTGGGTAAACTAATCCTTTATAAACAAAATTTAGGCAGAAAAGAATATTAGCAGTTTCTGCATTTGTCAAAATTACCAGAAACGCTTCAAGATGATGACATTTTATTATATGTCACTCACTTGGACGCATTACACAAGGATTTTACGGAGAGGTTTGAGGATCTTTTAAATTTACAAATTCCTCAATGGATAATAAATCCGTACAATACCACAGCCATAGAAGAAGCCAATGTGATAATGCAAGAAGAGTTGATTACCATCAGCACAGACGAAGAGCTTAAGCAGAAGTTCAACCAAGGCTATCAGAAGTTCTGGTTGCAATGCAACATTGAAACACAGTATCCTACATTGTGGAACATTGCTGAAAAATACCTTATCGCTTTTCCATCATCATACCTAGTTGAAAAAAGCTTCAGTGTGGTAACAAACATTTTGACGAAACAAAGAAACCGTTTGAAAATCAACGAACGTGGAGATTTAAGGCTGCAACTCACCAATATTGAACCGGATGTAGCTAGATTGGTAGATAGTCACCAGGTTCATCCATCACACTGAATGTTTTATTTTCTCTTTGCGAATTAATACTTTTTTAAATATAATTTCCTACCTACTTAAAATTCTTTAAGTACCTAATTTGTAATAATCGTTATAAATTAAACTTGATATTTACTGAATTGTATGTCTTTTTATTTTGTTAAATTTTGATACGAAAATGAAGTCAATTTTACTCACTTAACCAAGTGCAAAGTTTTCCAATTGGTACCTTAGTACCTAGGTATTTTGTGTCAATAGGAAAAAACTAAAGATAGGCCCCCTTATTCATAATAGTCTGCTAACTTAAAGCATTGCTAATTCTCACTCTGTCTTCTTCTATTGACCTAAGTCAGAATGAAAAATAACACACTGTAGCAGCTGTTTTAAGTTAGCGGACCATTATGAATAAGGGGGTTGATCTTAAAAGTAGGTAATTTGGCCATGGGGGTCTGAGGTAACAGTTCATTTTGGAAAAGGGGTCACTTGTCCAAAATAGTTTGGGGATCCCTGGTCTAGAGGCTAACGCCTAATGAAATAATGATACTTAGTGATTGTCACTTGAATAGGTATGTCTATTTGTGTAATGCTGTGTGAGTCTGTGTAATAGGAACTTGTTTGAATCAAGTTTTGTGTGTCCGTTCTGAATAAGTGTTAATAGAATGTTAAAAAGCTAATCGCATCGATTTGAATTAGTTATTGGCGATTGCTGTTTAGTAGTGTTTAGCGAAACTAAATAATAATGTACATTATTATTGTATGTATTTTAGATGCATTGGTTTATTCCGCTCTGCTTTGCTCTGATTTAGTTTGTAATTACATGTTAAATATTAGTTTGTTGCTAAAACATTCTAGAATAGGCACGAAAATATACCAAACTAAAATGAAAGTTTCATGCAAGCAGGTACGTAACTAATATAAAATAATCAAAGTATTTCCATGAAATTGAGCGCTATGTAACCTTATATCGGTTATCTCGTTAACAGTGATATCAGATAAGATCCTCATCCTAATTCCTTTCCTATTGGCAATTTCTAAATCCTTCTCAAAACGAAATTGGCAAAAAAGCCGTCAATTACATCGTGAAGGCCGCGCCTCAACCAATCTGCCTGGAAAACTCTTTATGGCAAATTACGCAAGAAGTCCTTTCAGAATACTACTATTAATGCTAATAGCCCAGTCAGAGCCGGATTAGCCCATAAGCAAATTAAGCAATTGCTGAAGAAAAAAAAAATTGTCCCGATCAAACTACAATATACAGACAGCATTGTAGAAATTTAGTAAACACATAATATATTCACGACCTTAACACTAATTTAGGAACCGCAATTTAGCAGTTAGAATGAAATATGCATTAAAAAATACATAAGTTCCAGTGATTTGCCTCGCACAATTTCACATCAAATTCACGCACAATTGTACATAATAATACACTATGATAAAATTGAATCAGCGCTCCCTAATGTAGACATAGCCCTGCGTATATTTTATGCCTGATGATAATCCAACTGCTTAGCATCTTTTTCGAAATTGAAAACAATAAAAAAATAAAAAAGACCGACGATGCTGCAGAAAATGCTCGAAGCTTTATCGATATTATATATAGAGTCAGACATGCTAGAAACGTTGGACTTAAAAACGATTTTCCGCGAATTTCTCGCGCGATTAACTCGCAAGTCACATTTCAATTAATAAATGAAAAGTCGCTTCTCGCTGTCAGTCCCTATGTACGAGTATGCTTAGAATTTTAAAACTACGCAACGGATTTTGATGCGGTTTTTAAATAGATAGAGTGATTCAAGAGGAAGGTTTATACAGGGTGTACCAGGACCCTTCACGAAGCCGTCAACCAAGCATTATGTACATCAAACTAAGTAACTTTACGCAAAAAATATTGCTGGCAAATGATTTCTTTTTTGGGTTGAAAAATCACGTTTTACGGTAGGACTCGATGTAACGCACTCAAAACATTGTGCTGATGGATGGATTGAATAATACGGGGATCGTGGAGGTGTATCTCCAAAAATATTACATTAAAAACAAGTATTTAAAAAAAAAAACTTGTGAAGAAGTCGGAACTTTGACCCCCAATATATCCGTAACTAGCAAGGTTCCCAGGTATGGTCTAGACTAGAACAAAAAACTGATCGCAATGACGGGGAGAACAAGTGCCTTTCGGTTTCGTTAAGGGTCTTGTTACACCCTTTATGTATCACATTGCACCTGTGCGAAGCCGGGGCGGGTCGCTAGTTCATAAATATTCTAAGGTACGTAATGATCTATTTTGTTGTATTAGGGCATCAAGTAGTTGCACTGAACCCAGTCCAACAGATCACGGGTTCATCTGCTTGCCTTTTTAATAAATCCAGCTTCCAAGTTTTTGACGTAAATAACATTCAAGAAAAAATAACAAAAATACGGTCAGGAAACGGAAAACAACTTTACTTTTAATTTTCTTTTGGTAAAAATGTATAACAGAAAAATGAGGAAAACACCGTCCGCAGGAAAAACATGGGAGCAACGAAATAGTCAGTTAACCCTTTGAATGAGTGTATGTATAGTAGATTGTGAATATTATAAGCCAGATCGCATCCGGATCAGATTTTGCTTGCCGCTGCTGTAACCCTTGCACTGCTGTTACCGCTAATTCAATGACGGCGCTCGATGGTAATTCGCTTTGATTGGGTTGGCTGTATATATATGTCGGGGTGTCAGGATTTACTCCGCTAGGCTTCTGCATTATGTGGGCAGACGATGGGTTTCGTGCTATGAAAAGACACAGAGCGATACACTGTTTCTAGCAACACTAACGAATTACTTGAGATTACAACTTAACAAAATAACACAGGGCACAATGAATCGGGTACAGTTCCAAGAGGTCTTAAGTTGGCCGCGATCAGACACTGACTGACCGTCGTCCTGGCTCAGAGTTTACCATCTTGACTCTGTGACAAGTGACACTGTGGTGTGGGTAGCCTTGTAAGTAGATTGCGTGATGTCACCACCGTGTACTTGTGATTCGTTTTAAGCCCGTACCAATGACCGTCTCCGACATATATATATATATATATATATTTGAGTCTGACCAAACAATTTCAGGAGACAAAAACGTGTAGGTACATAATTCCAATAAAAAGTGAGATAAAAGCTTATTTTACCTTACAAGAGCAATAGTTACTTAAATTGGAAAAAAGGACAAACTAAAACCACCACCAAAAAATATAATAAAAATATTTTGAAGGCTCATTCATATGTTCTATTGTTTTTTTTTAAACACATTTTACCACTTTGGAAGTGTCTATCTTTCAAACGATTGACCTTGAGAAAAAATGGTTTGAGGAACCTCAATGTCATTTTTTAAAGACCTATCTGTAGACACCCGCACGAATAGGTCTGATAAAAAAAAATAATAATTCAGTTCCATGTATGGGGAACTGAAACTGAAACTGTTCCACGTATGCGTTCGCCCCTTAATCTTTTATTTTTCTATAAAAATCGTAAAGCGGTTCACAGAATACAACTGCCTACTAAGTTTCAACTGTGTAGTCCTAATAGTGGCTGTAACATACACGGACAGACAGACAGGCAGACGAGACAGACAGACAGACCTGGCGAATCTATAAGGGTTCCGTTTTTTGCCATTCGGCTACGGAACCCTAATAACCCGACTACTGAAAACTCACGCTCTAATAAAACACCTCTTAAGGTTGAAGTCGGTTAAAATGTAGCCTATGTTACTCGGTGTAATAATAACGAATCGATTGACATTTCATCAAAATCGGATGAATAGTTTAAGCGCTACGGAGGAACATACGTAAATACAAACATACATACATAGACTGCTAAAATCTTAACCCTTCCGTTTGGCTTCGCCGTAGTCGGGTAATGAAAATCTATCTCCTTTTATTTTCAAGCCAGTTCAACCACAGGCTTTAATCAAAACTGAATTAATAAATTTTGCCTCGCTCTAGAGACTGCACCTTTGTAATCTGTGGCAATATTTCTAGCGCAGTCGAGTACACAAAGGGCCAGGGTGGACGGAGACAAATGGCCGCGTGGTCAACATGCCGGGGGACACTAACGGATGTGTAAGGGAAACTATTCTACTAACAACCACACGTTCACAATCTCTGCACGGTCCACGTATCATTTTCCTTGTCTTGTTTTCTTTATATAGTTTTATATAAGTAGATTATATGATACCTACTACGATGCTAGACTAGGTTTGTTTTCCTCATAAAATTAGATGGAATTGAACATTATATTTCATACGAGGATTTGTAGTTTAGTTAAGGAATCAGGCATTACTCTGCGGAAACTCAACCTCCCCAGCTCACAAAAGTATGCAGAAGCAGGAAAAGCGACAATTAGCATACCATAACCAAAACTTACAGACATAGAGCTAGATCCCAGGGCCGCCAGACATTACTTATTTTGTCAGTAACAAAATGTGTGGCATCGAGTAGTCTTAGTATGTACTTTAACTTGTGCTGACGGCCAATTTTTCAATATCAGTTGATAAAGTTGCGTAAAAATAATAGTTTAACCTTCCGCATACATTGTGTTATTGAGAATATAAGTAATGTTTGGCGGCCCTGGGATCTTGGACCATACACTTTGACACATGGTTCGCTCGGACGCCTCTGAGCGGTCGTCCTCGGTAATCCTGCATCCGACGGCATCCAAGCCTTTTTCGCCAAATTAACTAAATATTTTGTATAACATTAAATACTCGTAGTTATTTTATAATTCAATTATTATTAAAGCAATGATTTTTCACAGTCATTTGTAGTTGCATTGTCTTGCCTGGCGTATTACGGAATCAATTAAATTACATACGAGGCTCACAAAAATGCTTAATTTGGTAATTTCCCACACACATTATTATGCTATTTCAAATAGCATAATAATTAGAAGAGTTCAATTAGACCACTCATAACGTCAATAAGAAAATATATTGATCAAGTTATGAGTCGTAAAAACAAAGTAGAGCATTCCATACGATCAAATTAGATCATAAAAACCTATTATGATCTTGTTATCAATTTCGATTGTGTTTCACAATATTTGTAGGATGTATGTTCATTGTTAACCTACATCGCTTTTAAAGACAAATTGCATGACTACTGATAGTATATCTACGAAGTACGCACTGCTGTTTGTGACTTCAAGCCTTACAATAATTCACTATTTCGTATATCGAAAGGTAGAAAACAAAAGGCAAAAGTGGTTTGGTAATATACGAAGACGAAGTCTGATGTCCCTCGGCCACTACTACAGCCGAGAGGGCCGCCTTTCTCCATTTTTATCCTACATTTTTATTCATTTTGTTTCACCAGCTTCTCTGGCCTAGCTCCAACTCCCCTTATAGTTAGGCCCTTTAAAATAGATTGTCTTGTTTATTCAATTCTATTACTGTTTCCCCTTCTTTCTTTTTGTTGTGCTGTCCTTCAAAATAAATAGGTGAGTACCTTATTGTGACGTCACAGTTTCCCTCTCCTGGGAAACTGTAACGTTACAAATTAATTTGGTACACATAATTATGTAAGTCGGTGACCCAAAGACGGACGTGTAACGTAAACTATTGAGTTTTAAGCATAGGGGCCACTTTTGGGGGGTAAATTATAAAAAAAATGTTTTGCACACTGTATCGTGTTACATACCAAATGAAAGGGCTCATTTTGAGCATCTTTAATATAAACAGGGTTATTTATAAAACACCAACAACCTCGCAGGAGTAGATTACTAACATCATAAACAACAACATTTGTTCTACGACTTTTTCGAAAACAGGCAAAAAAACATCGACTTTTCATACAAAACTCGATCAACTGTTCGGACATATGTATGGAGAGTTGAATTTTTTTTTGTCTGTCTTCGGAAAAGTCGTAGAACAAATGTTGTTGTTTATAATGTTAGTAATCTACTCCTGCAAGGTTGTTGGTATTTTACAAATAACCCTGTATATTTTTAGATATTTTTAAGATAAATAGTTTTCTTATTTCCGAAAATAGGTGAAAATTAATCAATTATATACCTATAAGAAAGCTATAACAACAAATAAATCAAAAATTAAAACCTACTACGACGGTACGGAACCCTTAAACGTCTGACTCGCACTTGGCCCGTTATTTTTACATAAAGCTACTAACCTGAAGTATTTCCTGGTGAATTCGTTGCAGTCAACGATGAGGAACCGTCTCCCGAGGATGTAGATAGTGGCACCTATGATCAGGTCCTTGGACGAGTAGTACTCCGTAGTCACCTCCTCTTCCGTCGTCTCCAGTACGGAGGAAGGGAATGACACTGACAAAAGTAAGTGATATTATTGTGAGCACCTGACATTGGGTCGATTTCACGAAGTAACAACAAGTATAACAGTTAAAGTTGTTAGTTGACAGGTCATACGCATGTAATACAACGGTTACTCGTAAACACAATATCTTGATATACATATTTGTATCTGCACCTGCCCTTAGTCTAATTCGTTACGGGAAGCCTGTCAGAAGATCAGTAACTGAGTTGTGGAGGTCAGATAGGCAGTCACCCCATATAAAATATTGATATAGCTACTTCCGGCTACGCTAGAAGTCGACCCAATCCTAGTTCGGAAAAGGCTAGGCACGTATTGATGATCTTTTGCCCCGATCTAGCCAAACCAAGAAAACAAGAAGTTAACTTTTATCTAATTCTAACATCAAAACACCTACTAACTCTTAGAAAAACATCTCGATTGTCAACGCCTCTGTCACGTATCGTTTACTTCGCTATCAATAACTGCCCTAATCGCAAAGGTTAACTTTTTACAAGAAACCTCGGCATTGAGGAGGGTCGCAACCTTCAGCCGCATAAAGACGTTGAATGGCTACATCGATAGTCGATATTGGATTATACAAATAATTTTTACCTTACATATACTTACTACCTGCGTGGTTTTGTACACCATGTTATCTATTTTAAGTGGTTACGAGGAAAGCTTTTAGAGATAAAATTGACTTATTCAATAGCTGTTTTTATAAATAGAACGACAAAATATTCTATGTCTCTTAAGTATGTAAACTTTTATAGACGCGTTAATGCTCAGGCCTTCTGTATATGAAAAGAGGTATCAGCTAATTGGATAATGTAATACTGTCCTAACTTTGAAAGCAGATAAAGTTATTGGTAATAATTCAAGGGGCATAAAATGAAAAGTAGGTCGCTCTACCAGCAAGTGACCCCACTTTTCTTAAATTGCTGACGTGGCAAGGAACATTCGACTCGTATGTCTAGCTGTGCGACACGGTACCTCTCGTTTTACAGCCTTTTATTATCCTTAGCCTACCCTGCAGTTATTTAGCGGGTGAAAGCACACGTAGCTAATAAATTTGTGTTAAGAAAGTTACGGGTTAATAAGGTTCAAGTAATTTTGTTTCTAGAAAACGTAGATATAGTGGCTTGTTGCGTGGGATTTTTGTGTCACTTACTTATTCTAGATACTTTTGTTTTTTACCCGGAAGGGTTATGATTTTAGCAGTCTATGTATGTGTGTTTGTATTTACGTATATTCTTCCGCAGCGACTATTCATCCCATTTTGATGAATAAGGTGTCAATCGATTCATTATTAAGAGCGTTAACGTTGTACTCGTCGTTGTCATATAAACTTTCAAGTCATTTTTTTTCGAAATGACAGATCTGATTTTAAAGAAACTTCATACGCTTATGCAGGATACATATGTCTAAAAATTCGAGAGAGATCTTTTCAAAATGACTTAAAAAAAAAGATAATTGGATTTTAGATTTTACATAGAAACAGAAATTAGCAATCATCTTTTTTTTAAATCTAAGCGTAGAGAGGGCTCTCTACCGTTGGATTTTCGTAATTTTACCAACGGATAAAAAGCTTTAGTAACAAAATACCGCAATGCACATTAATTCGTGGGTGGTATCATTAATTTTAATCCATGACTGCATCCAGTATACTTATTGACTATTACGTAAAATATATCACCGCTTTCAGGCAATAAAGGCAAATTGCGAGACAGGCCATACCTAGGTCATAAATCTGAACTTAGCGGCTAGGTAGCGGCACCTGCCACATGGGGCTCTATTGCACAGATGAAAAACGAGGCAACGTACCAATGGGATATATTGAGTTGAGAGCATCCATCACTGCCTGACATTCGATTAAGTCCTGTAGAAACAGAGGTGGGGTATTATAACACACTGTATTGACTAGGTTTGTTTGATCCACATAATCTGGGACAAGGTGGATTTATTATAGATTCATCATCATATTGTCCATGCCTATTTTAAATGAATATACAGGACTCCTCACGAAGCCATCGACCGAGCATTCTGTACATCAAACTAAGTAAACTCTAGGCAAAAATTATTGCTGGGAAACGACTTCTTTTTGGGGTTAAAAATCACGTTTTGAGGTAGGACATAATGTAACGCACTCAAAACATTGTGCTGATGGATACCTTGAAAAATACGGGGATTGTGGAGGTATAACATTAAAACTTTTTATTTTATTTAACTTGTTAAAAAATTGGAACTTTGACCCCCAATATCTTCGTAGCTAGAACGTATGGTCTAGAACAAAAAAAATCGCCATGACGGGGAGAACATGTGCCTTTCGAATTCGTACACATTGACTTCTTATGTTGTCACTACCTCATTGGATCTTATATATGTGGTAGGCAAATGAGCAGTCACGAACTTCAGTAGAATGTCTAGCCCTCTTACTGGTAGGGGTCCAACGCTCCACTTTACGTTTTAACATATTATACAGGGTGTAAGGAACACAAGAAATTATTTGAATGATACGGGAATCCAATTTTGATTTGTTTTATTTCCTCATACGCAATGTATCGTTACCGTGGCAAAACGCACGTAGCGAAAGGCAAGCGCGACGACGATTGCGATGAACTCTGTACCTAGACAGGAAGTGTACAGCTGTTTCAGGCGTCGTTCGTTAGAGTATTTCAACATCCATTGTTCGATTTTTCATTTTACGAGTAGCCGTATTATTTACATAAATTAAGTGCTGCTTACAGGGAACGTAATTTTGCATTGAAATAGAGGAATAGCTCGCAACTGAAAAAAACCGGACAAAAATTCCGGTGGAATATGATTCAAAATAAGGAGCTGAATGCACCCGGTCAGCCTGTCCCTTACACCCTGTATGTAACATCTGGCAGTCACATAAGTCGGCCACGTGACATTTATTCAGGCAACAAGGCTTAGGCTGACCTTTATACTTTAGTAATAAGGGTTAAGGTTGATTGGACAAAGTTTTCAATAGGTTTTTACCGAATTACACAACGATAACAAGTCTACTGTCTATTAAACACATGTGCATGTTTATGGTGTGGACGAGTCTAGGTTATGATCTTCTAATATAGGGTGTTTAATTTGGAAATATTTTTACTGAAAACTTTCCCTCGGAACTTAATATCAACTGGATCGTTTTAATCTTATTAACCCAGAAACCCACCCTTTATTTATCGCTCGCTATTTATGTATATCGGTTACCCTGTTCATTAAATTAATTCTTGGAAATTCGTAAACAACAAAGGCTTCTTGGCCGGCCTTTACTTAGGCTGCAATAATTCATAATCTCTTCGCCAAAGAAGTCGAACTTGGAACGCCGGCCAACTTCTCAAACTTTCATAGCGTAATCTCCTTTAAAGCTATTAATATAAAGCGAGGTATCCCTGTTTGTTCGCTTCCAAAATTGCTAATAATTCAATCAAATTTTGTAATTAACTGTGCCGACGTTATTAATTATGTCTGCTATCTAGCTTTCTGAAGCGGTACGTATCTAATATCTAATAAATAAACCGCGATCAACTTAATTAAAGATTATATAATGTTTAGGTAGGTATCTATCTATCTAAAACCTGTGTCTACAAAAATTCAAAGGACCAGTTTGCCTAGCTAAGTATATCCTCATTATTCTCCTGCACATAACCCAATTAATTTGCCTAGCTAAGTATATTACGAGAATACATTAGTATATTTTCTCAGTAGGTACTAATTCGTAAATGAAGAATATTATTTCGTTTGTAAAGCAGCAAAGGACAAATGGTTTAAGCTAAATGCCTGAAGGGATTAAGTGAGCGCTTCGCCGCGCGCCCCGCTGCAGCGCTGCCCTGACACAATGGAACATCGGAATGCTATTTGCGATGTTAAAAACGCGGAAACGAATCTTGTTGTTAAATGGAAAACGTTTTACTCATAATGCCTTCTCTTAAAGCTGGTATCTACTCAATATGTTTCATCGCACTTTAGAAGAGGAAAGGTTGAACAAACTTTAAATAGGTTGCTACAATTTTAGGATATAGGTACAATAAGTATCCCGCTCAAAATTCTACCTTAATGTATTTTGGATTAGTCTAAATATAGCGATAGGTAGGTGCCCTATCTGCACCTATCTATCGAAATACGATATGCACCTACCATCAAAATCGTCTCAGTAGTTTAGGCGCTATGATGGAACATACAAATGTAATTCTTGACATACATACATAGACGGCTAAAATCATTTTCTTTCCTATTGGCTTTGCCGTAGCCGGGCAAAAAGATGCAATGATGGACGACATGCCGTAACTTCAAACGTTCAAATCTTCTAGTTGCAATTTAATTGACAGCGACAATGCATGCTAATGAAAATTGGCTAATTGTGAATTAAAATGAACTGGCATAAAATATCAATAACTAGCTGTCGCCCGCGGCTTCGCTTGCATTTTGGTCGGAAATTATCCCACGGGCACGTTGTGAATATAGCATATAGCACTCGGGGATAATGTAACTTCCTAATAGTGAAAGAATTTTCAAAATCGGTTCAGTAGATCCAGAGATTACCCCCTACATACAAACTTACAAACAAATTTTACCTCTTTATAATATTAGTATAGATAAACCGCAACAATAATGAAATACTACTAATTGGCATCACCCGCCCCGTATTAAAAGCACAATCATAATAAAAGGCGTTGTTTCTCAGCCCTCCGCGCATGATTATTGAGTCATTACCGCGACGGAATGCAATATAGCTATGTGAGCTCGCACCCGGGCACATATCATTACCACATCACTTTTTATCGGCATTTTCCCCGCACCTGACAAGCACCATTGAAAGACGATTAAAGGTTTTTGTCCTCGTTTAACTTTGGTCAGTGGTCCCAAGTTACGACCCGTTCTTGATCACTTGCCACTTAGCTACGGATAGTCGCTGTTACATTATTAAGTAATAAAGCTGAAGTTTGCAGACGGTTCGCTTGAAGGCGTCCTATTTTAAAGTTCGTATTTAGAGCGAACAGCTTACTTACCAGGCTTTTCCTTCCACTTCTTAGGCAGCTTAGTTTTCTTGAGGAGCAGTGGAAAAGGATCTTTTCCGCCCTTCCCGTCGTGGATTTCCTGAGTGAATATATAAGGTCCCATTAAAATAGATGGACAAATTTTAACACAGCGTTCAGTACGTCTAACCAAAGATATCGAAGCAAAAAAACACTTAATTAAAATTATTTTATTTTGACCTAATGGATGTGTTTATTCTAGAGTGCCGCCGGCATTGATTATTTTAGGCCCAAATAAAATCACTGCTTGGATATCATTGGTTAGACGTACTGAACGCCGTGTTAAAATTTGTCCATCTATTTTAATGGGACCATATAGATAATATGGAATGTAAGGAAACAACATTTTCTTTTATAAATATGTGGGAATGTAATACTTGTCCTATTTCTGCAGATAATGCGGCTAAGAGTGTGATATAACTAATGAAGCATTAATTATTTAGTATCGGGATAAGTGCCCACACGTCGTGTGTGCGGACGCCGAGGATTTTTTATTGAGCGTCCGTAATTGGAGTGCGTCCTACTCTCCAGGGCCCACATAAATATTCATTGCTCCGATTTTCCAAGGCCGCCGTTTGTTTTTAAATTAAACCCTAAAAGCGTCGCTTATTGAATGATTTTATGTTACGGCTTTGTTTTGACAGCCATGTAAATGTTTTCAATGGTAGGTGGTTCTTTGGTTTCATTGTGTGATATATTATGTACTCACTGTTCATAAATATCTCAGTTTATTACGAGTTGCTGTAGATAAATCAACACCCATACATCCCGAAAAGCAATCCATAACCTCTAATGCACTATCATAGCTTTACAAATAAATTGCTGTTCACAAAAGAACAGTCAAGAAAATAGACATGAGTAGTGTTGACCAATGGTACATTTAGTCATATGTACCGTACAATACATACCTACATACAGAGACCTACATACTACCTTCAAGAAGCCGTACGGTTGACGGCTCAAAGTATGTAAATACTTACATACTTTACAACTCAACGCAAAAATTATTGCTGGGAAACTAGTTTTTGGAGAGAGTGAAAAATCACTGTTTACGGTAGGACTCAATGTAACGCATTAAAAACATTGTGCTGAGGGATGCAAACCTATTTTTTTTAAACTTGTGAAAATTTGAAACTTTGACCCCCAATATCTCCGTAACAAGAACCCACCCAGGAGGTACCCAGTATCCAGGTATGGTCCAGAACAAAAAGAAATATCACAATGACGGGGAGAACAAGTGCCTTTCGGCTTCGTTAAGGGTCTTGTTAGTTACACCCATTATAAGGGGACTTCGATTCAGTCAGGTCAATGTAGGACCAGTAGGTATTGCACTTACGTGCAGAACAGCTGTTTTTTTAAATAACTGAAAATAAATATTTACCGTGAATGTAAAATGGAAACATGTCATTTACCTCTAAATGGAAACGAAGCTCTTTCAATTCCTTGAATGGGAACCTACTTATGTATCAAATATCTATTTTACTCCACTGAAATCATTCCATAAGTTTGGTTCTATTTTTATTGAAATTCGTGTAACAGAATACACTCTAATTGTTTACGTTCTATTTGAATCTACTGGCGTACCTACGTGCTGTTTAAATGAAACTATAAAGATGTAAGGATAACGTATAAATAATACAATAGTTAGATATTCTTTTCAATATTTTTTCAATCATTATGGAAAATTTGATAATACAATTAATTACCTTGATAGCAATGGTATCATCTTGCAGAAAGTAGAGCAGCTTGTAATCCTTCAGCTCACCGAAAGCTGAATCGCGGTCATCCCAAACGACGTCGAAACTGTAAAAAAGTATCATAAATTAGATTCCACCATTAAGTAGTTCACCGCAATTCCCCGTAGATGCGGTCACAGATGGCTTAGGGACCGTATATTATCAGGTAGATGTGCCCATCTCGTTTGTACAATGATAACATCTTACCAGGAAACCAAGATTTCCCTGAGGGCAGTAGAGGTCAGAGGGCAGATGTTTCGAGAAAAATCTACCACACTGTATAATTAATGAAGAAGCTGGCCATGTAATACAATCGGGCACACAAGAACTTCTTTTAAGTAAATTAGAACGTGGAATCCGGAATTATGCTTAGTAGAAAAAGATTGTATTAGTTAATGAAAAAATGTTATGTGATGATAAACCAACTTTTTCATAAGCTTGAAGAATAGCTTTATTATGCCTCAGCCAAGTCTAGGGCTCCTCAGCAAGCCGTCCTAGCCTGCGTATCTATTGGGCTATAAAAGAGGCGGTCAATGTCCGAAAATAGCCTACCTATAAAAAGAAAATGACCGCTACCGTAAATAAAATGAAAGGGATTTATTCCACGCAAAAATATAATGTGGATATGGGACAATCGGGATGTGTTTAGACTGTGAATGTTATTCGTATAGCTTATACATACCCTCGGTATGAGGCATGTTGAAATTAAAAGTGAACGTGAACACATACAGCGTGTAAACGGACTCTCCATACGAAGCCGTCAAACAAGCATTATGTTTTATTTTAGTTAATTGAACACAAGCAGTTCATTTATCAAATTAAATTTCATTCGAAAACATCCATCTGTTTCTTATTAAACTTCAACTATATCCGACGACGGTTACTTACCTCCTTTGGTGACCGTACATCAAACTAACTAACTTTATGCAAAAATTATTGCTGGGAAAGGATTTTTTTTTTTTTTGCACTCGAAACTTTGGGCTGATGGATGGATTGAATAGTACGAGGGTCGTGGAGGTGTTTAAAGTAAAGTTATAACATTAAAAACTTGTATTTTTTTACTTTATAAAAATATATTTAAAAAAAATACTTGTGGTGAAAAAGTTGGAATTTTGACCGCCAATATCTCCGTAACTAGAAGGTTCCCAGGTATGGTCTAGAACAAAAAAAAATACCGCAATGACGGGGAGGACAAGTGCATTGTTACACCCTTTAAGTGTACGAATAGTCATGCATGCATGCATGTGGTGTAACCGCGTAACCAGATGCCGCCGATTCAATAAATCAATCCGCGCTAACGGTTAGTGCCTATTACAGCAGTTACTAACGCATATTGACAAGCGGTAAATTTGCAATGTATGTATACCTCGGCGCAAACTGGCGCCCATATTAGGCAGTATTCATTTTTATCCCACTGCGGCGAAGCCAGGGGGGGTTATATTTTGACCTGTATGTATATGTGTGTATGTCCGTTTCTTTGTTCCCTCGTAACTCCTAAACGAATGAACGGATTTGAATAAATTTTTCGTCGTTAGATTTGTCTTGGTGGCGCAAGTGTCACTGGCTACATTAAATTTGAAAAACAAAGGAAAAGAAACGGAAGTTGAGAAAGGAGTTGGGTTGTCATGGAGTTAAAAATTTTTTCTTCTTCCAATAGCATCGAGTGGGGTATCAAAATGAGGGGTTTTAAAAGGTGATTACATTATTATATGTTTAAAATCAATTCGAAGTGACAAATCGTATAAACAAAGGGAAAGTCTAGTACAGGGTGTGGTTAACGGTGACCGATAGTATATGGACATAGTATATACTCATTTCTATCGACAAATACATGTTTATAAATACTTCTTACCCAACAACCCGCGAATGG
Organism: Eugnorisma glareosa; assembly: GCA_947578425.1. NCBI lineage: Eukaryota > Metazoa > Arthropoda > Insecta > Lepidoptera > Noctuidae > Eugnorisma > Eugnorisma glareosa. The sequence continues at coordinate 12,061,406 of OX387959.1, forward strand.
AAGTCATCTTGTTTTTTTATTCGGCTGAACTAGGTAGGTTCAACGAAATACAAGTTCTCTGAATCTATGAGACCTAGAGACTTAGAAATTACCTTATTGCAAGGGCTTAATAATAACAGCCGCAGGGGTCGATCTTCAACGTTAAGCTGTGATTGCCTAGGTCAGCCCGTGGATGGGTGGATCTATTACATACCGAGTTTCCTCCTTGCCGTCTACATACATTATTCAGGAAATTTTATTTAGTAATTCGACAGACTTGTTGTTAGCCCTTGCAATAAGGTCATTTGCACGTCTCTAGGTCCCTTAAATACAAGGATATTAGCATTTCATTGAACATACAGATCAGCTGAATAAAAAAACAAGATGGCTGCCATTCGCAGGGTGTCGGTTTAGGAGTAAGTATTTATGAACGTGTATTTTTCGATAGAAATATTAAAGTAACAGAAATCGTTAACACACTGCATAAAAAAAAAAGTTAAATAGTCTGCGAAATCTTTCACGTCCCATTTTCATAATTTTGAAATTCAAATGGGCCCCGCCTGCTTCGAACTTTTATTTAATCTAAAATATGCTTGTTTTTTTTTCAGTCTTTTCAGTCGGGTTTTTAGTTTTCCCAACTACTTTTTTACTGATCCAAATATGAAGGCACCCTAAAATTATGACGTAATAATCCTAGGATCAAGAATTTCGGCACATCGTAAGTAAGTTAATTTTCTTAAACATAGATATCTTAGTAGGCGCGGGACAGACAACAAACATGAGTGTAAAGAGTACGACGTACACAGAGCTCCATTAGGTGGTAACCCCCCCCCCCCCCCCCCAAAGACATGTGCGTTCAAATCCGTGGTAGGCCCAAGTTTGTTTTATATTTGGAAAAACATTTTATTATAATTATTGTATTGTTTTCAAGAACACATTCAAAGTCAGTTAACAGTCGGAACAAAGAACTCATTTTGAAGTAGGTATTATTTAAATAGTTCGTAACGACTAGCAGTGTAACATTTTAATACTCGAGGAGTTAGCACATACTGACGCTGTGTATGTAACACCTTTTATGTTATTATGCTTGTACTACGTAATATATCAAAACTAGATAATTTTCACTAGTACGTCAGAATATATAATTTCTACGAGTATACAAAGAGGTATACACTCTCTTGTCTCTACGAGTTACGCTTATTATCTTGTAAACAATAAGCCCTCGGGTATTTTCCCGCTAATTACATTTTCGGTACCGATTTACACCCTTCTGAACAATATAATAAATTGATTTATGGAACCAACAGTCCAACACATACCTAAATCGGGAGAGTTAATCTCTCGGTATTGGCTTGTGTTTGACTGGGAATGATTAAGAGCGAAATTTCTGACTTTTGAATTTGGATTCTTTAGCTACCTACCCAAAGCTTGGAAATTGAGCTTCATGCTTCTCTCGATTGATGAAACATAAGAAGAAGAAGACTGTACTATACGAAAAGAAAATTAAGAATTATTTAACAATACTATCATTAACACTTTTTCCCAATTAAGGCGGTACCCTGACCAAATAAGCTTGAGCATTCGTCCCTTTTCGCCGCACGCCACCCAGCATAAGATCGTGAGATAGAAAATAGCAATATACGTAGCGAGTACGCTCAGATTTTGGAATAAAATCTTTATAAAATCAAATTTAGGTCTTTTGAAAAAAATAAAACTAGCATAATGTTTATTATTAAATTGCCTACGATCTAGTGTAAAAAGAAAATCAAAATGATGGTTACTTTACGAGGAGATGCAAGCCATCAATAATCCCGCCTCATTTCTGTGGTTTCGTTGTGAGGAGATTAATTTTACATTTTACTACTAAAAAAAAAAAATCCAAAACTACCATTTTGGAGTCAAGAATATGCAGAAATTTCATGTTTATTTTATAAGTTGGTATTTATTTTGGGTAAAGAGTAGATAGCTCCAAAAAACTGCACAAAACACGGCTACCGCTGCGTTTTGCTCGGGGAGGCGCCTTAAACCAAATCCGAATAATCAAATTATCCGCGATCATGGTGCTTGCAACAGCGTTGAAACATCGGGAACTCAAAACAATTAGTAAACATGGTAAATATCTCGTTTTCTGTGAAGAATAGCGTATGACGTGGTAAGAACATGACCCCCTAACCAAGGATATACGTTTAAGTTAACCACCTACCTACGTACCTAGTTGTCTACCTGTCGACACCGGAAAATGATATTTAAATGCATTACAAAACATTCTATAATCCTTTCAAACCACCGATTAGGTAGTCTCTAAACGTTTTTAATGAATTCCTAAATCTCACGTGACGGTCTTGAAGCCTGATAGGGTGCGTCGTCTTTCATGTCAGATGTAAATCGAACCCGAACAACATAGATACATTTCGGGTGAGGCTATACTAGTAAAGCGATGGCGATAACACTTCAGGGTACTGACACAACATTTTTTTTTAAGCGTCAAAAGCGCGTAAAGCTTGGTAATATTTGAGGGCCAGGTACATACTATCAAACTGAACCACCGGGACCGTCACCGAAATTGCAAACAAATATTCAGCTGCCCCATACCAAATTTCAATACTTAATTACTTACTCGACCAAATGTATGAGACAGCTGTTTATGTTTTGGGAATACCTTGTTCGTCCCATGTATGAAGTTATTCCGTGTAATGGTCTATACTACATCATTGCAGCTGTTTATGGGTGAAGTCTTCAGAAAACGTCGCGACATTTTTCTTTTTCCGTGTTGATGACTGAAATTTTGTCCGACCAGTATGTAGTGACCTAGGCAGTTCTGTCGTTTGCCTCATTTAAGACCTGGAGGATCAAGTAGTTGTGTACGACGGGCAGGGCAGAAAATGCGGCATATCTTGCGACATGACTTCACACAAAAAACCGTTTGGAATGGGTCGATGATACCCCATTTGGCCAGATTGGAATTGCAGCGGACAACTTGAGCTCGCAGTCGTTTTATAGATTTTCATATTGGTTATTGCAGTTCGTGATCAGGGGGAAATTGTTCTGCCGGCGTTCTAAAGTGTGGAGGTGTGGGTTATAAGTACGTTACTCATACTTTCAATTCAAATCGTGACGTTTTCTACTGTGCTTCTCTGAACAGGATGGTTTATATGTAAATTTACTGCTGTGGTTTCTTCAAAATGTTCTCTGTGACTTAAAAAGAACTCAGTCACGTTTACGCTAAACGTTTAATAAAACCTCAGCCTTACAATTCGGGACATAGAATCGCACATCGCCTGCAGGTTCGTTTTACTGGCTACGACGACTACACAACACGATTTATTCATATCGATTGATGTGGTCAAACATGAAACGGTCGTGTAGACGACAAATCGACAGTTTGGTATATTTATATCATGAACAAGACGTAACTTGACGAAGTACGTGTGCTTAAACCAGTGCATCCATGAGAATATTTTGAAAGACAAGAAATAGTTTATAACAGATATTTTTATGCAAGAAAAATGTATAAGTTCTACGAGTACCTATGTAGAAGGGAGCGAGAAAATATCAAGTGTCAATATTAACCCTGGAAATAAACCTTCATAGGCAAGTATACGAAGCATTTCATATCGTAGCACTTGTAGCGTTTCATGGTGTAGCGTCGTAGCAGTTCATATTACTCGTAGCCAAATTGATTCAATTACGGTCCCGAGATTACATCCAAGACCTCAGTATATTTCGTTCTACGTAGAAAGGTGACAATTATACCTTTCGACGTCAGTATTCCAAGATCTAGTAAGTGTTTCTTACGACAATGATGACACAAAAAACAAGAGCTTTGCCCCAAAAAGTAACAAAGAGGCATAAGAAGTTGTACGGTTTCGTACGATATTTTTAGCCTGTTCTTCAGTCGAGAAATCATTAGAGGTAGCATGCCAGTCTCTTAGATACGCAGGGCCGTGGGCGACCGCCTACGCTTCGCCCCGCGCTGCCAATGCCTATTTATTTAGAGGGCACGTTGTTTACAAATCTTTAGCTTTGACTAAAGTAGCCATCAAACATAATATAAGAGTAAACATTTAACTGTAGTATCATACCTTCTGCCTACTTTATCACTACTACGTTCTTCAGGGAATCATAAGCGATAACAATAATCGAACCGTAATGGCAAAATTTTAACGCTATGTTTCTCAACGAAGTCCCCGTTTGTTCGCTTATATTATGAAATCGAATAATCTCACCTATAAGTCGGTTGTTACTTACACATAAATGAAATCCTAAATATTGTCACACAGCATAGATTACTGTTATACTTGCAACTCTCGGCGCCGAACAAAGTGTTGAAAATTAATCCAATAGCGCGCTTTTATTCACGAATTCATTTAAAGGTCCCCATTTTTTATCAAAAACGAACTTTAAAATTCTCGTAATTTTAAAATCACTAAACAGTATAAAACAAAGTCGCTTCCCGCTGTCTGTCACTATGTATGCTTAGATCTTTAAAACTACGCAACGGATTTCGATGCGGTTTTTAATAGATAGAGTGATTCAAGAGGAAGGTTTATATGTAAAACATTGTACCCGTGCGAAGCCGGCTCGAGTCGCTAGTCTCCTATAAAAAAGGTAAGAGGTTCAGAATGATGTACTGAATACGTGGTAACTGGTTTAGCGTCGTCGGTATCCCTTCCACCCTGTATAGTTGTATCGCTATCGCCTCTGAAATAATTCCTCACTCACACGTCTGCCGCTCTCTAAGCGGAATCTGATTGTAATTACCTCTGTTTACCCCGAGAGGAAATGAGTGTGGGTGCATCTGAATGGGGAAGTTAACACTGATCGTTTATAGGTAGTGCACAAAATATGCACATGCAAATATACACTGCACATTTGTGATGAATTTTCGCGAGGAATAACAATTGTAACTTATTGGATATAGGATCTTTTTCATAAAAATATGAGTTCCAGAATAATATGTTCGTAACAACATGAAATTTTGGTTTATTCCACTATGTTCACCTGGGTAATATCACACTGGTAAATAAAGTAAACTTTTTGGTTTCCTCATGCTTTATGTGGGTGATAAAAGTCTACAAGAGGAATAAAAAAGTCGCCTTTGTTCACCTGGATAAATCAAATCCAAGGTGAACAAAGGCCTCCGCTTATGTCGATTTATTTCACCTGAAAGATATCACCTAGGTGAAATTCTTCCAAGGTGAAATGAGGAAACCAAAAAGTCTACTTTATTTACCTGGGTGATATCACCCAGGTGAACATAGCGGAATAAACCGAAATTTTAATCAAAACAGTTGGAGAAAAACATTTTAAAAAAGTTAAGTTTTTACATATTGGTACTCGTGACTGTACAGGTTGAGCAATGTCCGGTCAACAATCTGTCCGTACTAGTTCCACCGAAACATTTTGCCTTGCAGCACCAACACCAAAGGAATAAGACCTAGTATTCCCGACCGCTACCTATGAAATACCCAGTCTAAGTTCTAGGCAATATTTCTCGTGCCAAATGTCTAAAACAAAAATTCTCAACGGTCCACTTTCTCTAAAGCCAGAGATGTATGAAAACGAATAAATTATAACTCGTCTGCAAGACCCAAAGATACTAGCAACAAAAACGGAAAAGTGGAAAGTACGACACTTGTGTCCTAGTTCCGGAACATCGGTGATTTATGAACAAAATTCCGGGCGCCCGTGTTTATTATTATGAGCAGAGATAATAAAAATAAACAGCCATTAATAAGCTAAATTTATAGATTGAGAAGAACGGAGGGAGACACCGATTCCTTCAAACTCATTGTGTTAAGAATACAAAATTTGTTACTAACTTGGACAAGTATATTGGAAACGACGAATTTGTGTGATTGTTAAGTAAACCTGAGCTTCGACACACGCAACTACAAAACTGGTTTATATGATGCAAATTCGTAAAGATTAGGATATTTTTTCCACTCATTACAGCAATACTTATTTGGCTTTAACATCACACCTGTAATCCTAAAGGGTTAGGTAGGGAGGGTGGCCCTTGTTTCGCAGACAGAAATTTCATAGAATTTAGTTTCACAGAAAATGTTTCTTATAATATTTGGTTCTTGTATTTTTATTTCGAATATTATTGTTTTAACGACTATTTACTTGAATGAAACATATTTCACAGAAATACAATTCAATGAATTTTATAATCACATTTTTTTATTTATCAAACTATCATTATCAATCAATAGAATCATTTTTGAACGAATATTGTTTGTTCGGTGTATTTTTCCATGATACTTTATTTAAACGAAAATGTAAAAAGTAGACGTCGTGCTATCCATTATTTTATAAATAAATGTACACACAGTCGAATGCGTCTATCGTACTCCGTTTAAAAAAATTGTTTTGTACACACACCACCTCAACATAAACAAGCATTGTGACATGGAAAACTTAGGATGCAAGAGCGAGCGAAGCGAACTCAGGACTTGGCCACCCCGACTCTGGACAGGTAAGGTTCATAATCCCCTTCGCGTTAGGTTACTTTAAACCCTGCAGTCAGAAATAGGAGCCCCGCGTAGTGGGGTCACGTCGACTACGCCCTATTACAACATTTTGATATTTACCTTGATGTTAAAACGTTCCGTTCACTACATGGTTAGGTTAGGTTAGAACTGTGATCAACTACGCGCGACCCGCGCGAGCCTAGCAAGCGAGCGAGCGAGCGGTTCCGCGGCAGCGACCGGCGAGCGCTACGTCGAAATTAAATAAATAAATAAATTGATCGCAGTAACAAAATAAGGGCACTCCGACAATTATGAACCCCAAAATAAACACAGTACATACCTTCGTACGGTGTACTACGTACTGTGTTTCCTAGGAAAAAAGATTAGCAGCATTGTTTTTGTGAACGCGGTGTTGTAATTATTTAAGAGGGTATGCCATTTTGTCAATGATATGAATTGAAATATTTAAAAACTGTCAATCGATGAAATGTTTTTTCTTGGCAAAAAGTTTTATATTAACTAAATGAACTAAACAATATGAGTATAAAGAATATTTGATTTGTTATTCTACGATATGAATATAAAAACAAAAAAAAAATTGTATCAAAAATCAATGATTTAAAATTATTCGAAGTAAGTATTCTGCGTATTGATTATTCTATGAATTGATAATATGAGAAAAAAATTATATGAAACGAAATTCTTTAGATCTTTTGTCTATAAAACAGTGTACAACCGTTAGGTAGAGGTATTCTTTATATAGGTACCTTACATACAGCTCATTTCGTCAACTATGTTTAAGTTCCATGTAAAAGGTGGGCGTCGGGCCTATTGCCATCAACCAGGCACATATCTAGACTCCGACCTGCTACTGGGAAATTCTTGCTAAAAAAAAAGCACTTTGCCAGACCTGGCCTGGAAATCGAACCCGGCACCTCATGCTTGGAAGCAGCGTTTGCGACCACTAGAGACAACGAGGCGGGTGCTTATTCAACTCATAGGGGGTACCTATGAGTTGAATAAGCACCCGCCTCGTTGTCTTTTATTGACAAGCAAATAATCCCTTGTCCAATAATTCTGTTCAACGCTGACTATAAGCCATTCCCAAGTTGTGTCAAAAACTCGGACTGCCTTCTGCGTCCCGTCATTATCCCCAGCTGTTTCCCTTAAGCCTTCTCATCGGTCCCTCTAACCGGGAAGCTTACCACGTTTACCGACTCGTATTTAAATACTTTTATGTACGTTTTAACAGAAGCAAACGGAAATACACACAACTGTACTGACGAAACATAAAGTAGAGATTTACCAAAAATACACACTCGTCTGGGCAGAATTAGAACTGTTGAAACACCGACATGCATGCACGATCTCCCGTTTCGTTAGTTCGTCATCCTTACATTTCACGTTAGTGGCGAACCTATGTTTATTTTATGTTTCGCCTGCAAGTGAAGGAACGTTTTTCGTTCAAAACAACATTAACTCGTTACAGATCGGCCGTTCAGCAGAATTTGTTATTTGGCAATGGCAAAGTTATAAATAACAAAAAGTAATAAAACGATTAAAGCAACGTTCGGCCTGAGTAACAGTAAAGTTGCGAGCCATAAACAAGGAACAGATGGGTGGTTTGGGGCGCAACCACGCGCCACGCGACTCGCGCCGAAAGCCGAGCCGCTGTGGTCGGCGCCTACTAAGACTTGACACAAATGCGAAACTACGGCCAAGCTATTTATAAGCCCCCTCACTATCTAAGTCTTTAACAAAGTAGAGCTTATCCTTATACAAAAGTGATACGTCCAAGTTTTCATTAACTACCCATTCCAAGTTCCCCTCTGGCTTATTACGTCACAGACTCACAGTTAAGCTTGGAGTAGTTGTTTAATAAAAGTTAGCGTATTTCTGATAGGGACAGACTTTAGACTTTTGAAAAATAACACGTTAGTTACGGCGTGACAAGCAGGATTTTTATACCTTTCTTAATTATTTTCACACATAAAAAGTTTACCTAAAACGCTCGCCAATTGCATTCCATAAAGGAAAAGTTATCAACGATACTAAATTAAATTTTATAATCGTAACTCGTATTTAACTCGAGTTTGGTAAAGTTGAAGAGAGAAGTCGTTTCCTTGACGAGTTTGTTGGAAGCAAATTGGAGAGAACCGAGAATACAGTTCACTAGCTTATTACGCCATTATGTACGTAACTACGTATATTATATTAAATTATTACATTCATACCTCGTACATATCATACATATCATACGTCTGCATTATAGCGTCAAACCACAGAGCCAAACCCACATCGAACTGTTTTTATATAGGTATTGAATTGGAAAACAAAAATAAATAAATAATTATGGTTATCTTTGGAGGTTCTGATCGATGAAATCCTACTAGGTGAATACTTGCCTAACCATTGTTTGAGTAGGACCTCAGATAAATCCTCAGGAAGTTAATAAACAAAATACGATTAAAAATGATAGCCGTATCATAACGGAGACGAATATTAAAGTAAGCTTCTCGGCGCCATTTAAACATTCAATACACCATAAGATGGACGTATAAAAGCGGTTGATATGCTCTCCACATCTAGCGGCGTGACGCATGCCAGAATTCCAATTTCAGCGTGTAATAAAGAATTAAACGAGGCGCAGAACGAGCCTCCCGCACTGAACTGGGGAAAGTTGAGGAAGTAATAAGTGTACGAGTCCCCGTACTGCTCGCTCCCACATGTTACAACAAGCGACTACAAACTGCTCGCCATGAAACACTGTATCTTTTACGGCTAAGCCTATTTTTATACCCTCCACTAACCACTAACTAAATTGCACGCCAGTTAACGGTATTGAAAAAGGCTAATTCCCGTCAATTATTATCCCCAAATAAAAGCTCTTCTACTGCCAAGCTACGAAAAGAAATACGGTTTATGATAATGTTATATTATAAACGTAATTATTGCATTAAAAGATTCAAATACAATCCCATTATGAGAACCCCGGGCTCGAGTTGTGGCGGGAAATAATGTGAGGCCAGATAATAAAATGACAAGTGGCAGGACATTCATTTTAAGTGTTTTCATTATAAAGAAGTTGTTATTTATTACGTACTTAGAATAAAAAATCTGCGGAGTGTATGGCTCCTTGTTTATGGCTCATAAAAGGCTGAGAGTGAGACCAAGTGAGGCGGAGGGAACTTTCTTATAATTCACGACGTAACGATTCGTACATAGAATATTGATGAAAAGAAAATTGGAAGACAAGTGCACTTTTCTTGACTCAGATGGTTATTATAAGTCAAAAGGATGGCGGGTCGTATTTGTGAGACCGACCACGACTGATATCGTGCAGTAGGTACCTCTTATAAGTACTGAGAGTCGGCCTATGTAAGTAGCCAATTTCTTTAACGTGCCACGTGATCATTTCAAATATGTACGCATTCTACGCAATATTTATAGCATGACCTTATTTCTCTGAGAGCAGAAAGCAATGTTTGTATAAACTTCTGAATAATAAATTTCAAATATGGAAATCATACTAAATAACTCGAGAAGTACAGTAAAACTGTAGAATATTTAATGTGAACACTAAACTTTCGGAAATAAGCAAGAAAAAATACGGGAACTTAGCACAGAAAAGTGGGTATAGTCAATGTCAATTAAGAATGTTTCTTATAGTTACGGTAAAGAAAACATCTGCGTACAAGTGAATGAATACATTCGACCTTCCCTCTTTCAATCATCGCCTAAAGCCTATTTTGTTCACGCAAACCTAACCGGGCAAGCTCAATAGGCGACCTTCATTTGCAGACTCGGGTCCTCCATTAAGTTTTTCATGTTTTCCTAAGTTTGTACATCTAAAACACGGACCTCATTTAGGCTAGTTCAGTTGTCATTAACTCTTGTCCCTTTTGAATTCAATTAATGTTATTAAAGACGGTATTCGGGCAGTAGGTCTTCCAGATGACAAGTGGTCACGTAACCGACATGACGAAGGACAAAGTAAACCGAAACATAACTAGAACCAGATTCTGACGCGGAGTGATCGATAAGATAAAACTTCAGCTTGGTTTCGCTTACTCGTCAGTTCTCCGTATTTACGATTTGTGTGCTCGAGACTCAAGAGTAATCAGTTTCACAAAGTAGGCCAATAATTTCGTAATCAATGTCAGATAAAAAAAAGCTCCAATTATCCTGAACAAGCTCTGAAATACTATTTGGTTTGTACAAATCTATTCAAAAGCCAAACTAATTGAAGATGGCCGGTGTATAATGCCGTAATAGCGTGTTTACTCGGCAGCCTTCTGCTATAGTATCTATTTGTGAACCAAATAATACCAAAAGTCTTCATTAAAATTACAATGGAATCTGTTATAATAAGGCCGGAACCTCGCTCGGAGCAGTAAGCGGCGAGAGTACGTAATTAAACCTTGCAATTAACATGGACGTAATTCTTGCTGAGCGGACTCGTGGCGCTCCGACCGACCAGCTGGCGAGTAAATACTCCTTCATTTTAAATATTATTCTATTCGTATCTGTGGTCACTACGTGAAACGTATTTGCGGCCAATGCATCATGTCGATGAAACCACACACTGATCACGTTTACAATCTCATTTGAATCAAACCTAATTTAATATTAATGTTCCGACAATCATGACAGTTTTGGGAGAGACGCACAATTTTGCTGAAAATGTCCAAGTCGCCGAAGTTTATTTATGTTAAGTTTGATCGATTGGTTAGGTAGGCACTTAGACGGTTGGTGACCAACTAAATTGGTCAATTACAGAGCCAAAACAGCCTGAAAAATATAAACAACTTTGAATTAGAACACATTTAAATGAAAAGCTTTGGTTTTTTTAAAGCCTACGATTGATGAGCTAGGTTCAGGTTCACGTCCCCGGTGTATTACGAGATCCAACATATTACATTGTCCTAATTCAGTAGACAAGAGAATTGCTGTAAGTCCGTACAATTCTATTCCAGGTCCTCCATGGACGGCTACCTTTAATTTTCCACTCTTTAATTTCACGGAAGGTGGGGAGGGGGATGTAGAGAGGTGATGGTAATGTGTAATGATTAAATTCTAAGAATGATATACAATAGGTTTTCTTTTTACAAAATCTATCGAAGGTTGGTTCGAGGTGTACGGTACAAGAGCTCTTGGGGGAGGCATTTGCCCAGCTGTGGGACAGTATCAGTAGGCTATGCTTGGAGTCACTCAGACGTAACCAGAGTTGTCGACATAGCTCACAGAATAAGTAAGCTGAAGTGGCAATGGGCCGGTCCTACTAGCCGTAGAACCGATGACCGTTGGGGTAGACGTGTTCTTGAGTGGAGACCGCGAATCGGCAAACGTAAGGTGGAACGCCCCTCAGGCTCGTTGGAGCGACGATTTTCGCAGGGTAGCTGGTAGCAACTGGATGAGAGCTGCTAAGGATCAAGTTGAGTGGCGCGCGATTAGAGAGGCCTTTTGTCCAGCAGTGGACTGTCGTAGGCTGATACTCGTAATGAAAGGACAGTATCACATTATAATAAACTACTACACATCTGCCTAGCCGATTGGGAATTACCGGTGTGATGTTATTTTATATTTTGTATTTTTATGACAAGGAAAAGCAACCTAATCACAATTTAATATTACTATTTTGTCTAATGAAACCTGCACTCTTGATTTCTGATATAAGTAAAATCCTTTGAGAACATAAATACAATTTCACTTAGTTTAGTACCACAGTAGGTACCTACTTTAACAAACATTGTATAATTTAATTACTTACTCATATCAAGTTACAATACAAAAGGGAATTTCAAATATAGCTCTGACCAACATACTCGTAATATCAAAGTCCATTTTGAGTCTCTCTTCAAACAAAATTATTTGTAGAATGTAATATCAAATTATATATGTTGAACAAGCTGACCCCGCAGCGCTGCTCGCACGAAATGTTTTTCGCTTTCTGGAAATTAAAGCATCCCTGTGTGATAATCTTTAACTATAACCTACTTTGTAATACGCCTTCACAGCTCTTTTTCAGGACAAATATCCGGCTTTTTTTTCATTTAAACAAGTAAGCTCATGCTGCTCATGAAAACACTAGGTAGGAAAACACACGGCTACACATCAAGCTATACATTTCCAGTTTATGCTGATCTCGCATTGTATAAAATTTCCGTACAGTGCGAGTCCAGCTAGGGTGGAAGGTACAAATTTTTCATCGGTGATTCCAAAATGAAACAGCTGTTTCCTACAAAAGTGCAATACCTACACGGTAAGAATGTGTGGAACAGTAATTTTTTTTTTTCTTCTCACTAAGTGATAAAACCTATTAACATAAATAAAGATTAAAAAAAGCCATTTTTTTAAAGTACCGGGGATTTTTAAAGTTAGAACCGGGGTCAACAGAATGATGTACTGAATACGTGGTATCAATTTGTGCGTCGGTGTTCCTTCTACCCTGTATAGTTCCTTAATTACATGCTCTGGTATTAAACATCCTCAACCATACTTAACAATAATACAAGGCGGCACTTTTGTCACCTGCATCAAGTCAAGGAGATTCTAAACCACTGTGGCTATGATACTCACATCTGATTTGTAAAAAAAGACATTTCATTCATGGATTCTGTTACTAATCGGATAAGAGTTGCGAAAGTAGTTAAGTATGACGAGTAGGTATACATAATATCACGCCAGTAATGCCTGAAGGGTTGGGCTAGGGCATACGGAACGGGTTTTTCCCGGTTCTGACAAATTCCCGGGTTGTAGCTTTTTAAAAAAAACCGGTTCTTTCGTATAAAACCTGGTCTTTTCGGGTTTTCGGTGTTTTGTGTTTCTTTTTTAAATCCATTATTCATTTGTGAACTTCGCAAATCAGACACACAACACGTCGTAGGTCGTTTGACCTAAAAATGTAGAAACATGAGAAAGTCATTTCTTTTATTATTCCCACGACTTGTTCATCTAAAATTTATTCTCACAAGAATCATAATAATTATTACAAAATAAATAATAATTAAATAAAATAAATAATTCAATAATTATTATAATTTCCTTCATTTATTTTCTTTACATATTATATACATTTTTAAATATTTTTAGTAACAAAGATTATATAAAAAACATTTAAAAATATAGAAAATAGTAGCCCACCTGCATCGGGAACAGGGTCCGAGATACCGATGGTCAGGGCTCTTGAGTGAGGAACCTCCTAACAATATGCGCCGTGTCCAGAAGTACTGCTTTCTGAATCAAGCTCTTGATCCAGCTGCCTAGCGAGAGCTTCCTCAGATGTTCGTCGAGGCTATTGGCTATTAAGCCATTGGCCGACACGACTATCGGTACAATGACTGCTGTACTCACGTCCCACATGTCGACAACCTCGCGAGCCAAATCTAGATATTTAAATTGTTTATCTTTCTCTGATTTCACGAGGTTCTCGTCATGCGGAACCGTTATATCAACAATCATTGCGCGACGCACCAATCGATCTATCACCACAATGTCAGGCTTATTGGCAACAATAGTCCTGTCAGTGATGATAGGTAATAACAATAATTAATAAGCCAGAGCAGTTCGTCCGTTACCGAACTGGAAATCACCGGGACCAGACGGACTGCACAATTTCTGGCTCACATGGTTTAGAAGTTCACGCACTTGCCTGGCATCTCAATTCCAGTCATCCGTAGAGTCGGGGTCTCTACCGCAGTTTTTAACAACAGGCGTTACCCACCTGCTCCATAAGTCAGGTAGTCCCGCGGAGCCCAAGAATTATAGACCGATCACGTGTTTGTCGACGGTCTATAAGCTTCTTACATCCATTTTGAGAGCGAAAATTAATACACACATTGACAAAATCTCCATTATGTCTGCCTCTCAAAATGGATGTAGGAAAGGGTCCCGCGGTACTAAGGAGCTACTCCTCATCGACATGGCCATTAGCCCACAGGTTCGTCGATCCCGCAAGGATCTGTCGACATGTTGGATAGATTATAAGAAGGGCTACGACTCGGTCCCACATACATGGCTCATGAGGGTGCTGGAGTTGTACAAGATAGATGCAACTCTACGCGCCTTCCTTGAGTCGTGTAAGGGGCAATGGAGGACGGTCCTTCGATATCCAGGATGTCGACAGATCCAGGGGAACGATAAGCCAGTATGGATTAAACGGGGAACATTTCAGGGCGACAATCTGAGTCCACTTTGGTTCTGTCTAGCCCTGAATCCTTTAAGAACATTGCTGGAGGATTCTGGTCCAGGCTATCGGTTGAGGAGAGGTGGTCAAGTTGTATCTCACCTCCTTTACATGGATGACCTGAAACTCTTTGCCCCCAACGATTTGCAACTGATGAAGCTACTGAAGGTAACTGAAACTTTCAGTAGCGCCATCAGGATGGAATTTGGTGTGGACAAATGTGCGGTCATGCATGTAAAACGAGGGGAGATTGTGGAATCTGTGGGAACCCTCTCGGATTCCATAAATCTTAGATCCCTCTCAGCAACCGAAACCTATAAGTATTTGGGTATGTCGGAAGCGCTGGGCATCAATGTCGCTGACATGAAGCAATCGTTGAAGGAACGCTTCTTTGGCCGCCTGAAAAAGGTATTTAATAGTCTTTTAGCAGGCGGAAATAAGGTGCGTGCCTTTAACGGTTGGGTCATGCCGGTTTTGATGTACTCTTTCGGCATACTGAACTGGACTCAAACAGAACTAGACGCCCTGGATAGGAAGGTCCGTACATTGTTGACGGCATATCGAATGCATCACCCACGTTCTTCGGTTATGAGACTGTATATCCCGCGGAAGTGTGAGGGTCGAGGCTTTTTAAACGCTAAGACTCTCCACAATCGCGAGGAGTGCAGTATCAGAGAATGCTTCCTAGAAGCCGACGTGGTGATGCATCGAGATGTGGTCGCGGTGGACAAGGGCCTCACCCTGCTCTCCTTGGCTTAAGAGAACTGGCGCAAACCTGTAGTACTTACTTAAGTACTTACTTACTTACATTAATAATTATTATTATTATCATAATTGGTAAAATTCTCATTCTAAAGTACCCGTTGTACAATTTTTTGACGAATAGACTGGACGAAGCTTCCCAAATGCTGCCCGGCTGGATTCTTCTGTTATCCTTCCTATCAAAGTTGTTCTTACCAAACTGCAGTTTTCCCGAGGTAAATATATGTTCGAACAACCTCGAGAGGATCACCTTTGACAACAAACAACAATAGTGCCTGGGGTGACGAGTTCGTTGAGCATAACCTGGGTTTTGTCAAGTTCACCCTGAGTCTAATGCGTATTGAAGAATCAACTAGGCCAGTATCTGCTGTAAGTTGTGCAGCGATTAAGTCAGTATGATGATGTCATCTGCAAATCTCAAGTGTGAGATGTACTCGCCGTAGATGTTAATGCCATGCCCAGTTCAGCGTCTTAAACACATCCTCCAGTTCGTTGGTGAACAATATCGGTGAAATTACGTCCCCTTGCCTCACCCCCCGACACAATGGGACATGCTCTGTTTGCTGGTTCTGAGTTTGGACTGTCATTATTTATGATATTTTCTTAAAGACTTTTCAGCACTTGGATATATTGCCAGAACAAACCAGGTCTCGATAGACTTAAAACCCTTCTCTCATAGTCCGCAAATGCAAGACACAAAACCCGATTATACTCTTCGGACTTCAGTATAATTATAAAATTATAAACAGTGCACTGTTTGAAAGTGATCTCTGGTACTGTATCCTCTTCTAAACCCGACTTGTCTGATGGCTTCTCGATAGACGATTTGCGACGACTCTTGCTAACAGCTTAAACATGTGGCTAAGGAGCGAAATGGGTCTTTAATTCTTTAATAGGGTCTTGTTCCCTTTTTTAAAGAAAAAAACGAACGCGTTCTTTCTCGACGCTTCTGGATTCTCCCAGGGAACAGGGTTGAGTTGAAAAGCCCCCAAAGCTCTCTTAATATAGGACTACCTCCCGCTTTCAGAAGCTCAGCTCCTAAATTAATGCCTAAGGCCTGTTTTCACCAACACAAAGTGATACCTAAATTAATGCCTAAGGCCCGTTTTACCAACACAAAGCGATACCTAAATAAATACCTAAGGCCCGTTTTCATCAACACAAAGTGATACCTAAATTAATGCCTAAGGCCCGTTTTCACCAACACAAAGCGATACCTGAATTAATGCATAAGGCCCGCTTTCACCAACACCAAGTGATACCTAAATTAATGCCTAAGGCCCGTTTTCACCAACACAAAGCGATACCTAAATTAATGCCTAAGGCCCGCTTTCACCAACACCAAGTGACACCTAAATTAATGCCTAACGCCCACTTTCACCAACACAAAGCGATACCTAAATTAATGCCTAAGGCCCGCTTTCAACAACACCAAGTGACACCTAAATTAATGCCTAAGGCCCGTTTTCACCAACACCAAGTGATACCTAAATTAATGCCTAAGGCCCGTTTTCACCAACACAAAGCGATACCTAAATTAATGCCTAACGCCCGCTTTTACCAACACAATGTGATACCTAAATTAATGCCTAACGCCCGCTTTCACCAACACAAAGCGATACCTATATTAATGCCTAAGGCCCGCTTTCACCAACACCAAGTGACACCTAAATTAATGCCTAAGGCCCGTTTTCACCAACACAAAGTGATACCTAAATTAATGCCTAAGGCCCGTTTTCACCAACACAAAGCGATACCTAAATTATGGCCTAACGCCCGCTTTCACCAACACCAAGTGATACCTAAATTAATGCCTAAGGCCCGTTTTCACCAACACAAAGCGATACCTAAATTAATGCCTAAGGCCCACTTTCACCAACACCAAGTGACACCTAAATTAATGCCTAAGGCCCGCTTTCACCAACACCAAGTGATACCTAAATTAACGCCTAACGCCCGCTTTCACCAACACAATGTGATACCTAAATTAATGCATAACGTCCATTTTCACCAACTCAAAGCGATACCTAAATTAATGCCGAGGCATTAATTTAGGTATCACATTGTGTTGGTAAAAGCGGGCGTTAGGCATTAATTTAGGTATCGCTTTGTGTTGGTGAAAACGGGCCTTAGGCATTAATTTAGGTATCACTTGGTGTTGGTGAAAGTGGGATACCTAAATTAATGCCTAAGGCCCACTTTCACCAACACCAAGTGACACCTAAATTAATGCCTAAGGCCCGCTTTCACCAACACCAAGTGATACCTAAATTAACGCCTAACGCCCGCTTTTACCAACACAATGTGATACCTAAATTAATGCCTAACGCCCGCTTTCACCAACACAAAGCGATACCTATATTAATGCCTAAGGCCCGCTTTCACCAACACAAAGTGATACCTAAATTAATGCCTAAGGCCCGTTTTCACCAACACAAAGCGATACCTAAATTATGGCCTAACGCCCGCTTTCACCAACACCAAGTGATACCTAAATTAATGCCTAAGGCCCGTTTTCACCAACACCAAGCGATACCTAAATTAATGCCTAAGGCCCGTTTTCACCAACACAAAGCGATACCTAAATTAATGCCTAACGTCCGCTTTCACCAACACGAAGCGATACCTATATTAATGCCTAAGGCCCGGTTTCACCAACACCAAGTGACACCTAAATTAATGCCTAAGGCCCGCTTTCACCAACACCAAGTGACACCTAAATTAATACCTAAGGCCCGTTTTCACCAACACCAAGTGACACCTAAATTAATGCCTAAGGCCCGTTTTCACCAACACCAAGTGATACCTAAATTAATGCCTAAGGCCCGTTTTCACCAACACAAAGCGATACCTAAATTAATGCCTAAGGCCCGCTTTCACCAACACAAAGTGATACCTAAATTAATGCATAACGTCCATTTTCACCAACACAAAGCGATACCTAAATTAATGACTAAGGCTCGCTATCACCAACACAAAGTGATACCTAAATTAATGGCTAAGGCCCGTTTTCACCAACACAAAGTGATACCTAAATTAATGCCTTAGGCCCGTTTTCACCAACACATTCTTAGTGTTTTTTTGAGTGCCTGTAGTTCTGCTGAAGTGATGGATAGAATCTTCAGAGTCTTCTTCGAATGTTTGGACTTGTTTGGCCCGTACGCCACATTTTGCAAAAAAGCTTCCTATTTTAACTATTTGGTCGAACGCCTGGTCAATATTATAAACTTTGTAATTGTTAATTCATAAATAGAGTTAAAGTACATTGTTAATTAATTAAAATAACCCGAAAAAGACCGAAAAACCCGGGTTCCCGGTTTTGAAGAAAAGCCGAAACCGAAAAAAACCGGTCCATAAACATAGCCGATTTTCGATGCCCTGGGTTAGACAGATGTAAACCAACATTTCGCCAGAAGGTGGGATACGACGGGTAAAATCACCCCTTAAACGGATGCAGGTGGTAAAGTCGCTACCCTATTTACTCATTCTATACTATTTTTCATAATAGGCAATTGAAATGTCTGTCTTCTAACATGAGTGCGACAGCCGCTCCGAAACATTGCATTGTTTCCACTATAACTTTATACTTCCACAGGTAATCCAATAGAACTGCACTGAGTGACGTTTAAAGACAAACCCGAGTTGGACGGCTCCCCCGAGACGACTCGCGCCAGTAGCTCGTAGCTAGTAGCTCGCTAGATTAACTAGTTGCCAGTTTAAACCGAGTTCTGATTAGATAGACTCGTTTTAATTACTTACAGTTCGAAGTGCTGGTCCAACTATGTATTTGGGTGCTACTGAGTTTTGAGATTACGAAAATAAATTGGATTTTGCAAATGACAATAATAACTTGTCGTTGGAAATAGCGATCGTTGATAATTAACTTTATAAATAACCAAAATATAACACCACGTCTATTATTCCAGAAGGTTGTTAAACAGAGGTGTACATACTTACCCTATAGCACATGATCCACGTTTCGCTAGTTTTTAACCGACTTCCAAAAGGAGGAGGTTATCAAGTCGTCAGTTTTTTTTGTGTGTATGTTCAGCGGTGTCTTGGCCAATTGTGAACCGATTTCGACGATTCTTTTTTTGTTTGGTGGAATATTGTTTCGCGGTGGTCCCATTTTAAATTTGGTGAAGATCTGATGCTGATCTTCGGAGATATACTATGGAACTCAACAAAAATAGATGGCAAATCTGTCGTGATTGCTGTAATCGCTTGAATGTTTATTGTATTTACAACATCATAACATAATATCACGCTTGTATGCTCTAGGGGGTACGCAGATGTGTACTGTACAACTTTTCGACAGTTAGGTATGTTAAGATCTATTTTATTGGGGATAAGCCTATTACCATGAGATGTATTGTTAGCGGTTCACTAATGTTTCACCAAAACTCTTTTGACAATATTTTAACCGACTTCAAACAAAATGAGGAGGTTCTACGTTTGACTGTGTGTCCCGTATGTTCACCGATTTCTCCGCTAATTGTGGACCGATTGTCAAAATTCTTTTTTTATTCGAAAGCCTATACTACTGAGGTGGTCCCGTTGTCACAAAGTTAGAATCTGATAATGGGATCCCAGGGAAACCGAGGGCAACCCTGACATTTTACAATGTTTTTCATATAGGTACTTTCTAACGATATTTGTACCTGATAATCATTATCTCATGTTGCTGAGCTGATGATGGAAGGTATAAATCAGGATCTGATGCTGATCTTCGGAGATATACAATGGAACGCTTCATTAATAGACAGAAAATCTGTCGTGATTGCTACAATCGCTTGGATGTTTATTTTTTGTATGCTCTGAGGGAGCACCTACGCAGATGTGTACAGTACACCCAGATTTCGACAGTTAGGTATGAACGATATAAGTTACATTTTATTGGGCATAAGCCTATTACCATGAAAGGAGTTGTTAACAAAGTAAAATAAATGTATAGCAAATATTTGTGTAGAATATTGAAACTAAAAACGGAAAAATAAAAAAACTTTTGTGAAAAAAATAAAACCGACTTCAAAAACAAAAAAACGTGGAAAAATAACTTTAGCTTCAGAAGTCGGTGGCAAAAATATTCAATCGAACAACCAAAAGTCACCGACTTCTGAAGCTAAAGTTATTTTTCCACGTTTTTTTGTTTTTGAAGTCTGTTTTATTTTTTGCAACAAAAGTTTTTTTTGTTTTATTCACATGTAATAAGGGAGGGCCTCTCTCTATGTTGCCATTAACCGGGCATTAATCCAGAATAGTAAAAAAACCCAATAATACTTTGTTCCACTCAGCAATCAAACCCAGGACTTCATGCTCAGCAGTAGAGCTTGCGACCAACGACGCTTTAAAAATGTAAAAAAAAATGTTATTTAAGTACCTTTTTTGCTTACTATCTAAGTCTATGTGAGAATGTGCTCACTAAAATGTATTAACCCTTGAAAACATCAGACCCCAGCAGCAAAGATAATATAACCAGCAGTAATGTCAAAGTGCATTGTGCATTATTAAATGCATGCCACGCGAGGCGGATTGAGCTTCTTATAGGAATTTAATATTTAATTCTACTCCTTTGTAGTGATTGCACGATAACATGGATTATGTTTTCAACTAGTAAGTAATTGAGAACATACATACTGCTGAACTAATATGTAGTGCATCCTGTGCAGCGTCTTTCTCTTGGTGCAAGAATGACATAGTCAGGATGTCGCTGTCGGTAAATATTTGTGAAATTGTCTGTGGTCTGTGGAAATTGTTAAAAAAAAAAACAAGATACGTCTATGTAAAGCCACACACCAAAAGATTAGGGTTCTTTTGGTGCGCACTGTACAGGGTGTATGGGACAGCCCTCCAATCTGATGCTGATGGGGTGATTTCAGTGTTTATCATACTAAGATGACCGGTATAAGAAATTATCAGGAATGTTATGGGAATCCAATATTGATTTATTTTATTTTCTCATACGCAATGTATCGTTACCGTGGCAAACGGCAAGCGTGACGACGAGTTCGTTGATCTCTGTAGCTATGCAGGAAATGAAGAGCTGATTTCACGCGTCGTTCGTTAGAGTATTTCATTTTAGTCGTATTATTTAAATAAATGGAGTGCTGCGTAAAGGGAATGTAAATTTACATTGAAATAAAGGAATAGTAACTGAAAAAATAACAAGTTTCCGGAGAAAAAATCCGATGGAATATGAATCAGAATAATGAGCTGAATGTACTCTGTCATTTTTAGGAGGGCTGTCGCGATACCTCTAAACAAATTGGAAGGGACACCGATGCAAAACCCTTACCACGTATACAGTAAGTACATAATTCTGAACCTACTGAAATTTTACAACCGGTGATTTAAAAAAACAGCTGTTTCCTACAAAAGTGCAATCAAAATGTTTAGAACAGCTGATTTATTGAAAAAAAAAAACCTGCAATGTCGAAGTGAACATTATGGTACTTGTATAGTAACTGTACATTATCAACAAAAATGCTTACTGTATACTTAAGTGTCCATGTCATCGGCATTTACATAAATTCCCGATTCTAATCGTACTCCGTATTGAAAATGTGATTTCAATTCCCAATATTCAATTAATAATTTACAACCGTGCAGGCGTCGCGTATCTACAACATGTTTCAGTTTTTCATAAATCTGGCAAACTGAATCTTGGCTTATTTTATTTCTAATATAAAATATAAAAGAAATAAAATCAAAATATACATCGTCTCTAGTCTGAAGCTATTTTCTTTGTAGCTTTCACTTTGTAAAGTACGGACTAACAGTGTAAAGCGGGTCTCATTAAATCTGGTTTGCCACTTTGTGCGTAACAAAGTTGCGAGTACATTTATATTTCAGTGGCTATAACCCTTTCTTGGAATTTATCATGCAGTAGTGAAAAGCGAGTCGTGATTTACGATGCGAGGCTTTGTAATATGTTGTATGAGTTTTTTATTGATTTTTTCAACACCATCTCATGGTTTTCGACTAGCAACAGTTACTTTCCAGAAAAAAAATACATCCGAAAAAATTCAAAGGCTCATAACTCGGAAATGGTGCATCGTAGAGCCATGCTTTTTAGAAAATAAAAGGTTCTTTCTTTCAACTATGTAGTAATGTTATCATTAATCACTACAAAACCGATCACAAAGGATGTATTTTTTGCTTACAACCAAAACAGCGCAGAAATGTTATACTCGTAACCGTAAGAAATCTCATTGTTGCACAGTTTTTCATTAAAGCACTGTTTTTTTTTTATTTTTTATATAAATATCTATTTACCACAGATATTTACTGTCTCCCATTAAGTTTATTAAAATATGTATGCATTTGATCAAAAAGATACTGGCTGAAAATAAAAAATTGGCTGAATAAAATCGACTTGGTGAAAAAAAAAAAAAACAAATCGCGCGCATTTTGTACCATAAATTGTAAAACTTTGACATTTCGTATTTAGCAAGAAAAGTTAAAAAAAAATGGAAATAGATATCGATATGAATTAAACTCCAGAATTTAAAAACAACTGCAAATGATAATAACCTTTGGCCACAAAAGTTGCGAGATACTTTGTTTTCATTAACTGGAGTTTTTATTTTGAGTAGGTATATTTTATCACGGTAAGTAGATTGGTAGTTGAAAGAAAAGTAGATTACGCACCTTGCTAAAGTGAGTAATTAATGCACTCGTGTTAATCAACATAACACTGGTGCATTAATGACTCACTTTGCGCTCGATGCAACAATCTACTATTATCGACATGGTCAACCCGATACTGCAATAAAATTGGTAGGTACATAACCGAAATTTTATTCTTTTCGGGAAATTAATATCTCAGAAATATTTGATCCTCATAGTGCCCCTAAGCATGTACCCCAACTCCTACAACTCCACTCCTACTGACCAGCTTATGATTTGTTGAATTGCGAATTTGCGAGACAAATGTTAGGTATTATGTACTAACGTAGGTATTGGGTAAGTGGTGGTCTATTCCAACGCAACGTAATGGATAGCCAGATAACGCTACCTACTTGTTACACCTGGTAGCCTACCATGACGTCATAAAGCAGGAGTAATTCCAGCGTGGGAAAAAGATGGCGCTAGACGACCTGAGGGTCTAAAATGTAACAAGTAGGTAGCTTTATAAGAATCATAATATGAATCACGTTAAAAATTTAAAACTCTTAAAATGGACTTTATGGTTATGACCACAAAGTCCATTTTAAGAGTTTTAAATTTTTAACGTGATTCGTATTATGATTCTGATAAAGCGGCGATTTTAGACCCCCTGTATAGCTAAGATGTCATAATAACCCCCCGAGCCCTACAACCCACATAAATAAATAAATCATATCTTTTGATCGCGTTGACTTACAAGTTTGTTTTTTCTCTGCTCCAAGGGACAGCAGAGTATTTGATATTAATTTCAGCTAGATACCTCCACGCGTTCCTGGGAAAAACGGACCACTAAAACTAACAACAATAACCAACTAATCATCAAACTGTCTTCAAATACCTGAGAACCTTCCCATCGTACTGCAAGAACCGCAGCAGGCGATCGTCTTGGACTCTGGACCTCTTCGGCGGCTTCACATTCTTCCATCTCTCTTTCTCTAAGTACGCGTCCACGGGGAGCTCTTCCTCCTTGGATATCTCCATACCTTGTGACTCCATCCATTCCTGCATGAAACAAATGCATCAGTCCTAACTAAAGAGCCCAGGGGTACCTACGTTTAAATAAGCCGGCGAAATCTTCGCCGGATAAAAATTAAACTAGCGAGGGCTCGATGAACGGAGTCATCGGTCAGATCAATGTTGACTGTCAAATTCAATTGACAGCTCAGCTTTTATATCATTCTGCCCCTTTCGTCTACAACAATTTGCATCTTAAGTAATCATAACTTTATCCTTAATCAACAAATAAAATTCACGGAGACGATGATTAAGTACTCGATAAATATTCGTTTCTAGGGCGCGAATCTAGCAAATAAAAGTACAGACAGCTCAATGTCAATGTCAATCTGACAGCAGAATAAAATTTAGCGAGGTAAAAAGGTAGCTAAAATTTATCCTAGTCAGGCGAAAACTTATACCAGCGGACGACCGTGAACGGGACAGATTAAATTTTAGTCAGTTTAATTTTTCACCTCGCGGTGTGCTTGAACGGGGTGTTTGACATTTAGTCAGTTTACATTTTAAACTGGATAATTGACTTAAACGCACCCGGTCAACAAAGTTTTAGAACAAATGAGTGACATTTATGACATTTGAACGGGACGTTCGGATTTGAATACGACGGTCGCATATTCGAGCAACCCATAACCTTGCAGAAACGTATTTTCAGTAAGCCATGGACATTCAGCTCTGCTACTGGCTAATATATTTATATTACGCATATTTTTTAGCCTGTAAATTCTAATTACAGATCTGTCTGATGTCACCAAAATACGTATCGTGTGTTTGCTACGGCCATAAGATTTACGTTCTTTCGATGGCAGTAGCTAATACATATTCTTTGAAAACAGTCATATCGTTTCGTGTGTGTTTCTTTGAACCGGTCAACAACGCGATCGCAGGTACGTAATTTCTGTATCTTAGAACATGACATACGTGATGCGTAGGCAATTATAGTAGATGTCGGGTATATTTAGACAGTTTGTTTTTAAAATAACAAACCATAAAGTTATAAACAGTTCCGGTATATTGATATTGAAAAACTTTTCAAGGTTATTTGGAGGAGTTTTTAAACTGTCTGTGGCGCATACTTAATGAAATTAAGTAGGTATGCGCCACATACACAACTACTATTTATACACTATATTATGTATACTTAATGAAATTAAGTAGGTATTGTTCAATTAAATTGCATTATCCAACGCTCGTCAGAACATCAAGAAACAAATAGATATAACATTTGATTAATTTCAAGGTTCGCAATGTGTTATGTATTTTACATTGTCGCCTATATAGTTAAGATAGACGTGTTATGTAATTTCGCTTATGTGGTCACAAGCCTCCGTGGCGCAATTGGCTAGCGCGTTCGGCTGTTAACCGAAAGGTTGGTGGTTCAAGCCCACCCGGGGGCGTTTCTTTTGTATCAAATTATTCTAGCCATTCCAGAAAAAAGAACACGAAATCGAGAATGAATTTGAATTAAAACACTGTCTTCATTTGTTTTTTATATTTTTTTTATCCTGTTTCTAGCTTTACTGAAATGTTGCTATTTAATCACACTAGGCGCTTCTCACGCTATATTCGTCTTCTCGTAAATAATAACATTCTATTTGTTAAAATCTGCTTTGATTTATGCGTTGTGATTACTTGAGTAGGTAGTGCGGCAAATTACTCAAATAGAATTGAAGTAGGTAGTTGAATGACCCGATTTCCTCTTAATAAAATAAAAGGATACAAACATGTCAAGTACGTAATGGGGCCACAAATCAAATTAGGGGAAAGCGCTAAGAGATATGAGCATAATAAAAGTGGGACATAAGAAATTGGAACGATTCATAATATAGGTTAAGATTTCTTCGTAGTTACTTTACTTTTATTCAGAAAGCTATCGTGCCTATGAAAATTAAATACTTATTGCAATGTTTTCAGTGTTGGGTGTAAAATATTGAAGCTTGTTAGGTTGTTTTGTTATTTATTTGAAAAAAAACGAGCGTTTTTTTCTTCAAAAACAAATGAATTGATGAGTTTGTTTCGGAAACGGACAGGCTTGCACGAGGCTTTAGTAATGCCAGTGAGTGGAAATGAAATATTACCAGGAACTTGGCTTGGTAACGATTACGTAGTTGAAATACTTATTTACCTACTTAATTTGATCATGATTTATTATTTTATTTTGTAATTAAATGTTTAAATTAATCAATGAGATTAACAAAGAGAAAGTTGGAACATTTTTTCTTGTTTTTTTTTATGGTGATCTTTGTGATCCACGTGAATTTACATAAAGACATCGAATAACATTAACCCGTCTTTTTATTGGGCTTTGCCGGAGTCGAATAAAAGCACACCTGCAAGAAAATTTATAAATTTACCCAAAACGATTTTCTTGATGATCTAAAATTATCTACAATTTATTCGCCTTTATTTTGGTAACATCTCGTGTAGGCATCGTAACGATGTTATTTTTGTATCACATGCACGTCCGAATCGCGTGCCATCGCTGCATTGCCATGAGAGAGCGTGCAGGCACTTGTAAGTAACACTGACCTCAGTGGAAATCTCGTGTTCTGTCCAGAGTTCCAGACGGTAACTGTGCAAATAGCGTCGAGGCTCGTTGTTAGACCAAACATGGCCACGTCGGCTGCGGACGACTTGTATGCACGCAGGTGCTTCGACATGTACATAGGTACAGAAACCAGCACATCAAGCTACTATAATCTGTCAAATTTCTGTCAATAGATTTTCAAATTTATCGCTAAAACATTAGGTTCAAGGTTGATTGGGAAAATTTGTCAGTTTTGGGTAACTTGATGCGTCTGTATAGTTCACGGTAGAATAGACCTGCCTACGTATTCAGGAGGAAATATTTTATAAGTACATACTTACCTACTTAGAGTTAGTTAATAGGTCAGTGAGTAAATGACTTGGTACTAAAATCGTAGGTATTACCTAAGCGGGAACTTACATATAGTAAACGAAGTTTAAAATCCTACCGATTTAAAGTATTAATAAACTTTGGACTAGAGCGGCACCAATCAGCCAGCTTTTTCAGACAAACCTGAGTTTGCACCTTCTGAATAAATAGTATTTCGTCCAATAGAAAGTTGTAACAATTAGGTTCATATTCCGTTTTTAAAATATAGTATCACTGCGATTACATTGAAAATATAAATCCACGCAAAAACATCGTGAATATCAAGATAATTGTAACAAGATAAACAACACTGCTTTGCCTACAACAAACATTGTAGGAAGATTTTTATTAGAAAATCTTATCGTTTTAATTTCCTGCAAAGGAAAGTATACAATTTTTAAACACGCTATTACCATATTTTAACAGCTCATTGGATTCTTCGGTTGGACAATCAAAGGTGTAGTACCAACGACTGACGACTCCATATCTTTATAACTTGCTAGCAATGAAACCATCCAAATAAAAAATGATTTAAGTATAAAAAGTTTATAACATTTTAAAAGACTTGCTCCATGGATCCATCTGAGGGCTGTAAAGTGTTTACTGCCGTGTACAGAGAAGAGGGCTAAAAAGTAACAAAACATTCTAGAAATAGTTGTGGTTATACAATACAATACAATACAATATCTTTATTTTCTCTCTTCACAAAGGTTCATATAGTTATAATAAATAGAACTGTAAGAATAACGTTGTAACAAAATGTATAATATATGTTCCTTTGTGAGAGACTGGCGTCCATACTAGGATACCCTGTGTGACGGATCCCCAGGCTCTCACCTCGTATTAAATGTAGTTTACATACAATACAATAGCTAATATGAATATTCAGAAAAATGATTATTGTAGAAGGGAAAAAAGCAGACATAATTAAACATAATTAACGTAAAAAAAAAATTAAAATTAGAATTGGTGTAGTACAATGGGTGTGAAGAAGTGTCCTGTGAAGTGTACAGGTGAAGTGAGTAGGTGATGTGTGCAAGTGAAGTGTGTGAGGAGAGGTGGGCTGATTGTGTAATGTGTCGGATGATACAGTCATGAACTAGTAAATGATTATAGTTTAAATATTACGAGGGTACGAGAAGTAACTGCTCTGTAGTGTCATAGTCTAATTTTTGCAACCAGGTTGAGACTTTAATCTTGCAATGCTTATTTGTTAGTGAATAAATTGACAAACTTCTATTAATTTTGTTGTACAAATTGTTTGCAAGAAAACCAAAATGCCGTCGGGAGAAAGCGGTGTGGAACTGAGTAGTAGCACAAACTGCGTGTTTACGTCGCTTTCCATCAAAAAGACTAGGATTATAGGGAAGAGAAGAATGCCTGCGCAATATGGTATTTAAAATGAAAAGTTGCCGCACAGTCAATACTCCTACTCGCTCATAAAGTTCTTTGGTGGGAAATAAGAAAGGCAAGAAATTACTGACCTTTAAAACGGCCCTTTGCGAACGTTCAATCCGGAGCATAGATGTTTTTGTAGCACCACCCCATACCGTTATGCAGTAAGAGATCAGCGATTGGCACAACGCAAAGTAAACCGTTTTCATTACGCCAGAGTCCGCAACATGACGAAGATTTTTAAAAACAAATATTAATTTCCGAATTCTAGAGGAAAGAGCATTTATGTGTTGGTGAAAGCTGAGAGTGCTATCTAGGATGACTCCCAGGTACTTGACTGATTCTGTTCGCTGGAGGTGGGGACATAAGCAGTGAGCATTTTGAGAAGAAATGCATGAGGATGCATGAGCGGTAATTTTGAAATTATCAAGTAAGCAAGTAGGTTTTTTTATGTAAAAAGAAATATACTTAGTCTTATCAACATTGAGAGCGAGTTTATTCCTAGCTAACCATGACAACACTAAATCAAAGCCCGTCTGCGCGTAGCCGTATACTTCGGGCCAGGTATCAGCTTCAAACAAAAGCGCTGTGTCATCAGCGAAAGTTATGATCCTTCCGCAGGGCATCTTGAGCTCACAGAGGTCGTTGATGTAAGTCAGAAATAAAGGAGGACCGAGAATGCTGCCCTGTGGCACACCATGCACGACGGGAAGGTCACTACTAGTCCATTCATCTACCCTAACTCTCTGGAATCTGTTGGTAAGGTAGTCAGAAAAAAGCTCAAGCTGTGTACCCCTTACACCAATATTCTCCAATTTTTTCAGCAACAGTGGGACGGAGACTGTGTCAAAGGCTTTGGCCAGGTCCATGAAAATTACTATGACTTTTTTGTTCACATCTAGCTTATCCGAAACAAACTTAGTAAGGTCGTGAATGGCGTCACTGGTCGACAGGCCAGATCGAAAGCCGTACTGAGAAGGAGATAGCAGTGAATTGCTTTCCAGGTAGTCGACCAGGCGCTTTTTCATGATTCTTTCCAGAATCTTAGACAAAGCCGGTAGGATGGAAATTGGTCTATAGTTGTTGACACAGGCTCCATCGCCACTTTTGAAGATGGGGCGAATCTCCGCTATTTTCCAGGCATTTGGGAATTTGCCGGAGTCAATGGCGAGGTTGCAGATAAATAAGATTGGAGAAATGAGAACATGTCCATATCTCTTCAAAATTGTAGTAGAAATGTTGCCATAGCCAACAGCGCGACTAGACTTCAGACTATGAATTATATTTTCGATCTCTTCCAAGTCCGTGGGCAAAAACACCATCGAGTTGGAATGAGGCTGGAGCGGAAGCGACGGGATATTGTTACCAGAATAGCAGCGGTCAGCAATATTTTTACCGATATTAACAAAAAAATCGTTGATTATATTAGTTGAAGAAATAGGATCATGAGTATTGATTAGCTGTGTGGCTTCGTTTCTAGATTTCTTTGTGTGGGTAATGTCTTTTATTTTGTTCCATAGATATTTGTTATTAGTTTTAGCAGCAGTCTGAAGTTCTGATTTATCATGTTCCCTTTTTATCTTTTTTAAAAGTTCGTTACAAAAATTTCTATATCTTTTATAGGTTGTCAATATACTTTGGTCGTTAGGATACTTTTTTGCCTTTTGGTGCAGTCTGTCACGATTCCTCATACACCGCAACAATCCGGTCGTTATCCAAGGCTTAGTGATTTTCTTACGGTTGGAGGTTTTAAAAAATAGCGTGTTAGTTTTTATAATACAATTAATTGAGTTAACAAAGTACTGAACAGCAAGATCAATATCCGTCATTAAATACAATTCATGAAAGTTGGCATTTGAAATTTCAGTGTCCATTTTTTCATAATTTAGGCGTTTAATAATTCTATTTGATATGTTTTTGCGTTTACTTATATCTAGGATAAGGAATACCGCATCATGATCAGTGATGGACGTTTCAGCCACGTAACAAGAAGCTGGTAGGCGAGTTTTTAATATAATGTGATCTAAGCATGTTTTATTGTGTGTAGGGAAGGTATAAGCCGGCAACATGCCGTGAGATGCTAAAAGGTTCAGGTAATGAGCAGAATTAGGGTCTGTGTTGGTCTCTGTTATGTTCACATTGAAGTCACCTATAAGAATAAAGTTTTTTATATAAGAGGTAGTTGTGAGAAAATTGTCAAGAGAAGTAAAAAAGTTATTAAGGTTTTTGTAACCAGCAGGTCGGTAAACTGCTAGCATGACCGTAGTTTGATTAATTTTGATCAATAAACAGTTACAATCCGAAATGATAGGTTCTTCTATGCAAACGGCAATGTTATTTTTGCAGTAAATAACAACTCCTTCGTTTTGAGTTAGAAAATTGTTAGTTTTGTAGTAATTATAACCTTCAAGAAGAGGAATGTTGTGTGCACAAGATAACCAGCATTCCGTCAACACAATGAAGTCCCAATCTACTTGCGATCTCTCTAGTAATGTGAGTAAACCCGGTGTATTACGCGTAATGCTTCTAATATTTTGGTGTATAACTTTCAGAGATAGTTCAGAGTCAGTTACAATGTTTTGACAGTTATCAATATCACAGGTGAACGAGCGTGCCACAGAAATGCGATCCAAGTCCGAAATTATGTCTTTGGTACTATTGAACTTTAATGTTAGGGAATAGTGACATCATAAATATGTTGGTGCTGCATGGAAAAGTAAATAAAAATATTAAAGACGAATATTGAGTAATTATAAGACCGTTGCTTAACAATGCATTGGAAAATGACAATATTTGTGCGGTGGTGTGAAATAGTGTATTTTAATACTATGTAATAAAGTATTAATTGGTATAACGTTGTCGGTATAAATTAAATCATATGAGAAGGTATGATACAATCTTAATTGTAGGGTATGTAGAAAAAATATCACCGCAATAGGCCTGCTAGACTGTTGTACAAGTACAAATCGTGAATCGGAATATCGTTGTTGATATGGAAAACAAATATAGTTATGCTCGCAGAGTAAAGTTCTGTTCACATTCATGTTAAATTGACTAAAGACATTAAGTTTAATTTTGACTGTAATTCTGTATGAGTGATATGTCGCAAGTGTAATGTACAGTATTCGTGCGATGTAAGTGTTTAAGTGTTTGTATGTAAAGTGTAAGGAACAAATGTGTTTAGTGATGTTTTTAAGAAGAATACAAAGAAAGGGATGACAAATATAGGCGGTAAGTACAAGTTCCAGTCAATCAGACTTTAATTTAAGTAGGTCCTCCTCGCAGTCAATTCGAATTGGACGAGATGTTTCTTTTTCTTTTATATATATTTTGCCATATGAATTCCAGAAGCTGTGGTAATTATTATCCATTTTGAAATTTTTATAACGTAGCGAAGTTTTTTGGCTGCAGGTGTCAAAAATTCATCAATATAAATTGGCTGAGACTGAGATGTAGTGGCCAGTTGAATGTGCGAAGTATTTAACTTGTTGTTTGGATTGTCCTTGTTGAATTTTCTACCTTTTTTGATCATGTTGTTCTTCAAGAACGTTGTAGTGAATTGTATTATGATAGGGTGCTTATTTTCGACTTTGGTTTTGATTCGGAAGGCATCGTAAACATCCAGTGGCGTGCCGTCCATAGAGGCAATTAGGCCTAGCCTACCCTACCAACAACGCCCAATGCATTTATTTTAAGTATGTAATAAAATAATACGAAAGATTAAAAAAACAGTTAAAACACCTGTTAAAATACTTATAGCAACTTGTCGCGCTCGTGTGACGTATCTCACAGTTCGACGGAGCTCGGTACGAACGCCTTAGGCTCGAACTCGCCCAGCCTAATTCCCATTGATAAATTTAGGCACACTGGTATATTCTTCTTGTGTATGAACGGCACACATGGTTGAAATTAGGGGCGTAACTACTGCGACTGTAGCTGGCCACCGCGTGTTGTGATTGGCTGTGTGTAAAGTCAAGATTTAATGAATGAAAAGTATTGAAGACCAGGGTTCCCAATTTTTTGACAATTCCCCGAATTGCGGGCAATTTGAGAAACTGACTTCACACAGACACGATAGTTTCCTTAATGATTACTAGAGACAATTAAAAAAACAGGGTGGTATTGTCGACTTTAAACCTTCCAAAACATTATAAATTTTAAAGAATAGCAAAAGCCCTATAAAAATAATTAAAAACTTCATAATTTTTATTTTTCTCCTCATATTTGGGAAATTTCGCTTTGATTTTTGGGGAGTTAGGAAAATAAGTATCGGCAACCCTGGACTGTATTATCCGACCAAATTTTTGCTAATCCCTTTTGTAGGAAAACAAGGTATGACAATGATGCAATTTTAATTGGTAGTGTTTTTTTATCGACAAATTAGAAATTACATTTTTCTTAGAGAAGCCATATTGTTTCATGTGACAAGCAATTTACATCCGATCTTGATTGTTTTACTTTTTTATATCTTATAAGTTATAAGTAATTCGTTTTGAAACGTACAGTAGTGTAAATATTATTTGTTGTGTTTATTATTTGTTTATTTACATAAGAATGGTGTTCTGTTGTGAAGTTTGCGCCGATAATGTGTGTTTGTTAGAAGTTAAAAGCAGTAAGTTTGCGCAATTATCGTTTAATGATAAGATTCAAGTTGTGTCTAAAGGTAGATGTGTGCCCGAATTACGAGAATTAATCCAAAAATATGATAATTCATCTCGTACTCGTCATTTCAATCCTCAAAATTATGCAACATATAACTGGCTGTGTGGCTGTATACACACAAATAAATTATTTTGTTTTCCGTGCATTTTGTTTAATACTTCCAGTAAGTGGAGTGAGGGATATATTGATTTGCATAATTTTCATTCCTCGGCAAAAAAGCATGACGTATCAGAAAAACATCTAGAGGCTTGCTTAAAGTTAAATACATTTGGTAAATCACGTATTGACACTAGTATTAATAGCCAGTTAAGATTAGATATAGAAAGGCATAATTCTAAAGTAGATAGGAATAGAAATATTTTTCAAAGACTGATCGATGTCGTATGCTTTCTGGGAAAACAAGAATTAGCTTTTCGCGGCCACGATGAATCATTATCATCACTGAATAGAGGTAATTATTTAGAAACAGTATATTTATTGGCAAAGTATGATGGAGTTTTAGAAACCCACTTACAAAATGCAAGTACCTCATTCACGGGCATGTCGAACAGAACGCAAAATCATTTGATCTCGAGCGTTGCATCTGTGATGACTGATCACGTTAAAGACGAAATTAAACAGTTCGATTATGTTGCTGTCATGGTGGATGAAACACCTGACATAAGCGGCCGAGAACAATTAGTTCTGATTTTAAGATATTTTCATGATTCCGAAGTAGTGGATCGATTTATTAAATACGTAGATGTCAGCGCGGATCGGACCGCTGTAGCTTTAAGTTCTATCATTTTGGAAACTTTAGGAGATTTAGATTGCCATTCTAAATTAATTGCACAAACTTATGACGGGGCAGCAGTTTTATCCTCTCAAATTAACGGCGTGCAGGCTTTGGTGAGGCAAAAATGTCCGCAAGCTATGTATGTTTGGTGTTCCGCACATGTATTAAACTTAGTTTTATCGAAATCTTTTGAACGGGTTCCTGAAACAAAACGCTTTTTTAGTATAATAAAATCAATTGCGGTTTTTTTTCACACTAGTGCGAAACGAATGGCGTATTATAACGACTTTGCCGTTATGAAAAAGCTGCCTCGTGTCGCTGAAACAAGGTGGACATATCACTCGCGCACGTTAAATATAATTAATAACGAGTCCACACTCCTCCTTCAGTTGTTTGAAGAAATGAATGAAAATACTCAACACTGGGATGGTGATACACTGTCACAAGTCACTTCATTTTTATTTAACATGAAAGAATTTGAATTGAATTTTTTTTTTAAAACATTCGCGGATATTTTTGTTGAAACTGATATTTTATACGACATCATACAGAAAAAAACTTGTGACATCGCGTATTGTGTTAAAAAGATAAAACAATTCGAGTCATTTTTAGCTCGTTACAGAGACAGGTTCGAGATCAATTATGATGCAACTGCTCTCATAACCGGGCCACCCTATCAGCGAAATACACTATCGGCGAATTTTTACCGAAATAATTGATAATGTACTTAGCGAATTAAGAGATCGTTATCTTAATATTAAAAATTTGAAATTCTTTGAGTTACTTTCTTGTGAGAATTTTAGTAAATATAGTGAACAATTCCCTGAAAAGGAAATCAGAGAGTTCACTAATACTTATCAGGCAAACTTTAATTTTGATAGATTAAAAAATGAATTGCGCTGTATTTATAGATCGCCTGAATTTGCGAATTGTAGCATATATAGTATCATTCAAAATTTGTATAAAAATAATTTAGATAAAGTTTTTTCAGAAGTTTTACGTTTGGCGAAGTTTATTGTTACTATCCCAGCAAGCAGCGCATCGGCAGAACGTTCATTTTCGTCCTTAAAACGTATCCACACCTATCTAAGAAACACACAAAGTCAGCAACGACTCACAAATCTATCTTTAATTTCTATAGAAAAAGAATTAATGGTCGACCTACGACGCAAGCCTACTTTTTATGACGAGGTCTTAAAATCATATTTGAAAAAGGATAGGCGCGTAGATTTAATTTATAAATGAGTTGATTTTTTCACTAATTTCAAACCCGTAGTTAACTTATTAAATATATTTATACATGCGAATCACTTGAAATAGGGCCTTTATAGGCCGCTTCGGATATCTTGCAAGTGACGTGTTCTGTAATTATCACCCACTCGCTTGTATAAGATATTTGAGGTGGCCGAATCTTTCTTTTGTTTGCATCGCCAGAAAATCGTGTTTTTGAACCTTGAATAATTTGGTGAGTTCTTGTATTTATAACTTTTTTTACAGGATTATTTTCAATGTTTTTTTCTTTCAAAATATTATAAATTAATAAATGTTACTTCTTTGAGGGTCATCATAATATGTAGAGCGTCGCTGTGATGTTGCGCGATTTTTTTTTTGTGTCATTATGCCTGGCCTACCCTCCGTGGAGGACCACTGCACGCCACTGTAAACATCTGAGTCATTGATTGGCTGATCTATAATTTTACCAATATTTTTTACAATGGTGCGTAAAGTTTCCTTGTTTTCATTGCGGTCTTTAGGAATATTATGAATTTCAACCGAAGTAGCTCGGGAATTTCGTTCTAGCAACTCAATTTTCGACTCCAAATAAGCAATGGTTATTTTGCTTTTGGAATTTTCTTGTTCCAATCTACCCATACGTTCCAGGAAAGCGTCGTATTTATCAGAAACAAATTGTAGATCTTTTTTTATATCAATGGTTTGTTCTTGAATAACGTGCATCGCCGATATAGACCATAATACTCGTTATAGTTATAGACCTTAATACTCGTAGTCTGTCAAAACTAACGAAATATAATACTTCAAAGTGTTAATTATAAGCTGACAACGATCTATTAACTTGAAACAATAAACTGGACGCTGCAAGAGGTGTAAACTTCACGTACTGTATACATTCTCCTTTTAGTTCGGGGTATCTTGCGCCGATAAGCAACTCCGGATCAATGTATATCGTGCGGAAGTATAAACACGATAGCGAGAGACACCGTAATACCGACGCGAAGTTGTTCGTGAGTCCGACTTGACGTCGTCGTCGACCGGTAGCTAACTGTTTATCATTCGTGCGGTGTGTTAGCAAGCGTGCGTACTACCTATCTGTTCATCGTCTGTTTAAAACTAAATAGTGGTCAAAATGGTGGCGTTAACTTTATCCAACCCTGTGGTGCAAACCTACATATTATATACTGCAATATTAGCCCTCAAACTGATGTCGATGTCGATAATGACCGCCATGATGCGAATGATCCGTGGCGTGTTCGCCAACCCGGAGGATGCCAAGACCATGAAGGGGGGTAAAGTGAAGTACGACGACCCCGTCATTGAGAGGATCAGGCGTGCTCATCTCAACGACCTGGAGAGCATCCCAGCATTCTGGGTACTGTCTGCTATGTACGTGACGACAGGCCCGGTGGCTGCCTGGGCCACGCTTCTGTTCCGCGTCTACACACTGGGTAGGATCCTCCACACCATTGTTTACGCGGTGGTCCCATTGCCACAGCCATCCCGTGCCATCGCCTACACCATTCCCAGTCTCATCGCATTCTACATGGGTGCTCAAGTTGTATTGTACTACATCACTGCCTTGTAAAGTAAGCATAAGACTGTATCTACAAGTTTTTATTACGGTTTAGTTATTTGTTATTAAATTTTTTTACGGTGAAGTTATCCTATTGTGTTTTATTTTCACACCATGCTGTTTTACACTATACTCTATACATACCACAGGCGCCAACACATCAAGCAAATTTCTTTACTAAATTTTCTACTTTATCGTTAAAGCATTAAGTTCAAGGTTGATTGCGAAAGTTTTACAGTTTCGGGTACCTAGGCTTAGATTGGAGATTTCTTTAGCTGTTATAATCCTACCATTGAGAAACTGGTTTATTTTAACAGAAACAGAGAAAGGAGTAAAAGCCCAAATTGTTTATTCACGCGCAAGAACCCAATAAGCATCTGATTTCTAACAACTACCTAATTTAATAACCTTTTCCAAATGGCTGTTTAGGAAGAATAAAATTAAAAACACAACGAAATTACCGGCGCCATCTAGTGGGAAATAAGTTTCGATACTCATCTTTATCGACGAAGCGGAATTTAGTTCACACAAAAGATAGCATAAATACATATAATTCGATGTGTTTCACTAGAGACAGCACCCGAATTGCAATAATGCACGTGGATACTTGCCATTTTTGGCAGTTATTCCGGATAAATACGTAAATTTTTAGGTTGTTCATTGCTATAACACAACACATACATACAACCGGTCCGCAGTGGTCCGATTGTCCAGTGTAGGTCTCGCGCTGTTTATTATATCAGTTTATGAGATAACGAGCGCCGAACCGCTGCATCATCGTGACTGCGCGAGCTCGCCTACTATTACCGTTCGAATTCGCCGCGCCGCGCACACTCCGCCGCCGAGTTTCGACCCGACAACAACGCGACTAGTTATTATTTTATAAAACATGGCATCCATTTCGTTAGACGACCCGGCAGTACAATCGTATTTGCTTTACTCTGGCATCCTGGGCCTCAAGGTACTGGGCATGTCCCTGCTTACGGCCAGACAACGGCATTCAAAAAAAGTGTTTGCAAACCCTGAGGATACTGTGAGGGGAGGAAAAGTCAAGTTAGACGATCCTGATGTGGAGCGAGTGAGGCGCGCGCACCTCAACGACTTGGAGAACATTCCTGCGTTCTGGATCTTGGGGGCTCTGTACGTGACAACCGGTCCGACGGCTGCGCTGGCCGCCAACCTGTTCCGCGCATACACCGCCGGCCGGTTCCTCCACACGTATGTTTACGCCATCAAGCCGCTGCCGCAGCCATCTCGCGGCATCGCGTTCGGTATTCCTTTCTTCATCTCTATCTACATGGGTTTCAAAGTGGTCCAGTTCTACTTCAGTGCGCTGTGATTTGCTAACAAGAACTGACGAAATGTATAATTCAAATGTTTAGTTTTATAAAACGTGCAGATGTTTTTAATACCTGTTGTGGATCGAATGTAACCTTGTTTGTTGCCTTATCGAACTGTATAGCTGGGTGATTGCTAGGTATTTTGTTTTTGTAAAATAAATAATTGTTTCCTGCGACTTTACGTTGTTGTTTTTGTCCCAACTAATGAAAATTAATGGCTAAAGTTTAAGAAATCGGTGTTGCTATGTAAGTAATCGTACTAAAAAGATCCTGCGTTGGATAACTTGGATACTAAGCGTTTATCAATCCCATTATCTGATTCTTTATCATTGTTTACTCAACTATGATAATATTGTAGGTATACCTGTACAAATAGCTGTCGATAAACATATAATAATTACAAGCAGTTTACATATAAGTAGGTACACATTATATAAACATCGATTGTTGCTTACCACTCATTACTTATCATTCATTGCATCAGCACGAAATATAGTGTGAAGGGACATTAGTATACATACACATCTGCAAATAATTGGTTGTATGTTGTGAGAATGTACTGTCAACAACAAAATAACACCTGTCTAATATGAACACAACGAAAAGAGGAATACTATATACCGGCCAAGTGCAAGTCGAGTTTTGATTTTTTTTATTTCAATTAAAGTTAAAAATTATTTAAAAAACGATTAAAGTAATATTCTCAATATACTTTGTTTTTATAAACTATGTATTTTCTGAATACTTTTAACGGCAATTTTTTAAGTGTACTTCTTCTTTGTATTGATTGTAATACCAAAATTTCGTAATACACGATTTCACATTTAATAAATATATTTATTTACATTCTAACTAAGTAGTTAATAGTGCTTCTGACTGATGCTTTAGCAGTTAAAACTAGTTTTGACTAAGAGCGCCAGTTAAAACAACTATTAACAGTCAAAAGCTCTATTAACCAATGATTTTCAGTCAAAACCACTTTTGACCAACCAGTTCAGTCAAAATTACTTTTGCCTATTTTATTCAGAAAAAAGTACTTTGGTCTGGTTAAGAATTTTGACTGCAACATATTTACGATGTATTATTTTGATTACTAAAACTGATTCAGGGCTGGAATACTAAACCCTCAAGAACCCTTCAGGAGGAGTATAGATAGAGAACATGAGCAAGCACGATACCTTGAATGCAATTTCTCGTTTTGGTTTTTATGTGGTGTAGGTACAATAAACTGTTTTTAATAAATAAACAACCTATTCCAGTCGTTTTCTTGACACTACTTTCCAAAAGAAGCTAATACATACCCCATTATAGTATTAAATTCGTTTATTATAAATAATTGTAAATACTGTACTGTCAAATTATTGATTAATTATTTTATGAAACAAGCTCATTTATCCATCGCAATAGATTGCAACGACGTCTTCTTGGTTCATCGGCCGCATACACATAAGTATTGTCTAGGTAGGGCTGCTCCATCGCCGAAGCCAAATAACTTGGCTAATGGTTTAAATTTATGTCTTGTGCCGCGAATACACATGCTAGGGGCACGGATTACTGAGTTGATGATTCTTGATCTCCAACTCAATGATTCTTTTGAACCAACCCATCACTACGCTAAAGGATCTGTTCCAGCCGACAGCGATTGCAGCGTCAACGGATGTAACAAGAGGGGTGAATGTAGCATGTCGCAATTCACAAACGTTTGAATATTTTCTTATTTTTCGTAATACATACCCCATTTAACACCGACAGGTCGGTCAATCTAGAGATTCGACCAAACTAATTGTGTGCAAATAACATAAAGGGCGTGTATCAGTTTACTGGGCAGCCAGTGTGGCTACACCGGGGGCACGGGGGAGTGAGACAGGTCCTGTATTCTTGGCAATAAACACATTTTCTTTAAGCCTCCACGACCTCCCTTCGGCTTTATTCGGAAAGCCATTCGGTGGGTTTACGGCGGCCATTCGTTTCACATTATTGCTCTGTTATTGCAGGGAACAGCATTTTGAATTTTAAAATGTGGAGATAATTATGTCTCAATATTGCGGCATCGTAACTCTCAGATCGAATGGGCTGATTTAATGGTGTGTACTGAAAGGCAGCCAAGTTGGTATCGTATCTTGTTAATGTATTGGCATTTTGCAAAACGATTAGGTTGGTAAGTGGTGCCCTGAATTAATCAATTCAAACTAGAAATGATAATATAGTAATGTTTTTTTCAATACACTTTCTCAAAAACTGGTTCTAATCGCACTACGATTAGGTTCAACATGCAATGTATTTCACACGCGTGCGATT
Source organism: Eugnorisma glareosa (assembly GCA_947578425.1). Taxonomy (NCBI): domain Eukaryota; kingdom Metazoa; phylum Arthropoda; class Insecta; order Lepidoptera; family Noctuidae; genus Eugnorisma; species Eugnorisma glareosa. Next base: position 12,101,662 of record OX387959.1, read on the forward strand.
TTTTATATTTTTCCGCACACGTGCGGAAATAAAAATTTGCACAGATAAGTCTAAAGGGTTCAATGACTATATCTATAGTCGGCGGTGATTGTTTTTTTCTTAATCCCGGCAAAGAGATATGCGTCTTTACGGATTAAGTATTTTTCGAGTATTTAAATTGTGTTTATAATAGAATATCATAGATAAAAATGATTATTTAAAACAAATATTTATTTTTATGAACAAATTAACATCTTAATGTGCTCTAAATTAAAAAAAAAAGAATTTTCTTTTTTTCATAGTAGGCTGTATACAGCATCATACCTTTGCATCTTCTTCAACCTGGCGAAAGCAAAGCGCGGAAAAAAAGCAAATTAAATCATAGTTTCCTAATAATTCCTGACAAAAATACTTTCCGTACTAAAATTTTTATTTCTTCAAAAGTGTATTGAAAACCGTCGTTTAATACGCGTGGGGATTTGTTATTGCAGTTCTCGGCTCCATAACACCCTCGCTTGCAGCTCGGGTGTTAATTCCGCGCTCGAATGCAATAACAAAGTTTCCCCACTTATATCAAAATGTACTATTTGTATACTATGTATAGCTCGATTGCCACTGACTTACTGACTGACTGACATAATTGTTCTCCCAGATGGTGAATACGGGGAGGTGGGTATATTTTGACAGATTCGTAAACAAGTAACTCTCGCGAAAGTGCCAAACCCCCCTTTTCGCCCCCCTTCCCCCCCTCCCTATCGTATCTCGGAAACTAAGACACCCGCGTCCCGTTTTTTTACGGATTCGTATAGAGGAGGCTTGGAAAGGTAAAAACCATTTTTCAAAACTCCCCCCTCTCCCCTCCTCTTTTTTTTTAAGTTAAAGCACGCGATGTGCTTGCCAACTCGCGCAACACGCAAATAGGTACTAGTTATTAATATATGGTTAATTATTGTTGATTTTTTTTATATTGTTCCAGACACGTTTGATAAGAGTACGGAAATATTCAGTAGGTAAAAAAAAACGTCGTCCAGCAGAATTTTTGACTTGTCCAACCATACCTACAAGATTCTTTTGCTTGCCACATATTTCATCATGATATAGATAGAGATGGATCTTGATGAAGCATGATGACAATACAAATTATTTACGATCACTTAACCTAAAGTTACATATAAGCGAAAATTTGTAATGACTGGCAGTTCGGTCCACTCATATCGGCTTAGCGTTTACGAAAATAATCATGACAACAACAAGAACGCACTCATTCAACTAAAAATACCAATGATGTACCTACTATACTATAAACATATTTTGTCTAGAAGTTTTTTGTTTTTTTTCTATATAAAGGTTGCACTCGGTTTCTGGAACGCAAACGACATGACAAATTAAGCACAAGTCAAGTGATACGATTGACTATTCATAATTAACTAAACTAATCACAGCTGTTTGAACACTGTGCTTGACAATATGTTACTTAATATCTCCGATGATTTTCGTGCCGGAAACCAAGCGTTAATCAGTTTAAATTAAATGGTCATTGAAGCATTCAAAATCTAAATCTAAAAGCCGTTTATGTCAAGGTATCGATCGAGTAAGATTCATTAGCAAGATCAAACTAAAATTAAATAATTAAGTTGAATGGACTAACTATAAAAATTAGACACGTATAGCTGCATAATCTTAGATTTTTCAATACAAAAGTCACAAGGTGGCCAGTGTCAGCAATAACTCATAAGAAAGGAGGCCTCCAGGATGTCCGGTGAAACGCACCAGTGCCCTCCTGGGTAGCGACACCTTTGACATATTCCGGGGAGTCAACAAGCCAGCGCGTCACCATCCATTCTAGAACGTACCTAATAGGTTCCTAGGTATGTGTGTGTTTTTATGAGCAGCTCTCTTACCGTGAAATAGTGTTTAGGAGTGTTTAAGCTAAATTCCTAAACCAATGTTTACGTTTAGAAATAACCTTAGACACAGATTTAGCAAGTTGCGTCTAAATGTTTGTGGCGAGGCCATAATTAAGATATCCCTTAAGCGACTGTAGGTATAAGTTTAAGAATTTGTGTGTCTAAAGTACCCAGTGTTTTTTACAAAATATTCTACCCGGCTACATTAAAGGAAGAAAGGAACAACGATAAAATAGATGAAAAATCATTGCATCAGCATAAGGAGGGGCTGATATCGTTTTTTTTAACTCTAATCCCAAGCTAGGAAAAGAAGCTATTTTCTGAAAATTGTTTTTTCCAATTATTGTTGGTATCAATGGCAACATAGCAAATATTTGCTTGGGTAATATAAAGCAACTAGAATTTTCTTACAATAGGTAGGAAACATAAGTACAAAACTTTGTTTATATAAGCTCAAGACCATTCTTTTATTTGGGATTAATTTTCCTAAAAATTTTATTAAATGAATATAGTAGATCGTTTACTCGATTTCCAAGGAATATTTGTCTTAAATTAAACATTGATCTACCTATTAGATCAAGTGCAAGTGCACGAATAGCTCGAGGTATTCAACCCAGGCCGACACTCCAATAAAAGCCACTCATATAGCGTTACTTACTAAAATTGAACTACGCCCCTTGAAAACCACTTTACTTTGAAGCTTTGGAATTCCTCCGAGTGGAGTTCTAATCCTCGAGCAATAAATTCTATCGCTGGGAATACGGACTTTTATGGAAGCGAAAACGAAAATTAAAACAGGCATGTAAATAATATATTTAACATAGAGTTACGGTTATAAGATTATTCTGCCTTTAAAAATAACCTGGAGTCTGACAGAATATTATTTGCGAGACGCGCGATTAAAAACATCGTAAAACATACACATGATACAATAGACAACCTATGATCTTTTATAATCCGCGAGGAGCGAGAGTCGCCCCCTGCTCGTGCCCGCGGCCAACGCTCAACCACGACCTTGTCGGCGCGAACACGAATTAAATAACCTAAAAATAGTTCGCTGCGTGGTTCACATCCCGATTTCCTGCCGAATTACGTTCCTGCATCGACGTTTATCGCGTAAAGGGTGAGATTATTTCATTAATATAATTTTCCATGTAAATAACACTAATTTTTAAATGGTTAATTTTATTTCGCTTGTGGGTGTCTACAGCTTGCGACTAAATGAGTAATAACAAAGAGACCTTGGCTGAACGAGTACTCTGTTGCTGAACGAGTCGGTCTGTGCGAGTGAGACAGCATGTGGGTTATTGCCCGTCTAGTTACTATTGCTAACGTGTAGTGTGTGTGTATTTGATTACTTTGTTGTGTACCATTCAATCGCATAAGCGGTCATCGTGTTATGTAAACAGGTAAACATTGGCACAACAGTTTCGTGTTAAAGAACTTGTTAGTTTAAGATATTTGTGGTCACAAACGCATAACGATTTGAATAACTTGAAGCTTAGATATTTCGAATTTTCAAAACTCGTGAATCTATTCTATGGAGATTACTTTGTCTTTCGATATGACAAATAATATAAATATACTGCAATATGCTGAAAGTAAACACATTATAGTATTTTTAATCCACGTGTAGCATTACCTCATGGTATGCTACGGTGACGTCATCTTCATGAAGAACGTTCCACATACGAAATTATCTAGTTGTGTACATGTTTTTATCGAATAAGTAGGTACCTACTTCTGTTTTGAAGAATAGGACTTACCGTCAAGATATTGGCAAGTTTGTTCCAACTACATAATAGTCTATGGTATTCAATGGATTGAATGCATTGTTAGTTCGTTCTATAAAAAAAATATATGACCGCCTATGGTGAAGGTTTTCTTATATATTTTTCCAACCTTTTATTGAATGTTATTAAATAATGCATTTTCCAGTTTCTGATATACCTCGGACGTTTTTTTGTTGTTTTACGTATTATGACTGCTTTTTATCAGCAATCCCGCTCGCATTTCTATTAACCAAACGTCAGCTGGAGTAATAATTGTATAAATCAAATAGCTTTTCCCGGGTTAGCGAGAAATCGGAAATTATACCCCTGGTAACCCTGCTGATGCCTGGAACGCTAATGGGAACAAAAGTATCCTATGTCCTAACCCAAGTCATGGTATATCCGTCTGCCGATCCAAATCTGTTTAGCAGTCAATGCGTGAAAAGGTAACAGACAGACAAGCAGACCGACAAACAGAGCTACGTACTTCCGCAATTTAACATATTTTTATGCAAAAGTAACTTATTACGGACTCGTGGCTAAATAACAACAACTGTCGATCGCAGGTTAAACTACACTTGCCGAGGTCAGTCCGTGGATGGGTGACCATTATTACATAAAGGTTGTAACAAGATCCTTAACGAAACCGAAAGTTACCTACTTGTTTTCCCCATCATTGCGATCTTTTCTTTTGTTCTAGACCATACCTGGGACATACCTTCTAGTTACGGAGATATTGGTGGTCAAAGTTCCAAATTTTTCACAAGTTTTTTTTTAAATACATGTTAAAATGTAAGATTTTCACTTTAAACACCTCCACGATCCCCGTATTAGTCAACCCATCCATCACCACAATGTTTTGAGCGCGTTACATTGAGTCCTACCGTAAAACATGTTATTTCACGCCAAAAAAGAAGTCGTTTCCCAGCAATAATTTTTGCGTAAAGTTACTTATTTTGATGTACATAATGCTTGGTTGACGGCTTCGTGAAGGGTCCTGTTACACCCTGTACATCAGATAATTTAATGACCTGTACTTTTCTTTGGTAATAGAACTCCTCATTGCCTCGGAAAGCACGATAAGCCGGGGCTTTCATTTGTAGATCTTTGTCATTCAGTGGCCCGAAAGTCTGGCAACCAGTCTTACCAAGGGATATAGTATTTCCCATTATAACTGGGTTGTCGAGATTAGATTGGCAGTCGCTCCATGTAAAATACTGGTATTCAGCTGCATCCGGATAGACTGGAAGCTGACCCTAGCATAGTTTGGAAAAGGCTGAGATGGTGCAGTACCTTAGTAAACAGGTCGCAGGCCACGGTGTGGAAGACCTTCCCGTAGATACAGATGTCCTTGCCGACATCCAGGTCCTTCCAGTGCCAGTACTCGCCGGCGTCGTTCTTGGGTATCTTGCCTCTCTTCACCAGGCGGCCTTGCCATAATCCAGAGTTCTGGAAGCAAATTGTAAAGAACTGAAGATGTTTTCGTTATTGCATTTATTTGCTCTCTATGCTTAAGAGATGGTTACGGGCTAAGATAAAATAGAGTACATGGACATGAGCTCTCTGTTGGATTAGCCATGCTGTTCTCACCGCCGAAACAAAAAATCGGCCAGCACGCTCAATGCCATTTACGTTACTTCATATAATCAAATATCGATTTCCACGATCGATATTTAAAACTGTTGTTTCTAATAACCTGACCCTCTTTAGAGAAACGACTTCCGAAGTACTCAAAAATACAGCAATGAAAGTAAAACAAACGCGTCGAATTGAAAGGCTTCAAATTCCTAGAACTCGGTTCATTACAATTTTCTCTCAACAAACCGGATCGAAATTCGAATCTTAATATCTGGTATAACGTCGAACGTGCCTTATAAAACCTGTAACTGGTATAAGCCTAATTAATATTAAAAGGCAGAAACCTCGTTTTATTCAAACATTTACTTTTGTTAATTGTTAATTGTTCTAGTTATCTCATAATTAATTATTTATGAGAACGTCCTTCACAAAACGCTTAACAAAACTATGAGTCACACTGAAATATAACTTTGAAACAGCAGCTATTTCACTTACTGACAAAGAATTAAAACAAGCTGATTAACCTTGTAAGAGAAAAAATATATCGCTCAGATAAATCTCCTGGCGTAAGGAAACTCGGGAGAAGTGTTATTACCGCAATCGTTATTAATAATAATAATCGGTTTATTACTGAAGGATGGGCGGAGACGGCTATGAAGGAAGACGGCCCCACTTTACCCTGAAGCTCGACTTGCTACCTAACTCGAATGTTCCATTAAAAGAAAACTGACGTTTTTTATTCGGAAGGATTGGCGTTTCTTTTTACTGAAAGGAAGAGACTTTTTTAGTAAACTAGACGAGAAGTACTTTGTATTTTAGTTACAATGGCAACGACCAGCGGCGTAGCTAATCCTAGTAGGGTAGGATAGGATGGGGTGGGGTAGTAGTATACATTTTTTTGGGGGCCCTTTTAATCCGAGTGAGGCGAAGCCCAAAAAGAGGAGTATAAGTAATCTCATTAGTATTAAACTAATGATTTATGCAAAACAAAGAAAATAGCAACCTGACTTGCATCGCTTTAGCTGTCATTCACTTTACTAAGCGAATGTGTGAGCGCGCAAAGTGAGACAAAAAATTGTGTAACTGCGATCAATGAAGAGCTAGAAAATTAGAGCATCCTAAAAGGGTTTAAGTTTTCATCGAAAAACGAGAGAAGCGAGCTTGGAAAAATTGGTGCTTTCTGGACACTGATAAGTTATATTTTCATTTTTATTAAGAAACATAGTTGAGGTTGTGAGAAGATTTTGTGATTGTTTTCCCCATCAGGGGCCCTTGTTACTCGCGGTTCGAATGCCCCGTATCATTGATATTGCTGATACAGCGGTAGCTACGCCCCTGGAAACGACTAAAACGTTCGGACTTTAGACTAGATACCAAAAAACGTGTTTCACCGGTTTATAAAACGAGATATTTTAAAATATTGTTCTAGAATTTGCTAAACTTAAAAATTGCTCGTTGTGCATTTTGTGTCGTTCTACAATCACTTATTTAATTTTGTTAAAACTTCATCATTCTTATCACATCTTTTCTCCAGATCAACAAGCCAGTAGTCAAGTCTGTCCAAAATGAATAAGGAAATGTTTGACATTTATCCATTCATTTATCACATTTATCCATTGCTGTTGCTGTCAGCTAGAAATAACGCAAAAAACATGTTTTCAAAAAAGTTTCAACGATATCATCATCATCCACGGCTTGAATTCTACTGCTGATATGCCTCTCTGTTTTTGTGCCAACCCCTACGTTCCTGTTGTTTTTGTGCCACAATATACATACCCTGTATCATACGTCTGCGAAGATAAAATGATTTTTGTGTGAATAATAGCGGCGGCGGGCCATTCACGGCGCGAGCCTGCGGGACAAAGCGCTGCAACCGCCGCGACGCATTCATACCGAGACAAATGCGTGCTCATTTGCTAGCTCCGTTTCAGATCCGCTAACAATTGCTACAGAATCCCATTCGCCCATTCCATACGTAAGGAAAAATAAATATGCAGATGGATTTTCAGTTTTCTTGAAATATTGTGATTGTTTTTCGTTTTCGCGAGTTTTAATTTTAACACATAAAATGGTATAAGTCTAAAGAACGCATATTCTTTCAAAAACATTTTTTTCATTTATTTAATACCAAAAATTGCGCATCGCATTAGACCACACGCGTTTTTCTAAGGCGTCAAATGAAGTTAGATACTCACATAAGAAAGTTATGAAAATTATTGTTCGGTGGGCTTCGGCTGAAAGAGCGCAATTACTGATAATAATTGACGAGTCGTAGATAACACCACCCACACCAAATGTGACGTAATTGTGGCTACTGTTACGCGACGATACGACCATGCCGGGCAGTGCTACGACTGCGCTACGGCAGTGCTACGACTGCGCTACGACAGTGCTACGACAATGTTACGTTAGCACTGCGACAGTGCGTGACAATGTTACGATAGCAGTACGACCGTGCTATGATAGTGTTAATATAGCGTTTCTACAGTGCAACGAAAGCGTAGTTACGGCAATTCACTTTTCAGCCACGGTTTCATAAATAGTAATTATTCACGTCCGTCTGTAGTCTGGATCCCTACTGAGACATTTAGGAAGCCCTCATTATGTCAATCTTTGAACCATATAATTTTACATTACTCGTGTGGGTTTAAATATCCACTTTTTTCCCAAAATAAAACAACCAACAATACCTTTAAACGACGTTTCCCACGTCGTATATCATAATCCCACGCAAACAACTTTTTCTGGAACACAATTAAATGCAGCCAAACCACAATACCGTTTCTATATAAAGTTAAATAAAGGCTTTTGCTGGAAAAAAAGGTCCATTTGCGAGCTCCACATACGAAGGTGGTGAAATACTTTAGGAGGGTCGTGTCGACAGGATTGGGCATGCTAAATATAATATTGTTCCACGAACACGCGGCGCCGCAATGACTGTAGAATAGCAAATAAGAAAAATAAAATCAATACGTACAGTCACGAGCATTAATAAGTATACATATAGCAAAATTTTAAAGCGCTTTTTCCGCGGAATAACGATTCCAACTCTGAGACAAGACCTATTTCTTTATAGTGTTTGTTCTAAAATATTCTGTTTATTTCCACATAAAATTACAATTAATACATAAGAAGGAATAAATTCACATGCGTCCGCATAGACTGGAAGCCGACCCAATATAGTTCGTAAAAGACTAGGCAGAACTCATAACGACAGTAGCAGGATATCTTTTAAAATTTTCTTTACACATATTAGTACTCATGACTGTACATATAAGTAGTTCGGTATATTACGTAGCGAATATAAGCAGAGACAGTTGAATTGCATTACCAATACCTAGCTATGTAGGTAGGTATCGTCCACGTGTATTGGAATGAGCAGGCGGGCTTTAGGATCTAATCTACATATTTGAATCTGCCTGTGAATATCGTTTAAAAAGTTGACAGTGGAAAAGCGTGATCATTTTCTACAACGTTGTAGAAAGCTTAGGTTAAAGAAGGTCTGAACAGTGTTTATGGGAAAACGCGTAGAATATCGTTTCTAGGATACCATAAAATAATGACTTTATTCCCCACGCTATTGGAATTTCCAGTAAAAATAAAGGGTGTAAATAGGGGGTCAACGAAGCCGAAAGGCACTTTTTCTCCCCATCATTGCGATCATTTTTTTGTTCTAGACAACCACCTGGGAACCTTCTAGTTACGGAGACATTAGGTCAATGTTCCTACTTTTCACATTTTTTTTATACTAGCTAATGTTACAACATTACTTTAAATACTTTCATCACCCGTTAACTATTCAAAGCATCCATCTGCGCAATGTTATGAATGCTCTTCATTGATTTTCAGTAAGACGTGATTTTTCACCCCAAAAAAAAGTCGTTTCCCAGCAATAATTTCTGCGTAGGGTTTCTTAGTTTCTGTACAGAATGCTTGGTTGACGGCTTCATGAAAGGTCTGTTTACACTTTGTATATTAACTGCTGCGTGGTAGTGCCTGACTGTTGACTGCTGCGTGGTAGTGCCTGACTGTTGACTGCTGCGTGGTAGTGCCTGACTGTTGACTGCTGCATGGTAGTGCCTGACTGTTGACTGGTGCGTGGTAGTGCCTGACTGTTGACTGGTGCGTGGTAGTGCCTGACTGTTGACTGGTGCGTGGTAGTGCCTGACTGTTGACTGCTGCGCAGTAGTGCCTGACTGTTGACTGCTGCGTGGTAGTGCCTGACTGACAATGAATATTACATTCTCTTTCTGCGGCTATTGTCACAGCATTATTTTTTAAATATACCGGACCCTATCAATCAATGGAATTACTATAATATAGTGGTATCGGCGCCGAGTCACGAATCATAGTCGAAAAAATCAGGATGTCCTAGAATCTAGATCTGTAAAGACATGTGATATCTACGAACCCACGCGGAACGGAGGCCTATGTTATTATGCTAATAGGTAAGAAAATCAAAATACATTTCTATAATACCTTAACCCGAGGCTCTATGACAGTCAGCGAGTCATCCTCTAGAAAGTACACGATGTTGACGATCCTGACTCGCGACTTCTCGTCAGGGTTGTCGAACACGGGCTGTTTAAAGAACGCCGTGAAGTTGAGGCATCGCTTGTCGTAGTGCACCCAGTGAGGTACGACGGCAGGGAGTGCTGGCTGCTTCACTCGCCCGTATGTCAGTGACGGATCGTAGCTGTGAAAATCGATTGACGTAAGAATCATCAAAATCGGCCCATGCGTCTGGTCTCTAGACTGCCAAAGGAGCAAACATACATAGGCTGATAAACACATTACCCTCCTCCAGTCGGATAAAAACAACACGGTACTATAGCTGTACAAGGATATTTTGGCGCGTGGCCATAGTCTGAACAAGCGCCGCCATCTTTTTTTTTTCAATGTGTTGTTTGCGTCAGTCTCTTTTTATAACGAGATCAACATTTAGTAACCCGCATTTTGCAGTATAGTTATAGTTAATTTTCGTCAAAGTGGAGATAATATCAATTGAAAACAAGAATGGGGTACCATTACAAGTTCTGCACAACACTTAAGTTACTCCCACTAGGTATGCATAAACACTCAGATTAGGAACTAACATTAGCCAGTCACGCAAATGATATTCCTTGCGGGGTTCAAACTTGCGCCTGTAGAAAGCTAAACGTGCGAGCTGAGTCGCTGCATCCATCAAGGTCAAGAAAATACACCTTTGTCTACAACAGACGTACAATTTTCTCCTTCTAACAGTCCATTATAGGTCTCAATGCAGGGCATAGCGAGTGAGAGCGTAATTGCGATCTCCGCGCGATTTCAATCCCGGTCTATAATTGAAAATTTCTTGACCGACCTTCGGGTTCGGGTCACAGAGGCGGAAGAGAGCGGAAGCGATGTATGGTAACTTGGCAATATTCGTGTATGTTCAGTACCTATCCATTGTTATAGGTACACCGATACACAGCTGTTTTTAATGGATAATGTTGGGAAATATCTTACGGAATCTGCTTGTTAAAGAAAGGTATTCTTTTTGCTGGTTATTTTGTTTAAATCGCTCTAGAAGTCTAGACCATACTAATAGGGATTTAAAAACGATGATTTTATAATTCGTACCTATTTACTGCTTAGGTATGCGTAGTTTAGAACGTTATAGGTCATCGACATAAGCCATCTCCTAGCGTCAGACATTCCGCGGCATGACCCGCGCGGGAGTGACTCTCCATACTTGATGGATCATTGCCAAGTAATTATGTGTTATCAAAGAATGGGTGTTTGTTGGCTCCGACACTGTACGGATTTTCTTCATTTCAAACTATGAGGACAATGCCCTCTGTCTGCTTAGTCAAGATAAGTTGGCTAAGCATTTTATAAAGTTTTCTTGAAAAGTAAGCAAAAATGTTTTTTAGATAAAATTATTTTGCAAGTAAACATCTCATTAATAACACTTAAATGCGTGCCTGGGGACGTTCAATCTAGTTAAAATTTTGATGGTTGAAGAACTCTCCAATATTTCTTGCCACCATTAAAAAAGTTACATCTAATCATTCTCTCTAACTCCAAAATACGTGACCTTAATGTGACGTCAAATGCGAAATTAGGCCAGATCTACCCACGAAACAAGGAAGCGTTGTTGATCTTGTGTTGCTAACTAGTGTTGACTTACTTAACTGAGTCTTCAGGGAGAGCGAAGGCGTTGCTGTCAACATCAGTGGCGGTCCCCCCCGGACCTCGGATTACCGTGTCGGGGAACCTGTGTCCTTGGTAGTAGCGGAGGGAGCTCCGTATGTGGTACTGGGTCTTGGTCGGGTCTGAGAATGTCAGACCCGGCAGTTTTGGTAGACCCCAGGCCATTGCGGAAAAGATATATCTGAAATAAGTTTGAATAACATCGTACTATAGTAATTGTAGCAAACAATATGTTTGTAAAGACTTGCATAAGCATAATTAGCCCATTATGTTCCCGCTGCTGGGGCACCCGGCCTCTACGCAGGCCCAGTGCGGGTAGTTAGATATCACATGTCTTCCAATTTTAGGTTCTAAGACATGCCTCACGATGTTTTCCTTCACCGTTTTTAGAGCATTTGGTGATGAAATAAATTACACAAAGTAATGCGCCTGCCTGGGTTCGAACCCACGATCCCAGTCAGGTAAAGACTTGCTTCTCTGCTTCTCTTCTTTGGGAGCTAGCTACAAAAATACTTCAAATCAAGTAGGTAACAACACAGTTTGTCGAAATAACATTTAAAATAATCATATTTCTATTCCCTCATTTAAAAACCGCTTCCCACGAACAACAATACACGCAATTATTCCATGCATGTCCAAGTTAAGCTATTGTCTATTAGTACTCTGAGCGGAACCAACAACGTTGTTATTTGCTAACATTCCCTAGGTTTAGAAACACCCCCTCGCCCCCGCCTCTCTGCTAGAACTGCTAGATAAATCTAGTCAAACTACCTACAGCTGTTTCGCTTGCTTTCTAACTATGTCAGTAGTTATAAAGCTCCTACATTCTGGTTATGAACAAGAACATCTACAAAAGGTTAATTAGAATATCAGTCATGAGAAAATTTGCGGTCCTAATAGAACTAGACAAAATGAAAATAAATTCACGTAAATGCATTTTAAAATATTCCAAATCGGCTTTCCTTGATATTCTTACGTAACTAGGCAATGCCTTACCAATAGACTATTCTACACTAACCAGCAATATGTTAATAGAATCATTCGAAAAACATGTAAAAAGTACAAGTTTTAAATCGATTTTTTCTATGTACATAAATCAGAGGACACGTTCGTAACACGTAGCAAGATAAGCGATGTGCGAGCGACGTGAGCTCATCCACCTCCAGCCAAGAGTATCTTGCTCACGCATCACGCAACACGGGAAGCGATACACGCACTAAGGAAATGAAGTAATCCCACGGTTTTGTAAGCAACCTTCGTATCATGCCTCCCAACACGCTGCCACGCATCAAATCGAACCGCCTGCTTTTTATGCTAGCCTGGTATCGAGGGAAGGTAATGGCCAAACGCCCATATGGCATAACTTTCAGCTTTGGTTGTGATAAAAACAACCTAGTTGAAATAAATAAGTTGAAACACCAAATAACAACTAATTTATGTCGAGATTATTTGTATCACACAAGAATAAACAAGCTATTAAAACGTCAATGTATAATTATATAATATGGATACTCTATTCGAATTCCATGAATAGTGATTTACTTAATTATTTGTAGTCCATCTTTTTACTTAGAGCTCCGACAATGTTCACAGCAGCGTTATGAAATAATTTTTCCTTAGAAACTCGCGAGGTAGGTGGTAAACACCGTCAGAGGCGGGTATTAAGAACAAAATAATAAATTCTTACCTAAAATAAAATACAGAAGACGATAAGTTGATGTAGATAAATAACGATGCTTTAGAAAAACCCGAACTAAAGAGGAAAATATGAAGAAAAAATTCGCTTTGTTACAATGAGCAAATGACAGCCCGTTGTCGGGTACTTGACTGTTAATATTATAAACAATGAGTTGCTAGGCGATAACAACCCTACTCCTTGCGGTATACGGAAGGAAACTTTTTGTTTAGATCAATAACATCCTTGTTTGTGGCGATATGGTCGGTAGCGAGGATTCTTGTAATGAATTCTATGACTGAACAAGCTTGCAAGTGAGTCAGACTCATCCCAGAAAGCTTGTTCAACTTAATCGGTTTTCAAACCTCGTTGTCCAGTAATATGGCTGCTTGTTATTATTTCCGACAGCCAATCACAACAGATCAAATTCTTGATTGCCGTTTAGTTACTGGTTCGCTTCACAGTCATAATTCCTATTGTATGCTTAGCTGATTCTTTTCTTTATCCATATAACATTATAAAGAGGTAACGTGTAGGTATGTAGGAAATAAGTTCTGAAATTAGTCATAATATTTATTAAACACTGTTCGGAAACTACACAATTTTGTGCTATTTTCGAGTGTTATAGCTAGTATTTCTAAAGGGATTTAACCGCAAAAAAGCAATTACTCGTGACGATAGACGGAATTCCGACCGCCACAGAAGTCTAGTCGTAGACATATATCCAGACTACACTTAGTAAAAGTCTATAGTTATCTAGATGATACTACAGCCGTCTAGACATAAAGGACCTGTCACGACTTGCTGCAACGTTACAAACACGCTCGATGCGCAAAATATCAATATTTATGAATATCGCTGTGGGCATCTTAGCTAGCACATGACTATCTGCATTTACAACCGTTCTGAACAAATACGAATATTTACTTGTACTAATTCTCCTTAACCAAGTCAACCATCTGCCTAGCATTTTGTCCAACACAGTTGGGTTCGGCTTCCAGTCTTCCTCGCGTATCTGAATCTGATCTAGATAGCCCAGTGATGAACTATTCCTTGGAAAATGTTGTTTTCATTAAAGACACTTACCACTATTGTAATGTGTACTTCTTTGCTCAATATTACTAACCACATTTGTGTACAAGTGAATAATTCTGTTTAAATGTGCTACCGAAGGCGTGGAGACCTGATGACCTGAAATACAGGCCTTTCGTCTAGCTTAAGAACCAGACTCCCACAGTATAATAAAACGCATGTATTGTTCACGCAACCTAATAATCTACTTATGCATTGTGGTGAGAAATAAATCTTTACCTTACCTTACTTACCCAATATTAGAAATGCAAAATATACATAAGATACTTTTCATCTCGCTGGTACTGTGTACCCGTCGAATATCTTGCAAAATCCACGCAAGCCTCGGACAAAAGCTAGTAAATCTAGTTAATAGACTTATTGTGCCTACATACATAGTCTAAATCCGAACGCCAAAGGTGGTCGGTATAACGAAGGTGTTATATTAGCCACAATGTCAGGCGTCAGGTGAGCGGGGAGGTTGCGAGGACCCCTGTCACACGTTGATTAATGTGCGCCCCGACCAGCGATAGATAGCCTTCGTCAAAAGTGTCGAACTACCCCGACCTAGTTGCTGCCCACCGACGCTCGGCGGTTGTCAGACGTCGGCCACCCCGAGCCACTGTGATTGGACATTCATGCATGAATAATTCCCTTTTGTGTCATCCAAATTGCGATTTTATTACATAATTATGACATTTTTTTACTTTGTGGTGTGTGTCAGATCATCTCGGAAACAACACACTCTTACTAATTATCACCTTTGCAAAAACAAACACGAAATGTTAATTGTGCATAAACTTCGTATTATTTCTAAAAGCACGTATAAACACAAACCGTTTTCGTTAACGAATGAATTCCTATTCGTGACACAATCGCTGTTAACTTTGCTGAAACTACATTTAAGCTTCTGCCTGTGACAGAACGCGCAAAGTCAACAAACAGTCAACGGTTCGACAGAATCGAATAATAGTTCTCTCCCGATTTATCTCGCTCGTTTCCTCTTAAATACCACTCGATATATTTTTAGCGATCACTAATGAACTGAATTCTATTTTTAGGTATCGAGATGGCTTACCTAGCCAAGCACATATCGAGAGGTTCACGGCTGGCTGCGTTTTATCAGAGAGGGTATGGCACTGCTTCCCCCTTCGTATTTTCTGAAGAGGTTCGCCGCGCCAAGTCAGATGGTAAACCGATTGTCGCCCTAGAATCAACGATTATTACACATGGAATGCCTTACCCGCAAAATTTGGAAACTGCTAAGCAAGTCGAGAATATTATAAGAGAAAGGGTGAGTTATAAAATGTTTAAAATATAAAGTTGTAAAAGTACACAGCTTCATTTACGATATGATATCTGAGCACTACGCTTTCGTAGACCTTTCGTAGCAACGTAATTACTCTCGAGATAAAGTTTGTATTTAGATGTTTCGCTAAAAAAATGTCTCACAGATTTGTGAAATGTTTTTAAATGAAGCAGGCTTATGCAAAAAGATGCTGCCATTTGTTTTTTTCGTACTTTTGTATTCTAGGACATTTTGCACGTTTTAATACTCATTTTTAATCCCAGGGTGCGACACCGGCGACAATAGCAATCCTCAAGGGTCAGTTGACGATAGGTTTGTCCCCTGATCAGCTGAGCTACCTGGCTCAAGCCAAGGGCGTAGTGAAGGCTTCGCGGAGGGACCTGGCGCCGATTGCCGCCGCTAAACTGGACGGGGCCACCACCGTGGCCGGCACACTCATAGCAGCACAGCTTGCTGACATACCCGTGTTCGTTACTGGCGGGATAGGTGACGTATATGAATACTTTTGTTACTAATACCTACGTTTTGTACTTACCCTAAAATGTGGCCAGAGAGCAGCAGTAAATTCCACCGTCGAAAAAAGAAGAAAGTGGAATATCGCAAAAAAAAAAAAACGATAAGTCAAAGTTATTTTATATCAAGTTTAGGCAAACCGTTGTTTTGACCGTACGCAATCAAATGCAACGTAAAAAAATTATCATCATCGTTCCATAAAATAACAGGGGGCCTAAAATGGCCACTTTATCAGAATCATAATACGAATCACGTTAAAAATGTAAAACTCTTAAAATGGACTTTGTGGTCATAACCATAAAGACCATTTTAAGAATTTTAAATGTTTAACGTGATTCATATTATGATTCTGATAAAGCTTCCATTTTAGGCCCCCAGATTATAAACACATACGTAACCTACGTTCGTGTTTATAATCTGTTTTCCAAGGACCAATCTCAATTCCAATCTCTAGCTTGCTACGAACTGTTTATCAGATAAACCTTATACCACTTTAACTCACCCGGGAAATGCACCCTAGATTCAACCCGTTTTGCAGCAGCACTCGTGATCTAATTGTAGAAAAAAAGCTTTCCATAAGCACAACAATTTTCTTTCTTACCTCCTCGGTGAAAAGAGCAAAGTTTTATAAACATTAAATTCGTAGCTCGGAAAAATGTGATCAACTTTTATAAGAATATTTTTATTCAGAATGATTTATGGGAAAATAAAAGCAGTTACAGCTCAAAGGTTAAGGAGTTGAAAGGTCGTCCATGTAAAATACAACCGTTGCACTATTGTCGAGAGTCTGTAAAACACATTCGCATTTAATAACATAATAATAAAGTTAAAAAAGCTGGTGATCCACTAAACTCATCATCTGCAACTATGTTGGGGTCGGCTTCCAGTCTAACCGGATGCAGCTGAGTACCAGTATTTTGCATCTCCACAACAAAGTTAGTACTGGGTAATACGATACCCTTTGTTAAGACTGGTTGTCAGACTTTTTGGGCCACTGACTACCTGTAACGACTGTTAAAGATCGACAGATGACAGCCGCGACCAACGGCTTAACGTGCTTTCCGAGGCACGGAGGAACCTCGGTATGTAATGGGCGGTCACCCATCCACAGACCAACCTAGGCGAGCACGGCTTAACCTAAAGATCGACCCGAGCGGCTGTTATTATTTTGCCACGAGCTCCTTGCTCCTCATAGTTATCCACTAAACATTTATTATGCAGTAAGAATACCTTCACAAACACCTTATACCGCAGTTAGTTATTCTAATCCAGTCTCCTATAACAGTGCACTCATTAACCCGAAGTATTATGTAGCTAACAGGCTCACACGAACAGCCACAAATAGCCACAAACACAAATAGCCACATACACACACAGCAGACATAAAAAGACCTCAAGTGCAGTCTCGCACGGATAGAGGCACTTGTTAGCAGACGACATTCCGTTAGGTAATAGCGGTCACCATTACGGGACAGGGAATATGGCAACAATATACGTTCTAATACTTACCATGTAATAGGATTCTTTGTAAGGTCCTGTAACCAAAGGAAGCCATCGGGGCACTATTACTAAGGCTCCACAGCTCCATACCACCATAGACCATAATGGGTAGACACTTGAAGTTTTCACAAAGTGTGTATTACTATGGCCGCTATAACAACTAATAATAGAAAAGTCAATTGAAGTAAGTAAGTTGGTCGAATTATGGGGGCCCCCATAATTCATAACTTTTTTTATTAGTTGTTGAACGCATATTTTACGACGTTTTATGTGCAGAATCCTCGGGTGCGTGTCCGCCTCGCACGGTCGCTACATAAGAGTAGGTATACTTACCGTGTAATAGGATGCTATTTCCTTTGTCTTCTTCGTGCAAAAGCTGTGAGGTTTTAGCCCGACATCCACGAGTTCTGAATGGAATCGAATTAGTGCCAAATCGACTACGACTATTCAATAATTTGAGCCAAAAGACTCGTGTCATCTGACATTAACTCGATTTGATTTAAACACGAAAATGTCGGGAAGGAACGAATTGGGTGGCTACATGAAGAAAAGGTGATTTTAATTTATTATAACGTTTTGAAGTAATGAAGTATCTACGGATCATAGCAGGTGTTCTGTGTAATGCTTGTCTACCCTCATGGGAAGAAGGCGTGAGTTGATTGATTTATTAATTAATTTTGAATTGGATTAAAAACAAAATAACAAAAATAAATAAAAAATGATGTCATGACCACCAAAAATATTTTTTTGCCAAAACATGTCTGCGGCCATAGAACTATATTTCGTGGTTTCTCGACACATTTCCGTTCCCATGTTTGTTCATAACACGCCTCACGCATGTAATGTCATTGCAATCCGCTACAAGTGCGCGCGAAGAGCGAGGCAGCGAGGCGGTGCTGAGGCGGCGACATTACCGCGACTGCTACATCCGAAAATCTTTATTATAACGCGAATCATATTAAACTTTAACATCGTGCCAGGCTCCACGCTTAATGAACCTGTTTACGACTACCATTTAAAATTTAAACGACAATCTTAATTAAACGATCCAAAATCATATGAAACTCAACGTTATAGTCAACGCTCATAGTATTTTGTTTGGCCGTATCACAAAGCGCCTGCAATTAACGTGTTGTTAATGAGTGTTTACAAGATTATGATCACGCTGTTCCCGTACAAGGTAGTGCTAAGTCACGACTTGCAAATACTAGCAATCATCGTGAAAACACCGCAAACACTTCAATTAACTGTGCTCGTGAATTCACAAATGAATTTCAACGATATCACGGTTGAATTCAGCGCTTTGCCGGCGCATTCATTACTGCCAGTCGCATCGCAGCCGTGCCGAACTGACGATGTAATTAACAACGAATTCCGTGAAACAGAGCGCGATTTATCACCTTCTAGATAAGCATTCGTAGTGCTTGGGCTTGTAAATTATCGTGAGAAACAGTCTTATTCCGTTCCCAACGATTTGAATTAGCGGCTGTGAGGATAAGTCTTGCGAGCAAGGAACAGGCAAATGTCTGAACACACGAAAGGATAGATACAAAAGGATTACGCTATATCGGCACTTCGCAACGACAGGGGTTGGCTGGGCGAAGCTAAAATGGCGAATTTCGATGGCCACCGCGTCGTTATCGTGTCGTAGACGATTTATTATAAAGGCACTGCTAAACTGGGAGCTTTGCAAGCTACCTCCCTTTTGAACGGGACTGTACTATGCATAGATTTTTGTTTTAGATAAGAATTCGCAAGTTTCAGTCTACTTCGTAATGTCGTAATAACCTGCCTTGAATCCAGTGTTCCTTTAAAATATAATAGTTTCCTAGAACTTCACTGACTTCAGCCCTCCTTTAAATAAAACTGAGTTTTGCATTTTATAATGGTTTTATACGTTATTTTCCTACCTTTAATTCAGTATAGACGGTATCTACAGTTCTGCGAGAAGCGTAATGAAACATAAATCTTATTCACGTCGGTATAATAATTGCCATATCCGTATGTTATCTGAAAACACACACAAAGACCGACTTCCATTGTTCACATATGAAATATTTCATCCTATGTTCAGTTATAGAACGAAAAAAATAGATTTAACGAAGAACATATTATTTATTTAATTTCAAAGATTAAGTTAATTTTACAGGGGTAGACTTATATATGTAATAGAAAATCACATTTTCAAGAACGATCTAGATAAATTGAATCAAATATACAAACGATTGGTTCTTACTCCATGTTTTGGAAGTAATCGCGAAATGGGGAACGTACCTGCGGAGCTGTGGACATATAATATACATTGAAGCAAACTATGACGGCGCGCGGTCTACCCGCCGCCGCCGCCGCCGCTGCCGACTGCGAGCGACTTTGCCCACCAGTGATGTAATAATTCCGCTTCCCGTGCCCCGGCCAAAACTTCACCGACATTTTATTACACTCGCACAATCGAAGATATTTGTAATTTTGACTTTTCAGCATTTTGGTCAATATCGACGCGTGTTACACGGAGAACTTTTATTTTATCTCGTTCTCACCAGCCATTCAACGCCTGAAACATTTCAAGACAAATGTTTTCGAACGGCAGTTCTTCTTTTACGCAATTTTGGATCTAAACTTTAGTTTGTTTTGAGTACAATTGAGTTTTATTTCAGTTTTCTTTTCTCGAACTCAATACCGAGGTCTGATTATAACCAGACAGTATTTTTGCGAAAAAGAGGCAATGAAACTGAATATTGAAATCGTAGAGTATTTCCCGCAGGCGGTGTGCATCGTCAGGGCGAGAGCTCGCTGGACATATCGGCGGATCTAAACGAGCTGGGACGCAGCAACACACTCGTCGTGTGCAGCGGCGTCAAGTCTATATTAGACATCGGGCGAACTCTGGAGTACTTGGTAACTACATATTTGTTGTCGCTCAGCTACATTATTACTTTGAAGCAGAAAGCTCTCAAACTTCGTGCCTGATCAGTTTTCGAATATAAGATTTCACAGTATCCGATCTTAAATAAAGATAAAAGATCTTGTCTCTTATGTTTTACGACGCCAGAACAGTACAATGTATATAAATAATTGGAGAACATAAAATACGTCGTCATTTCTACGTCGGCGATTCCCACTTGACTGTCCTTTTGTCAATCGTGTGATGCTCAAGGCGCTTTTTGATTCAAAAGCAGAACATAACGAACAAAGTAAATTCTAGTACCTTCGTATTATTTCAGTATTACTTAGTGAAAGAAAAACAGAGCGAACCAGGTCGTTAGGTTACCGCGCAAGTTCTGCGGAGCGCCCGGGGGAGGAGGGTTGCTAAGCAAGTAACTCAGCTGTTTCCAAAGTGAAGAGCTATGCTTGCAATTATTGTATACTCAATGAGAACACGCCGAATGTAAGCTCAAAGAGCGCTTTGATTACATCGGGGACCGCCAAGTGTTATACAGACTTGTGACATTTCATATTTACGAGTATTACATTTGGCTCGAAAAGTGTACACGTATGTATAGTAAAGAACACCACTCAAAATCCTACAATTTTTAATTTTGCTGCACTAACGCCTCATGTACAGAATATTTATTTAAACCAATATGCATTTGTTTGAACTTCGCTTTCTTATTGTCGTTGTCAACAAGAAAGCTTTTCGAAGCAGGCCAAGAAATCTTCGTAGCAATCTCCGATGAATATTTTCGTAGCAGGACTACAAGAAAGTTTGACGTAGCCGCAAAATCTACGCAAAATATATTCGTAGCAGGTCTTCGTACAGAGCTAACCTACCATCTCCCATGACGAAGCCGGCATCATGTCATATGGGTCAAAACATCAAGGGAGAAGACAGTGGATATAGCCCGCCTAGATAGACAAGATATCACCGCAGCCGCAACAAATATATCAGATCTAATGTAATTTGGTGTGCAGGAAACTCAAGGAGTATGCGTATGCGCGTTCGGCGAGTCGTCCGACTTCCCTGCGTTCTACACAGCGCGGTCGGGCCATACCGCGCCGCACCGCGTCGGGGACGCTCGGCAAGCCGCGCGACTGTTGCATGCGGCGCGCGAGCTGCAGCTGACGTCCGGCACTGTCATCGCCGTGCCGATACCGCAAGAGTTTGCTATGGATGGTAAGATTCGGAGATCATTTCTGGCCGTGTTTGCCCATTGATTTTTAGGCAACGATACGCCAAGAAGAAGATAGTGTGTGTACGGATAAATAGTGCGTTCGTCATGAATTCTGTCGATGTATGGACTGAATCCTTGCAGTCGCTGCAAATCAAAGCAATTTTGTTCTATTTGCTTTCATTGCACCTTATCTGAAAATTGGTTGTTACAGTCCAGTACTTTAATCTTTTAAATCAAAATTCGGTTTAGCCGCCCAAGTAACCTAAGGGCTCATTTACGGACACGCGGCGCATTGAGCGGCGCGGCCCGCTTTAAATTCAAACGTATATGGAAATGTATGAGAGCGTTTACGGAGAAGCGATTTTACGCGCGTTTGCTGGAACTGCATGCGTTGCCCGCTGCGTTGCCCACTTCGTTGCCCGCTGCGTCGCCCGCGGTGGCACACGCGCTTTTAGTCCGGGAGGTACCGTTGCAAAAGAAAAAGTCATAGTAAGCCGGCTGAAATTGACATAGATAGTTGATCTTATATGACTAATAAGAGAACCGACCATCAGCTGCTCAAGTAGCGTGAGTTTGGGAGGTTACGGAAGTTGTAAAATTATACTATCTATGAAAAAAGTTTCAGCTGGCGTACTATGTCTTTTTCATTTGCAACGCTATCTCCCAGACTATTAGTGCGTGTGCTGCCACGCGCACTCCCGCGTTCGCCGCCGCGGGCGAAACGGCGGGCGACGCGGCGGCCAACGCGGTGGCCACCGCTGCTCCTCACGCACCGCACCACACGCCGCTCTCCGTAAACAGCATCGTACATTGCTATATGTTTGTGTTTGGGCGTGCAGTAACGCGGGCCGCTACACGCGCCGCCTCTCCGTAAACGGAAAAAACGCTCAACGCGCCGCCCGACGCGCCGCGTCTCCGTAAATGAGCACTGACCTAACCTTCATTCGCAAAATCATAACCTCAAATTATTTTAATCGAAGAAAAAGTCGGCTAACTACTACCATGCTTCCCTCCAAACAAAGACTTCATTATTGCTTAGTTTTCCATGCAACTATAAAAAACCGGCCAAGTGCGAGTCGTACTCACACGCACACAGGGTTCCGTAGCACCAAAAACAATATAATAAAAATATTTTGAAGGATCATTCATATATTGTATTTTATTACATTCAACAGCAAAACTAAATTTGTTTTTCATAGTATCTCAAAAACAAAACATTAAATCATATTCAAAGCAATTTTCGTTGAAAGTTTTTTTTACGTTCTACAATCCTTTATTTTTACAGACTTTTCCTCCTCTTACTTTAGAAATTAGATACTTTGGACTACACTTTGGAAGTGGTCTATGTTTCAAACGATTAACTTTGAGAAAATGGTACCTTTATGCACGCATTGGTGTGATGATTTTTTTTTTAGATTCAGTTCCATGTGTGGGGAGCCCCCCCCTTTACCTTATTTTTTTTTGACATTTGTATTAAAACCGTTAAGCGGTTCACAGAATACATCTACCAACCAAGTTTCAACTGTGTAGTCCTAATAGTTTCGGAATAAAGTGGCTGTGACATACAGACGGACACACAGACATGACGAATCTAAGAGTTCCGTTTTTTTCCATTCGGCTACGGAACCCTAAAAATGTACAGAAAGAAAATCCTTGTGAAAACTCTTGTATTATTCACAATCTGCAAAATATTCGTCGAGAAATTACTACTGCAATATTTAAAGATTTTATCGAGAATATTCAAAAGCTTCTTATTATGCGCTAGTCCGATTATGCAGCTCCGAAGTACTCCGAACTACAAATTAAATACCTTAGCGAACCGGAAAAGGTAGCTTTTACGATAAAACTTTAATTAAAATGACCTAAGAGCGTTCATAGTAAAAGTTTCACAGCTAAAGATTTTATGAGATTAGGGCCTAATCTGATTTCAGGATAACCGAATATGTCATTACTCAAGTTTATTTATTCCGGTTTGGACCAATAGGCGTAAGGGTTGGGTATAAAAGACAAAAAATATAAATTTATTGAACATCTGATAATAATTCAGTATCACTCCTGATTGAAAAGATTTCAATATTGGATGCTACGAGCACACTTCACATAAACTAGCTTAACCCAATAGGTACTTAAGTTTGCTAATAACATATTGTATTTTACAACCCATTCATTCTTATGTTTACGGCAGTTCTGCTTTCCTTTTGCTATAATTCTGCTATGTAATTTTTGTTACAGAGGCAATCATTGAAGACGCCATAACTCGTGCGCTACAAGAAGCCGAACAGAAAGGAATTTTCGGGAAAGAAGTGACGCCGTTCATTCTGTCTGCCGTCGCCAAGGCTACCAGTGGCGCATCTCTTAATGCCAGTATCCTTTTCATAATTATGTCTTGACGAACATAGTCTTAATTCTATCAATAGCTGATGAAAATAATGACAATATGTAAACTTCTAGCTATATCGAACCATGCATATAATGTGTAATGAACCGTATCTTCCGATCCATTAATCTACTCATGACCCTCGAAAGCTTGGTTCTTATCAGAATAATTACGACACCATTAAAATACTTAATAAGACTTTAGCAACTGCCTAATTCCGTCGTAAATTAAATGTGTTAGAAACGCCAACGGTCTATAAATGATAGTAGTGAAGCTAATTGCCACAGTATCTTTCTTTAACGAGTCACAGACATCGCGCTCATAAAGAACAATGCGAAAGTGGGTGCCGATATTGCAGTCGAGTTTAAAAAACTAAAGAATGTTGGCAATTCGAAGAATGCGTCTAATATCGGATTGTCGAAGGGTGCTGGGAAAAGTACGTCCAATTCTTTGGGACATTTTCACACTTCGTGCAGCCGGCGGTCTGATGAAGTGCCATTGTTCTCCGCGGGCGCGAACAGTGGCGGCGACGTGTTGGTGATCGGCGGCGCGAACGTCGACCGCACTTACAGGCTAAGGGAAGATGGCGTGGAGGTGAGTCTGTGATTACCTGCATACTAACAAGGACGGCTGGCATTTGTAACATTCAAGGTTGTTAATGAGGCTCTGCATATTTTTGCACACGGAAGAATTAAGCTTCGGTTGTCGGATATACAAGAAGCAATTATCATCTTTTTATGTAGAAAAACGAAATGTAATGTAAACAAAAGAGTAAATCAAATGTCCCCGAAAGTATTCGAGTTAGGTGGGTAGGTGTTTATCATGCTATTTTTAATATGAATTCACGTATTTTAGTTTTAATTGAAATGCAAGAATGTGATTTCTTGTTGCGAAGTGAACTATTATCACATTCAATAAAGCTAAATGCGCTCTTTTTATAATTATTCGTAGCCATATAACAACATAGTCTTTTATGTCTGGACTTCGCTCGAAAGAGACTAGTGACTTGCTAGATTAGGCCTTCCGTATGACTCATCTCCTACATGCATATTACTGGGTCAGAATAATCAATATCATCCTTCATAACTGTAATACATATGTAACAACAACTACAAGGATAATTTGGCTCTTGAATAAGTCAGAAGAGCGTTGTTAGTAAACATTTATAAAATTTTATGGAAAAAACAAAATGGCGGTGTTGGCCCCGTTCCAAAAGATCCTTGTAGTGTATAGCCTTGCTGACTTCATTGCGTATTTATATTCAACTCTAATCCCGAGATCTATTCAACTTTGCTTAGCACAAATGTTAAACTACAAGTGCAAGAAGAAGACGGAAACTGTGAAATTACTCCGTGGACTGGAACATGTCAAAGTCAAAGCACGTGCTTAGTAACGTTTATAGACCTCGGTCTTAGATGTATTCATGATCATCACATCCAAGCTTTTTATCTGTACCTAATGACTGATGACAGACTGAATAGAATAAAACTACTTTTTGAGACTGATACAAAGATTGTCCATAATGTTGTTATTATTATCTAGGATGAATTTAAAATTTTGTGGCTACTAAATAAAAAACCCCAACATTTTAACAAACTCTTTATTTAATGCATTTATTATGATAATATTAGCTCTCAGTCGCCTAGTGCGTACCTTCGGAAAGTTGTAACAACTCTACAATAGTAATGAAACACTCAACGAGGAAAACATTCAAAGTATAGTGACAGTAGAGAATTCAAAAGATTACGTACAGTGTACCATCCAAATGTTAACATTGTAGACAGATACATTGGGAAATCTCACACATATCAATGACGATGAATTGATGTTCCTTTTATTTATATTGAACTTTTTCATCTGTACATATATTTTTCATCAAATAGTGACCTGTAGTGAAAGAGTGAACGAAACAGTAATAAATTCAGCGTAGTGTAAAGGTAAACAAGGAAACAATACGCTCATTGTGTCCACAGCGTGGTCGAGTTGAACCACAACAGTAACACAGTCGAGAGTACAGTGTACGTACGAGGACGTCGGAAGGTGTAGGCAGCACATCAGACACGAGCTCGTGTTCATTTCATAATCAATCATTTACAATAAACATAACTTCAGTTATACATTTTATAAGCCAAGGCACATGTTATTTTAACCGTTTTTTTTTTTTTGGAAGAAATGCAGGATTTAGATTGGATCCTAGCTACAAATTATTCAACTTTCCGAATATAGGTACAAATTTTTATAAGATTGGTACATTCATGTGACAACAATATTAAAAAACTATTTTTCTGCATAAATTCACAAAATATTATACCTACTCTAAGCGAACATAACTTCGTACTTGTCATTACAATATATCTATAAAGTTAGTTCGTAAAAGTACAAATATGTATGAATGTAGGTAGGTGGTCGAACGTCGGCCGAGCCGCGAGCATAGTGCCGCGCGAGCGTGCCGAGCACACGCGCGACCGCTCCGGAGAGCAGATCGCTCCACCGTGCACCAGCCAGTATGACATCGAATCGTAACGGTTCTACACGGCATGGATAGGTTTTACCTATATTTGACACAGCCATTAATAAATTTTACCTAATTTCTTACACCATGAGATTATTATTGTAATATAATGCGCAGTCTAGATTTATAGCGCGATCTCTTTAAATTTTTTAGCAAAAACGTCTGTACTCTGTCAAGATGCTGATAAATGTAGTACTTATGAAACATTTTAACTTCTTCTGCCATAAAATAAAATGTTATTAAAAGTGTTTTCATCCACTCTATACTGTTTACAAGCATATAATTGTAGGCACTACGTCGTTTAAGCTCATATCAGTACTATGTATTTTGTCAATCTGTCCATGCACAATTACTCGCATACTACACATGTACAAATTTTGTTTATTATTTACATTTACCGACAACATTAGGTATGATTATGAGAACTAGATAAATAGACAATGAGCGAGGAAAGTCGCGGCTCACTTTTGTCCGACTCATGTAAGGAAAGCGGTCGAAACGAACGGGTGAGTGGCGGGCATTACATCTAGTGGCGGACGAGAACCCAAGCCGTGATGCTCAGAGATCATGTGTCTAATCTACGCAAGCACTGTCGGGTCATCGTGCACGTATGAACAGGGATAGAGGTACTTATAATAAAATAATAATTCTATGATACAGATGTAATATGAATATAAACTCAAAGTGACAGTAGATATCATCCGTGCAAGCGAACCATTTGATTTTATATTCCATAACGTATCGGTATATCAAAATGTGGGACCATCATTGATGTGCAGTAACTTTTGCCAACCCTTTAATCAGCTATCAAATCAAGTGATTAATCTAAAATTTATTAAATAACTTTATTTATAATCTAATTGTTTATAATTTTTAAACTCATGCTCAAAGTTAAGATGAGCGCCGCGCCGGGGCAAAAATTACTGTAGGTCTGAGCGTGTCGTTGGTATAACAGACTATGGCATCATATTTTCACATAATTATATACATACAATTTTTATTTGAAGACAAGGAGTGAAATGACATAAAAATTTGTAAAATACATATTACAATAATTATTTCCGTAAATCTATTGGTATACAATCAAAAACTGTTATGTCTTAAGGCTAAACAATAATCATAATTAATCTTATATTGGTTGATTCCCGTTATTTACTGCTATAAATATTAAAATCGTATTCGAGTATACAGATACAATATTATGTAGGATGGATTGACTGCGCTCTCCTAGTAGCCAGAATATGCATGATGATAGTTTGCTCTGCCGGAGACTGCGTTTCCTCACATGCTGCACGTCACGAGACCTCGGGTCTCTCTCTCTTGCCACTTTCCTAGGGACCGTAAAGTAAAACATATCTGTGTGTCCTATGCACCTACGGAACGAATATTTAACGGCCAAATTTAGGAACTAAACACAAGCTTTGCTCGAAAATCGATTTCACTTTGTCTAAATTACATAATAATCCTTCGATGCACGTTCATAATATTCATAACTCACAGTTCATAACGTTTTGAACCACATCACTCGTCACTTGTTTGCATCGCTCGTACAGTTATCAACTCTACCACTATGAACATTACATACAGTTTAGTCCTACCGAAATATCGGTACTCGA
Organism: Eugnorisma glareosa; assembly: GCA_947578425.1. Taxonomy (NCBI): domain Eukaryota; kingdom Metazoa; phylum Arthropoda; class Insecta; order Lepidoptera; family Noctuidae; genus Eugnorisma; species Eugnorisma glareosa. The sequence goes on from OX387959.1 coordinate 12,129,757, forward strand.
AATTGACAGCGTCAATGAATAGGATTGTCGCGACGCCCGCCGCGGCTCGTCTCTGGTACACGCAGCCTCTATCTTACAACTCGAATTCGGAGCGGGTCTGACGGCGGTGGTCGAGGCGCACGCGCGCGCCTGCCGGCACCCGGCGCACGAGCACGGGCAGCGCGCGCGGCGACTCCAGCTCGCAGCCCGCGCTCGGGAACGAGCGCCAGCGCCGCCCAAACAGCCGCTCCAAGTAACATCTTAGTCAGATTCGAGTCGCCGCACTATCTGCCGCTAAAGGCCTGTAGTCTCCTCGAGCGAGCTCGCGCATCTCGCAGTTGTTGTTTCCGTTTATTGTTTTGGGACCGAGTGGTTCATCGTGTATGCTCCGCCGCGGACAGGGCTCCGACGCTCGCCCCAGCAGAGCCTCGCGCTCTCCCGCGCGCTCCGGGCTGCCACCGTGTGCTCGAACTCCTCCGTTAGCGTTCACCGCGTTCACTATGATCGTCTGAGATAGTGGACCGCCGTGGATCGGACTACTATCCATCAGCTCGCCCGCCCCGAGCTCGGTTTGTAATATTCTAATTTTTTGAATCATCTCCTTTATTTCGTACCGGAGGATTCCGAGGAAGCACAGTTTTAAAAATGCTATTACGCAATACCCTAACACGAATAACGCGTCTGCGGTACGTCGAAGCCAAACGAGTAGTCTCTCGGAGCAGGCGGCGGTGTGCGGCGCGCAGTGCACCGGGGTGAAGGGCGCGGGGGACGTGGCGGTCGTGACAGCCAGCAACGGCGTCACTGATGTCGTATGCGCCGGGATACGACAGCAGCTAGCCGGTAGCGTAGTTCTGTTAAACGCCGCGAAGTCCGCCGGCCCCGTCACGCCGCAGCACCGCTGTTCTCTCTGGAGCCGATCCCAAGCTTGTGAGAAGTCTATGTCCGTGTCGTAGTCCTTTGCGAGGCGAAGTCGCAGCTGCGGCCGAAGTTCGCGACAAACGCGCTCAAAGCGGAACGCCCAGTAAACACCGATAGCTGCGTCCCCGACGAGCAGGGCCAGGAGTGCCAACCAGTAGGCGTTTAGCATCCGTTCAGAGAGTCTCAGTGCCGCAAAGCAACCGAGGAGCTGCAGCAGCCCCGCCTGCGCCGGCAGCGCCGCGTACCCGTACAAGAAGCCAGGCTGCGCCACGCCGAGCCCGGGTACCAGCGCGCGCCGGTAGTCGGACAGCGCGCGCCCCGCGGCTGCGCAGAACGCCAGCGCCCCCAGCAACAGCGCGCCGTTGCACGCGTAGATCCAGATGCGGTAATAGCGCATTGCGCGATGCGCGGCGGGGTGCGCGGGGCGCGCGGGCGGCGGCAGCGTCATGGTGGCGGGCGCCGCGTCATGGCGCCGCCCGCGCCCGCGCCGCCGCCACGCGCCGCGCCCCACGCCTCTGCAAACACCAAAACACACATTTTAGACATCATGTATGATTTTCACAAACATACTCTCAAAAAAAGACACTGGCATAGGTTCGCGACCACCACAAGGAAAGACTAGCCGCTTAAGAGTCGTTACAGACCCAAATCCGATTAAACTTTAAGATTTTTATGTATTTTAACTTTAAGAAAAAATATAAAGCAACAATTTAAGAATACTACGAACTGGTGGTCATGCTACTAGAGTTCCCTTAATTTCATTAAAGCCACAGATTTGCATTTGAGATGAGGACTTGATTCATCCAATTAGATGAAAATATTAATTGAAATGGCATGTTGCCTTGCCTCGTAACTTTAGAACATTTTCAAAGTCTAACTGGGAATTGTCGGAGTGTCTTAAACAGCTCAAAATATAAAGTTAAGGAAATAGGTGTCTAAGAATTATTTTGGCCTTATTCCCAAATTTTCTGGGTCGACTATATAACAAAATAGGCCAACACAGTAACTAGAATGCGATATTATCACTGTAAATGTGACACGCTAGGTTTGCGCGTGTAAGGCTTTTAAATTATGAATGCCCTAAAGCAAATATTCAAACTCTAATCTACTAAAAACCTTCATTAAATACAAAGGAAGTTCTGTATCTAGATCTCTGGCTATATGTATAGCATCACGAGCAATTCTGATCAGTTCCACAGATTGTTTGTAATAGGCCTGCCACGCTGGTGTCTTATGCATAGCCTAGTTAAGGTTACAATGTGGAGGTTTGCTTACAATCCGCCGCCCGTGCCGTGCGCTAGTACTCTGGCTAGTCACAGGAGAGGGCGCGCGACCCTCAGCAGTACGCCTACCACGCCGGTGCGGGGCCTGCAACAAAGAAAAACGAAAGTTAAAAATAGTCCTAAGGAACATAAAACATCATAAAATTCAGACTCCTCCTCCGGGTGCTATTGAGAAGTTCCTAAGGAAGGAAAGAAATGAATAAATAAACAAAAATCCAACCATCTGGATAAAGAGGACTGTTTATCAACTTTGACGATGGACTGCGTTGTGTGAGCTTACATTTTATTAGGGAAAAGCTTGGCAAAAAGATTCTAGCTTAGTTAGCACAAAAGGTTCTGAAAATCACTTAATTTATCTAAATTGAACGCCAAAAATATAATGCCAGTTGTATTAGTTACAAAGTTTTTTAAAAAAAAAACTGCAATAGCTTTTAACCTAAAAAAAAATAATTAAAGAAAACTTTATGGCGTGTGACATTTTGTTTGCAGTGTTTGTCAATGAGCTATCGTTTTTGAACTCACCAGATGGCGCCACTGTCGATTAAGGTCCTGTCAAATCAAATCAAATTCTATTTTATACTTTAAAGTACTAATAACTGCATAAAAAGTTAATTTTATTACTTATAACAACATAGTGCAAACTTCAGGTTCATATATTTACAATATTCTCCCTAAAATTAGCAAGCATGAAACATTTTACCTCCATGTACAGACAATTAAGATTCTAAGTTGCTTCTTAAAATCTTCAAGTCATAATTAATCAGTAATGGCTCAATCTAGACCACAATCGTGAATATTTGTAAAAATGCGTGTTAAACAGCACGCAACGAGCGAACAATCTATGACATGCCTCTAGCGGTGAATTCCCCCATTCTGCGCGGACCAAAAAGGTTTTACGTGTAAATATGTATAAAAATGATTATTATAACTGAATTCATGTAAATTGATGAACTTATTAGCAAACCTAACTATAAATTGACTTACTATTAGGTGACTCAACATATTATAATTCCGCGTAATGGTAGCATGGGCCGTTATTCTGCCTTAAAATACATCTATTCTATTTAAAGAATGTATAATTTCCAAAACTTTATCGTATACCATAAACAACTTTCATAGAACCTTCCGACATCGTCGCCATTGTTGTTACTTAATGTCATATACGAAAACATGGTCGTGTTGTTGGCACCAACCAAGCTAGCTTGTCCCAGGAACATGCTACAGCTTGCCGTCTACAATCTGTTGCAGTGTAGCGACATAAATAGTACGTTGTGTGGCCAGTACTTCATCATTATTTAAGCTGGAAGCAACTGAATTTTGGTAGAGGCCAATGTGTATTTTAATACAGGTTGGCTAAATTCTATAAATAAGTAGTACTTCGTAGTAGAACTCCTTGTGCCCAAAAAGAGCCCCAACTTCTTTTGTGATATTTTTACAGCATTTATGGGTTTCAGTTGTCCAGTTTACCACACTCTTTCATTTAGACCGTTTCCCTATCCTACTAAAACACAAGGGGCACAGAAAAGCCAGGACTGTCATCAAATCTTATCGCCTCTAGGCGCTAATAAAGTAGTCCCCTAATTCGCACTATGACGTCATTTGAACAATCCCCAGATTTATTGCGTTATTGAGCTGCAGTATCGTTCCAGGGTTCTATGTTGTAGTTACATATTATTTGACAAAAACAGAGTTTCTAGGGTAAATAAAACGCTATAAATTAAAGTTGCGAAACAACACTTAGTAGTCTGTGGGACGGCCTACCGTTATGAGTACTTGAGTATATTTAAATAAACTTGCGCTAGGTTCAAACTATACATCTAAATGACATAGTGTCAAGAAAACATGTTACACTTTTCCTTTTAGGTTGGAAACCTTAAAAAAGTAAAAACATTATTTCGCAATCTCGTCTCAGTTATGATGTTTTTAAACAAAACCTAAGAGCTCATGAAAGCACTGAAAAGCAAACATTATTATACTTTTACTCCCTTTTATGTACACGTAATACTTGAAGTGTACATAAAATAATATACGAGTAACCCGACGACTAAAAAAGACATATAGAACGGTTTAAACTTTATTTCCTTTGAGCACTGAGTGTGATGGAAGTACAAAGGCTGAAACTGACACTCATTTCAAGCTTCGCCGACATCATTGGATAATCCACGTCATGTGTACTTAGAGGGGAAATTCCAAATATATTATACGTACAACAAACTTCTTCATAGCTCGGTTAAAATGTATGTTATTATTATGCCGTTGTTTTAGCACTTTGTCTTGTTTTGCATTGTCATTCGTAGGTGGTACAGAGTAACTTCTACGACAATAATGCAGTATGACCAGCCCTGACTCAAAGGAAGCACAAACGCTTCACTAAAAATAGACCGTATCACCTCGACATTATACCAAAATTCACCAACAACTTGACATTTCACGCCGTCACAGATAATGTAACACCTAACTAGCTAAGGCATGACCTAAACCTTCGATACAATGCTCAAGTCGCGAAAGGTTAACTTCATAAGATTGATAGGTAGGCATTCTTCATGCCATTCAAAGTAACTGTAGCAGAAAATTCCACTGAAAGCTTTATGAAACCTCATGTTCTTTCACTAAAGGCGATTGTTTCCGAAGTTTTACGCGACGGTAACATAAAAATAAATAGGGAAAGTGATACTTTGAATTTCTTGATTGTAAGTTAGCTTACTGTTTCGAGTTGAGCTGTTTTCTAGAAGGCGATCAGTTGTATCATGATAGTGGATTGAGGGGAGCGTCTATTCAGGTCACGTTCCTTCTAACATGTACTGTAGGCGGTGCAAGTCTGCTCAGCGTGCCACTGACTAGGTACTAGCACTAACTGGGACGTCGGTTCGCTTTTCAACGGTCTCTTGCTGTTAACCGGGTATTGTGCACAAGCGAGGGGTTTCAGCAGGAAATTGTATTAAGAGAAAATACTATCACGGATGCTGTTTCTCAAATATAAATTGTACAAGGGAATTCATAATTGTTCATGTAACTAAAGAGTTTAAGTTCATCCCGCTTGGACTTTATTTCATTTAATAATATTTTTGTTGAGTTTTATTTACCTACTGTAAATATAGCACAATATGTAGGGCGTAAAGTCAGAATCCTGTGAGGTGTAGTTGAGCGACGGCCTGGTGGCCTAAAATGGCCACTTTATCAGAATCATAATATGAATCACGTTAAAAATTTAGGGTCTTTAGGGTTATGACCACAAAGTCAAAAAAAAAGTAAAGTTAAAAATTTTACATTTTTAACGTGATTCATATTATGATTCTGATAAAGCTTCCATTTTAGGCCCCCTGTGCTCAGCGGCTGAGACGTGACGTGGGCTGTCTCTAACTCGCTCCGAACGTATTTTGCCTGTTTTCCCAATTTCCGTATTGAGTGGCAACTTTTAGCCTGAGCTAGGTGGGACGTCCGCTGCTGAATTGTTAATTAGTTCCAATGTTATCTATACCTACTCGTAGGAGTCGTAGGAGTATGTGGTATGTTTGTGCCTACCATCCTTTAAGAGGGCCCTTCCCGATGAGTCTATCGTCAACGCGAGCATGGTCGAAAAGCTTGTTGTTTCATCCAGAGCCACAGTGGCAATTTTCTTTCAATTCCCCCGTCATACCCCGCCCCGACTCCGCACATCTCGTCTCCCGCGCACCTCTTACCGCCTAACGCAATGACATTGAACGAAAAATAGTGTTCGAAAATTGCTTAAACTTGTTCCAGGAAATACGTGTTTTTGAATAAGTCTTACAAGTGTGTGAAATAAATATTTGTCATTAAGAATCTCCATTACATGTGCAAGGTTTCTATCGAGATGTTTTCTTTACTTTTACAGTTTATGAGTACATTATGAACGGCCAAAGTTCAGATAAAATTTGTGCAAAACAGCAATTTTTGGAGGCTTATATTGAATTTGTTTTTACATTTTTTTTATTTTTCGCTACCATAGAAACCTAGATATAGTGCACAAAATACCTATTATTTCAAAAAAAAACAAAAATAGATGTGTAACAACTGCATAATCACGTACGAGCGTTTGTATGAAAAGTACGACGGGTTGGCCGCTCTTAAGCGTTAATTCGAAAGTAGAATACTTGTTTATAAATACTATTTAAGTGATTTGAAAAAAAAAAAACAGACAATAATGTAAACATAAATATGGTCTACGTTCTTCTGCGATAAAATATTTCAAAGCATTATTCCTGCAGCGTCAACTTTTCGCGGGCAGAACAAGTCTATTTACAGATTCAACACAGCACTAACTTTTGCCAACACATACGTCTTATCAATTAGCTAATTTGTATACACATTTAGTTCTGAGGGTTCAACTTAAAAAGTGATTTTGTGTAGCGCGATGAATAATTCAGTTGCTGACGCAGAGTATTACCAGCCAAGCTGGCGTACAGTCCCTTCACATTTAACGTCTGATACAATCCAACAACAACCTTATTGTTACGCCCGTAAAGATCTATTTAATTTTTACAGATATGTCATTGACAGCAAGCGAACAGCATTCTTATTATTACGAAAATAAAGATCACTGTGATTTTGACAGTGTTACAAAATCATAGAGAACTGTGATGCGAATGTACTACGGCGCTCACTGACGGTCAAAAACTACTCTTCACCCTTATGCACTGACATATAAGATTGAAAAATGATCAACCGTCAGTAAGCGCGGTAGTAAGTCTGCGACGATGCGACGCGACGCCGACGTTGCGACCCGTGTCACCTGTCCGTTCGTCCACAATAGCAAGCTCCTTGAGATTTGGTATTTCATTCTGCCGCATCACTGTCTATTAATAGTCGCTTACACCAGCTGTGATTTACGACACCGTAACAAGGAGTAAGACGGTTGAACCGAGTTGTATAGTAACCTTCTGAATAGACTCAACCATTTTGCGGTCGTTGCCCTTTAAAGTATTTTTTTGATGAAAACTATCTCGTATTTTGTAATATAACATTGATTTGGAAACCTTTGAAGATACAAGACCAAATATAGACACGAAATAATAATCCCAATTCAATTCTAGCGACCCATGTACTGAGTACTTGAATCGTATTTGTTTGATGTCAAGCATACACACAAATTGGCTCTCAGAGCAACCTATTCAAGGAATCAATAGTAGCAATTATGAATGATCAACTGGCTCTTTTTTGAGCCGTAAAGCGACTCCCACTGCTTTACAGAGACTGCACACAAAGATAATGAATCTGTCAACATGCACAGTCAAAGCGATACTGGAATAGTGATGTGATGATTCTTTTACGTCTCATAAAGTAGTCGATGAAAATAGATCCGCTTTAATGTGTCTCACAAAATATGTGCGGGCAAATTGACCCCTTTTATAACGCATTAATAAAAACTCTATACTGCTTGTCTGCTTTAAGACAGGAAAATTAATATCCCCTTAATTTAAATTTATTTATGTTAAATGTAAAATCTGGCCAACTTTCAGATTATTATAGAGACCACGAGGCACTAGAATACCTATTACACACCTTTTGAAAGTATTTATACCTGTGTTGTATAAGTATGCAGTCCGAGTCGGACCATTATTTCTAGAATATCTTTGCCAATTGATGTCCCCAGCTGTTTCAATATCCAGGTTACCGAGAACTGACCTGCCTAACTAACAGGTACCTAGCACCTAGCTGTTCGCCGTAACAAGATAACCGGAACTCCAAACGGCATCCGACACTAATTGCGTTATGAGGTACGTTATACATCTACGTATATCTACAGCTAGAATATCGTAACCTACAAGGGTTTTAGATTTTGGTGCGCTATGAATTCGTTTGCAATAACTGTTTCTGTTGTTGTTCAAATACTTGTTTAAATAGTTGATTGTACTTTCCAAACGTTTTAAACGACGTTTCAACAAGCTTCTTTCGCCGAAGAGATAGGTATCTATTTTTGATGTAATATCCTAAAAAAATACCATGATGATCAATGGCTTGGATGGAATGATGTGTTCTTTTTATTAATGGCCACATCGGTTTACACACTCAAAGAATGGGGGCTATCGCGTATGAATTCGCCGCTAGAGGCGCTAGTGTAGCGCGAGGTCACCGAAATGACAGATGTCATACAGTGTTCGCGCGTTGCGTCTTTTTATATCACGTATTTTTACCAATATTCACGATTGTGGTCTATATTAAGCCATTCCTGATTAATTATGACTTGAAGATTTTAAGTAGCAACTTAGGATCTTATTTGTTACTACTTGGAGGTAAAATGATTTTTAAATGTTTAATGTTTGCTAATTTTAGGGAGAATATAGTAAATACGTCTCTGAAGTTTACACTATGTTGTTATATGTAATAAAATTAACTTTTCATGAAGACATTGGTACTATAAAGATTAAAATAAAATTATTGACATGACCGTACTCACCAGTGGCTCCATCTGGTGAGCTCAAAAACGATAGCCTCATATTTATCCTCTAAAACTTCCGACAACAATATTCCAACGGTGCATTGATACATCCGCGGCGCGTTGGCGCGGCCCAAAAATAAAACCATCGAGTTCGCGTATCCGCGCGTCGCATCACTACTCGATCGCTGCACTTCGATATACTGCCGGGCTTTGTTTTCTCACCCATTTCAACTTTTGATCTCTAGTGTCATTGTCTGTTTGTTTTTGATACAGCCAGCTCGGTTTGTGCTATTTGCGAAAGTTTCCAATCAGACGCGACCTTGTTAGTTTCGATTAATAACTGTTCGGAGAAATATTATGGATGAGTAGAAAAACTGGATTAAGTGTTGTCTGCACTGTGAACTTTTCACACGAATGCACTATTATCTCCTTTATATTATAGACAAGAAAGCTTCAGCTTTCTTGTCTATAATTTAGAAGAGTGTTCTTGCTTTTTTACATTCGACCCCTAAACAATGCTCCTGCACATCTCATTAAACGAATTTAAAACAAATTGGCTGCATTGGTGTTTCGCTACAATGCTTTTGCAATGTTAATCTTGTAGAATAGTATTCTGCATAGTAGCAGTAGATACATAAATTGAGTATGCAGGCTACGAATTTACCTAACAGAGCAAGCCAACCATCAAATTGCATGTAAACTTCCGTTTATCCTACCTAGAATAGATAGATCCGAAATAGGATTTCCGTTACGATAATTAGATAATATGATCGTGATCGGCTTATACGTGACATTTACGTAGAAACAAGTCATTGTATAGCAGACGTAGAGATTACAAATGATAAGAATAGTTTAGCCACGTTAGCGTTTGCCCACGGCTTCGCACGCATGGAGGTCGGAAATTATCCCAAGGAAACATATTACCGCGTTAAAAAATGTCCTAACTTAGATCATGAGTCGAAATACGTTCAGGCGTTCAACTAGTAACTATCACACTTATAATAGTTGCATCTATAGTATATGTTCAGTGACTGAAGTTATAAACGAACGAAGTCACAACAAACAGCTAGTTATTGTAGAAAAATGTTATTCTATTTCGAACTGACACGACAAACTGAATAGAAAATATTGTAGATATATTTTAGCTCCATCACAAAACGTTTTCTTTTGAAAAATAAACTTTTCCGTGTCACAGCATCCGCGATAAGTATATTGTGCCATGCTTTTATTAAAATATTTTTATTTCTTTATTTTACTCGCTCATAAAGTAGCGTTGTAAATTGTTCTGTATGAAGGATATTTATTAAATTCTTATGTATGAGGGCACACGTCTCTCGAGGAGGTTCATTCGCAGTCTGCTTCCCTTCAAATTGAGTTAACTACTTTAGAAAGATTAAGCAACTCCTACACTCCTTTAAATGCCGTGAAACGTGTCTTGAATCCTTGCAAAGAGATTAGAAATGAGAAGTTTGGTAGAAGGGTTGCGCGGGTTTGTACACCGTATTTTATATCAGAAAGTATATATATAAGTGTGTTGCATGGACATTTAGTTGACTTTTATCTGATCTAGTTTGTATTTCAATTTCATGTCAAACATAATGTTGTTTTTAATTTTGTATATTTTACCTTTTAGTATTCAGAATATACCTATTAAACAACATCATACTGAACATATAATATTTTGCTATAGAAAAACCTTACACGTTTCTCTACCAAAAAGAAAACGTTTGCGCTTATTTATTACCTCATACCCAAAAAACATGTATGGGCCGATAAACATTTTCATTTAACAAATTAAATTTACATTTTATGGAACAACGGATACAGAATCCATGAAGCGGTGTAATTGAAACAACGATGATCCGTTTGTAATAATGGAACACAATCCAGAAAGCCAATGCAGTGTACGTTGATACTTTAGCAGTTTAAACATCGAAACAATGAAATAAAACTCAATAGCTATCGTCTAGTCTTTTTAGCAGCAACGAATCAAGAGCTAAGTAATGTTTGGAGTCCAAGAAAAACGTTGTAACAATGTGTAGGAGCAGCTGCCATTGGCGCTTCGCCAAGGCTCGTAAAGACAGCCTACTGCCTCCGTCGTGACCTTCTGCCAAGACCACTACAGCACAGTGAAATATATCTAATATTATGTAAATATGGGTAAATAGCACCCATATTGATACTACCAAATATCGCATTTTTTTTCAATATTACTTTTAGGTGCAGTGAAGTTATCAAATAAATTACGTGTTGAAAACAAGCTGAACTAATAAAAATCAAGAATCGATCAAAATCCAATATCAACAATCCCGGGAAGACATTCATAAAACCATTTCCTTTTAAATACCTACCTTGCAAAAGTCTTGCAACGATAGGTTTGTTCAGAAACAATTATGTACAATTGTCCTGACACAATTATCCAATTCCGTGAAATTCGGAGAATGCTCACAAAATCGATGGCTAGACTAACCTACTTGTTTATGCGGAAAACAGGCAAAAGTACGGAAAATGAGATAGATAATGTATCCTATTACGTTAATTACGTTGATTCAGTACAATTTCCATAATAAGATAAACAAGTTCGTGCTAAGCGCGTACTCGTGAAAGTAATTCGTGATGTAGTCGAAGGCAGCTGTGACGCCCACATGCGGGCTTGTGCTACATGTTACCTAGCTCATGTCTTGTCTGGCCATCGCCTGGGGTGCGGACGCCGGGAACGAGTATAAAATTCTTGTTATTTCACTAAAAGCATTTTAGCACGGCCGGCTGCCCGCGCCGCGCCGTGATACGTGGCTCGTACCCGCTGGCGAGTTTATACGCAAATTATTTTAACAAAATGTTTTGCTTCTCTCAAAAATATTTAGAGTCGGTTTACCCTTGCGTCCTCCGTGCGACCTACGTATTATGCATTACGTCGTTAATTAAATAGTTGAACCAAAACAATTCCGTAGAAAGAACGCCAACTTATATTAGGGGTTTAAGTATGAAATTGCCGTTTTGTATGGACGATTTCATGAAAAGTGATATTTCCATAATAATTAATTAATATAATAACTTTTTTTTCTTGAAATCGACTGAAGTAGCTGTGCACTACGTATCTGAAATTCTCAAAACACAGTCTATGACAATATATATTTTATTATTTATTTTTTATTTTCTACCGTATACTTGAAGTAGTAAAACCGACGGCACATTAAAACAGGTGTTCTGACACACTACCCTATGAGGTAATATGCAACTACTAGTGCGGTTTTTGAACTATAAAAGGTACGTAATCTAACAATTAATCCAATAAAAATGGAATTAGGAAAAAATATAACTATACGTCAAAGTTACAAAGAGTACAAAATGTGGGAAAAAAACAGCAATTCCATTGTTTTCTATAACACCAACTCTATTTTCTTCACAAAACCATTTGCGAGTAGATTATAGATTTTCTGTAGATGTTAAACAACGTTTTAAAATTCTCACACAATTTATCAAAGATACAAATTGTATTAGGCTGTCTTAAAATTTGATTAAATGAGCGTCACCATCCATCGGATAACGGGCGTGAAATGATGATGGATGATGCTGCGTACCTCTCGTAGCGTAATTCACATGTACAAATATGTATAGCTTACGAGGAGTTCTTTTGACATTTCCCTGTGTTTCCTTTGCCAGAAACAAGGACTTACACGTAACCCCCTCCTACCCGGCTTGCCCCCCATCCTGTTCGTATAACAACAGGACAGCGATTCATTGAAAACATTGATCGATTACGAAGCTTTCACAAAAAAGATCAACAAAAAGTTTATCCTGCGAATAGCACGAAGTACTGGTTTTATGTAAGTCTATTCACTGATGTGGATAGCGGGGAGAGTAGAGCTATTTATCAATGAACGAAAGGCCTGCTTGACGGCTGAGTGTTTGTTTCGGTTTCAGGGTATTTTCCAGTTGTTTCGCGAAGGTTGTTCTAAGGAATAAACAGTTTTAGTCTCAACATTCAGAAAATATTTATCACTAAAGCTTTGTCGTCTAACCTAAATTACATAATATGTTGACATGAACTCCCTCCGCTTTGAATAAATTGTTAAGAGAATCTCAGTAAAAAACACAACTTATAGTTTTTTGTTACAAGGAAAAATATTTTAAAATAGATTATATCAAGTTTGCGCAAACGTGCTATTTTCTATTTTTACACGGCGGCGTTGCTCCCCAAAGGCTGCCGAATGCTATTGAATTTCCCTGTTACCTCCATCGTTACTCGTTAGACTAGTTCCGCTGAGGCGATGTGTAGGTATATACGCTATATGTCTAGATCTATATGTCAACCTGCACACTGAAATTGAACGTAATTCTGAAGCCTCCGTTCGGCAGGTTTGCCGATAGCTACTAGGTTTACTTTCCGAAATGACACCTATAACTTCACACCTTTACATCACGAGTGTTCAAATGCCTACACAATAATGACATAGGTTCAGTAGATTCAGTAAATTCATTCAGCACTACAGCAGAATGTTTTTGATTTCACTGTTTATCACTCCAAGCATTTTGATCTAACAAGCACTACTATCTTAATAAAAGTAATACAATGTTCATCTACAAAAATAGCGCCACCCGAACAAAATCACAGCTTCATGACCCCTGATCCCTCATGATATGCATCGTATCAAATCTGTGGCACAACTATGCATTATAAACATCATATTTACTAACAGTTTTCACTAACGGCTATGAATTTCATCATTGTGGTTTAAACTCGATTTACGTGCGCTGCAGCTGAAAATATTCAATTCATGACAATAATTAGCCTTGACACGCGTATAGGTCGACCGTGGTACGGTAATTGAAATCAAAACAAAATGATTCTCAAAGGACTGTTTATTCACATTAACAAAATCATGATACGGATTTAAATTAATAATCTGCAATTCTGCATGTTCCAATAGCTACAAATGCTTTTGGCTCGATTCCAGGGTCCGTACAACCAATGCTTTATTTTTGAATAGAGAACCGCTACCACCCAAATATCCATTTCGGCCATCGGTATCTCAATTGGAACATGAACGACTCTATTAACCGACCTAAGCAAACTATTTGCGAGTTCGCTGCGCAAGAAGCCTTTAATAACTTGCAGTAGTAACACTTGTTTACTTGTTCAATCGAATTAGTACTCGAGGGGGAAATGGCTTCATCGACACCTAGTTTGATAACAGCCTTTATTTCCATGTTATGTTACACAAGTTACATTCTGTATGTCATACTTGCTTGTGTTTCTCATTCGATGAATATTTTGGCAATTTGAAATAAATCGTTTGGCACACAAAATATTAATTACCAATTTCGCATCTGTTTGTACAATCATCGCTTCCGTTTGATGTTGACTAAACTGTGTACACGTTTATTAGCACTTATTGGCGTTTATATTTTTCGCCATAACCATAAATAAAACCGCGAGATGTAGTGAAAAAAAACTCTGTTTTATTGTAACTTTATCTTGATACTGTATCCACATTTAAGCGACCTAGGTTTACTACACATAATCCTAAGCAACGCTTCTATGACCACAACACTTACATCTAAATTGGTCCAGTTTCCCAGTTGTGAGGCTTATCGGGAAACACTTTGTCCTCATTGTATGAACTGTTGACTTCTTGACACTTCTTGTGAACTATTGCGGCCCTTAGATCCAATAATTGTGATTTATAATGTTTTACGCAATTCTAGCTTATTCGTTGTGATGATATATGTATAACTTCCTTTCTTGGTAAAGTAAATTAAATGTCGTGACTTTTATTTTCGAAGAAAAACGTCCTTATAAAAACTGTTTTTTTTTTTTTTAAATTATGTTCTGCAATATTCAACATCGTCTATTGTTAGTATCCTTTTTGTAACCAGTCAAATCCGAATCCGAAGACGTTCCGTAAAAAATATTGAAGTAAAACTAAAAGCTTTTAATTTTCTGGCCCTTTCATTTTTGACTTAATTTCATTTTTTGTAGATAATGCGTAATAGACATACACACTCTGAAAATATCAACTGTCTACCTATTACGGATGAAAAGAAACAGCCTTGTGACGGATTGGTAGCGAATTAAAAGCAATAAATATTTACCTTCTGAATTCCGAACCTAAACCCTCCTATTAATAAACACAGAATAAAGTTATTCCAAGTTTAAACCTATGAAAATGTATGGTTATTCCTTTGTTATTCTTGGTATAATTTTATTCCGTGTTTATTAATAAGAGGGTAAAGGTCGTAGACCGACAGAATATTCTGTTTTCAAACCAGTAAACATTTAACTGTCTTATCAGCAGCATCCTAACCCCAATCTTAATTCAGACTGAGTTCAGCACGAAATAAAAACTAAATTATGGAGACATTTATTTCAAACATGACTATAAAATTAACAATGAGAGATAATAAGTTTATATTTCATATTTTTATTTTGCGAACTATAAATGCATTCTGGTCACGTTCGAGCGTGTCCTCCGAGCCAGAAATAGCGGGCCTCGCCATTAATTACTGCCCCACCATCACGGCCCGCCCTGCCGACTTCTACTATCAATTTATTGTCTGTACGATAAGTGCTATCGATGTTTCTGATGGTCATTCATAATTAACAAATTATTAAAGCTTCTGTTACCTTCAAAGTAAATCTTGTATCGATTGTATGAACCCGTCTAAGATTATTGCTATCGCCATTATCTGAAGACCAATTAGAAAAAAACCTGAAGACATGTGACTTCAACCAACCCATACTGTGCCCGCATGGTGGGTTTCGGCTAGGGTTGCCAACTCTTATTGCGGGAAACCCGAACATTTATGCGGGACTTGACAAAAAAAAGCGGGACCTGCCTCCCAATGTACAGTGACGAGAGAAACACAAACAAAAATTTGAAACAAGTAAACTACTATGAATACTATAACGAATTAATAGTCATAGTCAATTAGTTTTTCTCTTTGAAGGTGTATGGAGTCTTGTAATTTGGAAAATTTGAGTAATTTTTTATTTTTCAAAGCTGTCTTTGTGTCCGCGCCCATCACTGCTGCACGTACGCAAGTCGCCGTCCCTACTTTGTTTAAACGGGGTTTCTTTCTAACCTAGTTCAGGTTTACCATAAAGCGGGACAATTAACGTCCCGCAGGCACACATCGCAGCCTCACGGGACGCAATGTATGAGCCGCGGAAACGGGACGTCCCACCTCGTGGGACGGTTGGCAACCATAGTTAGGGCCCACTCCCTCACAGAGAAGAGGTATGTGTACCAGCAGAGGAAACGTTATGCTACTTATGTAATCAGAAAAATTAAGACTGAAGATGTAAAATTGAATTTCAAAATGACAGTATTCTACGAAGATTTCATCTGAAGTTGACGGTTTTGTAAATCTCGCTCTTTCAAGCGATATGGGTAGTATACCAAAGTGATATTAATTAAAGCTAGTATCTAATTACGCGGAACCCTTCGTCTGTGAGGTTTAATGGACAAAGAAGCAGACAGTGACTCTCGAGGGTTGTGGTCGGCTTAGCAAAGGGATTAAAGGCCGGTTTTACTGCGCAGGCTATGTTTTAGAAATGTAGGTTTTACAATTTAAAAGACTGGTATTTTACTCTGAAAAGTATGGTCCATTATGTATCATAGTTATATAAATTAAAAACGAATGTTGATACTTGTAATAGTAGGAAGAGCGACGCTTTAAAGCGTGACGCTTAAAATTATAAAAGTAAAACGGTTTAATAAAATCTTTATTCAGAATCCCAGAAGGTAAAATACAATATGAATGTAATACTAATAATGTAGGTATAACAATGTATGATGCCTGAAAATATATTGCAATTTGAATTCTGATCAGAATTTGATTTTAAACTCAATTCAGTTTGCTTTATTTTCTTTTATTCTATACATGTCTATCATTATTATCATGGGAAAGAAAGTGCTTAATTAAAATAACGATACGTCGATCAGTTCGATTTGAACCTTATGTCACGTTCGTAAGTTACTGATTGCTTTGTATGAAAATGCACAAACAAAAGACAATATTAAATTAATTTATAGTATGATAAAATAATAAACTACTACTTTAAGGATACCTACGGAGAAACTTGGTGTATTCCCTAGTAAAGATGATTAATAATGTAAATAAATGAATATTGTGGGAAATGTAAACAGCCGAACGAGCTGCTGAACAAAACAACGAGTTGATTGTGTGTGTATTCTAACTAAAAGTTCCCCCCGGCTTCGTTCGCACACAAACTTCAAGTTCTCCTTTGATCCCCTTAAGGGCTGAATTTGTACAAATTCTTGCGAACAGGCTCGTATCAGTATAACTTAAAAGGTTGTTTTACAGAGTGGTGTCATTCATATTCACGTAAGGAGTTTCGATGAACAATTACTCCAAAACTCACTTAAACTTCGTCAATTTTATTTCATAATTATCTAGTAAATAAATGGCCCCAAAATATCTGCCCCTCGTAATGTTAGACCATTAATTATAGAATATAGATAGTCAAACACACTTGTGAAGAAAGGAAGCCTTAATATTATACGTGTATCCTTGACCGATTTTTCGTCTAGTAGGTACGTCGGTGTTTCAAGGGTCGCCCTCGAAAAGTACTGACGAGGCGCGTTCATAGATAACAAAATAATGAACGCAACTTCCAAAATGTGTCTTTACTAAACATCGTTGAAAAGTTTTTCTATCGAGGGGTGTGATGTTAGACCATAAATATTTAGTACTGAACATAAAAATACATAAAAATGTATATGAAAGAATTTTTACGATGATCAAATTTGATATAAAGCCAGAAAGGCGCATTACTTTGGGTAATTTATTTCTTCACCACTGCTCTCAAAACGGTAAAGGAAAACATCGTGAGGAAACCGGCATGTCTTAGAACCAAAAATTCGAAGACATGTGACATCTACCAACCTGCACTGGGCCCGCGTGGTGGATTATAGCCCATTCCATCTCTTAAAGAGGAGGCCTGTTTAAGTAGTGGGAAAATTTTAGGCTGATTATGTTATACATTACTCTTAAGTGCATGAACTTAGGCATTCTACTAATAGCATTAAAGTGATTTCAGACATAATGGGTGCACTGTGCACTAACATAATTGCTGTGCAGAAGCATAAAGTTATTAGAGCTCAGAAGCAGCTGCCACCTTGTCATAATCTCCTGGTCGCCCATTACGATATCCCAGTAAGAGGAGGGATCATACTTAGCCGTTAACAACATAGCCGAGTTACCTTAATTACTGTTATTTATCATGAGGATTAACTTCGACTGTCGAGTAGGTGTAGCGGTCTGAAGCGCGACTAATAAGCGTGAAGGCCTGGGTTTGATCCTCGGGATGGTGAAAATGCTGTTAGGTTTTCCATTAGACTCAGGAGCAGTGTCTAGATAGCCATCAGTTGGATTGTAAGCTTTCTTGTGAATACATTACTACGTTAGACAAGGTGTTTGGTTTCTATAGGGTCTATCTATTCATACACGAAATCTCTTAAGGGTTCATTGTACTCATCATTATGAACAACTTTTACTATGGGACCAACCTCGAAATCGCGAAAAAAAACAGCTGTTCCCTACAATATCATCGCATTAACTCGTCAAAATGTACTGAACAGCTGATTTTTTTTTCGCGATTTCGGGGTTGGTCCCATAGTGAAAGTTGTTCATAATGATGAGTACAATGACCCCTTAAAAGATTTCGTGTATGAATAGATGCACCTTATATAGTTCGTTTCCTAACTTCAAACAAATCCCCCAAAAACACGCCTTACTTTCTTGAGGTCTAGGCCAAGTGTGATGGTCTATCAATCAGTCTCGTAACTAAAACACGTCTCTAACATTTCTACCCAAGCTTGTTGCCTAGCTCGTCCACCTGCTCGAGCACCGGCTGTTTGTTGTTTACTCACGACCACTTAAAAATTGAAATAAACGAACAAGCTTTCCTTTTCCGTCGCCTCATTTGTTACACAATCCGTCTTTGTTTGTAAATGAAAACTTTTCACATAAATTCTCTTTTATATTTTACGAGTTACGATTTTTCGTTGTTACCTTTCTTTGGCCGCATTACTTAGGTATTTTGTCAAGTGGTTTGTGTTGACTTATAATTTCGATGTTTTGATCGGAGTATCATTCTGTAGTTAATTATAGCTGTCGACTGTTTCTGTTGTAAAGTGATGATTGTTTTTATTTACGTCACTCACAAATCCTACTTCCTACTAATATTAAAAATGCGAAAGTTTGTGAGGATGTATGGATGGATGGATTAGGGTTGACTTCCAGTCCAGTCAAAATACATGCAGACCAGTCAATTGAATAATAACGACTAACAATATTTTACTATTATGACAATCGAAACCGTATCAATACTATATCCTCTTCAATCAATATTTCAAACCCCCAAACAATAGTCTCCATTAACAGAGAGGTAACGAAGAGCCATGTCAAAATATCTTTAATCAATTGTAAGGTACTAATGAAACGATCCCCTTTACCGCAAGACAGACAGCACGGGGTGTACTATTAATTACTGTCGGTGTGACTGCGACTTACTAAAACCAAGTCTTATGTAAAGTCAGAGTAATTAATTACCTACTAGTGAAAATTGACTACCAGCTACATAAAATAGTCAAGTAGCTTTTAAATAAAAAATATACTCCTCGGCCTTCCCTTCATTAATATTTCCGCAAAATGAATGTATCTTATTAGTATATCAAACAAGAAAGCGGGGGCCTTAGTCTGCTATTGCAATAGTGTCAGAATGGTCTATCATTGATTTAATAAGGCCCCTAGCCCACGGCGTATTGAGGCGCGTTCGAAACTCGTTTGACGTGCGTACAAAGGGTAATTCGTCTGCGCGGGGCCTTATTAAATCAATGATAGACCATTCTGACACTATTGCAATAGCAGACTAAGGCCCCTGGTTAGTTGCCTTCTAGTATCTTCCACAAATATATTTTCATACGAGTACGGCAACGCTCATATTACGTACGACGGGCACTGTGGTAACTCCTGTTTATAATGTTCATTAAAGATATCGTAAAACTTTCCTCTCTAGCTAATTAAGTAAGTAAATAATTGTAACTAAAGGAAAAGGAGATAAGAGTTAAACCTACTTATTTTTACGTGGATTTTTTAAATATCTCTTAAGTTACGTCAGTAATAATTATCTGGAAGACCACTCCAACATTCTTGAAAAAACGCTTGGTATACATGATGATAGTTTTGTAGAAAACGGAGGGGTATACAGGGTGACAGAGTAAACTGACTTATTCCTTGAAAGGGGTTATACTAGAGGTCATTAGTAACAAATTAAGTCCAGTAAACTAGGAGTCAAAACTGGATGGTTGCCGAGCTGTACCGGTTCTTCGATTTTTTTTTTAATTTTCTGACTGAAGGAATAGGTCGAGTTTCCCTGCCACCTTGAATACTGATATGTAAGTTTGGTAAAGACCTCAAGATGGTACCTGGTGAGACAGTAAATGATTAATGCAATATAAACGAAGAACGCATTAAACGCAGCCCCCTTACCATCGGTCACGGGTCCCGAGAGAAAAGACACGTTACATTTTACTGCAAACATAAAAACACAACACTAAAAAGTTGTTTCATGTCTGTGTTGATTGCAATGAATTTGCTAAATTAATAAAATAAAAACTCCGAAAATGTTGACTGCCCCCTACGGGAAACGTGATGCTACATTGTTTTTTATGTTTCGACAAAACTTTTTCAGGATATTACCACACGTTCCGTGAGTATAGTAAAAGTTTCAGCGAAACAAATAAAATAAAAAGGTAGATAGCAACGTTTGGAAGAGCGAAGCAGGTCAAAATAACGGAAAACGCTGAATAATCTTTCTTTTTGTTTTCCCCTTATTTTTATTGAAAAAAAAACACTGCGTCATGAATACTGTAGTGTGTGGTAGATAACAAATATACAAAATAAAACGCGTACCTTTCGTATTTTTATACAGACACAATTAAACTTAGAACTTCGGCAAAACAAACATTTGTTCTGCGGAATCAAACCTGCGACATAAACAAAACCGAAGTGTCCGCCCATCCGCTCACCGAGTCATCAATTGTTGATTGGTATAGACCACAGAATGGAAGAATTTTTTTGGTACCTTTCCACCAACTAAAAACTAGAGGTGGGTAGTAAAAATCAATCAGATGGACGAGCCACGTGACCGTCTATTGGACACACGTCCAGCGGGCACACGTCGCCGACGATTGCTTTGTGCCGCAGGAAATTAGTTTGGAACTTGTGAGTGACTTTTGTATCTAGCTATGATAGTTTGATACAACACTCACATAAACGTGAGAATGTGTTGGATAGAGTGGAGCCCGTGGCTTAAGAATATCAGCAGTACTTGCCAAGGTCGGTTTTTGGATAGGTGACGATCTTTGCTAATATCTGGTCTGCAAAGTTCGGGCCAGCACCAGCGGCATCCTGAGGGTATTAACCCGGAGGTTTGATTGCCAGTACCTCAACCATTGCTGCATGGTTCATTTGCTGAGCAGCAATCGAAATATTAAGTGTTGGTTCTTGTAGTTAAATGTGTTATTTAATTAAATGTTGATTTTTATGATCCTTTGTTGATTGAAATTAAATATTCTATTCTATTTTATTGCGTACCGAGTCATCAATCCCTCTGTGCCTCGGAGAACACCATAAGCCATTGGTCCTGACTGCCATTTGTAGATCTATAGCAGTTGTTACGAGTAGTTCTGGTTACTCGCTTCTGACCTCTTCTGATCTCTTAGCTGCCACGGTTTAAACTACTTTGTTTTTAAATTGTTGATAGTTATAATCTTTTACTCTGGACGCTCTTAATGTGCACGTCTTTCTACATCGTTCTCACATATATGTATAATCTCAACATGAATGATGTAACCAAGATCTTGTAACAATATTTTGATTGAAAAGAGTGTCCATGGAGTTTCTTGCCCATTCTTCTCCAAAGAGATCTACGCTTTGGAATGGGCAACTACAGTACTTTCACAAGTTATTATGCCTTGTGTCTGTGACTGTAGCTTCGCCTTTGTTTTTCTGACTTTCAAAAGTGCCTGCTAAGGTCTAATTGAAATAAATGCTTTGAGTTTGAGTTTAACTTCTGAGCCAGCAAGACTGACAACCAGGTGTACCAAGGGATATAAACACACTAGAAGCCGATCCCGAAGTAGTTGGGACAACCGGCCAAATGGCCTTATCAGATAAGTTACTGATCGCTGTTAATTCTTGCATAGACACGTTACATGACTTTCATCTTTTCCCTCACTTTAATTACCGACTTCATTTCCTCGCAACAACTCGTGCTCATATTAAGTTATTAAAACCATCAGCAATTACTTCCACAATTTCCCTTTTACATCGTAATTTATGCCTTTGGAAGTTTAATTACTATAAAACATCGCAACTAATTAAAGTAAATTCGTAGCATAACGTAGCACAAACGTTGTAGCGGGCTGCTACGCCGCTACGCCGATTGCTACGCGTTACAAATCACAAGAGAATTAGCTAATTGGCCGGTAGGCCCGAATACATTCTCGGAGCACCAAATCCGTCTGCTAACTACATTATACATTTATACTGTATTATAAGTAAGATTATCTAGTGGCTACTTGAAAATATGAGTATTTTATCAGCATATTTTCAAAATCTTGAAGTGAAATCGGAAAGGGATCTATTTTAGTACCAGTGCATTTTATGGGCGTCGTAAAAAAATGTCTGCACCGACAACCTCGGAATCCGATAAGACGTCATAAAAAATACCTACTTAAACCGTCATGATTGTGTTGTTTTTAGCAAAAGTACAGATAAATGACCCACTAGAAATCAAATCCATACAAGTTGCATAGAGCTAAGCAAGTTTCAGTGCACGCCACTTTACCGCGTCTTCACCAACTCGTCTCATGTATGAAACATGTTGATTGCACAACTTCACGTCGTTTGCACGCGTCACTATCAAAGTGCAATACTGACATTTCTGACATTTCAGCTATTTGCGCCAAGCACTGGCTTGCACCGCCACATACTAACAAAAAATGTATGGAAGATAGAGAACTAGACTTCCTCATGCAATAAATACGTCGACATATTAAAAGTTAACCAAGTGCCTACAGTTTTATATTGTAGCTGCGGTCATGTTTGTGTTCAAAATATATCATATATCCGGGTCACTGGCAAATTATTGTAGATGTCGCGTTAACTTCACTTATCAGTTCATCTCGTTGGAAGTGTGTTGTTGTGTTGTATTGTGTGTGCTCACACGGGCTTTAGATAAGAAATAATATCAACAAAACTGGACAATACTTAGTTAATTGGGTGAAAAGTTTTAGATAAGCTTCAAAATGGCTCTTACATAAAATATCATGTAGGTAAACATAAGCGTGGGAATCAGAAAACTATATGCGTGTTACCTCTAAAAAGTCTAATTCAAATAAAAAAGTTCCTAAGCGCCAATACAAAAGCAGATAATACTTATTAGGCACTAATCAATTCTGTATCCATTCAGTAGAAAAATAATACCTACTTAAACATTATTAGCGAAATAAATATAAAATGGAAGCCGAGTCCAACAGTCCAATACACACCTTACCGAAGAGAGCAGTTAGTTCCGCTCGATTGATAGTGATAATAAATCGTAGCTGATACCCTGGGCCCCTCGGCCCCTCGGCCCCGCGGGCCCCAGCCGTTCTATCGCACATTTTTAACATTTAAAACCGAATAAGGTTAAATGTGAAGTGATAAAACTTTCAGGAAAGTTAATGATCGGCGACACGGAACTTAGCAATCTACAAAATCTGTTTAACTACGTTTTTAAAAGTTAAACTGGGTCGACGTATACGTATCTGTTTGGTTTCGTTATGTATTTATGTATCTGTAGCAGCTTTTACCATGGACTATGCCAAATTGCCTCTTATATTAAGCAAGGCTTGGTAAAATAGGTTTCCGGTAATCCTATCATGCGTTTATGTTTCAATGTATAGGTATACTCCGGAATGTTTACCTCGGGTGTTCCTGTTTATTTAGCTTGTGTCTCAATCCGCAAACGCGTGTTTCTGCGTCCCACTTATAAAAATAATAGACTTCATGCGGTGTAGTGCCCCAAATAAATAAAAAGTTTATTTACGATCGAAATCGTTATCAATGTTTGCTGGAAAAATATGTTTGACAACTTGCACTACTTAAAACCAACTTTTGCAATAACTCGAAGAAAAGACGTTAATTTATGGAAATAACGCAACTTCAAAAATAACCATAAAACAGCAAAGTGAAAGCTAAAAGCGCCAATCATAGGTACCACAAAATTGCCAAAACAATTTTTATTATCTGGTGTGTTTACTTTGCTGGCAACAAAATAATTGAATAAAGTGCACACATTAATAAAAGTAACTACACTAGAAACGGCTTACTTAGGTGGCATGGTGTCGTAGGTACTCCTACACCTTGGAAAATTCCTGTAACGAAAGAAAACCCAATTACGAGTCATTCTGTTTAACGGCGTCCAATTTAAATTAACGACAATGTTTGAACAATTAACTACATGGCCTGAATGTTCTCTGATTGGTGGACGAAAATGATGATAAAAGTCGACTAAAGAGATGGAAACAGCTGAAAATCAAACGCAGCGAAATGGAATAAATAGTATCGATGGTATGAATAACAGTGAATCGCATTCAAGTAATATAATATCCATGATAATAGACAGTTCTCTATTTGGAGAGGCGGTGTTATCGACGTGGTCGTACGTAGAGTCAATGAGCGTCGGATGACGCACGCACGCCGCGCGCCGCACGCTGCACGCCGCGTTTATGTAACGTTCTGGTCATAACCGCCGCTGAATTATGTACAACTCGTCGCTATCTGTCATTCGCAGTGTTTCCACGAAATCGACAAAGTTCCCACTCCCACCGAGTGTTGGGAATGTACAAATGCCAGATTTGTTCGCGAGCCATTGTTTCATTTCAGCGCACGTTGCCAACATCACAGCAGGAAATACGCAATAGATTTAAAAAAGTTTATTTTGAATATTTTATCTCCGCATTGTCGGACCGCAGTCAGACAAAAATGGTTTAATTACAGCTCCCGCTTGGAAGTCTCGTCGTTATCAGAAAGCCTTATCTTTCTTCGAAAACAGAAACCTTTCATCGTTTTCGTAGCAGTTCGTTCGATATCGTAATCGAATCTCAGTTTTAAATTCGATAGCAATTTTAACCTAGAAAAGGAACTCATATTTTTTGTATAATTGTTTGAAGGTTACGGGGTCTAAAGGGGTCGTTTACACAAAGGGTAGCGTTATAGTTTATTGTGTTAACAAAGTGTTGAATAAAGGGTTACTGTAACGTAAACATTAATTAAGTGTAAACAATATGGCATCCTGCAGACAGGTGGCACTTGGAAAATTATTATTATTACAATTAGGAAAATTAATTCAGGAGGGGCACGCTCTCGCTCGCACCTTTCCCTCATCGGTGAAGCGCCTCATTTTCTTGAAGGTCACGCACGATCTCATAAATCCTGGCACTCATAAAGATTGTTTACTTTGGAATTCATAAAAAATGCAGCGCCCTCACTTATTAACGAAGAAGAGTAAGATGGATTGCCTCCCAGACGCGAAAAAACAACACTGTATCTGAGATATATTTTACAGTGGAAATATTTCCCCGGTGACTATTGGGAACTGGTTATATTAACAAGACAGCTGACGGTTTTCAAATGACGCTAAGTTCAGGTTAAGTGAGAGGTTCAGCGAGCGCGGTAAGCCAGCTGCCTCGAGTAATATAATTATCTAACTGTTCTACGTATACTAGACGTCACTCGGATCGAAATTATTTGGGATTAAAGTATTCAGTTCCGAAGATAAAAGAAAAAAAGAATACACGTAGATTTTCTAACCTAGTTTATCGAAATTATTCGAAGACATGTGACATCTACCAACCCGCACTGGGCTCGCGTGGTGGATCATAGCCCATCTCATTGAGACGACGCCGTGTATCCCAGCAGTGGGAACATTATAGGCTGATTATGCTATTCGATGACTAAATGCTTGGTTTTAATTAAATCTAAGTAGCATTATTTGGTAGTTATTTGGTCGAGTAGTTATAATTTTCATTAGATAGAGGCGTCTAAGGATTATTTAAAACCTACACTCTACAGTAATACTCGTAGATGCGCAGGCACACATAACTTTATCGTAAGAATGAACAGTAACTATTCCGACCTACAATCGTTACCAATATGCTTCATATAGCTCACACATTGGTTTTGTGGAATGCCGATGTATATTGACAGTGTTATTAATTGGTTCGTGTTATATTGTAACATTTGTCGTGCGGCACAAACAACAGCCGCTCGGGCGCCGGCGCTCGTCAGCTCCGATGAGCTATAAACTGAGCCTACCGCTCGTATGTTCATGATCGATACTCGTATAACGTTATATTACCTCCAAAACTTGCAACTTAACTGGCACAATCCCACTTGAACGTCTTTTAAAGCCGTGTTTCGACTGGTCGTAAAACACGGGCTATCTAACAAAGCAATTGTACGAGCATTAATCTTAATCCAATAAATATTTGTTTGGAGAAATCAATTTGTATTCGTGATGTTTCTCCATTTATCTATATTAAGTGAAAGTAGAACTTTCTGCGTTTACAAATATACTTAGAGTGTTTGTTGTACACAACTAACATTACTTTTTACAACGCAGTCAATATTATTGACAACATCAATCTGTTTTATACAAGTCACAAGTGCTGGCGTACAATGAATACTTGAATATGCTAAACTTGGAATGCCTGCCACTTGAAAAATAAAATTTCATATCAATTTAGTGAATATTCATATTACAAACAAATCATAAATGCCAGCACGATTTTGAATCATCTTTATTTCAAATATTCGGGTAGGGTTATATAGGGCTACAAAATATGCGACATCCCAACGCTCGAGCATTCGCGTGTGTGTCAAAGAATTTGGTAAGCAGAGCGGAACTAATTCAGATACGAAACAGAATACATACCGTATTCATGGTAATTCCGGGTCACGGATAAAAACCTAATCAAGTGCTCGTACTCGAAGGAAAATGACGTTACTGTAACAAAGCACCCGAGTTTATTTGCATAAGTCGCATAAATTGTTGGATCACGTTTAAAAATTCTTTTATCGGTAAGTTACTTTCAAATCCAGAGACTTTCTATGAATAATGCAGTTTTCAACTCATAAAATGTCCATTAAAACTGAGCACTAAAGAATTGGTTTTTAAAATACTCACCTGAACTACTATTAGTGAATTGAATTTTTATATTCGCCCCCGACTTTAAGATATAAAAAAACCGTACAAGTACGAGTTCGACTCGCGTGGAAAGGGTTTCGTAAGTTATTTTTCAAAATTCCGTAAGTTGTTTTAAATCTGACCCAATTTGTTACCATATATTTTTTATAGGTTTTCCTGTACCTAATCTATAGGTAAAAAAAAACTGTCTTTTGTATGTTTTTCAAAACTTTCGGACCTTTATTTTCGGAGTTAAGGGGGGAATTGTCGATTTTCGCCTATTTGTATTCTTAAATAAGTTCAAAACTATTTATCTTAATTTTTTTTTTTAATTGCTCACTATGAGCCCTTTCATTTGATATGTAAAACGATATAGTATATCGTATATAACTATAACAAAACATTTATTAATTTTCTAATTTATCCCCGATAAATGGCCCCCATGTTTAAAATTCATTTATTTACGTTACACGTCTGTCTTTGGTTCACTAACTTGCTTAAGTGTACCAAATTTCAACTCAATCGGTCCAGTAGTTTCGGAGCAAATTGGCTGTGTCAGACGGACAGGCAGACAGACACGGGAGTGATCCTTTAAGTGGTTCCGTTTTTCCTTTTGAGGAACCCTAAAAACGATAACATAATCATACAGTTTTATATTCCCACAAACAACAATATGAGAAGTGCATTTAACATATTGGAACAGAAAATCATATAAAAATGGAAACCATTGATCGGGTTTTGACAGGGGTAAGAAAATATTGGGATAGTGATAGCTTTCTTTACTTATCGAAAGATGTGGGGTCCGGGCCCAAGGCTGTTTGCTGTTATCTTGAAATAAGTGGGTATCCAAGAAACTATGATTCTCCTATTGCATTGTCTGTACAAAAGAGACGTCGGTTCTGAGCAAAGTTAACTGCCTACTAACCGAGATATGGCGTCCATTAAAATACTATTGGGCTGCGAAAGCTTGCACTGTATAGAACCTCATTTAATCAGCTTTACACTTTTTCATATAACCTTACGTAAATGTAGGTAATAAAGTAATCAGCAAATATAATCTTGTTCATTGGTCCGAGAATAAAACAGTTCGTCGTTCGTTTTAATGAATGTATTAATAATATTTGAAGCACCGTGTTCGCTGGATTGTCGCAATAAACACAAATAAACTGAGTAATTAAATTCATTCTCTCTGCTGCACTACAGTTGCATATTACCTACAGATAGTAATTACAAAATTATTCACTGTTTTATGCCTGGTTAATGGAATTCAGTGACTTTAAATGAAAAAAAGTAAAGTTTTAAATTGTGCAATCAATTCAATTCCACATTCAGTTACACGTTTAAAATGCTGCTTGGAAAGCAATTTATTATATAACACTGTAATTCTGTTTTATTTTTTTGCTAATATGAAATGTATTAGGTAAACATTTTTTGGTTAGTAACAAGAAAATGAAAGTAAGCTTATGATCAACATATCGATAACACGACATATCGATCACAGCACTCAGTTTGATTGAATCACTTAAGTAATTAATTAGTATTAGCAACACCAAATTAGAAATTGGTTTACCTATGCAATTATTGAATTGCAATAAGCCTTCTTTTGTTCGTGGAGCTTCATTAGTGTTTACGAACTTTAAGTCCTCTGGGAAAGAAGGATTAACATCCATGCGTTTCCAGTACTTTCAATATTAAACTTGCGACCTAGAATTGACCTTTGCTTGTAGTCAATGGGTGGCCAGTCCATTCATACGCTACGCAAGGCAAACCAGTCGATTCATACGGCGTATTCAAAGGGGGTTCTGCTGACGGATTTGTACCTATGTTCGTATGTTGAACTGGTGCGTTAATCTATTTTGCAATCCTAGTAAGACAGCATTTTAAAGCCACAATAGTGGCTTTAAAATGCTAATGTTTGTGTGTGTTGTTGTTTGTTTTAATGTTTTGTATTGATACTAATAAGTATCACTGACCTTGACTCAGTTGTTGTTTGATAAAATAGAAAAAAGTACCTAAGCAAAAACAGGAAACACAACATTAAAGGATACAGAAAGAAACAAAGATTTAAACGTTGTTACCATCGTTTTTTTTTATTTTTAACACGCTTTTTTGTTAATGTTATTGCATAAGATTCTTTAATATCTCCTCATAGGAGAGGGTACTGGCTCCTGTAACACAGGTTTATCACCTACCGCAGGAGTCAGGGACTTCACACAGTTTTATAACCACTTTCCTGTGTTATAAATATTATTGATTGTATTGATTAATCGTAAAAAAATATGATAACCACGGTGAAAATCTCGTAGGCTTTGTGCTATTAACTACCTTCGTCTGAGGCTTCATTAGTGTTTACGAGAATCATTCCCGCTATTTCCATTCCCGTTACGTCGACACGTGAATTTTCTTGGTTTTGATGTATGCCTTTTACAGAGTACAGTCACATTATAAACGCAATACGGCTGTGTTTTTAATTAATAAAGTAATTTCGCTCATCCGGTGATACCATCTTTTTAATAATAAGTACATTTAGAATCTACCTAGAATTTGCTTACTTACCAGTTCATTCATACGCTACGCAAGGAAATGCAGTCGATTCATATGGCGTTTCCTAAGGGGGAGCTATAAAGTATTTGTACCTATATTTTATAAATTTAGAACTAGGTGGGCCCACCTATATCTTTTGCGACCTTGTAAGTTAACAAGAAAACGACTACTGATAAAATATCTGATTTTGACACAGTTATAATTTGAGAAAATAGGAAAGTAGACAAAAACAAGAGACACAAAATTAAAAGATACCTAAAATCAATCATAAATTAATCACTACGTGGAGTTGCGGACACCAGCCCGTTACAATATAATAATCACTACGAAGGAGACAGGTACGGGACGACACAGACCACATACCGAGTTCCTATAAACAAAAGTACAAGTAGGTACACTGTGATGGAAACAAAAGGAAAAACAAAATAAATCAGGTGCTTATCGCTCCGTGCAAGTTGTATAGAGCTCACGGGTTGTTCTGCTAAGCGAGCTGCTATCAACCTATCAGTGCTGGCATTACGACCTAACCCGTTACGTAGACACGCGTCGTGAGTACCTAGTGTTGTTTGTATGGGTATATGTATCCCCACCTCATTGTTAAAGCAAAAGAAAACATAAACACATTATATACAGTTCTCAATGGCATTATGCAGAGTGAATGGTCGTAAAAAACTACGAAATTCATAACAGACGCTTTTTATGCGCAAGTCTTTCTACAAGGAAGCCATAACCGTGCGAAATTGCGGATGGACCGCTGTAAATAGTTTAATCTGGACATTATAAACATTGCCCTAATTACATGTATAGTTCTGACCTTATTAAATATTTTCCTGTGAAAACGATCACCACGGGAATAAATCAAGCCTATGGGTGCGTGGTACCAGCCCCCCCCCCCCCCCGCGCGCCTCGCCCGCTCCTCCACCCACGCCCCTGGGATCGAGTAGCTATTGCTTTGAAGGCCACACAAACGGACCAGATCTATTTTTAACCTAAAACGCCTGTTTATTGAGTCTTACCGGATATTTCGTTTAGCTTTTTTATATATTTTCCTTTATTACAGCCTTACTGGTATTGTTGTACAGTCAAGTCGTGAGAACGCCGAAAATTTAACAATCGGGTTCAACTCTTATTATAGTGCCGACTGTCGATATTACTTCTATTGATACGTTCTCATTCTCAATAAAATTCTGCGATAAAATATTCATTGGGAGGTTTCTCCCGGTCGATATCGCTATGAAACTGATTACCGATTCCGTTCCGAAAAGGTGTTGGAGAGCGAATATAATGAGATCACGCCAGTATATAGTGAAATGTAACTTTCCCACCGACAGAAACGCTTCCGTCATCATTTTTGGGAACGGACGGTAAAAATGATAAGTGCCTACCAATTCAGTTAGCAACAGATATCTGAAATTAAAGGAAAAGATGGTGCCATGTTGCTCAGTCAATGGCATTGGGCTCGCATGTCGGGCAGAGCCTTGAACTTAATAACTTAGTACCTTCTCATACATAATAAAGCTATGACTGCTGTCTGAATTATTAATAAACATTTTTAGTTTTTCTTGTCGGCGAAATTTTCTGATAAAGTAAGAAATCCCTAAGCAATATCCTCAAACGAGATAGCTACACTCACAATCGCTTGAAACCGCTAGTTTCCGAAGGACGCATCTCTGAATAGTAAGAGATATTCCGTCCCCTACCGCTCCCGCTTCCTTCCGCTCTCTAAGCATAATTTCCTAATAAATAACTTGTAAGACAATGTACGGCCGTACTAATACATACATCATCTTACGTTCGGTGTAACTTGGAACATGAAGTTTGTATGAACGTAGAATTTGTACCACGCCAATGAATGGCTCGTTCATTGCGGAAACTATTTAAGTAATGCCGAGCATGCCGCCGCTGCCGTTTGGCGACTAAACTATTTTTAATTTATACAACAGTTGGACCCGCCGTACATTGTTCGAATGGCGACATGGATAGCGCACCTAGTTCTAAACTTTGGATCCTAACGTGCTTCCTTTAACTGGGTGGGAGATAGACGAGTGCGCTTACTCTAGACAACTTAGAGTTCTGAATCAAATTGAATCTGTTTCAAATTTGTATCGAATGATATATTGGATTGACACAAATAAGATTTAAAATGTCGGAAGTTCGCACTGGGCTACGTTTAATCTAGGCCAAAGTAAAAAGATCTTTAGAAGATTTTACGGCGCGTACGCTTAGTATACATTCACACAGCCCAAACAATACCAGCTCTAATGACACGTGCAAAAAGGTAAACACCAATTCCCAAATCGGCATGGAGACAGTTTCGCTCCAAACATTAAACTTTCGGGTCCACTTTCAATCCCCTGCGCTATTTTTAGAATATTCCTCCATAACCACTAGCAAAGCTCAACGGAATGAAATATGAAGACCTTCCTCGGTGAGTCCCGCGGGATTATTGTCCCATCTCCGCGAAAGAGCACTGGTGAGAAAAATTGCGATATCTCGACAAACGACGAAACGGTGGCAGTTAAGTGTTAGTGCTAAAAATAGCGAGATCCAATTACGAAGTCCCTCTTCGTCTCCGGTATCGCAGAGCAGTTAGTGAGCTCTCGTTAAATATGCAATTGAAAGCCGCCCTGAACTTCGACACTCTGTGACGGTCCAACCATCTACCTTTGTCAACATCAAACATTATAGGCGACCCTTTCGAGTGCTCGGCCGAAGATTTAGCCAATTTACGAGCATATCATGGACCCTGTTAGACGTGCAGTTATGTAACCTTTTTATTTGATGGGTCATAAAATATAATGAAGCCTGTCTATAAACCCAATCCTTTTTCATGTTGTATTTTGTTATATCTTCATTTAGGGCTTTTATTTTTAGATTCAACTTTGGTTTCATTGAACTCTCATGGTTTTTTCCACCGACTAACATTCACTAAACCGGACAAGCAACTAACAAAATGGATCATGATCATCAGCACTGAAGGACACCAAGGTAGCCTTGGCGCCTCCATCTTAATACTCGGCGAATAATATTTTCATCAACATACAAGCTTATACTGACCTGCAAATTGCAAAAAGCGAATGAAAATCTGAATTTCTGTCATTAAAAAGTATTTTCGTAACATCATCAAACTGAATTTTAAGCAACTGAAACCAACAAAAAATCACAGTTTATTCTTTGCTACCTCATCGTTTTTTTTAATATTGTAGGAGCTTGGGGTCACATCATCAATTACCTTTTACGCTACTGTTATTTACAAAGGCTACTCCTCATAAACGCGACTTTACATACAATGGATAAAAGGCTGATAAAAAGCAGCTATATTCTACTTAAATAGCTTAGGGTTGGTCCCAAACATGGGTTTTTTACTCCGTGGCGGCTGTGTGGCATATTTTTATTATCTAGGGGAGATCATTTTGGGGAGAATTATGAAGGACTATACAAACACCAAGTTAAGGTATAACGGTTAGGGTAATAACGTCAATTGCATGACAATGCAATTGACGTTATTATGTTGATAACTGTCCTCAAACTGTCCTTGCCTTTTTTCTCTGTCCTTGAGCAGACTGTGTGGTTTTAGTACAGTGAAGAGCTCATAGTTCTTACTTCTATGACGTTATAGAGGAAGGAAATACTCGTAGTAATCAGGTCCTATAACTTTTTATTTGAAAGTTTCGTATCTTGAGCAACGATTTTCACGAATGTTGTAAATTCGCTTTGATTTTTTATTGTTAATCTGACAGTAGATTTTATTCTACTTGTATGACCTTTGAGAGAGGCATATCTCGAAACTTCCGTTATATTTATACATATATTACAATTACAACTGCCATCAGCTGATTGCGGCTCTAGAAGTGTAATCGATCATCACTACATGTATAAAACAAAGTCGCTTCCCGCTGTCTGTCCCTATGTATGCTTAGTTCTTAAAAACTACGCAACAAATTTTGATGCGGTTTTTTAAAGTGGTTCAAAAGGAAGGTTTATATGTATAGCATTGCACCCGTGCAAAGCCAAGGCGAGTCGCTTGTAGGATATTAAAACAAAAAATTCAACTAGTTTTCTTCACCACTTTTACTAAAGATGATTTTTAGTAAAGTTCAATCCAAATATGGCATCCTAGTAAAAGTGCCAGTGCTCTATGTCTTTTACATAGGTACCTATATATAATCACTGTTATTGCAATACATACTTAGCTTGGAGCAGCTACAGCACACTCCACTTTAAAACGTAATTTGCAAGCCGGCAGATTCCCGGTTGCACTTATGCCACTCTTGCCCTCTTGCAACTTGTGGGTCGAGGATGAAGCACAACTGATGTTTTATTGCATTTCTGTGCTAAAGCAATACCTTGTAACAATAAAGTTGCATAAAGGCGCTTGGAAACAA
This sequence comes from Eugnorisma glareosa, assembly GCA_947578425.1. Classification (NCBI taxonomy): domain Eukaryota; kingdom Metazoa; phylum Arthropoda; class Insecta; order Lepidoptera; family Noctuidae; genus Eugnorisma; species Eugnorisma glareosa. The sequence goes on from OX387959.1 coordinate 12,163,528, forward strand.
CAGCCATCTATTAGTAAACGATTTCAGCATAACGCCAGAGTATAAATGTCAAAAAGATCTGTGATTGAACGTCAACTTAGAGCGAATTTCACCAAAAAAACTGGACGCAATCAGCTCATCTATACATCAGCGTCAGAATCAATATTCCACAGCAATGATGACAGCTGCCAGCTCTTGAACACAGTTAAATTAGCCCTTAGTGCTTAATAATATGGTTCTTCAATTCCGATCTGCCAAGTCTATCAATCTAGCGTTTTCCCAACTATGTGACGATTGACAGGGGAGAATAGAATACGTGTTGCGCCCATCCCAAGTAACAAGGACAAGGATAGAAGAAGATGTTGTTAGGGTCGTCTTCCAGTCTAACTAGATGCAGCTCAGCAACAGTATTTTACACTAGCTGTTTTTACACGCTGTTGCCCGCGGCTTCGCTCGCGTTTTGGTCGAAAATTATCACATAAGCACGTAAATATAGCCTATGGCACTCTAGGATAATGTAGCTTCCTATTACTGAAAGAATTACTATTAGTGAAAGAATTTTCAATATCGGTTCAGTAGATCCAGATATTACCCGATACACACAAACTTTTACCTCTTTATAATATTAGTATACATGAAGCAAGTCCTTCGTTTCGACAAAACTAAGGTCTTTTCATCAACTGTCCTAGCAGTACGAAAACTAACTCTTAGTCATTGCGCACCGCAACTCGTTAAATATGAAAAATGGTACATAATCAGGAACGACTCGAACCATTTCCGTGACATCGTCCGTGTGGACGGAATGTACGTTCACAAATTTTATTTTCCGGTGTGAGTTCAGTAACGAACCGTGTTACATTTTAGATTTCCAACAGTTTTAATACGAGCTGTTGCAAACAGTTGTCGATTGAAAATGTTTACTCATTTTTTTCATTTGGAAACAACATTCTCGTAGTTCGTAGTTCCGGAATAATTTACATATGTATAATGTAGGTATTTACGTAAGGAAAAAGCACGTTCGCAGGCTTTTGTCGTGCGACTTTGATAAAAAAGAGACTTGTCAATATTTAGTTTTTCGAATGAAGGTTTCTACGCGTATGTAAACAAAACATGACTCGTATATTCCTACTCGTATACCTACTACTGTACGCTATGCTATAAACTACTGTTTGCTATCGCTAGCTTCATTTTTGTAAAAGTGTAAACTATTAAGTGTGCGTGTCAGTTCTATTCTACCGGCTCTAAATATTTTCTTAAGGCAAACATAATGGCCTAAAACACTTTATGTTCTTTTTACTTTATTCAAATTATTATCAGACGGTATTATTAGAACTCTATATGATTTTCTGTCCTATAATTATTATAGGACCTATAATGTTCTGAAAATTGAACTGGGGAGCCAGTTCTATTCCCAAACCAACGAATGGACCAAACTATCCATCTCACAAATAACTGCTTCCCGCAAACACGACATTCATTTAAGATATTTGTGTATGACGTCAGAGAACCCTTCATGACGTCACAGGACAGCCGGCGTCATGGCGCTGATGTAGCCTTCGCACAAAAACGAGGACTTTGCCAAGTCAGAGACATCGCTCAACAAAAAGAAAGAATAAAAGCTTATCTTCCGTAATCACATTGATCCTCGGCTAACTCTTTTTGTACAGCAGACAACCCGTTATGAAAATGATGCATGCTTTACTTACGCTTCAGTTTTGATTAAGCAATAAACTTGTCGTGTGGACATATAACCGAATGATTCAATGTCGGTTAAACTTTTTCTTTCGGTAGCCACCTTTAAATCACGTTAAATCAAGCTAAATCAAAATCAAAATATTTTATTTCACATAGACCTACATGGGCACTTATAAAAGTCGACAAAAAGGTGCTCAGTCCGGGTTTGTCGTTTCCTATGTAGCACAACCGGCAAGAAACTCCATGGTTACTCTTTTCAATTCATTTGGAATTGCTATATAATCCTATTACAGCATTAGTTCTTAAGTATGGGGGACAGCGTAGGCCCGACAATAAGTCGTTGCACACAAAACAAGGTAAAAAAAGATAAAAAATTAACAAAAGTTAACAAGCATCTAAGAATACAAAAAAAAATATTCGGTAAAAAAGAATCTATACAAAGGTAATAAAATAATGTAAAAAGACTAAATTAAACATGTGACACAAATATTGTCATCAATACTGTAACTATTCTAAACAAAAGGTGTTTAAAGGATTTGAGTTGAGTTTGAAATGAATAATAACTATTTCAAATATAGTACATACGTTAAAGTCACAGTACACACAAAGCCTACATATTAGGAAGTTTGTAAAGTAATCGAAGGAAATACGAAGCAATCATGAGTTGGTCAAGTCGCACTTAGCTGGCTTTGGAAACACGTCTCTGGATCTATTTACTTTGTTTTTATGGTGATCTTGATAGGGAAGTAAATAAACAAGTGTACCAGCTGTGTGGGTCACAACACAATCTTTATAAGGTCACTGTAATCATAAAACACAGGTCGGTTACAGTGACATGAGAGGACGTAAAAATCTAAGTTAGAACGAACATCAAGCCTCAACGCACGTTATAGATAGATAAAAAGATTGTAACATCACTACACAGTATAAACAAAGTTGCTTCCCGCTGTCTGTCCCTATGTATGCTTAGATCTTTAAAACCTCGCAACGGATTTTGATGCGGTTTTTTTTAATAGATAGAGTGATTCAAGAGGAAGGTATGTATAACATTGCACCCGTGCGAAGCCGGGGCGGGTCGCTAGTTACGTTTATAAAAGTATGTCGAAAACGTAGATCCATAATAATCTCATGGTACTGATAGACTGTAGCCTGCGTCATCTCAATGCCTCTCCCCATAACTTTCATTTGTTTCGATCTAGGGCAAATGCGGACCACTGGTTGTTGCACCACTGCGAGATCTGCTGATCTGCCTTCTGGCTGTGTCAGGGCTCCAGAAAGTGGCTATTTTCATTTTCAATCTCATAAAGAGTTGCGAAATTCATATTATCTTACGTAACGGTAGGTTAGCGATCAATTAGCTAACTTTAATGTAATTATGCGTGTATCCTATTATTATATTAAGCATAAACCTAGGATTATGCTAATGACCTAGATTTCCACATGTACAACTTGTTCTGTTTTACAACTAATGAGGTTTAGAATTGTACAGACGAACTGTTTTTGTCGATAAATTACTTGGTATAAAAATAATCAGTTGCAGCATTTACGCAATAAATTGAGGTAGCAAAATATACACTAGGCTTACTAGTCGCATAAACCAGGCACCTGTATTTTCTATAGTGTCAATAAATCCCAATTTAACTAATGTAAATCCCATGTTTACTAAATAATGCACATGCCAACAATTGAAAACTTTGTGTACTAACATAACAAACGCAGGTACATTAAATAAAATACACATATAAATATTGCTTTTCAATAGTTAAAAAAGCAAATAAGTTTATTAGTGTTATAACTGGCTCGTTAATAAAATACTGATCTGAATAAATGCATATTTAAATATATTCCAACAATGAGATCTCCGTTGTTGCAAATAATAAATAAATCCACATTCATTCTCAATTCACAAAGAATTAATCTTTCACGTATTATTTGTTCAGATTGAAAACGAAATAATTAATTAAATCTATCTGAAAAATGGTATACGTTTATCGCCAATATGTGTGCTGAAAATCCTGGTAAATATACTACATGCCTTCCGATATGAACTGGACACCTATTTATTACACATTTATTTTTAACTAGGTATAAGGTGTAGATTTAGGATTTAGTTAGTAAGGCCACTCTATCGCATTGGATTATAGATCTGTAATGATAGTGTAGGTAAGATTGAAATAAATAAATAAAATAAAAATACAATTCGCAGAACTACACAAACATATATTCTCACTATTCGATTCCACGAAACCGAAATGAGCATTGTAGCCGAATAAAACATTCCAGATATTTTTGAAACATGTTATTGAGTTTCTAGGGTTATAATTAAAAGCGGATGGAACGCGACCATTAGCTGTATAATAACTTTGCTAATCAACGTATTTATTACTCAATTAACGACTGTGAATCATATTAGTTGATACATATACCCTGTATTATAACGCCTTCAGACATTTTATCAGTATGTACTAAGTAAACATTAATAATGACTGAAGAGAACCGGCTTTAATCAAAACTAGAACGAAACGATTAGATTTGTTTACGACTTGGTTTATGCCACCGCCTAAATGACGCTACCCAATGATCCAAACCAGAGGTCTCATGAAGAGAGAAATCATGTACTGGACAAGACATATTTCACATTTCCATTTAATTTTCAGCCACCAAGAGGACACTCATTGATCAGAATAACAACTAACCTATTGACCATTAACATCAAGATAAATGGAGCGTCCCTCCCACACAGTGTTAATTAAATTTCAATTACCATTTACAACAGTTTCCTGCAAATAAATTCGGCAAAAAGGCAATGTTGAGTATTATGTGGCGATGAGTGTCATCAAGGGCTCGTTACACACGTCATGGAAATGTGAGAGCGTCCGGTCTCCCGCCTCGCCGCGCTCATTAGTCGCAGGGCTCACATAAACGGGCGTGTACGCTGTACCTACTCGTACATCTGCCTGGGGGCCTAAAATAGCCACTATATCAGAATAATAAAACTCTTAAAATGGACTTTGTATTCATAACCATAAAAACCATTTTAAGAATTTTAAATTTTTAACGTGATTCATATTATGATTCTGATAAAGCTTCCATTTTAGGCCCCCTGATAAAGGCCACCGCGTGGGGACAGGTTTAAAATTGGAATTTCGGGGGAGTAACGCTATTATTCAGTAATAATGACGGTAAATCTCTGTGGATGTAAAGATAGGTATGTTTCTCTCATTGCCAATTCACAAACAGATGTGTTTCTGCTGACATTTGTCTTGGTATAAGTACTCAATGGCCAACCATTGCGATCTATCAACCGCCCCCTACCCTTTGTTTACTGTAAAGGGTCCAGCACTTGTATCTAAGACAAGTGTCACCCTGGCGATGACGTCTCAACTTGAGACTCGGAGAATAGTTAATGTCGACTAAGTTGCCAAAAACCGTGCCATCTCTTACTTATATTTGTAATAAATATTCTGAATTTCATTTCGCTATAGACTGTGGAAGCTTTTGAAGCAGTCTGACTGGAAATATTCTTAGATTGCCAAAAGTTTGGGCGGCCTTACACATTTTTGGCTGAAATTGGTACTTTTCCAAATTATGAAATACTACTACTGAGTTATTACTTGTAATTTATGGAACCTTTTTGTGCAGATTATGAAACAGCGAAGCCTACTTAAAATATTAAAATAGCTACCAATTCAAATTGATGGCCTGTTAATGTTAAAAGTTTACTTTTTTTTAAATTTACCGAAAATTATAGTTCAGTAGAAACATTTACATATTCAGTTATCAGTCTATCTTCGCTAGTTGACACAAGCAGTAGATAAAAGTCGTATGTAAAACTTTCTATATCATTTTAAAAACGGCGATGGATGATTCAATTTTTTCCGAATTTCGTGCAAGATAAATTAACTTCGGACACATCTTGAATATTTCCCATGACATTGAACGCCCTTAGCTATATTTTTCTTGTTCCTTTTCAACTTTTATTTTAGTTTTGTGATTGGAACACCTACCCAACACACATTTGGGATTTATTGGGATTTTCCCATAGAGGTACGAGGGACCTACTTAACGTCACCTGCTACGAACTTTATATACATTACATCCATATACGTACATTACGTCTTTTACGTTCATACATCTGGTCATACGCACACGTTGGTCATCTACCTACTATCTATCTTTTTATTTAAAAGCATTCAGAACACGTGTCTTACCACATCACTACATAGAATGAAACAAAGTCGCTTCCCGCTGTCTGTCCCTATGTATGCTTAGATCTTTAAAACTACGCAACGGATTTTGATGCAGTTTTTTTTTAACAGATAGAGTGATTCAAGAGGAATGTTGATATGCCTAACATTGCACCCGTGCGAAGCTGGGTTGGGTCGCTAGTTTATAATTATACTAGCTTATGCCCGCGACTTCGCCTGCGTGAAGTTCGGTAACTATCCCACGGGATCATACTACCGGGATAAAAAGTATCCTATGAGGTTATCCAGGTTATAAACTATCTATGTGCCAAATTTCATCCAAATCCGTTCAGCAGTTTTTGCGTGCAAGAGTAACAAACGTCCATCCATCCATTCTCACAAACTTTCGTATTTATAATATTAGTAAGATTTATTTCACAACAAAAGGGAGCGCAGTGAAGCGCTCTCAAAAACTTAAGACGGGCGTCGACGAACTACAGCTCTTCAAACTCTTCAACTGCTCCAGCTTTACGTATTTCGGCGTCACTCATTCCTGTACAGTAATAAACAGTCTCTTCGCGCGAATTTCACTGGAATCTAGAATTAGACCAACAACATGCAACTATGTAGTGCTAAGAGTACCTCAAGTGACGTTTGTTGGCGACGGTACGACTCGGTAACTTTAACTGGCAGTCGTTTGAAGGCACTTGCAGTACAACAAATTGAGTTTAGTTTCGCGTACGTACACTCTTGTCTTATTAAGATTATAGTTACATCCTCTGTACTGTCTGCTCTGCTGTATGATTTACGTGGGAAATGGTACAGTTTGGGAGATTAATAAAAAATGGACTTGAGTCGGCTTCTGGAATATTTTGACGGAGAGATGTGAGGTACTCATAACTAAATTATAACATCTGCACGGGATCAATGGTGAAGCAATGCTTGGCGAGGTTGGTCCATGATTGTGTGGCTATCCATTCGTTGGTTCCAGCTGTCATTCGTAGATCTTTGCCAGTCGTTACGGGTAGACAAAAGCTCGAAAGTCCGACGAGCAGATTTACAGGGATATCCGTATCCTCTAGTAACAAAATAGTTCGCAAAAGGCCAGGCTAGATGGTGACGGAGAGATGGAAGTATTATGCATAAAATCCACCAATTCTCGCGAATAACATAGCATTCAACAAAGTGAATGCAATTAGAGAGCAGTTTAGGATAAAGAATCTATGCTAATATTATAAAAAGGTAAAGTTTGTAAGTTTGTCTGTAGGGGGTAATCTCTGGAACTACTGAACCGGTTTGTAAAATTCTCTCACTAATAGGAAGCTTCATTATCCCCGAGTGCCTTTAGCTATATTTACAACGTGCTCGTGGGATAATTTCCGGCCAAAACGGGAGCGAAGCCGCGGGCAACAGCCAGTTAACTGTAAAATGTTACGCCATTGCCAAATGCAGGTAAACAGAATCTTATCAATGGATAAGTCTCTGTTTAGCACTATAGCACACATATCATCAATTGTGACGATAGCGCACGTTACAGTTTCAACTTGTACCCTTTAACAAGTAGAGTGATTGATAAAGTTTAATCCACTATTAAACTATTAATGTCTTTAGTAGTTGACACGGTCGGCCCAATAGACTGAATCGAATATCTCCCTTTTCATTATAACTGAGGAGGACTGCTCCCCTGCTAAACTTAGGTGCTGAACTATCTGTAGAGAACTGTGCGGCCCTTGTGATGTCTATAGGGTATTCGTAAACTTTGTCCACCTTAACATTATGGATAGCTACGACATAATGGCGTAGACATAAAATTACTGTCTAATTGGACAAGGATTTTTTTTAGTGACATTAACGTTCTTTGAGAACTTTGCACTTGATAAAAAGCATATTCTTCTAAAAAAAACAAAGGCAGCTTTGTTAAAACTTTATCAATCTTAACATTTATTTTCTGTAAAATAGAAGCCGAATAATTTACTCGCTCTCACTATTCTATAACCTTTCGCGTCATTGCACTTCAGATATCATACCGAAACTAAGTCCTTCATTAGTCAATACGGTAAACCTTTCATCCGTAGTACTCAACATAACAGCGATACATCTGTACGTGTAGATAAACACCTGTGTCACGTCCATGTACCAGTACGTAACGCAACACTACAGTATTGACGCTAACACGCACACTTTACTACTAATTATCACGACAAACACGCTTATCGCTCCTAATTAATTTTCCGCTTGTTAACCCAAGATTAGGATCATTCGGGTTTTAATAAAAAGGATATACGACTAAGCTATATTATATCTACGTTTTTTAAGCATCCTATTTTGTTATGGTAGAACAAAATCCAATTTACGTCACGAATTTCAAAAGTTGCTAAAAAAATGCAAAGGATAGTTTTTAAATAAAATGCATGCACCAGCATCGCTACAAAGTTCTGCAAATACTCTTTTTTGTAAAACCCGAGCGTTAGTAAAAAGTTAAACAATGAATGTTGTAGCACGAGTACAAAGAGCAGGCAAATATCATTGTAGTGAGTGAAAAATGTAAACTATCTGTGTAAAACATTCCAGTTTATATATTATAAAGTATGAACATCGCACTCGCTGACACGCTACAATGGATACAGTCTATCTATACAGCGTTAGAGAGTGTGTGTGTGTGTGTTTGTGCCGAGCCCCGCTTCGTGACAACAAGCGAACATCGAGTAAAGGCTCCTCACAATCGACGGAGATACCACGTAACCCCTTCCCCACTGAATGGTGTCAACTTATGCCGTACAATATATCACACACACCCTCCTAGAACTTCATTTGAATACACATATTTTATGTTTGCTTTACCTACTTTCCGTAAAAGAATAATAAACTCGTATCAGACGCTATAAATATCTTAGTATGGAGTGTCGAAAAAGGTTGAATCAAGTTTATGTTCTCAAATAGCCTTCGCGACCTCCAAACAAACTTTAAAAAGCAAACAAAACTAATTGTATATTTACTATTCATGTAGGTCATTCCATTCCAATTTCGCGTGATTAAAATCAATTACAATGTGAAAAGCGAATTCGTTAGCTATTTGTTATTGCGAAGTCGATGGAATGTAAACAAATATGTAAATTAGTGAAAGATTGAATCTGGGAGAACAATTGTTTCTGCGGATTCCTTTGTTAAAATTCAATAGATGTCTAAAACACGGCTGTAATTGTGTGACGCTGTCGGCACTTGGGTGGCACTCCATGCCGATTGTGCCGCAACTTACGTTTCAAGTGGACGTGAATGCTAAACAGTGAAGTTCGTTTACCTCGGTGGTTTGCATAGATTATTCTTGTATAAAATGGTATTGCTGCACACGCCACCGGAAACCCGATAAGGGAGGCAGTGACGTATGAACATGAATTAGTGGAGCAGAGCACGGCGGCGCAGTGCACCGTGCACCGGTATCGCGCCCCAGCCCGGGGCTCCGGCGCGCGGCGCGGGGCTGCAGCACACCACACACACGCCACCACCATACACCGCACCACCCAGCTACACCATCTGACACGCGATCCAACACCCACACTTTACATAAAACACTCGTAAATAGACTACATAAAACTTTTTTATCTGACTCACACCTAGTTCCAAATGGTAATATAGAAAATGTGGTGGTCGTGATTTTCATACAAATGGTAGAAACAGCCAAACACAATGCAATATTGAGATGTTACGTAAGAACTAAGTTTTTACCTACCGGGGAAGAAAGAATCAAGTCCGACAGTTATTCGAGTAAAGAGAAAATCGATAGTAATATCTACGTTTAACGGGCGCTCGGTCACGCGCGCTGCCGCCCGCCGCCGCCGCGGACATGATTGAATGCTGTTTGAACTGCACTGATAGAATATTTTACATCACTTTTATCTTACCCAATCTCCGTTTTAAATATTATGGTTCGAAATATGTTCTTGTATGTGATGCATGCACTGAAACTTGAAAAAATCTTTAAATCGTGCGTCGTAGCAGCACCTCGTAGCAGCGTAGCGCGCTCGTAGCGTGCGCCTACGAATCGCGGAACTCGACTATATTTAGTGCTACGAATGATTTGCAGTTAAACGCTTTCGCATGTTTATTTCTCGAGAAAAAAATGCCTCCACTGCCATTAGCAGTACTTATGAACGCTATTTACGAGTTCCTAAGATTACGAGCATTACTTCATGAACAATAGGTTATATAAATAAACCCTTTTATTACTCCGTCGAAACTATAAAATATGCTTTGACTCTGCAGCTTTAACCTTTTTTTTAATTTACGACCTCATAACTATTTTTAATTAAAGATCTTTATAATATGATGTCCATGCATCACAAACTAGATAAAGTGAGAATACTTCATAAAGCTGCAATCTCTGAGGTTGTGAGAGTAATAATTTCGAACCCAGTATTTCGCCGCATTAAAGTGTCGTACAACTGTCGACAGTTTGCTTGTGTACAAATCTAGTTGAAAGTACGTCTTCTTGCTTCAAAAATGTTGCCCTGCAATAAGACTGAATAAAGCCAGATCCAAGTTGAACAAATCCTGAATTGATACGGTAACAGTGAAGCAAGCGTAAACATAGAATTCCGAATAACGGTAATATGTTTTATGATAATAGAAAACTTTTGATCCTAATGACGTAACGGGTTATCTTCATTTGTATAATAGCAATGTAAGCCCACCGTAGTAAATCCTTTCCATTCCATATTCATATGAAAACACTATTCAAACCTTTATACACATAGAAATTTGTATAGGTACCTACTAAGTACTTGGGTATGTGAATGTGTATAATTTGTATTTTGAAAGTAGATAAGTTAACGTCAAAGGAGCTTACCGAGGCGCGGCGTAACGTAGGTATGCGATCATGAGCGGACCTTTCGATAAAAACCCATCTCACCGATAGAGGGCACCGTGTCTTATCGACATCGTAACCCGCACTCGACCTGAGTTTGGGGTAAACGACGCACCTCTACTAAGTGCATGCAATTACTGGATCCAAAGAATTCCTCCAAAGGCAGACGGAGATACCATCAGGATTGTCTGTAATGATAAACCCACTCGTACGTGCCGACGACGAATCGATCGACAATGTTTTACGAATTTCGAAGAATATGTAAATTGGAATTGAAATAGAAATGTAGGTTGTTTTGTATGCAAGACTTTCAATGCCTTCAAATCAGTTTCCGTCGTACCAAATTTTGTCAAATGCAACGATTGACCTATATAGCAGCATTGACTTTCGAGAGACATTCAAATAGTCGTACATTTATACCGATTTAAGGTGCTCGACTGAATTAGTTCTCGTTAGAATGGAACTAGTAAATATATCGTACAGTTGATTAATCCCCGTAGAATGAGTCCGAGTATCTACTAAGTTGAGTTCGATGCTCGATACGTATTATCAGTCCATCGAGCGCTAATACCAGATAATCCGGCATGTCAGCACGAGCTAGACGACGCAGACGTAAGCTAAGGAAGCAATACTCGGTTAATCCCTGACACGCTGATGGAAAACCCGTAAGTCCGTCTAATGAATCGATCGCCCAGTAACAGGAAACTCCTACATAATATCGTATTTTAACGATCTTCTCAACAAAGTTTATTAATCTACTTAATATTGCCCAACAGGCGCGGAGGCCGTTTTGCCCTTAATTTACTAAGAATTATGTATTTTGCTTAGGCTCTTGGTGTGACATAATAAAATTGAGATTTGCAAATAGGGTGCCGAAATAATGAAATGCTGTTCAGAAATAAATTGTGCACATCATCTTTTTTTGCGAATTCCAAAAGACGTAAAATGTAGATGGTAATGTTTCTCAAAAATCGCTTACTTTTCTTGCTGCAAAAAAAAAAGTTAAGATATGCTTAACGAATCAAAATTCTTCTCTAACATAATAACGTAAGGACGAAACGGTGAATGTCTTTAGTCGCCGACAAAGGAGCGTTACAGCATAGCGTCTATTCCCAAACTATTGATCTGAAGAGGCCGCCAGCGACAGGCATCAGCCGACGTCTGGAACACTACTACCACAGCACCAAACAACCAACACGAACTGTCCTTACACAATCCATTGCGTTATTTTTAGAACTAACTTACTTAGCCTGCCGGTAAAAACCTCAATGGAAAGGTATTTCGTAATAAAGCGATAGTGACGTAGGTTTATTTGGAGCGGAGTTTCATTGATGTGGGCATTTGCATGGCGCGCGTGGTGTCTAATGTGAAAATAGCTGGAATTAGGGTGCGGTACCTTTCAGTTGGGTGAGTCGGAGCCGGCGCAAGATAATGACCTCCATTGTGGCGAGCTGCGGGTCCGGTGGGGACAGCTGCTGTCTGGAAAAATGAACAGAGAGAGACTTTACCAACTAGTCATGCAGACAAATATAACAGGGAATTGTAGCAGAACAGATGGCTATGCGCGTTATGAGACATTCGAGAAAATGCTTGATTTTAGATCTGTACATACAGCTTTACCAAAATGGTGTGGTCATATTTAAGGGTCTGAATCAGACCATCATACTGAACATCTTAATCACGACAAAATCAGCTGTCCCATACATTTGGGTCGAGTAGGTATGCAAGTTTTTTATAGTACAGCTGTTTATTTTTTGGCGATTACGTTGTAGTCCCGTAGACAAAATTGTTTAGTTTGATGTTCTGATCCATACCGAACAACTTTCTGATATACGCTGATTAAAAATGTATCTACATGTACGAAACAAATGTTTTAAAACAAGTCTAGGTACAGTAGGAATCAAAGCTAGAACTAATAAGGTTAGCCAACCACAAACAGTGACGGTGAACGCACAGAGTGCTCGTCTAAGTTAATGAATAATTTGAGAGGAGGATAGCGCCATCCCCCCCCACTCTCGCGGGACTCACTCACTGGTTAGACTGAGAACTTGCTCCTCCTATTTGTTCTGCTCCTACGAGTATAACACAAATATCGAGTTGCGATGGAATGTTTATACAAATACTGTCTTAATTGTTCTGTGATGTCAAGCGAGACAGACGAACTGAAGTCTGGGGTATCATCAGAGAAAGGGTATGTTTACTTTTTCTATAGTGATACATATTTGAGCGAAACACTCGCTCCACAGTTCTATCACCCAGCAGTTTTGGGGCGTATGATACGCCCAGTTTTGCTACATACATGTGTAATCTTGTTTATTTTTGAGTTCCAAAAGGTGCCGGTTAGGTATAGCAATTATTACCATCTGTACGATCTTAAACCTTTAATGACTTTATTTTAACCCTTAAGTTTCAGGGCGGGTTTCTTCTTAAATGGTTGCGAAACATGTAAAAACTATCCTATTTAAATCAAAGCTTTCACCACTATGATTGATATTCCAATAATAATATAGACCGACTCAAAAGTCATAAAATGACGACACGCGCGTCGCTCCAGATAGCTGTACTAAGCTGGAGCGACCCATAAACTGAGGTACCTACTCAAAATTCTAGCGATCGGGGTTTCATCTAGGTTAGAAAATATTCGGAAAAGAATCTTAAGTACGTTCAAGAGCTGTCAATGTTATCTTTGCTATGGAACGTTGACACTGACAGATATTATTATTTGGTTTACATTTATTAATCGCTCTTAAACTTCAGTTCAAAAGTAGACCATGAGATTGATCACCTTAATTGATAAGAAGTATGTGTAGATACGTATGGTAATCAAGAGTCGTTAAACATTATCGAATATATTGATAACTGGAACAAATATAGGGTAATATCAGCTTGAAATAGTCGTCAATTTTAATTGACTAATCATCATTTGAATGTAGACCTAGACTACCGCATTGATTTTATGTAAGTACTAGAATATCTAGTTTTATCCGTCGCATTAATCACGGTAATCTCGAAGTAAATGGTAATTGTGTTCAGAATCCGCTACGGCAGTCAAACGTCATGATTACACTAATCTGATTGTTACCAAATGCTGTGATTATCACATCCACGGGAAATTCTCCTAGGATTACCTGAATGAAGTGATTAGACGGGTCATTGTTCTTTGATGACCAACTTCTAGATAGCACATAACTACGTGGCATAAAACCATGATGGTTTTACCACGTGTCACAACGTGTAACTTCTTAATTTGTCAGTATTAAGTCATCAAGGGCTGCAGTTAAGTGACGGGTGACGTAACTAAACACCCTTTCATTAAACTATTTGTACACAGGTAGAGGTTTATGTTTGTAATTACAGGTGGCGGGTCACGGGTCTGGGTCCCGGGCATACGCAATATGGCCGCTCTGTCCCACGGAGTAATGAGTAAATGGAATGCGCATATTTGTCTCGGGAATACGGGGTCGTAGGGTGCGGAAAAGAAATGTCTGGCATAAGACGGTGGTAGCGCTTCATTTGACATATTCAAGATGATGTTGCGAAACCTGTATTAAATAAATTTATTGTAACACTGACTGTGAAAATGTTTAAGAAAACTCGATGTTTAAGATACATATTTTATAGTAATTGTGGTTTACTAGGAAGTCATAACAGTCATCAGTCTCTCTAAGACTGATTACTGCTACAGCGGTATTTACGTCGCTTACAATCACGTTTGCTTGTATCATCACTCCATTTACTGCTCACTCCGTGCCGCCCACAAAATATATTTTATGGCGAAACCGGAGCCACCCTCGTAAATTTTACAACGATACCATGGTCCCAATAAAAGTTTCTTGACACTTTCTTTTCAATTTTATGTCGGTGTGAATTATGCAGATTTATTATAGGCACACATTAGTATGCACCGACTTATTTACGTAAGGGCAGATCTTATCGGACTGTTTGTAAATGAAGGGCACTATATACATTTTATACACCTATTACTTCTAATTATGTGTGTTAATTGTTTTCGTGTGCCACATTTTATTGTTTACAGTACGGTACTATACTATGTGTAGTAGTTTTTTTTATAGCGGTAATACGTTTTATGGGCCGAAAGAATTATTTTCAAATTAAGATTCTTAATGGCATACCAACTTTTATTTGTATAAACTCAGTTTGACATCTTCGACTATAATAAAGCATAAATATTCGTACCATAGCAAAGTGGAGTTCCCTATGATATTCAAATAAAAATCGTCGTCAAAAACATTTAAATATAAAATTGGCTGCAAAATCTTTACAAAGAACCAGTCAAGCAAATCATAATTTTCCGATTGGTAACAAAAACGATTTGTTACTGAACTAAGAAACTGGGCAATACCTAATCAGTTAAAAAGTTTTGCTCCTTTTCTTTGTTATTGTTCGATCCCACCGAGGTTCGCTGTAATATCGATAATATGTCGGGTCTCCTTCTTTTCTCAGAAGAAAAACATTGTTCAGATACTAAATAATTTACAAAGGAACAGCTGTGGAAACAACTTCGATATGAAACACTCAAAAGAGACGTGAACAAAAATAGTTGGAGTCAAAGCGAGCTGCGAGTGGAGCGCGTGCAGCGAGGAGTTTGCTAGCCTGACCTTATTGCTTTATTAACTTTTATGACGACGCTCCCAATTGTTTCTATCTGGCACACAACTAAACTCACTAACAAACTATCAGCTTTATACCGATCCGGGATTCAATTGGTATGCTTTTTCTGTAGGCAAGGTTTCTCTTTTAGATAATAGAGATCACCATTAAATATATACAATATTGCGAACATACGACCTCGACAGTAGATACCTACTCTATAAGGAAGTCTATCTCATTGGGTAGATACGGGTCTGAACCTTTCATATTTTCTTGCTTCACAAGTAATAAAAAAAAGAAATAAGAAAAATATTAACGAGCTGCCTTGACCGGATGTAAGGTTTCGCCTTTTCCGCTACTCAGTCCACGCAACATGGTGGAGTATCCGGTGCTGAAAATCAACTGGCCGTAAATGTGACTGTCCCCAAGAACAGTTGTTACAGTTTGTTATACAGGAAATCTTATAAACGTACTACTTTTTGTGGCTGTTATTACCGCTCAAGACAAGCTGGGTTTGCCTACATCATGAATGCTGATGCCTGCAGGAGTTAGGCCGAAGGGTTAGGCACAGGTAATAGTAAGTACACCCACATTGCACCAGTTCCACATTTCGCCAGACAATTTGTAGAACTGCATGAGAATCCCTTTCTGTAAATAAAATTGTATTCCTTTACATTTGATTTAAAACTGTGTCTTACTATCATATAAATATGTCTTACTATCGCTGCAACTATCACGGCTTTTTAGACAAACTGGCAATTTTCGCAGTTTGCTAAGAAGACAGGGGCACTGCTGTTTATTATCATGACGTCATCGGTACGGCCCCTTTTACGATACTTACGATAGAAGTGTGACCTACAATTTGAGCAAGAACTAATTTAATCTACCATCTATAAATCAATTGAAAATATTTTCAGTTGGGCCTTTTACAATCAACATTATGACTAATGCTGTAGGTTACGTAAAAATGCTAGCTTACTGGTTGTAATAAATCATTATTATCCATCAAGAGAATATGAAATGAGGCACGTTGCAAGCTCAATATCGAAGCGGGTGCGGATTCAGTTCGAACTCTAATAAAACAATATATTTTACGTACTTGGTATAAAAATGATAAATAACAATATGCATCATCACTACATAGTATAAAACAAAGTCGCTTCCCGCTGTCTGTCCCTATGTATGGTTAGGTCTTTAAAACTACGCAACGGATTTTGATGCGGTTTTTTTTAATAGATAGAGTGATTGCAGAGGAAGGTTTATATGTAGAACATTGCACCCGTGCGAAGCCGAGGCGGGTCGCTAGTTTAGTATAAAATCTCGAAAAACAGACAACAATTGATAGATTGGGACTTCTGTAATGGTTTCGCTGTGAGAATAATAGATGAAGTGGAATGAAGCCCACCAAAACATTGAAGCGAGTGTGGATTTTGAGGAGCTCGTGGTTCAAAAATAACAGCCGCTCGGACCAACCTTCAGGTTAAACCGCTCTTGCCTAGGTTGGTCTGATGACACCGAGTTTCCTCCTTGCCTCGGAAAGCATTAGATCTTTGAAGTTGTTACAGTAGTCAATGGCCCGAAATTCTGACAACCAGTCTTACCAAGGGGTATCGTATTACTCAATACCAAGTGGATTGAGGAGATCAGATAGGCAGTCGCTCCATGTAAAATATTGGTATTCAGCTGCTTCCGGTGACACTAGAGGCTGACACTAACATAGTTGAGAAAAGGCTAGGCAGCTGATGAATTGAGCCCACCAAAAAACGGTCGTAGCCGGAGCTACGCCGTAGCTTAGGAAGTCATCTGCGTAGCAAGACGCGTAGCAAGACGCGAAGCAAGACGCGTAGCATACCCAAATGAGGGTTGCTTTATTATGTATACCATATCTAAATTGCTTGTGCGTAGTAAGTTATAAATATTGTAACTTGCAAGTATAAGAGCTTGTAAATATATAACTATAATTAATCTACTGAAATATTTTTGAAAGATCAAATATAAATTTCTGTTTTACCCGAAGTTCTATTTCCTACACTATAGCTTTATATTGAAAAGCTCAATTCCGACATCGACATAGACGCCATCAAACCATTATGTAAAGAGCGAGGCAATAAAAAAGTAACACCTCGTGAGTGACGGCGCCGGCAAACCTCGTTCAGAATAAAAGTATCTGCCTGCAGCCGACTTTACATTCATCGCCACATTTTCTAATCCAGCCGTTTGCAACCGCTGACAGCGCTTTTTCGATCTAACGTTTGAAATGAACTATTTCGCAGTATTTCGCCTTTCGGATTTATATTGTATTTTACTGCAATCTACGAAGCGTCCGCGTCGTCAGAAAACTGTCATCATTCAATATTTTTACGACGAGTAGTTTATTTTATTGGGATGTTGCTGAGAAACTTAAGAGATAGCGCGTAAAAGTGTGACGTCGCTGGAAGTAATGAATTATCACGCTCTTTTACAAACATATTGATGGAAATAAATAGTTTTGAGTATGAATTTGGATAGGTATAAGAGTAGAGGGAGACCAAAAAAACGATAGATAGATTGTGTGAAGGATTATATGCCATGAAAGGAGGTGTCTGATGAGATGACGAGTAATAGAGAAGTATGGAATAAGAAGACATGCTGCGCCGACCCTTTATGTATTGGGATAAGTTCAAAAGAATGATGATAATATTGAGGGCAATTCCAAAAAAAAATCTAAAATCAAAATATTTTTATTTCACATAGGCCTAGATGGGCACTTATAAAACGTCGACAAAAATGTGCACGGTTCGGGTTGGTCGTTTTCTATGGAGAAGAACCGGCAAGAAACTCTTCAAAACCTCAAACCACTAAAACCCACCTGGTAGTTAATATTTATGCTGAATCAATATGTAAATATGAATAATAAATGATTGACATTGACGAGTATATCGTTAGTTTAAATAAACTTTTAATTTGGAATGTTCGTATTTATCTATCAGCTCCACACGTTTGCCGTGATTCAAAAAACAATGATTTCTGATGTATTCTTAATGTACGAATGTCGTGACTGACAATATTATCTACATTCATCCGTATTCCACAAATTAATGCTTTTATAAATCATATTTCAATACAAGTTCACGTCGATAGTGTCATCACGGAGAATAGAAACACATTACTGCACAATATTTTGCACTGGAATACACGTCAGTGATATTTTCACAAAGTTAGGTACAAATAATGAGTATGACATTTCATAGACTGAGTAGCTTTTAATTCAACAAGTAATTAGTGTCGATAGTAATCGTTGACACGCTACTGCAGCAAGGCGACGTGACAGTTCCCGATAAATATCCAAATAGCCCGCAATTATATGTCCTTATACAAACAGCACAAACAGCCCTCATGAATAGGCTGTTTCCTCCTACGTGAAATATAATTCCAACAAAGACACTCATTATTCACAGTACAAAACTAATTTCCAAAGTGTCACTGCGAAGTCTGACGGTAGATCGAAAAAATAAAAAAAAGAAGCGAAACCCGCTATTTGTCATACAACTGACTCCAACACAACTGACTGGCTCTCCTTACGCGTTACTATTTCAAATACTTTCGCAGAAAATGTGAATCTTTTGAGCATCGACCTTTTTTGGATTTGAATGGCTACAAAAAAATCAATTTTAATATCTGGGCACTCACTTAGTATTTCGGGAAATCGTCCAACGGTTGATCAACTCTTCACGTGTCCAGAGGGTTGCCCTATTTTTTGGCCAAATAATCAGCATTGCCTTCCAACTTGGCAATGCTGTCAGCCTTCTGGGCACTTTCCCTATTGACAGCAATGTGGACGAATTTGATGACGCCCTGTAATTGTTTTCCCTTTTATACTTAATTATATAATATCCAATATAAAGTTTGCATGACACTCATATACGCATTTCCTGCCTTAGAACAAACATTAATATGCAGACTGAAACATTACACCGTGAGAAGTTTCTTGTGTTGTTGACACAGATGATACGATGTTATCATTGCTGCTATGTTATAAGGAAAGCTTCCTTCTTATGAATGGTAAATGTAATTTTGCCGACATCTGTGCCCACTGTAATATAATATATCCCATTTTCTGTCCATGCTTGCACCCTTGTCAGCTGCAGATATGCCAGTGGAGTATAAGCTGTGCCATGTCTGGATTTAAATAAAGTAAAATGAAAGAAACATGAGCAAAAAACAACGAAAAGGCGGAGAAAGACAAGTCTAGACGCGAACCCCAAGCAAGCTCATGTCTATAAATGTACACAGTATTTTCTAGACCGTAATGCAAAGACTGTTAAACAGATTATCTCTGCAATTTGAAAGCATGCACGGTGAATACATTAAAACAAGAAGGCGCGCGTCTTGTTGGCGCTGAGAGCGAGGAGCGGTGAATGAGCGAAGTAGTTAATCAACATAAAACGCAAGGAGAGCCCGTAAACCCTTTTTGTAAGGGCGCGTGAAACGTTAGTTAAAAAGTGTAAACGTCATCAGCAGGTGGAGACTACTTCAGGGTCCAAGTGAGCCATTGAGGCCGAGAATTAAAAATACTATTACACCGAGCCCAGAGACCTGCGTAACCGGCACGGTTTCACGCTTCACTATAATTGTTATTTTTTCTTTACATGCCTTTTTACTGCCCATTTTCTCGGCTTTTACTTTCTGCTCACTAAAATTCACATCGAGCACATTACTACGTAAGAATAAATACCGAGTATTTCTCTTACACTGCCTGCTACGTTTTATTACTGTTTCATTTCGCTTAAAAGATCTTATGCGCTCTTCAGCAAGGGTAAGGGTGGTTCCATATTCAGCAAATTACTGGCTGTTGGCAGAACAATGCCATCGGTTGACCTTCTTAGGATCTTGAGTGCCCATTTTATCGGAGCAGGTAAAAGGTCTATTACAACGTTCAAGTCCTCTATATAAATATATGAAGACTGAACGAAGACGGTCTGTCCAATAAGTTTGTAAATGAATCTTTGGTTTCTGCAAAAAGTGTGGGTTACGAAGTGAGCTGTTGTCATTGATTTAGTGAGGTGGACGGCTTATTTCCGGGTGCAAGCTGGCCGCGGCTAGATTGATAGCTCGTAAAGCGTTGCGGTAGTTTTTCACTGTCAAACTGTTGTGATTGATCGCCACAAGAACCGAAACGTGGGACTGCGCTTTATGTCATTTTCCACTACTTGGTTTGAACGGTTTTGTTTGTTATAAAAACCGTTATTTTCTTGATAATTTTCCCAACCTTTTATCTTTTTAAATGCACTTTTATATTGTATACATTATCGATGTCTTTTTGGAAGACTTAATTACCGCTTTCCTGAAAACTAGTAACGATTATCTTATCGCATATTAAAGGATTTGGTAGCATCGACAAACACTTATTGCTTTTAATACATGGTTCTGAGAACCAACAAATGCGTCATCAAGCTAGGTGAGATAATAAATACATGTTATTAATGATACAAAATAAAACAATGGAAGTTAAATTGGAACTTCGTGGTCGACTCTTCAATGTGGTAATTGACTTTTCGCCTCAATTATTTCGGCGATAGTAAAATGCTAAGAAAAGCTTAATTGGAGAGAATGGAACTGAGGTGTCCTTACATTTCGCAGTCCCTGGCACCGTGATTAATTCAATAATCACGACCTGCAGGGCTATTGCGTATCTCTGTTAACAGTTCATAGTGATCATCACTTGGCGAGTTTTGATATACAATGACAGTTCTGCACGGGTAGCGTCAGTTGAAACCAACAAGAACGGTCATTGTATATCAAAACTCGCCAAGTGATGATCACTATGAACTAGAGATACGCAATAGCCCTGCTGATGTATTGGTCCTTGCGTGCAATGGCCTAAGAAAGGGTTCTTTATATATTGCCGATTTTTTCTTATTCAAATACCTTCGTTACTAAGTTCGGTATTATGATACAACTGTGAAAGTCAAAGCGATCTCTTTTCGTTTTCTAACAAGTAAATCTCAATTTCTTCCAACCTAAGATATCTGAAGAGTTTCCGCAAAGGAAACTTGCAACACGATCCTAACTACCGTCACAGATAATATGACACTAGCGTACTCCGTAAGTCGAAGGTCGAAGAGTAGTGTATCACCTACCCTGAAAAATCTGACGTATTTTTTTAGTAAATGACTTTCTGAATAGCGATGATATTAATTCATTAAGTGATCATTCTGGTTAATGGCTCAAGCTACATCCCCGTGCCATAAAACAAATATTTAGTGCGACGACGCAAGTACGTCACGTGACAGATATCATGTTTGAATCAAGTTTGAATTATATCGCCGAACACGTCCATTTTAGTAATGTGTGTTAATTACGTTCTGCAATAAAACTTGAATGTGGAACCGGAATGCGAGATTTCATAATCATATCACATGCGATTACAATAATTAATTTTATCTCACAGTCTTCTTACTGATTCTTGATGACTTCTCACCTCGTACTATAATTATTATTCCCAGTTTTATAAAACGCTGCATGGACTATTGTCGCGCATATTATGTTCGGTAAAGAGTTAAGTCACTTGTACGTCGTAATACGACTAGGTCTATTTTTGGCCGTAGGGTTTCTCTCGCGTTAGGGTTTTTATTATTTTTAAATTCACCCTTAGTGGAGTTTTTAACTTACTGGGCATCGTTGTCTATAGTGAAAAAGTAATTATGGACTCAACTATAACTACAGGCGCACACGTATTGTATAATGTTTGCGGTTTCCCAATATGAATCGTCCGTTCGCGGGTAAGTTGATTTCCCGTGGGCAATTTGTGATTTATTAGAACTCGAATGTAGCCTTCAATCCAAAATCAACTGAAAAGCATAGTGGTAGGTGCCAGTGATGTGGTTATATGTTTTACATAGTTTATTTGTTCCTGCATTTGAACTGCATTGGTGTTTATATAGGTGGAAAAGTACCTTCTACCTAAAAAAGGTTAAATATTAGCAAATTAACGTAAAAAACTTCACAAAAAGGATAAAACAACAACGAACCGAGAACGTTTTGACAGGAAACAACCATTCTCTAAAATAAAGTACTATTTTTGTATTAATCAACCAGCTGTGTTATTTTTATCAACATTTCTGTTCTGACGGTATAAATGTGATCCTTTTGTTTTTTATCTGGCGTCATTACTTTGGGTTACGTTTTATCGTTGCTAATGATAAGGTCGTCCTTTCAGAGGTCGCGGGTTCTAATCCCAACCCGCTGTATCTCATCATTTATCGCGTAAAGCACACCGACCTTTGTTTTAACAAAATGAAGTGGTACATAGCAAAACAAATATTTTTACAGGTTGATATTCAAAACTTGGATTAATTATTGTAAAGCGTACCTACTGAGTCGTTCCAATGTATAAATCAGATACTTTAATAAATGCTAAAATAATTATCATTTCATGTGTTTGCAACAGCTTCTCAAAATGAGCAAATGTAACTCTCTTAATAACGTTGAATTAATTTGAAGCCACGCAACGTGAAAATCTAGAAACATCTAAAAATACGCATTATGACTGCATTCCAAATATCATGACTAAACACTAAACAGAAATATGTGTGCTAATAAAATACGTTAGCGTTTGTTGACATAATAGGTATACAAAATTGTTGGCAGCTATACTGAATTTTTTGATACATCCGGAATTTTGATTTGACAATTTTAAACCAAGAATCACAAACTCCTCGCGTTTGACCTAAAAACTAACGTTTTTATCAAGAAGTAAGAGCGTTGCATAAGTCCAAAAACTGATTATCGAATCAAGTCGCAGCGCATTATCAGAGAAATTCACCTGAGACATTGATTGCCGGAACTAGACCACTCGCTACCGAGTACCTAATAAAATTGGGTTCAAACTATTCCCGATGATCACCCCACACTACTTCTATATATTAATTTTATTTGCGTACATTTTAAGCTTTTATTCCCAAACTTTTCCCATTACAAGACTTGTTTAAGTTTCACACAGTTCAGTTGAAAAGTACGTGAATAATTTATGTAAACTATTTTTACTTTAACAACTAGCGGTCGGTGTCGTGTCACAGTGAATATCGATTGCTACTCGTTAAATTCGCTTTTGTCGACTCGATTTTAATGCACGCCACTCTTTTTGTAGTGTCATTGGATTACAAAGGGTGCCAACTCTCATGGATTGGCGTGTACAGGTTACAAAATCATTAAAGGTACAGAGTGCAGGCAGGCTTTGAAAGTTAGTCAACGCCAGAATATTTTTTAATTACACAGCAGGCAGGCTTTGAAAGTTAGTCAACGCCAGAATATTTTTTAATTACACAGGGCGTTCTAGAAGTGATGACGCTATCAATATAGAGCTCAAAAAAAAAATACCTATTTACAACGTATTTTTCATTGCGTGCGCTTCGTGGTTAGGAATGGAAATATTGCATTTGTACTTTATAAATAAGACTTTAACTGACTGAAAAATAGTGGGACAATCGTATGAAAAAGCAGTCGATATTCCTTTGTGATCTTTTGACCGTGCACGATCGATCACCTCTCTATTGATGTGACTGTGAGAAGATACCTGGGGTGGTTGCCCGGTCGTATCCTCAACACTTTTAATAATAAATTGTGAAAGCATTTACCCGGAGGATTACGTCGAACAGACAGGAATCACTCTGGGTAAAAAAACAACATGGCTTATATGTGAAGCCATAACTAACATTCACATTTCTCAGTAGTCATATTGTGCCCGGTTGATGCTAATAGCCGCAATAGGGGCGATAATAATACAGGGGGCGGTTTATAATAATACATGAGACACCTTACTGGCGAAACGTGAGTGTACTATTAGGTACACCTCTGCCTAACGTGTTGGGCTGCCTAACCCGTTACAGGCGTGATGTTATGTAGGTATGTATAACTAATATGGTTAAAAAACTATAAGGCAAGCAGATTTGTGGTGGAATTAAGACACTAAATATTCTTTATTACCCGACTACGGCGATGCCAAAAGGAAGAATTATGGTTTTAGCAGTCTATGTACCTATGTATGCTTGTATTTACGTATGTTCCTCCGTAGCACCTAAACTATTCATCCGATTTTGATGAATAAGGTGTCAATCGATTCGTTATTATGGCCCGAGTAACATAGGCTACAAACCGAAAAATTACCCCGGTTTTAATTAGAGCGAGATTATTCATTAGTCGGGTTTTTAGTGGTAGTATACCACACACATTCTTGTTTTCACTGAGTTTTTCGCGGTCTGAGACCTCAGTATTGGCTCATTTCTGGGTTCAGTCGTTATGGCATACATTAGGCTAATTAAAAATAATTAAATGTTCAAACACTGCTCTAAGATCTGTTTTCATCGATGCTAGAACAAGCTGTCAACACGCAAATAAATTTTCCTTTGTGAATCCCTCGATTTTCGCGCTTAGCATGTCCGCCCGTTCAAATAGCTTTAAAAGCCTAGTTAAGAAAACTTTTCCCGTCGGCTCGACTTCAACGTTTTTAATAAGAGTCTTTACAGAGTTCTTTAAAGTCCGTCTGATTTTCTTTCACTTTGTTTTATACTGCCAATGTCTTTATCTCGTAATAAGAGGAAAGAGGAGATAGATATACAGATTCCGATTCGTGGAGGCTAAAGAATATTTATAGAGAGGATGTTACTTCAACCGCACCAATTAATTTTAGGTCAATTTGATTTTAGTCTTCTACTCGTAAATAAAAATCCCAACATCGTTCCAGTATAATTTACTCGAATCAAGCTGAAACAAACAGAATCATTAAAGTCGCTTGTTTGGCATCTTCGTTCTTCAAACAACCGTGAAAGGGTTGGTTTTAGTGAGTCAACATACCAACATAAAACCATTATTCACTTCCCGGAACTCTATATCATTGACTTCCCCTATTTAACAGAGCAAGCTGTTTAACGACTACAAATTGTGTTCAAGAAAATCTAGCTGGCTGCTTAAAATTACATCAGCTTGAAACGTTGAAGCGCCAACAAGCGTTAAAATCTCATCAGTAAAGTTCACAATCAGGTTCCACTCAGCGGCTTGAGTGGCGGCGGATCAACTGACAAGAAGCTAAATGATGGGACGTTTTTTGCGCGACTCGAGGGCACGGGGAACAGCCGATCAGCGCGTCATCGCAGCGCCCCTAACCCACTTCCGTGTCGACAGCAGGTCAATGCTGGTTCTCAGAGCCGCGGGCCGCTACAAGACGATCGTCTTTTGTTCAGGCGTGCGTCCTCCGACGCGTCCGAGTCAATCACGGTAATGTCATATCGATTGCAGCTCCGCCGCCGTCTGCACCCGATCGCCACTCTGTTAACCGCAGAGCGGCTTGCATAGGTACGTGCTCACCTATTATTGTGTGACGAGAGTTGTACTCGTCTTACACGTCGACGCGAAGGTCGTGTTGCAGCTTGTGTGGTGAGCCGGGTCACGTCTACATTGACGGTAAAACTCTGTGCGCTAAAACGACCTAGCAAGTAGTAGTAATACAGTAGGTAGCCTTAGGCTGACGGTTCTGTTCTCCCGTTTCCATCTCAAGCCATTAATGTGCCGTTCTCATAAGTCAGTTGTGAGAAATTTGAATAATAGTTCTCACGTGAGAGGTTTTAGCCCCACCCCAAGCTACGTCCTACAACTAAGAAAAGACGAACTGATCTTTTAAAAAAATAGCATCTCAACAAAATTAAAATGTGAAAGTCAAAGAAACTCGTTATTAAAAAATACTGCGCTTTTAAATAACTTTCACGTGATGGTTGAAGTTCTCAGTACCTTCGCTACGCAGTTAATAATTGCAAAAGTTGCTCACGGCGATGCAGCATTCTCTTTTAACATTTTCTCATATCAAAAATGCCTTTACGCATTATTGTACGGGATTAACAAGACTGTGGAGCATGTTCTGCTAAAGGTTGGATATGAAACTCCAACGCAGGAATGTCTGTTACAAAGTTTGCATGAATCATCTTTCACATAATAAGCGAACATAGTAAAGGAAGTAAGTTAGGTGTAGGTATAATGCAATTATAGCGTTCGACGACTCACTCCAGAAATAAACAAAGAATTTACGTAACGATTTATGATACGTCTGTAATCTCCAAAGAGTTAGGCACAGATGTCGGTACCTATTTTATCACTATTGGGCAGTATAGTATGGGTATGGGTGAGTAGTACGCCCATCTCACCATATAAACAAAAGCACCTATCGGAAAAGTACCTCCCATTACCACCATTACCATAACCTGAGAAATAAATAAATATACCCCATACAATAAATAACGTGCTCAAAGTAAATGAGCTGCGAAATCTTAGCACATTTACCTTTCATTCATAACCTGTCAGGGCTAAATGAAGCAATTACTATGTTATATTACGAGCAAATATGAGCTATTGAGCCAATAGAGAAGGTTCATATTATCGGAATCCCGCATCGGTCCGCGTACTATGCAATTTCCTACTTCAAACGTTAGAAGCTATTACATGAAAGCAATCTATTAAAATTCGTTCCGGCTCAGGGCGGCAGGTTATTCGAAAGTATGAATTGCCAATTATTATAGATGTTATAAGTAATTATGTAGCTGTTCGCCAATTTAATCCAATGCAAATCCCTCTCATAGAGAGGATGCCGTGTGTTCTAGCAGTGGGAACATTATAGGCTAAATATGCTTATGCTATGCTATGTTAGGCGCGATT
Source organism: Eugnorisma glareosa (assembly GCA_947578425.1). NCBI lineage: Eukaryota > Metazoa > Arthropoda > Insecta > Lepidoptera > Noctuidae > Eugnorisma > Eugnorisma glareosa. Next base: position 12,190,540 of record OX387959.1, read on the forward strand.
TATAGACAAACGGCGTAAGGTGAAGGCGCGGCGCAGGCATGATGCCACTTCAAAACGTTTTCATACAAAATGTGCGTAGGCGATGTGTTGTGAATTACACTCAAACGGCGCGGCGCAGGCACGCCGTTCTTTTTTTTCGTTACAAATGCCACGCCTGCGCTGCACCGCGCCGTCACCTTACGCCGTGTCTGTGTAATTCGCGCCTCATACTACTGCTTAATCCTATTTACGAGTAGCTACGGATTGTCAAAACACCATATTTTCGGTACGCTTTCTATGTTTTAATGTATGTAAAATAACTTTACAGTTTGAAGGAATGTCTAATATAACATGGTTAGGTACGCTCTCACTTATCTCCATGATTTTTCAAAATTATTGTGAAGCTTGGACTACCTAGTGCTACGATCCTATTACTGTTATATTTCCCAGCCATCATAAATTTAAAGTACCAAAGTAGGACCTAGATGACTAAGACAACTCCGGATGAATCCTTGCCAGCCTCCGATTAACTGCCCTTGTAAAGTGAAATCTAGTCTCTAACTTAATCTACAGTTCAAACAAAATGTAAAAGAGGTTAAGTACGAACACAGATATCGCTCCCAAGGATAAAGCCATTTCCCTCCATATTTAAATTAGGACAAACTAGTTTTTACAGCGAACAATAGTATGTAAGCATTCGGATGGAGCGGTGAAGTGGCAGCGAGTGCAGATTCAGCGGGACGAGGTGGCAGAGTGCCAGGCGGCCGGGCCACATCTCCCGCTCCGCCAATCATGGCGCACTTTACCGCGGCTTGATAACGACCCGCCGTGTTTACTACGAGCCTACTCATATAAATCATCGGGTTCAGCTTACTTTTCCTGGATTTTTATGGCCTGTGTATGAAATATTAATCATCAAGGTCAAGCTTTTTGTCCTTGCAAGATTAGGCGGATTGGAGAACAGAGCAGAGGTCAGCAGTAGAACATTGGAAGCCTTGATGTTACAGCGGTGAGGCTGGATATGCATCTATCTATCTTCATAGAAACACACCCAGCCACTGTTTCCTAACAAAAAACAAAACAAAATCAGTGGACACTCAGAAACAGCTCAGCAGTCACAGCAGCGATCTCTACTGTACTAAGCTGTATACGCTGAGTTGCCTAACACGCTTATCAACACGTGTGAAAATAAACGGTAAATCTGTGTAACCTCTGACGTCATTCCCGACCTTCTCATTTGACCATTAAAGCATTTTATCGCAGCCGAGCTTCAATTGTTAAACCAACAATACCCGAGAGCAAAAATTGTAATGGAATTTATTAAGTAAGTAGTACTCCGCGACGTAATGCACGCCCATCGAGATTTGTTTATTGTTCTGTCAGAATAACAGCTAGTGATGATCGTTGTTTGAATAATTCGGCTTACGAAATGAACTTTGTTCATTAAGGAACAATGCACTGTAATACCATTATCCCTTTGCCAAACAATGTCAGCTTTAAGGCTCGCTTGCACCGCAAATCACTGAACACAGTTAACGTTAAACGAAGATAAACCTTCATTCTGTCTCTTCGAAGAGTCAAAATGATGTTACACCTGAATATGTTTAGTACTTAATGTATTAAGTTGTCTGTGAATGTGTTGTTTACGAATTAAATCATTTTAAAATTGTAAGGCTTTAAAAAGTTTAGAGCTAAACCTAAAAGATAACGTTTTTAGAACACTAACAATGACTCCAACGCAGTGCCAACTTTGGCAATTAATAAATTGCTGCGATATCACATAGCGTTTAAGCGATTGTATCTTGAATAAATTCGGTATTATTTGCATAGGAAAACAGGACTTAAGCTATGGTGCGGTATTGGAACGTGCATTTGATAAGTTAGCATCTGAAAATAATACCCGCGTCGCTTCGACATGGAGCTATGGCGACCGGCCAAAACTACGACGGGCTTAATGTGCTGTGAACTTTTTACGTTGCCAAATGAACTCCAGGAATATTGCCAGTGGCCAGTGGCACCAATGCTAGGCTTTATTGTACATAAGTCCGTTTAAAAAATATATTAAAAAATACTATCCAATAAGATTTGGATAAAATATAACCTATAGGATTAGCAAAAAACGTAAAATTAACGCTCATTATATTTACAAATGCTAACATAGACTTATTCGTTTTATATTGACCTCACTTGTGTACAATATTCACATAAGTACCCTCGTAGAAGTAAGTAAATAAGCAACGATTATTTAATTGTTCAATTAAATAATTGTTGCCCATTTACCATTGATATCAAAGAGTTAAACTAACCTTACGTGACACGCATAAGTTTACACGATAAATATGAACGTAAATCAAAAGCTGTGTTAAAATAGGTACCGGCCCTACATAAAATAACTTCTTACTGCCACAAATAGCCTCATTTATTATGGATATATGTACTTAAGTAGGAAGGAATATTAAAATAGAAAATATCAATAGTAAATAGGTACCTACCAATAATATACAGATACTCCATGGATTAATAAATGATAAATTAATCAATAACCATGGAGTTTTTTGCCGGTTCTTCTCCATAAAAGTGCCCATGTGCCTACATAGGCACTTATATTATGTAAAATAAAACATTTAAATTTTGATGATTTCACAAGTACCTAACAATAATGGATTTCCCATTTGTACAGCGTGTAACAGGAAGGTTATAATCATATGGAATACTGTGGTCCGGACCATCAAACTGAACAACTTTCTCTATGGGACCACCATCGAAATCGTAAAAAAATAATCAGCTGTCCCATACATTTGGGTCGAGTAGGTATTGAAATTTTGTTTCAGCTGCATCCGGTTAGACTGGAAGCCGGCCCCAACATTGTTGGGAAAATTCTAGGCAGATGATGATTTGTATATTATATAGATGCGTCTACTACCAAGTAAAGTAACACTCCTATCTACTTAAAGTTTGACGTCACAATATCGAATGTGATAGAACTTCAGTACAGAGTACGCAACCTACGGATTCGTTCATACATCTATAAACACGATAAATTTATTTATCCAGCTGAAACAGTATTTTCCTTCCTTCCATCTCAGAACATATCTATATTCAATAGATAATAATAGACTGTTGTTAGTGAGGAGCCTCTGGGACCTGCTCGCTTCCATCGCGAGAAATCATGGCTGAATAAGTAAAGTGGAGGAGGCTTCGCAACATAATGCCGTTACGTAACAGACATATAGACGTACTCTCTGCACCGTAAATAACTCCACATTATCAAGGTATGGCAAGATCTATGTACCATGTAACTATATGGTTCGCATCCGTCTGTTTATCGAGCAAAGAAATAAGTGTTCCAAGACTTAGACAGATTAAACATCGATGTCAGGCAATAGGCTCGTCTCTATTACTAAAGCTTTAGAATCGTGTGAAATGCAGTGTACCATAGAGTACACCTCTGCCAAACCTTTCAGGGACTACATTGGCATTGTTTTATGTCTTCCATCAAAATGAAAACAGGCATGCAGTATTGACAACAGATTTCAGAAGAATGATCTTCAGAAACAAAGGGGCAGGAGACATACTTTAGTTTTTGTTTTGGGTTCAGGTTCTACCTACCTCAGCCTATCGCCTCCCTCAATAATGTCTGAGGTAATACTGAGATTGCGATCCATAATCATCAGCCTTGAACATTCTCACTGTTAGGACACCAACCTGCTCTCTATGTGAGGGAATATCGCGATCACAATATATATAAAGGGTGTAACAAGACCCTTAACAACGCCGAAAGGCACTTGTTCTCTTCGTCATTGCGATCATTTTTTTTTCTAGACTAGACCATACCTGGGAACCTTCCAGTTACGGAGATATTAGAGGTCAAAGTTCCAACTTTTTCACAAGTTTTTTTTTTTAATCATGTTTTTATGGTAGGATTTTCATTTTGACTTTAAACACCTCCACGACCACCATACTATTCAATCCATCCATCAGCACAATGTTTTGAGTGCGTTACATTGAGTCCTACCGTAAAACGTGATTTTTCACCCCAAAAAAAAAGGCGTTTCCCAACAATAATTTTTGCGTAAAGTTACTTAGTTTGATGTACAGAATTTTTGTTTGACGGCTTCGTGAAGGGTCCTGTTACACCCTGTATATATCAAAGGAAACGTTTGCCAAGCATTATTACTAAGTCAATGAACTGAAAGAATACCAACACTACTGGATGTACTTTTGTTTCCACACAGTCCAAACACTACACGTCTGGAATACCCTCAGCGGCACTCTTGGTCTATTTATAACCGAGATCATACATTTTCTAGCACCTTTTTTTTTGTTATTTGGACAAGGGACATATAATTAAATGAGCTTAAATTATTTACAAAGTAAAGCATATTTTTCTGGAATCTATATCCTTACTTATACTAGCTGAAAATACAGACGTTGTCCTGAAAAAAATGAGAAATCCCATTGCAATAAGCAGTTCAGTTCATCCGAAATTTTCTAAATTTCCGGGCCTTGTTTCAAATTTCTCTTTTCCCAAAAACTTTATTCTGATATTAAAAATATATTAAAATCAAGATTAACCAAAGCGGTTCAGCCTTTCTCATGTTATGCGCTTACCCAACGAACAGTATTTCAGTTTGATTTATATAGAGTAACTAGCTTGCCCGCGGCTTCACCCGCGTGGAGTTCCATAATTGTCCCACGGGATCATACTACCGAGATAAAAAGTATCCTATGTTTTTATATCTTTATTATCTATATTTTATTTATACTTTGCTGATAGATATACCTATGCCTGAAAAAACAAATAAAGAAATGTTGTGCCTACACAGTATCTAATAATATCTACGTACACAATTACGTATAATTAATGTGTAAAAACATTAAAAAAAAATAAACAAAATTAACGTACGCACGAAACCACTAAAAATACAAACAAAAAGGAGTTTAACAGTTTTCAATAACAGTTGAGTTTATTTTGAGCCTCCATGAAGAACCATTTGTTATGTACCTTTATACTGAATAGAGTAATTTTTTGTTACTTAAAATCCAAAATTATTATAAACACATTAATCATGGCCGTAGAGTAAGCACATAAATTAACAGAATGGCTAGCATCACCTCTTATAAACAAATACACCGTGATTAGAAAGCTTGGTGGTTTTGTAACCACATAAACATTGTGGTATGCAGGTTTTAAATTCTTACTCACAAAAAAATACTATTGCAGACAAATGTGTTGTTAATAATGAAATTATATTTGGACAAAAGTTGGTTGTCACTATTTCATGTGTCTGTAATGTCGATAACCATTCAGAAGTCCAATAGCGGTAACTGTGACTACAACAGCACTGCAACTACAATTGGGTATGCTTATGTGCCTAGCAATGGGGGCTATCGCGTATGATTTCACCGCTAGAGGCGCTAGTGTAGCGTGAGGGCACCGAAATGTCAGATGTCATACAAAGTTCACGCGTTGCGTGCTTTTTTATCACGTATTTCTACTAATATTCATAAATGTGGTCTAGATTGAGCTATTCCTGACTAATTATGACTTGAAGATTTTAAGTAGCAACTTAAGATCTTTTTTGTTAGGAGGTAAAATGATTTTTAAATGTTTCATGCTTGCTAATTTTAGGGAGAATATTGTAAATAAATGATCTGAAGTTAACACTATGTTGATAAACGTATTTAAATGAACTTTTTATGAAGTTATTGGTACTTTCAAGTATAAAATAGAATTATAGACATGACCATAAGCGACAGTGGCGCCATCTGGTGAGCTCAAAAACGATAGCCCTCATTGTGATTGATTCCAAACCCACACTCCCACAGACGTACGTCCCACCACAGGAAAGATTAAGACATGTACTGCAACATACATTTTGTAAAATCCGTATTTAGACAGCTATTTATCTACTTCATTACATCTTATAATGTTCTGTTTCTTGTCAGTTTTATAACAAAAATAATGGTTATTTTATGTACGCCTCGAAACAGCGCTATTAACACCTGCCTTACCTGCACTTGATGTGTGATGAATTATTGTTTAACAACAACCGACAAGGCGGTTCTTACTAAATGTTGTTTTCTTGTTGAATGGCGATGTTATCCATGCATTATAGAACGATTTGCTTACTACCGTGCTACTGTAAACGTTAAACGTCAATAGAGCGCTGATCAGGGGCGTTTCCATTGATAGTTACCGCGAAGGTCTTGACTGAATTTGTTCAACCACCATTGATTGATGACGTCATCTCTGTAACCGGCACTATATCATATCCTATCTTTGGATTGATATACCTTGTACCATTTTATTTAGGTTAAAGTATTTTTTTTGTAATATCTTTCAGTTGCGTTTAATTTATCAGACATTACCTACACGGTAGCATGTGGCTTAGGATACTTAATATGAATCAAAGTTTAATTAAAAATCCTTATAACCTTTATAAAACATATTTGGGTTGGACATTATATCACCTACAGGTCCCTTATAAAATTTAATAATGAAATAAGACCTCTGGCGTAAAGCCTCTAATTTATGGAAAGGAGCATCCGAGCGAGGGACATCGTAAATAAATCATTCGAATTATTTGCCCATACCTGCACCCTCAGGGTTCATTTGAAGGCCAGCTTCGAATGGGTATTTATCTGAAAAAGCCTAAAATAAAACGCAAACAAAATAAACTGATTGACTATCAAATTGTAATGTCACCAACCCGCAGAATGTCATTGTTTATGTGAAACGTTTTTACTTAACTTATTTTCAAATGCGCTTATTATCACACTAGCCTATAAACTTCATCATCACATTGCCTAACATGAACTACAATCTTTAATCAACAATGCCACAATGAAGTGCCTTTCGGCACATTGCCGGATTTACGACACTTGGCAGACGTTTTGGAAGTGTTAATTAGACTTGAACTCAATTTTGATAGCGTGCAGTTCGGTCAAAGTTATCTTAACTTACTTTAGAATGTTTGTCACCTTTAACACCCATTAAAAGGCAAACTATGAACGGGGGCAAATGCGCTGAACTTAAAGTATTTCCGAGTCACGTTTACTACGTAAAATACGGCTCAAAGTCCGATAGAATGGTATAAATAATGTGACAGAATACGGCAGGCTATTGTGTCCGAGAAAGGCTACGTAGTCCCGGCGGTTGTTCGAAGTAAACCGTATCCTTTTTGTAAAAGACAGGTTTACCGGATTTTCCTTAATACCCATGAGTTTTATTTTTCATATGGATGTTGTTTGCTACGAAAGTCTACGCAGTTAGATCTTTCGTTATAATAAATTAAACATTTCCAGAATTTTCTTGAATTTTCGACACATAAAATGTTTAAACGCTTACAAATGTATCCATTCTAATAGGTCCGGACGGGAAACTGAAATCCTTTTACTTTGATCCGTGTTCCGGAACCGGTCCTCGGGGCATATTCAAGTTTTACTACGCCCCGCTACTCGCTACACCACATTGTTTCCCATAGCTGTCAAGATCGTCAATATAATTAAATATTATTTCCATAGAAGCATGTCATCAGCCAGTAAAGTGTATTATTAACTGATACTTTTGCTGTAATGACTCCTATTATAAGGCGTTACCGGTAAAGCATTATTTTCTTGTGTAAAATTCATGATGATTACGCCTAGTCGTAGCGCGCGTAGCAATTGTTATCCATTTTATATCAATTACTAGAGGCTTCATGTTATTTAATGTTTTCTTGTTTGCATTAACATAAATACTGTTAGGTTTTTTGGTTTTATCTACTAATATTAATAATAGTTTATTCATTTATTACTTAAAGAACATTGTAAGCAGAACAAATCTCGGCGTATTAGGTAAGCGATACTCGATGAAAAACTAATACAATTAATTAATTAGTCACATTAACGCCCTCGTAAGATTAACAGGGTATTAAGTTCTTAAGTTTTGTCAACTGAAACATTTTGAAAAAATTAACAAAACGCACAATAAATAAAATGTAATGGAATGTAATGTTAGTTACCTCGTAGCATGACGTAGACGTGTCGCCGCCGCCGCCCAAATTATACGATAAACACAGTTTTTCTGACACGTATCATGTTATTTAATGTCACACTTTTAATTTTTTTTTTCCAAGAGCCAATTATTATTATAGAAAACGAAGGTTACACGTGACGTTTATTCAACAAGGTTTGTATCTATGAGCACGCGTGTGGCTTGTCGGCGCGGCGGTGCATACACGTGCAGGGGCGCGGGCCGGTGTGTGTGCACAGTGGGCCGGCTGGCATGTGCAGCGTGGCGTGCGCGGTGCGAGCGGCGAGAGCGGCGGGAGCGGTGTCGGGCGTGCGCGCTCGGCCTCTCCGCGGACTCAACTGTAGGGCTTCTGTCCCGCTAGGGCGGCGCGCCCACGCTCGATACCGCCGCCTTCCCAGCGCCCTCCCACATTGCAAAATCGTTTATAAAAATTTACCAGATTATTGCAAAAACACAGATATTTTCCAATACGTTTCTCGACAAACTCTTGAGTTACGACGCGTTTATTCTCCTTTCATCTTTTTGTGAGAATAATAAAGTGCGGCCTGAGTGAGTGTAATCATAACGTGCCAAGCGGGAGGCGTGGCTGTCCAACTAAATGAACGCTTTGACAGCACTTCATCAAGAGTTTATTCATATTTTAGTCAGGCATAATATCTTAATCGATTCAGACGCTTACTTAACTTTCTAATTAACTCTTTGCCATTTTATATATATATATATATTGATAACGCCAATTAACTACCAATGCATAAATTATGATAACCCCCGCACAAGAGGCTTTTTTTAGACCACTAAACACAGATGGGTTTGTTTTTTCGATGCCAAAGAAGGAAAATTATTGCATAGTGCATCTTCTTCTATCTCTACCACGTACATACATGAAACATCGTAGTTTTGATCATATTGATAAAATTTTGAACATTAATGGATGTACAGAAACCACTGGGTAACAAAGGATTGACACAATAATTGTGAATGATGGTCATAAAAAAAAGTGATAATAGATCTATCGCATTCATTGCCGCCGCGCCGCTATCTCGGTGGGTTAAGTGATCGTAAGCTAGGCTTAGCTATGGCTGCCTTGAGCCTTCACTTCCCAGTTCGGGTAAAACCTAATTGCATTTTTTGCGGTTTATTTACGCTGCTTTGTACTATGGATGATTAATGAACGAATGATTGTCGAATCACATATCTACCTATATTCATATAAGTAATAAAGAATAGTCTCATGGGTCTAGTGGTTACAAGCGTGACTGCTGAGCATGAGGTCCTAGGTTCGATTCTCGGGTGGGGAAAGAGATATTGGGTGGTTCAATCAGAAATTTCTCAGGTTGATGGCAATAGGCTCGCCCCGTATTACATAGGACTTAAAATAACTGGCGTAATGTGGGTGTACTATTAGGTACACCTCGGCCTAACGGAGGGTTAGGCAGGCGTAGTTTACAAGCCTGATGTTATTTTATATAAAAACGAAGTAAACTTTGTATCTTCGGAATTGCTAATCCGATTCTGAAAATTCTTTTACTAATTATTAATGATTAGTAGAAACTACATTATCCCCGAGTGTCTATAGGCTATGTTCATGACGTTCAAGTGGGATTTTTTCCGACCATAAAGCAAGCAAGCGAAGCCCAGTGCCGGTTGGTAGATATCTCTTATGTCTTCGAATTTTTGGTTCTAGGACATGCCGGTTTCCTCACGATGTTTTCCTTCACCGTTTTAACGATGATATTAATTTCAAATCGAAAACGATGATGGGTTGTAAATATGTATTACTTGTTCAAAATACTGGTTGCGAGACGCACGGGACCGGTCAATGTGGCGACACTTGGGGAAGCTTACGTCCACCAGTGGACGTCTTTCGGCTGAAATGATGATGATGTTCAAAATATTCGTTGTAATTAGCATTATAATATATCTAGCTATGACCACACTGGCGACCCACAAACTAGTAATAATTGTCAAGATTATTTCGTAAAGCATCTTTTTCTAAACGAAAAATTTTCGGGTACTGTAAAATCCTGAAACTTTTGTGTCACATCATACATGATTTAGGGGCTATAAATCGTCGGATCGTATCTCTCATCCCTAAATCCATCGTAGGTATACCTGGGTATAAAAATTACAAAAGTATACGAAAGGCAAAAAAAGAAGGAACACAAGCACCCGCCTAAAATGGATGCTTTATCAGAATCATAATATGAATCACGTTAAAAATTTAAAATTCTAAAATGGTATTTATGGTTATGACCACAAAGTCCATTTTAAGAGTTTTAAATTTTTAACGTGATTCGTATTATGATTCTGTTAAAGTGGCCATTTTAGGCCCCCAGATCCCTGCAGACTGCAGACTTGAGTGAAGTTATGTGCTTATACAAGGTGTAACAACGCCCTTAACGAAGCCACCAACCAAGCGTTATGTACATGAAACTAAGCATCTTTACGCAAAATGTATTGCTGCGAAACTACTTTTTTTTTGGGAGGTGAAAAATCACATTTTACGGTAGGACTCGATGTAACGCACTCAGAACATTGTGCTGATGGATGGATTGAAAAAAAAACTTGCGAAAAAGTTGTAACTTTGACCCTCAATATCTCCGTAACTAGAAGGTTCCCAGGTGAGGTCTAGAACAAAAAAAAATATCGTAATAACGAAGAGAACAAGTGGCTTCGTTATGGGACTTGCTACACCCTTCATTGTGTATTTCAACAGCACTGACAAAATTACATTTCAAAAATACATTAAAAAAAATAACTACTAACATTTTTTTATTTTTGGTACCAATTCTAATGTTAATTTATTTTTAACTCGCTGTTGCCCGCGACCTTCATTCGCGTGAAATTATTACTTTCCTTTCTGAATCGGATTTTGTCAACAATTTTAAGGGTTTTTTTTTTACAACCCTAATTATTTTTCTAAAATAAAGTAGCTTATGTAGTAGCCTGGCTGTTTCGGAGATTAGCCGGAACAAACAGAAAAACAGACAGACAAAAATGTGTTTTTGTTCTATTTATAAGTGCCGTATATATTTTCATTTACATTTAGTAAAAAGCTGTTTGTTTGATATTACAAACAGACATTTCAATTTTATTTATATCATTATTTATATGTACGAGTAGTATGTATGTATCCGGAATATATATTTTTTTATGACCCTGGCAACTTATTTTAATTTATCAAATATATCTGTAATGTTGGTACGTACACCTATATTCAACCCTAATAGAATAAAACTCTTAACTTATACTCATTAATCAATGTATGAACATGGACATTGACGTCACTGAGCTCATCAATTTATTGCTTTCATCCATGAGTAATTTGAAGCTTGTACAATGTGGGCGGCGCTTGTGTGTTTACCAATATAACTGTGATTTACATAGCTCGATTTATTATGTACCTACATGATCTAGAAAGGGACTATTATTGTCCTGGTTAAGTCTACGTGTAATGATTAGGTGCTTGGCTGTCTAACATAATAATAGGCAAAGCACATACATCTTCACGTCAACTTTCCCCGAAGAGTTTGGCAGAAGTCACTCACGTGTCTATTAAGTTCCAAGTGAAAGGAGGCGAGCCTATTGCCATCAGTCAAGCACAATTCCAGGCTCTAGGCAGCTACTGAAAAAATCCTGATAGAAATTTGGGAATCGAATCCAGGACCTCATGGTCAGCAGTAGCGCTGGAACTACTAACTACAACTACTAGACTAATGAAGCACTCCGAAGGGCACAAAGAGTGGTGACGAGTTAATTCAAATTCAAATTCTTTATTGCTAACTATGTGTACATAAATAAAGTTCTTAACAGAGGATATCAGTTCTTAGAACATAGTGGCCCAGTTAGGGCATTGCAATTTCATCATGCATATATGCTTATAATTGTAACAGTAACAGTTGAACATGCATTATTTACATTCATTAATTAAAAAGAAAAAAGTTATAAATATTAAATTTTATATAGGACATCGTTTTAATTACATTATATAATTTTATCATTTACATCATATTAGTTATAAATTATTAAAGTCATACCTAAATAAAAATACACATGTCATGAGTTACCTGATTTAAAAATTATCATTATTCATTAATTCAATTATGTCACAGTATTGTAATCATTTAATATTAAGTATCATAATTCTTTTAAAAATATTTTACTGAATTATATTCACTTTAGTGATAGGTACTTTATTGAACAAAATTATTTTTCCTCAAGAAATTCTGCTATTGAGTAATAGGCCTTTTTAATTAAGAACATTTTCAGCATTCTTTTAAAAATAATAATTGAATTTATAATCTTAATGTCCATAGGTAGCTTGTTATAAATCTTTGTGCTCATACAGAAAACACTATTACTGTACACTCTAGTGTGGGACGTTTTATCTCTTAAGGTATGTTTAAGTCTTCTGCTTTTTAACGTATCATAGCTTGTAATGTTTGATTTAACTAAAATTGAGGCCAGGTAGATAAATAGAGCAGGGAGTGTTAAAATCTTGAGATTTACGAAATGTGGTTTACATGAATCCGTTTGGCGTAACCCACCTAACCGTAACCGTAACCTAATACACTTTTTTTGGGCTTTGAACGCAATTTCTTTATCAGTCGAGTTTCCCCAATATAGTAACCCATACGACAGAGTGGATCCCACATACGCATGGTAAGCAGTAAGAAGCGCGGTCTGGTTGGATACTTTTTTAAGCATGTATAGAGCGTAAGAAAATTGATTCAATTTGGTACATACACTATTTACATGTGTTTTCCATGACATGTTCAAATCTAATTCCTAAAAATTTTGTATTTGCTACTTCAGCTACTGTTTCATTATTGTATGCAATACTTAAAGGAATAGATGTCGCGTTTTTATTTTTAAAGTTCATGTAATGTGTTTTTGTGAGATTAATTTGTAAATTATTTATTTGAAGCCAATTTATTAATTTAGATAAGGAATCATTTATTTCTTGTTCATGATTTTTGTTTTTTTTATTTGTGAAAAGAACCGTACTGTCATCTGCAAATAAAACCATAGATTGCTGAATGCATTAGGGAAATCGTTTATGTAGATGAGAAACAGTAGTGGTCCCAGTATTGACCCTTGAGGTACACCATATTTTATAAATCTAGGACTTGATGTATACTTAATCTCTCTTTGTAAATGGACATAACTGTGTTATTTCAGTGAATTGTATTCGGTTACATAGATATGATTTGATTATTTGTAGAGCTTTACCCCGAACTCCGTATATTTCCAGTTTTTGCAAAAGAAGTTCATGATCAACATAATCAAACGCTTTTGTCATGTCCATGTATAGAGCTGTAACTTGGTTTTTTTTATCTAGTTCTGTAAGTATTTTTTCTAAAAACTGATGAATTGCTGAATTTACCGATTTCCCTTTTCTGAATCCTACTTGATTATCTATTATTATTTTATTTTTCTCGAAATATTCAGTAAGTTTATTATTTAGTACTTTTTCAAATATTTTGGCGAATATTGGAATGAGAGCAATCGGCCTGTAACATCGAACATCTTCTGGGTTTCCTTTTTTAAATAGTGGTGTAACCACCGTAGTTTTTAAATATGTTGGGAAAATGCCTTCCTCAAGACACTGATTTATAATATGAGTTATGATTGGGGCAATTGTGTACACTACACGTTTTATTATTTGCGTAGAAATTCCATCATAGCCCGTACTTTTGGTGTTTTTTAATGCCATGATTAATTTCACAACATCGTTTAGGGTAACTGGGGTTAAGAAACAGGAGTTTGGTTTATTATAAGTTAGAATCTTTGCGTAATTTATTTTATTATTTCTCAGTTTCGAGATGTCATCAATAAAGAAATTGTTAAAGTGAAATTGTTAACATGGCAGATACTTTGTTTAGTGTGTCGAAAACAAACCAAAAAACAATTTATACTATTTCTCAATCTACATTAATATTATAAAGAGGAAAGATTTGTATTTTTGAGTGTATGTTTGTAATGAATAAACTCAAAAACTACTGCGCCGATTTCAAAAATTCTTTCATCATTAGAAAGCTAAATTCACCATATGCACCCGTACGAAGCCGGGACGGGCCGCTAGTATTCAATAAACTAGGGCCGAAGTGGTTAAAAAATTATCAATGTAGGCCCCGCATAAATCTAAACAATCAACCAGTTCTGACATACAACCACCTGACTATCGCTTCTAAAAAATATTCAAAACCTCACGGTTCACACGAAACAACGTCACTCAAGAAAATATATGAGACACGGAAAGCTGAAAATTCCGCAGCAACAAATATAATTGAATAAATTCGAATGTAAAAACATTGGCGTAACATAAATCTGTGCGGAAAAACAAATGGATCACATAATGCAGTGGCGTACTGCGGGTGGTGGCTGGTGGTGGTCGTTGATAGCATCGGTGCGGTCAACGGCATGCGCCAGGGGCCCGCGGCCCGCTGACCGGAGCGCCGGCCGCCGCACCTGCTACCACCGACATGCACTGCGATAGTGACGTGCCCTCCTGCTCATGATAAATTAACGAAGTGGTTTTCTTTAAAGGTTTGCTGGAATTTACTGTCAAAACATTAAGGCAAACCAAAGATAGTGGAGACAACGTAGCGGCCAGCTGACCTAAAAAGGTGGTTGACCGATTAGATGCAGTAGGTGTAGAGCAGGCAATTGTCGTGTAGCTTGGATGAGGACTATGTCCAGCTGAGGGCTGCAGAAGGCTGTGTTAATTGAATAAGGAAGACACAGAAGTAGAGAACATGCTCTCGTAACTACATTATCATGCAGCACGACTCCGTAGTAAGATACCTGAAATCTAGGCTAGAAATTAGGGTATTGTCCTATATTTTCCTGTTTCCTTACAATAAAGCCCGTTTCTCGATATGAGATGCAGTTGGATGGATTTTTTTATCAATCCACTTGATACATTCTTCATAGTGCATAATTAACCTCTGTAATTTTACCGTGCCTTGCAGTTCATAAATAGCCACTTACCACATCACTAGCCCGTTACAACTACCCACGTGATTCACCATGCGGTCCCGTCATGAACTGCCTTATAATTAAAATTCACATGCAATAAAGCACTTCCTTTTGGAGCTATGTGAGCATATTATACAGAAACGTGCATAGCAACGGAATAATGAACACTGGAGTAAGTAGGCTGCATTTTGTTGAAATGTTGATGGAAATTATGGAAAGTTTTTTTTTGTCTTTTGACACGTAGCGCATAGCTCGATGCAATGACTTTACTTTTACAAGTTTAGTGCTTCTAGGAAGTTTCCCAAAATAAGTGGCAAAATGTATGTGTAGGTGTAGATACTCCTTATGCACATTGTTGTGCCCTTCGGGAGTGAGGACGTTGTTAATGTGACGATAAATGGAAAGAATCAGGCTGAATGGAGTTCAGATTGATTACGCAATTAAGGCTAAAAATCTGGGGGTGACTAT
Source organism: Eugnorisma glareosa (assembly GCA_947578425.1). Classification (NCBI taxonomy): domain Eukaryota; kingdom Metazoa; phylum Arthropoda; class Insecta; order Lepidoptera; family Noctuidae; genus Eugnorisma; species Eugnorisma glareosa. The sequence goes on from OX387959.1 coordinate 12,205,985, forward strand.
GGATTCCTACTTATCTTGGACTGCCCATGTTGCTGAAGTTAGTCGCAAAGTGTTCCACTCATTGAAATGCCTCCAGAGCTTCCTGCCATCGATCACCAAAATCTCCCTTGCGCAAACTCTCATTCAACCCATTATAGACTACGCCGATGCCTGTTATTTGGATGCCACTGAGGAGCTCTTAAATAAACTTGAGCGCTTGCGAAACATCTGTATTCGTTTTGTATTTAACCTTAAAAAGTATGATCATGATTCTAACTTTTGCAAAACACTCAAGTGGCTCCCAATTCGACTTCGCAGGAACTCTCGGATATTGTGTTTGCTATTTAACATCCTTCATAACCCTAAAACACCATCATATCTGCGGGAACGATTTTCCTACTCCCGTCCTTCTGACGCACCTTGCAGGTCGCATCTTAAGAACCTCCTTAAATCTCCACACTCTACTGACTTTTACTCTTATTCCTTCACTGTGCATGCCGTGCGGTTGTGGAATTCACTTCCGCTTAGAGACTGGCAAACTGTTACAGTTTTCAAAAGAAGAGTGAAAGAACATTATCTTTCCATTTCGTCATAGTTGCATAAATTAGTATGTATTATTAGTTATTTTATTGTATTTATAGTATTGTTATATGTTTTTATGTTAGTATATTCTTATATGGTATGAGTAGGTATTATATTTAAATAGTTCTGATTTATGTTTTGTATTCCATTTTATTTTCTTCTTTTACACACTGTGTCACTATCTCTCTTTTAGATTCTCCTTTCGCAGGTATGCTGGAAGAGATTTCTTTAGAAATAAGCATCACCTTTGAACTATTTTCTGTTCCTTTCTTCTTTTCTGTATTTAGTGTGTACATAAATTGTTAAATAAATAAATTAATTAAGTTTTTCTAAACTTACTTGACCTACCATAACTCTGCACAATTCTGAAATTTAATCAAACCAACATATTGGTTGCTTCTTTTGATCCCACTTTCTTAAACCTCTGAATTAGGCAGGCACAAATATTTATTTACTATTTTGATAATAACATTTTAGTAATAGGTAGACTAGTTCAATCCTCTAAGTGAAATATAAACAATCCCACTAATCCAAAATAGCAGCCTTACTTAGCGCTATACCTGTCCGTTTAAATATTCGCTGCAGGTTTGGGGATTAATTCTCCGCTCCGCCGCTCTGATAACAATGTTCTACAGATAGATAATATTGTTCGTTACTAATCTGTTGATGATGTCTGCTGCGCTTAGGTATGCCATACTAAATAACAAATAAATGCTCGTTTTCGCTAGGGGCCCGTGGTTAAATAATAATAGCTACACGGGATGATCTACAGTGGCGTGCCGTCCATAGAGGCAATTAGGCCTAGCCTACCCTACCAACAACGCCCAATGCATTTATTTTAAGTATGTAATAAAATAATACGAAAGATTAAAAAAACAGTTAAAACACCTGTTAAAATACTTATAGCAACTTGTCGCGCTCGTGTGACGTATCTCACAGTTCGACGGAGCTCGGTACGAACGCCTTAGGCTCGAACTCGCCCAGCCTAATTCCCATTGATAAATTTAGGCACACTGGTATATTCTTCTTGTGTATGAACGGCACACATGGTTGAAATTAGGGGCGTAACTACTGCGACTGTAGCTGGCCACCGCGTGTTGTGATTGGCTGTGTGTAAAGTCAAGATTTAATGAATGAAAAGTATTGAAGACCAGGGTTCCCAATTTTTTGACAATTCCCCGAATTGCGGGCAATTTGAGAAACTGACTTCACACAGACACGATAGTTTCCTTAATGATTACTAGAGACAATTAAAAAAACAGGGTGGTATTGTCGACTTTAAACCTTCCAAAACATTATAAATTTTAAAGAATAGCAAAAGCCCTATAAAAATAATTAAAAACTTCATAATTTTTATTTTTCTCCTCATATTTGGGAAATTTCGCTTTGATTTTTGGGGAGTTAGGAAAATAAGTATCGGCAACCCTGGACTGTATTATCCGACCAAATTTTTGCTAATCCCTTTTGTAGGAAAACAAGGTATGACAATGATGCAATTTTAATTGGTAGTGTTTTTTTATCGACAAATTAGAAATTACATTTTTCTTAGAGAAGCCATATTGTTTCATGTGACAAGCAATTTACATCCGATCTTGATTGTTTTACTTTTTTATATCTTATAAGTTATAAGTAATTCGTTTTGAAACGTACAGTAGTGTAAATATTATTTGTTGTGTTTATTATTTGTTTATTTACATAAGAATGGTGTTCTGTTGTGAAGTTTGCGCCGATAATGTGTGTTTGTTAGAAGTTAAAAGCAGTAAGTTTGCGCAATTATCGTTTAATGATAAGATTCAAGTTGTGTCTAAAGGTAGATGTGTGCCCGAATTACGAGAATTAATCCAAAAATATGATAATTCATCTCGTACTCGTCATTTCAATCCTCAAAATTATGCAACATATAACTGGCTGTGTGGCTGTATACACACAAATAAATTATTTTGTTTTCCGTGCATTTTGTTTAATACTTCCAGTAAGTGGAGTGAGGGATATATTGATTTGCATAATTTTCATTCCTCGGCAAAAAAGCATGACGTATCAGAAAAACATCTAGAGGCTTGCTTAAAGTTAAATACATTTGGTAAATCACGTATTGACACTAGTATTAATAGCCAGTTAAGATTAGATATAGAAAGGCATAATTCTAAAGTAGATAGGAATAGAAATATTTTTCAAAGACTGATCGATGTCGTATGCTTTCTGGGAAAACAAGAATTAGCTTTTCGCGGCCACGATGAATCATTATCATCACTGAATAGAGGTAATTATTTAGAAACAGTATATTTATTGGCAAAGTATGATGGAGTTTTAGAAACCCACTTACAAAATGCAAGTACCTCATTCACGGGCATGTCGAACAGAACGCAAAATCATTTGATCTCGAGCGTTGCATCTGTGATGACTGATCACGTTAAAGACGAAATTAAACAGTTCGATTATGTTGCTGTCATGGTGGATGAAACACCTGACATAAGCGGCCGAGAACAATTAGTTCTGATTTTAAGATATTTTCATGATTCCGAAGTAGTGGATCGATTTATTAAATACGTAGATGTCAGCGCGGATCGGACCGCTGTAGCTTTAAGTTCTATCATTTTGGAAACTTTAGGAGATTTAGATTGCCATTCTAAATTAATTGCACAAACTTATGACGGGGCAGCAGTTTTATCCTCTCAAATTAACGGCGTGCAGGCTTTGGTGAGGCAAAAATGTCCGCAAGCTATGTATGTTTGGTGTTCCGCACATGTATTAAACTTAGTTTTATCGAAATCTTTTGAACGGGTTCCTGAAACAAAACGCTTTTTTAGTATAATAAAATCAATTGCGGTTTTTTTTCACACTAGTGCGAAACGAATGGCGTATTATAACGACTTTGCCGTTATGAAAAAGCTGCCTCGTGTCGCTGAAACAAGGTGGACATATCACTCGCGCACGTTAAATATAATTAATAACGAGTCCACACTCCTCCTTCAGTTGTTTGAAGAAATGAATGAAAATACTCAACACTGGGATGGTGATACACTGTCACAAGTCACTTCATTTTTATTTAACATGAAAGAATTTGAATTGAATTTTTTTTTTAAAACATTCGCGGATATTTTTGTTGAAACTGATATTTTATACGACATCATACAGAAAAAAACTTGTGACATCGCGTATTGTGTTAAAAAGATAAAACAATTCGAGTCATTTTTAGCTCGTTACAGAGACAGGTTCGAGATCAATTATGATGCAACTGCTCTCATAACCGGGCCACCCTATCAGCGAAATACACTATCGGCGAATTTTTACCGAAATAATTGATAATGTACTTAGCGAATTAAGAGATCGTTATCTTAATATTAAAAATTTGAAATTCTTTGAGTTACTTTCTTGTGAGAATTTTAGTAAATATAGTGAACAATTCCCTGAAAAGGAAATCAGAGAGTTCACTAATACTTATCAGGCAAACTTTAATTTTGATAGATTAAAAAATGAATTGCGCTGTATTTATAGATCGCCTGAATTTGCGAATTGTAGCATATATAGTATCATTCAAAATTTGTATAAAAATAATTTAGATAAAGTTTTTTCAGAAGTTTTACGTTTGGCGAAGTTTATTGTTACTATCCCAGCAAGCAGCGCATCGGCAGAACGTTCATTTTCGTCCTTAAAACGTATCCACACCTATCTAAGAAACACACAAAGTCAGCAACGACTCACAAATCTATCTTTAATTTCTATAGAAAAAGAATTAATGGTCGACCTACGACGCAAGCCTACTTTTTATGACGAGGTCTTAAAATCATATTTGAAAAAGGATAGGCGCGTAGATTTAATTTATAAATGAGTTGATTTTTTCACTAATTTCAAACCCGTAGTTAACTTATTAAATATATTTATACATGCGAATCACTTGAAATAGGGCCTTTATAGGCCGCTTCGGATATCTTGCAAGTGACGTGTTCTGTAATTATCACCCACTCGCTTGTATAAGATATTTGAGGTGGCCGAATCTTTCTTTTGTTTGCATCGCCAGAAAATCGTGTTTTTGAACCTTGAATAATTTGGTGAGTTCTTGTATTTATAACTTTTTTTACAGGATTATTTTCAATGTTTTTTTCTTTCAAAATATTATAAATTAATAAATGTTACTTCTTTGAGGGTCATCATAATATGTAGAGCGTCGCTGTGATGTTGCGCGATTTTTTTTTTGTGTCATTATGCCTGGCCTACCCTCCGTGGAGGACCACTGCACGCCACTGATGATCTACGCTTAGCGAGTTCGGTCCCTGGTTGGGTAACCATCCATAAATCTACGAGACCCCACCGAAAGCATATCTTTGGTCCTGGCTGTCAATTTGTAGGTCTTGGATCTTGAATCTTGTTCAATGTAAAATACTGGTATTCAGCTGCATCCGGTTAGACTGGAAGCCGATTGCAACATATTTGGAAAAAGGCTAGGCTAGGTACTGCCCGTATTTACTAACACGGAACGGGAACTCCAATGAATGCCTACATAAAGCGAGCTTTTGGAATTCCTTTACTACGCTCGACTTCCACACTGATCAATGCGAAGGTGTAGCCTGCTCTGCAGTGAAAACGGTCATCAATTTGTTTGTTGCTTTTCAGTTAGACGGCAGTACGCACGCGTGTGCTACGGAGCAGAGCGCCGGCGGTGTGGCTCGCAACATGGCCGAGGCGCTGTGGAGACTGCGCGGGGGCCGCACCAAGCTCCTCACCGCTGTCGGAGACGACGCCGATGCAGAATATCTGGCTAACATAGCACCAGGCCTGCTACTGCATGGTATAGGCACACTAACTTATAAAACTCATAAACTACTGAAGTACTTGTCAGTTTCACATTTACTGAAATTACTCACGCACCAAAACATATATTTTTCAATTTAGTTGTGTTCAGTATTAATTAATCTTATTTTGTTCGGCTGATTATCCCACTCCAGAGAAAAGTCATTTCTTCCACATCAGTCATTTGCTTCGTAGAATTACTTACATAGGTTTTAACTATATCATGTTACGAGTTTTGAGCGTCCAAACGGTCAGTCCTACCGAGGCAGTCGTAGCATTTCGTAGGCTTAAGCTACGCCATTCTACGAGTTTTAAGTAAAGCACTTTCACTTGAAATGGCATGGACAGTCCCATAGAGGCAGTCGATGAATTTCGAAGGCCTACGCCATGCTACGAGTTTTGAAGAACTGCACTTTTATTTTAAAGTCAAAGTCATGGTCAGTCACTGAAACAGCCGAGCCTTAGCTCGCCGTTCTACAGCAGTTGACTTTCATTTGTGATTGTGATGTCATAGTTAGTCCTCCTCCTTCTAAGGCAGTCGTAGCATTTCATAGACCGTAGCTACGCCATATAAGCAGATGAATTTCTCTTTCATGCTATTAGGGTAGTCGTAGGCTCGTGTCGCTACGTCATTTTACGAGTTGCACGTCACTTCCACTTAAAATATCATTCCGACCGATGCAATCGTCAATACGTAAGCCGAAGCTACGAGTTTTGAGCATAGCCTCCATTTGAAATGTCATGTCCAAACGTTCAGTCCTACGAAGGCAGTGGTAGCATTTCGTAGGCCGAAGCAACCCCATGTTACGAGTTTTAAAATGTACTTTCATTTTTTTTAAGCCATAGTCAATCCCAATAAGGTAGAGTCGTAGCACAGCGTGAGCCTTTACTACGGTGTGCTACGAGTCCGCTTTCGTTTAGAATGTCATGGTCAGACCCAATAAAACAGTCACAGCATTACATAAGCCGTAGCTTACTTACGGCACTCATTTTTATTATTGTTTCACAGATTGTGTAGTACAAAATGCTCGCACGCCTTCTTATGCGGCAGTGATGGACTCCCGAGGTGAATGTCTTCTCGGCCTGGGCGACATGGCTCTGCACGACCACGTCACTATTGATCTTGTACGTAGTATTGTATTTAATACCTACTAATTAATAATTGTGTGTGTATTTATTAGAAACCTTGGAGGCAGTTGATGACGCTTAGATTCGCGTAGCGATGGGATAGTCGTGCAAGTACTTTTTTTTATTGGGACATGCCCGCCACACTATTCCCAAACCACTGTAACTATTGAAAGCCAGAATCAACAGTGGCGACCACCAGAAAAGCGCCGAGAAAATGAAGCTCGTCGAAGTCCTAGAGAAACAATTTAACTGTCTTGGATCCCGCAACGAAATTAATCATAAACGAATAGTGGAGGGTAGGAAAAACATAATCCACTTCGTTTCAGTCGTGCAAGCATATCCAGAGAAACAAAATGGCCGTGTTAAAACCTTAAAAGGATTAATAACAATCGTAAGGTTGACTAACTTATGGTACCGAGATCATAAACGGGTACCTACTCAGATATGTACGTACTACGTCTATGGTTCTGGCCGATATACCAACAATTTGAATATTGACTCTGAATATATTATTTTATGGTGGATCATAAACCCAAAACTAGGGCCACGCTTGCGACATTGCATGGTTATAAAATGATTATATCTTTGTGTGTTTAAAGCAGGTGGTCGAGGGGACACAAAACCACGTCAGGCGAAACAATTACGCTATAATTAATAACTGACACTTGAGGCCGTTTGCTAGACATGTACCTAGCGTCGCGGCATCGACTGTCGCAGGAAACAAGCCTTTAATTAACTCACTTTGAAATATCTATGAATACTTTTCTTTATACCAACATTTTTATTATTTACAGGTAAATAAGCACATGAATGTCCTCGAAGAAGCTCCGTTAGTCATTATTGATGGCAACGTTCCTCAATCTACAATTGACCACATCTTAGAGGTCTGTAAACGTCTTCAAAAACCTGGTAAGTCGCCCGATTGTGAATCGCAAAATACGAATGATTAGAATACACGAAATCAGATTGCGATGATTTTCCTGATAGCTGTAACCTCACAATACGCGACGATCGACTTCTGGAGTTTAAAAGTTTCTTTTACAAAAGAGAGTATCTGATGGTCGACGTAACACCTTGTTAGCCTATTGATTTGATCGCAATCGCGACTGCTGAGCATGAGGTTCTGGGTTCGATTCTCGTGGCCGGCTAGTTGTCGTTGGGTTGGTTTTTCCATCAGGAATTTCTCAGTAGCAGCCACGGAGTCAGGATTTGTGCACGGATGATGGCAATAGGCTCGCCCCCCGTTACATGAGACTTACTGACGAAATGTGGGTGTACTATTAGGTACACCTCTGCCTGCTTAAACCTTCGGTAATTACTGGCTTATGTTATGTTATAGGATAATTTAAAACAAAATTTTGTAGTAAAATACAATTATATTTAAATTGATCAGTACAATCAGGGCTCATCCTTGGAATGGCTTTTAAATGAGATTATTAATCGGACGGATATGTTTTTAACAATAATAATTAACGAATATATTGTTATCAAGAGATTACTTTTGTCAAGGCACTAAGGTACTTCATTAGGTACAATTATTTAGTAATTTGTCATATTCATAGTCTTAAAAATATGCCTTTTGCTTTAATAAACCAAATTATGATTAAAGTAAATTAAAACATATACAAACTTAATCTAAAGTTATAAAAAAAATTACAAACTATTACATAAGAATTAAGACAGTACATAATATTCTTGTACATTATACTTTTTTGATTGAAATACTATTTAATTAAAGTAAATCATACTTTTTGCCAATACTAAACAAGAATAATACAATATTCAGTCACAAAATAAAATCGCAGACAGAACAGCCAAATAAGGTGTTCAAAAGAATACAAAAAACTATTATCCTTAGTCACATAACATACAAAATACAACTAATATATGAAATCATTGCATAATATGAGTAATATTTAAAATGGAAGGCATAAATCATGGAGCTGCCTGTGACATAAATATACATGATTCATCAATAAGTACATACAAAAGTTTGGAATGGAACCAATTAACCTAATTAAAAAGATTGAACAAGATCAAACAGCAAAACTAAGTCATCATTAGCTTGAGATTCAAACATCATTCTACAATTTGAAATTAAGTGCAGGAGATAAAACTTTTCCCTTTGCACTCTTCCATAGAATGCTTTAAGCAGAGCAAGACAATAAAATATTGATCGTAGTAATAGGGTATATGCAAGAAAGACAAAACTTTTTTATTTCTTAAAAATGCCTTGTGTTGGCCCATAAAAACATTGTGGTACACTTGTTTAATTCTCTAATACAACACTTTTTTTACACATTAATATTTTATGTAGCGTGATGTGAGCGTTATTTAGTGAAACGGAAGCAAACACAAAACGCATCGATTCCGGTAGTGACGTCAAATGCTATGTGTCAAAGAAACACTTTTAGTTGAAAAGTACTTAAAGTTTCACTAAGATTTTATTATAATATTGTTATTGCAATTTTTGCTTTAAAAAAGCACTTACAATATAGTAAAACTATTCTATTATGGGCAAAACAATACGTTTAAACAAGGCAGATAGAGGGAAGTGACATCAAATGCTATGACTTGAATGGCCGCGACAGTCATGGACGTTCGAACTGATGGAGAAAATTGTAGGAGTTTAATTTTTTTTTGTGCGACAAGCAGTAGTTGAAATTAACTATTTAATATTTTCTTGGGTTGATAGTACTGCATTTTATTGATTTGAGTGAAAAAAATATTACATGCATCTATTACTTGTACAATTGTGAAAAGAAGCTCTAGCTTACACATTAAGTCTATTGAAGTTCATGTGTTTAAAGCACATTAAATTTAAAATAATCATTACTGGACCGGGCTGTACTTTATATAAAACCCAATTGACGTTGTTGCTGCAGCTGGTCGCGCAGGTGATGCAACGCATGTTCCGGCTGGCTATGTTGCATTTGACCCACCAGGTTCTTTGCTTCCAAACGAAGCTCATAAAGCTTACGGGATTCCAAATACAGCAGAATTGCTGCTGCTCCTGTAAACAAATATAATATCAGATGGTTTCTCTCTTTATTAATCTCACAAATGTCGTTTGAACCGCTGATAGTACATAAGAAAAAGGGACAATAAATATAATCATAAAAACGAACAGAGGGCGTGAGTGTAGGCAAACACGAGTAGTAAATTCAATTCATTTATTGGCATCAGATACTTAGTAAGCATACTTTAATTTTTTTTTTTAATGTTTGTAGTGTAATTTCGAAATAACAGCTTTTTCTGAATGCATATTATTATGAAAGTATTTATATACGGTATCTAAAAAAAGAAGACTTTATTTGTATCGTTTGTTTTTCTGTTGTTCGTTGTGGCTAATATCCGAAATGGCTGGACCGATTTTGACGAGACTTTTACTGGCAGATAGCTGATATTATAAGGAATAATTTTAGTTACTTTTATTTTAGAAAAAGAATTAGGATTCCGTGGAAAACAATCAAGATCCTTGAAATTGTTAAAAAAATAAATTAAATAATTTCACACAGATGAAGGTCGCGGGCAACACCTAGTTATAATAAACTAGCACTTCGCCAGCGACTTCATCCGCAAAAATTGTGATAGCTCGGCTAATATGCATGATATAAATATAATTTATAGCCTTTAACAACCACGAATAATATATCTTTATATGACTGTTTTTTTTTTAGAATTCGATCATTAGTTCTGGAGATTACCCCCTACATAAAAACTTACAAACAAATTTTACCTCTTTATAATATTAAGTAATGTAGATCACAACAACTTGATAAGATCTTCTGGACATAGTGTCCATCACAGACTTTGAAACAAGTCTGAGAGGGCTCATTCTCTCTGAAATTAATAAGTAAGACATACTTACCAAACAACAGGAAGGCAACCACAGCGAAAGCATAAGACCATGACAGCACATTGAATGAAGGATATAACAGCCAATCACGGCGATAGCAGTTCCCACCAAATATGGCTACAGCCAGGAACAAAAACACACCTGTAACCAAAGAGTGAACAGATTAAATAGATAAACATTATTATCATCCAAGCCTTTATCCTAACTTTGAATACCAGGGGGCCTAAAATGGCCGCTTTAGCAGAATCTTAATAGGTTAATAATATGAATCGCGTTCAAATTCTTAAAATTGTCACATGCACAGTTAATATTATGAATTGTCGCTTTGTAAACATTTTACGAATTGTAGGTTCCCAGTACTTTACATGGAGTGACTGCCCATGATGCCCATCTGACCTCTATAACTCAGTTACTGGGTAACATGGTACCTCAAATAAAGACTAAATATTTTATAAAACTGTCGGTCTGTGTATTTGTTTGAAACTTACTTGCCACAGCCACCATTATAAAAGCGCAGGTGACAAAGATCCATTCGTATCGTAACACGGTGCGCAGCGGCCATCGCACTATGACACAGGCCAGTATCACTTGAGATGTAAATGACAATATTAGAGCTATTGTCACAAATGACTGCACTGCCATCAACCATCCAGGAAGCAACCATTCACGGATCACATAGAACTCCTAGAATAAAAAATTGACAATTCATGGTTGTTCCTCCAGACCCTAAGTAACTCCACATCCCTTCTACCTTTTTTACTGTAATAGGTTTGATACACAGCACTAATATCAAACTAGAATCATTTCTTTTTTAATCTTTCCGCCATATTATATAGTTTCAATCAGTAAACAAAACAAAAGGCGTATATTTGCTCTTACCTCACTAAAGATGTAGTGGCACCCATGAAACAGCTTATCAAACTGATAGGATGGAAAGCGGAAACGATCAAAACAATATTCCCACAAGCCCATGTGTTTGAAGCTTGAAAACATCTCAGGATACGACTCAATCCAGTACGGGCCGGCAAACGATAGGAGGAGAAACAGGCCAGCAATGTACGTTAGACTGGCTCCGATGAGAGTGGCATCTGTAAATAAGGTTTAACACCATTCATTTCTTGAGAACCGTTTCTCTATTATTCTCCCATGAAAGTCTTCCATTATTAGTGGAATAAACTAAAAACTCGATCAATCGAACTGGTTCAAAATAAATGGGCGTGCCCAAACTAAATTACTTACTTGAAGCCTTCGGATACTCATTATTAGCGACCGTCATATTCTCTGCTGTATTTAATCAATAATTGTGGATTTTCTTTGAAACAGCACTTTGGAGAGCAACTTTACAGTAATAAATTAATTAATGAAAACAAGCTTCTCCAACTGCTAACAAAATGTGACACTAATGACGTTTAATGACGTTTGTCGATTTTTTTTTTTTATTATATTAGTTCCTGACGGAACAGGCTAAAGTCTGAGACAATGCTGCCTAGTCATCAGTTAACATTTTTCTTGATTAGGGTAGATCCCGTTCAATTCATCAGTATGTAAATCCAATAAAATTCATTCGTTTTATATTTATCCTTAGTGACGTTTGTCGATTAAGTTCCTTTCGAAAAAGACATTACCGTTTTCGTCAAAAAATTTAGAAAACTTTTTTTTCTCTGAAACCACCTTGGTTATATTCCCATTACAGGTCTAAGTTTTGGGTAAGAAAAATTAACTTACATTTTTGCGTATTTGAGGTTTTGACCGTTAGTCCAAATTTCATAGAGTGTGGCCCAAAGATAAAACTTTTGTGTAGCCGGATCCTAGTGCTTGAACTTGCCCTAGTCGATGTGGATAAAGTCGATAGGATAAGGATTACTCGGAGCCCAAAGATATTTTGTGAACTAGGTACTTAATCAAAATATTTCTGCGATGATTCTAACAGACAGAGTCAAAGTTGCTTGCGGCTTCACTCACGTGGAGGTTGAAATTTACCCCACAGGGACGTCCTACCGGGTCAAGAGTATCCAAGGCCGTAGACCTAGTCATAGTCTTAGGCATGTGCGTTATTTCACGTCACTAGATACAATAACTAGTTACGCGGCATGTAACCGAATCACTAGTTTCGAATCTAGTTATAAGTAGTGATTTTTGTAATTGCGTTATTTCAGTTATCTGTGATTGTTGGGTGTGAGTAGCTGAGTAGTCGTTACGTTATTCGAGCGATCGAGAATAGAGTAGACTGTCGGTAGTGCCGGTTGGTCGACTGGTTGATCATAGGTTCCTAGTAAACACTAATAATTAGTCATAAATACATTTGATGCAGTCAGCCCTAAGCCTGAGTAAAGTATGAAGGGAAGTTAATTTATTGATTTATCAGTATAGCTACATACACTTAAGTAGATAGTGATTTAATTTATTTTCGTTTCATGAGTAACTGTATAGTTGGTGGAGGTATTTATACTAACAATCACAGTAGCTGAATAAAAATAACTAGTTACAAAAATCACTAGTTTTGAAACAGGTGACGCCGACCAAGTAACTGGTTTCGTTACGTTTCTTGAAAATGACGTAACGAACCACCTCTACATAGTCTATCAGTACGCCAAATTTCATCGAAATCCGTTTAGCCGTTAAGGCGTGAAGGCAAAAACCTTAGAGAACTCAGTACTCCCTTCATGTACAAGTTTGTGGATAAGTTCGTTCGTCAAGAGTTAGTGTTTCATTTCACCAGATTCACTTGTATCCCAGGGTATAGATAGCACTTTGATTATTAATGTCTAGATGGAGCATCAAATGTGCGAAAGCGTGTCAAAAAATATCAGCCGACTGTTAGCTTATAAATTCGCACACAGTGGCAGACGCAGTGTTTACACTGTACGTCTCTTGTCTTTGTACACCAACGCAACGGCTGCACGCTGCCGCACGCACACATGTTTGAAATTGTTGCCTCGTTTTCTTTGTTTTGATTGTAGGGCGAAACTCCATCTAGACATTATATAATCATAGGGACTTCTGTCAGAAGGCTATTTCTTGGATGCAATGGGCAAATTCTCAAAAAAAAAAAGTTTTAAAATAAACATTTTATTTTTAAGGCAGTTAAGGTGGTCCGTACATAGAAAAAATTACATAAGTCTAATTACACTAATTTTATTCTTACTGACTACTTATAATAATAAACGACAATGTATATAAATTGGACGGTATTAGGAAAGGTACATCGTTGATAAATCATGTCTTTCTAATAAAACAATATCAAATAGGTACTTAATAATAAAATACTCATTTACTAACAAAGCTGCTATCGAAATTAATATTGCAAAGGCATACATTACAATCGTCTTTTTAAATCAGTTTATACTTTTTAAAGCAATTATTGTATCAATTCAAAGTTTATTTGTAATTATATGACATCATACCCATGAAGGCATTAGTAGCGAAGGGTCAATTTTTGTTAGAGGTGTCTAAGCCGGAGTACATATCTTTTATCTGATTTTATTATTTTCCTATTAAATACGGACTGTGCCATTTTTCAAAGGGAAGCTGGTAGGAATCGAGTTGTATGGAGCCTTCGCCACTGGAAGTGGAAGGCATGTATTCCTTATAGTGCGTAAACATATCGTAGGTCTAGGGGCCGCCCTTAAGAGGGCCCTTTCCGGCGCGTCTATTGTCAAAGGGAGCATGGTCGAAAAGCTTGTTGTTTCATCCAGAGCCACAGCGGCAATTTTCTTTCAATTTCCCCGTCTTACCCCGCCCCGACTCCGCAAAATAGTGTTCGAAAATTTCATAAACTTGTTCCAGGAAATACGTGTTTTAGAATAAGTCTTACAAGAGTGTGAAATAAATATTTGTCATTAAGAATCTCCATTACATGTGCAAGGTTTCTATCGAGATGTTTTCTTTACTTTTACAGTTTATGAGTACATTAGGAACGGACAAAGATCAGTAAAAATTTGTGCAAAAAAGCAATTTTTGGAGGCTTATCCTGAATTTGCTACCATAGAAACCTAGATAGATATAGTGCACAAAATACCAATTAGTTCAAAAAATTCAAAGATAGATGTGTAACAACTGCATAATCACGTACGAGCGTTTGTATGAAAACTATGACGGGTTGGCCGCTCTTAATAAACTTCTTTGCGACACCTAAAGTTAAAAAACGCAAATAGAAATATAAAATAGTGGAGGTAGTCCATTACATAACATCTGGCACTCATTCAAACCTTTCAATTACTCCAATCAAGTGTTAAATCCACATTATTTGGTTTACTTAAAAAAACGTGTAAAACTCAACTAGAAAATAAACTATGACATACCTACTTACTCAAAATATTATTGAAAAAAATAAATACAGAAAAACCTGTGTACTGGTGATAAAATGTATTCATTCGAATACTGGCATTTGCGCAGATTCTTTTGGACGGAACTGGTTTATAAGATCTAAAACTTATTAACTAGGCACCTAACTCTACTTAGTCGTGATGTGCGTGTGTTATGCTTTCGTTTCGTACTCTAATTCAAATCGGGCTTGAGATTCTTTTATATTGTCACGCTTCTTCGCTTGGATGTTAGACTCGGTCAGAAAGAGGGCAGCAGTCACTAAGCACGCTACAGAACCCACGACACCCAAACCGAATGACCAGCCTGTGAAAAAAAAAGTCTATTTCAATGATGATGCAAAAACAAATTTAATTGTAGTTATAAATCACGAAGAATTTGTTTACCTAAGTAATTGTTCGGATGGTCTGGCATCCAACCGTCTGTGTTTCCCAAAGAGGCAAAAACTATAACTGCAATTACTCCACAAATACCTGAAAAACATTATAAAAAAGTATTAATTTTAGTAATCTACGAAGTTATCACGAGATGCCTGTATCATAAGAAGTACAGTTCATCTTACCTGATCCTAGCATAATATATCCGATACTCTTAATAAGCGTCACATATCTGTGTTGGTCAGGTCCCCAACACAGGAAGAACATCAACACCAATATTGTCGAGATCAAAACTCCCAGCAAACACAGTGTAAAAAAAAACTGTGTCGCTATCATGAAACCTGCAAAAAAAAACAATTATTAGGATAAGGTTTTTTTAAGGTCCATGGCTAAGGTTACAGAATAGAATATAGATATTGCAATTTTTTGTTGGATGTTGGGCGTCATCGGTGCGAGGCATCATTCAATGATAGCTGAGGCTTCACAGAGTAATAGACCGTCAGATTAATATTTATGTTGCCGTAGGGAAAGTTGTTCCGTTTGATGGTCTGAATTACCAGTTGAGAGGTATTGTGCTTATTCTGTTACACCCTGTATTTGCCATTGTAAGATTGTTTTAAATGAGTAGGGCCTAGTAGGTAGCGACGGCAATCAAGTTTTTAAAGGCGTTAAATCATGTGAGATTTGGTCGGTCCCTAGACTCTAGCTAAACTGATCTAACATAAGAATAAACAAAACAAGGAAACTAACCAGGTAGTAGATATCCACGGATCTTATCATATCCAGTCGTGAAAGGGTCGTACACCCAACGACATCCAACGAAAAATCGCCTTTGATACTGATCCAGAGGGTCTGGCAGAGATCTGAAGCAATGACTCCATAACCCTAATCTAAAAAAAATACATTGAAATAGTTATATACCCGCAGTTATTGTAAGTACATAAAAGAAGTAGGAAATGATTATATCTACAAAATTCTGCGTGCTATATTAATGATTTTCAGAGCAAAAAGCTATTTAAAAAAAAAAAAACAAAATTCACAGAAAATTATAAATAATTACGTATTTGTGTGTTACCTGTCTAATTTAGCGCCTCTTATTCTGGAGTCGCTGACCAACCAACTGGGCGTACCGAATGCCAATGCCACCGTAACAAGGGCAATGACAAACACGCCAATGCCACAATTACCGGCCAAACTTCTATTCTTCATTGTCTCTGCAAAAAGTTAAAAATCCCTTTCATTGATGGTTCTTAGTTGGGATTTAGTAGTACTGCTAATAACAATTTAAAGACATTTTATTGAATTGATGTTGACCTAACAAAACATTAATTTCCAAAAAAAAAAAACAGCTCTTAAGGTACCTTTACCTACAGGCCTGGGAGTTTACGGGTTCGATTTCCTGTTTAATGGGATAGACCGGACTTTATCCACCATGAAATCGTATGCATATTCGTAATGCATTCAAGTTTCTTATGCTTAATTGGCTAAATCAGCAAGAATATCTGTAGGCTACCGCAGGCTAAGAACCCGTAACGCATTAGCCAATCGCTCACCCACTGCACTAGTAAACACATCTGTTTTTCTCGAATTAAGGCCGATAAATAGGTTAATAAAATCGCCCCTCGTTGTAAAGAGAGTGTTTAATTCTGAAACAGCAGGCAAAGTGTTTGTGAGTCATATACTTTTCGACCACTGTTCGCGTAATGTTTCCGAAAGATATAGAGTCATAGGTATTTATTATCTGGTGTGTTAAATGCTGTACGCAGAATTAGAAAGTAAGCACGCTGAAAAAAAATTTATGTCTTTTGCTGTACCTTCCTGGTTTCTCATCTCACAGAGATGCCTGTCTACATTTTCGTAAGAACGACACGCAATCTCGTATGATTTAACTTTGCAATCAAGTAATTATCAAACGGATGTTGTCGTTGATATGATTCATTACGTGATTCAAACGGGACAGAGGTTACCTAAACATGAGGAAATTTGTTTCCTTATGACGAAGTCCACGTAGCACTCAGCAAAACGGAAAACAATAGGTCAAAGCGGGTGGGCGAAGAAGCTATATCAGCACAGTCTTTGGAAATAGGCGAACATAGCCTCCTCACATACGTCACCAAGCTTTTTAACAGCATTCTACAGTCCGGTAGCTTCCCTAAAGATTATTGTCACTCAAATATTAATCTTCTCCACAAAAAGGGTGATATGTAAGTCAGATATTAATTATTACAGGCCCACATATGTATAAAACTTTCGTAAAAATAATAAGAAACTCGTATATCTGGTGAATTAGATAAACGTCTTCCTTAACAAGCAGGTTTCCGCCCTTGCCTTTCTACTACAGACCATTCCACAGATTCTACATGCAGCCAACCAACTAAAAGAAAAACACCAAGAATTCAAACTCCCTCTATACCTAGCTTTTGTTGACTACTCCAAAGCCTTCGACAGCATTTCACATACAGACATTTTTAACGCTTCAAGCTACCAAAACATTGATCCTACATACATCTACTACGCAACATTTACAGAAATAGTATTTACAGCCGTAATCAGATTACAAACCACAGGTCCAAAACTGAAAGTAGATAAAGGAGTCAAACAGGGCGAAACGTTATCTCCTAAATTGTTCACCAGTACCGTCGAAGAAATGTTCAGGAAATTGGCAGCCGATTGGAGGAAAACAAGCATTGTGCTCGGCGAGACTAGACTGCCAAATCTACGTTCACCTGAAGATGAATACATCGAAGACCAAAGTTATAAAACACCTAAAATATAGAGTACACGGGGAGACAATACAACATGTCCAGGGAGGGTCTATTTCAGGGAGGCAAGACAAAGAAATCGCAAGACGGACGGAAAACGCCTGGATGAGCTAGTAGTCCATGAAGGGACTGCTGGCGGGTGAGTTTCCTATGGCAAAGAAATGCAAGCTAATAGACATGTGTATTTTCCCTGTCTTAACCTATGCTGCGCAGACTTGATCTTTGACTAACATCCAGAAGTCCAAATTCAAGGTTTGCCAACGAGCAATGGAGAACAGTATACTGGGTGTTAAATTAACGGATCGTGTTCGAAACACTATCTACGCTCAAAACAAATATAACTGACGTGGCTCAAAAGGCTGCCCAACTCAAATGTGACTGGGCAAGACACGTCTGCCGCATACAAACTGAGGGCCAAAATGACCCAAAAATGGTGCCCTGAGACAGTGAGGCGGGCCCCGGTAGGCCACGAAGGAGATGGCGGGACGAACTGGAAGGAAGACGCGCGGGTTCGCGAGAAGTGAAGGGTGTGAAGGGAGGCTTTTGCCCAGGAGTGGGACAGAGCAGGCCCAGGCTAGGAAAAGAAAGACTGAATCACGAAATTATTCAATTCGAAAGCTGTTTGGAGGTTAGTTTTCTTCCAAAAAGTCTATCGGTCGCCCTCGCATGTACTAGTCCAAGCATGCATAGACCAGTTGACCATCGCATAGTGTTATAAAATACAAGAAATCAGAGTTCAGCCTTTAAGGGGGAAGCGCAAGGGTAGCCCGCGAAATTTAAATTTTCTCAAGTTTATTGCAATTTGCAGGTCAGTGTCAAGTTGTATGTTGACGAAAATATGAATCGCGCCAGTAACACGAATGGAGTTCCAGAATTATAATCATCCAAATTATCAATACTGCTCTCCAAGTTCATATAATAACATTCAATAGCTATTTCATGAAAAAGTCACTTTTTGAGATTATATGAACTTGGAGGGTTGTATTGATGATTTGAATGATTATAATTCTGTAACTCTATACGTGTTACTGGCGCGATTCATATTTTCATCAACATACAACCTTACACTGACCTGCAAATTGCAATAATCTTAAGAAAATTTAAATTTCGCGGGCTACCCTTGCGCATCCACCTTAAACACATATGCCGCTAAATGTCTGCATTAAAATCAAATGATCAGTATTTTATAATATGATTACATAAGACAAATGCAACTAAATAATCACCCTAAAACATCGCCCTAAAAACAAAAGGAATGTTATACAAATAATTTCAATCAAAGGCTTTGTTTTAAACACAGTGCAACCAAAACAATAAAGCTTATGAAGTACATGCCCAAACTACACTTTGACTTGTTAATTAGTAAAACTCAATGTCAAAGCAATTTGTAAGAACTTTATAAGTATAGAGCTATGTCACTTAACACCAAAGACAAGGTCATACACCTGAGACTGAGATGAATAGCAAATCTAAGTACCTCCGTAAAAGAGTTTCGCAACACAGTCAATGGAGGCAGTGTGAGTAATACACAGCATAACATTCACCCAGAAACACAATGCCAGAATGTTCACACGCAGTCTTAACTGTGGGAACTCATAAAATATGCAAAACATTTTTTTATTTTCCTGTAGAATTTTGTTTTTGGAAACATGACCAATGAACTTCAAACTGGAAATATTAGGTACTGAATGGAAAATAATGTTAAAAATAAAAGTTATTAAGCATGCAAAAGTTATTACTTTTACAAATATTACTACTTACTTTTTGCTATGTTATTACTTTTACAAATACTTTTATTAAAAGGACTGATGAAGGTACCAGCAGCACTTGTCTTAATATAAATTACCTTTGACATCTTAAATCTTTAAGTATGTTTCTTTATAATTTTCTTGAATAAATAAATAAGGTATCTGCCTACATACAACAAGGTTGTTTGGCAGAAATTAATGCTTGAGATAAAAGATTGCTCAAAAATATGGTGAGCATAAATAGAGCAGGTATTCTATCTTTACTTATAAAAAAACTATTAAGATTGTAATTATGATTAAGATAAAATTTTAAATAGGTACTTGACCGATATTAACCCGTTCCCCGTCCCATGAGCCACATATGGTCAGGGCGATGGTTAAGTTATTGTGTCTACTTTGTGGACAGTGAATGTGTTAAGCAAGCTTCAAGCTAAGTTTCCCGGTAAAAGATAGTAATTTTTTAAAACATGTGGATGTGCAATTAGCACTCGTGCACATAAAAAAGTGGCATCAGCCAAGCTATATCAGTCAGCCACAGCTGACAAGTATTTCTGTTTTATCTTTAATTTAATTTTGGATAGTTATGAATGTTGATAGATGGAGAGGGAGTGGAACACCAAAGAAAAGATGGATGATTGTATGAGGAATGATATGAAAGGGGAGAGAGTAAATGATGCTGTGATGTCTGACCATCTGAAAACTTTTCCAACTGTTTATTTTATTTCTGAAACCGTTTATACAAATATCCAAAAAGTATTATTCATAAACTCACTGACGTGACATCTGTCCTGCATTAACGCTTACAAGAATACCACTATCAACAATTTTTTGCACTTCTTTGAAACAGTAATTAAGATTATAATTTTATTTAAACAGTACCTTTTAATGGATGTTAAACTAAGCAAGCCTACTTTTTAATTCATTAATTTAAGTAAAAAGAATACGTCATTGAAATAATGAGAAATTAGAGCGAATGCATACAATTAAGCACATACCTGCTATTCAAAGAGTACCAAGGATTTTAAAGTTATTTGATTCTTAAGTTTACTTACCAAAGTTCTAATATTCCTAAATATTTTACAAATATATCTTGCAGTTGTTCCCAAATTCACTACGTGCTCGTGGAACTTACGTAAATCAACTTAATCATTTAAACATTTTAGTTGAGTTTAAACAATAACAAATATTCCTCGGTATGACTGATCAACGCCCAACAACTTGTCACTGCCAAGCCAACAAACAACGGCATTCGGCACAACAACCGACAACGGAATCGGGAACGCCCACTCGCCCACAGACTGAGTAGCGTTATATTACTTTACTCTATGCTGAGTAGATTAGTACTGGAACGCTGGAACCGGTTGGTTTGAGTCAGTTGGCCGAAAAATGTACTCTGTGGTTGGCCGTTCGTTTTGTGTAGTGGAAACAAGGACTCTATGTCAATCATTTTCATCTAAAACATTAAGGTGGATGCGCAAGGGTAGCCCGCGAAATTTAAATTTTCTTACGTTTATTGCAATTTGCAGGTCAGTGTCAGGTTGTATGTTGATGAAAATATGAATCGCGCCATTAACACGTATGGAGTTACAGAATTATAATCATTCAAATCATCAATACAACCCTCCAAGTTCATATAATCTCAAAGAGTGACTTTTTCATGAAATAGCTATTAAATGTGATTATATGAACTCGGAGAGCTGTATTGATGATTTGAATGAATATAATTCTGTAACTCCATACGTGTTACTGGCGCGATTCATATTTTCATCAACATACAACTTGACACTGACCTGCAAATTGCAATAAACTTGAGAAAATTTAAATTTCACGGGCTACCCTTGCGCTTCCACCTTAAGGTGGAAGCGCAAAGTTAGCCCGCGACGTTCGTTCGCTCTTTTAACACGCGTTACGTGTTAAAAGAGCACGCAAAGCGTGAACTTTCTATGACCAAAATTATGTTCATGCGTTAGGCGCCTTCCTCTTGAATTATGATTGTGGATTAAAAAGAAATGATACTTGGTTTCTCCAACATGTAAAATGGTTTATTCCAATGAGTGTTAGTACTTGGTACAATAAGAAAACGACTTTTAACTGTGGTTTTGAAAACGAAGCTATACAGAGCAAGGTTGAGATTCGAATGTTAGTATTGTAGAAAACCCGAGCGGTTAACGTTCCATGGAGAAGAATTCGGGAATCTTCTACTGCTCCTATTGGTGCTTCTTCGATGGCAACCCTTGAGGTCCTCTCATTGGCTGCCGAAGATGATGTCACAACTTTGAGTCATGACGTGTAGGTAGGTGCCCAAAGAACGGAACGCCTACGGTTTTGGTGATAGCAAATAAGCACGTCGTCAACATCATGCGTAAACATCCTCCCGGCCTTCCCAGGTCAGTGTCAGGTTGTATGTTGATGAAAATATGAATCGCGCCAGTAACACGTATGGAGTTACAGAATTATAATCATTAAAATCATCAATACAGCTCTACAAGTTCATATAATCACATTCAATAGCTAATTCATGAAAAAGTCACTTTTTGAGATTATATGAACTTGGAGGGTTGTATTGATGATTTGAATGATTATAATTCTTTAACTCCATACGTGTTACTGGCGCGATTCATATTTTCATCAACATGCAATCTGACACTGACCTGCAAATTGCAATAAACGTAAGAAAATTTAAATTTCGCGGGCTACCCTTGCGCATCCACCTTAATCAATAAAGATTTCAGAAAGGGTTCACCCTCAGAAATATAACAAACTAGCTTTTGCCCGCGGCTTCGCTCGCGTTAATTCAGAATTTGACAATCAATTTGGTTTGTACTCTGGTTGCAATAATTTATTTCAATCATTTCGTAAGACACGGCGCCATCCATATCTAGAAGAACGTTATTGTTGTTTTCCTCAGGAACAGTATTTTTTTGGGATGAAATGTAACAATAAAAGTCGTTATTGTACACCTGACAATTGTATTTGTAAAATTTCAGGATGATCAGTTCACTGGTTTAACATGCCTCTAATATACATGCATTGTTCTTTGTTTCAGTGTTTTTCGAACCGACAGATAGAAGAAAAGCCCCGAAAATAGTTCGCGATAAATTCACTATATCATACGCTTCACCGAATATATCTGAATTACGAGCAATGGCACAAGTGCTTGAATCATCCCCAAGAACCAATGTCAAGAGCGACTGTGAATTTACAGAAATTGCACAACTTTATCCAGTTGTATCACATGTTATAAAGTTCATGATTATTACAATGGGTTCCAAAGGAGTTGTTACTTTAAAAAACACAGGAGATAATGATATAGCAAGATTTTATCCAACCGAGCCTATTGATAAGATTGAAAATGTGTCTGGAGCGGGAGATTGTTTTGCGAGTGGTTTTATACACGGTATGCTCTCTGGTCTTCAGGAAGCGGAGTGCATGTACATAGGCTTTGAAGCAGCTAAGATGTCGCTTCTAAGCAGAAACACTGTACCTTTAAACTTAGATAGCATCAATTCTTCTTTGTATAAAACAGCAAATTACGAGCTAATAAAATGATAGTTTAGAAAATTTTATTTTATATTTTTATAAAGGCACAGTCAACTGTAGACATATAAAAGATTCTTAATTGATTATTTTATATAATTTGATTTGTATTCATATTTATACTATTTACTACATTCCATTTGAATTGATTATATTTTCAGTTCTGATCATGTATTTACTGTATGATTATTCAGTATGATTTTTAGTTTTATGAGCCTTCAAAGTCAAAGTTTGGGGAAGACTTGTTGACATTTATTGTGTAAACCACCATATATGTAGGAAATCATGTTGTGCCACAAGTAATTAAATTGGCTAGTGAAACCCAACCTCAGACTTAACACAAGATTAAAAATATCTTTTTACATCAAGTCTGTTTCATTGCTATGATATTATATTAAAAAAAAAACAAGTAAAATATTAAATATTTAAATCAGTTTGGTTCGCCATGTATAAATAATACCTCTGTGGAGTTTCGCTAGCTAATATAATTTTACCCCCTAATTACGCCAGTAATTATGCAAGTTTTGCCCAAACAATAAAAAAAACTCTGCATGCATAAAATAAATTATAATATTGATGTCAATATAATACAATATTCTTGGTGCATTATTCTATGTCAAAAATTATTGTTTTTTTTTTTAATAATCAATTCATGGAATACTTTGTGCCATTAACACCCAGTTTCTGGATCACAAAATATGAAGTCATCAAAATTAAACACAAGTCAAGTATTAATTCATTCAAACAATAATAATTATAGCTTTATTTATAGTTGTGTTGATTTTGTTCCAAAAACCGGGCCTAAGTCCACCGTGATACTATTTTACATAAAGTAAAAATAAAGAAATACATTACATGTCATAAAATTCACAAATTCCAGCTGTAAACTTATTATAGGTACATATATTTCACAGTTTATCAAAATTCAAACTATTGTTATATTAGCAGCAAAGAAAAAATACTTACCAACTTTGTGGTTTTTGCATTTAAACATAATATAGCTATTACCTACATATTAAGGTGGAAGCGCAGGGGTAGCCCGTGAAATTTAAATTTTCTCAAATTTATTGCAATTTGCAGGTCAGTGTCAAGTTGTATGTTGATGAAAATACGAATCGCGAGAGTAACACGTATGGAGTTACAGAATTATAATCATTCAAATCATCAATACAGCTCTCAAAGTTCATATAATCCCAAAGAGTGACTTTTCATGAAATAGCTATTGAATGTGATTATATTTATGAACTTGGAGAGCTGTATTGATGATTTGAATTATTATAATTCTGTAACTCCATACGTGTTACTGGCGCGATAAACGAAAATTTAAATTTCGCAGGCTCACCTTGCGCATCCACCTTAAACAATACCTCTAAAAATTATGTCAGAAAAAATAAACAGGATATCTATTTTGTTAAAAAAGCATGATTCTAGTTCTACTTAAATTGAACACCCCAATAGCATTTAGCAGAAGCATTTTCATTTTACATGTATAAAATCTTTAATCATTAAATCTGTTGCCACATTATAGCTGCATTTGTATATTTATAATACTCAGTCTACTACTACTTATTTCTATAATATCAAAAGTATACAATAAGCCTATTTTTGGACGGACTACTCAGATACAGTCAATTATATTGTTAATGGCAATGGTTATAGTACAAATTCTACAAAAACATTAGTTTATTATTCAATTTAGATAAGTAAAAATACACAAATCTTCTTAGTTAAATTAAAATATTAAAGATCATACAGGACGGACTCAATATAAAAGATACTTAAAAAAGTTAGTCTATATGTCAGTATGTCCTCCTGCGTAGCCAACCTTCCTTTCCTGCATAGTATACGATGACGGCTCTCGGCTCTGCATCTCATGCAGTCTCTTGTACTTATGTACTCTAGCTTCAACCAAGAATAGGATGCCAGCAGGGAAAAGTAAGATAACACCTATGACACCAAGAGCAAATGCCCAGCCCAGATCATTGTGTTCCCAATTGGGCATCCAATCACGACCATCACCTCTGGCTCCAAAAGTCACCACAGATATGATGCCAGAGAATCCTGAAAATAAGTTTATATTAAAGCGGAATATTCTACAAGTGGAAAAGCTGTTCAACTTTATGAAGTTCAAGAGGCAATTCAATTACTATTTACTTTTTCTACTTTATATTTTACTGTAGTGTGACCTAGTATGGCCGGATAGGTAAAATTATAACAAACCTCCAATAACAAGCACTGTGCCTAGAGTTACCAGGAGCGTTAAATATTTGTCATCATCTTTGTCTTTCTTCAGATAAAGGTAAGACAAAAACATTGATAAAATGACACAGCACATGGCTATAGTGAAAAAGAATTGTGTAGCTATGAAAAACCCAGGCAGTAGTATATCATGAATTATGTAATATTCCTCTTCAAATATCCACCAGCACCCAGTGAACACAGTGTCATACCAGTGATGGATTTCTTCGAATCCATTGAAGCACACCTCCCACAAGCCTGCAAATTAACAACGTAAAGTATCTATATTCAGAAAAATTAAAACTCGTGTGTCCAGTTCACATACAATTTCATCTGATTATGAGGGAACTTGGTATGTTATCGAAGGGGCACGCTCGCGAATATTTTATGAATTAAAAAAAGGGGGAAACACCGGGAATGAGATTGCGAACAAAAGCTAGATATAAAAACAAACAACTGGATGCATTACTATGTTTATAGGCTTTCTTTAGACAGTCTAATCACAACTTATTGAAACATCTTACCAATTTTTATGAACTTTGGGTTCCTTAGTTTTCCGTCAGTAACCAGCCAATAAGGACTTATGAAGGCAATTATTATGAACAAAGATGCAAATACAAAGAATCCAAGCGCAAATAATCCTGTTTTAGACTTAACCATTTTAATAACAAATAATTATTCAAAATAACAATCGAAATAATAACACGCCCTTCGCCGTTCACGTCAACGTCATAGACCATTGCCGACAAACGTCAACGCAAACGAAAATATATCGATATTTTTATGCAGCCCATCGATATTTTTCTACAAGTTTTTGTTTCCAGGCAAATTCAAATTCATATATTTCAGGTAAATAACCAAGTATTGAAAACGTATCAAAAACTAAATTTAAACATCCACTAAAAACATACATTCAAAAGATCATTCTAGATTGAAGACCGTAAAAGGCTGGCTCGAAATCCCTAAAGTAAAAAGTACAGCACACACCCTGCCACAACATGCGTCACCACTTCAACTCATATTTTTCCTAGATGTTTCGGTATTTTTTTTTTCACTTAAATCAATAAAATGCAGTACTATCAAGCCAAGAAAATAATTAAAAGTTAATTTGAACTACTGCTTGTCGCATATTAAATTGTAAAAAAAAGTGTTGTATTAGAGAATTAAAAAAGTGTACCACAATGTTATTATGGGCCAATACAAGGCATTTTTAGGAAATAAAAAAGTTTTGTATTTCTTGCGGTGGATACACTTTGTCGATATTTTTTTGCTAATTCTTCTGACATCCCTATGTTACATCTCTATGTCACCGACCATAAACAATACACCACAGATCTCACTCATGGAATTATAAGTATATAGCCAAATAATAAGGTGGATAATCGGCGCGTCTCTGCAGTCCACCACTCTCTACGCATTTAGCTAACCGTCGAGTCATAGGCTTCCAGCACTTACTTCCACCAGCAGGTTGTTGATGCCTAAGTCGGATTCAAATGTAGCCCAGGGCACATTAACGCCATTCAAACACCAAAAGAACTTTGTGGCTTAGATCTCGATAACTCAGTACTAACTTTAGATAGGCGAAATAGAGTTCCAGACTTTGTCATAGTTTTTGGTGAAAGCGTTTTTAACTATTTGTAGATCAGTATCAGTATGTATGTTGATTTAAAATATGATTTCGACGCCGTAACCGTAGCCGGCTTTACAGACTTCTAATCATTAAACTCACCAATGATTATATATTATTAAGTTCATTTAAAACCATTCAATGATTATTTCATGAAAAACTCATTCAACAAAGTAGTCCCCACAAGCCCACAACCATCTAACAACAATGTAGTCATGAAGCTAAAAAGTAAATATTACTTCCATGGGTACCTACCACGTACCTACACAGCTGTCAATACTGAATCAACTGACGTCATGACTAGGCTGAATGGTCTATAGATCGATGCCTGCCTTTTAAAAGGCGAACGAAAAAAAAAAAGACTTCATGCTTGAACCTTGAACTGTCATTGTCATCTGATCGTAAATAATTTTTCTTCCAAACACTAAAGTTATCAAAGATGAATATTGTGTAACTATTAAAAAAAAGCCTTATTTAAATGCAGTATCTACTGATGAATTCAAGAAGGCTTAATATAATTTACCTCTTGTGTAGGGGGAGGCGTTATTTACAAGTCAATGCAACGTCTAAAGAAAGCACAAGTTACGTGAAAAGTTTATGTAAACATCTAAACATAAGTGAAACCAAAGCACACTATTTATGTATGAAACATCCAGTAATAACTAAACTGAATGATGAAAGAATCGAAAGTTTAGTGCATACTGTTAATGAGATGGGATTTTCCAACCGCACACTGATAGAAGAGCCTGCACTGTTTGGGATTTTGCCTGTAACCTTAAAATTTCGGTACAAAGTTCTAGAGGAATGTGGGATTCAAAATATATCTTCAGCGTCTTTAGCAACATACTTAACAATATTAAAACAGAAGACAATTGGAGAACTGAAGACATTAGGATATCTTCCTCCTCATATTAATGTTGAAAATAAACTTGCAAGTTTTATGACCCAGTGGCCTACATCTCTTACAACTTTAATTGATGAAGATATAAACTGCACATCATTATACATATTGCGCTTGAAAATCATTCAAAGATATCTTGAACTTGTATTGGATCTCACAAATGAAGAATTTTATAGAGGTGTTAAAACTTATCCTACTATTAAACATCGACCTTTGGAGTATATAAATGACACATTAGAAATGTTACAATTACAAATTATGATCCCTAATCATAAAATTAAATCCAACTTATATCTAATCCATGTTGATCCA
This sequence comes from Eugnorisma glareosa, assembly GCA_947578425.1. Lineage (NCBI taxonomy): Eukaryota > Metazoa > Arthropoda > Insecta > Lepidoptera > Noctuidae > Eugnorisma > Eugnorisma glareosa. The sequence goes on from OX387959.1 coordinate 12,234,146, forward strand.
GAAAATTTGAAAAATTTAATTCATAGTTTCCGAAGTATTGGTGGAATTGATATCAAGGAGGTCATAAGGATGCATCCAAAGTTAGCTACAAGAAACTTTAATACTATGCTTGAGACAAGGAAGATTTTAGAAGAATATGGGATTGGCAATGATGCACAAAGGAGATGTTTTAGTATTTTTACTCTAGCTCCTGATACAATAAGAGAAAGATTGGAACAAGCAAAAACTATACCCGAATTCAGTGCATTTATGAAACATCCACGATTTCTGAAGATGATTCACTATAACACAACAGCAATGAAACGATTGAACAAATTATACAGTAAAAACAAAAAGTGTGTTAGTCTAAATATTCTGTCTGGAAGTGCAGCCCATTATGAAATCTTTGAAAAAGCTCCTGGTGATAGGTTAGGCAAGGGAAAAGATTTACTGTTCTGCATATCACAGTCTTTAGGCAAGAAATTTAATATGACAAATGTTCGCAATGTTATAAAAAGGCACCCTTTTTGGATTAACATACCAGTACTTCAAGTGAAATATGTCTATGAGCAACTGTCCAAACAGTTTTCAGACCAAGATATTTATGAAAACTGTCCTATTCTATTATATCCGTGGAAGAAAGTTAGAGAAACTCTGCATGCAATCGATAAAAAGATAATAGAAAATCAGATTCCTATGTTTCAAGAAAATTTAAATTATGATTCTTTGAGCAAGTCTCAAAAATTAAGTTTAGTTCTATATTTACTAGAGAAGAATCATTATTTTTCTGGAAATGGAGTGTGGACTGAAGAAAAAAATAGAAATTTAGATAGGTTAGACTTTGAAAAATTACCTAGTTCCAACAATTTTAATATATAAAATAATAAGGTTTTAAACAATTTGTTTCATTTTATTCAGACACAGCACAGTACCTAAGTGAGTGCACAGTGTTTCCAGTATGATATAAGACCAAACATTAAAATCATCAATACCTTTTTAATACAACCAACTTTTTCTTGAAAGAATTATTGAATGAGATAAATGAACTTTGAGGGTTGTATTGATGATTTTATTGACTATAATTCTGTAACTATATAGGTACGAGTACATGTTACTTGCGCGAATCATATTTTCATCAACATGCAACCTAACACTGATCTGTATATTGTAAGATTTGAATTTCGCGGGCTATTGTGGCGCTTCCACCGTAACCCAGGGCCCAGGGGCCCCACGGGCTAATAATAGTTGTGCAGTGAATACAGACCGAAAAGTGCGAGAGAGACAAAGCGAATTTGCGGCCAGGCCCTGCAGTCTCGACATAGATAGCGATCGCAGTGTAACCATCGGCCCGTAGCGCATTTTTAATAACGCAGTTCGTCGCGTGGGGTCCCTCAAAACCCCAAGAATAAAACTCCACTAAAATACCTTAAAACTTGTATCATTTTAATTATTTTAGCAGTTTCTTACTAATTTATATAATGACAGTAAAATTACAACCAATCCAAAAATAATTTTTGACGACCCGAATGGCACAGCGGTAGTGAGGCTGCCTTACGTTTTTAGGGTACCGGGTTCGAATCCCGGTAGGAGCAAATGTTTGTGTTATGAGCATGGGCATTTGTTTCCGAGTCAAGGATGTTTATATGTATAATAAGTATGTATTTACAAACAAAAAATGTATCTATGTAGTAATAACAACTATCTAAAATAAAATAAAAATGTGGTGTCCACGACACAAGCCTCGTTGCTTAGTGTGGCACTTAAGAGCCCCTATCAATTTCTTCGCAGTACTAGTTTAGGTAATTTCGGAGAAATGTGCGCGTGTGAGCGTTCGAAATATCGCCAACGATCGTAGTGTGCGTAGCCTCATGCAGTGCAGCGGGAGCAAACAATCTTGGTCCGTAACAGTATTAGATATACATATATTTTAAGCAAATCAATTTGCATTTAAGCTGCATTTTTTTTAATGTTTCATACATTATCAAAACCAATTAAAATAGAAAAGTTAAGACTATACAAAAGCAAATAATATTATAGGAAAAGGTTGAGTGAAAAAAATATATTAACAACTAAATATATTTTATCTATTTAGTGTTGTTTATTTTTATCGCTTGCGTACCTATATCTGTGTGTGTCACATCTTATTGCTGTTTTATTTAATTTTTAACTAAGGAAGTGTTTGATCATTTCAAGTGAAAGAAAAAACGAGATACCTACTTATTAATTTCTTTATTATAAGAAGTGTCGGCGACAAGGCCATATCTAGGGAGCAGGGTGCAAGTAGTGGTGGTACGTAGGTGTGTGCACTTTCTATTGCAAGTCGATTTAAGTTGATTAGTTTCAATTAGATCAACGTAAGGTTCTAACAAGAGTAAATAACTTATGATAATTACATTCTAGTTAGATTTATAGTTTGGTTTTTCTTATAAAAAATAGCGGTAAGACGACATTAGGCGCGTATAATTTCTATAAACGTTTTGTTGTTGAAATGTAAGTTTCCTGATTATGCTGAATATTTGCAATATTTATGTTAAGATTAGCTTAATAAAGGATTTTCACAGTTAGTTTTCCTATTAGAATAATCGTATGACTGAATTAATACAGTTTTAAGGTGGAAGCGCAAGGGTAGCCCGCGAAATTTAAATTTTCTCAAGTTTATTGCAATTTGCAGGTCAGTGTCAAGTTGTATGTTGATGAAAATATGAATCGCGCCAGTAACACGTATGGGGTTACAGAATTATAATCATTGAAATCATCAATACAGCTCTCCAAGTTCATAAAATCACATTCAATAGCTATTTCATGAAAAAGTCACTTTTTGAGATTATATGAACTTGGAGGATTGTATTGATGATTTGAATGATTATAATTCTGTAACTCCATACGTGTTACTGGCGCGATTCATATTTTCATCAACATACAACCTGACACTGACCTGCAAATTGTAATAAACGTAAGAAAATTTAAATTTCGCGGGCTACCCTTGCGCATCCACCTTAAGCGAATATAGCACGGGTTTTCTATGGCAACAGTAAGTGCGGTGTTGTTGCTACGCGGTCGCAGTGCCATACCCCGCGCGCCCCCCCTCCTCCGCCGCCCGCGTACCTCAGCCGTTAGCGCAAGGGGCGCGACGCGGGCGACGAAGAGGAATATCCCGATCGCCAACGGAAACGGACGTAGCTCAGCGATCCTCCGCGACTCTCAGTCGCGTCGTAAGATTTTAATTTTTCTATAGATAATTGTATTGCAGTACGATATTGTATGTACATCAGGAGAATAAAGATTTATTGATTTAAAGAAGTGACTTTAAACTGGCGCCCAAAACTAGTGGCTCGAACCGTTAGGAACTGTGATCCGGTGCCTACGTGAAAGTGTATACCTACTCACCTTGTTAGGTAATAGCACGGACATTCGACCTTACCGTTGTCATCACTTGTGTGAAGATGCCGACAACGAGAAGAGGAGAAGCGCTCCGTCAACAACGAGGAGAGGATGAGGACAACGTCACGCTCACCGAAGATGAGGAGAGTGTTGTCGAGCGTGGCCCCGCGGACGAAACCGCAAGCGCCGGCTCGAGGTCGACACAACAACCAGGTCCCCAGATCTCCGCAGACTTCTTATCCACGCTGATTGAGACAATAACGCGTGCGCAAGTGGAAGCCAATAGAAGCCTCATTAACTCGCTGATGTCAACCAATGGCGAATTCAGGGCCTCCACCCCAGTCGGGATCGCGCCAACCACCAACTCGAGCAGCGAGATTTCCGCTGCTGCAGCCGCATCACGTGCTGACGCCAACTTTACCAGATGCACGGCGAGATTCGATGGGGCCTCCCAGGACGGTGAGGTCCTGGAAGCATTCCTGGATGCCGTAGAAGTCTACAAGGAGTGTGCCGCCGTAAGCGACGAGCACGCCCTCCGAGGATTACCGATGCTGCTGGAAGGTGATGCCGCAGTATGGTGGCGCGGCGTCAAGGCGTCAGCGGCGACGTGGTCAGACGCAATCGCGCGACTACGCGCGACCTACGGCGTCGCGCAGCCTGCGTATCAAGTCTTAAGACAGATCTTCACTACGGAACAACGAGAAGAAGAACGCGCGGAAGTGTTCTTGTGTAAAGTGCGGGCATTAATTGCCAAATTACCGTACAAACTCGACGAAGTAGTGCAGTTAGACTCTTGCTACGGATTACTGCACCGACGCGTAATAAAACGAGTGCCGCGTGATTGTGTACGTAATTTAGATGATCTATTGTATAAGGTGAGGATCGCGGAGGATACATACAAGGCGCTTAAGGTAACAAATTCGATTACAAATAATAATAAGAATGCGACTCCGCAAACCAAAACATTGGCGGTGACTACCGCCGACCGTAATCTCGCACAATCGTCATCGAAGTCGAGTTCGACTATTACGAGTGAGATGGCGCCGCGTAGCAACAACAAAAATAGACCCCGTTGTAGTTATTGCAAGTTATATGGGCATGTTAGTGATGAGTGTCGTAATCGTGATAAGGCGACCACTAATAAAAATAATAGCGACACTACGCCTAAGGAGTTACGTTGTTATGGTTGTGGTAAACAAGGCGTTGTGAGATCGAAATGTGATGTTTGCGTGACAACATTGTCGAAACCGGACGAGAAATCATCCTTCAACACTGTCGATGTAGATTTTGATTGTCGTGATGATAGTTGTAATAATAACATTGGCGCAAGTGATACTGATTCGTGCGTTCAAATAACGAATATAAGTGCGCGCGAACAGCACCCAATGATAAATATTAGTGTTATGGGCCATAACGGTGTCGCTATTGTAGATACCGGGGCAACACATAGTATTGCGAGCCCTCTATTGCACCAACTGTTAGTAGATTCAGGAAGTAGATTTAGCGAAACTAAACGTTTTGTACGCCTAGCTGACGGTACACAAGGGTGGAGAGACCTGTTGTCAGCCGAGGTAGATATCATAATTAAAGGTCGCAGGGTAATGTGCCAGTTTTTGGTACTACCTGGCAATAATATTAGGACGCTGTTAGGTGTAGATTTCTTGGCGCGGGCCGGCATGGTAATAGACGTCGCCCGACGCGCGTGGTCGTTCTCGGATAGTCCGGGACATTGTTATGATTTTGTTTACACATACAAGCTTAACCCTACTGACGCGGGCCTATTGTGCGCCGCATCTACTGAGTTGTCGTTGCGCTCCGACGAAGGTACAATGTTGACCCTCGAGCAACGGCGCACACTTAGCGCTTTAATTGAAGATCGCGCGTCGCAGTTCGCACGCGACGGACCGGCGACGGAGTTCGCCACTCATCGTATAAAGGTGAGTTCACACCAAGAACCTATTGCTTGTCCACCGTACAGGATGTCACAGCATAAGAAGGAGGCCTTGCAGAAGGAGCTTGATAAGCTGCTGCGTGATGACGTCATCGAAGAGTGTGAGTCACCTTGGGCCTCCAATGTCGTTCTTGTGGGTAAGAAGGACGGAAGTTTAAGGCTCTGTGTAGATTACCGGAAACTTAACGCAGTGACCGAGCCTGACCGGTACCCCCTCCCACGCATCGAAGACATACTGCACGCGGCCAAAACCAGTGAGTACATGACCACTCTTGACCTTCGATCAGGTTATCATCAGGTGAGTGTCTGCCCAGAGGACCAAGATAAGACTGCGTTCACAACGCCACTTGGTACCTTTAGATTTAAGCGGATGCCGATGGGGCTACGGAATTCGGGAGCCACTTTCCAGAGAATGATGGATCGGTTCCGGTCTAACCTGAAAGAAGTGGAACTCCTCACGTACCTTGACGATCTAATATTGCTGTCACCAGGGCCCTTCGAGAATCACCTGGCTGACCTGGAGGCAGTCTTCGAACGACTGGCCATGTTTAAGCTAAGGGTCAATAGGGACAAGAGTTTCTTCGCGAAGGAGTCTGTTAAATTTTTAGGCCACGTTATAGTGCCAGGCGGAATTCAGGTGGATCCAGACAAAACAGCAGCCATCGACAACATGGCCGCCCCTCAGAACGTCAAACACTTAAAGTGTTTTTTACAGACGTCGAGTTGGTACCGACGCTTTATTAATAATTATGCAGAAGTCGCGAGGCCCCTTACTAACCTCCTGAAGAAGTCGAGGGTTTGGCGATGGGACGTCGAGCAACAGGAGGCGTTTGAACGCATCAAGGTTCTCCTCGTGTCCGCTCCTATCCTACGGCAGGCAGATGAGTCGAAACCCTTTGTACTTTGCACTGACAGCAGCGCTTATTGCCTTGGAGCTGTTCTTATGCAGGGGGAGGGACAAGACGAGAGGCCAATTGAGTACGCAAGTCGACTCCTCACTAGCGCCGAGAGGAACTACTCCACGACCGAGCGGGAGGCTCTCGCTGTCGTGTGGGCACTCGGTAAGTTCCGCGGTTATGTAGAAACCGCGAAGGTCACAGTTAGGACAGACCACCAGCCCTTGCTGATGAGTCAAAGGTCACCTAGTGGCCGACTGGCCAGATGGGCCCTCACATTGCAAGAGTTTGATCTTAGCATCGAGTACATTCCCGGTCGCTCGAACGTGGTTGCGGATACGCTGTCGCGACCTTGTTGTTCAGAGGACCAGAATGAGTGTGACCTATGCATGACGGTCGTTGATATACCGAAGAGAAACAGTAGTGATATCCGCAGCAATCAGTTATTGGATCCAGAGGTTGGGAAAATTATTGAGAATATGGAGTCTGATGAACCCTCTAGGGGGAGACCATGGTCCGACCGCGGGTATACTATTTCCGATGGTATATTGTACAGGTACAGTCTAGAGGCAGACGATGGAGAGGACTGCTGCCTGGTCGTGCCTGAGCATGAACGCAGGCAGGTCATGGCTGACTTCCACGACGCGCCGACAGCTGGCCATTTCGGCGTGGAACGCACGTTAAGCCGCGTTCGTGCAAGGTATTATTGGCCTGGTATGCGCGCGTTCATCGCGAATTACATAAAGGAATGCGTGCCTTGCCAGAGGTATAAAGCCAGCAATCGTAAACCAGCAGGATTGCTGCAAACCCCTGCCGTGTCTCGACGATTCGAGGTAGTCTCCGTGGACTTGTTTGGTCCACTTGTAGAGACGCCTAGGAAGAAAAGGTGGGTACTGATCGTAGAAGATGTCTGCTCGCGCTGGGTGGAATTGTTTCCATTGGAGAATGCCACCAGCGTCGAATGTGCTCAGACTCTCGCGAATGAAGTGTTCCTCAGGTATGGAGTGCCACGCCGCCTTATTAGCGACAATGGCGTGCAATTCGTGAGCGAGGTAATGCAGCAGGTCTGCCACGTGCTGGGGATCAGCCAATCACTCACGCCCTTTTATCATCCCGAGGCTAATCCAATAGAGAGGAAGAATCGAGATCTCAAACCTCAATTAGCTATGCTCGTAGGCCACGACCATACCACGTGGGACATGCATCTAGCAGCAATCAGGTTTGCTATGAACTCCGCGATTACCAGTAGTACGGGGTATTCGCCGGCTTATCTTACCTTCGGGAGAGACTTACGAGCTCCTTCCGATTCTGCGATAGACATGAGGGCTATTGTAGAACATGACAACTTCGTACCCAGCATTACGCCTTACTTGAAGAAGATGGCTGCAACCCTGGACGAGGCCAGGGACACTCACGAGAAGGTGCAGGCCAGCCAGAAGGAGAATGCTGACCAAAAGAGGAGGCCGTCACCAGAGTACGAGGTAGGTGACCTAGTGTTATTGAAAACGCAAGGACCTAATGACGCATCTCGCGGACAGACCGCGAAGTTTATCCCGCGTCGTGACGGCCCATACAAAATCGGGAAACTTATCAGCCCTACCACTTACGGTCTAGAGAACGTACAAACTGGTAGGAACGTAGGGAAATATCATGTTTCGCATCTCACGCCTTTCGCCGGTCAGGTAGAGCCACCCATTCGAGAGAAACGTAGACGTGGTAGGCCGCGCAGGTATTTAGACTAGCCCAACTGCGAGGGCACTTAGTTAGGCTAGAGGGGGAGGATATAGCACGGGTTTTCTATGGCAACAGTAAGTGCGGTGTTGTTGCTACGCGGTCGCAGTGCCATACCCCGCGCGCCCCCCCTCCTCCGCCGCCCGCGTACCTCAGCCGTTAGCGCAAGGGGCGCGACGCGGGCGACGAAGAGGAATATCCCGATCGCCAACGGAAACGGACGTAGCTCAGCGATCCTCCGCGACTCTCAGTCGCGTCGTAAGATTATAATTTTTCTATAGATAATTGTATTGCAGTACGATATTGTATGTACATCAGGAGAATAAAGATTTATTGATTTAAGGTGGAAGCGCAAGGGTAGCCCGCGAAATTTAAATTTTCTCAAGTTTATTGCAATTTGCAGGTCAGTGTCAAGTTGTATGTTGATGAAAATATGAATCGCGCCAGTAACACGTATGGAGTTACAGAATTATAATCATTCAAATCATCAATACAGCTCTCCGAGTTCATATAATCACATTTAATAGCTATTTCATGAAAAAGTCACTCTTTGAGATTATATGAACTTGGAGGGTTGTATTGATGATTTCAATGATTATAATTCTGTAACTCCATACGTGTTAATGGCGCGATTCATATTTTCATCAACATACAACCTGACACTGACCTGCAAATTGCAATAAACGTAAGAAAATTTAAATTTCGCGGGCTACCCTTGCGCATCCACCTTAAAGAAGTGACTTTAAATTAATTAGGTTGAAAATTCGATCTCATAGAAATTACGTAAGTTGAAAATGAGGTTTTTTATTATTAGAATTGAAACTTATCAAAATTAGTGTCAAATGAAAGGATTATGTGTAAAACTAAATGTGTTAAAGGATTCATGTCGATAACTCTATTAGTATAAGAAATATAAGGCAATTTGTATAATGAAAATTTGTTCTGCTTAATTTTTGCATTACAAGTTCTAAGACTTTTTTATTTAATTAAGATTTGTTAAATATTATTGTTTTATATGATAGAGCAAGTTAGACCTGTAAAATAATATATAATACATAAGTGTTTTTTGAAGAAATAAATAAAATATGGGGTTCCAACTTTTCGGCTTTAGTAAAAATGACGCGTAAAATCGATCTAAATTATGCGGTTCTCGCGATCGTAAGCACGGCCCGTTTAAAAGACCGCCCTGTCCGCTCAGTAGTCAGTCGCAGTACGGCCACCGAAGAGGCAACAAGAAAAGGAACAAGGAAAAGCCGAAGCCTAGGGAACAGGGGAAAAACTATATCAAGAAATAGTTTTTTATTCCTGCCTACCCCTCCGCTCAACGTTCCAGCGTTCTCCTCCGAGGTCTTAGTGGGTTGTGCCCAGTACCCATACTCTACGCATTCAGGGTGCGTGGCGACGGGCGCCATTAGCAAAGTATTGTCAGCGTACGTCAAACGTAGTGGGAGATTGTCCCAGGAGTCTGGTCTCCGAAACAAGAAGTATAAATATTGATAAATTTTAACCTCCCTTTCGACGTTAATTTAATACGAAGTGCTCCGAATGTCCGAGCTTTCCTGGAATCAACGATTTTAAAATGTTTTTAATTTTGGTTCAGTTTTGTTTGCCAGAAGTCGTCGTCTTTTGCAATTCTTTCGACTTTTACAGGCTTATCCGATCCAGTCCACACAGCAAACAAACATAGTAGAACCGGTTAAAGTTGCACAAAAATAATGTATGAGGGAATTATTCCTCTTAAAAATGTCTAAAAAAAAGTCCGCGACAGCACATGCCTATCTTTTAAGGTTGACTAACAATAACCATTTTTATGATTTTAAAATTTGCCAAAAATAGTGCTTTATTTGCAAAGGTATTTTTACCGACATAGTATTAATCCTTATCAAAATAAATATGTTAGGTAGTCATCTTTAGCATTCAATTGTGACCAAAATTGTCCTTTACACCATTCAATTTAGATGAATATCTTAGGAGATATTATCACAGTTTTAAAATAACTTCTTTCACTAAATTTTGAATTTAGATAAAAAAAACATTTTTCCATTTCTTTTGATGGGTATATTACAGAATTTTTACCCATTTTATATTCTTTGGCCCTTATATATTCATTTGATTTGCTTTCAGGGTCGCCATACATATCTTTTTTACAAATTTTGCAGCTTTTTGATACATTTTTAATGCTTTTCCCCGAGACAAACCCACAAACATAATTGCCCTGACCAGCATCATTTACGTACGTTATTACGTAGTTGTAATTACGTTGTACGTATGAAATTCTTTATAGATGGTATAGCTTTCGTTTCAACCACACGGATTTTGTTATTTTTGTTCTTAATTTTTTTAATAAATCGATGCTTCCGGCAACAAATGTCGTAAACGCCATTTTGGCGAAAATGAGTTAAGAATGCAGCCCTACTTAATTTTTGGCGCTGCGTCGATCTAAAAATGTGAAAAAAATATTCGCCTAAAAAAAATACTTTTACACCCAAAATTTTTACTAGTATAATCAAGATTTTTTAGAAAAGAGGGTATGTATAACTCATATTGCTTAGAACCGAATAACCGTGCAGGTCGTATAATACAACGTACAAACAGCTGTCGGTCGTAAAAACATGAATACATAATTAATTGTAATTACACCCCACAATCATTTTTAAAACGTAAGCTCTGCTGAGAAACAATTGTCGTAATGTCACTTGGTCTTGGAGAATTGATGGATGAAATTTCTGATTAATTATCTTCTATCAGAAAATCAGGTCTTCAAATTTCTGGTTAATAATCTTCTATCCAATGACAGAAGATTATTAATGAGAAATTTGAAGACCTGATTTTCTATAACTCGTCGTCGTATTATGTTTTGCATCTACTTTTTTATTATCTTGTCGATAACACTTTCCCATTTTCACCAACGACACTAAAAGTTAGGTAGACCATAGTACAGAAGCTTTCCGAACAAACAAGATCTAGAAAGATGAACTACCTAAATTTTTAAGGGCGTTGGTGAAAATGGGCATTGTTTATTAAAATTATTAGAGCAGTAAGCTTGGTAGAATGTTTACTTATATTTTTTTGTTTTTCATTATCAATACGTTTTAAAAAAATGTCGTGATTATAAAATCTTCTTGAAATCAATGAAACAAAATGATTACTTAACATTTTGAATTATGTCTGGCTGGTTAGGTACGCCGTTGGAGGTAGAACACTATAGGCATCTTGTAACAAACGCTTGATTAAATTATACGGGACGATGCCTATAATATACTTACTTAAGTGTATTTTTATACCTTTAGGACCTGCCAGGTCCTAAAGGTATAAAAATTTCGAGCCGCGACACAAACAATGATGATGAATGATGATTGATGTACAAGATCCTCTAATGGAAATTTAAGTGATTGGTTTAGACATTTTTTTACTTTGAATTTGTATTAGTGCCTTGCTTAACCATTATTTTGATTAAACGATGACGGTCAATGAATAAAAAACCTTTTTTAATTATGTCAATTTGTGTTTTATTTTATTGTTTTTATTACAAGTAATGAAAACTCAACTTACAGTCTTAAATTCATTGATTTGCTTCAGATATTTCCATGTTTGTTACATACCATCGCATCAGATCGTGGTGTTTACACTCATTTTTATTTCAGTATATGGTTTTTAAAACCAAACCCAGAACTATTGTATTTAAAAACTGGTGCATACTTCTAACTTCCGTTAGACAAATCGTTCTCCATTGATTTGTTAGTGGTCGTAAATACCAACTTCTTGAATTTTCTGGGGTGTATGTCCAAGCTAACTTTTAAAATAAGGCTTTGACATAAATAGCAATAATATATTATGAAACACCATCGTATTTTACGTATTTCTTGTATACAACACAATTTTACAACTTTTAATGTTAAAAAGATATAAGCCAAAAACGAAATTATTTTTTGTTTTTCGTTGATTACCAAAAGTGCTATTTTGGTGTTTACGACCTTTGTTGCCGGAAGCATCGAAATGTTAGTTTAAAAAAAATTATGGCATTCTTCCACAATTCATGGTGACAACTAGATCGTCGTACACATCCTTTAAATAATTTGCCATCAGGCACATGAAATGTGTTCGAATTTAAGGAATCAAAAAGATTGTCCAAATTTTGGCATTTTCCCGGAATGTCTCCTCTTGCCACGAGATGTTCTGCAGTCGTAGCTACGCTGTGGATGAAAATCTGGGCTGCTGGTTTAACTTTTAATTTTCGTATTTTGTCGACACAGATGTGCTCATCTGTGACTCTCAGCAGGCATTTCACCTCTCCGTACGATTTATCTACTTTATAAATTTTCTTATAGTAATCCCATTTAACCGTTTTTTTCGCACTTGTCTTCAAAATCAAAATATTTTAAATCTTTAGTTAATAAATTATTTCGGACTCCTTTTAATAAATGTGGGACATCAAATAGAGCGATTATTTTTGTTTTCCTTATTTCAATGATTTGATTCTTCCATTCCTTTTCTTCTCTTATTTTTTTTTGTCTTCTATCAAGTTATTTATCACACTCACATTAACTGTGTTTCGATCACAAATGGTACATATGACCTACCACCTATGAATCCCGTACTACGTACATACTTGACGATTTTTTGCAATATTTCTTTTAATTTAGCCTTGTTCATGGAGTTGGTGAAATAATATGCGACGGGTTGTTTAAATTTCTTTCTTAATCCCTTCACCATGAAGACCAATACATGGTCTGCAATTTTCTTGCCATCAAATATGAACCCCCTCGGCTGGTCTTTTGCTGCGTTATAATAGATTTGGGGGAAATTGACATTTCGTCGAAAATTATGCTGCATAACCGGTCTTCTGGACATAACTCCTTGACGGTATTTTTAATTTTCACAAAGATGCATTTATTCAGCCCAGGCTCCACTTCTATTTAAGTCAAAAGTCTTTTTAAAGATTTAGTGGATGGCAATGTAAAATATTTTGCCAAAAGAGGGTAGCTTCTTGGACTCTTCTTATATAAAGAAAGTGAGAGCACTTTTTCTTCTAGAGAGAATCTGCGACCAGAAGGCTTCTTGCTTGTCTGGGTGTACTGCATTTTTGTGAAAATTTTTGCTGCTGTAGTCATTTTATTTGTCAGTTTTTTAAGTAAAATATCTGTGGACATTTTTCCAGCACTCGCGATCCTGGATTGAAGGGTTTTGTTTTTCTTTTGTGATCTGATTAATTTCGATTGCAAAATTTTAATTTTTCTTCTTGTTGTTTTTAGCTCGTTCAAATAAAATGACGACAACTCTTGCTGCTGATGATTATCTGTAAAAAACACATTTTTTTTAGTCCCAAACTAAGCATAATATCTCTATTAAGCTATGCTATTTATGTATTAATCTGTTCGTCATTAGCTTTTATAAAATTAAGGCCTACTGGCCATTTGATTTTTAGTTGGGATTGGGTTGGGTTGAATTTTAGGGAAACAATAGTGTTTCCCCAAAATTCACACACAGAAAACTCTATGGTGATCGGTTCGATCACCATAGTGTTTCCCTAAAAAGTGCACTCTGTCTCCTAATTCCCTAGCAATCTACTTAAAACTTACTTTTGTTTTTATTTATTGCCTTCTTCTGCAGTCGGCAATAATTGTGTTCTGGAGTTATAATTCTGGCACAGTTATCTGTAATGTGAGAGAAATATTGATTTTGTTAGTGTGTTGTTTTTATTATATTTAATTTAGTCTAATTTTATGTATTGTATATTTACCAACAACATGAATGCAATAAATAATTGGAATTAATATGTAAGTAGGTACCTGGCAGTGTCAGTTTTAATGTAGCAAGGCTGCTTTCTTCATTCACAGGTTCAGGTTCAGGTACAAGTAAAACTTTCTCTGAAGTACCAACTTCATTAAACTTGCCTGAAAAATAAAAAATAGGTATGATTTAAGCATAATGCTGAGCACAGGTACTTAGGAAGATCGGGTCATAAATCACCACAGGTCAGCTCGAGATTTTATAGTCGTTTAGCGTGCTTGATCCTCACTATTTGCAGCAACACCAAGCTCTTCAATGTTGTTGCTTTATTTATCATAGAAGTTTTAACTTAGACTAAAATCGAAATGGTCAATAACTGTATTGAGCTCAATAACAATAACATCTACAGTATATTTTATTAAGTTAGGCATAAAACATATTAATAAGTAGTTGTATTTAATTTTGTTACAAGTATAACTAATAAGGGGAGAGAGGAGGCTTATGTCCAGCAGTGGACGTCTTTCGGCTGAAATGATGATGATGATGATGATTATAACCAATAACTAAAACACCGTTCAAGAGGTGGGCGATAATGACCTTTAGAAGTTGCTGATGGCACCTACACTCCTCTCCTAGTAAGCCTTTTCAATCAAGAATTTCTTAAGTTGCGATTTAAAATGGTTTATGTTGGTAATCTAAAATGTTTTAAATATGGTTGTGTGTTTTATACGGTTCCATACCCAAATGTTGCAACCCTAATACTAAGCTTATGACGTCAGACTCTCTATATTACAGAGCTGTTTATTTAAAACCGTAATAGCTAGCCAGTTAAAATTTTCACAGAAAACATGTAGCTATGGTACTATCATGACAAATTATAATAATAGTAAAAAGTAGATACCCAGAAATGTGTGGGGTTTTTAGTCTTACTTTATTTATGTACCTATGTATAAATAACATAATTGCAATAAATAATTGGAATTAATAATTATTATTTAAGTACCTACCTATCAGTGTCGGTTTTAATGTAACAAGGCTGCTTTTTTCATTTACAGGTTCAGGTGAGAGTAAAACTTTCTCTGAAGTACCAACTTCATCAGAGTTACCTGAAAATAAGAGAATAATAATATTATTTATATTAAAAATAAATAAAAAATTATAATGTAGAAATTTTTAATTCAAAGTGGGACAAAACTTAAAAACGTTTTAATTTTCCACCACACAGAAAAACCACCATAAATATAGCCATAAATATAGATAACAAAAGAATATAAAATGAACTTAATATGAATTAAAAAATTACTGAAAAGCACAAAAATAAAACAATACTAGCAATGTAGCCCATATTGATTAGTATCAACATTGGGTATAATATGCGACAAGGACAATGCATGATACTGTATATTTTGTACTTGTTAGAAAACATGTGCAAAATTAATTCCATCACTTTGGCTATGTTTTTTGCCTAATGTTAGTAAATTTCAGTGAAATATGATATAATTAACACTCAATCCCAGTAATAAGTTTAATGTCCTTATTTGTAAATTATGTAAGTCTTACCAGGAAGATGAACTGATGGAACAGCTAGAAAATTCAACCGGTTATTGCGGTTTCTGTCCCTGTCTATAAAATGGATATCGCAGATAACCTTCTTCCTATACAGTTCATAATCAGCTGGATTATCTAACTTCCCACCAACTATATGAACCCAAGCCTTGAAACGGTCAGGATTCTTTTCTGGATGTGGAAATTGATGGTAGGAGTTCTCTGAAAAAAAAGAAAGATCACAATTTTTATCTTGAAAAGTTTAAAGATCGAATAAGTACCATTTTTTCTGAATAATGATGCGTAACAATATGACATCTTAGCCAATGATCCTATTAATATTATAAAAAAGCAGACAAGTGTGAGTCGGACTCGCACAAAAATGATTCCGTACCATCATATAATGTTCAAAACTACTTTTTTTTAAATTGATTTCGTAACCAGAAATGGGGCCTCCTTTTATTGTTATACCAGCCATGGAAGTTTACAATCCGTGAAAAATTTCAAATGTACATGTGTAACCTATTACGGTAAAAAACTATGAAGCTCCATTGTTTGAAACTTTAAACAATGACTTTTAATAATATGACAGCCTTGTTTTCCCGAAAGGTTAGGCGGAGGTGTACCCACAGTAGGTACACCCACATTTTGCCAGTTATGTTTAAGTCCCATGTAATACGGGGCAAGCCTATTGCCATCAACCGGGCACAAAACCAGACTCCAGGCTGCTACTGAGAAATTACTTATGGTAAAACCCAGTAACACTTGGCCCCATCTGGAAATCGAACCCAGGACCTCATGTTCAGCAGAACGCTTACGACCACTAGACTAGAACGAGGCAGTCGAGCGGAGGGGAGGTGTAATTTTAAAGTGCGAAAATAACACGGATATCAGCAGTGGTCCTTCCGTAATGCAAATCTTATAATGTTTACCAATTATTTAGGAAAAGCATGTAAGTTCACTGGGCACTATGGAAATCTATTGAAGGATGGCAGAGATATAGGTAATGATGATTATACTTACTGTTTGAACATCCCAATGCACACCGTTTAGGCATGATACAAACAAATCACAAGCGTCTATATCGCAAAGAAACAGCACTAACGAAGCGTCCAGGTCGCAAAAAAACGATTGCACTAGAATGGGGGAGGAACTAAAAGCTCAACTCACACGATAACTTCGGAAGTTTTTTACACTTCACTACGGAGGAGAGGACTCAACTCAACGCGGATCGGCGGATTAATTTCACGAAGAAATGCACAAACATGGTACGAAAACTACAAACAAACGTAAGCACCGCGCCGGGAGCACTGCAGGCAGTTGCCATATTTGTTTTGTTTGTGGCCTGACCTGACAATTTGACAATCATTGCCAAATCACAATTCTCTGTGTTGCTATTGTAATTATTTCGCAGCTTGTAATCTGAGCGTTTTCACAAAAAAGTGTACCCCCAACTTTTCGGTTGTCCCTTGTGTTTGAAGTATTACTAACAAGTAATATGATATGATCTGGTGAATATTTTAACGAATAAGCATTAAACACATTTTAAACTAGTAAATAATCTGCCACAAATATGAAAAAATTGAGAGCAATTAAAATAATGACCAATTTTAATCAGCAAGAAGTCCGTTTTTGACGTGTCCCCCACTCGAATTTCTCGATGTTAAAAACTATTGTGAAAAATTTTTGTATGCGATACATTGACTTTTTGGTACGGTTTGAAAGCACTCTGACTCGTCTATCGTCTCCGATACTTTTTAATTTAAACCTAAAATACACAGTAACACAATTCAATTTCCAACAAACATGTAAAAGTGGTACCGTACGGACATGACAGGTTTGTCACGGCTAAAACTGCTATTTAAATAATAAATAAGGATTTTTTAATCTCTGAACTGGCAACATTAACCGTACAGTCCACGCACCGTTCGAAATAAAATAAAACTACTAAATTGTGATACGATTCAACCAAGAAACAATACGTGTTTGTTGTGCCCCGAACGTCAAGATTTCGTCTGTCGGATTTGTAACACATTAACTGCTGATTCCGATAGGTTGACATCATTTCACGATATTTAAAATACTAACAATTTTATAATATAATCGTAATATAGTTAATAACAAATTTAGTGTAACTGTTTTCGGTAGAATACAGTTCAGAATATTTTAAGGGAAGAGAGCGTCACGTCAGTTTTGCGACATTTAATCCCGTGACCTACCAGGCTGACCAGCAAAGTCGCAAAACCGACACCATAAAGCAAGGTTTACATTAGCATTTATAGTTCCTTTTTTATTTACTTTTTTGTATTATGTGTGTCGGTCTGTTTGAATAGTGGGTTATTTTTTAAAACAAGTATCGTTAATTTGCTTAGGTTTATTAAGTAGTACGTATGTAGAACTTTTTCTAAAGTTTTTTTGTCAGTATTCTTTAAAATTCTTTTTTTTATTAGCCTATACTGTCCCACTGCTGGGCAAAGGCCTCCTCTAAAGTTTTTTAAAAAAAATACTTATTAATTTTAAATCGTTATATACATGTTAGGTTACACGATGCCACTCACTAGTGCAGAAAGGTCTAGGAGGTATAGAGAAAAGATGTTTTTTTTTTTACTAGCCTATACTTTCCCCTATAATATTATATATTTAAAATATATTTCGGTTTTATTTTATTCTATCGCATTAGATTTTGTTGAAGCAAAGAGGTTTTGCTGAAATAATCTCAGGCAGGTTATAATTTTAAGTTTTTAATATTGTTGTCTGAGATATGTCACTTCTGAATAAAATGGTTTTTCGGTTGTCAATGATTTTTTTTCAATGTATTTTATTTTAACCGTTTCATTATGTTCTGATAATTACGATCTACAGTTATTAGAGAAACCTCAAGTAACAGGGTACCTCTAACAGGTTACGGGCCCAGGGAAACAACAAATAACAAAAATATTTTTTGAAAAAGTCGATGGAACTTTGAGAAGAAAATTCTAGAAAAATCTCTAAAAAATGTCTGCAGCATGAGATAGCGCGCAGCAATCGACTAGTTCGGGTGGATTACCGTCGATTGAGCGACTCGATGGTAGTTCAAACTATTCAAACTGGAAGTTTGACATGGAGTGTGTGTTGGTTCATGACGAGCTATGGAACTACATCATTGCCGAACCAGACGTAGCAGACGCGAACGCTGTAAAGAGGGATCAAAAGGCAAGAGCGAAAATATGTCTTATGATCAACAAAAGTTGCAAGGTGCACGTGAAAAGTGCGAAAACGGCAAAGCAAGCATGGGATGCCCTGAGGTCAGCGTATGAAGACAAGGGAATAAATAACAAATGCAGGTTATTATCTCGCCTTGTGAGCATAAAACTGGAACAGTTTACCTCAGTACCGGAGTATGTGACGGAGGTCATGAAGGTATCCCAACAGCTTAACGACCTTGGCAAGGAGATTGATGACGAGTTGTTAGCCACCTTAATGCTACAGGGACTAACGGAAGAGTTTATGCCCATGAGACTAGCCCTGGAGAACACAACAACTACACTTACCACAGACTATGTCAAGACGAAGCTGCTTCAATTGACTTCATACCGGAGTGAGTCAAATCAGAGTGAAGCAGCCCTTACCTCCAGATCCAAGAGAAGACCAAATACAACACAGAAGAAGTGTATACCACCGTCACAGACGACAACAAAATGCTTCATTTGTGATTGCGACTGCGCAGCATAAAGCACGAGACTGCCCTGATAATCCCCGGAAGAAGGCGACGGCGCACGCTACGATGCACACAGCGGTGCATGCAGCGGCGGACACTGTAGACGACGGAGCGCTCCACAGTGCCATGGCGACGTCTACCTCTTCAAGCAGATACGAGTTCATCGTGGATACGGGAGCATCAGAACACATGACGTATAATAGGGAGTGGTTGAGAAATTATGTTAAGCATAATAAGATAGAGATTTCATGTGCGGATGGCGGTAAAGTATATGGTATAGGAAAAGGAGATGTGGTAAGTAAAGATGGAAGGAATGTGTGTGTAACAGGAGCTATGTATGTACCTGACCTAGCAGTGAACTTACTGAGCGTGAGTACATTGGTAAAGAGAGGAAGGGTAGTAGTATTTTCTAAGGCTGGATGCGAGATTTATGACTCGAATGATTGCGTAGTGAAAGGAAAAGTGACTGTAAGGTGTATGGAAGAGAGAGGTGTTTACAAACTTAAACATTATCCACAGTGCACGGCACCGAAGGCGGCGCTAGCGACTGACGTACACAACAGTGAGTCACTGGAGTTATGGCATCGGAGGATGGGCCACCTTCGGGTACGCAATCTTAAGCTAATGAAAGATAAGTTAGCAAACGGGCTAAGTTTTCAAGATTATAATAATAGGTTAGAATGCATTGCTTGTCTGTTAGGAAAACAGACAAGGCAGCCCTTTTCAAAGCAGAAGGCTTCTAGAGCCAAGGATGTACTGGAGCTTGTACATTCTGACATCTTTGGGCCTATGAGTGTTGAATCGTTTACAGGTTTTAAATATTTCATGACATTCATAGATGATAAAACGCGAAAAACTTTCATGTATGCACTCAGGAGAAAGAGTGAGGCCGTAGAGAAACTTAAAGAGTTTAAGGTTCTTGTAGAGACACAGACCGGCAAGAAACTGAAAGCAATCCGGACAGATAACGGGAAAGAGTACGTCAACAAGGAGATGGAACAATTTACCAAAGAGAATGGTATTGATCACCAGCTAACCGTCGAGTATACTCCTCAGATGAACCCATGCGCGGAGAGAGCGAACAGGACAATTTGCGAGAAAAGCAAGAGTATGTTGCAGGAAGCAGGCTTGGATGAGCGCTTCTGGGCGGAGGCCGTCAGACATGCAGTTTATCTGAAGAACCGCTCACCAACGATCGCTGTCCACAACATGACGCCAGAAGAAGCCTGGACTGGCAAGAAAACTGACGTAAGCCACATTAAAGTGTTTGGATGTAAGGTGTACATGCATATTCCTGACCAGAAACGCAAGAAATGGGATCCTAAGAGTAAAGAGCTTATTCAGGTTAGTTGACCCCGTTACACACAACGTGCACAGAGCGCGCGACGTTGTATTTTTTGAAAATACTCCAGCTGGCAACCAAGGTAGGAAGCCTTTGCTTTCATCAGTGGTACCAATAACGGACGTGCTCAGTGATGAGGCACCATCTATACAGCCAAGTATTAGTGTAGAACCTGTTGCTGCTACTGGAGTAGAACCGCCGCTTCAAAGACAAGGTGGTGATGGAGAGAGAGGCTCTCCCCAGTCTGAGGACGAAGAATGGGCTACATCCGATGAAAGAGGACAATCAGATGTTGAAGAAACCTCCCATAATGATGAGATATCAGGCAGGAGATACCCACTACGAGTAAGGAAACCAAAACAATTTCCAGATTTTGTAGCCTATCAAGCGGCTAATGTACTTCAAGATCCTTTAACGGTCCAGGATGCATTATCGAGAGAGGATAAAGCAAAGTGGATAGTTGCAATTGAGGAGGAGTTAGAGGCTCTCAAGAAAAATAAAACGTGGACGCTAGTGAAGCCACCGAGGTCGTGTAACATCGTTGATTCGAAATGGATTTTTCGAATCAAAGAAGAGGTGGGGGGAAAGATCCGTTACAAGGCACGACTCGTTGCGAGAGGCTTCAGTCAACGCAGAGGCGTTGATTATTTCGAAACGTTTGCGCCTGTGGTAAGGCACAGTTCGTTGAGAGTTCTGATAGGTTTAGCAGCTAAAATGGATTTAAAAATAGACCAAATGGATGTCAAAACAGCATTCCTAAATGGGAACTTGAGTGAAGTCGTTTACATGAAACAACCGGAGGATTTTCAAGTAAGAGGCAAAGAAGATCATGTGTGTCTTTTACAAAAGGCTTTATATGGTCTTAAACAGGCTCCACGGGCGTGGAACACAAGACTTCATTCTGAGCTTCTGACGTTGAAGTTCAAGAGATCAGAGAATGAACCGTGTGTCTACATGAGAGCACAGGATGGTAAATTGATCATCGTTGCAATTTATGTAGATGACCTGTTAATATTTTGGAATAATGAGCAGGAGATGCTCTCACTCAAGAAAGAGTTAAAATTGATCTTTGAGATGAAAGATCTAGGCAGAGCTGAACTGATGCTAGGAATTCATATAGATCAGGGTCTTAATGGCATTAAGCTACATCAAGAGAAATATGTAGATAAGCTTTTAAAAGCATTTAATATGGAAAACTGCAAACCAGTGATGACACCAGCTGTACCAGGACAGAGGCTAGAAAAGGTTCCAAGTGATAAGAAGTTGGATGAGAAAATCCCTTATAGATCTTTAATAGGCTCACTTATGTATTTAGCTGTCTGTACGAGACCTGATATAGCTCACGTGGTCAATTATTTGAGCCAGTTCAATGAATGCTACAGCGAGCAACATTGGATTGCGGCTAAAAGAGTGCTTCGATACCTGAAGGGTACAAAGAAGCTAGGAGTGATGTACTCAAGAGAGAAACGCCAAGAAATGGTAGAAGGCTATGCTGATGCCGATTATGCTGGTGATAGCGATCGACGTTCATATTCAGGCATAGTATTCTTAATTCAAGGAGGAGCAGTTTCGTGGTCAAGTACTAAACAGCGCACTGTGGCACTTAGCACTGCAGAGGCAGAGTATGTCTCAATGTCAGAGGCAGCTAAGGAGGCCGTGTTCCTAAGGCGATTTGTTTTGGAACTGACTGGAAAAGAATACCAACGTGCTTTAACGGTATTTTCAGATAGTCAGTCTGCAATTGCCATTGCATATAATCCAGTTCACCACCAGCGCACGAAGCATGTTGACGTGAGATATCACTTTGTGCGAAATGCAGTTGAAGCAGAGGATATAAGGTTAGAGTATCGCGAAACTGAGAGGATGGTTGCGGATATTCTTACCAAGCCTCTCCCCAGAGGCAAGTTTGAGTGGTGTGTTAAGAGTATGGGTTTGTGTGTATGAGAACGCGGTGTATTGAGAGTAGTGTGTGTTGTGTGAATGTGTATATGTATGAACATGAGTTGTTTGTATGTATGCATGAGATTAAGGAGGAGTGTTGAAGCAAAGAGGTTTTGCTGAAATAATCTCAGGCAGGTTATAATTTTAAGTTTTTAATATTGTTGTCTGAGATATGTCACTTCTGAATAAAATGGTTTTTCGGTTGTCAATGATTTTTTTTCAATGTATTTTATTTTAACCGTTTCATTATGTTTTGATAATTACGATCTACAGTTATTAGAGAAACCTCAAGTAACAGGGTACCTCCAACAGATTTCTCTCAAAAATGTATTCATGTAAGCCCAGCCTTATAAAAAATGGACTGTCGGTTTTGCGATTGTCCTGTGTTTTGCGACGAGGGAATTCTAAGTTTTTGTCATTTTTTGATATGAAAGGGTACAAATGATTTAATTTCAACATTTAAAATAGTAATATATGTTTCAAAAGCAATAATGTAGTTTCCCAGTGAAACTACTTAACCATTACATAATGTCAAAAACTAACGGTTATTAACATCAGTTGTGACAAAACCGAACTTAAAATTAGCATATAATTCACATGTTATTAATTTTTTCACTATTAAGTCGTAGTTTTAAAAAAGAAATAATATTATCTTCAAAATACAATTAAAATAATTTGTGTGTTTCTTTAAAGTTGTAAGATATTTAGCTTTTAAGATAATCGCAAAACTGACATTTTTTTCCGCGGAGCCTGTTTAATTTTATGATTTCTCGTAAAATAGCTTACTATTGAAGGAAATAAATATAATTTCATAAATTGCAATACATCTAACTTATATTCTAATCAAAAAACCGTCGAAAATATCACATTTGAAATCTGACAAAAAATTCGGACATGATACACTTTATTTTGAAAACGCTCATCTTCACAAATAATGGCAAATAATTATAATACGTGTTAACTATAATGATTAGGTTAATAAATTATATTTAATTTATAAATATTTTAGTCACCAATTATATTTGTATCTATGGTGTCGTCATCTGTGGTGGCACCAAGTGACTAATTGTTTTGGATGGGGATAATAAATGGAGCATTTTGAAATAATTTACACCAAATCTAGAGCATCCTAAACTTATGGAATTGTCCTACCCCTGAGTTACCCCTTTTTACGCCTTACCTGTGGCTTGCACCTGCTTGCAGTGGGCTTCCAGAAAAGAGACATGAATGTATTGGCTGCTTATTCGCTTTGTCTCTTTCTAGAGATTTTGTGTGGCTAATGCTCAGTCCATTCTCTATGTTTATGCTACGTAAGAAACGAATAGGGGCTATCGCACATGAATTCGCAGCTATAGGCGTTTGTGTGCTTCCGAAATGTCAGATGTCATAGTGTGCATAGAGTTCGCGCGTTGAAAAAAAAAAGAACACGTCTTTATATTTTTACCAATATTCACGATTGGGTCTAGGTTGAGCCATTTCTGAATATTGATTAATTATGACTTGAAGATTTTAAGTAGTAACTTAGGATCTTATTTCGTGGTACATGGAGGCAGAATGATCATCTGATGAGATGTATATACCTTTTCATGAAAAGTCACTCGATGGGGTTAAATGAACTTGGAGGGTTGTATTGATAATTAAAATGACTATAATTCTGTAACTCCAGACGTGTTACTGGCGCGATTCATATTTTTATCACCATACAACCTGATACTGACCTGCAAATAAGAAAGTAAGAAATTTTAAATTTCGCGGGCTACCCTTGCGCATCCACCTTAACTCTATGCCCCTTCCCTAGCCCAGTTAGTTAGCATAGACTACTATATTATCTAGTTAGTATTTATGCTCTGTGGTCTGAGGTAGTGTAAAAATGGCGGCCCTACTTCCCCGTCCTCTTGGTCTTGCCCAAATTATTTCCCTGAAAAATGCAAATAAGGTAATTTCATTTGTAGTAAGTCATTATACGGTCAGAATAATAGTCATTATTGGTGTGTTTTTGAATTGAACAATGACTACTGTTCTAAATGACATTAAACAATTAAATATTGACTTGGTTTTATCTCAAATACGTTAAATTAATATAAATTTTCAAGTTTTTAATTGTTTAAAAATAAAAAAATTGAAACTGTTTTACGTTCAATATCAATAGACCTTGACAGTAATTTAGACATTTATTTATAAATTTGACCTTGTCATTTTCAGCTATTGTGACCTTACGTCATCGTTTGTACGTTTAGAAAGAACATTACTGAACAACGTAATTTTCAGGCATGTAAAATTCTCTTTTTAAATGAATACCAATATGTATTAGACTTAACATGATTGTTTTCCCTAAATCAATAAACTTCGCAGGTCTAACCAGAACCGACATTTTAATAATTATCAGAAATTATGAAAAAGACAGCTGTGATTGTAGGTGACTAAGACCCGAGTTTCGATACTGAAATAATTTAAAAAAAAAAAAGCGAATATTACCTTATATTAAAACAAAAAAAAGTGACTACTTGATTATTGATCTTATGGTTATTTGCAGTTGTTCTGCAAATAATATATAATAAAAAATAAAAAAACAATTTTAATTTAGGCACAAAGTACTTGAAACTGTGACAAACTAATTACAACATGAAATCAATTATTTAATTTATTTGTTATGTTACAATATTTAGGATAATAGCCATAGGATACCTAATGATAATTAAATATTTTATGAAGAAAAAAACACTGCAATGAAGAAGAACATAATCACTCATTTTTTATTTAATTAGATCAGTATCTTTAAACATTGTCTAAAACTATATAAATAGTACCTACATTCTAAAAATACACTGGCTGGTTTTTTTTAGTGATGATAACCTATAGCAAGAACTGGCAGGGAGTAAATCATTAGCATTGATTGTTTGTCCTCTTGATAACTCATCTGATGTCTAGACATGGATTAATACAAACAATAACAAACTACTTAATTTTGACATGTTTTGTTGAAAATGAAATGATAACTATTTTTAACAGTATCTAATCTAGGGAAATTTATTTCAAAATTTTATTTTCTCAAAATAATTGGTGTTAAGCCCATTTAAAAAACTGTGACTGTTGTTACCTTTAAAATATGTGGAAATAGATTTCAGTCAATCTCAGAAAGGCAAAGTTGTTTCAAAGCAATTTCTTAAGCATGCACTTACAATGTAAATATTAAAATCTAGGCTTCCTTAGCACCAGACAATTATTATGTAACTTTTGTGAAGTAAGCACTTACATCTTACTGTCACATGTTTAGATTTGTACAAAGTTCAATATATGTTTCAGTGGTTATCTCATTTATGTGCAACCAATGAATGAGTATATATATAAGTAGGTTATCTTTCTATTTGATGTGGAATCATACAATAGGAAAAATCAAGTTTTTGACATTAAATCTTATGTATAGTTTATTTTCTAAGTAATTTTATTGATATGAAAGAAATCTTATAAATGACTAAACAGTTTATTATGATTAGATGTTATCAGATTTTTGTGATAAGGCCCTTGTTATGCAGAAGTTCATATGAATTTTGCTTATACACAAATCAGATGAAAACAATATCTTGATGCTCTTTTACACTTAAATGATGAATATATATAAAATATAATGCTGTTAAATAAAACTGTAAATATTACAATTTATTAAGGTCTGGAGGTGAAGACCGCGTGGGATGCAGGAAAAAATTATCTTTGCACATTGCTATTTTCTTAATGAACTTGAGAGGTGTTCAAACTGGAGCGAATAATCATGTGACTCCCTAGTCATTAAAAGATATCTAGTCTACCAACCTTGACTAGGTTAGTAGATCCAAAGTACCTCCCAAGATATGTTTAATTTTGGCTGGCCTTAAATAATATGTTATTTATATTTGGTATTCTATTTTAGCTAATACATCATTAATTCTATTTAATCCTAGTTGTTGGTGGCGGCAACTGCAAACCACTACCCAAGCAAACAACAAGTCCGAAACCTGAATGTCCATGAGCATATAAGCTACACCCTTCTGCGAGACAATGGCATTCCTGTACCCAGGTTCAACGTGGCCACCACCCCAGAAGAAGTTCTCAAGTATGCTAAAGAACTTAACACAAAAGACCTTGTACTCAAGGCTCAGGTAAATTATTAAAGTTGTTTGAAGTCTTTAAAATTATACCCAATAAAAAAGGGCTTTAGGGCTAAATTGTAAGTGGCCATTCAGAATTATTCAGTAATCTGAATAATACTGTATGCCAAATTATTAAATACTAGCGACCCGCCCGGCTTCGCACGGGTGCGAAGAGATATAAACCTTCCTCTTGAATCACTCTATCTATTAAAAAAAACTGCATCAAAATCCGTTGCGTGGTTTTAATGATTAAGCATATATAGGGACACAGCGGGAAGCGACTTTGTTTTATACTATGCAGTGATAAAGAAAATCTACCCTATTTTCAGAGAATTAAAAGTTAAAGTCATTGTGTGCAAACTAAGATTGTATATCTTACAATATAATGTAAGCCATAAAATCTTAAGTTTTTGTTGACACTAAGTTATTTACCCAGGAGTGGGACAGATTTTCTTTCTAGAAAAAAAAAACTGTTAATTTATTTGTTATTCACTACTTACAATTTTTACTATGGTAATAAAAGCACTGAACAACAAAAAAATGCACAAAATAAAAGATGTACATGATGAGTACAAAGTTACAAACACCCATTATAAGATATTGGGTAAACATAAACTAAGTTCGTAAGGAGATTAAAATAACTAGTCCTATTTTAGGTTCTTGCTGGAGGCAGAGGAAGAGGTACCTTCAAAAGTGGCCTCCAAGGTGGTGTCAAAATGGTTGACACGTAAGTAAAATTAAATAATCTAACTAAAGAAAAATTATTGTATTTTTAATAATTTTTGTAAGGTAATCAAAGTTATAACTTAGTTGACGAAATTGTCTTATTTTGACTGAATACATGAATATTATTCACTTTAAGCTGTACTTACTGTTACTACTCAGGCCCGAAGTCGCCCAAGAGCTGGCTAGCAAGATGCTGAAGCAGTACCTTGTCACAAAGCAGACAGGTGCTGCAGGACGGATTTGCAATAAGGTCATGGTGACCGAGCGCAAGTTCCCCCGTAGAGAATTTTACATTGCCGTCATGATGGAGCGCAGCTTCAATGTACGTATGGTTTTACTTTTCAATACTAACCTATTCTAGCACTTCCGGCCGTATGATATTATTTATTATTAGGCAACAATTTCATAAATCTGTTGTTTTTAGGGTCCAGTTATTATTGCATCCTCTCAAGGTGGTGTAAGCATCGAGGATGTGGCTGCAGCGACTCCTGAAGCTATCACCTACGAACCTATCGACATCATGAAAGGAATCCAGGACGAACAGATACAACGTGTTTTAACTAAGGTAATTCATTTACATCGCTCACTAGGCATCCAGTCGCTGTCAATGCAGCAGAGTGCTACGCCAACCGTTGGCGGTTGGTTTTAAAGAGCGAGGAACACCACAACTGTTTTTAAGGACATTCATAAACAACTAGGTCTACAAAACAAAAGGCCTAGTTAGCAGGTGTAAATCGCTTATTTAAATGGGTATTGTATAAAAATAAAGATTATTATTATTATAAGTATGGAAATCTGATTTTTAAACTAGCATTTGTTGTAGATTGGCCTAAACACACCTGAGGCGCAAGATATGGTTAAAAAGCTGTACGACCTCTTTGTGAAAAAAGACGCTCTTCTAGTTGAGGTGAACCCGTACGCGGAAGATGCCATTTCTGGCAAATGTAAGTTCGTAACTTTACTGATATACATTGTCTTGAACCTTGTTGTAGCCGAGTCAATCATTCTATCAGTATTAACATTTTGCATTATGGCTGCTTGTTTCTAGTTTGTATTGAAAACGCGTCAATTTAGTGAGGAAGCGAATGAGGGATAAAACTGACAGTGCGATGTTGATTCAATCGACAAGCAACGCCACCAGCCCCCCTAACATGACAATACTATCTCTTAACTTGACATGTCTTGTCATTGATTTCATACATTTCTAACATCGCCATGCTTGCGACGATAAAAAACTTTCCACAATCTGTCATAAAATGACAATTCAATTCGACTCTTCGTCGACAAAACTCGTTTCTACGGTGGTCATGATACGCGGGCTGCCCCCCCCCCCCCAGCATGGCAATACGATCTCTAGTCTACCAAAGCTCTTTCTATACAACTTGACATGGTTTATCATTCATTTCTTAAATCGCCATGCTTGCGACGATAGAAATCTTTCCACAATCTGTCATAAAATAACAATTCAATTCGACTCTTCTTCGACAAAACCCGTTTCTACAGTGGTCATGCTACGCGGGCTGTTCAGTTTTCTTCCCCATTATGGAGTGGAGGTCAAACAACATTATGTGATTATGCTATACACCTACCGCCTAACTAATTCGAAAGTATTGTAATGTTCTGGATCCAAAACAATGAACTTTTATCATAATCTTGCAATTATTGTTTCAGTCTTCTGCTTGGATGCAAAGTTCCGGTTCGACGACAACGCTGACTACAGACAAAAGGAACTATTTGCTTTGAGGGACCCGAGTCAGGAAGATCCCAAAGAAATCCAAGCTGCTAAGTCAAACTTGAACTATATTGCACTTGATGGTATGACTGTTATTAAATGCATTATTAACAAGCGACTCGAACCTGCTTCGCACGGTTTTTACGGCTTGACAATACTTGAAAATTTCTTACTGCACTTGTCCATATCGTAAGTTTAATATAATGTGTCACAGTCAAAAATCGATATTTAGCCTCTTCGAGGAATGACTGGGTTTGATGAATCCCTTTTGGCAACCCAAAAATAGATTCCAATTTCTGCCTTTCAGTGATGTATTTTTACTATACATTTTACAAAAATTAGCTGCCAGCGACGTTTGTTGAAATTGCTACCAGCGCTGATTTTGGAAAAAAAACGCGGAAAACTGATGCAAGAGCGAGCGAAGCGAGCTCAGAACTTGGGCCACCCCAACTGGGACTCGTGTTAGGTTACTAACCCTGCAAACAAAAATAAGACGCTTTATTGCAAAATATTGATATTTACCTCTAACTTTAGGTCAAGTTAACTTACTGGCCAAACTCCGCTTTAATCGTATTGAGATTCGGGATTGGACTGTCCAAGTTGGTCTCTCCTAGGATTAGACATAAATTCGTTAGTCGAAGGCCGAAACACGCTAATTGGTTTGGACTCAAACCTGGGGGTCTAAAAATGTTAAACTCGTAAAATGGACTTTATGGTTATGACCACAAAGTCCATTTTAAGAGTTTTAAATTTTTAACGTGATTCATATTATGATTCTGATAAAGCGGCCATTTTAGACCCTTTGAGCTTCGAAGTTTGACTATAACATTATGCATAACCCTTACTGCTTCTCACGGCACCACCTAGTCCATCCAAAACTGTCCTATCTTTCAAGCTGGAACCAACAAAACACAATCATA
The DNA here is from genome assembly GCA_947578425.1 of Eugnorisma glareosa. NCBI lineage: Eukaryota > Metazoa > Arthropoda > Insecta > Lepidoptera > Noctuidae > Eugnorisma > Eugnorisma glareosa. Next base: position 12,263,841 of record OX387959.1, read on the forward strand.
AAAATTTCATTCATCATCAGTTGGGTTGTTTCGGACATTAGCGTGTACGAACACGTGATTTTTATATACGTAATAAGATAATTATGTAATAACGAATGCTACAGATAATGTGAATATAAAAATTTCTGGCTTTCTTAGGTACTATTGGGTGTATGGTAAATGGCGCCGGGTTAGCCATGGCTACGATGGACATCATTAAGTTGCACGGCGGTGACCCCGCCAATTTCCTCGACGTTGGTGGTGGCGCCACCGCTCAGGCTGTAACGGTACGTCTAAACACATTATTAGATGTAATATTATATTATTATACGTATTAACATCATTCTTACCGTTATAGGAAGCCTTCACTATCATCTTGTCGGACCCAAACGTGACTGCCATATTGGTAAACATCTTCGGAGGTATCATGAGATGTGATGTTATCGCTGAGGGAATTGTAACTGCGGCCAAAAACCTTAGTATCCAAATCCCAGTCATTGTTCGTCTTCAGGTATGTGTTATTATTTAATTTATTACCATTGATATCATATTTAATTTGTTTTTATTAGTTTGCAAAAAAAAAAAAGTGATATACCTCTGGTAGCTTGGGTTGGGTTAAGTTTTAACTGTTACGTAACCTTTACCTTTTTGACAGGGTACAAAAGTGCATGAGGCGAGAAAACTGATCGCAGAGTCAGGACTGCGCCTGGTGCCGCGTGATAACCTCGACGAGGCTGCGCAGCTCGTGGTTCAGCTCTCCGAGATCGTTAATCTCGCCAAAAAAGCTGGAGTTGAGGTGAAATTTGACATCCCTGAGTTTATTATGAACCAAAAGTAAAAAATTGCAGTATTTTCATGTATCTTTACCATCACTATCTAATTGGTCATCATAGTTGTCTAACGTAATCCAGTTGTAATTATTGTTGCTTCGAATTTATGGCTCAAGTGATTGTAATGCTTGGTAGTTGTGTGCCACTCTTTGTCGCCTGTAATCAGCTGGCATTCTATGCAACATATTTTCAAAAGTATAGCATTTTAACGCATGTCCAAAATGTTAACTTGGAAGCCATTGACGCTTGATAACAGAACACTTGGGTGGTCATAACTACTGACTGTATTTGTGGCATACTCGCAATCTACGTATTCCATATATTACATACTTTATAGATAGGCTTTATTGTTATAAATATAATTATAAATATTATACGAGAATTATGCTGAAGTACTTTGTGATATCTACATGTGAATTAGCACACTTGTGAGTTACCCTTCAATAGACTCTTCATGCACTACGATCAAAGTCAAGTCATTAGACCATTTGTAGTTAGTATCCAAAGTCACGAATTTCAGAGAACGAGTGTTGGTGATTGAATATGTGACAGCAGATTTCACTTAGAACTGGATGCATCAGAGCCAATTAGATTAAATAATGTAGTTCATTGATCTATTTATTGTAACACATTTAGTTTATGTGAAACTATTAGATAAAACAAACAGTTCAATTGATTAAAATAACATTGATGTTGTAGTGAAGTGTTAAAATGCTTCAAGTTGTTATAAAATTGTAATTTGCTATTTCCTCACGAACATTAATCGATCGAGATCGAATGAAAGTATTTCATTTATAACATTAACTTACGAACATATTAAAAGTATGTATTGTTAATTTTGTAGTACACCTAGAGGTGTACGTTGAGATGTGTAACGACGCAATAATTAGTATTTTGTACATTATGTACGATATGTATGTTTATTTGTAAATAGAAACAGTTTTTTTTTTATTTTCCACATCGAGAATCTGCAGAGATTCAATTAAAGTACAATACATATTTTATGGTATCGACAGTTTAATTCATATAAGCAAAGTTGTGTAATAAAGTCTTAATATTTATTTTTGGCTTCGTTCGAAGGTAAAACTATTTAAATAAAAAATATTTTAGATCTGTATTGTAGTTGTTCTTTCAGTCACCTTCCCTTTAACATTAGAGGTTGATGTAGATTACTGTGGTTAACCCTTTATTTGCTAACCGGACAAATTCAGAGTTACGATAATGAACCTTATGAACTTCCACTGTCCACACGATTCATATCAGTACCGGAGGACGAAAGACCAACCGGCGACTTTGTATATTTCATACTTTAGGAGAATATTTTTTGCACCATTCTTGTCTCGATGTATACCTTTACGAGATTCACTACTGTATACGTAACGATGAGGAGACTTTGATACACGTAAAGTCCGGTAAAGTATTCTTTGCACCATTCGTAGCAATAACAAGGTACATTTTTTTTGTGGTGAAAACTTCGTTAATCACAAACACTGACAAGTTCTTCCGCTGTTTTGCAATCTTGAGCACTTCATTATGGCGAAACTTGCGATGGCCTTTAAACGAACCTTTATTCATGAAATCGAACCCAGCACCGTAAACCACCAAAGTGTCTGGTTTGTATGTCAAAGTACTCTTCTACGAGTTTGTTCAACATCTTTTGATCGTTCATAAACTTGTCAAACTTTTAAACGTTGCAATCTTCGCTGTTCGTAGATTCTCTGTTTTTAACCGACTTCAAAAAAGGAGGAGGTTATATGTTCGTGTATATTTTATTTTTTTATGTTACGTGATTTCTCCCCCATTTGTGGACCGATTCTCAAAATTCTTTTTTATTTGAAAGATTATACTTCTGAGGTGGTCCCATTTGGTGAAGATCTGATGCTGATCTTCGGAGATATACTATGGAACTCTTCAAAAATAGACGGCAAATCTGTCGTGATTGCTGCAATCGCTTGGATGCTTATTGTTTATACCTACAACATCATGACGTAACATCACGCCTGTATGCTCTGAGGGGGTACTAATACACCCAGATTTCCATTTATTGGGGATAAGCATGGGCTTATGGGCTTACAATACATGTCATGGTAATGGTACCATGTCAAGCTGCAGAAGTCGGTGACAAAAACACAAAGTCAATCAAAGGTCACCGACTTCGAAGCTTGACCTTTGTTCGATTGATTTGGTGTTTAAGTCACCGGCTTCTGAAGCTAAAGTTATTTTTCACTTTTTTGTGTTTTGGTTTGTTACTTTTGTTTTTCACCGAACCATTTCAGTTCAAATCGAGTCTATGCTTGAAGATTACTATATTTTGGAGTCAAAGTGATACTAGTCTCCAGTTCGGTAGCTTCTTGGTCTAATCTTAAGCGATCTTCTACATCTTTGATGAGCCGTAAACGTTTTAGAGCTCGATGATGGTCCTTTGGGTCAGTGGGTCGTCTTAGGGGCGGAGTTTTAGGAGTTGGAGTATACGCTTAGGCGCACTATGAAAGGCTAAGAAAACCAAAAAAAAAATTGCTTAAAAAAATTCTTTGGTACAGTAAATTTCCATTTTTTTTTTGTTTTTTACGGAAATTGTTTTTTTTTTGCAGATTCTGGTTAACCTTAACCATAGAAACTATTTATATTCTGAAAAGCATGGCCCTACGACGCACCGTTTCCGAATTATGGGCCTTCGTATTATATTTTATTTTATATAAAACGCTCTACATTTCCAAAATGGTAGCTCGGATGAAATTGTTGCTCTAGTCGCAATCCATGAGATGGTGTAAAAAAACCCGAGAAATGTAAAAACATGAAAAACGGCATGGGCCATAATTCGGAAACGGTGCGTCGTAGGGACATGCTTCTCAGAACGTAAATGGTTTCTATGGGCAAGGTTAATAAGGTGCTGCAAAAGAAATGGCCGAAATCCATAAAAAAAAAAACTGAAAAAAAAGTCCCTGCCCCTAAGCATACGAGGGCGGGTCAATAAGTCCGTGACTTTTGGAATAAAACACAGATTTTTTGATAAAAAATAATTTTATTTTTCAACGTAGTCTCCCTTGAGCTCTATACACTTTGTCCAACGCTTCTCCAATTTTTTTATCCCTTCCAAAAAAAATGATTTGTCGAGGTCCTCAAAATAGGCCTTTGTTTGCGAGATGACTTCATCATTGGAGTCAAATCTTTTTCCACCAAGCCATTTCTTCAGGTTTGGGAACAAGAAGTAGTCGCTCGGAGCCAAATCTGGAGAATAGGGTGGATGAGGGAGCAATTCATAGCCCAATTCATGAATTTTTGCCATGGAAACTGCACATGTGTGTACCCTTGCATTGTCTTGGTGGAAAAGAACTTTTTTCTTGGCCAAATGAGGTCGGTTTTTTTTCAAATCGTCATTGAATCGGTCCAATAAGTTGGCATAATATTCCCCATTGATTGTTCTTCCCTTTTGAAGGTAGTCAATGTGGATTATCCCGCGTGCATCCCAAAAAACAGTCGCCATAACTTTATTGGCTGACAAACCCACCTTGGCCTTCTACGGCGCCGATTCACCCTTAGAAACCCACTGTTTTGACTGTTGTTTGGTCTCTGGTGTGTTGTGATGGATCCATGTTTCGTCCACGGTTACAAAACGGCGCAAAAACTCCTCCATATTGCGATTAAACAACACCAAACCTTCCTGTGAAGTTGTTACACGATTGCGTTTGTGGTCGACTGTGAGCAAACGCGGCACCCATCTTGCGGAAAGCTTTCTCATGCCCAAGTGATCATTCAAAATTGAAACCACTGAGCCATGCGAGATCCCTACGGCTTCCACAATCTCTCGCACTTTCAATCTTCGGTCGGCCAACACCATATCGTGAATTTTTTCAATTGTTTCGGGAGTAGAGACCTCAACTGGGCGTCCAGGACGTTCGGCATCTTCAGTGCTTGTACGGCCACAACGAAATTCAGTAAACCACTTTCTTACCATTGAAATCGATGGTGCAGAGTCCCCATAGTATTTATCAAGCTTAGCCTTGGTCTCGGTAATGGTTTTTTTTCGCAAGAAATAATGCTTAATAAGCACACGAAATTCACTTTTTTCCATTTTCTCCTCAAATTAGTGAGTATTCTGATAAAAATAGCTGTCAAACACAAACTAACGGACGCAGCAAGTTTAAATTTTGACAGGAGTCAACTGACAGATGCCTGTTGACAGGAGCAGTGTTGCTGTTTCAGTAAAGAGGTCAGAAATTCAAAAAGTCACGGACTTATTGACCCGCCCTCGTACTCAAGGTAAAGATCATCGTCGACAATTTTTCATGTTTTTATATTTTTCAATATTTCTCGGGTTTTTTTACACAATCTCATGGATTGCGACTAGAGCAACTGTTTGCTTCCCGAAAAGTTTTTCATCCGAGCTACCATTTTGGAAATGTGCGTCGTAGGGCCATGCTTCTCAGAACCTAAATAGTTTCTATGGTCAAGGTCAACCTGATACTGCAATAAAAAAGGAAAACTTCAGAAAAAAAAAAAAAAGTTTTCTTCGCGCCTTATCGCCCCTAAGGCTACACTCCAACCCTCCTTTGACTCGTACGCTACACGTTGCTTCTCTAAGATTTTGTACATAAACGAGCCGAACATCGAGCCGTCATAGTTACGCGTACATACATGTCACAATCGGAGTTTTAGTAGGTACCCGGATATGATCTTTGAATAGTTTTTACGGATATGATCTTTGAATAGTTTTTCCGGGTACCGGCAAGGGTGAGGATTCTTCCTTTTTGATTCGTTTTAATTTAAACTTGGTACCCTTTGCAACGATTCGATTCATCGACAACGCGATACACATACCATCAGTCGAGAAATTGTAACCAAACTTTGACGGCAGAGTAAAGTGTCTGCGCCAGTATAACGTTGGATTTTCTGAGAATTAAGGCCAGGTTGTCGGTGTATTCGCTGGATCCACTCGGCGTAAAAGTTCGTGAAAACACCGGGAATCATAAGAAATGTACTTTAATCCGTGTGCGTACATAAGGAAAACGTTGATAGATGTCTTTGAATGTTCACTCAACTCTTGCTGAATCTTGATAAACAGTGGAATCTGGTTCCAAAAGTTTTTCTTAATCTCGACTGCAGTCAATTTTTCATCGAACCATTGACCTATTTGATTCGGTCTACGAGTATTGTTGTAGAATGCATCATAAGTTGAAGCGTAAACATCGGATTTATCCATTTCATCACCAATCTTGTGGTAGGTACATGTATCGTTTCAACCTCTTGAACGCGTGAGTTTTAATGTTTGTCTCTAAAATGGTACTATTTATATTCACAATCTGCATAATATTAAATGATCGCAAACGTCCAACGTACAGTTTGATACCACCTCGAGCCGCTAAATACTCTGATATAACATTATCGGGATCGGGTATTTTATGTTTTGCACCTTTCAACACGTAAATGAATTGTAATGCATCCAATTTCGGAAACAATTTTAAGAAATCATCACGATCGCTATTATATCGTTTGTAGAAATAGTTGATTAAATATGATAACTCTATAGTTAATCTGGACATTTCTCTAACATCATCGCGTGAACGGACACAGTACCGATGTGAGAACCTTCTTTACACAGTAGACTGAGACCTGATCATCGGCAAGTCTAGTCTCGCGAATACGACGTTTTCGATTTAGACACTTTACCCTAAAGACCAGTTGACTTTTTTTCAACCATAATTCGTCCCCTCCCTATTCATAACCCTATTTTTATAATGTATCATAGATAAGAATAACTGCCGGGAAAGGCTCGGGAGGAGCACCTGGAGCTGGAGGTGGAGGGAAAATTAGATCGATGAGCGATATATGCAGCAGCGGCGGTAAAAGGAAGTGTGGAACCTAGTGGAAACAATACTATACCTGCTTTTGAATTATTTTTTTTTTGTATTTGTGTACCGTAGTTTTTATAAACTATGTTGCCACAGTTGCCACCATCTAATCACGATTAAATTTAAAAGCTGAATATTGCAATTTTATAAATAATAAAACTGTAAATGATTAATATATTTAGCTTTTTATTTGTTACTATATAGACTTATGGAAACATTATAATATATTCATATACATGGACATAGTTCACTTTCAATTATGAATGGAATAAAACTATACATATTTGAGATGAACTAATCATCAATAAAAATATCCTTAAATTGTTCAAATTAACAATTGCACTGAGACAGCATGTTTAGCGTGACATTAATGAAGAAAATTATGCAATTCACTTATTATGTACACTAAATGACTTCTTTGCTAGGCGTAGATATACCTAATGCTTCTTCATATCCGGTCTTCTTTTCATGTTTGCCTGTGAACAAAAACATATTTGATAATTAATATCGTCATATCATGCTAATATAGTCTTTCGCATGTTCATAGAATAGATTGATCGTCCAGACAAGCGCATTTATAGAAGAACTAGGGCAAGTGTCACGAGTCTAGGTTCGGAGTTACAAAGATGCGTGCAGTGAGTATGACTGGCATGAAAACAAAGACCTGCAGACCTTGAATGAAGTTCAAAGTACCATTATGCAAACAATGCAAAAAAACGTACTTATCGCCAAAATTGAACACACTGCCCTTCTAATATCAGTTTGGCGGGTTGTCCTCTAAATCTGAGCAGTTCTCCTAACATAATATGTGGTGTATATGTCTATACATAACTGCTTTACCAATGTGGCGAGTTTGGTCCATGGTTTATAATGTAAATCCATTACAAATAGAGTTCAGGAGCATACGGGCAGACTAGAAGCCAACCCCACAGGGTTGAGCCAAGGCTAGGAAGATGATGATGACCAATCTACCAAAACACATTGCAAGAAAGAAAACTAGATGTGAATAACGGCTGTAACATAATTGTGAAGAATGAAAAATAGCCCAAACAAAAAAGTACTTGAGTGGAATAGAATCGCCAGATGAAGGCAGACCGCTTTTCTTTGGCTAATTTAACAAGTTGGTAATAATACTTTTTAGGGAAGGTAAAATACCTTTCTTTGTTGATTTATTCCTCTTGGAATCTTTGTCTTTTGATTCCTTTTTAGATTTTTTATGTTTTTCAGTCTTTGTGTCCTTCGTGTGAGGTTCGACAAGGAAAGAGTCATCGTCTGCTGCGTCACTATCTTTCGTTGTTTTCTTGCCATTTGTCTTGCTTAGATCGTCAATGAGCAGCGCTTCATCTACTTCTGCTAGCATTAAATCTACGGTCTTTTGTTTGGTTTTCTTTTCCTTCTTCTTCTTCTTCGTGGGTTTGTCGCCAGAAATTTTGTCGGCGGATTTGGTCTTCTTCGACGACTTGGGCTTTTTCTCCAAAAGTCCGCTTTCAGGCGTGGGGTAGTGATGTATTCTTGACGAGAGTAGCTCTTCTTCTCGTAGAGGCCTGTAAGAAGACGAGATGGGTAAAATTATTTGAAACTAATCATGGTCTACTGACGATCTAATACGATAAATTTAAACTAAAGTGTAAGTAACACTGGCACTGACTGGTCGAGGTCGAGGTCGAGCGCGCGGTGCGGGTCGTCGGGCGGCGCGGGCGGCTCGTCGTCCGACAGCGCGGCGCCCTCGGGCAGCTCGCCGCCCTCCGCGACGGCGGGCCTCGCCAGGTGAACCTCTTCTGTAAAATCACGTTTGAACAGTTTAACACCTATTCCAAAATAGCTGATATTCGCTTCGATCGCGCAGTGGGAGTGAAATCTTCCGCCGTCATTCTTCAGTCGTTATTTTATTGTTTCCTGTGAAGTCAATCGCAAAAAGCAAACTCCTGGAAATGCCAACCTGTTGCAAAATGCCAGCGTCTATGAGTGAAGTTTCGCCAACTATTTAATATTGACGCTATGCACACAACCCCAGCGTGACAGCGAGAGCGAATATCGTCTCTCTGTTTTGTTTATCATTATCTGGCTGCAGTTCAATTATGTCAATGTTAAGAACACTAGACTGACCCTCACTGTCCGAGTCGCTCGATGGTTTATCCTTTTTGCTTTTTCGCTTCTTCGATGTCCGTTTCTCCTTTTTCTTCTTGTTTGAACTTTCCCGTGATATTAAGTATTTATCAGATCTCTTGGCTGCGAAAAATAATTTAATTGTTAGAGAACAGATTATTATAATATAAATATAAACTCATGTATTTCTTTGTTACAAAGTAAATATTGAACTATGGCGAACAGAGTCGAAAGCTTTGATGTAGTCAACAAGTAATGATAGATAATTTTAAACTATGTCCAGCAGTGGACGTCTTTCGGCTGACATGATGATGATGAGGCACTATCAGTTTCATGTTAAAATGTAGATGAATGTAGATAATCTGACTGTATCTAATAAGTATCCAATTATAATTACAACCTAAAAAAGATTTACTGCTTAAGTATCAGGAAATTCACACATGATGACAGATTTATCTATATTTTGTGATCAAAGATCACCATCGTCCGTTATGGGCGTAATGAACACCATAATAATATATATAGCATGTATTCGAAACGTGTAATCATATTTAGAGATTTGATACAAACCATGGGCCCGACATCGTATATCGAATCGCGAAAAAAATATCTGATGTCCAATACCTACTCGTGCAAACTCGTACAAAGTGGATGGAGGAAAGGGGGGGGCGGCCTTTGCCTGCAGTGGGACACAAATGGATGATAATAATAATAATTCCTACTCATCAAATGTATGGGACGGCTGATTATTTTTTCGCGATTACGATGTTGGTCCCATGAAGAAAGTTAAGGGTGTGGTTCAGACCATCAAACTGAACGTTTGATGGTCTGAACCACACCCTTAATTATGTCCACGCCTTTTTGATACACGCTATAAAGCATCTTGAAAATATGAAATCGTAACATAAGAAAATTTTTGGCGGCTACAGCATTTTGATTTTTGATGTAGAGAATCGGAAGACGCATTGTTTCAGCCAATCAGAAACAAATACCGTCTCTATCTCTCTTTGAAGTGAATACAAATGATAAAATGGTTTTTGTGCAGACGTCAGCACATCAAGCTACCCGAAAAGTCAAATTTTCCTAATTGGCTTTACTTAACGATAAAGTTCAAAATCAAATAAAGAATTTTAACAGATTGTAGTAGCTCGATGTGCTGGAGTCTGTACCATTACCTAGGTATAATTATGCAGGTTTTGCACTCTCCTGTAAAGATGTTATTTTTGACTTATAAGATATGTGTTGTTAGAACTTCAACAATGAAATTTCAATTAATCTAAGTTCTTTTTAAGTCTTTTCTTAATAAAAAACTGATATTTCCCCGGGCATGCGTCTACCATCCATAAAGGTTGTATGGTAGTATAAGATATTATAACATACTGTGAACTTGTAGAGGCACTTCGAGTGCTAACTCAGCGATTGGCACGTCGTCCTGCTGGTACGAGCGCGGCGAGTCGTCCTTCAGATAGTGCGGGTTGTTGGCCTGCTCCTGTCGCCGGGCCTCACGTAACTGTGCGGATAAAGACCAGCCAAACTCAATAGATAGATTCATTTATTTGCCTGAAATATGGTATTTAACAGATTTTATAACAATACTAATAAATATATTACATTTTCAGCACATTTGAAATTTAACTCATTTAGATTATACCCAATTGATGTATAAATGTTACACTATTAGGTAAGTTATTGTATGTACGCTTGTCAATGTTTCCGAGTTGATAAAACAATTCTCCATACCAGCACGCGTAGCATGACCACTGTAGGATTAACACAAAGGATACTTTTTAACCCTGTAATACGATCCTGCGGTACAATTACCGAACAACTATTATGAAAAGGTGAAGTTTGGATGTAAGGTGAGGTAATCTCCAAAACAACTCTTCTAATTACAAAAAATCTTTCACTTAGGGAAAATGACCACACTATTACCGATTATATACCGAGTGGCATAGCATATACTTTTATGTTTAACACATTCAGTGCCGGGAACCTATTTGGTGGGTTCACTCAAGATGCACTTGGGATGCCTTCAACCCACCTGGTGGGCTCATTTTAAATGTAGGTTTTTCTTAGCGAGTACAGCATCAAATAACGTAAAAATAAAAACAGTTGTATATTTCAACAAGATTTAAGAATACGCCGTGTTTTCAAATTACAAGCATTTTTATTTTCAATAAATTTTCGACCTCTTCCTAGATGGCGACAACCCACGTGGTGGGCCTGTCCTATTTCAAGGGTAAAAAACCATTTTAGCACGATTTTAAATATTTTCTAAAAATAATTATTTTTACATTTTAGGACACGAAAATGAGTTCAAAATCGAGGCTTTTTAGTGTTCGGTATCAAAATAGATAAAAATTAAAACTTATTATTGTGCGACTTAGTCTGCCTGCCCGTTTATCTGTCACAGCTACATATTTCAGAAACTTCTAACGCTACAGACTTGACATTTTGAATAAATAATACTCAGCATTTTTCAATTAAATTGCCTAGACTACGATCCCGCCATCCCCTTCGTGTTAGTTTAATTTAACCCAGTATAAAACAAGTATAAGGAATAGAATATGTAATGAATAGTTACCGGGTTGTCCACACAAAACTAATTGTCAAAGAAACTACCTTTAAATGCAATGCCACGTTTGTAATCATTCAAAAGTTTTAAAATGTTATTTATAAAAAACGAAAAGAAACAATAATTTCGGTAACGTAAATTAAATTTATAAAAAAAATTGCATGTAAATCTCACAAAAGGTTGAACACGGAATCAGAGTCAGTGTCACGGAATCAGAGCGGATGATTTTACTTTTTTTTATTTCTTGATTATTGCATATCCCCCACCCTACTAGGACATGAAAATACCTCCACAGATAGCAAATATAGCGATAATACAGGGGGTTAACTCTATTTTACCACTTATTTTAGGTTTTTAAATCTTAATCTCAAACCTAATTCCGAGAACCCTCCAGGTGGGTTCATTTTTGCGCAAACCTAATGCCAGTGACCCACCGGGAGGGTCCACTTGCAATACGTATGGTGGGATGGCACATGCGCACAATGAAACGGGGGTGGACCCGAATGTATTAAACAAGAAACCTGTCGCGGGCTAAAGCTACAAGTGGTTAAATGTTAAATAAGGCTTTTGTAATGTGTAGTGAAAGTCGTACCATGGCGAGTTCCTCGGGCGTGAACTGCGCGGTAGGCCTGGCGTCCTTGGGCGGCTGCGCGAACACCGCCGCCTCGCCCTCGCCCTCCGAGCTCGAGCTGTCCGACGACCAGCGCTCGTGGGACAACCACTGCTCTAGGTTCAAGCTGCAATACCACCCATGTTTTTTAATAATAGTTTCGTAAGATACATACATAAACAAGGTATATCTCGTGCTTTGTATACTCTTATCTACATTAGACACTACACAGGGTCAAATTAAATTATTTTGTTTTGATACCCACATTTGCAGGGTTAGCTACTTTCATTAGATGTTTATACTAGCACTGACGATGATGAAAAGATGACGCGATGACCGATGCATAATATGCATCTCCTCGCTACTAAAAAGAAATCGCGAACAAAATGTTCTTTAGCACTTCTAAGGAATGCCTTAGATCATTTGTTCAGGGTCATTTGGTTACAAATTAGAAAAAGAGATTTTACTACTAAAGGGCAATAGCAGCAAAGCACATACTCTGAAGGCATGGGAACTTTCTTCTGCGCTTTAGGCGCGACGGGCTTCAGTTCCCCGTCGAACAAGTCTGCCAGCTCCTCTATCAACCCTCCGCTGAAACTCTGGACTGCACTCTCGCCGTTTACTTCCTCGATGTTCTCTTCCCTCTCCACTTCTACACCATTGCTGCAAAAAAATCGTGTTAATGGTTTTAATACTGAGAGTGTGATGTCTGCTTAAAATCGCGTATTATTACAAAATAGAAGTTGAACAACAATATGTCCAGAAACATTTCTTTCGGGAAATAATGTTTGGTAACTGTAGCCCATCTATGTTTTCCAAATTAATACGAACGTAAAAATATTTTGCGGTGTTTACTTCTACGTAGGTCACTTTAGTAAGTGACCGCAAATAAACTAAGTCACTTCAAAAAAATAATCGCGGATTACCATCGCGGTGTTCCAATGTCCAGGAAATGTTTAGAAGTTTTAAATTAGAGGATGGGCGCAAACAAAAGACCTTCTTTTTTCTTAGAACTTCGATAAATATGATGACATCGAAGGACTCTAATAGGGGAGACAGTTAAAGCTAATTGTAGATGGCGTGACCATAGTTAGGTCTCAATCTGACTTGTGAGGCCAAGCTATTTTTAACAGACTACGGCGAAGCCAAAAGGAAAGGTTATGATTTTAGCAGTCTTTTTATGTATGTATGTTTGTATTTACATATGTTCCTCCGTAGCGCCTAAACTATTCATCCGATTTTGATAAATAAGGTGTCAATCGTTTTATTATTATAGCCCCCGGGTAACATAGGCTACATTTTAACTGACTTCGACAATAGGAGGAGTGGATTTATCAGTAGTCTGATTTTTTAATTGTGTAATACAAAATTACTTTTTTTACTATGCTAGCACGGTTTTACAGTTGCCATCCCCATTAGAAAAAGAGCAAAGCCACTATTCATTCTGAAAGAACTTCCGGCATATCGACTGTTGAATTTGCAACGTTTGGCTCAGAGCCAAAAGTTAAGAAATCCAAGGGCACGCTCATGGCGCTAACGGTATTTACCTTTGTTCATGCTCGACCAGTATGGCGTCAGGCAGCGGCCCGTGGTCGCTGTGCAGGCAGTCGGCGGGGCTCAGGCGCCGCAGCACCAGCGACAGCAGCGCCGTCGCGTTGTGCGCGCGCTCCTGCACCTCCATGTCCTCGCTGCACAGGAGCGGCCGCAGGCCCCCTAGCGCCTCGCGGATTATCTGTCAGGGAATAAATTGTATGTTGTTATTTTACAAGGTTAAGTCCGCGGCTTCGCCTGCGTGGAGTTCGGTACTTGTCCCACGGATTCGTACTAATGGGATAAAAGCATAAGTAGTATGGCAGAAAACGACATGCTGCGCTGACCCCAAATAAATTGGGATACGGGCAGGAGAATGATGATGAAGAAGTAAAGTAACTGACCGATATAGCAGCCTCCTTGTCGTCGCGCGCCTCGTACTGGCGCAGCAGGTTGGCTGCGAGCTTGAGCGCGGCGTGCACGCACACGGCGCGCGCGCGCATTTGCCCGCCGCCGATGCCCGCGCACACCAGCAGCCCCGACACCGACTCGCGCATCACTGTCTCCTCGCTAAACAAACATAAGTGTGCTTTGGGATTACTCATTTTAATCGGCGAAGCGTCACCGTTATATCTTTGAACTTCCCGAACAAAGCGTTATATTTCCACATTTACTGTGCGAGCCGCCAGTCTGGATCTCTTCAAAGATCGAGAGAATCGGTTTCTCCTAAGCAAACGCTGGGTCGCATCATCGCTTCACATCAGGCGAGTTACGGTCAAACGTAAGTGATGGTAAAAAAAACGGCTTAACTTGAGATCCAAACCTGAAAGGCCCAAGACTAAGCGATGATATTCCAATGATACTCTGCCTGAGAGGATGAAGGGCTGGGCTATAACTCGCGCGCAAACTCTGTATAGTAGTGACACACTTATAAGTAGGTGGTAATTACCCGCAGTACTCGGCCAGCACGTAGGCGGCGGCGTACAGCACCTCCTTGGAGGCGGGGCCGGGCGGCGCGGCGGCGGCGCGGGCCACCATCGCCCCACACTCGCGCGCCGCGAACACTCGCACCTCGGCCACGCGAGCGCCCACCTCAGTCACCTGAGCCGCCACCATACGCCCTGCAACACCGCACAAACATACATAACATCACGCCTGTCATCTCGAAGGGTTAGGCAGAGGTTTACCTAATAGTACACCCACATTCCACCGGGTATGTTCGTGTCCCATGTAATAGGGAGCGATCCCATTGCCATCAGATGGACACAAATTCAAACTCCATGGCTGCTACTGAGAAATTCTTGATGGGAAATCTTAATAACTCACCGTGTTTGGCGCTGGTCTCCATCTCGGTGAGCTCGGAGAGCACGGTGACGTACCACTCGAAGTCCACCACGTGCTGGTAGTTGTTCTGCGAGCAGATCTCGATGATGCGCGTCAGCAACTCGTCGCGGTACAGCGTGCCCTCAGCGCGGTCCATGTGGACCATCAGCTTCTTTACTATCTCCATTAGGTTCTTCTTTGAGACCTGAGTTCAGAAATTGTTTTTAATTGGGAGTTCCTGGACTTACCTATCCATTTTTACTGGATATTTTTTTATAATATCAGTTCCTGTTAATTTCATTGTGGAATACATTTTTGTAACATAAGAATTTCGTACTGGGAAAGTTCTTTAATGACAAGCCAGCCAAGCCAGAGGGATTTCTCATAGACAATTCTTCTTCAGGAGCCCTTTGGGACTAGTTGCCAATAAATATAATAATACTTTTAAACCAAAAGACTGTTATCACTTACCATTCCATAGAGCAAGCCTAGAGCTCTCAGCCTGATGGACTCATCCTTGTCGTCGAGACAAGCCAGCACAAGGTCCTTATGCGCCTGCACTGATTTCGGGTGGGACTTGAGTATTCTTGACATAGCCAACAGGCCCAAGTATTTCACTGTCAACAAATTGGACCTATTTAGAAGTCTATTGAACACGATATTTTCTTATTTTCTTCAAGTTTAGGCAAATAAGAGATCGGAATAGATACAGACGTCTGCTGATCTCTGATCATCGTCTGCCTAGCCTTCTCTCAAAGTCTCAACTATGTTGCAGTCGACTTCCAGTCTCAATAATGGATGCAGCTCAATAATTAGCGACAATTTTGATTAGGTCAGCTTTATTGTGTGTCGTCTGAGATTTGGAAAAACCACGATTGCTTTATTTAATTCATTGAGGTGTGATTTGCTTTTTCGCGTCGCTAGCACGACAGTATTTATATTATATTAGCCCTGAAAGTTACCATTGGTGGTGGTATTATCGGCAAACAGTGCATCGGTGTAAGTTTATTTTTTTATTTGATTAGGAATTCGTTGAGTTTTGCTTACCCTCATTGGATTTAGTATCGATCGTAGACACAACACAACCCGCGAATTAATAGAAAGCTACAAACAAGAGGAAAACAAGTGTGCCTTTTCCCGACAGTGCCATGATTATGCAACTTCACTCTCTTAAAAGTTGGAGTGGCTTCTAGCTGGTTTGGTTGAATGCCATTCCTAATACAGGCGTCTGTTTGACATAGACATAACAAAAGAAGAAATAGATTCAGGGAGAGGCCACACCTGTCGACGCGTAATCAGCTTGATCAGGTCAGGGAGAACTTTATGTCCACGACATAAAAACGAATAGTCTGCCGCAGCGTCGGGTCGCGTCGCTAACGACGCGACCCGACGCTCTAAAACCGGAACGAAACGACGTAAAGTTCTTTCTGACCGGCACAAGCCGATTCCGAATCAATAGATATGGTTACGTCTTCAGTGAGGGAGATGACTCACAATTTTGATCGCTGTCTTCAATGAGTATCCTGAGCTTCTGCACGCAAAGTTGCACGGAGGCGGCGTGGCCGGGCATGCCGCTGCTGATGCTGATCAGCACCGCGATTACCGTGTTAATACACTCGTATAGCAGCGACATCGCTGACGTGCTGCCCATAAACATACGCTGTTATACTTCCGTGAAAAAAAATCGTGTAGGTAATAACTTTTTGGTGGCAGTATACTCTCGTCGAGGTTCTCCGAAGCAGGGCGAGTGTGTAAGTGTACAGCCAAGCGAGAAACACCGAGGCTAGACGAGCGCTCTTACATGCATATATTAGCACTCGCCATGCCTCGGAGTATCTCGGTGAGTGTACAACCACCTTTACTAGTGATCGGAAATTATGATACATTCGAAAGTACGTACATTTTCTTCAACTTTATTTTCTCGGACAAAAAGTAATCTTTTTTTTTTTAATAAAACTGCATCCAAATTATAACCAAAATCTCTCTATTATTTATTACGCGTTTGAATATCCAATTTCCTAGGGGTAACTTACTACTAGTATAGTAACTTTTCACCCGAATTTCCGATCACAAGTAAGTACCTAATAATTATTCCTATTATATTAAGTACTTACATTTACTGTTGCTGAATATTTAACATAATATAGTAAGCATTTTATAGATTCATATTTCATGATTTTCGTAATTACGATTTATTGTGTTTTAATAGTAGCGTAAATACTTCTATTAGCGCATTGAACGTATTCAGTCATTTAAGGTGCAAACGGGCCATAAACTCTTCTACAAATACCCCATTCATACATGTCTGTTATTACTATTTTGAACCTACACATTCCGTACAAAATATATTTGTTTCTAATAATTGCAAAGTTAGTCTAAAATTCGGCGTGAATTACCCAGGCCCGATTATTGTTTTCACTGTTACACCACAATGATAAGGAAACTTTTGAAAATCGTGTCTACGCGAAATAAAAATCATTCATCGTTCTCCTACCTTTATCCTTATTTACGCGAAATAAAAATATTTAATATTTAATAAATCTCTGGTTCACATTGCTTGTTACATCCTACCAGTGATCCACCTGAAGACAACTTTACATACAAGTTAATTAATGCGCTATGTATACATAATGTACATTGCTTTATAAACAAATGTTACAATTCCAAGCCTAGAACTAGTGTTTTGAAGCTCTAATGTGTCAATTAACCTCAAAGTGCTACAGTGTAGAATAAGCTTATTTAAACAAAATGTTAAAAAAGCAATGCAAGCAGAACAGTTTCTTACGTCTAAACACCTTCAATAACTATACTAGACTTATCTACCTGGAAATTAAATAATTTTTGTAGCATCTATTAAAAACCTTACTATTATATAATATGCAAAAGAACACACATTATATTCCTTTGACCCCATAGAGACTACATGTACAGTAAGGACGACACAATATTGTCTACATAATTACTTTGATGAAGGTACTGTCTGGGACAGAACAATTTGGACAGGTTGGTGGTGTTCCTGCTTGAATGGACAGTAACTGACTCACCTATGTATTAAGTTAGTTAATGGTTCTATCAGTTTCTTGCCAAGTCGAGGCTCTAATGGGGTTAAGGCACCAAACTGCAACAAACACAATGAAACTACATAAGACTAGCTTATGTGATAGCAACCAATAGCTAGATGATGTCATGTCTCTGTTCTAAAGGTACCCTAAATGTAGTTTCTTCTTCTTCCTTCTCTATTGTAATTCACGGCGACACATTGGTAAATGTTGGTACTTGTGGTATAATATCAGCAGCAAAAATAATACAAAAATGTGAGCCTGATGTGCCAATTCATATGTGTCATTCGTGTTGAATATATTTTCATTTCTTAAGCTGGAACATTAGAAATATGATGTTGCAGATATGTGTCCAAGGTCAAGTCCTGTATAAATCATTTATGCTGTAGAAGATTATAAAGTTTGTTATTGAAATCATTTATTTAGTTGTACATTTCAAATATTCCAGCTTTGGTATAGTCAGAATGTGGCATAAACTAAGTTGTATAAACTTTCGATGGTGAGGTGTAGTGAATGAATCTAGCAGTTCGGGTAAACTCTGTTTTTGTAAAGTTCACTAGTGGTACCTGCAAATTAGATCTATGAGGCTTTGGGTTATTTTTCTTCCAATGTCTGGTTCATACTGTGTCATTAAACCAAACTGTGAAGAATTCATAAGTTATTTCAGATATATTTAAAACAAGTTAGTGTTATGGATATCTAGTAAGTTTATCTATTAATAAGTCTGTGACAAACTAGTTAAAGTAAAAAATACATCTCTTACTGTTTAATCAAATGTTAAATTTAGGTATCATTTATTAATTAAAAAGATAATTCAGTAGTGGAGTCCTGAAAAATAATATATGTGAGTGGTTTTTATGTATTTTAATGAGAAGTACATACCAATTTGATAATCTTGATCAACATCCAGTTGTTAGTGGATGTTGTCATCAGTTTGAAGAACACTGGAGCTAAGGAGAGGTAGTTTTTTGGATTTTTCCTTGCTAATTCACAAACTACATTAACAGCAGCTGATTGGACACCTGTGACAACAAACATATTTGTATAATAACAGAGAATTCTTGATATATTTTGTCAAGTCATCAATGTTCACAAAATAATTGTACCTGGATCAGGGTCTTCTAATTTTTCTTTTAGTTTTGGGAATGCAGGTCTTAGTGCCTCTGGATACCTTAGAAATACCTTGTACATCATGAGAACAGCTTTCATCCTTAAATACGGTTTTGTTGAGCTCATCTACAAATAAACCATATTATTAACTTCAAGTTGGTACCTATCTGCCAGCATTAAATATGTATCAAATTTTTATAAGGCAAGTGTACCTTTATTACACCTTTCAACAATGTCCTTTATATAATTCAAAATTATACATAATTTGTGATTGCACACATGATTATAACTTATCATAAAAGGCCACTTTAGATGAACACCATGTTAAACAAAATAGGTGTAAAACAGAGTAATAGTTACCAATGTCATGATGTCATTAGCCAGATCCCTGGCTAAGTCATGGGATATAAAACAGCTGAGGCCGCTGAGGGCCAGCCCCGCCTCATACTGATTCTGCGCATTGAGATCCTTCCTTATCATATTTGTAGTCAGCATTAGTAGTTCTGAATCTGCGTGGAATGACTGACTAGCTGCTAAGTAACCGATGCGCTTGTATGTGAACTTGTTGGAACTCATCACTTCTATAATGTTGAAGATAGCCCAGGATATGTCATATCCCAGCATTTGGAGCTGTAAACATATGAAATTATATTAATGTGTGTGGCCAATTAGCTATTAAATAGATTTGTAGTAGCTATCACAATCATAAGGGAATTTCCTGATACATATTTAGTAAAACTTTTTTAAGTTGTAATTATACTTGGATACTTATTAGACATAGTCAGATCATTACATTCATCTACATTTTAACATGAAACTGATAGTGCCTCAACATCATCATTTCAGCCGATAGATGTCCACTGCTGGACATAGGCCTCAACATCTGTTTAAATCAGACCTTACAAACACAAGTCTTAAACATAAGTGTCAATAAGGGACCACAGATAAATAAAACAAGTCATAACAGTAGAACATTTCTGAATTATTGAAAATATTTAATAGTATTTGTGTTCAATAAAGTGATAAGTTGCCATATGGGTATGTTATCAGGACACCATTTACTGCTAATAAAGTTTATCTAATTTTTATACCTACATACATTGTGATAAATAAGAATATGTACAGATTCAACAACTCAAGTAAGTACTTACATATGTCAGTTTAGCCACTGCGTTGGATTTGACTGCTATGTTGTCTTGGCGTAGCTCGACTTTTATTTCTTCCATACATTGTGCTATGTACTTAGACTAAAAATGAGATGGTAAATATAAAATACCGTAAAGTTTTCATTGATAGATAATAAAATTATTATATTGTGTGTGTTGTGTTGATTAATTCTCTGCAGGAGTGTGTAGCCAGACATACACCAAGTTTTCTTATAAAATAATACAAATGGTTTTACCAAAATTTCACCTAGGGTTGAATTCACCAAAACCAGATGTGAATGGACTTGTTTACTGAAGAGAATCATGTTTACTCTCATCATTAACAACAATGGCTAAATAATGGAGTGTAAACATTGGATCTGTGTCAACAACAAAATATGTTGCTGATGTAAATTTTCGTATGATTCATAATCATAATTAAATTAAGAGCAGAATTTAATTGAAAATCATAGTTAAATATAGAGCAGAATTTAATTGCAAGCCTCAATTCTTATCGACAGTAAATGAGATTACAAGGCTTCTGCTCAAGTATCAATTCACTTAGCACCTAAACTGTTAGACGAACATATACAGACAGGGTTTATCTATAGCCAAATATTTAATTTTATGATTGAAACGAAGTTTTTCTGCACGAGACGAGAATTATGACAGTGGAGGGGTACATAGAAAGAAAGTGACAAGAATACATTTTGTTAGTCAGGGTTTAGGATTGGCTGTATTAATGCTTAAGATGAATGTTAGAGCGAAAATGTAGCACCAATACATATAGAAATACCTCATTATCTTTGTTATTTCGGATTCCTCGAACTAAATCCGTCAGATTTTTATCGAACATTCTCTCGAAGTTCCCTTTGACTTTTTTCAAAGCCATGTTGGTCTAGTAACTTCTTTGACCATTAATTACGATTCTATTAACAATTAAAATAAGTAAAATTAAAGAAACATGTCAACAAAATTACAAAATTGAAAAACTCAACGCAACTACGTCTACGTCAAGAAAATGACAACCATAGAGCCAACAACATATTTGAAAAATAATGATGTGCGTTGTATGTATTAAATCGATTCTAAGTGAAATTATTCGACTAATTAAAACATTGAAAAGTCTACAGTGGCCTTGCGCTTCGATAAAAAATATGATGATTTTGATTCACTTATGCTTGAACCTTGATAACTATCAGCACGGAATCGTACTTTTCCATGCTCCTATCCTTTCCGGTCGTTCCAGAACCTTCATTTGTAAAAGCGCGAAACAGAGCGTGAGAGCTACAGCACGTGGGAGCATCGACGATGCACTTGCCAACACGCTCAGTATCTCAGACTAGCAAATAATCAAATAATTAAAAAAAAAAACTGTAATTTAAAAAATTAAAAAGCCCGACGCTTTTTAATTTTTTAAATTACCGTTTTTCTGTTTTTTTTTTTATATATTTTGATATACCCAGTGCCACTCTCACAATAAATACGAATCTAACGTCACCTCTCAAGCTAAAATCCATCGTGCCGTTCAGGCCACAGAGCGTGCCAATCAATGAATTTAGCGCCAAAAATCCGCCATTTGTTTTTTTTTTATATTTTGATATACCCAGTGTCACTCTCACAGTAAATACGAATCTAACAACACCTCTCAAGCTAAAATCCATCGAGCCGTTCAGGCCACAGAGATTGCCAAACAATTATACATACATACATACATACTCTCGAAAAACATAACCCACCTTCTGGCGCAGTCGGGTAAAAAGGCAGAATATAAAGGAATCTATGATGTCTAATGGTGATGTTTAATCATATGATAAAAGAGACTAAGTTTAATTTTTTCGCACCGACATCTTCACTGTTGTTGCTATCTAGTCTAGCAGGTGCTAGACTAGATAACTTATTCTATTCTAGTTTGAACCAAAACTACGAGGTTGTGCATTTGTAAGTTTTACACTGAACTAACTACTAATATTCGATACTTAGAACCCTCATAACATAACCTCTGTTTTACCAAGTGGTCGGGGGGTAAAGGGCAAGAACGCCTCAATGCAAAAAAGCATTACAAATCTCGTTGTTCAGAAAAGTTACGAAATTACCCTAAAATGTAAAAATTACTTACATGTTACGCGAAGGGGTCAAAAGTTACGAAAAATGTAAGAAATGTAACCTTCTGGCAATACTGCTTATCACATCACAAAAAATGAAAGCTGACGTTCATAGACGATGCCATCATGCCATCACTTGTGGCTGTCAGGCACTGACAAGTGACAGCTGTTTACAATTGGTATACAATCAATTAATTGTCAATGTCACTAACTAACGTAAAACAGTGGTGTTTTATATTGTAAATACAATACAAATCTAAATCTAATCGTTTCTTCTCATTTCTGCAAAGACGATGATTATTTTTTTAAGTGAGTTACAGAAAGAACATCTTAGCTTATTAAATCAGCATTCCATACAAGGTCAGTGTCAAGTTTTAATGCTTCTAAAATGTCAATCTTCACTTCGTTTTCAGTAATCATAAATTAATTCTTTTCAGTTTTGATCGACTTTTGTAAATTAGCATTGGACTACCTTGTTAATGGGACTAATCATAAGAAATATGGTATTGCTGCAGGTAAAAAGAATTGTGTTCGAATGTTTTGTTTGCTTTTGCTGACTGTACCTACTTGTTAATTTAAATTATACCTATGTTTATACTGAGCTTTGTCGGCTTCTTTTAAGTTTTAATAAATAAATCTATGTTGTTGCTTATGTTTTTAACTGCTCTATATCTTTGCAATAGTCACATAGCAAATGATACCGGTTGTTAAAGTTGTGACCGAGTGGCGTCCAAGACTGGGAAAAGAAATGCGGATCTTCTGCCGGCGAGATGGTCAGACGATGTAGTTGCCTATTGGAGAAAAACCTGGATGAGGATAGCACAGGAACATAGAGATTGGCACAGGAAAAGAGGGTCCTATACCCAGCAGTGGGTTAATTCAGGCTGTGGATGGTGATGATAATGAGTTCATACTCATCAGACGATTGTGATTATCTTGGCATATTTACACATGACCCACAGTAAATGATCAGATGTATTTCATTATTATTTCTCTTTTCAGAAAAACTGGGTGTTTCACTAACAGCAGTCCAAAATTTGGTTCATGCATTGGTATATCTTATAGTAGAGGCATGTAGACTGAATGTAAGTACTGCTGCACTATACAGGATGAATTCTTCTAGTGGGCATGGATGAACAAATCCGAAACTATGAGGAATAGCCAAAAATATGTAAAGGATTCTCAAGCCCGATTTTGATCAAAACTAAAACTGCATAGCTAGGAATATTGATTCCATGATGATGCAGTATTATTTTCCATTAAAATCAGGCTTAAGACTCCTTTGAGTACTTTTTGCTATTCTTCGTAGTTTTAGATTTGGCCATCCACACCCACTAGAAAAATTCACTATCTATAGCATAATTAGGTTACTCTTCAACAAAAAATATGTTTTGCTCTGTGGTTTTGATAGTTCTGTATGGACTTTGTCTTTAACAAAAAATATACTACTGTATGAATTACTACCATACTATTAATATTAATTTTCTACACAATGTATTTTGTTAAGAAATAAATGACAATATATTTTATACAGTTGTCAGATGCTGACCTAAGGTCATCATTGGCTATAGCGGGTTTCTCTACAGAGCAACAGGAAGTGTTGGTGAAGTTGCACAACACTAAGAAGGCAGAGTTATCAGATGCATTGAACCTTCTTCAGCAGAAAGACCCTACTTATCAGGATCTCTCCTGGAGATTTGAAATACAGGTAAACTGAAATAAATTGTTTCAGAAATATTCTTTCTTCCAATAATAAATAACATGACATGTTACTTAGAGTTTTGTATTCGTAGGTAGCCTCACGAAGTTGCAATGAAGAAATAAAACCAATGATTGCCATGGATTTTATGTTCATGAAACCAAAAAACTATGGACAATACAGTGAACACAATGACAGAATAGGGTATGAGAAGGACGGGGACAAAAGTTTTGCTACAATACAAATAAATTCAAGTATACAAGATGCCAAGGCAGCCAGCCATTGTCAAAATAAAGTAAACCATGTTCTACTTCAGTGTGACTTACCTAATTTATTACATTTAACAAACAAGTTGGAGCAAGCTGTAAAAGAATCTAAAAGCCAACATGTGCGCAAAGTGCAAAGATCTCTGTAGATTCTGTAGGCTAAAGATAAATTAAAAAAAAAATGATTTTTTTTTGCCATTTTAAATATTAAAAATATATACCTCATGTACACAGCTCGTGTTTTATTGCACTAGTTCAAATACAAAAGTAGCGAATAATCTCACGTTAGATGGCGTTACCAATCGCCATCATCTGCAACACCGCAAGTGACCGCAACTCATGCAAGATAATAATAATGTATTTATTAAAAAAATACCTTCAAAGAACGAGTCGGACCGCGGACCCATTCGCTTAGCTCGAGACATTTTTTCCAGTTAAATTTCGTACTCAATAAGATCGGATTTTACGCTTTGTAGAAAAATGGAGGTATATCAGTATGCTAACAATAATTATTCATGATATTGATAACAAAAAAAGAGCAGCATGAATGACAATAATTATTGTAATGAAGCCGGTTCATATGATGCTGCACTTGACCTATTTACCCCTCTGTAATATTTTATTTTCGGCTTCGGCTTCTATTGTAATGTCAATCCATATTTACTATTCATGAAAACCAGATGTTGCTGCATTTAAAACAATTTAAACTGAATGAGCATGGTCACATGTAGTCTCGCGCCAATTAATATTCATTGCTTCAACAGGAAAGACCTTGATTCGGTAGTGTTCTACGGCTACAACAAAAAACTTGTTAATTTCTTATTAACTTTTTCATTTATTTTTTAAACGCGCATCAACTATAAATATAATCGTTGATGCTTCGGTAAGTAAAAAACTCACAGTCAACCTATGCGGCCTATCGTTCTCACCAGATGGCGCCACTGTCGTGTAAGGTCATGTCAATAATTCTATTGTAAACTTTAATGTACCATTGTACCAATAACTTCATAGAAAGTTTATTTTATTACGTGTATCAACATAGTGTAAACTTCAGATACATTTATTTACAATATTCTCCCTAAAATTAGCAACCATGAAACATTTAAAAATCATTTTGCCTCCAAGTACTAACAAATAAGATCCTAAGTTGCTACTTAAAATCTTCAAGTCATAATTAATCAGAAATGACTCAATCTCGACCACAATCGTGAATATTAGTAAAAATACGTGCTAAAAAAGCACGCAACGCGCGAACACTCCATGACATCTGACATTTCGGTGACCTCTCGCTACACTAGCGCCTCTAGCGACGAATTCATACGCGATAGCCCCCATTGCAAAAGAGCGTCACAAAACTAAGTTTTTGTCTCAGCACTTTCACTGTCAGCCACCTTATTTACGTCATCAGTCCACCTTGTTGGTCTAAAGCTTGCAGATTTGCTGTCTCTTCTCAAAGACCGTTGAAGCAGTGGAGTAGTCTGGGGACGGATCTCCGCACGGCGGCGCTAAGAGTGAGCAAGTAGCAAGCCTACATAACACTGTCGTTGGAGTTCTATAGAGCCCGGTAGCAGGTCCAGTTTTAACACAAAATAATACTGCAGTATCTATACAAGGTAGAAACTTTCAACGGGCAGTAGGGGGAACTACCTTTACCGTTGAAGCTACGCGAAAATGGTCTTAGGCCCGGCGCACATTGGCGGCACGGCACGGCAGGCGATCCTTCGGCATCCCTACATGTAAGCGCACACTCACTGGAGGAAGTTCACAATAGTCGTATCTCTTTTTCAGAACGGTCTTAACGCAAGCTTGTTGTGTGTGTATAATGGCAGATTGGACCTAGTGCTCATAGCAGTTCTTGCTGAAGGACAAGAGAAATATAAGGTCCCATTAAAATAGGTGGACAAATTTTAACACAGCGTTCAGTACGTCTAACCAATGATATGCAAGCAAAAAAAACACTGATTGATTAAAGAGATTTTATTTTGACCTAAAATAATAAATTGCTGGCGGCCCTCTAGAATAAACACATCCATTAGGTTAAAATAAAATCACTTTAATCAGTATTTTTTTGCTTGGATATCATTGGTTAGACGTACTGAACGCCGCCGTGTTGAAATTTGTCCATCTATTTTAATTGAACCAAAGAAAAGATTTTGGGTGAATAACCCGTGGAAGCAAAGATGTACTTCCGGTGAATTCAGCAATGTATCTATTGATTTGCGATATAATGTTCGAAAATTTTAAGACTATTTTTGGTTCGTTTGCTTCGTTCTCACTTAAAGAAAAAACGATCTTTTGCTCACCTATATCTGTTGAAGAAAGATGTCTTGCCGCGGTATCCCGAAGACTGCCAAAGCGTTCCTAGGGATGCCGAAGCGTTCCGAAGGCTGCCGACACGGTATGCCTAAGCATACCGCGGTATTGTTTTTGTACTTAGGACCCTTAACATTGAAATTTCAACTTTATGTCCATACTAGTAGGTAAGTTATATTTTTGTTCGTCTCCTAAAAATACCTTGCCATGCCGTGCCGCTAATGGGCGGCGGGCCCTAGGAGGTTATCCATAATATTTCGTGAAATTTTGATCCCATAACAGTACATTTTTTGAAAATCTGAGTAGGGATCAACATTTCACGAAAAATCATAAGACTATTTTCGTGTATCTTCAATGGTTAATTTAGTTCCACTTACTGCTCCGTTAAAAGTTTGCACACTTTTTTTTTGGATCCCTAAGTAGGTGTAGGTACTATGGAACTTTTGGATCGCTTGGAGCTCAAGATTTTATTCGTCGCAGCGAAAATCCAAGTACTTAAACGACGAAAACATTGTTCTTATTCCAAAGTAGGTAAGTAGATTTTTACTTATTATATTTTACTTATACATATAATGCCTATCCATAACTTACTGGAATGCAGTTATTGACTACAGAGAAAATACAGTTACTTTATCTCAGGAAAACAGTAGGTACTTTAAAAAATGACTGCATAATCAGCCTTAATGTTCCCACTGCTGGGACACTCGGCCTCCTCTCAATGATAGGGAATTGGCTATAATCCACCACGCGGGCACAGTGCGGGTTGGTAGATGTCACGTGTCTTTGGTTCTAGGACATGACGGTTTCTTCACGATGTTTTTACCGTTTTGAAATCAGTGGTGATGAAATAAATTACACAAAGTAATGCGCCTGCCTGGATTCGAACCCACAACTGTTCGTAAGTCGGGGCCGCCATCTCTGGGCCACCCAGCCCTACTCTCAAAAAATGTCTAACAAGTCCATAAACATAGCAAGAGAAAACAAGTGCTCAACACTGAGATTGGGGTTCCACAGGGGTCTAAGTCTAGTTTTAATAGAATGAATGAATGAATGAATGTCTCTTTATTCGAGTATCCATGACTCAAAAGCTGTTAGTAAAACTTACGACTATGTTAGTAAGCATTGATAAAACAAACAAACACAACAGATAATGGTGGATCACTGCTGTGACTACCCATGAGAAATGGCACAGCAGCGACCCACATAAACACAGTCCAGGCGACTGGCAATCATGCTTAAGATACGGTTGTTGCTGCCCCGCACCCTGCGCACCAGGGAAGCGCACCTTTTACGCATTGTTGTGTAAAAACAATCCACATGCACACCACATCCACATAGAGATCATGACTACAGAATATTAATCACAGGACGGTCACGACTTTTATAGTGGTCATAAGTTACAACCAGTAATTGCACCTAGAAAGTAGGGCGAACTCAATTAAACATTTCTTTTTCTTTAATATTTATGTTATAGGTGTACCTACACGGATCTCCTGGATTGCCTTGATCTTCAAATAATAGTACAGATCTCCAAATTATACAGGGTGTAACAGGACCCTTCACGAAGCCGTCAACCAAGCATTCTGTACATCAAACTAAGTAACTTTAAGCAAAAATTAAAGCTGGGAAACGAATTGTTTTTTTTGGGGTGAAAAATCACGTTTTACGATAGGACTCAATGTAACGCACTCAGAACATTGTGCTGATGGGTGGATTGAATAGTACGGGGGTCGTGGAAGTGTTTAAAGTAAAAATCTTACATTAAAAACTTGTATTTAAAAAAAAAACTTGTGAAAAAATTGGAACTTTGACCCCCAATATTTCCGAAACTAGAAGGTTCCCAGGTATGGTCTAGAACAAAAAAATGATCGCAATGACGGGGAGAACACTTGCCTTCCGGCTTCGTTCTGTTACACCCTTTAGTAAGAATAGTTGCATCCATGATGTTTATAGTAAATACATGGAGTCAAGAGTAGGGCATCGAAAATCGGCCATTTTTTGGGACCGGTTTTTTTGGGATTCGCGTTTTCTTCTAAACCGGGTACCCGGGATTTTCGGTCTTTTTCGGTTTTTTTATTAATTGACCAGGCGTTCGACCAAATAGTTAAAATCCTCAGGGAGGAGGGGACGAGTTTCTGCAAAATGCGGCTTACAGCAAGTCCAAACATTCGAAGGGGACTCTGGAGTTTCTATCCATCACTTCAGCAGAACTACAGGCACTCAACAAAACAATAAGAAAATTGGTACGACGCGACCTTCGATGCTCCAGCACACAGCAAAACCGGGGTTGAAAGTGTTCGTCCAATCACTTGGGAGGAGCCACCTGACGATATTGACCAAATCTGGTTGGGATATCGTCGTTTCGAAGTCAGATTGTTTCTGAAGTCAAAAACTTCTACGGTCAGTTGTTCACATCACTATGCATCTCGACCTGATCCCATTTCACAGAAGGCCGGCCAGAAGTTAGCCAAGGTGAAATCGGGGCGGCCCTTAGACAGCTTCAGAATGGAAAAGCCCCTGGTGAGGATGAGTTAGTTAACGACTGAGCTTCTGAAAGCGGGAGGAAGTCCTCTATTAATAGAGCTTCGGGAGCTTTTCAACTCGATCCTGTTCTTTGGGAGAAATCCAGAAGCGTAGAGCAAGAAAGTGGTCGTTCTTTTCTTAAAAAAGGGAACAAGACCCTATTAAAGAATTACATACCCATTTCGCTCCTCAGCCACATGTTTAAGCTGTTTGCAAGAGTCGTCACGAATTTTCTAGCGCGAAGACTCGTCGACTTCCAGCCAACGGAGCAATCCGAGTTTCAAACAGGATACAGCACTACAGATCATATTCACACAGTGCGGCAAATTATACTGAAGTCCGAAGAGTATAATCGGCCTTTGTGTCATGCATTTGCGGACTATGAGAGAAGGCTTTTGACTCTATCGTGACCTAGTTTGTTCTGGAGTCTCTGCAGCGATGCCAAGTAGTCTGGCGGTACTTCCAAGTGCTGAAAAGTCTTTAAGAAAACGCCATAAATAATGACCATTCAAACTTAGAACCAGCAGACAGAGCATATCCCATTGTGTCGGGGGGTGAGGCAAGGGGACGTAATTTCACTGATATTGTTCACCAACGGAACTGGAGGATGTGTTTAAGACGCTGAACTGGAAATGGCATTAACATCTACGGCGAGTACATCTCACACTTGAGATTTGCAGATGACATCATACTGACTGAATCGCTGCACGACTTACATCAGATACTAAATGGCCTAATAACTAGGCCCTAGTTGATTCTTCAATAAGCCTTGGGCTTAGGGTGAACTTGACAAAACCCAAGGTTATGTTCAACGAACTCGTCACCCCAGGATCTGTTGTTGTCAATGGCGGTCCTCTCGAGGTTGTTCGAGAATATATTTACCTCGGGCAAACTCTGCACGAATAACTTTGAGAGGAAGGATAACAGAAGAATCCAGCTGGGCCAGGCAGCATTTAGGAAGCTTCGTCTAGTCTTTTCCTCAAAAAATTATACAACGTGTACTTTAGAATGAGAATTTTACCAATTATATTTATTCTTGTGAGAATAAATTTTATACGAATAAGTCGTGGGAATAATAGAAAAAATACACTTACCCATGTTTCTAGGCGAGTAATTGAAACTATAGCCTGTGTTCTATGCACATGCACAAATTCTGTTCCTACCTATATTTTTGTAACGATGTCGTTAAACATTCCGCGAACACTTATGGCCCGTTATCGGTGCCTGTTTTAAATGACAGTAAAAATGTAGGAGGTAGTCAAGGTACCATACACCCTTCAACCCGTGTGAGGATATCTGATCGATGAAGGTATCACATTCACGACTGACGACTCCTAAATATTCGAATTCGAACACGGATAGTACTTTTGGATGTAGTAAGTACGTTTGATTTCAATGTTCGTCTATTGTAGAATTGTATATGTATAGTTTACATACTCACTTTGTAAATCGTGGGCACTTAGTAGATACTAAATTCTATTCTCGTTTTAGGTAGGTGTGAAAATATTTAATTAATTTACTAGGCTCAGGCTCAGCGCCTTGCCTTTGCGCTGAAGTGCTGATTCGTTATCTATAATTGTGTTGATTTTATCTATGCAAACAATACAACGATCACATCAAATACCAGGCCATAAAACTAATTTAAAAAAAAAAAAAAAAAAAAAGATCACATCAAATGTCTCTGCGCATAATGTTCTAATAGCTTAGCTGTACGCTCCAGTTGAAATTATGAAATCTTCAATGTATCGTAAGTTAATTTTCTCCTCATTCTAAAGTTCACTTTACAGGTCTTTGCACACTGCAGTAAATTACAACAATATTTTGTCATTTAGCATGCTTTTGTAGACGGTTCGATTCTCGGTTAGTTCAGACAACACTTGAAAAAACACCTAATATTATGTTTCCTTTGAGTTAAAATTGGTAGCATCGATATCTAAGGTAGGTAGTTCCCCCAGGGGACTCGCTTTTCATCCTGTAATACATATACATATATGTATTGATCTTGTGTACCTATGTCAGCCGTGCTGCATGACAGATTTTACCGGAAACTGTAAATACAGACACGGATTTCAGTAGGATTCCAAAAGACTCAACATTGTATTATTTTTGTAATAAAATGACACATGTTTCGGTCACGCTTGATGAGTCGGCGGACTGATAACATTCGTCCCGCACGGCTCGAGCGACAAGTGCAGGACAAATATTGTACCTACCTAAATATTCTGAATAACATCGTTATAATTAGATACGCTATCTCATTCTGTTTAATTAGGAAGGTAGGTCTAGTTTTTACCTGGGCGTAGGTAACATTTTCTTCATCGTCCTATATGATCCTATTGTCCCATTATATCATCAACCATGGCTATAACCCTACGAGTATAGGTTACCATTTTATATTTCGGCATTGTTAAGCTTATTCAGAACCACCGCCCTGTAGGCAGGGTTGGGCAGTATTTGAATTACTTGTAATTAAAATACTTAATTGAAATACAAATACGTATTTGGTATTTGTATTTCAATTACTTCTTAAAAATTTAATTTGTAATTGGTATTTCAAATACCTGACGCTGAGGTATTTTGTAGTTAGTATTTCAAATACTTATGGCTTCAAAATACATTTGAACATAAATACATTTAGCAATCTTATTAATGGGTTCGTTCTGCAGAAAATAGCGCTCGATAGCTTTCGTAAGCAAAATGGTGTCTGCTAAATATGTCAACTTTTAAAGTTGGCAACCTTTCCCGTACGTCAAATTGTCAAGTATCTTGTCAATTGTCATTTTCATTTTTAAACGACGGTTATTTAAGTCGGTTTTTTTCACGAAACTTCTTACTTAAGTTTATCAGTAGGTAAAGGTATGAATAGGAGGCATAAAAACTCTGACAATAGACACTAACCTCACGGTAAAGAAGAAGAAGAAAGAAAGAAATGCGAATGCCACGATGAAATTCTATTCTATTTACGTAACCTAATATCTAACTGTATTTTGTAATTTGTATTTTAATTAAAAATAGTTTAAATACTGTATTTTGTATTTTATATTTCAAATACAAGACTTAAAAATATTTTGTATTTCGTATTTTAAATACATACGAGATAGTATTTTGTAATTTGTATTTTAATTAAAGCAAAGCATGTATTTTGCCCAGCTCTGCCTGTAGGCACCGACTTTGAATTCATTGACATTTGACATCCTTACAGGGTGTGAAAGCTATCTACCTACTCATAAATAAAAATATTACAGTACCTTGTGTGACTTACGATTGGGATCGATAGCGAACAAAAATCGACTGCTTTTTCTTGGGATGAAATAAAATAAACGTTTATTTTCGTTTTTCGGAGTCCCGAACAACACAACGGTTTAGACGCAGAAGGCCTAATTCTCAAAATGGCAACAGAGTCACAAAAGGACTAGTTCTCAAAATGGCAAATTCTCTAAAAGCCTAATTCTCGTAATGGCCAATTCTCTAAAAGCCTAATTCTCTGAATGGCCGATTCTTTAAAAGCCTAATTCTCAGAATGGCCAATTCTCTACTGAGATAACTAAATGCATCAGGATGCCTACCACGAGCTATTAACGCGATCCATTTTAGGACCTAAACTGAACTGTTCTCCTAATTCGTACCATGACGACAGTTTATCGATTCAGTTTAGGCCATGCCATCTGACAGCGATTTTCCTAAACTGAGTCGCAAGTTTTGGTTTCATTCATTCAATTTTTTACTTGTTTGGTACCATGACGTCCATAGAGCAGCTCAACTGAAACGCTCAACTGTCAAAATAAGCGATTCAATAAAAGTTACTATTTCTCTAACCTAAACTGAAACGTTTGGTGAATTATTGACGAAAATAAAGTTTTTTAGTGCTAACATAGTGGAATTTTACAAAAACCAGTGTAAGTGTACTTTAATCTTTCTTCTAAAGTCTAAAATACCTATTTTACATGCCTTTTTAACCGACAACCCACACAACTTTTTTTACTCTGGTACGTTCGAAACATTAAACATAATTTGTTTTATTACGTCGAAATAAAAATATTTCTTTCGTATAATAAACAGCAAAAGGTATATAAATATCTACTTTGATTAGGAATTATTTTAACAATAGTTGCCGCATTAACGTGGAATCTTAAAAACAACTATTGAGTGTCTTTTTTACTTTAAGTAATGATACCGAGTTAAAAACAATTATAACATTACTTGCTTCTGAGCGTGTCTGACACTAAAATGTGAGCGAAACAAAGTTATTCGATCATAATAGCGTTATCTCTTTTTCGGTAACATTGAACAACAAGTTGTGCAAAAAATACGATGATTCGCACTTCGCAGTGTCTACTTCCGGCTTGTCCACCAGTGGTGGACAGTGACATGACTTTTTTAATATTCCCGCTGGCGACCACTGGAGGACAGCGACTTAATTTTAAATATGAGTATTCTTGTTGTCCACCAATGACGGACAGTGACTGAACTTATTTCCAAGAAACCACTCATAACTACTATAACTGAAGACTCGATGTAGGTTTTTTTATTTTTGGAGTTATGATCATCCCACAGGAACACCGCATTTTTTCCGGGATCAAAAGTAGCTATGTGTTAATCCAGAATATAAGCTAATCTTCATCTTTTATTTATAAGAATTCTCCCAATTGTAGAAAATATGCCATTTTGTTAATTAGCCATTTAGAGAATTGGCCATTCAGAGAATTAGGATTTTAGAGAATTAGCCATTCAGAGAAACAGGCTTTTAGAGAATTGGCCATTCAAAGAATTTGCCATTTTCAGAACTAGTCCTTTTGGAACTCATTTTGAGAATTAGGCCTTCTGCGCCTAAACCATGCGAACTCAGAAGTAAAAGTCGCATCTTTTTCACCCCTGGAAGAACGGTAATGGGTTCAATTCAACCTGTGAAAAATAAACGTTGGCTTTAATCGGAAGTAAACGCGCAAAAATCCTACAGTCCGAAATCCCAAGAGTTGACGAACTTGACGAAATAGTTTTCGTTTGAAAAACTAACTACAGTCAGCAAAAAAAGGAGGTCAACACGATGTATAGGTCTAGAGCCCAGGTACCAATTTTTATTTCAGAGTTTTGGACGTTGGCAAAAATGTTATCTAAAAAACAGACTTCTGAAAGAAGGTTTTTTTTTTGTAACAATTTTTGTTATTGTGGTTTCGTGATGTGGGCAGGATAATGATGGGATTTCGTGCGTTATCCTGAAATCGAGAGAGAGAACTTTGATATTACTATTCTTATGGCTATTGGTGAGGGAGGAAGATAGATATAACCACGAACTAACAGAACCCCTCCGACTCGGAGTCCCAAGTCCCGACAGATTATCAAGGTACATACTCTATTATCGCTTTCAAGTAGTAATTTGTATTTGTTTATTGTGCTTCCTAGTGTGCTCCTAAAGTGCTCCCTATTTATAAAATAGGTGCCTAGTGTTTTACCCTTAACACCACTCGCGGGGGAGTAGGGTCCCCCAACACACACATTTGCGTGAATATTTTTATTATTTTAGCGACCAAGCGGTCGCGACTCCGTGTAATCCAAGTGCCACGGGAGAGCTCGTGATTGGCGGTCTTGCGTCGGGCTACCGCATACAGTTCAGTAGGTAGGCGCTGTTGCGGGACCTAGCTCCCCCACGAGTGTAGTTACGTAAGTAACATTTTTTTAACTAATTTCTTATTTATTTGTGTTTTAGTAGATTTGTGGCGTACTACATACAATAATTTATATGAATCCTCAACAGCTTGAAGAACTGATACATATTTCAGAGTTGGATGATAGTGGAAATGAGGTGGTTTTATTGGAGTCATTGTCCGACTTGAATGACGCGGAGGTAGAGGTTAGCGACCACAATACAGAAAGCGAGGCAGAACTTGAAAGTGACTTGGAAAATGAAGAATTAGAGAACACAGAAGGACAGGGTAATGGATCTAATGCTTTTATGGAAAAAACCGGTATAAATGGGCAAAAACACCGCCATCACGATCACGAGCTCGATAATTATTAGATATGTGAACAAAGATGAACGTTACTCCTGTGATTTTGCATGTTATATGAAAATTATAGAATTTTACGATTGTTTTGTGTTTTAGATTAGGTATAAGACTGTTAAGAGAAAATACTAAGTTTGTTTTTAGTTACTAAGTTTATTTAGTGTTTGACCTTTGAATTATGCACTGAAAATTTTTATGTTTCTAATTTTAATAAAACTTTTTTCCTACATTTATAATAAGCCTTTACTTTATTTTTCGAAAAGAAATCGCATTTTTATTTTGCAATCAAGCTTTTAATAGTCGTTATATGAACGGGGGAGTTAATTCCCCCACGAATGTAATTGTGAGGCTAGAAATAGCAGGGCTCGGAAACCGGTTAATTTTCCAAACCGGTTTCGGTCATTGACCCCAAACCAGAAACGATTGCGGTTTAGGTTTCGGTTACCGGTATTTTAACCGGATAATGGGAGAACCCGTTTTTTACAAATTCCGATTCTGTTGAGCGAAATTAACCGGTTAATTTCGCTTAAATAAGAGTTTTACCTACTACGCCATCTCTTTTACATCTACAATAATAAAGCTCTCGGTCTAGTCGCTCTACGCCAACGAATAACGCACTCACAAGCAGATTGTGTTTGACCGCGCTCGTAGTTTCGTTTTAATTGTCGTGAGTGCAACAAAATACTTTAATGGAGTCTGAGTAATACCGGTTTATTTAGGTTAGTGCGAGTATTAAAATAATATTTTCTGCAAAAACCGGTATCCAAAATGATTTAGGTTTAGTCTAAACCGTTTTTGTAACCGGTTAATCGAAGAACGATATTATAACGGGTTTATGAACAATATTAACCGGTTTTTCAAAACCGGTTCCAAGCCCTGAGAAATAGCGAGTGGTGCTAAGTAGCTGTTAGCGACCCGCCCCGGCTTCACATGGATGCAATGTTATAGATATAAACCTTACTCTTGAATCCCTCTATCTATTAAAAAAACCGCATCAAAATCTGTTGCGTAGTTTTAAAGATCTAAGCATACATAGGGACGGACAGCGGGAAGCGACTTTGTTTAAAACTAAGTAGTGATAGTGATATTACTTTCCTTTGTGAATCGAATTTTGTTACTAATTTCAAGGGTTTCAATTTTTTTACACGGATCCCTAATATTTTTCCAACATAAAAGTAGCCTATGTTAGACCTTAAAACATTAGCTATCTGCCGGTAAAAGTCTCATCACAATCGCTTCAGCCGTGTCGGAGATTAGCCGGAAGAAACAGACAGACAGACAAAAATTGTAAAAAAATTAATGTGTTTTTGTTTTATGTACCTTTCATAATGCTTTCAGTAAAAGGCTGTTATTTTGGTATTACCAACAGATGCTTCAATTTTATTTATTTGTACCTATAGATAAAACACTAGGTAGGTACCTAATAAATTATTAGCCCTACATTACATAACTTAAATCAATTGTCCGCGATGCATAAATTACTAGGTCAGCGCTGCTTTTTTATTTGTATCCAACTCGAACCAATTCCTGTTCATTGATTCAATGAATTTGAGATATATTTTGGTAGATCAATCGCGGGACTTAACTGCTCTTCTTGGGTGTTCCATGTTGCCACCGACTAACGACAATGTTTTTACGTTGAGGAAACGTAGACCGTACTTATTTATAGATTGTAGAGCTACAGTATAGCACACAAACCTCTGTGATGTGCCACAGCTGTGAGAGAGCACAGGCGGGCTCGGGGCTTTCTGCCCCGTCAGTACGCCGGCGACGCTCGGGCTATGTGCTCGTGAGGTAGAGAGCTCGCGGTTTTTCCATTTACCAATACCAATCTACATAACTGTGATACTTAACAAAAGGAATTTATATTTTTCTAGCTACTATTAAATCCATAGTTTTATTAACGGTTCCTTTTCTAAATGGTTATTTTGGCAAAAGCCCATTGAAATACTAAACAACCCAGTGGTCGGTGAATCGGTCGAACTGTACTAAAATTCAATAGTAGTTTATTATGCAATCTGTTTTGAAAACGAATGCTTACTGTATTGGAAATTTCATAGGTAACTCTACCGCTTTAAAGTTGCCGCATGTGATAGTACCGCTTAAAGCTGAACAAAATTCGCTAGAATAAACTAAACGGATTTATTGGTGTGTTGT
Organism: Eugnorisma glareosa; assembly: GCA_947578425.1. Taxonomy (NCBI): domain Eukaryota; kingdom Metazoa; phylum Arthropoda; class Insecta; order Lepidoptera; family Noctuidae; genus Eugnorisma; species Eugnorisma glareosa. The sequence continues at coordinate 12,301,022 of OX387959.1, forward strand.
GGCAACAAGATCTGCAGAAAACAAACATTAAATTGTGATTGGTGCTTCATAAATAATTCAAAAATGGATTCAAAAGTGGTATTGAAGCAAAAGAACCCTCACGACAAAGCAAACTTCATCTCAAAAATATTTTTAACGTAAGTATTACCACGTGTGGTATTATTATCTACGCTGATGTGCTTCCGCTCTATCGGTGCTGTGTTTGATTAGGTTCACGGGATCAAAAATCGGGAAACGATAGCACAGCTACACAACTTCTGAGCAGACATAAAAACCAAAATAGCTATGTAAGGCAGATTCTATGCTCTATGTTTACACATTATTATCTATTTAAAATGGATTGTTTTTAAAATGTGTATGGATAGACTGTATAGTAGGTACAGTCACGAGCACCAATTTACAAATACATTTTCCAAAATTTAAAAGTAATTTTCGCGAGAAATAATAATTGTAACTTGGAGATATGAGTTTCAGTCCCAGAATACTATGTTCGTAACAGCATGAAATTTTAATCAGAATAATAAGGGAAAAAACACTTTTCAAAAGTTGTTATGTGTTAACATATGTGTGCTCGTGTCTGTACGAATCAATATTCATCATCATTACTTTGTCACATCGTGACCTTCGAGCTGAAAATGGGTTGTCAAGACTTTTAGTTACTGGCAACTTAAAATCAATTTTTACGCATAGTTATTTATTGCATAGTTACCATCACAGAACAGAAAAAACAGTGGTTACCATAGTTTCATTCTTACTCAAAAACATCATTATCCACGAGCATGACTTGGCAATATAATTTCCTGCTACTTATTACGAGATGGCTGAGGTTTTAACATAAGTCACGGGCTTATGGCCGAGATTTATTTATCATAGTGACCAGTGACCATGAACTTAGTCTGTAGTTTAGTTAGGTTAGTTAGACATACAACTCATACAAGTTACAGCTTGTTGAGGTTTTTAGTAATTTAGATAAATAAAAACCTCCTAAGGGGTCATTGTACTCTAGTCTCTACTCATCATTAAGAAAATAAGAACAACTATTACTTGGGGACCAACCCTGTTTTTTCCGCGTTTTCAGGGTTGGTCCATTTTAAAAGTTGTTTTAATTAATATTAATGATGAGTACCCCATGTGAGTACTGAGTAGGTACATACCTACCTATAATCGAATCAAAACTTGTAAGTTCATGGTAGGTACCTAGTAGGTAGGTACCTATTGTTGCATTTTTTTATAGGTACCTACGTGTACATATTGGCACCTACAACCATTTATGCGGTTTAGAAAATACAATTAGGTTACAGTACATAAGTACCCAATAATTACCTGTATACCTAGATATATAAACGTGGGAAGTTACCATAAAATTGTTTCCATTTTCATTATTCAAATAGTGCACCAACTTTTTTTTGTTCTAAAATTGTTTCGTCTAAGTAAAGCTGATCGATGAATAATTTTTAAACAAGTTTAGCCTATTTTTTAAAACGTGATTATCCAGTCTTTCGGAGAAATAAAAAAAATAACTGACTTTTAAAAAAGTGGAAAATTACTTTATTTTCGGAAGACGGTGACTTTTGTTTGTTTTATTGACTTTTAGTGCTTTTTTGAAAGTCAGCTTTGTTTTTGCAAAAAAGTTTTTATTTTACCCTTTTTAGCTGTGGCAAATCACACAAATCCTATGAATTTTACAAATCTTTGTCACATCGACGAAGAACTCGTAAACTACCGAAGCAAAGTTAATAAAATTAATATGGAACCACCGCGCTAGCTTCCTATAACAAATGAAAAATGAATCATTGAAATCGAACCAGTACCGAGTCACGGAGAAACCTGTGTACAATACATACATTGAAAAAATGGAATAGGTCGCAGTCACAGATCAGATAACCTCCCTGTGGTTGCAGTACTGGCAGGAGTATATAGCAAATCGCTCGTTACCGTGCTATGAAAATTGCGTAGCCCACGTTCCCATTGGTAATGCCGCCTAAAATAAAATAAACTAAGTACATAAAAAAGAGCCGAGAGCAGCGGTGGCCCAGTGGTGGCGGCCCCGACTTATGAACAGTAAGTCGTGCGTTCGAACCCAGGCAGGCGCATTACTTTGTGTAATTTAATTCATTACTACTGCTCTCATAACGGTGAAGGAAAACATCGTGAGGAAACCGGCATGTCCTAGAACCAAAAATTGGAAAAATTGTGACATCTACCAACCCGTCATCTTCAAAAATATTATTGTTCCTAGCCAATATTCTCCCACTGCTGGGTAAACCTCCCTCCATTGCTTCCAATGGTCACGATTCTGTGCTACTTTTTCCCAATTTTCAAGAAAGACATCCAGTTCGTCCCGCCATCTCGTTCGTGATCTGCCGCGACCCCGTTTCGCTGTTTCAGGGCATCAATCCTAAGTTTTACAGGCCCACAGCTCGTTCAGCATGCGACAGACATGTCCTACCCAGTCACATCACATGTAAGTTGGGCAGCCTTTTAAGCCACGTCAACGATTTGCGTTTTGGAGCCCAGTGTAGTGTTTCGAACACAATCTGTTTATTTTACATTGATACTGCGCTCAGCATCACACATTCTGCAATATTTAATGCCCTTACAAAACAACAAAGCCTTTGACAGCAACACATATTCTGTAATATTTAATGCCCTCACAAAACATCAGATAAAACTTATCTACATGCATATTTTGCGAAATATATGTATACTATACAGTACACCCATACTAAAGCTGCCATTAAGTTAGACAGGTTAGGTCCAAAGTATCACATTCTCATGGGAGTCAAACAGGGCGACCCGCTATCGCCAAAACTGTTCACTGGTACCCTTGAAGAAGTCTTTCAGACACTGGCAGTCAAATAGGAAGAGAAAGGGCTTGTCGTCGGTGAAACAAGGTTGAAAAATCTGCGTTTCGCTGATGACATTGTCCTTTTCTTCCCCACAGATGAACATGTCGAAGACCAAGCTCATGACCAACAGCTCCAAGAGGAGCATACACGGAGGCGGGGAGAATATACAATATGTCCAAGAATATATCTACTAGGGCCAAGTAATCTCTTCCCTGACAAGGTAATATAAGGAAATTGCAAGACGAACAGAAGAGGCTTGGAAGAGTGGTCCATGAAGGAGTATTTTAAGGGCACTCTGCCCATGTCTCTGAAGCGAAAGCTAATGGACATGTGTGTTCTCCCCATCTTGACCAACGGTACATAAACTTGGTCTTACACTCAAAACATCCAAACTCATTGCAAGGTTTGCCAACGTGCTATGCAAAGGCTTTAGAATAGTCGATAAATGCAAGATACAAAGGAGTTTTATATTCTTGGTATTTCTCCACTATTTCATTAAAGGTGTGTATGTGGTTGGTGTTGGAAAGTCCTCGACGGAAGCGTGTGGTTCTGAAGGTTGTTTAAGATCTAACTAGCCACTTGGCCAGCTATGCTATTTTTATTTAATTTTTTTCGGATGGGAAATCATCAAATAACCCCTCCCGCTCTGGGCTGAGCAGGAAGGAGTGTCAGACTTTTACTGACTAAAAACCATCCATGTTTCTTCCTTTGCCCTTTGTCTTCCAGGGCCGCGGTATCTCTTTAAAACAGTCCCGCAACCCTGGCAGGGGAATGCCATAAACTTCGTACGTTCATGATGTCGAATTTGGTGGTAAAGAATTTCAATTATTTTTTTTAGATGTATGTGGATGTGGTCGTCAATTATGATACAATGGCGTTCAAAAGGTTGTGCGTTTGATATTGATCGCGACACGATTCGTGTTTGCTTCCAACAAGTCATCGGTCATCGGTACCGGCTAGTTTTCACACAAACGTAAACTGATACATAAGTTCGGTTTGTTGAAACTCTTTATTAAACCAGGCACAGTAAACAAAAATTATAGTATTTAATATTAAATGTTTATTGAACCGTTTTCGTACCTGTTTGTGGTCAAAGTTAGACTCACTTCCGCTGTTTTTCTCAAATTCAAGGTGAATGTGTTATCAATCAGGTTTTGTAAAAGTTTCACACCACTCGTGAGTCGTGCATGTTATCAGTATTTAGTACATTGATAGTAGGTATTATTACGAATGGGTGGAGGGAACATGTTTATCAAACAATATTTGTGTTGTGACTGGTTATGATGTGACGAATTGGTGTTTTTTGATACCCATCAGATCAGCAGTAGGGTAGATGCACTTGCAAACTGATTATGTAAAACAAAAATATCAATAGGTACATGCATGAGGTTCGTTTAGGTTCATTACCCATTTATTGTGTCCTAAAAACATTGGGATTATTCCTGTAACTGTCTGTGCTGTGACAAACTCACAGTCGATTAAAACATGATTAAAAAAATCTGAATGTCGATTAGCAGAATTCCTCAGATATTTTAAATAAAAACAAACGCTGCTTTGGTTTAAATTTGTACAGTAAAAATCGTTCAGAATTTTCCTTATTACGTTTCTTTCCTTAAATCATTAATATCATAGACCTAATGTTTCTTTTTTTTTGAGACATTATTATTAATTTATTAAGGGCGTAGAACCGAAATGGCATTATCTTGCCACCACCTATTCGCACTTTCATACAAGCCTAGGGATGCCAACTATACTTTATAATAACGTATCCTAGGTACTTTATTTTTGGTAAATAAACTTTATACTTTTGCATAAAAATAAAGTATGTTAAAATACTCTATTTTCAATCTTTACTGTGATTCGTAAAATGAAAAACTTACATGGATAATTTACTGAACTATTATCGATAATTTTAAGGTGAAAGCGCCAGTAGTTTGCAATTTGCAAGTTAGCATCAGGTTGTATGTTGATGAAATTATGAATAGCGCCAGTAATACATATGTAGTTATCGAATTATAATCATTAAAATCATGAATGCGAGCCCCTAAGTTCATTAAATCCCATTCAGTAACTATTTCAACGTAATTAAATGGGGTTAAATGATCTTAAGAGGGTTGTACTTTTATTTAATTGGGGACCAATATGCAATTATTTTAAAAGTTTCCAATAATTTTTAAAGTTATCTAACAGGATCACGAAACTATAGTTTAGGTATTTACATTTTGCAAGCCACATGTTGAATATATTAAAAAAAAAAAAACAATAAAACGTTTAGAAGGGAATGCTGTAACTATACCTACCAGATTTCTTTATGAATCGAATTAGAAGAATGAAAAACTAATTGTTTAATCAAAAATAAGATTCCAACGAGTTTAAAAATCTCTAGAAACTGTCATGAATTTTTCAAAAAAAGAAACAGTATTGCCAAATGGCAATATGTATAATTAAATGCATCTGATAGCATAGATGTGTAAAGAAAAATATTTCTTATTTATTATCTATTCCCGCTGCGTCGGCTTTCACTGAAAGAGTTTTTTCAGTAATTAATCTAAAATGGCGAGAAGAGAGGAACAGAATCTATAACTTTAATAAAAAATGAGTTACTTGTTTATTTAAATTGGGATTGTATATAGCTTCCAAAAGTTGAAGGACATTAAAAAACTGTTAGCGTGGTCTAGTAGCATGCAAAAGTACATTTTCAAGAGAATAAAAGAAAAATTGTGATACTTTTTTTTCTTCCAATTACTTTATTTTTTCCTACATAAAAAATGTGATACATTATTTTTTTTTCAAAAAACGTTGGCAACCCTACATAATATGGGTCTACCTATTATAAAATGTACTCTGTGTACTTAGTTAGTTCTTTTTATTAGACCTACGTATTTTCGAACATGTTTATTTTTTTCGTTATTCCTTTAAACAGGAATATCTAGAATTCTAGATCGTAGCTTGCTCGAAGGAAATGTTTACTAAAAATAGGTAGTAAAAAAATGCAAAACCGGTCTGTACTCGCCGACTTGAACCTATTGAACATACTAACCTATACCTATAGCTGTTGCCCGCGACCTTCGTTCGCATGAAATTATTTAAAAAAATATTACGATTTTTTCATTTCTAAAATAGAAAAGTAAAACCTAAAATAAAAGTAAAAGAAAAAGCTTCAGAAGTCGGTGACTCTTGTTAGTTTGATTTAGATTTTTTTTTGTCACTGACTTCTGAAGCTAAAGTTATTTTTTTACTGTTGTGTTTTGAAGTCGGTTTTATTTTTTTGCAAAAAAGTTTTTTATTTTTCCATTTTTAGTTATTAGTGTAAATAATCGTAGGTACTGACGCAGTTAGTTGAACTACGTCTTAAAACTTGAGCAATTATTCGGACTTTGATTTTGACTTTTAACCGTTAAGGAGTTTAACCTTCCGTAATCAGGTCACCTAGATAACCGGAAAGAATAAAACGATACATTTACGTATATACGTCCCTGTAATATTTTATTAAAGAATTATCGTCCAACTCCTGACCGTTAAGGAGTTATATCTTCCGTCATCAGCTCATCAACATAAGGTGATGACTCCCAGATGCGAATACTTGAATAACTTTAGAAAAAACACAAAACACGTAATACGTGGCAATAAAATTTGAGGGCAGCCCTCGATTTTCCTGAGATTCCATCATCAGATCCTGACATGGTGACAATGGGACTACCTCGGGAGTATACACTTTCGAAAGAATAAAAGAATTTTTAAAATCGGTACACAGTTAATATTTTATTAGAGAATTGTCCTCCAACTCCTAATTGTTAAGGAGTTATACAGTCCATCATCAGCTCGTCAACATGAGGTAATGACTCCGTGATGCGTATACTTGAACAGCTACAGAAAAAAACATTAAACACCTATTACGTGCCTATAAAATTTAAGGGTTGCCCTCGATTTCCATGGGATTCCATCATCAGATCCTGACATAGTGACAATGGGACCACCTCGAGAGTATACTCTTTGGAATAAAAAAATAATTTTGAAAATCGGTCTACAATTGACTGAGTGACTCCTCCTTTTGGAAGTCGGTTAAAAAATTCCGTTTTACACCACGAAGCAAAAGATCTAAATTCAAAATAACCGCGCGAAACAAAGTACGAGCACTTTCGATAAATCAGCCCATTATGAAAAGCATTTTTGTATGTTCCTACTACCTTAGTTAGATAATCTTGTGCGTGCGACTCAGATTCCACTTCACAGTGCCTGACAAAAAATAACCGAAAGCATAATTTAAAAAAACGGATTTTTATCCATCTTAGTATTATAGTGCAACGCATTGTGAATCTTGTCGAAGGAATATGTACTTACATGAGATTTGATGAGAGCGTTCTGTTATGAACTTCTGATATTCTGAAAGTATGAATACGAGTATGCATGTTGCCTATTTGGGATGATTGAACCTGCTTATAGCAGTAGAATGCGGTCATATCATTCGCGGACGCGAGCGTATTGTGATAGTGGTATAAAATACATGTATACACATATATGTATAGCACAAGTCATAAGTCCATAAATACTAAATTAAGTTTATCCATTCACTCTGGTTTCGCCTTCCATTCAACAGCAAACAAGTCCAATCCAAAGATGGTCTTCTAGAGCGCGTTGAGCATCGAGCATCGTTGTTTCGAAGCTGGACTTGCAACTGGACTTCTTTAGTATTATGCCCCTTTTTAACCGACTTTCTTCAAAAAGGAGGAGCTTCTCAATTCGGTCGTATTTTCTTTTTTTTTTTATATTTGTTACCTCAGAACTCCGTCATTTGTAAACCGATTTGAAAAAATCTTTTTTCATCTGAAAGGATATGCTTCCCGATTGGTCCCATAGAAATTTCATCAAAATCGGTTTAGGAATTTGGTTGTTTTCCTCACATCACGCGACGTCGCGTGCTGGCGCTCTGATGTACATCACGCGACGTCGCGTGATGCTTGCTAGTTAAATTTGACACACTTCCCGATTTCTGATTGAGCTGAAATTTTGCACGCATGTGTATATCGCGAGACAATGCAATATTATGATGACATGGAGCTGATCTGATGATAGAGCTGGAAGGTGGCCATAGGAACTCTGTAATAAAACGACGCAACGCCGTCGAGTTTGGACTCGTTTGATTCGTATTGATGAGTACTGTAGTCCTAAATGGTAACTAGGGTCTGATGATGGAGCTGGAAGGTGGCCATAGGAATTCCATTAAAACGACATAACCCCATCGAGTTTGGGTTCTTATAATTCATCTTGTCGAGTACTTTGTCTCTAGATGGCACCCAGGGTCTGGTGATGGAGCTGGAAGGTGGTCACAGGTGGTCCGTAATAAAATGACACGATCCCATCGAGTTTGGGCTCGTATGATTCTTCTTGACGAGTACTTTAACTAACTTCTAGTTACGATGTAAAGACTAATTCATGACAAGAATTTGTGTGGTATACTACAACTAAAAAGGGTAAAATAAAAAAACTTTCTGCGTAAACAAAACCAACTTCTAAAAAAACACTAAAAATGTCTTAAATAACCGACTTCTAAAAAAACACTAAATACGTCTAAAATAACTTTACTTTCGGAAGTCGGTGGCAAAAAAGATACAAACAAAGACACCGACTTCCGAAAGTAAAGTTATTTTAGACGTATTTAGTGTTTTTTTAGAAGTCGGTTTTTTTTCATCAACATACAACCTGAAACAGACCTGCAAATTGCAAAAAACGTAAGAAAATTTGAATTTCGCGGGCTACCCTTGCACCGTAACAAAAATGCTAATATAGGATAATTGTATTTTCGATTCAAAAATGCCAAAATTTATACCGCGCGCTCTTGCTAGCACCTCTGTTTTATTTTCAATGCTCGGCTTAGCTGTAATCTCAGACCAACAATTTTTTTTGTTGGTCTGAGGCTGTAATAAAAAAACCGCCTCTTTGTGTCGGGGGTTAAAACATCCAACGACATTCATTAAAAAAATCTAACCAACCCTAGGATAGATTTTTTGGAAGGAAAACTGTGGAAGGAAAACGCGCCTGTACCACGTATGGAGTTAAAGAATTATAATCATTCAAATCATCAAAACAGCCCTCCAAGTTCATATAGGTACTTAATCCCACTCAATAGAAATTTCATGAAAAAGTCACTCAATGGGGGTTGTATTGATGATTTGAATGATTATAATTCTGTAAACCCATACGTGTTACTGGCGCGATTCATGTTTTCATCAACATACAACCTGACACCTGCAAATTGCAATAAACGTAAGAACATTTAATTTCGCGGGCTACCCTTGCGCATCCACCATAAAAGGATTATTGTTGTTTCAAGAATTTAAAACAATCGAGCGCATGTTGTTCAAATGTTCATATTTCAGCAGTACTATTATTTATTCTGTGTTTTAGCTGACTTTTCAGGTGGTCTTACGTTCTCTGAGAATGAGTTTAATTTCTGCAGATTAAACATAGATAAAACTGAATAGCTAAGGCAAACAGATTGCTTTTGTAGAGTATGTATCTAAGGCATGACCTCGTTACTAACGAAACTGCTTATTTGTTTCTATTAATACCAGGCCATGATAATTAAACTTTATTACAGCACGACACAAGTGTCTCGCGTTTGATGCGCTAGTATATTAATCAAATAACGAGCTAATTTATACAATCTATAAATTCTGCGAGTAAAGAAAACACATTTTTCTAAAAGGAACGATCACAACCCGTCAACACCCCCCAAAACGAACAAAATTAATAACGTAACAATTCATGTATTGATTTCTGTTGCCTCGGCAACGTTGTTACAATAACAGTAAGATAAAACAGTACCTGCAACGCGTAGGTTCGCGCGTAAATTCAGTTCCATCTTCATAGTAAAGTCCTTCAGTCAAGAGAAGACCAAGTAAAACGCATGTGGCGTCCTTTTGGCATAGTTTGAGACGCTCCAGTAATAGCATTTTGAGGGTTTTATCGGGCAACCTAGCAAGCCCTATTGTGCAATGGATTTCTGATCACCTAAGCGGGAACAAAAAATGGCGAAAGAATTTGTTATTTTTAAAGCCTCTGTTTCTTGAATTTTTGAATGATACTTTGTTGATTTAAAAAAAAAAAATTACTCTGTTTGGTATTTTATTCGTTTCAATTGATTATTTATTGTTGTCTAAGAGTGTTTTACCTGAAATAAAACACAATTTATTTATTTTAATCAAAACATTGCAATCTTTTTTGAAGTTACTGTTGTGCAGGATTATGTCATGCATATGCCGTTCCAACTTCTGAAAACACTGACAAAATAATATATAGAAATCTTTATTTGGGTACATCGCGCTCGTACTCTCCCCGGTATCCGACTACCAAAATAGATCAGATCAGTCATCAAGTGAATTTTTGGGTGTTTTGTTCGTTGTGTTCCTTTGTCCGGGACTCGGGACTTTCTCGGAAATCCATGAGCCGGTTTTTTTCAAAAATATCGAAAATCTAGTTGAGACTTATTAGTTTTTTTGGAATCGGTCTAATAAAACAAATAAGCCGTTTTGTTTAAAATTCATAAAGTATCTTCTTCTATAAAACACAAAAAAATCCACAAATTCCAATTCCAAAATAACATATTTTCGTATCTTGTTACAGATGGAGCTTTAGTCTATTCCGTCGCGGTTACAAACATGGCCTTACCGTGGATGACCTATGGAGGGCCCGAGAAGGCGACCACTCCGGCCGACTGGGCGACCGCCTGGAGCAGGCATGGCAGGAGGAACTGGACACTGCCAAGAAAAAAGGAATCAAGCCTTCCTTCTCGAAGGCCATTGTACGATCGTTTTGGGTGGAGTACTTATTGTGTGGCCTAATTGTTGGTTTATTGTTCATCTTTATATGGTAAGTGTTTTTTACTATAGTGCGTCCAATTTTGTAATTATATTAGATGTAAGTAGTTCACAAAGTATTTTCTAGATTTACACACATGACATGATGACGCCTATTATTCCTCAACTGATTGGACAGAGGTGCATACCGTGTAGTAACAGGTGATAGATTCATGGTAGCCGAAGTGTAGCGCACTTGTTCGATTATGAAACATTACCACAACATTCCGCCAACCGCGGAATTTATCAAGTAATTTTTTTCTTCCTAAAATCATAGATAATGCTTATCAATGCATGGAATGAACAAAATTCTATAGTTGCATTGTAAAGCAACTGCACAGTAGTAATTAAAAGACCGAGATAAGGCAAAGGTCGATCTCCATCTGTGTCTCTGCGTTCTCAATGAAACGGTGTACTGTGCACAACCGTACTCTCATGTCATCATGTCATGAATCATTTAAATCAAACATGTGGACTCATTCTGTTAAACATTCAAAAGATAATTATTACTTATTACCTTAAAAAGCATGCTGATTTTATGTTTTCATTTTATTTTCAGGCCTTTAATTCCATACACTCTAGCGTTATTCATAAATTATTTTTCTGAGGACAAAACACCGGAAAAATATAGAAATGCACATATTTACAACGCTCTTATGAATGTTCTGAGTATAGTGACGTCTTTGATGTTCAATCACATAGGGTTAAGTCAAGGACGCGTAGGAATGAGAGTTAGAATAGCTAGCTGTTCATTGTTGTATAGAAAAGTAAGTATATTGAAATTCATTTTACGAAACTAGAGGGACTACTGGGGGACACTTCTGGTTCCATGAAATTTCATGTTAAATGTCTACTACAAAAGGGGCTTAGCTCTAAATGTCATGTTTTCTGTTTAAGATTTTGAAACTAGATCGCACAGGGTTAAATAAAACGGAGCCAGGGCAGGTGATCAACCTGATGTCGAATGATGTGAATCGTTTTGATATGGTGGCTCTATTCCTGCACTACGTGTGGGTCATGCCCATCGTGGTCCCGGTGGTGTCGTACCTCGTGTGGCAGCACGTGGGCTGGGCCACCCTCGCCGCGCTCGTCGTCATATTCCTCCAAACTGTCGTCGTTCAAGGTAATGAAAATCACTGTACTTAAGTACGATGATGACATTTTTATTGTCCCTGATTGTCCCTGACTAAGATAAATACACGCCGAGTGCAAATCATAAATAAATACGTTAACACAAAAGGTTGCGTGATGATGATGTCGGATGAGAAGCATTTGCTTCTACAACGATTACAGAATTGAATGAATGTATAGGCACGACTGAAAAAAGTAATTATGTGTAGGCACAAATAATTACTTTTTTCAGTCGTGCACGAACAAATGACTTCCTAAGCAATTTGTTACACTGAAAACATTTTTCTAATCAACTTATTTGTATGTTCTTATTTCTAGCATATTTAAGTAATCTTCAAGGAACTCTACGAGGAAAAATTGCAAAACGTACAGATGAAAGAGTAAAAGTGATGAGCGAGCTGGTGAACGGCGTGCAAGTCATCAAAATGTATGCTTGGGAGAAGCCTTTCGAAAGACTGGTTGATAAACTGCGGAAGTAAGTACAGCATGAATAATAAGACGATAAGTACGTGAATAATATGATCTCCTTTTTACATGTCCATCTAGAATTGAGAACATTTTAATCAACGATGGTTATACTCGTATGTTTATTTTGCCAGGTTAGAAGTGAGCTTCATCATGCGCACGTCTATGATCAAAGGGTTCTCCACGGCGCTCAGTGTGTTCACGGAGCGCTTCATCCTGTTCTCCGCCATCGTCGCATTCGTGCTCCTGGGTGGCGTCGTCCGAGCCGAAATCACGTTCTCCCTCGTTCAGTACTTCAATCTACTTCAACTCGCCTGTAACATATTTTTCCCATTGGCGCTCGCATTTCTGGCAGAAACCAAAGTCACGGTCAGACGACTCGAGGTAAACCGCAAATGTATACCCTAACACGATATTTAAACACGGATGTGCAATGTTTATTTAGTACGAATGATAGGTAATACAGGTATATCCTAATGGTATATCATTCAAACGTTTTATTTATTCTGTTTAGGAATTCCTGTTGTTGGATGAACTGACCCCTGAGAAGTTAGTGCCTGCTATTGATTCGAACGCAATAATAAGCAACGGTACTGAGAAGGAAAAGCCGAAGCACACTGGATTGGTTCTGAATGGGTTAAGTGCGAGTTGGCAACCTGAGGCGATCGTGAATATCTTGAGGAATATCACGCTTACCGCTCAGCCTGGGGAGTTTGTGGGCATCGCCGGACTAGTGGGCTCTGGAAAGGTAACTACTAGTTTACTAAAGTGAGAATGTGACGCCCGTCATCTTGGTCCTAACTGTCTGGAAAACATCATCATCTTTCTGAGTTCTATTATCTGAATATCTTTAGTTTTTTATTGTGTACCAGTACCCAATAAAAAACTACGAGCACACTTATAGTCAGTACTTAATCATTAAGTAATTATTTACAGGTTTTATGTCAACAGTATACTAGACAAGACGTCCCATTGTCACATCTTTATTTTCCTCGTCATACCGTCGCCGTCGCCACTTTAACAATACAAAGAGAACCATATCATCACTACTTTATAATATTATGTGTACCTTATTGTTCTTTTTCTTGCCTCATTTAGTCGTCCCTTCTCCAAGTGATTCTGGGTGAGCTGTCTCCGTCCCAGGGCACAGTATCTTTGGGCGGCGCAAGAGTCTCCTATGCCAGTCAGGAGCCCTGGCTTTTCGTAGCTACTGTCCGTCAAAATATTGTCTTCGGACTGCCGTATGACCGTATTCGTTATAAAAAGGTGAGATAATCTGGTAATGCGAATCAAACGTAATGTCATACTGCCGAGTATAAGTAAAACTATAATTTGGAAACTTGACCGTAAAGAATTTGGCGTAACGCCAGTGTGACATTTTGTATACATATCTCCCAGGAAAAGTAGGCGCTTCGGTAATCATCGTCTATCTTCAGAACTACGAAGGCACTAACATAGAGCTGTAGAAATGAGTGCTTATTTTGTGTTAACTTTATGCCAAAAAACTTTCCAAAACCAGTGAGAGTGAGAGACAGATGACAAGATGCGACCGGAGCAGGTTAACCAACGTACGGAAACGGAGGGTAAACATACATGTTCGTGCTAATTCGAAGATTACTGAAGCGCATATATTTTCTTGTTTAACTAAGTAAGTTGATCATAACCAAATTACTTGAGTGTAGACGTAGGTAGCTAGAGCATTTGTTTAAAAACAAATGATAACTTCCCAATAATAATTTGATGGTAATTTGAAGGTAGTAAGCGCGTGTGCTCTACTGCGCGACTTCGAGCAGTTGCCGGCCGGAGACTCCACGCTGGTGGGAGAGCGCGGCATCAGTCTCAGCGGTGGGCAGCGCGCGCGCATCGGACTCGCCCGCGCTTGTTACAGACAGGTAACTGTACTACACCTTACTTTTGCCACATGCCATTACTTCACAAAATTTAATGCCTTTAGCGACACTATCGAATGGTGTAATTTTGTTTTTTTTTTTTACAAAATCTACGGGTTCGATTCCTGGCAAGGGATATTGATTTTCCAAAAATCCAATGATGCAGTTTTAGTTTTCAACAAAATCGGCCTCGAGATTCCTTTGAGTATTTTTCGTTATTTAGTTTCGGATTTGGCCATCCGCGCCCACTTGTAAAATTCATTCTGTATACCGGCTGGCATGAAGCTTTTCGTAAAGTGCAAAAAAACACCAATTTAAATTTAAAAAAAAAAAAACTATTCATAAACCCATAATAATATGCAACGTTATATTTACTAAAGCGAAAGGGTGTGCTCCAATTTCGATTTTATAGTCATCATACTTTTATTGCTGACCTGACCTTACCTAAGTATGCGTTGCAAGCATACATTATACTTCGGCCCCGTAGGGCCGAATGGTTACAAATACTGTCGTGGAGCGCTGTTATAGTTTCTAAAGTTTATCGACTCTGTTTAGAATCTAAACAGAGTCGATGACGCATGGCCCAACGATAAGGGTGGTTGGTTTTTATTATACTATTTTGCTAGTTATTTTTAGGTGAGGGTAGGGCCCTGGCCAGCTTATAAAGCTCGCCATACCTTGCGATTACAACGATGTTTGTTTGCTACACTCCTCGATATTATATGATGTTAAAATATCAACAAGAAGGGGGGAATCCTGTAGTATATTATTATGTACTTTAGATCTCTGTAGAGCTAAGCGAGTACACAATAAACTGTTTGTTGATAATATTATTTGATCTATGATAATCGCTGAACGATAACTTTAGTTGTCGAAGCGATTATTGTAAATGAAAGGTGTTATTTAAGTTTTGAATTAACGGGCTCTTCACGGCATCCTAGCCTTTCTGTTAGTAAAGGGTGCGGCGCGGGATTTTCCTTATTTAAACAAATAATAAAACATAAAAAATTAGATATACGAGTATCATTTTAATTCTTTTAAAGTTTTTTTACATGACGCATGGATCAGCACCATTCAGCTCAACCATTTTGTGGTGCTAGATTTCCTCATTACCTATCCATGTCTACAAACTGTCTACTACTTTATTAATAATTTATCTTAACTAATAGAGTCATAAATGGAGAGAGAAACTGATTAAAGTTAAGAA
Source organism: Eugnorisma glareosa (assembly GCA_947578425.1). Lineage (NCBI taxonomy): Eukaryota > Metazoa > Arthropoda > Insecta > Lepidoptera > Noctuidae > Eugnorisma > Eugnorisma glareosa. Next base: position 12,316,419 of record OX387959.1, read on the forward strand.
GAAAGCAAAAATAATTGTATTCGCGAAGGATGACGCATAAAAGATACAGAGGTTCTAGATACAGCACGCAAAAATAACAAGTTAGACGAAAAATGCGTCACATCCACACGGAAGACAGCCATTGCTCTGCATGTTGTGTTATCTTGCGATACAGAGACAACGCTACCTAACCTATATGTATCGAATGTATCTAGCGCTTCTACCACGATACAGCATATCATGCATATGCTACGATACTAGGTACTGAGAATTTGGAGAGATTTTACAGACTCAGCACATCAAGCTACTACACAATCTGTCAAATTTCTTTATTAGATTTTCAACTTTATCGTTAAAGCATTAGGTTCAAGGTTTCTTGGGAAAATTTTACGGTTTCAGGTAGCTTCATGTGCTGGCGTCAGTCATGCAACCATACCGTCGATCGCCTGACCCTGGTCAGAAGCAGCGAATGTCTACCAGTAAATTGAAGCGTTGGTACAGGCCTCTCTTTGCTTGTGCCAAGCTCCATGTTGAAAACCAATTGAAACTCGTGAATTTACTCTCTCGAGGCGAAGCCGCCGTGTAGAGTTGAGTACCTATATAGAGCATGCATATTGATTACGTTTCAATTGATATTGGAGTGAAGTACTTGACATTTCTAAATTGAAACTGGCTGGGCGTATTTGGGGGCAGTTGTATGACAATCTAAAAACATCATCCATTACAATTTAGTCAAACTGGTATGAAAAAATCATTACCTACCCTTCCTTCTGGCGTCGCCGTAGTCTGGTAAATATTGCAGCTGCGGACACCAGCCTGACAGAATGTTCTGTAGTACCTATCTGTCAGTGTCGGTTATCCGTAGGTACTGATTCTAAGAGCCAATAGTGCAGCATGATTTTGTTGGCGCTTGAATCGCTGTAGCCATTTTCTTTTTGGTTCTTTCTGCGGAAATTGTGATTTATTGTATGTAGTATTGTATTTTCGCTAACAGGCCGACATCTACCTACTGGACGACCCTCTCTCCGCAGTGGACACGCACGTGGGCAAGCACCTGGTCTCAGAGTGCGTGATGGGGCTGCTGAGGCACGCCACGCGCATTCTCGTCACCCATCAGCTGCACCACCTCAAGACAGCAGACAAGGTCGTCATCCTGCACAATGTAAGTCCCCAAACATTATATCAGCTTAGATTTTGCATGCGGCGTCGCACACCTGTGGCTCGGAATTTATCCCATATGATCGTCCCCCCGTGTCTACTATCCTATGTCCTTAACAAAATTCTTTCAGCTCTGATAATGAAGGCGTAACCTATAAACAAATAAATAAAGAAACAAACCCTTTGGGCGCATTATGTCCAAACAACCTTAGCTTTAATTCACATAAACCGTGAAAGTTTGTGATGCGGTTCAAATTTAGTAAATGTGGCGTTATCGCCGTACCATCTGTAACAAAACTGTCGGCCAAATGAACAATCGATGGATTGATATTTGGATACCTAATCAATCAATAACTTACATGTGTCATGTGCGCTGGCACTGCGTTATCAACAATAAGCTCTATCATTCATTACGTAAAAGTCGGAAGATAAGGCTTTTTAGAAATGATAGCCTGAGCAAACTTCAATCGCGCATCAACTTGGGCAAGCTTTAGGCAAATGGAACTTTGGAAAAACTTGATGGATTACAAGTGTACGATACATCGTTGGCATTTGCGTTTATACAAACCTGGATAGATACAGATTTAGCCTTGATAAGTATGAATGATTGATGCTTATGTAACGTCTTCAACTCTTCATCAAAAAAAATTATCGGTATTGCACTTTTGCCACTAGCACACTTTAGATTCTGTAATGCCTAATGCCAAATGATCTCTTCATATCGCACAACACACAATAAAAACTTCTGAAGAACAAAGGAAACTATTTTTAACGTAATTAATTCTGTACTTAATTTAATGCAATCTTGTTTTATAAGTATTTACGGAAAGATTACTTCGCTTCACGATACTTACACGGCAACGCTTGAAAACACATTGTCATTTGTTCATTTAGTTACTTTTATTTTATTTGTTGGTCTTGTCTTTAAAATATCACGCTCATTAAGATAATAAATTGGCAATTTATAGCAGAATCGATTAATTAGAGATCTTTTTAGTGTTCAGTACCAAAAGTAACGAAACGGAACGAAAAACTATTTACTTCCGCATGTGTTCGTCACACGACGTAGCTCAGGTGTATCTGGAATTTGCTAGGAGAACAGAGATACAGTGCGTCATGGTTATTTTGGCGCGTGGTCCTACTTGGAATTCGAATGGAACTAACACCGCCATTTTGTTCTCTAATATAATTCCCATAATCAATTCTACAAATTGGTTACCAACGCCCGCCCTCCTGATAGTACCATGTCCCACTAGGTAGTCGGAGGGCCGAGGGCCTAAAAAGGCCGTTTTAGCTGATTCCTATTACGGGGTGGAAGGGACACCGAACACAAAAAATCAGCCGTTCCATACATTTTACCCTTTTTTTTTCAAAAACCGAACTGGTGAAAAATTTCTATGTGGGGCTCAGAATGATGTACTTACTGAATACGTGGTAACCGTTTTCGCGACGGTGTCCCTTTCACCTCCGTCCCTTCCTGCTACACATACCGTATTGTTAATAGTAACATGAACTTCAAAACTGATTTATGTCCGTCACATCACCATCTCAGGTCCAGTTGAAAACCATCGGGCACTTAGCTGCTCGGCATGCGGCAGTTTGCTGAACTGGGCCTATTTGGCGCAGCCGTGAGACACACAATTATCTCTTGTTTTTTCTTGTTTTAAGCTATTTTTTATTTTATTTTTTGTTGTGTGCCCTTGTGGCATGCGCCATATAAATATGTTTTCTTTCTTCTTTCTAATAGCGGCGTTTTAGGCCCCCTGAGAAATGTGGTGACACTTATTTGAATTATTTAAAGTGCTTTTCACACTTTTCAATTCTTAAACAGTTGGACAAGAAAAAAGCTATTACCTATTTCGTAAAAATATCAACAGTAGTCAAAGATAAGAAAAGCAAACACATATTTCTTATGTTGAAGTAGGTAACACCTGATAATACGTAAAGCAGTAGAGCCAATAAACTCGAGCCATTCCAGCTGAATATTTGACTTTCAGGCGATATCATTATAACTGTAATACGACACTATTTGTACAATATTTTATATCAACTCATGATCTCTGTATAAACTACTTGATTGTACAAGTAATTAACTCGACAAACTGTACCTACCTATCTACAACAGTAGACAACTACTTAGATAACTAGTATCTACTGGTTTAAGTATTTATAAATCTATTTTGTTACGGTCGCCATCGACAATATTGACAGTTATATGTATGAAAGAGTAAAGTATGATAATAAACAAAATAGATGATAGCTACATACACAGTATAAACTCTAAGCGATACGACACGCTCACACATTTTTTTGTCGTAGTTGGATATAGTTTTCAACTTTATTTCGAATATTTTTTTTTTGTGTTCAAAGACGAGACAATTCTGAGTTCATTTATATAGTACCTACAACTAGCGGCCCGTCCCGGCTTCGCACGGCCGGACATTTTTTTTTTTGCGATAATGTGTACAGGGTCAGGGTGGATTTTTTCAACCTCACCTGGAGAGAAAGTACTTTAAATACTGGGGATATCATATTTTACTCAAACGAAATTCCTTTGTTTATAAAAAGGAACAAATCTGCATTCAAACATTTTCGAAAATTCGCTAGCTACACTCGGGAATCGAACCGATTAAAATTTAAAAAAAAATATATGGATCAAAACTCTATAACAGCATGAAATCTAAACTTATAATTTCAGTGGGATAAGAAAAAGCACTTTTACTCAAAGGATCTGATTAATTGTGTATACTTTACCTTTTTAGTTTCCTTTGAGTAAAATTTGTTATCTGCAGTATTTAGAGTACTTTCCCTGATAGTGAGGTTGAAAACATATGAGTAACATATACATATAGCTAGGGTTGCCATCACCTAAGCCGGCGATGCCGGACAAGAACTTTAAAACCCCGGGCATTTAGGTGAAATAGATTTTTCCCCGAACATCCCAAAGAAAAGAAAAACATGAAAAACATCGCAAGACGAATAGTATGGTGCGTGAATTCAAACAAGAAGTGAGGGCGCGGCGGAAGGGTTCTTACTTTCTTTTAATTCTTACAGAATTGTGCGTTAATTTATCGACTTACAAAATTAAGAACATTTCTTAAGAAGTACCTAAGAGTACCCAGAATGAAAGAGCGAGCGAAGCAAGCTCAACAATTTTTGCATCCCGGACCCCGGTAGATAACAATTGGGTTCAGTTCAGACGACGTCATGAAACTATCACAAAAAGTTTTAACCGGACACATAGAATAGCGCAAAAATAGGACAAATCCGGGGAAATCCGGACGGATGGCAACCCTACTCATAGCATATATGTTACGCAGGGGTAATGTAGCATCTAAATTTCAAGTTTAGAAATTATGGTTGTTAGGCAGGTTAAGTAGGTACTTCATTAGACTTTATCAGACACTAATTAAAACCAATGCTGGCAGTTGGTGCGTAGTCTTTTTATAAGAAAATTGTTATTAAAGTTCTTTCACAGTTTATTTACCGCGAAGTTGGCGAACCTGAGGTTTAACCTGGGATTCCCGTGTAGAATATTTTATTTTATTTTTTTATTCTAAATAGCCTTGTGTTTGGCCGTTTGTTACACAAAGTTTAGATTAGCCAACTTAGGTAGTACTGATATAAACTGTGAAAAGTCAGTAAGTGCTCTGTGCTATTTTCTGTGACGATGGCAACGTCGTCATACTTCTAGCATAACAATACAAGCCCATCACAAAGCGGTGGCATGCTTTGTTTGTTCATTGTTTCGCTATTCACCGAAATTATCGACTGTAAGAGTTGAACCTATAAAGGACAGAATTTCCGGTCTAATAAACCGAATTACCGTTGGGGAAAAGATAGAATAGCTTGTTAACTATTTATGTATGTACTGTTCTTTATTATTTTTTCTAGTGCTGGGCTAAGGCTTTCTAAACATAAAAGCATAAGAGCATTGACTCCAAATCCAAACACGCTTTGTCAATAACGTGTTCAAATATTTGTGACAAAAATATCAATCAACGGTTTTGTTTTAAAGTCACATTTTTAGCCTGATTATAATATTGTTATAAAAGTTCTATCAGCGTAACAGGCTGTTTAATATTCATGATTGAAATTCTGCGGTATCATTTCTAACAATATGCTGAATCACGCTGATTCATCGAAACGAGAACATGTCGAGAATATAGATTGCGATTAGGTAGGTACTTAATACTTATGTATACCTACCTACCTACCATCATTATGTACCTACTTAGGTAACTAATTATCTAAGATCATGTTATAAATTATGTCAACATGTTGGTGAACTGTAACAAAATATCAATAGGATATGAGATAACATCGGCAAGGTCGCGCGATGCTTCCTTGTATATTAGTAGTAATATTACCTAAGTACTAGCCGATGCTCGCGGCTTTGCCCGTGTAGAGTTTGACTGTCCCACGGGATCGTACAATCGGGAGAAAAATCCTGGTTATAAATTATCTTTGTACCAAATTTCATCTAAATCTGTTTTGTAGTTTCGTGAAAGAGCAAAAAACCTCCATACATCCGTCCTCACAAACTTTCGCATTAATTATAATAGTACCTAGTAAGATTGCACCAAAGTAGCAAGCCTAACCAAGTTGAAATAAACAACGACTGGACGTATAGGTACTTACCTACATAATGTTTTTAAAATACCATTTTGTTTATCTTAGGGCGAAGTGGAGACTTTGGGCAGCTTCGAAGACGTTTCGCGATCACCATTGTTTGCTGAGCTGCTTCAGGAAGAAGAGCAGCCCGACGAGCCGAAAGCACAGTATCTTCGGCAAAGAACACTTTCTATACAGGTAGGCAGGGTGCTGCAAAAAGGAATGTTGCGAAATTCAGTGTAACTGCTGCACCTTGGCTTCTTTTAGGCCTAGTTCCTACAGTTAGCGCAAAGTTATCACAATCATCCATTACATTAGTCTTTAAAAACTTCTGAAACATTGAACAGTGTCAACTAACTTACTTATATATGACCGTAGACACAGTATAAATATGGACAGTATCGGAACTAGGCCTAATTTTTAAAATAATTACCTAGGCTCCATTGCAGCATTATGGTTGTCACTCATAATCTTTTTGAAATTGAAATTTATTTATGAAAACATTTGTGTTCTCTAGTTTATTGATCAAACAATCGAGTAGAAAAACGGTTGAAATGTAGCAATAGGGGCGCTATGGAGCGAGGACTTAGAAAAAAAATCGAGAACAATATATAATATATTCCTTTGGCTAAAATAAAAATGATGCGGCACTCACGACAGCCACGAATGACAGCACCGCGACAGTGCCTTAGGGGCCTCGTCGATGCGCGTGTTAGTGTGAGTGCGCCGTTTCGAACGTTAGTACGTAGTTTCCGTACTGTCCATATTTATATTGTGCTGTAGATCTTTTCCGCCCGGCACCTATCGTTATAGAATTTATCAAGTTTTCTCTAAATAGATTAGTCACTAACCCACGCAATTCTATATTGATTGTCGACTAAACCTAAATCTGTACTTATCTTTTGAAATTGTATAACTTTGATTACACTACTAATGTGGCATAAACATTGCCTAAATAGATAATCGAATGTGTATCTTTAAATGATGAATTAAAGTGTTCTTCGTTCGCGTTGTCAATCATTGATAACATCGATAAGACTTAGACTAGAGAAACATTTCCCAATGTATCCGAATTTTTATTAAGTAAGTTTCTTTTGTTGCAGTCCCATACAAGTACTACCAGTACTTTGCAAGACGGTGGATTGCCAGAGGAGGTTGATCAGGAGGAGTCTGCTGAGCTGACCGGAATAGGTAATTTGAATCATGGCTGAACTAAAGAATATGGTGGACTAAATAAAAGTCGCCACACCCATACCATACTTGTCATGGTGATTGCCAAATTCGGTATGATTTCACCATTTTACCATGTACATACAGTCACAGCCAATTGTAATAATAGACCTACGCTAAGCTAAATTGTAGGTAATGGATTTTTTCAACCATAGTTATGTAAGATTTGATAGATAGTTTAGCAGAAAAGGGCTTTAGAAATGAATCAATATTAATATTACTATCTACTTACTTACTATTTTGGTGGTTTTCCCACGCAGATCAAAACACCGCTATATAAGATAACTTGGTGTCTTTATTAGTGATAATGTGATCGTCAATTGTCTGAATTGATTCGGTGATTCGGCAGAATGTGTAAATTAAAATCAATCAATTTTAAATAGTCGTTTATTGGAAACTTCTAAAGTGTTAGTGCGACGACTGTCGTTTCGAGATAACGATGCTGAAATAGCAAAAAATTCAGAATTGACGTTTAAGACGTACAGTATATTGTGATTAGTTATTGTCATCAATATATATACATGTTGTTCCTCTTATTATTCGATTCTCTAATTGATGCGGATTACTATGAATCGCAATTACAAAGGTAAATACTATGTATGTAGGTACCAAATCAATTAATTAGTATAGATATTATAAGTACCTAAGTATTACATAACGGTTGATAGAGTAATAACCAATGAAAATTGATCTTCAGCTAATTTACAGGCATAGGTAATCGCCAAACTACTCTATAATTTAACTAACATGGTGTTATTACCGCATAGATGAATGAATATCCCCTTGACACTACCAAGTCATGTATGGGTGACGAAGGGCAAAGAGTAAATTGGTTCTGGCAAAGGCGTTGTATCTACCGACTCATGTTCATAATCATTAGAGGCAATTATTGTAAAGTAACGGACATACTTTTTACTCATTTACACAAAGGGCGAGCCACCACCAGTTACTATCAGACGTTCGTTATTGCGTCACTCGTCAATGACGTATTATGATCATAGGGACCTGTGTACTGTGTTAATAACAGTTTGGCTATGGGAATACATTTTGTGCGAGTTGTCATGTTGGTTTCACTTTCATAATTATTTATTGATATTTTCAGAGTAGGTAGTTCCATTAGTAAAAGTTGTTATGTTAAGTTGGTAATTGCTGTTCGTCAGGTCGCGTGCCAGGCGCGGTGTACCGCCAGTACTTCCGCGCCGGCGCCGGGTGGGGCCTCATCCTCGGCACCATCATTAGCGTGATCCTGGCACAGGTCGTCACCTCTATTAGCGATCTATGGCTCACGCATTGGTAAATACAACCTTATTTAATTCAATTATTTTATTCAATTTATAACCTTATTCTGTTGACATTAAGACATGGTAAATGGTTTCGAATAAAAATGATACATGCATATTTATTCAGTTAACAGAACATGACAGTGCTACGTGATCGTAACCTTTAACTTTGACCTTTTCAGGATGAACGACGTGGAAACAAAATATAATTTAGAAAAAGATAATTTGAACGCTACCCTCTTCAATGGCATAAAGGATGGCAACTTCTCCAGTGACAGCAATAATAACAGTGGGAATCTCACGACTGAGTTGCTGACCACCCTACCACCCTCGTCGACTGAACTGCCTAATATGACTGTCATTGATACGATGGTGAAGACTGTGCTAGCCATGCAGAACATAACATCTACGTATGAACCCCTTAACCACGAGTACTACATTTATATTTGGGCGATCGCAATTTTGGGATGTATTCTACTGACAACAGGAAGGTAAGACAGCGTTTGTATTTGCAGTAAGACTCATTAGCAGACTCATTATAAGACTTTATGGTACACACGGCTAAATATCAAGCTATAATTTTCCAGTTTATGCTGATCTCGCATTGTATAGGATTTCCGTACAATTAGAGGTCAGCTTATAATGGCTTGATGTGTAGCCGATAAGAATTCAGCAAAAAATGACAATTCAGCAGTCATAATAACTTTTTGATATGTATATTGTTTTTTAAAGAAAATAATGTTATAAAAATGTAAAAAGTAAGTAAAAAATAGAATAAACGGATACAATTATATTCAAGAAATAGGAGGTTACATTGGTGTTACATCTTAAACATTTAGTATTGCAGAATATGCCGTTAGGCCTATGCCTGTATCGCAAGAAGATTCTACATTTTCTCAAAACATCGTTATTTTCCAGATCAATGTTGTTTCTGTGGGTGTGCATGCGGAGTTCCATAAAGCTGCACAACCAGATGTTCAGCAACATCCTGGCGGCCACCATGCGCTTCTTCGACACCAACCCCTCGGGTCGGATCCTCAACCGGTTCTCCAAAGACATGGGCGTCGTTGACGAGATCCTCCCTAGGATGTATTTGGACAGCATACAAGTATGTTACCTCTACCTCTAGTCAAATTATGTGATGTGATTACAATTATTTTGTGGAGCTATTTAGGTAGGTATAGGTAATTTTTTGGCCTCGGTAGAGCATGAGGATCTGAGTTCCATTCCCGGGTCGAACAGTATGTTTGGGTTCTTCCACCAGAAATTTCTCAATAGTAGCCCGGAGTCTGGATTTGGTGCCGGCTTTGTTCCAAAAAAATAAACGTTAGTTGCTGGCAATACGCTCGCTCCTATAACATTTTGGGACTTAAATAATGCCGGTGACTAAAAGGTACACCTCTGCATAACCTTTCGGAGATAACAGGCGTAATACTATGTCATTTTTATCCTCCGCAGATTTTCATGGTGATGTTAGGTATCCTCGTGATGGTAGCGATCGTCAACCCTTACATGCTGCTGACAACGGCGGTATGCGGAATCCTCATGTACATTTGGACGATTATATTCCTGAGCACAGCACAGGCTATTAAAAGGTACTTAATTGTTTTAAATTTCTTAAAAGGAATACAGCGTTACCTACTCGTCCACCTTTCTGAAGACTCATGGCCACGATCCTTAGTCAGCCTTGACGCTCTTCAATAGTCTTAAACGGGTGCGGTGGAACTATGTCTTATAAATTTTCTTAAATGCCTCTAAGTGTAAAACATGTATTTGCTTGTCTTTCTCGAAAATATAAAAGTACGTATATTTTTTCCTCAGGGTGGAGGGTACGACCCGCAGCCCAGTATTCTCGCACGTATCGGCGACGATGGCGGGCCTCAGCACAGTGCGCGCGTGTGGAGCTCAAGAGATGTTGCGAGCCCAGTTCGACGACAAGCAAGACGTACATACTGCTGCTTGGTAAGTAACTACTTTAGACTGCAGGACAAAGTTGTGGGAGTTGGGTAATCATCTAATAATCTAATTACTTAATGCACGTCTTGATGTAACATGAGAAAATAGTGCTATAGCCACCTCTTTTTTGTAACATAAACAGCATAGTAGCTGGTCAATTTTATCTGCTACCAAAGAGTGGCAAGTTATGTAATCGCATCGTTGTTGTAGCGGCACAAGATTGTTTTTTTTCCCATTAGGTTGTTACATACGGTACCTAATTTGCTATGACTTCTGAATTTGTTCTTGTTTCAGGTATTTGACAATCGTCACAAACACTGCATTTTCAATTTGGTTGAGTCTCATCTGCGCAGTTTATGTAGTCATCGTAGCTTACACATTCCTGTTATTGGATGATGGTTAGTACCTATCCTCTACTAGAAAACATTTCTGATAAACTCAACTTAGAATAAAATTTACCAAAGAAACTGAACACGGTTAAGTAGCTTTGCCGTCTGACCTCAAGAGCTGTCGGTGTCATCATTGCTATGAAGTATTGGCTTTGACAGTTCACTTGAACGCGGTGTAGATGTGCTGATCGCGATCATTGCCATCGGTCAAATTCGCCCTTAGATTATACAAGAAGTTTTCAAAGTATTTGTTCTATTTCAAAAGGAACGACACAGTCTGGAAACGTGGGCCTGGCTATAAGCCAGGGTCTGATCCTGGTGAACATGGTACAGTACGGCGTGAAGCAGGCGACAGAGGTGATCTCGCAGATGACGAGCGTGGAACGCGTGGTGCAGTTCACGTCGCTGCCGCGCGAGGACACGGCCGGGCCAGCGCCGCCCACCGGCTGGCCAACACGCGCCCGACTCGTGTTCAGAGACCTCTCGCTGAGGTACGATAAGGATGCCGACCCAGTGCTCAAGAAACTTAATATTGTTATCGAAAGTGGATGGAAGGTGAGTCTTAGTTCACTATAAAAATCATCATCACCTTTGTAGCTTTTTCCGAATTAAGTATGTTGAGGTCGGTTTCCAGTCTAACCAGATGGAGGGGGCTCCATGTGGGGACAAGTCAGTTACTGTGCAACCAATATCCCTTCTCAAGACGGGTTGTCAGTCTTGCTGACTTCTGATTACCCGTAACGACTTCCAAGGATCTACGAATGACGGACGAGACCAGCTGAACTAACGTACACCTGTTGTTATTTAGCCCCCCGACCGTCCAGTATAAATATTCCTTTTGCACGCTAGAAAATACAAATGCTTGAATCTTCTATGCAGGGCTCGGAAACGGTTTAAAAAGAGCGGTTAATTTCGATTAAATACCGGTAAATATATCCTTCCGTCATTTACCGGTTAAACAAGTGAACTGTTCTTTTTGTAACCCAAATGATAAAAGTTACCGATTACATAAGCACAGACGGTTTTGATACCCAAATTAACCGGTTAATTTCATAATTCGTTAATTTTTTTCGTCTACTTTTTTAACATAAAAAGCCGTTTTTCCGCAAAAACCGTTAAAGTGCTATCTTTAACCTAAATCGGTTTCGGTTTGGGGTCAATGACCATAACCGGTTTCCGAGCCCTGCTTCTATGTGATCTTCTAAATTAAACATTCTATATTTTCCAGGTGGGAGTAGTGGGTCGTACAGGAGCTGGCAAGTCTTCATTGATATCAGCCCTATTCCGACTGGCGCCCATTGAAGGAAACGTCTTCATTGATGACGTCGACACGGGTGACATTGCTCTTAAGGTTTTTAGACTTTTAAAAAAAATAGAATTACAGGCAAAGGCTTCTTTAACGATATTAATGTACCTATTGTTTCTCGTTTACAGGAGCTAAGATCAAAGATCTCCATTATTCCTCAAGAACCAGTACTATTCTCCGCCAGTTTACGCTACAATATGGATCCATTCGATAAATACACAGACGCTGATATATGGACAGCATTGGAACAGGTATTTCTACAATTTTCACGCTCTATTAATTCTATGAAGTTGATAAAAAAAAGTCGATGATAAATAAGTAGTTAATGACTCCCTCTAAAACTATGTTTCGTAATTTGAATACCTACCTACAGTGCGAAAAACAATGTTCGAGGGAGGGAGGTATTTTATGCAATGCGTTATATGTATATAGGGTGTAACAAGACCCTTAACGACGCCGAAAGCCACTTGTTCTCTCCGTCATTGCGATATTTTTTTTTTCTAGACCATACCCCCATACCACCTTCTAGTTACGGAGATATTAAGGGTCAAACTTCCAACGTTTTCACAAGTTTTTTTTCTTAAATACATGTTTTTAATGCAAGTTTTTTTTTTTTTACTTTAAACACCTCCATGACCCCCTTACTATTCAATCCATCCATCATCAGAATGTTTTGAGTGCGTTACATTGAGTCCTACCGTAAAACGAGATTTTTCACCCCAAAAAAAAGTCGTTTCCCAGTAATATTTTTTGCGTGAAGTTACTTAGTTTGATGTACAGAATGCTTGGTTGACGGCTTCGTGAAGGGTCTTGTTACATCCTGTATATTCTACGAGTACCTACCTTTTCTGAACTTTTATAATAAGGCACATAAGGTGCTTTATTAAACATTTTGTTTTTATTGACTCCAGGTAGAACTAAAGCGCATCGTGACATCATTATCGTCTGCCGTGCAGTCTGGAGGGTCTAACTTCAGCGCCGGCCAGAGACAACTGCTCTGCCTGGCGCGAGCAGCCCTCGGGCGTAACAAGCTGCTCGTGCTCGATGAGGCTACAGCCAATGTTGATCCGAAGTAAGACTCTCACTAACATTTATTTATAAAAAAGTATCAAGTCGTAAGTATCATGACTGTTGATCCCTGAAGGGCTGGGCAGGACTTTATAGTAACTATAGTAATGTTAACTTACTTAATATACCTACTTATGCCATATATCAGGATAGGATGCAATCCTATTGCCAGCAACTCAGGGTGTGTGGTCTGCTACTTAGAATTATATTTCTATGGAAATACCCAATAACACTTTCTCCCACTGGGCAATCAAACCCAGTACCTACCTAATGTTCAGCGACCGTGCAAGACCCATGAGACAGTCGTCGACAGAGGACGTATTAATGCTGTGTTATCAGGATTTTTCTCACTTTATTGTCTTTTTAATTGTTATTTCTGGTAACGAATTACCAATAAAATTGTTGGTATAATGTGTTTCTCTATTTCTCCACAGTACGGATGCCCTAATCCAGAAATCAATTAGGACGCATTTTGCGGAGTGCACGGTGATCACAGTGGCACATCGGTTGCACACTGTCGCTGATTCTGACAGAGTTGTTGTGAGTATCATTATTTGTTTTAATTTAATGTAAAACCGCGTTTATTTTACGCTGTTTTATCACCGTTATGTTCGTCGGTGATTGTCAAAGCGTTTTAAGTAACCTATCAGCTAAGTATATTATAAGTCTCATTAGACGATCTGATGTCGTTTTATGATAGTAAATTTAATATCCTATTAAGTATTTTGTGTGTACATAAATAAATAAATAAGATACCTAGGTAGATAGATAACTATTGTATCGAACTATAAACATCAAACAGATTAACTGGGCGTGCGACGTTCACGTCGATTCTATTGGGTAAACGATTAAGATACTTCCGATATAAACATGTTGTTTACCTACACGAGCAACCCACGGTTCCGTGCCGTTGTTGCGTTTAAGTATAAATCACCGACACGGAGAGGCCTTGGCTGTACTTATCCCACACTAATCTAAAATAAACTTAATCTGTACAAATAATTGTGTTTATGTGTGTGAATATTTAGGATAACCCAAGTGAAATGTCATCATTAGTTTCACCTAGACAAAGCAACTTTTTTTAGTGTCACCTGAACTACAAAAAACCAACTTCTTCCTCCCCAGGTGATGGAAGCAGGAGAGATAGTGGAGTGCGGGCACCCGCACGAGTTGCTGCAGAAGCCCGAGGGCCATTTCACGCGCATGGTGCAGCAGCTGGGGCCCGCGGCCGAGCAGAGCCTGCGGGACCTCGCCGCCGCCGCGCACGCGGAGCACATCAAATACGTGGACGCTGACGAGAATAACCCGCAATAGTACTTACTACAGTGACCGATCTACTTAATTTTCAACGTTTATGCCGAATATTAATCGAATTATTAGTTTTAAATATAGCAATTTGCCGATGTATAGAACTGCAACTAGATGGCTAGTGGTCGTTCAGTGTTTGATGTCTGGTCATTTGGGCCCGTACCACCAACTAGTAGTATTGTGTCACTTCAGTAAGAAAAAGATGGAGATAGACGTCCTGTATAGTTCCATCTCTTTCCGACACTAAAGTAAGATTATTGCTGTAAGAAATCATAGTAGGCTACCTGAAAGATAAAATCGAATGGTCCAACGATCGGTACACGGGATTGGTATCATCAATCGAATGCTATCTAATTGCACTTTTAATTGATATTGCGACAAGTGCTTCTTACTGTTTGTCTCACTATGTAAGTAAGCACATGACACATCGCTTCGCATCATTGTAGTGAATATGAAGCTCTGGGTCTGGTTTAAAGAGTATAAAACCTGTAAGGTTGATTGGTTACATTAAAGCATAAAGCTTTGTGCGACTGTGTGCCTTCATGGCGTAAATTAGTTTTATAGATAAATCTCTGAAATATGAAAGCGAAAGTTATTTTTATATTAATTAATTTATCACAAATAGGTATAAGTTCGTAAAACCTGGATTGTTACTGTTACATAAAAACCTCTAAAGTAAGATAAATTAGTACTTATTATGACCTCAGTGATGGAGCTGTGACTGCCAATATTACTGTTAGCCTGGGTCATCACACTGCTGGGCAAAGACCTATATTAATATTGTTTTTAACTCAATCAAGTTTTGAAAAACAACTGAGTAAGTACTTAAACTACTTTAATAAGTATTATTTCACTGTAAGTACTTAAAGGTAGGTGAAATGGGTGACAAAATATTTACAAACATTTTGAAATCTGTAGATTGCCATTAAAACAACATTCCAGCCATTTAAACCTAGTTATATTTCTGTTTCTTAATGAAATTATACCTCCAAATAGATTTTTTAAAGTTTTACAACAAAAAAGAAATGAATGTTATTATGTACCTATCTAAAATATGTTGTATGTTAGTGTACTTATTATTGTGACTTTGCCTTAATTGAAAATTAACTTAATGAAACATTGCCTTAAAGTTTGAGATTACTGTTAAATATACAATCAGAATCAATGAAAATATATATAATGTTTTCTGAATACCTCTTTTTATTACCTTTTCTCCCAAATAAGTTTGAATAAACTGGAAGATAATGCTTACTGAAATGCGTTCAACAATACCAAGGTATAAGAGAAGCGCTGTGGAAGGTGCAGGCAACATGGGCTAAAATCGACCATGTTTCCTCTCTCTTGCAGTCTTTGCTCTCTTCATAAACTTATATGTAGAAGTCAACAATGTTTATCCTACTTTTATTAGAATATTTGTTAAAAGAGAATCATAAGCTACCCAAGATGGGATTCAATAAAAGCTTACAAAAATTGACATTATCCCATTTTTATACCATTCAGTTCTTTTCTGGGCAAACCCCTGAACGCATTCTGTTTCGGATAGGTAACATTTGGTTTAAGTACTACAGCAAAAAATGAGTTTTGGTTATTGTAAAAGAAACAAAACTAACATTTCTGTGTAAGACTGATTTTATTTCATATAAGTTGCACTTTTCCATTCTTAACAAGATCAGCAATAGGTTTGTACTGCAGAATATGTTGTGATCCTTCTGCAATAAAATACAACAAACTGCTATATTAATAAGCACACAATATTTTGAATGAAATATTTTTAATCATGTTTGGACTTGAATGAGGCAAACAAAAGTGCTGTCCAGGTCTTTACATGCTGGTTGGACAAAATTTGAGTCATTGATTGAAGAAGAAGAAGAATAATTGTGTGTCTTATATTGTTATAATAGATAGGTTAATATTAAATCGTTAGTCTACAAGAGAGCACAAAGAATACGAACCTTCCAAGTCTATTTCTTCATCCTCTCCAGCAAGGTCTTCTAGCACAACTCCAGTAATTGTTTCATTGGCTTTTAGGAACACATGGCTTTGCATGTTTGGATGTTCAGCCATTTTATTATTTTCAAATATTTGCATATTCCCAGGCATTTTATCTAGAACAACACTCTTCATGTGATTCTCCATATTCAATAGATACTCTTGAGCATACTTGTACTCTGATGGGGTTAGGAAATTAGTCCCTGAAGCCACCCGTTGTCTTTCTTCATTTAATATTGGTATACAATATTTCTCTATTTTATTTAGCCTAGTTTTAAGATAATTGCATATTATAAATTTAATTCTACTCAATTCCATTTTGTGTATAGTAGCACGAAGGTCTGTTTTAGGAAGTTTGTTTATATTGCGCTCCATGTGTTGAATTTGCCCCAGCATGCATTCTACCATATCATTCCGATGAGGCAGTATTTCTGGAGCTAACCTTTCATTCTGCCAGGCACTTTGAAGAGTTTTCAGTACTACTTCAGCGGTAATTTCTTCTTCTTCGTCTTCGCTTATTTCAATGTTTTCGTCGGTTTGATCCATTTTAAAATGTGTTTGCTAAGATATTTCGAGAGTATAGAATAATATAATCAAAACATCTCCACATATTCCAATCCACTACAAAGTAAATTAATAAAAAAAGATTAACAGTTAAATAAACTTCTATAAAAATAAAATAAAATACGGCTAAAACACAGCTCTCGATTCACTCCACATTAATTTGACAATGAATGACAATATGACATTAGAAGAAAGAATTAGTGTCAGTGTGACCATGAAGGTATAGAGTGTGTGACCGTCTTAAAATTATCGATACTGCCATACTTTGGTTTGAAACCTGCCAATGCCAAATCCTGCCAAAGACTAGTTAAAAATACCCAAAAATTGCCAAGTTTGTTAGCGTTCTAATAATAGTGGTAAAAAAATAAAAATACATTTTTTTTTACATATTATCAAATTTTTATTATTAATTAGGAAAAAAATCTAAATTAAACATTGCAATTAGTGACTTTAAAAAAGCCACGTCCGGATCAACTTTAGCCTTGGAAATACACGAGGAAAGTAATGGATCTTACTCCCACTCTGCTCTATGCATTCTTTCGTATCTGCGTTTCATCTTCCAGATACCGATTAATAACTACCTAACAATCGCCGTAAAACAGACATAAAAGTATTAACCATAAAGTTCGGTACGGGTACCTTTGGGGGCGCGACACACAAACCCTATATAAAAATGTACTCTGTGCACAAACCTCCGCTGACTAGTGACTTGGTACCGGCCCCTAAAGGGGCAAGCGTTTAAGTCATACGTCATCCTCATTAAATAAGTAAATATTTAATATTCCGATTATCAAATGCTATGAGTGTGCGCTAATTAAGAGAGTTGGATAAAAAGTTCATATGTCCTCGCCATTAAAACTTCTGTCTTTAGCGCTCAAGTTTCTTAATTTACCCTTAAAAAATCCAAGAGCGTAAATACGGTCATCGCCATTTTGACGGCAGTGCTGGCCGAGGCTAAAAATCATGAAAATAGTGGTTTTCGGACATCCAAGCTCCAGTATGTTGAGAATGATTAACTTGTCATTTAATTATGTGACGAATTAATCCAGGGTTCAATTTAAGTAAGCAGTGGTAATGACGAATTTTGATATCAAAAGTCGAAGTTTCGCGCCAAACTTGCGTGTTTACATTTTTATTTTTCACATTACATCACACAGACGCGTATTAATTCGATAACAAATATGACATAATATCATTCCAATTATTCTAAACAACATGAAAATGCCCTGATCTTAGAGTAGTTTACTAATGCGGGACCAATAACTCGTAATATTCATTACCACTCCTCTTATTTATATTCGAAATTGACGACCATTTTTTTTTTTGTTATCTTGATGTGTGGAAGCGATTATTTCAATCGATTCTTTTTTTGTAAATTTCGATCAATTCGAGAAATTAAATTAAGGAATTTAAAAAATTTATAGATTGAAATTAAAATAAATTTGTTTTAAGCGTAAAATACAAATCAAATCAAAATCAAAAACGTTTATTTGTGAGAATATGGTACAAATAGATGTTGTAATATAGGTTCCAGCATATCCTGCCATAATATGGCGTACAAATATTTTTTAACAGACACTAACTTTAAATATTAACCTATTAATTTATCAACTATACAGAATCAAGTGTGAAAGATATATTATTATAGATTGAGATTGTATTGTAGAAATAATTATAATTAATTATGACTATGTAGTTTGTCATGGGGTGGACTAAAGACTATTTTTATTTTAGTGTATTGGTCACTAACGACTTATCTTCTAAGTATTCTTGCACACTGTAATAGTTTTTTTCTAATAACATTCTGGGCAATACTCTTTTGAACACCGGCAATGGCAAATCTTGAATGTTATTTGGCAAATGGTTATATATAATAATTGCCATGCAGTAGGTATTTCTTTTAAATAGCATTAATTTTATTTGGGGTAATTTCAATTTGTCTTTGTGTCGTGTTCTACTATTTATTTTGAGACTGTTTTTTTCAAATAAATGATAGTTTTTTTTTACAATAAATAAACACTATTTATTTTTTTAAGTTTATAATAGTCATTTTAATAGTTTTTCGTACATTGTTGTACTAAAACCGACACAACAAACAGCACAGACTATGGCTAAATTCGCGCCGTTTTTATTCTATACTTATAAAAAATTAAATTATGAATATAAAATTGAACAGCGAATGCGCTGTTCAATTTTATATTGTATTTAAATTATCTACATAATTTGTTAGTAAGTATTGGCCAAATCTTGAAACTGAATTTCAAACCAGTTCCCCTATACCGATTGAGCTGAAATTTTGCACACACTTTTGGTTCTGGTGACAATACATTCTTATGAGAAACATTACTTAGTCCTGCAGCCAGGATCGTCTCCTCACGAGAGAACTCCTCAACGGTTAATAGCGCGGACACAAAACTCTATCTACGCGTTTGATTTTGATAGATATAGATAATTTCTTTCATGACTTTATCCTGCAAGCAGGATCGTCTTCTCATGACGGAACTCCTTAACAGTTAATAGCGCAGATAAGAAATTTTTTATATGCGTTCATATTTGATGAATAAATATGATTTCTATCATGACATCATCCTGCAGCCAGGATATTCTCCTCACGAGGGAACTCCTCAACGGTTAATAGCCCAGACACGAAACTTTGTATAGATACTCGTTCAATTTGGATGAATAGACATAATTTCAATCGTATTTGATCCTTCAGCCAGGATTATCTTTTCAGGATGACACTACTCAACGCTGAATAGCATAATATAATGATGCGGTATACTGATACCGCTGCTACCGCTGTTAAAGAGACTTAAGTATTTTTTTGTAGAATTACTTAAAAATAAATATTTTTCTATTGTTTGGTCGATTGGACGAAGTATTATATTATCTGTGGTTCGATATAGAATACCCAGGTCTTGGGCCCTTAGAAAAAAATTTATTTGGTTCCCAAGCAAGGCCTCTGTTAAGGCTTGTGGGTTGTAATATTGAGAGAGAGGTTTTGTGGAAATAAAAAACCGTGACTTGTTTCATGGAGACAATCGAGTTGCTATATTTTTGAACTGAACGTTGATCTGACATAAAAATATTGACATTGACTGTTAAAGTGTTGCAAGACAACAAATATAATTTATAAAATGTTGGGGATGCCAACAGCCTCCCCGTGGGTAAATGCAAAAATTTTTAAAAAATGTAAATGTAAATGTAAATGCCAAATCTCACGCTGTTAGTTCAGTCTGTAGGTCAGTCTGTCTACCGGTCTGTCTACCAGTCTGTCGATCAGTCCGTCTGTCAATCTCTCTGCCAGTAAGTCTGTCTACCCGTCCGTCTGCCAGTCTGTCGGTCAGTTTGTCTACCGGTCTGTCAGCCAGTCTGTCTACCAGTCTGTCTTTCAATCCGTCTATCAGTCTGCCTGTCTGCAGTCAGTCTGTTGGTCTGTCTGTCAGTCGGTCGATCAGTCTGTCTGTCTCTCCATCTGTCAGACAGTCTGTCTACCAGTCTGTCTGTCTCTCCATCTGTCGCTCTCTGCGCTCAGTTTAGTGAAATCGTATTTAAACGATAGACATCAGCAAGTACAAATAAATGGTGTCAATTCAATGGGTTTAAAAGTAAGTATGGGTGTACCACAAGGTTCGATATTGGGTCCTTTCCTCTTTTTGGTATATATTAATGATCTACCCCATTTATTTAAAAACCAACCACAAATGGTGTTATTCGCTGACGATACTTCTTTAATATTTAAGATAAACAGACGTGCCACAAATCTCGACGACGTAAATAACGCCTTAATGCAGGTCCATAATTGGTTCACCGCTAATAATTTAGTATTAAATGGGAAAAAAACGAAGTGCATAAGATTTGCTCTACCGAATGTTAAAAGTAGTGATAGTGACATAGTATTGAATCAAGAGAAACTGCAATTCGTCGAAAATACTGTTTTCCTGGGGATCACGCTCGACTCAAGGCTACAATGGGGTCCGCATATAACATCTCTTGCAGGGCGGCTGAGTTCAGCAGCATATGCTGTTAGAAAAATCCGCCAATTTACTGATGCAGATACCGCGAGGCTAGTCTATTTTAGTTATTTTCATAGTATTATGTCATACGGTATTTTACTATGGGGACGGGCTGCAGACATTGAGTCTATATTTATTCTGCAGAAAAGAGCCATCAGAGCCATATATGATCTACGTAGGCGCGATTCTCTAAGGGAACTGTTTAAAGAAATTAACATCATGACAGTATCTTGTCAATACATCTATGAAAACATCATGTACGAAAAATCGGCATTTATTTAGTAAGAGAGGTGACAGACACCACTATAATACTAGAAATAGGGACCAACTAGTACAGCCAGGTTTCAGGCTAGCTAAAGTAGACTCATCTTTCATGGGGTACTGTTTAAAATGTTATAATAAAATACCTCCCCACATTCAACAACTGAATGAGACAAAATTTAAATCTTGTATAAAACGCACACTATGTAGGCAAGCATATTATAAGTTAGGGGATTACATCGATGATAAAAATGCTTGGCTCAATGCTGGTCCTGCTCCACAACCATAGGGGCAAACTAATCAGAAGCTCATGTGAAATTATTGTGGAAGCTGCAGAAGATTGTAAAAATATCTTTGCATTGTATAGATTCAATCTCTTAGTATTATATAACTGCATAGCACATGTGTGAGTACTATGTACTGTAAAGCTACCATTTACATTTAGTTATCCTTCATTGACTCGAATGTGCCCTGGTGGCTGAGAGAATGTCAGGCTCACTCAAATGTCTCGCTGATAGTGGCGGGTGTGTTGGGTCGTTTAGTTCCCTTCAATATGGTTGAGCTGAATGGAGCTGATGCATGCGTCATGTTCGTGAACGGGCGCTGTCAGTTGGGACTGGTCATCTCTTAGCTGCCACGGTTTATTTTAACTACTTTGTTTTTAAATTGTTGATAGTTATAATCTTTTACTCTGGACGCTCTTAATGTGCACGTCTTTCTACATCGTTCTCACATATATGTATAATCTCAACATGAATGATGTAACCAAGATCTTGTAACAATATTTTGATTGAAAAGAGTGTCCATGGAGTTTCTTGCCCATTCTTCTCCATAGAGATCTACGCTTTGGAATGGGCAACTACAGTACTTTCACAAGTTATTATGCCTTGTGTCTGTGACTGTAGCTTCGCCTTTGTTTTTCTGACTTTCAAAAGTGCCTGCGAAGGTCTAATTGAAATAAACGCTTTGAGTTTGAGTTTTGTCAGACAGTCTGTCTACCAGTCTGTCTGTCAGTCTTTCGGTCAGTCTGTCTACCGGTCTGTCAGCCAGTCTGCCTGCCGGTCTGTCAGTCAGTCTGTCTGCCAGTCTGTCGATCAGTCTGTGTCAATCCGTTTGTCAATCTGTCTGTCAGTCAGTCTGTCGACCCGTCCGTCTATCAGTCTGTCGGTCAGTCTGTCTCTCGATCTGTCAGTCAGTCTGTCTATCGACCCGTCCGTCTGTAAGTCTGTCAGTCAGTCTGTCTACCGGTCTGTCGGTCAGTCTGTGTACCGGTCTGTCGGCCAGTCTGTATACCAGTCTGTCTGTCAGTCTGTCGATCAGTCTGTGTATCAATCGGTCTGTCAATCTGTCAGTCTGTCTGTCAGTCTGTCGGTCAGTCTGTCTCTCGATCTGCCAGTCAGTCTGTCTACCAGTCCGTCGGTCAGTCTGTCCACCAGTCTGTCGATCAGTCCGTCTATCAATCCGTTTGTCAACCGGTCTGTCAGTCAGTCTGTCTACCGGTCTGTCGGTCAGTCTGTCTACCGGTCTGTCGGCCAGTCTGTATACCAGTCTGTCTGTCAGTCTGTCGATCAGTCTGTGTATCAATCGGTCTGTCAATATGTCAGTCTGTCGGGCAGTCTATCTCTCGATCTGTCAGTCAGTCTGTCTACCAGTCTGTCGGTCAGTCTCTCTACCAGTCTGTCTGTCAGTATTTCGGTCAGTCTGTCTACCAGTCTGTCGGTCAGTCTGTCTACCAGTCTGTCTGTCAGTCTGTCGATCAGTCCGTCTATCAATCCGTTTGTCTACCGGTCTGTCGGTCAGTATGTCTACCGGTCTGTCGGCCAGTCTGTATACCAGTCTGTCTGTCAGTCTGTCGATCAGTCTGTGTATCAATCGGTCTGTCAATCTGTCAGTCTGTCTGTCAGTCAGTCGATCAGTCTGTCTATCAATCTGTCTGTCAATCTGTTTGTCAGTCAGTCTGTCGACCCGTCCGTCTGTCAGTCTGTCGGTCAGCCTGTCTACCGGTCTGTCGGTCAGTCTGTCTACCAGTCTGTCTGTCGGTCAGTCTGTCTTTCAACCAGTCTGCCAGTCAATCTGTCTGCCAGTCTGTATGTCAGTCTGTCGACCTGTCCGTCTGTCAGTATGTCTATCAGTCTGACTTTCAATCTGTCTATCAGTCCGCCTGTCTGCAGTCAGTCTGTCTGTCAGGCTGTTGGTCAGTCTGTCTGTGGGCCTGTCTGTCAGTCTGTCTTTTAATCAGTCTGCCAGTCTGTCTATCTGTCTATCTCTCGATCTGTCGGTCAGTCTGTCTACCAGTCTGTCGGTCAGTTTGTCTACCAGTTAGAAGTGGGCGCCGACCAAAAATTTGCCGGCGGCGGCGCGCCTGGTGGAACTGGTCGGCGCGGCGGGGCCACGCCGCGGCGCGGGTGTTTAAAAAAAAAAAGAACCATTTCTGGTTTAAGTGTTATATTATAAAGCGATGAAAGGAAGGAAATAAACATTAAAATCAGAAAAATATATATTTTAAAGTTTTTACAATATTTATAATTGTCATGGATGAAAATTATTTTGTTGACGCGTGTAGGGCTCAACCGCGATCTTTTAGTGCTCAAAACCAATCCTGCTATTGAAAAAACACGTTCACTCGGCGTACTTATAGCAGGAATTACAAGAATAGTCCTGGCAAGCGCAGCAAGTCCTGGGATCACATTTTTCTTCTCTCGCCAATAGGCAAGCACATCTCCGTTCAAAATCTCCACTTCTTTGGGGTAGACCGAAGCTAGGTATCTCCAGCATCTCGAAAAGAAAAATCTGTTCGCGTTACCTCTTCAATGTCGCTGAAACTACTATGCTTCTTATATAATTTTGTCAGCAAAGATTGAGTCGAAGAGGACCTTGGATCTGATAGGATGCTCTGTAAGATCACGGGAAGTATTTACATGTTCATTGATGCAATCTGCCATAAAAGCCACACGATTGGTATTTCTTTCTTCTACATAAGAATCGATTTCTTTCAATTCTGAAAACAGGGATCTAAAAGAGATGCCACTATGCCTGATGACTGATGCTTTTGTTTTTAGTCAAAAGAAATCTGTGATGAAATTTCTTTGGTATTCTATTTTTAAGCGATATCATTGTGACTCGTTCTTTGTCTGAGATCGAATATAAAATCTCTTTTAATTCAGAGCTAAACACAAGAGCAAGAAATTAACAGAAACAGACTTTTGCGCACATAAAACTTCCGACAGCTTCGCGAAACTTTCGAAGAAATATAATAAGGTCTTCCAGCAGGTTCCATTCTAATTGTATTAGTTTCAAGTCTTCCTGGCCAATCTTTGTGAGTATGATGTTTACTGGATTCCTATTGCAACAATGCACCAAGCTCTCTAACATGCTTAGCACACTATGCCAACGGGTCGGCATTGCAGTTTTGATGCTTTGCAAGTGATTTATATCGCCAAACTCAGTATTGAACGTTTGAAAATTCTGTAAAACGTCATCATCGTCACCAGTTGGTTCATTTTCGAGTCAAAGTCAGTCAGGTTCCAAGTCAAGAGCGTACGTGGCAACTAGCGCGAAAGTGCCGTGACGACTGGCGGTGGCGCGTACCGCGCGGGCGCGGGTTCACAGCGGCCTGGGCCCTCGGCGCCGCCCGCCTCAATCGGCGCCAAATTTCAAATGATCGGCGGCGGCGGCGGCGCCCAAAACGCGGCGCGGCGCCCACCTCTACTACCAGTCTGTCGGTCAGTCTGTCTGCCAGTCGGTCCGTCAATCTGTCTGTCAGTCAGTCTGTCGATCTGTCCGACTGTCTATTTACTAGCTGTTGCCTGCGGTTTCGCTAGCGTTTTGGTCGAAAATTATCCCACGGGCACATTGTAAATATAGCCTATGGCACTCGCGGATAATGTAGCTACCTATTAGTGAAAGAATTTTCAAAATCGGTTCAGCAGATCCAGAGTTTAACTCCTACAACCTCACAAACTTTACCTCTTTATAATATTAGTATAGAATAGAGGAGGAGAGGAGATTTATTCTCCTTCTCTTGAAATCAGCCAAAAGCATCGAATAATTACTAAATAAGATTATTCTAAAAGATAGCATAAATGTTAATTTTAAAATGATATAATTATTTGAAATTATACCAAGGAGTTTTAATTCCGTTTCAACTTTTTTTTTCCAAACTTGATTTCATTGCGAGTAATCGATTAGGCTGACTGCAACTTTTTAATCGAATGTTGAATCTTGGGTTTACGGTCAGCACTAAGAGGTTTTAGTAATATTTGTCAAGACTTGGAACGTGTTTTTTTATGAAATTTTGTATGAATAATGGTAAAAATAAGAACGCAGATAGAATGTTACTGTCTTTATTTTGCCCTTTCGAGTTTTTTTAGCAAACGAGAAACTTGTCCATGTACATTATTTCAAGCGCATCTAAGTTACCTATTTTTGGAAGGGTGTAGTGGTATGTAATTTACACATATTTGGCAATAGACTGACGCCATTTTACCGACATCAACACGTTTTTGGAGATATTAACCACAAACTTATCGTATGAAACAGCTGCCGCGACATATTTTTCATTATAAAATCGAATGCTGAAAGTTCACGAAAATTCTTGAATTTCTTGACAATGCGCATCACCCCGCCGCCGATTCAACTGATGTGTCATGTCGCTTGTTTGCGACAATAATGACATAACTCGAAAAATAAGAAATACAGGACAGCATTTTTTTTTTAATTAGTCTGGATATAGTTTCCTTTATTGCCAATTATTTTTTGCATAGAAACCGTTTATCAAAAGATGAAAGGTTTATTTTACGTATGGTTACTTCATTTAATACTTACGTTAATTTTGTATTCAACTACAAACAACATTTTCAACAAATCAACATCTTTGAGTTAGGTCATCCTTGTTGCAAACGAGCGATGTGTCAAAATTCTGTCGTGCATAGTGGTTAAAACTAAAGTACCTAAGTCTATGACTGATTAAGGTGGATGCGCCAGGGTAGCCCGTGAAATTTAAATTTTCTTATGTTTATTGCAATTTGCAGGTTAGTGTCAAGTTGTATGTTGATGAAAATATGAATCGCGCCAGTAACACGTATGTAGTTACAGAATTATAATCATTCAAATCATTAATACAACCCTCCAAGTTCATATAATCTCAAAAAGTGATGTTTTCATGAAATAGCTATTGAATGTGATTATATGAACTTGGAGAGCACAATTATTGGAAACATAAAGACCCCCCGTCTTTATGCTTCCAATAATTGTTTTGTCTACATAAATTATCTAATATGGAAAGCTTAGAAAGAACAATATGATTACTAAGAAAATATGCCTTGTACATATATTTATCAGCTAGGTATTGATACGGAGGAGAAGAGGAGGGTCGCCACTCTCAACTTGCAGTGCGTTGGTAGGAGTGGATCTCATACAACCTAGTACAATGCGGAGGGATTTCGACTGAATGGTTTCCAGCTTGGTCAATGCAACCTTACTACAGGGTTCCAGGAGGAAAGACCCATAGTCCAGTAAACTTCTTATAGTTACATTGTATATGAGTTTAAGAGTAAAGGGATGAGCACCCCACCAAACACCCGCTAGAGCACGTAGCATATTGACGATCTTCTCACATTTATTGATAATATAATTGAGATGAAATACACCAGATATTTTACAGTCTAAAATGACCCCTAGGAATTTCACATTATCCTCGACCTTGATCGGGGATCCTTCAATTTCAAGGTGGACATATGGAGTTAAACGTTTACGTGAGAAAACTACAACGGAACTTTTAGGAGCTGACAAGCTAAGACCATGAGAAATTAACCACTGGTTTAGGGAGTTAAGGGATATTTGCATGGATTCCGTAGCAAGATCCACGGACGAGGTAGGAATATATAAACATAAGTCGTCTGTATATTGTAAAATTTGGCAGTCGGTATTAAGAGACTTGTGAAGATCAGAGGTGTAAATACTGTATAAAAGAGGATTTAGTACTGAACCCTGGGGTAACCCACGCCAAACAGTTCTGGGGTCATATGTTTCTCCTGGAACAAGGAGTTTAATATTACGTCCAGCCAACAAGTTACAGATACAGTTAAGTATCTTTACCGGGATACTCAGCTGGCGTAATTTACTTCTGAGTACGGAAAGAAGGACACTGTCGTAAGCTGCTGAAATGTCGAGAAAGACCGCTAGAATAGACTCACTTTTGCTGAAGGCAATCCGAGCATCGGTCATAAAAATACCAATACTATCCATTGTACTAGCTCCCTTTCGGAAACCAAATTGAGATTTAGCTAGAAGACCTCGGCTTTCAACCAACCACTCCAACCTGTTTTTTATAAGGTGTTCCAAGATTTTACATATAACAGGTGATAGAGCAATGGGACGAAAATTATCGGGACAATCGGGAGGTCTCCCTGGTTTTAGAATAGGAATTATCAGCTGCGTTTTCCAAGTATCAGGGATATGAGAGAGAATAAAACATGCGTTGATTAATGATAATAGGTATTGGCCACTGCGGGATCACAACTTTTTAAAAAACGAATATGGATGGCCATCTATGCCTGGGGCGGAGTCGTGTACGTGATTGAGCACTGCATCCAGTTCGCTCAACAAGAAGGGGGCATCTAAGGGGTCATTGGAAATTCCCCCCCCCCCCTCAGAAGGTGAGGGGAATTCTCCCAAAATAGGAGCGAAAGGGGGAGCCAGTTTGTTCAGGAAAGGTTCTGCAATGTCGCTAGGGATAGATGAGGAGTTTCGGACGGAGCAGCCACGTTTAAATCGTTTGAAATTTTGCCAAACAAGAGAGGAAGGGGTAGAAGGCGAAAGTGAAGAGCAGAATTTCTTCCATCCTCCGTATTTTTCTTTTTTTAGTAGACGCCTGGATTTCGCAACAATCCGGTTTTACTCGATCAGATTTTCAGTGGACATATTTTTAGCATAATTACGTTCAGCTTCATTTCGAGATTTTATCATGATGGAACATTCCCTATCCCACCAGGGCGGAGATGATAGTTTTCCAGAGGCTGATTTTTTTATTGGTATGCTGTCATCCGCGGCTGAAGAAATTGCACCGGAAAATTTTGATATACAGTCATCTATGTTGGCTGGGGAAACTTGGGGCAAAGTGGAAATTATATCCTCAAGAGTTTGAGAGTATAAGTCCCAGTCCGCGCCTGTAAGCCTATATTTTAAAAGAGGAGGATTATCCTTATGAGGTAAGGACCTATTTATCAGAGTAGTGCATATTGGGTAGTGGTCACTACCATACGTGAGGTTAAGATGTTTCCACTCCAATTGGGCGGTCAAACTAGCTGAACACAGGGTAAGGTCTACCACAGCTTCTACTCTGGCCAGGTCTAGGTAGACGAGTGACGGAACCATCGTTGACAACACATAAACCCAAGTCATCCAACAGATCAACCAACTCAAAACCAGGGGTATCGGAATGGTCAGAGCCCCACAGAGAATGATGGCAATTAAAATCACCCATAATTATGACAGAATTCAATGAAGAACATATATTATGAATGTATTGAAAGCAGGAGGGATTTGGGGAGGGAATATAGACAGATATAAAATGAATGCCAAGGATATTAACACCTACAGCATTAATCTCATCTCCATGGGGAGGAAGGGATAGAGGGGACGAAGAAAGAAGATTGTTCACTAGCATAGCAGCCCCGCCATAACCGTCTGAGCGGTCATCCCGGAGAGTGCTATAACCAGGAAAATTAAAATTGAGTCGTGGAGTCAGCCACGACTCAATTATACAAATTAATAAGGTGACAGATTTCATGTTTTTTGGGGAGTGCGCTTTTGGTGTCCACTGCATGAGATGGAATGTTGCGGTTTTTAATTTTATTGACTATGTTGTCGGCAACGTGGTCTGGTAATGAGTAATTTGAAATTAAAGTGGAAAGCAAAGAAATAATAGTATTATAGTCTGGTCATTCTCATTATGAGTGAGAGGGTGGTCCATCAGAGCACAACCATTAGGAGAGGGGGGGAAAGAATAACTGTTAATAATATTTTGGTGGGCCCTACGGTCATAACCAGGATGGGGGGGTGTGTGGGGGCTTTGGACGGTTAGTAACAAATTTTTTGCTGGAGGAAGAAGTAGGGGTGTCGGGATGGGATGTATAATTAGGAATTGGGAGACGGGGAGGACGAGGATCATGGTTAAGAGTCTGGTGGATAGTCAGTGCAGGAGGGGCTGACGCCGTAACGTCTGCAAAAGATCGGTAGGAGGGGGCGTGGCGTTTGGCTGCTTCAGAATAAGATAAATTGTCCTTAGCCATGGTGGACTTGATGTTCCGCTGACGCAGGAATTCCGAGCATTGACGACTGTTCGCAGGGTGGGCACCCGTACAATAAAAGCACTTAGGCTCTTCAATGGTACACCCATCCCCAAAGTGGTCACCACCACAGCGGTAGCACCGTGGCTTTGACCGGCATTGAGTCTTGGTGTGGCCGTATTTGCAGCACCCGAAACACTGGACAGTGGGAAAATTATAGATCTCTACTGGAAGGGAATTGAAACAGCAGAAAACTCGATCCGGGAGGTTCTGACCATCAAATGTGATTACTAAGCTTGATGTAGCAATCCATTCCGATTTCCCATCATTAGTAACTCTGCGGTTCAATCTCCTCACCTTTAACACCTTGCCAAGTGGGGACTTCAGGGCATCCAAGACTTCAATGTCAGTCCAATCAGAAGGGACGCCCCTCACAACACCCATCCTGGTGATGTTGAAAGTGGGAATCATCAATGTGAAACCTTTTTCCTAATTTGACTCATTGTCGATAAATGCATTGGCATCTTCCGGGCCCTTGAACTCTACTGATACCTTGTTTCTTCCTATACTCTTTATATCTACAATATTCACAACATTCAGTTTCTGCAATAATTGACCGAATTTTATAGGGTGGAGGGTAGTGCCAGAAGCTGGATCGGATTCGAAAAGAGATGCGTAGACTAAAAATGGTTGTCTATCTAAATGCGAGTATTTGGTGCGTGAGATCAACGACGGAGCCGTGACCCGGTTGCGTTTAGTCGCTGAAGCATTTTCGTCCGTGTCATTCGTCGAGTCGTTGTGGAGTGGATGTTCAACGCGTTTCCTGCTTTGAGAAGCTACTTCAACTTCCATTGTCTCAAATTGAGACAGTGGAGCCGTCAGAATAGGCGCATGAGTAAAGAGATCTTGCGATTGTAGCATTGGGGGGTCTGGTGGGCGGCCAGGAGGCCGTTCATCATCCTCCATTGTCACTCAGCATAGACCAATAGAAAATTAAATTGATTAAAATCTTACCAAATGTTAGAACAAGTACACAAACAAAAATAAACACAGGACGAGCACAAACACGAACAATACACCCAAAAACCACCAAAAAAAGCAGAGAAATAGCCAAAAATCGATGCGAGCAACAAAACCACATGTACTCGCCACAAACGCCAATCCTACCCTCCTTAAATTTTCTTACGTTTATTGCAATTTGCAGGTCAGTGTCAGGTTGTGTGTTGATGAAAATATGAATCGCGCCAATAACACGTATGGAGTTACAGAATTATAATCATTCAAATCATCAATACAACCCTCCAAATTCATATAATCCCATTCAACAGCTATTTCATGAAAAAGTCATTCTTTGGGATTATATAGATCTTATTCTTATTATACTTTTCGGCTGCACCGGTTTCCATCTTGTGGTATGTGGACACCATACTAACCACATGTGGACGATACGACGTCGCTTGATCTCAGTTGTTGCTTAGTCACTAAGCCTTAGTGAAAGACTTCATGCTATCCGGGACATTCTCCGAATTCAAACGGAGCGTTCCGTAAATCAATCACGCGCTACGCTACGCGCTAATAATGGACTTTTAAAAAAGTTGTCCGTGCGTGAGCCTTTTGGAAACAGAGGATTGGCAAGATCGTAAACGATTTTGGCTGTAGCGCCAGCAGGCTGCAAGTCGGCCTCGTCTAGTCGGTCAGTTTCTTGTGTCCCGTGAGTTTCATCCGGTTACCCGGTAAAAAAAAACCGGTATCCGACTCTCAAAGTTCGTAGGATATTACTTAGGACCTTTATTTTTATAGACCTAATAGGAACTATAGGCCTCAGTAACTGGTATAAATTTCAACTCGATACCTCCACGCGTTCCCGAGATAAATATGTCGATATAAGAATGTGTTGGACGGACAAAAAAGTGATCTTAGAAGGATTCTGTTTTTTCCTTTTGAAGTACGGAACCCTACAAAACTACTGACCTACATATTATAGCATAATGTTAGAGCTCCTGCAGCCTGTGATACAGAGTTATCGTTTATGATTATCCTAATAGTACAGACATGTAATATTTTATACCTACCTAAATTTTTAGTTTCAGATTCATATGTTTTTCTTCGTTCTAAATAAAATGTAGGTAGGCTGTAAGAATAATAAGTAGGGGAAGGATAAAGAAGTCGCAATGTAAATGCGACGACAGCTAGTGGGTATAATCCTGTTAACGTTATCGCAGGTACTTCTTAGTGGCCTCTTAACGATATTAGCCGAGTAGGACATAAGAAATGCAGGGTCGAAATGAGTACTAATCTTACCTACCCTTAATACTTACATAATTATTTATTTTAAAAGAAAATTGGTTGCAAAGTCTCTTAATTAGCATATAAGTACCTAAGTACTGTAGTAGTGTAGTACAGTACAGCTTAGCGGCTTTTTGAGTAAAATCAGTAATTTATGTTTAGGAGCGAAGTCTGCGCAGTGTGGTTATTCACGATTGATTACCAACTTTTTCAAAATTGGTAGATACTTAAGATTTGAGGTAATACAATTATGCATACCCCTTCTTACCCGAATCAGTCAAAACACGAAACTAACACGAGTCCATCCCTGTAGAAAAATTGTCTCCAAGTAATGTATAGGTAATGTGCTCACCTTCTTAGATACCATGTATATCTCATTATGAATATTGATTTTCTTCGCGACGTCATTGTTAATCCTAATGGTCTCCATATAAAAGACGTTACAAAACCCGAGACGGACGAGTACCCTCCACAGCTACGGCAACCCCGCCGCAAACGGGATTGGTTAAACTACACTTAAGACTGGAGTAGTTCGTTTAACGATTTTCTTCAGTATTTTTGTAATAACCATCTCGGAGCATTCCCCTCCTAATTTTAAGTAAGCGAAAAGTCATGGTTACCACATTTTTATTTGATTTTGCGAGTGATTCTTGCGTAACGTGTGCACAATTCTAAGGTGAAGACAACGACAGCGAAGATGTCGCTGACTCTGGATCCCGGGCCCGGTCTAGCTGCCTTGCAAGCATGGGGTGGCCAAGTAGCGGCGTATGGCGCATCCAACCAGACCGTGGTGGACAAGGTGCCGCCAGATATGCTTCATATGGTCGATCCTCACTGGTGAGTCTGGATATTTTTAGTGTTCTGTTTAGTTTCAGTGTTCGTTTTGAATATTTTATCTTAACCACCATTATGTCTTTTTTTCTGATTCAGGTACCAGTTTCCTCCGATGAACCCGCTTTGGCACGGACTCTTGGGATTCACTATCGGCTGTCTTGGATTCATCTCTATCACTGGCAACGGAATGGTCGTCTACATATTTATGTCAACGAAGGTAGAATTAATTTTGGTTTTGGCTACTTTTTACTTTCATATTTTTATTTTTTATTAAAGCCTTTGGTTGCTATTTCAGAGTCTGAAAACTCCATCAAACTTGCTAGTGGTTAATCTCGCTTTCTCCGACTTCCTCATGATGTGCGCAATGTCTCCGGCTATGGTGGTGAATTGTTATAACGAAACATGGGTATGGGGTAAGTATTTAGCGAAAGTAATGTTTTTTTTGTTTGTTATATATTCTATGTAACCACTCTTCTTCCTGTTACCTCAGGTCCTCTTGCATGTGAACTCTACGCTTGTGCGGGCTCGCTATTTGGATGCGCATCGATTTGGACCATGACAATGATAGCTTTCGACCGCTACAATGTTATCGTGAAAGGTATCGCCGCCAAACCCATGACCAACAACGGAGCACTTCTACGTATCCTCGGCATCTGGTTGTTCTCACTTGCATGGACTCTCGCGCCATTTTTCGGCTGGAATCGGTAAGAACTCTTACATTCCATTTACGCAAAATAAAATAAAAAACAATGAATAAGGTTCTAATTCAACGTATTTTACAGATATGTACCTGAAGGAAACATGACCGCGTGTGGCACTGATTACTTGGCCAAAGATTGGTTCAGCCGAAGCTACATCCTTATCTACTCTGTTTTCGTATACTTCATGCCTCTTCTGCTTATCATTTACTCTTACTTCTTTATTGTCCAGGTACCTAATGCAGAAAATACATTTGGGACCAATGAATTATTGTGATTCTATTTGTAAATGATGGTACAATGTTTTTCTTTTGATTTCAGGCCGTAGCAGCTCACGAGAAGGGAATGAGGGAACAAGCTAAGAAAATGAACGTAGCTTCCCTCAGGTCTTCAGAAGCGGCTAATACCAGCGCTGAGTGCAAATTGGCAAAGGTCGAATCTATTCTAACTTAATATTGAAACGTAAATCTGAATCTCATGACTCATTCAAATCCTTGAATATTAATCGCAACATATTGTTTCAGGTAGCTCTAATGACCATTTCACTGTGGTTCATGGCGTGGACACCATACCTTGTGATCAACTACACGGGTGTGTTTGAAAGTGCGCCCATCAGCCCTCTTGCTACAATCTGGGGCTCACTCTTTGCTAAGGCTAACGCTGTCTACAATCCTATTGTATATGGCATCAGGTCTGTATTTTTCCATTAATCGAAAATCAAACTTTCTGAGATCGCCAAAGCTGCAGGTTCCGTACCTGCTGCGTACTTGATACGCAAGCGGCAGCTGAACGCATTCCAATGACAATTTATTGTTGTAGCCACCCGAAATACCGCGCTGCTCTGTACCAGAGGTTCCCGTCGCTGTCTTGCCAGGCGTCACCGGACGAAAGCGGCTCCGTGGCGTCTGGTGCCACCGCCGTCTCAGAGGAGAAGCCAGCTGCTTGAACACCACGCTTACGCCTCCTCCGACGACAACACCTCCACGACTCGGCCTTGTTGCTCTATGGACACGATTCTGCCAAAGCGATGTTATTTATTATTTTTATACGCAAACATTTACATTTGTACAAAGCTATTTAAACTCGTGCACAGAGCGTGTGCTGGTTGCAAAATATTCAGGTTGTCCACCTTACAAATCGGCACTTGCGTATTTTGAGTTCACGTTTTGGGTATCGAGTTGACGTTGCACACTTTACTTAGACCTTACATTTGCTTAAAGATCGGTCGACGACATATAAAAAAATACAAAAAAAAATAAGAATCAGTAGTATGTCGCCAGGCCGCCCCTTTATCCATGAGACTGCTCCTCTTAGATATAGGCATTACTATAGATCTCTACGATGAAACAGGCTCTGTATCATGGACTAATAAAGTTAAGCAAGCAAAGTGGTTAATAATCACATAACAATTTGTTTTTCTTTTTACCACATCCCTCACCTCGAGCCGCACGTCAAGATAATTTAACTAAATTAATTGGAATGGTAACACAACCTATTCTTAGTTGCTATAGGTACAAGTACACAGTGAATGGCACGGTTGTTTCGGGAGGTTCTTGCACCGAATCGGGCGGGAGGAAACGCCCGGCCCGGATGGAGCACACGCGCGGTGCAGTACTGCCCCGCGTGGGCAGAGCACCGCCGTGTCTTCGTAGCGGCGATCGGCGACGGCGACCTCTCGTGTCCGGCCTTAGTTCAATCCATGGTCCGGAGCGAGACGGAATGGGACGCCGACACCTTCTTCTGCGAAGCAGTCATGCTAGCGAAGGATTTGGCGGAACGTGAGAGGGAGAGAACCTCATGTCCCAACCGCCGCGGGAGACGCACCGGGCGTCGGGAACCAACGTAGGCGCGGGCCTGTGGACGGTGAGCTATGGGCTAGCTCGCCGTCCGTCCCTCTTATGACAACAGACCGTGTCGACGGCGCGTTCGTGTTCCACGCGCACCTCAGAGATACGTCAGCAAACGGGAAGGGGTCCGAAAGGACCGATGCCTGCCAGGGTTTCGGGACTGCTCGAAAGAGATACCGCGGCCCTGGAACACAAAGGGCAAAAGAAGGAACATGGATTGGTGTTAGTCAGTAAAAGTCTGACACTCCTCGCTGCTCAGCCCAGAGCGGGAAGAGTTATTTGATGATTTCCTATCCAAAAAATAAAATTGGTGGCACAGTTGACATTATGCCGAGCATGCCACCGTCCGGGAGGATCGATCCGACATATTATTTCTGGGTGTTCTAGTCTGGCTAACGGAGAGTACTTGCATAGAAACAATCTCGTTGCCAGGATTATCCACCAGCAACTTGCTTTGAAGTACAACCTTGTGGATTCAGAAGTACCATACTATAAGTTTGCGCCCAACCCAGTTCTCGATAATGGTAATATCACGTGGTATTGGGATCGACCTATCATCACTGGCAGGACTATTGTTGCCAATAAGCCTGACATTGTGGTGATAGATCGATTGGAGCGTCGCGCTATGATTATTGATATAACGGTTCCGCATAACGAGAACCTCGTGAAAGCAGAGAAAGATAAACAATTCAAATATCTAGATCTGGCTCGCGAGGTTGTCGACATGTGGAACGTGTGTACAGCAGTCATTGTGCCAATAGTCGTGTCGGCCAATGGCTTAATAGCCAGTACCCTCGACGAACATCTGAGGAAGCTCTCGCTAATTCAGAAAGCAGTACTTCTGGACACGGCACGTATTGTTAGGAGGTTCCTCTCTCAAGAGCCCTGACCATCGGTAGCTTGGACCCTATTCCCGATGCCGGTGGGCTCCTATTTTTTAATATTTATAAATGTTTTTAAATTGTTTTATATTAGAATATTTAAAAATGTAAATAATATGTGTTTAAATGAATAAAGGCTGCTTATTATTATAGATAATAATAATAAGCCTATTACTGTCCCACTGCTGGGCAAAGGCCTCTTCTCAAGAGAGAAGGCACGAGCATTGATCACCACGCTTGCTCAAGACGGGTTGGTGATTTCAGCCTTTTTTTATAAGTCCTGGTTGGAATAATCTATATCTATAATCCCTATAAATTAATATAAAAAAGAACCTAAATATTAAAAAATCTGTTTTGCAAAAAATAAAACCGACTTCAAAAAACCACAATAGAAAAAAAAACAAAAATAACAAACCAAAACACAAAAAAGTGTAAAATAACTTTAGCTTCAGAAGCCGGTGACAAAAACACCAAATCAATCAAAAAAGGTCAAGCTTCAGAAGTCGGTGACAAAATAACAAAATCAATCAAACAAAGGCAGGTCACCGAATTCGAAGCTTGATCTTTTTTGGCAATTGATCTGGTGTTTTCGTTTTTATTATGTTTTTTTTGAAGCCAGTTTTATTTTTTGAAAAAAAAAAAAATCGGTTAAAGTTATTAATACACACATCAAAAGTGTCTAGGGATCAAGCATTTTTATGTGGATTTCTTGAGATTGAGATGTGGCTTTGTAATAAATTTATGATTTTATAAATTTATATGGATCCGTTTTGGTGCATTTCATAATTTGAATCAGGAACTGTGAATCAAATTCGAGTAAAAGATGAAAATCAGCTGTCAATATTTTCCCTATAAAAACATACAACGCATTGAAGACATTATTAGTGCTACTGTTTCCCTACTACTGATTAAAACCAACGTTATTATGGAGCGGCGACGTCATTTAAGCAGGGAAGAAATGCTCAGAGCCGTGGGAATGATAGAAGCTGGTTCCCGGCAACGTACTGTGGCTTTAGCTCTGAATACAAGTCAGAGTGTTATCAGTCGACTTTGGACACGTTACCGAAGCACTGGTACCGTGGCTGAGCGCCATGGAGGACGGTATCGCTGCACCACACGGAGACAAGACCGATACATTCAAATCTTAACTCGAAGAGCTCCAACAATAACCGCCATGATGTTAGCCGTGAGGCTTCATCACTCTTCAGGGAACTTAATTAGCGACCAAACAGTCAGAAACCGCTTGCATGAAGTGAACCTTCATTCCCGAAGACCGCTACGGGTACCACCTATAGCAATGCACAATCGTAGGATACGATATCAATGGGCTCTTGAACACAGAAGGCAGAAGAACAATGGCGTTTCGTGTGCTTTTCTGATGAGTCTCGTTTTGGTATGAGACCGGATACAAGACGTATACGACACTGGAGAACCCCTGGACGCCAACAGCGATTAAAATCCTGCCAGGAAGTCCATCCTTATAGTGGTGGAACCATCATGGTATGGGCGGGTATTTGGATCGGCGGAAGAACTGAGTTGATTTGGATCAGAGGCAACCTCAACGCTCAAATTTATGCTGAGACGATTGTATCAGACGTCATCGTTCCTCTACAAGTGCAAATCGGTCCCTTATTTCAGTTAATGCATGATAATGCGCGACCGCACACCGCAAGAGTTGTAAGACAGACTCTCGCCGCAGCTAACATCAATGTCCTGCCCTGGCCTGCTCAGTCGCCAGACTTGAATCCGATTGAGCATGCATGGGATATGCTACAGAGAAGAGCTCTGCCGAATATGGAGGGTATCCAGTCGCAAGAAGACCTTTTTTTGTTGTTGCAACGAACATGGGCGGCCATTCCACAGCGTGATTTGGATGAACTCATTTTGAGTATGCCAAACCGATGTTCTTGTGTTGTTAGTGTTCGCGGTAGAAACACGGATTATTAATTGTTTAAGTTACCCAATAAAATTTTAAAGAAAACTGTTATTTCAGTCTTTTTTTCGAACTTTTGTGTTAGTGGTTCAAATGTCAAAAATCCCTTTATTAGGAAAATGGCAAATTTCTTTATTAATGCAAAGGTGACTTGGTTTATCGTTACTGTGACAAACGAAAACACTTTATTTGATGAATCCTTAAAGAAAATTTTAATTAATATCAATCAGGAGAAAAGTTATTGCAAAAATATATGTTGATCCCTAGACACTTTTGATGTGTGTACTTCTAGTTTCTAGCACTCACTCTGTTGTCTCTAGAGAAATTAACTCTCGATATCGACATGTCGCATTATCTATGCATTATTCTAGAACAAGAAATCACCTAACTCCTAACCGTTAAAAAGTTGTACCTTCCGTCATCAGCTCAGCGTCATGAGATGATGATGACCATACGCAAATGTCTCAATAGCTTTAGAAATTATTTTTTACTAACATTTATGTCGTGACTATTGTGTTGTTTATAAAATACTGGTATTCAGCTGCATCCGGTAAGACTGGAAGCCGACCACAAAATAGTTGAGAAAATGATGCAGATGATGAACAATACATGTCATGGTAATGGGCTTATCCCCATTATATGGAAATCTGGGTGTATTGCACACATCTGCGTACCCCTCAGACCCTACAGGCGTGATGTTACGTCATGCTTTTCGTGATTTCGAGGTTGGTCCCATAGTAAAAGTTGTTCATAATGATGAGTACAATGACCCCTTAAGAGATTTCGTGTATGAATAGATAGACCCTATATATTTATTATGTAACTATCAGAGAAATAAATTAAAACGAAAATTCTCGAATGTTTTATTTATTTGACTCGAAAATAAAAACTATAAGAAAGCATACAAAAACGGGTATAAAATGAGATCCTTTTGGTTTATTACTATACATATATACAATATACTTAAAAAATTAAAAAAAACGAAACCAACCTTTTTTTTACGAACAACTAATTAACTTTTTAACCGACTTCAAAAAAGGAGGAGGTTATGTTCGTGTGTATGTTTTTTTTTTATGTATGTTACCTGATTTCTCCCCCATTTGTGGACCGATTCTCAAAAATCTTTTTTTTATTTGGAAGATTATACTTCTGAGGTGGTCCCATTTAAATATGGTGAAGATCTGATGCTGATCTTCGGAGATATACTATGGAACTCTTCAAAAATAGACGGCAAATCTGTCGTGATTGCTGCAATCGCTTGGATGTTTATTGTTTATACAACATCATAACATAATATCACGCTTGTATGCTCTAGGGGGTACGCAGATATGTACGAGGATGTGTACTGTACAACTTTTCGATATTTAGGTATGTTAAGTTCTATTTTATTGGGGATAAGCCTATTACCATGAATTGTATTGTTAGCGGTTCACTAATGTTTCACCAAAACTCTTTTGAAAATATTTTAACCGACTTCAAACAAAATGAGGAGGTTCTACGTTTGACTGTGTGCCCCTATGTTCACAGATTTCTCCGCTAATTGTGGACCGATTGTCAATATTCTTTTTTTATTCGAAAGCCTATACTACTGACAACGGACCACGTTGTCACAAAGTTAGAATCTGATGATGGGATCCCAGGGATATCGAAGGTAGCCCTGACATTTTACAATGTTTTTCATATAGATACTTTCTAACGATATTTGTACCTGATAATCATTATCTCATGTTGCTGAGCTGATGATGGAAAGTATAAGTCAGGATCTGATGCTGATCTTCGGAGATATACAATGGAACGCTTCATTAATAGACAGAAAATCTGGCGTGATTGCTGCAATCGCGACGTTTCGATGTTTATTTTTTTACACAATATTAGAACATAACATAACGCCTGTATGCTCTGAGGAAGTGCGCAGATGTGTACAGTACCTATACCCAGATTTCGACAGTTAGGTATGATAACGATATAAGTTACATTTTATTGGGAATAAACCTATTACCATGAAAGGAGTTGTTAACAATGTAAAATAAATGTATAGCAAATATTTGTTTAGAATATTGAAACTAAAAAAGGAAAAATAAAAAAACTTTTTTGCAAAAAATAAAACCGACTTCAAAAACAAAAAAACGTGGAAAAATAACTTTAGCTTCAGTAGTCGGTGGCAAAAATATTCAATCGAACAAACAAAAGTCACTGACTTCCGAAGCTAAAGTTATTTTTCCACGTTTTTTTGTTTTTGAAGTCGGTTTTATTTTTTGCAAAAAAGTTTTTTTATTATAGTATTAAATCAGTTTTATGACAGTATTTTCTCTTTATATACACTTCTGGCACACGTCAATATTGTGTTACCGACAAAATTGCTTTTTTTGCATTTTATGCACTGTGTCATCAGCTTCCCAGCCTTTTACCAACTACATATGTTGGGGTCGGCTTCCAGTCTA
The DNA here is from genome assembly GCA_947578425.1 of Eugnorisma glareosa. NCBI lineage: Eukaryota > Metazoa > Arthropoda > Insecta > Lepidoptera > Noctuidae > Eugnorisma > Eugnorisma glareosa. The sequence goes on from OX387959.1 coordinate 12,356,745, forward strand.
ACTGAATGCAAAAAATACCAATATTACCAGTATTTTACTTAGACCGACTGCTTGTCTGACCTCCACAGCCCAGTTCGAACTGGGTACTACGATACCCCTTGGTAAGACTGGTTGTCAGGTGATTTTCGGGCCACTGACTACCTGTAAGGACTGTCAAAGATCTACACATAACAGCCGCGACCAACGGCTTTCCGAGGCATGGAGGAAACTCGGTATATTACAGGTGGTCACCCATCCGTGGACTAACCTAGGCAAACGCGGCTTAACCTGAAGATTGACCTAAGCATCTGTTATTATTTAGCCACGATGCACTGTGTATTGATAGTGAAGAATCTTCTGGCTAGCTGGCTCGTTTGAATATTCCACATAGCCTGCCACCTCGTCATCCACATCACTTATGACTTCGTCTTTTTCCGAATCTGGATCACGATAAAAATAATAATGACTGCCAGATAAAAAAGAAAATAAAACGTTCAATATTATATAAAATAGCAATTTATAAATACGAAAAGGGATGCAAAAGTTACATAAAGTCCAAACATAGTTCAAATTGACCTACAACATTACGATAACTCAGAAATGGGGGTACTTACCAAAGCGACGCAGCCGTCTGGTGTTAGCTCTTGGCGGCTACTATGTTGGTTTGATCAATCACGGCGATCGAATAAGGTTTTCGAAAGATATCGCAATTATGCGTTTGCGTGTAGGTCAAAATGACCTAGATAGGGCTTCTAGGGTTAAAAATTGGTCACATTCATATCAATTCATATCTTGGAGCCACGTACTCACGTAGTTTATAAATAAATCAAAATAGTATGGCGAATGTGTCATGGTTTTTAGGCGCATAAACACAAATACGAGTATCAAGATGAAGAGTTAGATAAAGATTTTTTGTCAAATTGTCTGTGGAAATTGTAAAAAAAAAAAAACAAGATCTTAACGCAACGCTATTCCGACTATGGCCACCTGTTCCGTCAGGAACTAATATAATAAAAAAAACGACTATACAATCCAAAACTTCATGATCAGCAGGATGATGGCAATGTTTGGTAAACTGTTGCTAGGCAACGAATACAAACAAACAATGGTATCACACAGTGTCAATTTAGGGAGTAAAGGAATTATTTTACTACTTTTCATGAATATCAGTATCATTTTAAATTTAACACCATGGCGTGCAAGACATCGTTCGAACTTCATCACCATTTTCCTAAACTAGCTGAAGAATCTGGTTTTACTTTCAACACTCATCGACCTCGTATTCATATAGACTGGAATAAAATTAGTGAGTACTTTTTATTAAAATCTCTAAGATGTTACTTTAACCATCATATTCCAAAATAGGACTCGACTTTCGTAATGTGTAGCTACAAATACTCTGCTACGAGCTACAACAATTGATGTCGGTCTTGAAAGCAACAACCTGTACGTGACGTGACGTAACATTTTAAAGTATCTAATTAAACATTTTGTTACAGGATTGATAGATATAGAAAGTTTGATAAAAGACAGAAAATTTGTTATCATCGAACAGCATTTGAATGACGTAAGGACAATTTAACATAAAAACTATTATTGATGAAATATAGTAAAACGCAAAGTGCTTGAATTTAGGAACTTCTAACGGTGCTCACTTGTTGCTTCAAAAGTTTAACGAATATTAAATAATAGGGAATGCAATACAACTAAAATGTATTTCAGTTGCTCATAAAAGGGTGTTCTACACATAATTCTGCTTCAGATCAGTAGCATTTACCATTATAATTCTGTGAATAAGGAGGTTTAAGTTTTTGCTTGCCAGCTACAACATTGGAAATACAAATCCAATCTGAAAATAATACGAGTAGTGAATGGAATAATATGTCATGGCCAGTCATGGCATGGTTACAAAATTAGCAAAATGATGTCAATTTTCCATATAATTTTATATCTTATTAGAACACTCACTGCCCTGTACGCACGTAGGTAGGTATTATCCTGTTATTTTGTGTAAGTGGTACCTAGGTACTTAATCTTATATTCTAATAAAAGCAACTCTGGTGAACAGATATTAGATTGCGTGATTGAATCTGAATTCGATGTACGCATTCTTGACGAAGGTGTCCTGAAACTGTTCAGACTTGCACAATTGGCTGTTGAGTACCAACAATTTTGTCGACATTACCTAGACCGGAGTGTCTACGTTTTGCGGGAAGAAATAACATCTCTAGCACAGGTAGGTTTTCCCCACCCAGTTTTCTTTTTTGAAGGTATATTAATTTTATAATGCACATCTTATCACCCGTCAATTTATTTACATCAATGAAATATTTTTTACATTTAAATTACTGATTGCACATCAAAGGAGATCACCCAGATTGGGCTATTTTCAAAAGTGCAGGCCGACGAAAATAAACGTATTATTTAGGTAGAGCGTAGCATAATAAACATTTTTTATTATTACACCGAAATCGTAAGTCTATTCACATATAAGTTATTCAACCACAACATATCTGAGATCACCCAGATTGGGGTAATTTCTTTTGAAAATAGCCCATAAATGTATGGAGGCTAGGTCTGGTCCTTTGCCAGAGCGTACAAACGTAATTTTGCAACATGTTTAAATCGTAAAAAGGCATTGCTGCAAGGACAACATAGGATGCAAGAGCGAGCGAAGCGAGCTCAGAACTTGTGGCACCCCGACTTGGCCGACTCGGGTTAGGTTACTCTAAACTCTGCAGACAGGAATAGGAGGCGGGGCTATGTCGATTCGGTTCACTCAAATAAATTGCCATAAGCGTATAAAAAATAGAAGCTTTGTTTAAAAAAAAAATATTCCAAAGTTTATTGTGCGCTTAAGGTGGAAGCGCAAGGGTAGCCCGCGAAATTTAAATTTTCTCAAGTTTATTGATATTTGCAGGTCAGTGTCAAGTTGTATGTTGATGAAAATATGAATCGCGCCTGTAACACGTATGGAGTTACAGAATAATAATCATTCAAATCATCAATACAGCTCTCCAAGTTCATATAATCACATTCAATAGCTATTTCATGAAAAAGTCACTCTTTGAGATTATATGAACTTGGAGGGTTGTATTGATGATTTGAATGATTATAATTCTGTAACTCCATATGTGTTGCTGGCGCGATTCATATTTTCATCAACATACAACCTGACACTGACCTGCAAATTGCAATAAACGTAAGAAACTTTAAATTTCGCGGGCTACCCTTGCGCATCCACCTTAATATAGTTATTATTATATATATAGGCGATGCATCACGAACTCAAATTGTTGCTAAAATATTTTTTTCTATCTAATAATATTTTGAGGTAACTATTTTGCTGTGCAATCAGTATTATTGATTAGCATTGGGATTTTATAAATATAAAAGGAAGATTTTGATTTAGGTACAGTTCAATACAATACTAGACCTTTTTAAAATTCATCAATTTTTTCATAAATTACAGAAAATGTTAACATTGAAAATTCGTTACAGGACCTGGATACATGCAAAAAGGATCTTCGAGATAAGGATGAAGAAATACGAAGACTGAGAAAAAGGTCAAGGCATAGTTTTAAGAATCCCATGCCTTATGGAAATGATAATATAGCGACCATGATTTTAAAAACTTTGTCCCATAAAGGCGATATATTTCCGTCGACATCAAACGATGCACTTCAGTATAACAAATGTAATTATTGCGATAAAGTATTTCTGAACCAACTTTACTTGAAGAGCCACATTTCAAGACGACATTCGAATACCATTGAGACACCTCAGAAAGATAAACAAGAAAATACCATGAACAACGAAAATACCAAGTTAAGTGCAGAAGTTAATGAACTCAAGAATAAATTAAAAGAAATGGAAATAATTATTGTTAACACAACCAATCTAAATAATCCACCAAAAACTAACATTAATGAAGTTAAACCTAACACTAATAATATCATCCCAGACGTAAAGAAAGATATGAGAGACGCTGAGGTATCAACTAACAATGAAGAATACTTATTAAACAAGATTGAGGAATGGAAAAAAGAGGAGCATGAAAATTATAATAAGGAAATGGACAAATTACGAAACCAGATCATAGAATCTATAAAGATTTTCAAAGAGAATGAAACGGAAAAACCAGCTGTAATAATTGAATTACATGAAACAATAAAACAACAGGGTGCAGAAATCTTGGTACTGAAAAAAGAACTCAAAGATTCGGTAAGTAGATATAATTTCAAAACTATGTTTAGACAATAAAAGCTTTACTTTGCTTTTACGGTAAGGTAATATATGCTATCTATTTAAATACGAAATACCTATTACTTTGACTATTTTAGAGAATAAGAACTGAAAAAGAAAACGCTGATCGAAACAAAGAAGCCGACGCTCAAATGTTACTTTGGTCAAATCGCGCCGAAGCCCAGTCGAAGCAATACGAGCAATTGCTTCAGAAGTTGAATGATGTTGCCAGGGATGCTAAAGAATCTCGCGCTCTCGCAGAAGCAGAGAGAGAACGAGCTGCTCAACTACAAGTACTATTGCAACAAAGTATTAATGCTAAAACGAATGGACGAATTGACAGTACCGACGATGCACCAGTAAGTCCCCAAGAATCCATTAGAATTAATCTATGCTAAATTACTAACATTTTACAGAGGTATAGTTTGGGAGTTTGTGAGGTGGTAGTGGGTAATCTCTGGATCTACTGAACCGATTTTGAAAATTCTTTCACTAATAGGAAGCTACAGTATCCCCGAGTGCTATAGGCTATATTTACAACGTGCCCATGGGATAATTTCCGATAATTTACGCGAGCGAAGCCGCGGGCAACAGGTAATAAAAAATAATTAAGGAACATTTCATTGCTTGAAATATTTATTATGTTACATTTCAGACTCCGACAAAAGAACCGAACTCTTCTAATATCAGAAAGAAATCGGTAAAAAGAAAAATTAACCCAAATAAATCTGATCAAGAAGCTGACCGAAAAACCCTTGAAAAGCTTCATCGCAAAGCACAAGAGTTGCTAAATATTGGCTCTGTAACTTCCAGTTCTTCAGAAATTTCAAGTGTAGAAAATGATAAGCCATTGCAAATTAAAGCTGTGGAAAAGGGAAGTGCCAGTAATAAAGTAGAAATTTCAAATAAACCCAAAAATGTGGAAGAGAAACCTCATCGTACACCAAATACACGTGATTCACAGATTTTAAATACAAAGCCATCAAAAATAAAGAAAGAAAAAGTAAAGTCTAATCATATTAAAAATCCAAAAGAAGAAACCTCTCCAGCTGTCATTCCCACGAGGTAGTGATATTGTTAAATTTTAGACAACCCATGTCAAAAGCAACATAGCATACTGAAATAGTTTATTCGATTTTTTTTTAAATGTTAAAATCTATCATATTAAAATTATTCTAGTATTGTGGGACAGGGTATTAGTGTCTTATTGTTGAACTATGTCTTATTTGCGGAGACCGTCCAGCATACCCATCAGTACGGTACTATACCTACTTATTGGATTAACATTACTTCTTCATAACTTTATTACAGTCCGATGAAAGTAGTAAGAGCGAAGATAACTGAAGAAGTAAATAGTCGTTTGGTGACGGCTGGCGTCGATCCACTGAAACCTAGACTACCTCGAAACGTCTTCCAAAAACAACGCCTACAAATACACCAGCAGCAGGAAGAAAAGTCTAAGGTAGTATAGTTTCAAAAAATGTTTCCCTAAAACTGGCTTAACTAACAAGATTTTTAACATTACAATGCGCATATTTCAGAAAAATCCTGCTCATGAAAAAGTGAGACATACGATTCTGTCGTACTTGGATTCTAGTACAACAGACTTGAAAAAGGATGTTCCCCAAATACAGGAATATATATCTCCTACAAAAGTATCAAAGCCATTTAAAAACCTAACAACTGTTATTTCTAATGTCAAAACAAAAGCATTATCATTGGTGAAAATGAACGATACAAATTTAAAACATAAGCGTAAATCGCTGAATGCTGAAGTAGCCAAGCGCGCCATGACGTTATTGAAAACTCCGCCGGGATCCGGATCTACTAGCCCTGTTCAGACCAGGCGCAGTCCGTTAAAGGCATTTAATATTACACAAAACGTATCACGTAGCTCATTAAATGTGACTACAAGATCAGATATCCAGGCTAAGGAGGAAACTAATGGCAAAGTCAAAAATTCTGTACACGATTCTCCTAAAGTACAGCAAAAGATAACTGCCATTAGTTATTCCGAAGATGGATCGGATGAAAGCGATCATAATTATTATAACACAACTAATGTACAACAGACATCAAAATCTATCGAGAACTTGATTAAGTCTCCAGCACGAAGACCTGCTTCCGCTTCTGCTGATTATAATCAGACTGTCAAAAAATATACAATTAGTGATGATACCTTGCTGCGCACGCAGTCTGCTACGAGTTTAATTGAGCGTTCTTCAAATTCAAATGAGATTACTAAAAACCCACCAGCTAGAAATATTGAAGACAGCAGTGATGATGCCGAATCACTGTTGGGTTTTCCAGTAAAAAAGATTTTTTTGGGGAACAATGCTCAAAATACAATAAAACAAACGAAAAGTGTTTTGAAAAACGCATCTTCAGCATCGTCTTTGAATAAAAAAAAAGTACTTTTTGATATGGATGCAATTCAAATGAAATCCGTGAGCGCATCTCCGTCACAAAGCATCACGGAGAAAAGCGATGGAAATGAAAAATATGAATTAGGCTTAGTGAACCTCGATGGTGAAGAATGGGATATATCCAGGTAAGTTGTTTAGCATTTTAATTGACGGGTAATTTTACTTTGTACTGGTGCTAAGTGGTAAGGACAACTAAAAGTTCTTCTTGATTCAGTTGTCCCGCGTACACTCATGATTTTTTTTGTTTACAGCATTGAAAACGAACCTCTTAAAAATGACACAAAGATACAAAATATAACCCGCACCACCAGTCCAAAAATTGCCGAATTAAAAGAAAAGATAGAATCACAGTTGGCACGACGACGTAACGACACCCCTACGGCTCCGCTTGTCGGAGCAGTAGATGTTCTAGCAGGATCCATGGCTAAAGCTGCCAGCATAACTGGCAGCAACACTAGTCTCGGCAGCTCAATTCTAGACGACTCGGAAAGTGTACCGGTCGTAAACCACAGAACACTTGTAAAACCCAAACCCATGAGGGTTGCCGCTAAAGATGAAAGTGACATAGATATATCGGAATTCAGCATGGATGGTATAGCTCATAAGAATGAATCTTTTTAATAATATTAACTTTTATTGTATGATTAATATAGTAAAATAATGATAGTACAAAAAGTACTAGTCACTTATGTAGGTAAGTTTTAATAATATTAAAAAAAAAAACGAATAAAATATTGGCCGTTTTACTAATTCTGCCTTAGCTCTCATTAAACTCCAGCTTCTTTGGCCACGCGTAAAAAGATCATTTTATAAAGACGCCAGCACATCACCACTAACTGCTGAAGTATTAAGTTTAGGGTTGATTAGGAAAATTTGACAGTTTCGGGTAGCTTGATGTGCGGGCGTGTCTAAGTACATACAGCTGTACCTACTCATGTTATTTTTACGACAAAATTATAGCTCTGTTCAAACTTTAGTGACGGTATGCGCATTATACAGCCAAGACAACGTGCGTCCTCTGCCCCCGCTACGTTAATGTCGCCAAGTCACCATAAAGTTCGAAACGTAATGGCCGGACTCCACCAGAGCGGAGACGAGACGAGAGAAGAGGTGTCCGCTTAGCTTTAGTGGAAACTGTTGAGCAGAGAGGACAGATGTCTCGTTATTGTTTATAGTAATGAAAATAAATAGGGATGTACTCGAGCGCCGCCCGTGGGGACCTATTGGATTGTGAAGGTTAGATGCTAAAAAGAAAAAAAGGTTACATTATGTATGCCTTATATATACATATTATACAGTAGTGGGGGAAGTTGAAAACCCGTACAAGCTGTAGGGAGTTCAAAAAAAAAAAAAAAAGTCTCAAAGAAATACTCGAGTGCTTCAGATATTAATAGTGTATGCGCCCCACGTGTTTCTGATAACGGAAATATTTTAATCTGCCGGTTTGCGTGGTGGGTGGTGGGGGTATGCATGGCCGTAAGGAGTAGAAAAATAGGAGAAAAATTATTCGAGCAATTTATTCGAGCGCGTCAGATATTGAGAAAGGATGTTCAGTGAACCTTCAAGTATCTAGCTCCTATACAAAAGACTTACGATTTGGACTCGTTTTTCCAACGATCGATTATTTTTTACTAATCTGATCAACTGTCCTAGACGTTCGACCCTATATAAAGGGCTCAAGTATGGTAGGAGTACTTCACAAGGTGCAAGGCTGCCCCACTTGTGTCTGCCGCGCTCGAGTAAATCCCAAAATCCCCACTAGGGCTCCCTCACTATTAGGCCAGTGCATTGAGGGGCGAGCGGTGGCTGGTGTGCTGTGTGTGCGGCATGCGGCGAGCGGTGTGCTGTGAGCGGCGTGCCCCTTTGCCCATCTTCTCCCACATTCTTTCGTCTCCACTTTGCACAGCTTCGGTACACCCTAGCTTTTACGCATTTACTCTCTTCTCGGCTTTGGTGGAGTCCGGGCCTAATACGTGCGCAGACCATCACTCGCAGCCAGCTAACTTCTGAGCCGCAATAAAGGTTGAACGGAACTTTAAAGACTTGTCACTGTCATGACTGTCACGTAATGAAAGTTATATATGGGACAACATAGGGAAATCCGGAAACACTAGTTTTTTTATGAAACGTTTTGGGTTGGTACGCACGACGACCAATCAAGCTACACAAATCTAGTTTATGCGGATCTCTCATTGTACGGGAAATCTATACAAAGCGAGGCCATGTTATACTGGAATTGTGTCGCCGTGTGTCCTACTTAATTTTTTAGTCAAGTGTGAGCTGTCTATGAAAATTAGTGAAACTGACCATTTTTTCTTGCCTTTCGACTCTCCGCTCCGTGTAAGTTTTGATTCTGGCGAAACTTCTCGGGTCATAATATAAGACACCGTTTTGGTTGCTAGTTATAGGTTGACCAATCCTACTCGTGGTTGGTCAATTCGAGTGACCTGCCCTTAAACTCAACCCTACTTCTACCACAGACTTGATCAGGCAGTGCTTTTTTTACCAAACCCCAAAAAATTGAACTTATCAATTAGACCCGTTTGTCATGCAATTGCAATCGTAGTATGTTGGTCTTTGTGGACATTGAGTAACCAGACTATATGGGTTTAGGTTGGACCTGTGACCAACTATGCGCAAGCCGCCATGGTCAAAGTCACCATTCTAAGGACCAACAAAATGGATTTCGTTAGAACTGCGAACAAAGGTGCGCGAGCCGAGCGAGCGGAGCGAGCGGTGTTGCGGCAGCTACCAGCGAACGCTACCTACATCTAAGTTGGTCGTAGTTACTTGGCTGGCTGGAAATTATTTAAAACTCACGAAAAGAGGCATATTTATAGTATTAGGTTGAGATTATCGATAATCTCAACCTAATACTATAAATACAATAACACGTGTGCCAAGGGGGTTAAAGTTTAATGGGCTGCTCAACGATTCGAGACCAGTTTTTCTAGGTGGTACTCATCTCTTCGAAGCCTTACGAGTACCTGAATAAGATTGGGCGAGAAGCCCCAGCCAATTGCCATCATTGTGGAAGTGGCCTGAACTCAGCACAGTACACGCTCGAGTCCTGGTTGCCAGGATCGGCCGAGATCTGTCTCTGCTCGCAGTAGTTGGGGCTATGCTGGCGGAGTCTGACAACTGGAGAGGTGGCCTCGTTCGCCGAGCGGGATCGTGAGAGGGCCGATCCTGGTAGGAGAAGAAGTCATCGGGAAGGCAAGCTTTTAAGTTGTTTCAGAAGCTTTGTCTATGAAACAACTAAAATGGAAATAGTACATTGTTACCCTAGGGGTGAAAGTAACTTATTTAGTCCCGAGACGGGGTTTGGCGCCCGAGCGAGCGAGGGCGCTAATAGTTCGAGGGACTAAATAAGTCTTTAACCCGAGGTAAACACTCTGCTTTTCATTACGAATACAAGGAAAGTAAAAATAAAAACGAATTAGCTAAATAATTAATGAGTGCATTTTATTTCACACTAGCTGACCCGCGCAACTTCGTCTGCGTGCGTGCGTACATAAAAGAAAGAGAGGTTAGAGAGAGTGTGCGTCAACCTTAAAAGTTAGACATATGGCCATTGTGGATATTTTTTTAGAGCTTTTTAAGAGGGACAATTCCGACATACATGATAATTGCGTAACTTTAACCGTTCACGCACAACGGAAGCTCTCAAAAGGAGTAAATCCCTATTATATACTATTACCGATGGATAATCATCAAATGACCCCTCCCACTCTGGACGGAGCGGAAGGGATTGTCAGACTTGTACTGACTAAAATCCACCCACGTTTCTTCTGTTGCCCTTTGCGTTCCAGGGCCGCGGTATCTCTTTCGAACAGTCCCGCAACCCTGGCAGGCCTCGCTCCTCTCGGATCCCTTCCCGTTTGCTGACATCTCTTTGAGGCGCGTGTGGAACACGAACACGCCGTCACCACGGCCTGTCGTCATAAGACGGACGGATGGCGAGCTAGCCCATTACTCACTGTCCACAGGCCCGCGACCCTCGACAGCCTTACGTCTTCATCTTTAGACACTCGATGACAATCATACACCAGCTAGAACGAAAGTTCTCATCAAAGTTCATGAAATGGGCCGAGACACGATAAAACTGCTGTAAACTGTTGCGGACCTCTTGCAACTGCCTTCCGTCTCCATCGTCAGACCTTCGATGACAGTCATACTCCAGCTAGGTCTAAAGTTCTCATCAAGGTGCATGAAATGAGCCCAGACACGATATAGATGCTGTAAACTCTTGAGGACCACTTGCAACTGCTTTCCTTCTCCATCGTCAGACATTCGATGAAAGTCATACTGACAACTCAGTATGGCTTAAAGTTTTCATCAAAGTGAATGAATTGAGCCCAAACACGTTATTGTTGCTGCAAACTCTTGAGGACCTCTTGCAAGTGCCTTCCGTCTCCATCGTCAGACCTTCGATGACGTCATACTCCAGCTAGATCTAAAGTTCTCATCAAGGTGCAGGAAATGAGCCCAAACATGATTTCTCAATTTAAAAAACAAAAGATCACGTATATCGGACTTCTCTGTAAAAAGTTATGCGTGGTCAGGTCATACATAAAATAAAAAAATATAGACGCGTCGAATTGAGAACCTCCTCTTTTTGTTTCGTTGGTTAATAAACCAAGCTTCAGACATTTGACACGGGCGAGGGTCATTCTTTCACGGAAAACTTAACACCGCGACTCAGAAAATGGAGTGAAATTAATAGCGCCATCTATCGAGCACGAAATTTAACCGTTAAAATATAATGCATGTAAAGCGATCGAACACACACTCTACAGGGTTATAGCGTCATGTAGACTAATCTAGAGTACTTTTTGCTCTCAGACCCGATTTAAAAGTTATCTTGTGACCACATTTTTATTAATTAGTACCATTTTGGTGCAATAGATGTCGTTGCATGTATCTTACACAATGATGGTAAGTTCTTCTTGAACACTTTAAATTTATAAATCTTTTGATAGAGAGCACTAATTACAGCATGAAACAAAAACTAAAACCTTCTCTAAGTTCCCCGCAATATTTGTGCATTGAATCTAATCACATTGGTTTTCCCAACAACATGAACACCCGCCTCGCAGCGCGCGCGGGTCATTATTTTGATGCGGAGTTATTTTAAAACTGTGATATCTCCTAAGATATTCATCTAAATTGAATAGTGTAAAGGGCAATTTTGGTCACAATTGAATGCTAAAGATGACTAACATATTTATTTTGATAAGGATTAATACTATGTCGGTAAAAACACCTTCGCAAATAAAACATTAATTTTGACCAAATTTTAAAATCATAAAAATGGTTATTGTGAGTCAACCTTAAAAGATAGGCATGTGCCGTCGCGGACTTTTTTTGAGACCTTTTTAAGAGGAATAATTCCCTGCTACATTATATTTGTGCAACTTTAACCGTTTACGCAGCGCACGCAACGGAAGCTATCAAAGAGAATAATTTTTCCCCGTTTTTGCAACATTTGTCATTGATGCTCCGCTCCTATTGGTTGTAGCGTGATGATATATAGCCTATAGCCTTCCTCGATAAATAGGCTAACCAACACAAAAAGAATTTTTCAATTCGAACCAGTAGTTCCTGAGATTACCGCGTTCAAACAAACAAACAAACAAACAAACAAACTCTTCAGCTTTATAATATTAGTATAGATAAATCATCAACTTCGGTGAGATATTTATTTCAAGTTGATGGTAAAATTAGAACAATTAAGTAGTTATAGTTAGATAAAGGTTCTCTTGGGGTATGTTGATATTTTATGGATAACTCTTGAGAAGTGAAAAGTTTGGATTTTTTTTATTTAAATCCTTTGATTGCCTTTTGAGAAACGATGTTAGTCTCTCGAAATCCTATAAATGTACATTGTGTTTAGTACTTAATGTATTCTATAACATAGAATACACGCACCACAATGTTGAAGGTTTGTACAAGTAAATCTTTGTTTTGATTTAGGTGGTAAAAGGTTTTCCACTACTGGTTTAGCCTCCTCCCTTATGAAATTAGACGTTAAATCCATATCTGAAACTCAAACTCAAATCATTTATTTCAATTGTAAATGTAATGTAAATCTGTAATGGTCTCATTACAGGCACATTTGAAAGTCAAACAAAAAAAAAAGCTAAGCTACAGTCACAGTCACAAGGCATAATAACTTGAGAAAGTACTGTAGTTGCACATTCCAAAGCGTAGATCTCTATGGAGAAGAATGTGCAAGAAACTCCATGGACACTCTTTTTAATAAAAATATTGTTACAAAATCTTGGTTACATCATTCACGTTGAGATTATACATATATGTGAGAACGATGTAGAAAGACGTGCACATTAAGAGCGTCCAGAGTAAAAGATTAAAATAATCAACACTTTCAAAATAAAGTAATTAAAATAAACCGTGGCAGCTAAGAGATGACCAGTCCCAACTGACAGCGCCCGTTCACGAACATGACGCATGGCTCAGCGCCATTCAACTCAACCATATTGAAGGGAACCAAATGACCCGACACACGCGCCACCATCAGCGAGAAATCTGAGTGAGCATGACATTCTCTCAGCCACCAGGCTACATTCAAGTCAATGAAAGATAAATAAATGTAAATGGTTGCTTTACAGTACAATAGTACTCACACATGTGCTATGCAATTATATAATACTAAGAGATGGAATCTATACAAAGCAAGGATATTATTACAATCTTCTGCAGCTTCCACAATAACTTAACCTGGTAATCAATTAGTTTGCTCCTATGGTTGTGGAGCAGGACCAGCATTGAGCCAAGCATTTTTATCATCGATATAGTCCCCCAACTTATAATATGCTTGCCTACATAGTGTGCGTTTTAAACAAGATTTAAATTTCGTCTCATTCAGTTGTAGAATGTGGGGAGGTATTTTATTGTAGCATTTTAAACAGTACCCCATGAAAGATGAGTCTATACTTTAGCTAGCCTGAAACCTGGCTGAACTAGTTGGTCCCTATTTCTAGTATTATAGTGGTGTCTGTCACCTCTCTTACTAAATAAATGCCGATTTTTCGTACATGATGTTTTCATAGATGTATTGACAAGGTACTGTCATGATGTTAATTTCTTTAAACAGTTCTCTTAGAGAATCGCGCCTACGTAGATCATAATTATATGGCTCTGATGGCTCTTTTCTGCAGAATAAATATAGACTCAATGTTTGCAGCCCGTCCCCATAGTAAAATACCGTATGACATAATACTATAAAAATAACTAAAATAGACTAGCCTCTTGGTATCTACATCAGTAAACTGACGGATTTTTCTAACAGCATATGCTGCTGAACTCAGCCGTCCTGCAAGAGATGTTAAATGAGGACCCCATTGTAGCCTTATGTCGAGCGTGATTCCCAAGAAAACAGTTTTATCGACAAATTCTAGTTTCTCTTGATTCAATATTATATCACAATCACTACTTTTTCAATACACTTTCTCGAAAACTGGTTCTAATCGCACTACGATTAGGTTCAACATGCAATGTATTTCACACGCGTGCGATTTTTAATATTTTTCCGCACACGTGCGGAAATAAAAATTTGCACAGATAAGTCTAAAGGGTTCAATGACTATATCTATAGTCGGCGGTGATTTTTTTTTTTAATCCCGGCAAAGAGATATGCGTCTTTACGGATTAAGTATTTTTCGAGTATTTAAATTGTGTTTATAAATAGAATATCATAGATAAACATGATTATTTAAAACAAATATTTATTTTTATGAACAAATTAACATCTTATTGTTCTAAATAAAAAAAAAAAAAAAAAACTTTATTTCATAGTAGGCTGTATACAGCATCATACCTTTGCATCTTCTTCAATCTGGCGAAAGCAAAGCGCGGAAAAAAAGCAAATTAAATCATAGTTTCCTAATAATTCCTGACAAAAATACTTTCCGTTCTAATATTTTATTTCTTCGAAAGTGTATTGAAAAACGTCGTTTGATACGCGTGGGGATTTGTTATTGCAGTTCTCGACTCCATAACACCCTCGCTTGCAGCTCGGGTGTTAATTCCGAGCTCGAATGCAATAACAAAGTTTCCCCACTTATATCAAAATGTACTATTGACATTTGGCAGAGAAAATTTTATGCACTTAGTTTTTTTCCCGTTTAGTACTAAGTTATTAGCGTTAAACCAATTATGGACCTGCAGTAGGGCGTTATTGACGTCGTCAAGATTTGTGGCACGTCTGTTTATCCTAAATATTAAAGAAGTATCGTCAGCAAACAACACCATTTGCGGTTGGTTGTTAAATAAGTCTTAGTGGGGTAGGTCATTAATGTACACTAAAAAGAGAAAAGGACCCAATATCGAACCTTGTGGTACACCCATTTTTACTGTTAAACCCATTGCATTGACACCATTTACCTGTACTTGCTGCTGTCTATCATTCAAATACGATTTTACTAAACTGAGCGCAAGTTTACCTAAACCGTAACGCTCAAGTTTCAAGAGCAGGGTTTCGTGATTTACGCAATCAAATGCCTTCGAAAGGTCACAGAAGATTCCTATGGCATCTTGTGCCTCTTCCCACGCAGTAAATATGTTTAATAAAGTAACAGTCAGTTGTACAACGTCCCTTGGTGAAACCATACTGTTGCTCGTGTAAGATTTTATTGGCGTTAAAATGATTTAGCATTTGATTGAGCATTATCTTTTCAAACACCTTGCTGAAAACCGGCAACACAGATACGGGCCTATAGTTATTGGTGTCTTTACTATCCCCGGATTTAAATTGCGGTATTACCTTACTGTATTTCATTAGATCCGGGAAGACCCCTTGATTCACGCACAAATTAAATATTGAGGCTAAATACGGTGCTATAGTCTCAATAATTGAGGTACAAGCTTTGATAGACAGACCCCATAGATCTTCGGTTAATTTGATCTTGATTTGCTTAAAAGCTTTTATGACTGCTAAGGGGTTTATATGCTGAAATTTAAATTCATTCGGACAGGGTGAAACGTTCGCTTTCAATAAATCCATAGAAAGCAAGGGTGAGGAATTTAAGGTTTCTGTAGTTTTAAGTGGGATACTGGTAAGGAAATTTACAAATTCTTGAGCAACTTTATTGTTAGAACTCACGAGGCCACTTTTTAGGGTGAAGTCATTACTTCGTTTTTTATTTCTATTTGTTTCACTGTTGATAATTTTCCAAACCGTCTTTATTTTATTATCGGCTGATTTAATCTTGTTGCTAATGAATAACGATTTGGCTACCTTGCAAGCATTTTTAAAAAAAATCGAGTAAGTAGCAACATATTTATTAAAAGTTTCTGTGTTAATGTAAGGCTTAAGGCCGTACAGCTCAAATAATCCTTCCCTACTTTTCCTAATACCCTGTGTTGCCCAGTCACTGAAAATAAACTTTGGGCCAATAGTTTTAGTTTTCTGTTTTAAAGTATTATTGAATTCGGTGTGCACTACCGAAAAAAAATCTTCATACAATTCAATTATTGAATCAGATGAACTCATCGAAGTATAGACAAAACTCTACAATTTGAAAAACCAAATGAAGATCGGATTGCCGCATTCCCTATTTTATTTTTTCTTTTCTATGGCTGGCCAGCTATTCAGCCATTATTTTTCATTTTCACATTGAAAAAATGGTAAATGTTTTGCCCAAATCTATGTTATTCTAAAGAAATAGTTGAATCTACATATTAATAAAGTCATTTAAAAATATATTCTTTAATTTATGCCTAACTTTATGTCATTTCAATCTTACCTCGCGCTGTAATTGGTTTAATGGATAGTGGCTGCATAGAAAGTCGGAACATGGTTCAATAGAAATGGAACTAGTTTTATTATCTAATGATTTGACAGCTGTCAGTTGAAAACTATTCTCCTTAAGGTGGATGCGCAAGGGTAGCCCGCGAAATTTAAACTTTCTTACATTTATTGATATTTGCAGGTCAGTGTCAGGTTGTATGTTGATGAAAATATGAATCGCGCCAGTAACGCGTATGGAGTTACAGAATTATAATCATTCAAATCATCAATACAACCCTCCAAGTTCATATAATCTCAAAGAGTGACTTTTCATGAAATAGCTATTGAATGTGATTATATGAACTTGGAGAGCTATATTAATGATTTGAATGATTATAATTCTGTAACTCCATACGTGTTGAAATGAAAAATAGGTTTAATCCTTTGTCTCAAAATCGCATTGCAAACCGTTCTTTTTTTTAATTCTAACTAGGCTTCTGTTTGGCCGTAACTCGCCTGATTTGTCCACGCTGCTGCTGGCAACAATAAGACTTCGTATTGTTGTATATTGCCTAACCTGATTATAAGTATTGGGTTTTAATTGTTCTAGTACTCTATTATGTAACTTTTTTGACAAAAATACTAAATCAAACAAACAAAAGTCGCCGACTTCTGAAGCTAAAATTATTTGTCACTTTTTTGTTTTTGAAGTCAGTTCTATTTTTTTGCAAAATAGTACATTTTGATATAAGTGGGGAAACTTTGTTATTGCATTCGAGCTCGGAATTAACACCCGAGCTGCAAGCGAGGGTGTTATGGAGCCGAGAACTGCAATAACAAATCCCCACGCGTATCAAACGACGTTTTTCAATACACTTTCGAAGAAGTAAAATATTAGAACAGAAAGTATTTTTGTCAGGAATTAATATGAAACTATGATTTAATTTGCTTTTTTGCCGCGCTTTACTTTCGCCAGGTTGAAGAAGATGCAAAGGTATGATGCCGTATACAGCCTACTATGAAAAAAAAAAGATTTTTTTTATTTAGAACAATAAGATGTTAATTTGTTCATAAAAATAAATATTTGTTTTAAATAATCATGTTTATCTATGATATTCTATTTATAAACACAATTTAAATACTCGAAAAATATTTAATCCGTAAAGACGCACTATCTCTTTGCCGGGATTAAAAAAAACCAATCACCGCCGACTATAGATATAGTTATTGAACCCTTACTTATCTGTGGAAATTTTTATTTCCGCTCGTCTGCGGAAAAATATTAAAAATCGCACGCGTGTGAAATACATTGCATGTTGAACCTAATCGTAGTGCGATTAGAACTAGTTTTCGAGAAAGTGTATTGAAAAAGATTTTTTCGCTGTGTAGAAAGTTATGAGATTTAGGTGTATTCTTGGACTGTAACCTATCTTGGCGTGTTCACATTGCTGAAGTAAGCAGGAGGGTGTTTTGCTCGTATCGGTCACTTAAGCGTCTTCAGAAGTTCCTGCCATTTCTGACTAAAATTACTCTTGCTCAGTCTCTGCGTCTTCCTCTTCTTGACTATGCTGATGTGTTTTCTTGATGCGACTGAGGATCTTCTTGATAAGCTCGAACGTCTGCAGAATTTGTGTAACCGCTTCATTTTCGGGATTCGTAAGTACGATCATGTGTCGGAATTTCGGAAGCAGCTGAAGTGGCTACCTATTCGGCAGCGTCGAGACTCACACACTCTCTCTTTTCTGTTCTCCATAATCCTAGAGCTCCTTCGTATCTTCGGGATCGCTTCGAGTACTTGGTTCCGAAAGATAAACCCTGTCCCTCATCATCATCTCTTCGCCTTTGTTTCCCTCCTCACTTCTCAAGTCGGTGTGATGGTTCATTTACTGTTCGAGCGCCTTTGGAATTCGCTTCCATACTCCTTGCGGGATGGCCCTTCGTTAGATGTGTTCAAGAAAGGAATAAGAGAACATTTCCTGTCTTTAAGATAATATAATAGCATATAATTATATAGTATTTTGTATGTATGTGTATCTATCCAAATATATATACTATGTAGTATAATATACATATATTGTAGGCATTACGTATAATATATTTTATGTATTATATTATATATTTCCTTTATTCATATATATACATATAAATTACATTTTTAAATATTTCTAAACAAATTAATATTAAAAAACATTAGCACACGAGGTTGTCGACATGTGGAATGTAAACTCGGCTATCATTGTGCCGATTGTTGTGACGGCCAATGGCCTTATGACCAAAAGCCTCGACGAACATCTCTCGAGGCTCTCCTTAGGCGGTTGGATCAAGGGCCTGATTCAGAAGGCAGTACTCCTCGATACGGCTCGCATCGTGAGGAGGTTCCTGTCTCTGGAGCCCTAACCACCGGTAGCTTGGACCCTGCTCCCGATACCGGCGGACCACTATTTTTTATATTATATATTATTATTATTGTATTTTATTATTTTGTATTTTGTTGTATTGTTTTGGTTTTTTCTTTCTTTCTTTATTAGTTTAGTAATAAGTTAATTTAAGTTTTGAAATGTTCGTTTATGCACTTAAGTTTATCCTCATCCGCAAATCTCACAATCAAAACAAGGTTTGCTGTAAGAAAACTCGCCGTTGTACATATATTGTAATGTTGTGTGTACTACTTTTAATTTTTTTTGCAATATGGAATAAGAATTTTATTTTTCAATTTTTAGTTGTATACTATCCTATAAAATATTTGCTCTGCATTTATTTTACACTGGTATCAATACATTTCATGGTAATAGGCGTATCCCCAACAAAATGGAACCTATCATACCTGTCGAAATGTGGGTGCAGTACACATCTGCGTACTCAGGGCATACAGGCGTGATGTTATGTTATGGTGTTGTGTAAACAATAAACACCCAAGGAATTGCAGCAATCACGACAGATTTGCTGTCTGTCTGAAGTTCCGTTCCTTATCTCCGAAGTCCATGATCAGATCATGACAATATTTCTATGGGACCTATACTCTTTCAAACAAAATAAGAATTATATAAATCGGTTCTGGCGTCTTCGAGTTATCAGTGAACAAAATTTAAAAAAACTTTCTGCGAAAACAAAACCGACTTCCAAAACAACACTAATAAAGGCTAAAATAACTCGACTTTCGGAAGTCAGTGGCAAAAAAGTCAATTATACAAACAAAGACACCGACTTCCGAAAGTCGTTATTTTAGCCTTTATTAGTGTTGTTTTAGAAGTCGGTTTTGTTTTCGCAGAAAGTTTTTTTAAATTTTGTTCACTGATAACTCGAAGACGCCTGAACCGATTTATTAAATTCTTTTTTTAGCAGAAAGTTTATTTATTTTACCCTATATAGTTGTATTGTAGTATATCACACAAATTCTTGTCAAAAATTGTTTTTTTCATTGTAACTTTTGACCTAAAGGTCCAGTTACCAGGTCATAAAATTCCAAAAAAAGAAAAAAATTCGTTGTAACTAGAAGTTAGTTAAAGTAGTAGTAGTGGTCGATTTCAAATTTCGAATTAAAATGATACTTTTTGGTTTGATTTCTTAAATACCCGTTTTTTGGGTTATTAATGGTATAACATCACTGTATGAGGTTATATTAACATAAGTATAATAAAATATTAATGATTTTTTAATGATAACTATAAAAAAATTGAAATCAGAGTGACACGAATGAGTGATGTTGTTACACTAATGAAATTATCTAAAACACTAATGAGATTAGATGCGTACTAATGACAATTAAACTACCACCACTCATCTTAATAATTTTGCGATGTAGGTACTCTATATCAAAAAATTAAAATAAAACCAACCCAAATGGATTAAATCAGTTTAATGTCTCTTAACAATCATAAAAATATTATTTGGATGCATATAATTTTTCAGTCTTCTTAAAGGAACTTCAGGATTAAAATTTAATATATTCCTTTAAGCACGTACAATCTTTAAACAAATATATAACAACTAATCACAGTCTAAACACACATTATCCATATAATTAAAAAACAATAGTTTTCTTTAAACTTAAAAGTACTCAATTATTGATTCAATTTTTAAGTCTTCCGTATCAATATTTTTGTATCTATCCATAATTTTACTGATTTTGGTCTTGGTTTTCTTTGGTTTTAATCATGATTTATATAAAATTTTCTTTTTGATTTCTGCTTTTGCTTTCCTTAATTACATCTTCACCAGAAATATTCAGTCTTAATCGTTCAATCAATCTTTGGATGCCTGTTGTTGATTCAAAAACGTAAGAAATTCTTGTTGATGTTGTTGCCCAAATCCAGATGCCATTGCTTCTGTTTGAGTTACCATGAATGACTGATTTTCCCAAGTACCTTTAACTTTAGCAAGTGGTGTAACATTCTGCTCTTTGCGAATTTGAGAAGTTAGAGCTTTATTGGGCTTGTTGGCGTGTATAATGGTGATATCGCTCAATATTTTAATCTTCTTATTTGAAGGTATGATTTTAACATTACCGACTTCTGAATCTATTGCACTTTTGTAAATTTTATGCAATTGCATGTGCTTGTCGTGCTTACAAATGGTGTCAACACATTCGTAACAACTCAATTTTCTAAACTCAAGGAACTCCGATTCGGAGTTCCAAAGCACTTGGTGGACTAACATAGTTCCTTTAAAAGGAGCTATGTTTTTAGGGAGAAGAATTTCTTTTTCTCTAATCTCATGTTCTTCTACAACCCTTATTTCGACATTTTTTATGTTTTCTCGCACAATACCAACAAATGTTGAGAAGTCCCCCACATCACGCCCGCATTTAACTTGGTAGTCAGCCGTCCTTTTAACTACGGCGCCAACACCATCTGGAGCACCTTTACCGTGGCCGGCTTCCTGATAGTTCCAAGTTACTGACTTTAATGATGAGAAGACATTTTGCAGCTGTGTCATAATGTAAAATATATACTTGTTGCGATATTGACTTGAAGGGCTATCTGTTAGTATATGCACAGTAGTAATATTAGGAGATTTTTCAAATACAAACTCCAGTGCTTTCTGCAAATGAGCCCACACTGCTGGTGAATCGTGTCGAGTGCATTCACTAACTGTGCATAAAGAATAGTTAATTAATTCCCTTCCCTTTTTAATATAAATTACTACTGTGTGCAAAGAAACCTGGCCACGACTGCCTCCAAAGTGCAAGCTTTGTACTTCTTCAGCGAATTTATAGCTATAATTTTCCGAAAAGTCCATGTGGACTAAAGTTTCGTAATCATTCAGGGATTTTTTCAGCTCTGTTATAATTTGGTATTGGTTGATAATATTCGCAGTATGTGCGAAGAATTTAGGAAGAGAATCCTCTAGTTTTAATATCAGATTTCTTATTTGAGTTGTGCGTTTAAATTTCTTAGTGATGTTAATTTCTTTTTGACCCACTTTTTTCTTATCCCTACCCCACTCATAGTATTCTATTTCTTGATCGTTATTGAATTCGTTGTATGGTATGACTTTATTTTTACAAATTTGACATGTACGAGAAACACATTTAAGATTATATTTGTCACAGCACAAGATATCCAACATCTTTTGGAAGTTAGTTATATCAACTATCCCTTTTTTCTTCAAACTCGAAACTAAAAGATCCATATTAGTGTGAACTGTACAACCACAAGTATCTCTGTCATCTCTAGGTAGGTAAACCCAAAACGGACGTAGTCGCGCGAATGTAACATAGCTTATTCGTATGTTTGAATTTTCTTCCATAAACTTTTTGTGTAATTTTTTTACAGAGTCCAGTAAATACCGCTTTTGTTTCGTAACTCCGAACTTTTTAACACATTGTTTTTTACCGGCAGTATTGCGACTGTTGATATCATCTTCATAAAATCGTTCCACTAACTCTTGGATACTTTTGCCTCCTTCTAAAATCTTCTTTTGTAAACGGCTGCGTAGGAACTTCCTATAGAGGTCATTATTTTGTTTTCGACATACAGTATTCGACTTAGTGTTATCTTCTGTAGCTTCATTTATGCCTGTTTTTTCATTATCCACATTTTCGTTTTCTCGATTATTTTTCATAATATTAATTTTTCGCAATAGAATTCTGCACCTGTATTGGTACTTTTTTATTAAACATGACATTTCTTTCTTTTCCAAGAGGTGCTTTCGTTTTAAAACTTTAATTTTGTTTAACAAGATTTTGTGTTTTAACTTATTTTGTCGTTCTGTATCAGGTGCATACAATGGGTCGCCAGTTTTATCATCAGCTGTAGAATTTATTTCAGTTCTTTGTGGGACAATCAATTCTTGTATCTTTTTCTCTTTTAATTTCTTCTCGTGATAACGTTTGGAATTTTCCCTCCACTTTTTTCGTTGTAATCTTTGCTTTCTTGGAGACAATTGGTTAATACTTTTCACCTTCTTACTCTCTTTTCGTTTTAGATAAGCTTCTCTTTTTTTAGCTCTTACAGAGGCATATTTTTCTGGGTCGTTTTTAATTTGTTTATATTTTTCTCTCCTTGCTATTCTTCTTCTTTCTAACTCATCTTCACTCATCCTTTTCTTATTCGGCATAATGTCCTAAAAAAATAATTTCATATAAATAACAGCCATTAAGCCCTAGCTTAATTACACTAAGCAACACTCAAACTCAAAATATAAACACCGATAATAACTTATAGCAAATTTCGTAGATAATCATGTAAATATAACTAGGTATTGAATTTCATGACATCACACACAAAAAAGGAGAATTAAAAAAAAAAAACTGCTTTTGGCCTCATTTACGGAGACGCGGGGCGTCGCGCGTCGCGTGCGGCGTAGCGTCGAGCGGCGCGAAAATTAGTACGTCAACAATCGCTTCTCCGTAAACGCACTCATACAACGCCATATCTTTGAATTCAGCGCGGGCCGCGCCGCACAACGCGACCCGCGACGCCCCGCGTCTCCGTTAATGAAGCCTTAGACGTAATCGGGCGGAAATCCTTAATTTTTTGTTAATAATTAATTACCTAATATAATATTTAATTAGTGTTACTTACAATATTATTAGGGTTACTTGAAAAATTGACACTAATGACAGTAACACTAATGATATTTGGACCAAACATATAATTTTTAAGCTTGTGGAACTTTCTAGATGGCAATCGAATACATTCAAAATAACCATGTTCTTGTAAGCTATAAGAAACACTGTGTTATAAAAAATCGATTACAATACCTTTTGCAATTATGGTTAAGAGATGAATGAGTAGAGTTTCGTCCACGGCACTGATATCGGTAGAAATATGAATATCTCGCAAAAAATACGAAACGCACCACCGCTCTGAATAAACGCTGCAAGGCCACTGACGATGTGTCGGCGGGTGGGGTGAGGCGGGGGCCCGGGACCTCCGTGGATTTAATATTATGACGGTATTAAGAGCCCCTATCAATTTCGCGGTCTAAAAACAGAAAATACTACTTTTTTCAGTGCAAATTTCTCAATAACGGTAAGGTATCTGGTAATTTTTTTAATGCAAAGTTATATATCACCTATATATATAGTAAGTGTACGAATTATAATTTTGATAACCACTCAACATAAATTAGGAAAAATAAAAATCAAACATACGTTTTTACGAAAGCACGAAACACCAGGTTTTTCAATAGCTTTTTCGGCTAACTGGTAATGAATTATAATTTGAAAAAAAATCGTACTCACTGGGCATATAGTTAATTAGTAAGTCTACGATTTTTTATTTTAAAATAAACTTAATTAGTGCTTTAAAAAAAATGTGATTCACACCGAAAAAACCCGATAAAATAATGCGCAAAACCGTCGTCTACTCGAAAGAATATGTTGAAAATATCAATAAATATGAAATATTATAAAACTAAAGGTATTTATCTATCCAATTCAATTTTTTAAATAATTTTTTGACTACTTATTTAATTGTAATAAAATATTTAAATAATGCCATAAAAGCGGATGCGCTTGCTCGTTCCATTCAGTCGCGCCCGAGGGCTACTCGACGACGGACCTGTGTCGCTGCGACTGCCGCTCCCGACGTAAAGTACTTGCGAATCGCGCGTGATTTTGTATTACGTCTGACTAGTTTTGATACTGTGAGAATGTTTTTTTTTTGTTGTTCTACTATGTTTGTTTGCTGTGTGGACTGGATCGGATAAGCCTGTAAAAGTCGAAAGAATTGCAAAAGACGACGACTTCTGGCAAACAAAACGGAACCAAAATTAAAAACATTTTAAAATCGTTGATTCCAGGAAAGCTCGGACATTCGGAGCACTTCGTATTAAATTAACGTCGAAAGGGAGGTTAAAATTTATCAGTATTTATACTTCTTGTTTCGGAGACCAGACTCCTGGGACAATCTCCCACTACGTTTGACGTACGCTGACAATACTTTGCTAGTGGCGCACGTCGCCACGCACCCTGAATGCGTAGAGTGTGGGTACTGGGCACAACCCACTAAGACCTCGGAGGAGAACGCTGGAACGTTGAGCGGAGGGGTAGGCAGGAATAAAAAACTATTTCTTGATATAGTTTTTCCCCTGTTCCCTAGGCTTCGGCTTTTCCTTGTTCCTTTTCTTGTTGCCTCTTCGGTGGCCGTACTGCGACTGACTACTGTACTGAGCGGACAGGGCGGTCTTTTAAACGGGCCGTGCTTACGATCGCGAGAACCGCGTAATTTGGATCGATTTTACGCGTCATTTTTACTAAAGCCGAAACGTTGGAACCCCATATTTTATTTATTTCTTCAAAAAACACTTATGTATTATATATTATTTTACAGGTCTAACTTGCTCTATCATATAAAACAATAACATTTAACAAATCTTAATTAAATAAAAAATTCCTAGAACTTATACTGCAAAAATTGAGCTGAACAAATTTTCATTATACAAATTGCCTTATATTTCGTATACTAATAGAATTATCGACATGAATCCTTTAACACATTTAGTTTTACACATAATCCTTTCATTTGACACTAATTTCGATAAGATATCTCTAATAATAAAAAACCTCATTTTCAACTTACGTAATTTCTATGAGATCGAATTTTCAACCTAATTGCTTAAAACTTTATTTATTCAGTCATACAATTATTCTAATAGGAAAACTAACTGTGAAAATCCTTTAAGCTAATCTTAACATAAATATTGCAAATATTCAGCATAATCAGGAAACTTACATTTCAACAAAGAAACGTTTATAGAAATTATACGCGCCTAATGTCGTCTTACCGCTATTTTTATAAGAAAAACCAAACTATAAATCTAACTAGAATGTAATTATCATAAGTTATTTACTCTTGTTAGAACCTTACGTTGATCTAATTGAAACTAATCAACTTACATCGACTTGCAATAGAAAGTGCACACACCTAGGTACCGCCACTACTTGCACCCTGCTCCCTGGATATGGCCTTGTCGCCGACACTTCTTGTAATAAAGAAATTAATAAGTAGGTATCTCGTTTTTCTTTCACTTGAAATGAAAAAAGACTTCCTTAGTTAAAAATTAAATAAAACAGCAATAAGATGTCACACACACAGACATACGCAAGCGATAAAAATAAACAACACTAAATAGATAAAATATATTTAGTTGTTAATATATTTTTTTCACTCAACCTTTTCCTATAATATTATTTGCTTTTGTATAGTCATAACTTTTCTATTTTAATTGGTTTTGATAATGTATGAAACATTAAAAAAATTGCAGCTTAAATGCAAATTGATTTGCTTAAAATATATGTATGTATATCTAATACTGTTACGAACCAAGATTGTTTGCTCCCGCTGCACTGCATGAGGCTACGCACACTACGATCGTTGGCGATATTTCGAACGCTCACACGCGCACATTTCTCCGAAATTACCTAAACTAGTACTGCGAAGAAATTGATAGGGGCTCTTAACTTACGCTACACTAATGATAGATAAACCATGATCAATGTTTAAAACGCTAGGATAAGAGTATTCTATTATTTTCAGATGAAAAATGTATACTATTTTTGAATGCTTGCACATCATCATGATATGAAATAAAAAATAAATAGAATTTCTACGAGTAACTTCGTTTTGAATCGACTTTATTTCAACCTAAACGGAAAATGAGTAATATTTTCTTATGGGACTAAATGTTATAGTTTTAGTTTTCTCACAATTGGCACACATTTGGGTATTTTTTTGTTTTGGAACGTAAAAAGGTTAATGAAGACTACAAAATAAAAAAAAAAACAAAAACAATCGCAAAAAAAATTAAGAGTTATTAGAGATGACAACATTTTTAGCTCTGTTTGAAATCGACCCACTCGTCATTCGTCAAAACGAATCATACGAGCCCAAACTCGATGGGGTTGTGTCATTTTATTACGGACTACCTGTGACCATCTTCCAGCTCCATCATCAGACCCTGGTTACCATTTAGGACTAAAGTACTTGTCAAGACAAATCAAACGAGACCAAACTCGACGGCGTTGCGTCGTTTTATTACAGAGTTCCTATGGCCACCTCCCAGCACCATCATCAGATCAGCTCCATGTATCATAATATTGCATTGGCTTGCGATATACACATGCGCGCAAAATTTCAGCTCAATCAGAAATCGGGAAGTTAGTGTCTTAACCAGCAAGTATCACGCGACGTCGCGTGATGTCAAAGCGCCTTCACGCGACGTCGCGTGATGTGACAATTAACGTGAGGAAAACAACCAAATTCTTAAACCGATTTTGATGAAAGGATAGTGGCGAACTCTCAAACAAATTTTTGTTGACATTTTTTTTTGGCGTCTGCCTATGAAAAATATGTTAAAATATTGAGTTTGAATTCCTGAACAATTTTGTCTTCAGTTATACTTTTATAGGAAGTCAGGAATTAAAGATATTCCAGTTTGAAGTTTTAGAGGTTATGTTTATTCTTGTCAACAACAGACTAATCGAAAAAGAATAATAGAAATGCATTTATACAAAATAAACTACGCAATGCGTATTCAGAATATTAAGTCCAACCGACAGGTCTGGCACATGGCCCACATGGCCACATGAGATGTAAGTAGGTACTTATTTATTTAATAATCTTAGTCAACTATCATAAGAGCAATTAGTATGATTTATTACGATGGTAAGGGTAGGTCAGGTATAGAAAAAGAAACGTATTTTTTTAAATATTTATTCCTCATCTTCTCTAATCACAGTGTCAACAAGAAAACCTGCGGGTGCTTAGATATTTGGTTCAGCTGTAGTTAACTGGTGCTCGCCTTTTAACAATGATTCTGGTATGAATGTTTTTTGGCCACATCCTTTCAACAAAGCAATGCTATCTCTAAAACCTCCTAAAATAAAAGCCAAAGTCATTGTTTCTGAAATGCAGCCTTAGAGCAGAATACTCATTACTAAATAAACTAAAAAAGATTTAGTAAAAGTTCAGTGGTCAATTCAGTACAGTACATGTCATTACGCATGTTTTTTTCGTTGGGGATTTTGATACGGTGTCATTTTTATGAATTAAAAAATTATAACCGCTATATTCTTAGCACCAACAATATTTTTTATTATAACATAAATTGTATTCTGATGCAGAAATGTATTTACAAAGTATAAATTAATGAAATACGTAAATCCAAGCATTTTATGTAACTTGTCTAAGATTTATATTCCATGGCAACATTAAAAGTATAGCTGAGCCAAAAGTCATGAATTCAAGCCATAAAGAAAAAATCTAAGCCATGATTATATAGTCTGCCGTCAAACGGTGAATGGCCGTAACTACTTTAAAGTATATTTTGCGTAAATGACAATTTTGTCTGAAGTGAAGTTTTAAAGCACTGTCGATAGTCTTTACTTGTCTTATTTTATATGATAATTTAACTGTGGCTACGAGCGAATTGGAGCTTTATTAGCTAGACAGAAAGATAGAGAATTTCTTGCTGAATCCGAATCAATTTTAACTCATTTTTGATAAAAATGTTAGTTACCTCCTTTCACCGTATGACGGCAGTATTATCATCAATAATCTAGTCAATAAAGCTCTTAATTATGACGACTTTTTTTCCAGACTTTCACAGGCCTTAAGCTTGATTTGATAAAACTTTGTAAATTATTTCGTCGGTGTCTATCACAGTGACATACGTAGACGCTTAATAATTTAATCAGCAATTTATTCGCCACTTTTCTTTCTATTTGATGGGACCAATCGGGAAGCATATCCTTTCAGATGAAAAAAGATTTTTTCAAGTCGGTTTACAAATGACGGAATTACGAGGTAAAAAAAATTAAAAAAAAATACAACCGAATTGAGAACTTCCTCCTTTAGGAAAGTCTGTTAAAAAAAGATTCGGGCGAATTAAGAATATCTCTTCCTTTTTGAGTGTGTTAAAAATGAAGCGCACTTTTTAGTAGCCAGTCGAAGCCCATGATTGGAGAATTATTGGCATTTCTTTGGTATGAGTATTCCATGGGTATTACTGCAAAAGACGCCATCATACTAATACTTACCAGAGCCATTACTCGTATTCAACTCAGATAAAATATTTGCGAGCGCCACAAAAAACCAATAAAAAAAACAAGGTATTTTCAAGACACATTTCTTTATTATAGAAAATAATATATCGGTATGACTTAACAAACACGACGTATTTAGTTTTCAGGCAGGCAATCATCTCTTGGCAGTTCACACTTTACCTGCTGTGATAAGAAAGATTTTTGTTAGTTTTGATGCAGAATGATAAAGGTTATTTATTGGGCATCATACTAAAGGAGATATATATCACAAAGCTTTATAAAGTATAATAAAAATAAACGAGAAGTAAGTAGTGGCTCTAGTTAATAATTTTAAGGGACATACCTCAATGGGGGCTATCGCGAGTGAATTCCCCGCTATAGGCGCTAGTGTAGCGCAACGGCACCGAAATGTCAGATGTCATAGAAAGTTCACGCGTTGCGTGCTTTTTAATTTTACTATTATTCACGATTGTGGCCTAGATTGAGATGCTTCCTGATTAATTATGACTTGAAGATTTTATAGCAACTTAGGATCTTATTTGTTAGTATTAGCAGGTAAAATTATTTTTAAATGTTTCATGCTTGCTAATTTTAGGGAGAATATTGTAAATAAATGATCTGAAGTTTACAGTTGGTAAACGTATTAAAATAAACTTTTTAAGAAGGTATTGGTACTTCTATCCTAATATAATAAAGAGGTATTTTTTTTGTAGTTTGTATGTACGGGGAAATCTCAAGATCTACTGAACCGATTTTGAAAATTCTTTCACTGATAGGAAGCTACATTATCCCCGAGTACTATAGGCTATATAAACAACGTGCCCGTTGGATAATTTCCGACCAAAACGCGAGCGAAGCCGCGGGCAATAGCTGGTTAAAGAATAAAATAGAATTAACGACATGACCATAAGCCACAGTGCGCCATCTGGTGTGCTCAAAAACGATAGCCCTCATTGGCCATAAGTTGAGAAAACATGTTTATAGAACGCAAAAATACTATTTTAACCCCCAGAACATTCAGTGCTGTAACTTGAAGGTTGTTTTACTTACAGCATAGATGTCTGCTGTGCCCATTAGGTTGATATTGTCGCTGCCACACAACCAGCATAATGATGTAAGGAACAAGCTTTGCTGTTCACCGTGTACTTGCTGCATGGCTCTTCAGGATTCCTGCTAGCAACAAATATTTTCTAGTAAACAAATAATATTAAAAAAAAACGGTTTAGTAATACGATTTGAGATCCTCAGAAAGAGCCTCTTGTGTAATCAAAGATTTTTCAGAGTAGGTAAGTGAAAATCATCATGAAGTAAAGCTGAATAAATTTTTCCTATGCTTGAACTGTGATAGCTTGGTTTTTGCCAAATATATATAAACATTTAAAAAGTTAAAAAAAAATTTTAAACTTTTTAAATGTATTTGTAGATATAATTTTATATATTTTATTAATTATGAATTAAAGTACTTATTTACTTACAAAGAAAGAGATTTCTTCACTTCAGGGGCAGGTGTCCTCTTCAAAACTGGGGCCAAAACCAAGACCACCTCCAACAATTCCTGCACAATGATGAAGAGTTGTCACACAAATAAAAAGATAATTTGGTTAGCTAATAGAATATAAATTTTCAGAAAGAGCCTCTTGTGTAATCAAAGATTTTTCAGAGTAGGTAAGTGAAAATCATCATAAACAAAAATTGAATAGTTAAAGGATTTTGCCTATACTAATACTGTGAACCTTGCTTCTTGGATAATTACATGCACACAACTATTTTACTTTTAATGTATTTGTGGGTATATTTTTGCATTTCTTAATTAAATTGTGACCCCGATTTTTTAAGAATTAGTAACATCATTCACTTACAAAGCAAGGAATGTCTTCACTCCAGAGGCTCCCCTTAGACTTAGTGATGATATTATTATCATCACTTGGACGAGTTTTAAACACAGCAGGGACGGCATTATTAAGTTGTTGAGTAACACCTAGAAAAAAATAATTGTTTCATTGTGTTATCTTTACTCATCTTAAGAATTGGTTTACTTTACCAAACACAGATTTAAAAACTCGCCTGTTTTTTAAGAAGCTTCTCAGCTTCCTGTAGATAAACTTACCATGAAATATCTTTTGAGAGTAGGTAACTGTAGATTGTCTAAGGATAAGTAGCACTAAGTAAACAAAAATGATGGGAATTTATAGATTTTATTTTGCATAAAATTACGTCTACGTCTCCTTCTTGGTGTCGGTCTTGCCACCACGGATTCTTCCGGTCCTGCGGGCGGCGATAAGACCGACCTTGCGACCAGCGGATGTTCCTCTCTTGACAGTCGAAGCCTTACCTGAGAAAATAATAATGCACCATTATTACATGCATAATTGCAATGTAAATCCATACATATTTTAAAATAATTTTTCAAAAAAGAAAATATCGTTATCAATTAGTAGGTAATAAAAGTAGTACTCACCAATATGTTGATGGTTACCACCACCGTGAGGATGCTCAACGGGGTTCATGGCCACACCACGCACATACGGCCAGCAGTTACGCTTAACCTTGTACTTATGGTATGCACGACCAGCCTTCAGGATGGGCTTGTCAATACGACCACCACCGGCAACAATACCTGCACAATGTTCATGTAGAGTTATTATACATCAAATAAAAAGTTTTTTGGTTGGCTAATAGACTATAATCCTCAGAAAGAGCCTCTTGTGTAATCAAAGATTTTCAGAGTAGGTAAGTAATGATCATCATGAACAGAATACTAAAAATATTAATAGAAATTAGAAAACAACAATCTAATTTTAAATTTATTAAAATATAGTAATCAATTGTAATATAATCATTAAAGCATACTCACCAACCATGCCTCTGTTGCTGGATGGCAGGACTTTCTTAGCTCCTGAGGGCAGCTTAACCCTTGTACGCTTGGCATCGGGGTTGTGGCCAATGACGGTGGCAAAGTTTCCAGAGGCACGAGCCAGCCGACCTCGGTCACCCATCTTCTCCTCTAGGTTGCATACAATGGTTCCCTCAGGCATAGCACCCACAGGCATGACATTGCCTAAAAAATAAATCAAATTTATTTAAAACACATGAAGCAAACTTATTCCATTTTTCTGTCTTTTTACAACAAATTACAAGACTTCAACAAAAAAATAATATTATTTGCTTACTTAAGGTTCACCCACAGCACATACATACATATACTAAATCATATGGTGATATTATTATTATTCATAAAACATTTTTTTTTTAAATCACAATCTACACCATGTCTTTCAAGTGTGTGTAACAAACCAAGACTAAGAAATAATCTGAATGATGGTAACAGATGGCTGCATCAATCAAGTTGTGTATCCCAAATTACTTCATACTACAGACACAAGTGATCAGATATCCACTAAAAGTTGAAATCTTCTATAGGTATGGATTCAAAAAAGGAACTTACCAACTTCAAGGGTAGCTTTCTTGCCGCAGTAGACAAACTGGCCAGTGTACAGTCCCTCAGGGGCAATGAACAGTTCTTTGCGAGTCTTGAACTTGTACGGGTCACGGAAGTGAACGACTGCCAGAGGTGCACCACGGCCGGGGTCATGGATGATGTCCTGATGAGAAATACAAAGTATATGAAAAAAAAAGTATGCAAAAGGAGTATCTGTGGGTGAGGATCATAGCAGGTGGCATTCTGTAGTTTCTGGCTGCCCCCATGGGAAAAAGGCGTGAGTTTAAGTATGAAGAAAGCCTTCTAGATAATTTGAGGATGGTGTGTAGGCGGAGTTATGATGTTAGCTGCAAATTAAATGCTCAGAACGTGATTTAAACGTTGATATTTTCACTCATCATTTATAGGTTATGTTGTACAAATTAAAATAGGGATAACGTTACTCTGATCTTCAAGTCATAAGATCGAGTTATGTTACTCGCATCTCATAAAGCAAAGAAGAAGAACCATCTATGCATCTCTTTGAAAGTTTGTGTACGATACGCACATATGTTTTTGTTATGAATTTAGAATACAACTCACCTTCACGACTCCCTTGATGTAACCATGACGTTCAGCATAGTCCAAGGAGCGAAGTTTAGGCGCTCCTTTCCTTTTCTTAGTGTGTGAAACGAAAACAGAACCGGCACCTTTACGTTGAGCACGAATCACACGACCCATGATTACGTCCCGTCACTGAAATTTATCCAATGATCCATTATTAATGAAAATTTTACCATTTTCCAACGGGAGCACACTCAACAGTTGTTATTTTATGATTTTCAAGGATAAATCTTCAACATTCATAGTGATAAAATTCGATTAAATTTTAGAACCTAACATTTTACGTACATTTCTCAGACGGTCACTTTTGAAAGAACACTTCAATGTTGCCAGTTAGTGCCAGTTACTAAAGTCGCACAATTTCAATAAAATTGAAGGTTTTTTTTCCACTAGCAGCATTGTTTTCCATTTTACAGTTACGGATGTTAACCCTTAGACATACTGACGGTGAACCAAAATTATGAAAAAGCACTAAAGCAAAGCACAACTTATAAAGTAATCGTGTATCTCAATACAAGGTGTGTGAAGCTTTACTTGCGTAAAAAAGCGGTGTTTTCTGAATTTTAATCAACATACCACCTGACACTGACTGGCAAATTGCAAAAAACGTAAGAAAATTGAAAGAACGTGTAACCCGACCCCCCGACACGACGCTTCCACCTTACACAGTATTTTTTTTAAATTTTATAAACAAGTTTTCCCCAGAATTATGGATCAAATCGAATGGGGGCTATCGCGTATAAATTCGCCGCTAGAGGCACTAGTGTAGCTCGGGGCCGTCAGATGTCATAGATTTTTCACGCGTTGCTTGCTGTTTTAACACGTATTTTTACAAATATTAATAATTGTGGACTATATTGAGCCATTCCTGATTAATTATGACTTGAAGATTTTAAGTAGCAACTTAGTATCTTAATTTTCAGTACTGGAGGTAAAATGATTTTTAAATGTTTCATGCTTGCTAATTTTAGGGAGAATATTGTAAATATATGAACCTGAAGTTTCCACTCTGTTGATAGACGTAATAAAATAAAGTTTTTATACTATTGGTACTAAAAAGAATAAAATAAAATAATTGACAGAATCTTAATCGACAGTGGCGCCATCTGGTGAGCTTAAAAACAATAGCCCTCATTGGTGCGTGGACAGGGTCACAGGACACGACAGGTCAGGTCATTTCCAAACTATTACTTTCGAACTCAATTAGCAGCCAGGGGATTATTTGTAAACCTATAATAGAAATGTTCAGGATAATATTTTCAATAATAAAAGTGAAATCATTTATTTTTCAATTAAAAATCTTGATCTTTTTTATTACATTACAGGTTGAAAGCTCCCGATGAGGGAGCACAGGCTACATATCTGTAACTGTAAGCGGCGCATACGGCATAGTACATACTAAACATTGTTATCTCGCAGTGATCATCATCCAGAAGTTGAGAACTTCATAAAAACAGTTTTTGAACACAAAAAGCACTTTGAAATAGACATAATAGGTGAACTGATGCTAATTAACTTTTTAGTAACAAAAACATAGCATTATTAGTTACTGTTTGCGGTTCAAATTACGAAAAAATAACTTTTCCGGACGAACTTTTCAATGTCACTTGGACAGGAACTGTCATTTTTCATGGATGTCATTGTCAATGTTTTGCATTCGTAACTTTGGTCATGCTTTGGTTATTACGACAGCTTTAATGAAAACTGTTATCATATTATGTTACAGGATTTTAACACCTAACTTCATAGACCGAAAAGTTATATTTGTTTGACCGATATTTGCATTTATTACGTCTTGTAAAGTAAAACAAAGTTGTATGTGTGTGCATAATACAAACATTTAGGTCACGTTGTGGTCACGTTGCAAGTGGCGTGGATGGATCTGACTTTTCTATAATTCTCATAATTCAGTCTAGTTTTGTACGCCAGTTTTGTGAGTACCTCCTCCCTTATATCGACGTAATATATTCTAAATCTTCTAGAAGGAGTAGAATCCTGTTGCACAGGCTATTATTGTCTTTACTTACAATTTACAAATCCTTGTAAGACCATTAATGTTTTGGAAACATTGATTCTGTAGCACAGTGGTAAATTTTATAAAAGCTACCTTGATTACAATACAGTAATCACCTGTGTTTGAATTGTTGAAAGTTAATTTTGTGTATCAATAACTTGCTGAACTGTGACTGCAATTAAATTTATGGAAATTGACCGAGGTGAGTGTATTGTTGAATCGTGTTGTCATTTTAAGTAATAAACGCATTCATAATAAGTTCCTATTGTTTGTGTGTTAGTATAATATTTCAATGTATTTGTCACGATGAAGTAATTATAACAATATGCATGTATTCTCAAACTGTTATTAAATACAACAATTTAATTTTGAAAATAAAGATACTTTTCCACATATTTCAGCATAGTAGAATAAATTCAAATATACTGTGGCATGTTATAGTTGGCTAAAAAATTCACAAAATGGTGAGTCCCAATTTTTTAAATTAATCTGGAGTGACAAGTAAGTATGTTTATTTGATTATACTATATTACCATCTGATAGAATTTAATTTACACATATTTATCTCTACCATAATTCATGCATCTAATAATTCCTTTGTTTTAATGTATCACATAAATCTGAATTTTAACTATCTGTGCTGTATAATGATCAACATTGATTATTATTAAACCAGCATTTAATAATAATCAGAATGATTTAAAATAGAATATTTTGTTAGACAGGCCATTTTTTTAAATTTGGTAAGTAGAATCTAAATCCATTGGCTGATTAAAAAAAAACTCATGAATAATTTCAGAAAGATCAAAGATGTACCGAGTATGTGCTAACTGTTTGTGAGTTGCGTCTCTTCCACCCTGTATAAACATGGAGCTACCTAACTTTCTGCAATGTTATTCTATGTTCAAAATAACATACACACATGAAACCTATTCAACAATACACACAAGTATTGTATGCGATTAAATCTACTAAATTGTTACTTATCTGATCCTTATTAGCGACACTATCATATGGTGTAATAAATAATACAGTGTATTTTTTTTCCCAATTCGATTCCTGGCTAGGAATATTGATTTTTCAAAAATCAATAATGCTGTTTTAGTTTTCATCAAAATCGGGCTCGAAACTCCTCTGAGTATTTTTTCGCTATTCCTCATAGTTTCTGATTTGGCCATCCACGCCCACATGAAAAATTCACCTGTATACACAATGAAAATAACTATAATAAATTCATACTCCACCTTATTTTGAGCAAAATAGATAATTTAATACTCATACGCAAAGTACGCGCTTTGGACGTGGAGTTGTGGACACCATTAAATTTATTATACATATAACACAACTATTGCCCGCGCTTCGTGTGGAAATTTTGATGCATATGTGTCAGAGAAAAAAAGATAGCGTATCTACTTCCCCAGGATATAATCTACCTCCTTGCCAAATTTCGTTACGATCGGTTCAGCCGTTATGTTGTGAAAAGGTACCAAATAGAGTTACTTTCTCATTTATAGTATTATTATTTTGATAGAATTAGTAAAATTCGAGGGAACGATTTTGCAGTTGTAAGCTTTAATTGCGGGTTTATTTTTAGTACCGATTTCAGAATGTTTAAGTGCTTATAATGTTCTTAGATTTTCCAACTTTCGCTATTCCTTTGTTAACCTCGACGTCATGCCATCCTGATTCCTGATCATCTTTGACATCAATCAGTTTTGCCACTATTTGTGCATTCATTCCCCTTGCTTTAGTTTACTGCGTACTTCAGAATCATTTATTTGTCCACCAACCCGTAATTATACAGGAACTTCCCAACCAAGTCTCTCTAACATTACAGACTGTATTTCGACGTCATTAATCCCTCAACAGAGGGGATATCAAAATATGTGTCAAACCGTATCTATCTGGCTGAAATTCATTAAATTAATACAATTACATGGATTGCACTTGTTTTAAGATAACAGTCCTCATCTTCTTGCAATAATGGCGCTGTTATCTTTCTTGATTTCGCATTAAAATGCTTCGATACTTATAGTAGTGGTTCACACGGCAACAAGTGCGCGATAAACACACAATGCTTTTTCCGCACCCGTTTAAGAATGTCGTTAAACACAACGAAGAATCGACAAAACACATTTTTTTGTATGCGGTCGTGCAGCAGATGTTGTTGACATTCAGAAAGTTATATAATTTATGTACCTACTTATTGTGTGCGGACTCTCATATAAGCCTAGGTACCTATGCTATTGACGTGCAGTGCATCAGTTCTCACACACAGATAACGTGTTCCCCAACGTCTATCATCATGATTTAGATTTGAATGAGATCTTATTTTCTTTACCTAATCTTTAATCCATCCCAGCCAGACTGAAATGTGTAGGCTATATGAATTTACAGTTTTCGGTTACACATAACATTATTGCTATGGATTGTCAAAGAGATAGAATAATCATGTAGGTAGGTATACATAGGTACGTATTACATAACAGCCACTTCACACTAGAGCGTTTGCCCAGCGTATGCGTTCGATAAACGTATGCATGGCACATGAGTACGTACGCTGCGCTAGCGTACAGTGACGCGACGCATGCGCCTTGTTACTGCGGTGTCATGTTAAATCCTGTTCGTAAGTCTTTCTTCAGCCGATACACAAGGCCTCAAATGTATATCCTTGTACACCATTTTGTATGTTTCGCCATTCAAAAGTAAGAATAAAAATATTTTGAATCATGTTTTAAGTGTTTACAATAAAGCACAACATAATCACTTTCACTTGACCGCGCATAATGGATTCTCTCATATCATTTTTTTTTACTTGTTTTCGCACTAATTATCTATTTAAAAGCAAAGCCATCAATACAGTTTCCGAACCTCGGCGGAATCCATTTTGTTATTGATAATACCGAAACGACATCGAAATTGTGTGAAGTCTGCGCCGCGCTAGCGCGTGCGTCGCGTTGTCGCGGCGTCTGCGCAGCGCATCCGTTCATCGAATGTCTACGCTGGACAAACGCTAGTGTGAAGGGGCTCTTAAAATGTGGGTAGGTTGTGTAGATACGTAAATAGGATATATCTACGTTAATAGGTACAATACAAACGTTTGTTCCGTAATCAATATTGTCAATTGAATAGTGAGGACTTATGACGCTTCAAATACCTACTTCGTTTTATATTTATTATGTAGATACCTGTCGGTACTTGCAACCTTTGCTTTGCGAGCTATAAACGGGTAGCCCGAGAAATTCAAATTTTCTTACGTTTTTTTCCCTCTAAGTTCATTTAACCATATTGTGTAACTATTTCATGAAAAAGTCATTCAATGGGGTTAAATGAACTTAGAGGGTTGTATTGATGATTTTAATGATTATGATTCTGTAACTACATACATGTTACTGGCGCGACTTATTTTTTTATCAACATACAACCTGACACTGACCTGAAAATTACAAAAAAGTAAGAAAATTTGAATTTCGCGGGCAACCCGGACGCTTAACCACCTTTAAGCTGCGTTTCCACCAGAGATGTGCGAGGATGCGTAGCAAGGGATGTGTTTGTTAGGAATCAATAGAATCACTTCATTTACGTAGCTAGCTTCGCTCAGCGCAGCTCTAGTGGAAACGGCTCAGCGGAGCTAGGTTTTGTACTTACATACAAAACAAGGGAGGAGGGTGGGAGGGTTAAGCCGTTGGTACCGGCTGCCATCTGTAGATCTTTGACATTGGTTACAGGAAGTCAGTGACCCAAAAAGTCTGACAACCAGTCTTACCTAGGGGTATCGTACTAATTGGGTTGTGGAGGTCAGATAGGCAGTCTGGAAGCCGACCCCAACATAGTTGGGAAAAGGCTTGGCAGATGATGATGATACAAAACAAGGGAAGATGTGTGCGAGGAATGTGTTGCGAGGGATGTGTGATAGGGACGGACGCGAGCGAAAATATAGCAGTCACTAGACGGTGTGGTTAACGCTCGCATCTGAAACGAGCCCGCTGGCCATTACACATAGGTGCACCGCTCAGCGAAAACGGAAACAGTGGAAACGAACACATCGTTCCACAGCCTCGCTACGCATCCTCACACCGCCAAGCTACCTCGCACATCTCTGGGGGAAACGCAGCCTTACGAAAGGCGCGCGACGACGGGTTGGCATGGTTTCTATTTTAGTCACTTCACGTGGCTTTGACGGCTGTACGTTGTATCGGAATAAGGTGCTGAAGTATTTTTCAGCCGTAAGTTGTCCCGTCGGTATTTGTAGATAATGTTACGGAATAACTGATCGGAAATTTTGAATGATAAACACGAGAACGTTTAATGATAAATTACGTAGAAGCCATTAATACCTATCTAAAAAAACAATGATGCGAAAATTGAAACAAGTTTGGTAGGTACTAGAGTAGTTCGGTTCATGGACCGAACATTCGGTTGAACAAACCTTTACTAAGTAATACGTAGGACAGACTAGTGGTCCTACTAGTCTGTCCTAGCCGCTAGCCGCTAATGCGCGCCGGGCCTAAAGGACTCCTTTACGCCCGGCGCGCATTGGCGGCACGGCATCGGCATGGCAAGGTATTTTTAGGCGACGAATAAAAAATATAACTTAATGGTATGGAAATAAAGTTGAAAATGTTAAGGCTGCCGACACAGCATGCCTGAGCATACCGCGGTATTGTTTTATAACATTGAAATTTAAACTTTATTTCCAAACGATTAAGTTATATTTTTAGGTTCCCTACCCATTTGCATAAAATTTCAAGACCTAATATAACCTGGCATACTTTTGTTTATCATAATTATATTTTCGCATAACATTATTTACGCATAACAGCTTACGCATAATTTCTTTAATCATAACAATGGCTAAGCATAACATTCTGAACTGAAGCATACATTTATTTACGCATAATAATAATTAACTCCTAAAATGTTAGAGACTAATACACATTTTTATAAAGTAGAACCATCATATCGCAGAAAGTTCACAGTCAGAATCGACCGTTGCCCTACACTAGGAATTTCGCCTGTATCGTTGGTGCGTTTACAAACATTTATACTCACATACACAAACAGCCAGACCCGGAACAACTGGCTGTAGATCATACAAATATTTGTTCCGTGCGGAGATAGAACCCGCGACACGCAGCGCAGCACCCAATCACTCAGCCACTGCGCCAACCGTGTCGTCAGCTTCGACTTGCTCGCCGGCTTCGCCAGCCAGCCTCATCCACGGTGGCGAGCGTTAAAACCACCTGCTCCACAGCTCGCGGGCCGCCTCGCCCCTCCGCACCTACGCAGGCTTTAATTACACTCTTGGGGTAGGGCAAACAAGACTACGACGTGGTGTCGGTTTTGCAGCGATTCGTTTCTGTCACTAACTTTTGTAGCACAACAGGTTGACTTTTAAAGACGATAGTTTTTATTTTCTTTTTAGGTTAAA
Source organism: Eugnorisma glareosa (assembly GCA_947578425.1). NCBI lineage: Eukaryota > Metazoa > Arthropoda > Insecta > Lepidoptera > Noctuidae > Eugnorisma > Eugnorisma glareosa. Next base: position 12,397,123 of record OX387959.1, read on the forward strand.
AATGCTTATTTATAGAAATGACAATATGCCTAATAAAACTATTCCAAATGAAATTCTGTCATCTTCATAGTATTCCAAATGAAATTATGCGAAATTTTAACTTTGCCAAAGGTTATTATGCCAAATAAAATTCTGCCAACTTAAAAGTATGCTATTGTAAATTCGGACATTTAAACATTCGGCCAAAAAATAAATATATTAAATAATTTTTATGCCATAATAATATTCGTATAAAGAAAACTATGCCAAGTGTGTTATGCCAAATCAATTTCGGAGCATCAAGATTCTGCCAGAGAACCCGAATTATTAAGACAATATTTTAATTTCAATTGCATGAAAATTCAAACTAAAATGTAAATCTAACTTAAATTCGTTTCCGTTAATCCAAATAATTTTATGCCTTAATAATATTATGCTAATAGTCGTTATGCCTAGTAACATTATGCGAATTCAATTTATGCCAAAACAAATTAGCCTACAAGATAATTATGCCAACATAAATTGTATGCCAAAAAAAATATGGCACAGTATTATTATGGCAGAAAAGTATGCCAAAATAGTTATCCCAAAGTATATTAGTCACTGAGCTGCTCCTAAACGATGGACCGATTTTGATGAAATTTTCTGTGAGTAGTACTCAAACACTCGCAAAATTTCATCATACATTTAACAAACGCAACTATTGTTAGCCCCTTGCCGTATTCACAACACCATTGTGCTTTCAAATTGTTTTTAACCTAGACGACCCTTGAAGTTCCCTTCGTCATCAAGATATTTCCAGCTCGCCCATTATTTAAAAGCAGGTTTTTTTACCAACGATTCTTTGTAAAACGAATGTTTAAGGGATTTTTTCATTTTTAACGTTACCCCATCAGTGTGAACTTGTATTGTAAGCTTTCTTAAGGCGCAGTGTTACCTCGTTATTCTCAAAATTGGTTTCTTAGATAGTTGAGTATGACGTAATGCAATGAAAATATCTAACCAAAAAATACAGTGAACAGAGAAGGATTTAAAGAAAAAAATTAAGCTAACAGAATATTAAATAATAGTTTGATATTCCCAATACAAAATTGGGAAGTTGCGGCACAAAAATAAACTTTCGCTTCGAAGATCTCTGTATTTCCAGGGATAACAACAGTTTTTTTAAAGAATTTAATAGAACTAGCATTTTCTTTTTGATTTTAACCAAACAATTATTAAATTTAATGTCTATAACTAAAGAAAACCTGCAAAATAAATGCCATTCGCGACTTAGTCACATGTCGACACAAATACATATTATTTTCAATTTTCAACCTTAATCACGCTCCACAGTGGTGACAGTAGTTTACGCGGTATAGGTAGCATTTAAAATCGTAGTCAGTCCGCTCCTTAATGAATTTTCTGTTTCGCAAAATTTCTTCAAACTTTTACCTTTACCTTCTGGCCACAGCCAAGCGCGGCGCGGATTGCGGCGCGGCGTGCGGCGCGGCAAGCGGTGATCGGCGAAAACAAATGGTAGACAATGTATGAAGTAAGCCACAGCTACCGGCGGCGCGAATTGCGGCGCGACTTGCGGCGCGGTGAGCGCCGCGCGGCACGCGGCGGCGACGGGCTGCGCGGTGTGCGATTGAAACAAATGTACTAGCCAGTATCGAGAAGGCCACAGCTCAGAGCGGCGCGCGCGGCGGCAGCGGTGGACGTATTCAACATCGCACGATCGAAACAAATAATTTTGTTTTTATCGGGCGTTGAGCTTATATAAATAATGGATACTGAACAATTTATTAGTGAAATACTGAGTAGATCAGGGTGCCTAAAATGGAAGCTTTATCAGAATCATAATATGAATCACGTTAAAAATTTGAAATTCTGAAAATGGTCTTTATGGTTATGACCACAAAGTCCATTTTAAGAGTTTTAAATTTTTAACTTGATTCGTATTATGATTCTGATAAAGTAGTCATTTTAGGCCCCAGTAATCTGGATATCAAAAAATGTTGTAAAAAATTGTGGGACGAAATAAAACAACAATTTAAATGCGTGCCACTTTTGATAGGGCCATTTTATAGTTAGCCGTTCTCTAAATACGTCCACCGCTGACGCCGCCGCGGTCGCAGCTAGTCGAGCTGTGGCTTACCACCGCAAGCCGCGCCGCCCGCCGCGCCGCCCGCCGCACCGCGCACCGCGCCGCCAGTAGCTGTGGCCAGGACGTTACAGTCGCCCAGTTTCGTAACGCCTATACCACACCTAATGTTTCGAATTTTTGTAATTATGACGGAAAATTATGGCTTCATAAGAATCTGTAGAAAAGCTAAGTTTATTTTTTGTAGAATTTGTAAATAAATTAAAATGTTAGATAAAAAGTAGGTATAGGTACCGGTGTATTTTTGAGACCGGCAGCAAAAGTAAAGGTAGGTATCATAGGTAACCGACTAACCGTTACAACGATATGAAAACTTTATTTGAAGTGAGTGTGATTTTACTTTTTGAGTAATTAGGTATAATGATTACCTAAATACATACGAAATTCTGGTGGATCTGAAATTCCGATTTTTCTCTATTATTACTACAGAATTTAAACTTACCTATAACTAATTTAACCTTGGCTAAAGAAAGAACTGTAAGACCGACGATTAAAAAGTAAGTATTAGGCTAGAAAAATATAGTAAATTAGAATTCATGGGTTATGGGCACATCCCTGTCTGATAGGTACCTTACCCTTTCATCTACCCACCTGAAATTCCATATAGGTACTTAGACATAGCCAATTTGGCGTTTTATCGATAGGCTTCACCACAAGATCCCACTGTAACTGTTTTTAATGGGTAGGTTAAAGCAACTAACCACCAGTCAATTACCAAATGCTAACTAAACCTTACTATACCGCTAACATTTGATAAGGACGAAGTGCAGTGAAACATGTGCAAACAACAAGGGGCTTTTTGCGTTGACTCTATTGTGCATTTGAAAACCCAATTCCAGATATCAAAAGCAGCTTATTCTACACCAGGCGCAATGTGGGTAAATACATGAAAATGTCAGCTGCTGCGGAGACGCTGCCGGCTCCGAAAGTACGACCGCACGTGCGTCCAGACACTGCGCCCGCGCCGCATCTCTCGCCTGCCGCTCGCCGGCCTGGCGGAAAGCACCTCGTGCATTGGTTCCGAAAAGGCCTGCGTCTCCATGATAACCCAGCGTTAAAGGATGGCCTATTGGACGCAGCGACGTTCAGATGTGTATTTATTATCGATCCTTGGTTCGCCAGCTCATCTAATGTTGGCATCAACAAATGGAGGTAAAACTTTGAATAAGAAAACTGAACTACAATATTTTTCTGCGAACGAAATTAATGTAATAATGATTTAATCTTTTCACAAGATGTTTGAGTCACAACCCACGCACACTTTCCAGGCGACATACATAAGTAGTACATACTTCGTGTATTACGTAGGAAGTTGTTACGCTCGACATGCAGTTTTATTTATTAAATCGATAAACTTGATCTCGACAGGTTTCTGCTGCAGTGTTTGGAAGACTTAGATAGCAGTTTACGGAAGCTTAACTCACGGCTGTTCGTGGTTCGAGGACAACCCGCCGATGCGTTACCAAAACTGTTTCGGGAATGGGGAACCACCGCGTTGTCCTTCGAGGAGGACCCCGAGCCCTACGGCAGAGTACGAGACCATAACATTATGTCAAAATGTCGCGAAGTCGGCATCACCGTCACATCTCGTGTTTCCCACACTTTATACAAATTAGACCAGTAAGTTATTTGTAATTAAATGTTCATTTTTGTGTAAAATTAGAGTTGTAAATACATATTAATTCACTATAATGCTTTTTACAGAATTATAGAACGAAACGGTGGCAAAGCGCCTCTCACTTACCACCAGTTCCAGGCGTTGATCGCCAGCATGCCTCCACCCCCGCCAGCGGAGGCGCCAATATCGGGCCAAACGCTGAACGGTGCCACCACGCCCGTAACCGATGACCATGATGATAGGTTTGGCGTACCCACTCTCGAAGAACTTGGTAAGTTACGATCAATTCAGTTAGGTACATGCATACGAATGAAATTATGACTGAGTTATTAACTATTATTCACTTTTATAAATTCAGGTTTCGAGGTTGAGGGTTTAAAATCTCCTGTTTGGAAGGGAGGGGAAAGTGAAGCTTTAGCTAGGTTAGAAAGACATCTCGAAAGAAAAGCTTGGGTGGCTTCATTCGGGCGACCAAAAATGACACCACAGTCACTGTTGGCAAGTCAAACAGGCTTATCACCCTACTTAAGGTAAATATTTTTGTTATACTAGGTAATAGTTTATTTTGGTAAACTTACAAATGGTCAAAATTTTTAAGCCTCAAGAAGTACTGAACTAAAGAAATACCCTTCTTTTACAGGTTTGGTTGTTTGTCAACTAGATTATTTTACTATCAGTTGACGGAATTGTACAAAAGAATTAAAGGAGTAAGACCACCGCTGTCTCTTCATGGGCAAATACTATGGAGGGAGTTTTTCTATTGTGCTGCAACACGCAACCCCAATTTTGATCGTATGGAAGGAAATCCTATATGCGTCCAAATACCATGGCAAAAGAATCACGAAGCTTTAGCGAAATGGGCTAATGTGAGTACCTAATCGAAACTACTGAACAATACTCAAAAACGACTTTTCTTTTTGAAAGTGAATATCAAAACGCCGCCGCCGCCTTGAAAAACTTATGATTATCTGTATCTTATTATGTTTTAGGGCCAATCCGGGTTTCCATGGATAGATGCCATAATGATACAGTTAAGAGAAGAAGGGTGGATTCACCACCTGGCCAGGCACGCAGTGGCTTGCTTCCTAACCAGAGGCGACTTGTGGATCTCATGGGAAGAAGGAATGAAGGCAAGGAGAGCTTCGTTATTTAGTAGTTAGTGCCATCGCAGTCATTCACTATAACATTTAAAATCTCTCCTGTGAAGTGCTTTTCATATTGAAATGCATTTCACTACAAGAACAGTCTGTTCTTGTTTTACTGCACAGTTTTTTCAAAACGAGAGAACCGGTTACAAAACTGAGAAACAAAGAATACTTAGATGGTTTACTCACTTCAATCATTTAGGTATTCTAAGTGGCTATTTGCGATCCAGTCGAATCAACTTTTGTATGACCATTGTCGACACGTATTAATTTGAGGAGAGTCCCCGTTCTTCAGGTGTTCGACGAATTGCTTCTCGATGCCGACTGGTCCGTCAATGCGGGCATGTGGATGTGGCTCTCGTGCTCATCATTCTTCCAGCAATTTTTCCACTGCTATTGCCCTGTCCGTTTTGGGCGAAAAACTGATCCTAACGGTGATTTTATAAGGTATGTCATTTTGAATTATTAATCATTCTTATTTATGCTACCAAAAAGAGTGTAAGTTATGTTATCTATACTAATATTAAGTATAAAGAGGTAACGTTTCTGAGTTTGTGTGTGGTTGTAGGGATATAGGGTATCTCTGGATCTACTGAACCGGTTTAAAAAATCTTTCACCGTGCCATAGACTATATTTATAAAGTGCCCGTGAGTACAGAATAAGCCTATCACCAAGATTTCGCGTTTAGTCGCACTAGAGACGGGTCATTGACAAGTTTCCGTAAACATGTTGGTAAATATAAAACTATATGTAAGCAGTTAGTCATGTACTTTAACGTACGTATATGACATAATGATTATCTCAATAAGTACAGGCTGGGCCGTACATTTTTGTACTTTTGAAAATTATTAAAATAAAATATAACTGTTTGTATTCAAATTAACGTGCACTTCAGTGCTGGATTCATATTTATTATGAGTGTAGGCCACTTTATTTCCGCCGCCCCATTACCTTTCTAAAATAATAGGTAATTTTCCATTTGTAGTGAGGAAAGCACTATAGTTAAATAAACGAATGAATTTAGAAAGAGTCTTTAAGAAAGCGAGCTCGAAATTTTTTGGCACCTGCCTTACTTTGCAGACTTATACTGTTCAACCGATATTGGTGAATCATTTAAAAAAAAATATCATTCAATCTCCGGTCCCTCCGGTGCCGCGGTGGCCACGCTGACCGGACGAGTCACGTAAGAAAATTTTAACGCTAGGGTAAACTAGGGTTATATTTTTTTAAGGCCTTGTGTAGAACATCAGACTACCGACCCCAATTAGGGTTGTGGGCATGCCCATCGTCCCCACAACGATGGATCCGCGCTTGACGTTGAGCCACTGCCGCCCCCCGCTCTCATCCATCACTCACGCAGTAGAATAGATAAAATAGGTACAATTGTTATTGTATCTATTTTAGTAGGTATTTTCTATAGGGATTTAACGTATTACGTACAAAACCAGTGAACTTGTTTGACTTTTTTATCCTCTGAAATCGAGTGAGCGTCCTCTGAAATCTGCCGCCCCTAAGCCGCAATGAATTTCTCGTTAGATTATTGCAGGTTTATATGGGTAAATAATCGGGTGATTTCCATGCTCTAAAACCAGCAATTTTGTTTGTTTACCTATCTTTTTTTATGGACATGGGATTAGTCCGATCCGAAAGATTTTTTTATACCCTACCTAATTTCATAATTAATTTACTGAAATTGTTCTCTGTATTGGCAGAGCTAGGATAGGTACGCGTGACCTTCAGTAGGTAACATTTTCTTTTTCCCCTTCCTACCCCGTAGGTACTACTGTCTTCAATAAATGTTTAACACCCCTGCACGGTAACCCACCGGAGCGATTTCAAAAATGCAAAAATGTATGGTCCATACTGTTTAAGTAACAAGTACGTACACAACTAGTGGAAGTACTTACCTAGTGAAATACGTCTTTATTATGTTGCATAATGATTGTTCTAGGGTGTGACGCATGGAGGCCGACTCGTCAGTGATGCTTGCATCTTTGACGTATGCTACATTCTTATTCTTTATTGCGACAAATTTGCCATAAATGCAAGTATGATTGCATTTATGGCAAATTTTATGACAAAATTGCAGTGAAATATAGAAGTATTTGTAACAAATTATGTATATACTGACTATTAAGTATACTTAATTTGTTACAAATGCATACATCTATATTTCACTGCAATTTTAACGAAGATAAGATACTATGGTACTATTTTGTTTACAGGAGATACATTCCGGCATTGAAGAACATGCCGACGCGGTACATTCACGAGCCGTGGGTGGCTCCGGAGGCGGTGCAGCAGTCGGCGCGGTGCATCATCGGGCGCGACTACCCCATGCCCATGGTGGACCACTCGAAAGCGTCGCAGGTCAACATCGAACGCATCAAACAAGTGTACGCGCAGCTGGCGAAATACAAACCACAAGGTAAATTAACTGATATCGACTCGACCATTCTAATGGGTGTAAAATTCTACCCCTATCCGAGAGTTCTACGGCACGAAAATGTTACGTAAGAAAGTTCTTCGAGTCAAATAGTTCTGTCTGGCGAACTACGGACCTAAACAGTTCTTATCGGAACCTTGTGTGATGGCAATTTGTCGCGTGAACTTTGATCAATGATGTCACACTGTACTTGAAGCTAATGTTGTCGTTCCAATTATTTAACTAACGTCATACAAGGTGATTTTACTCACAAGTTCAATGACAACCGCATCTTTGGGCTATGAATAATTTTTCTTTAATAAATAAATAGCGCACAGCCTTGTGACAAAATAATATTGTACCTTATCGTAAGGATAGGATGAAAACACTTGCAGGAATAATATGACCGAGAGATTAAGAAGTAAGCTTTTTTAAAGTACTTCATATAAGTTTCCGCACGGGACCGGTCTATGTTGCGACACTTGGGGGGAGGCCTATGACCAGCAGTGGACGTCTTTCGGCTGAAATGATGATGATGATATAAGTTTCCAAAACTTGTTTGCCTACACAACATACTATTAACTGTACGGCCTCACTGGCAAAACTCGTGGTGTTTACACAAATATCATAGGAACAGATAAACCGGAAAACTTATGCGCTTCGGTAATCCTGCAGAGTAACAGAGATTTCATAAGTTTGTAATGCTGTTTGTGTTTGTAATCTGTCATTGCGCGTTGTATGAGCCTTTTGCTCTGTTGGGTTATCTACTCTGGTTACACCGTCATATTATGTCACTGAAAATGTTGGAAATTGTATAGTTCTAATTCTTTTTCTTTTTTTTAGGTGCGTTGAATCCTAACGCTGTTCAACGGCCAAACGTGATGCAATCATCCCCGAGCCCGAATTCAATCATAAGCAGCATCAACCAGTCCAACTTCTTATGCAGCCAAGCACCTGACCCCCCGGCGACAACACCACAGATAATATCGTATAAGGATAAGGATGTCGTATTTCAAAAGCCTATTAATCACCGGTCTATGAAGCCTTCATTCAAACAAGTTGTTATCATACACAAAAAACAAAGTACTAATGTCATACAAACCGTGTCACAATCAAAAGCGAACTATCTCGCCAATGAACAAATAGATGCTGCCTACAAAACACCAAGCAATGATAATTTACAATCGGCAAAACAAGATAACTATGATTTAAAAAACCTAGTTATCAATAATTACGTTCAAGCCTATTCCAATAGTCCAGAAAGTTTTCAAAATGATAGAACAAGTAAAAACGACAAGTTCGCCCAACAGACTTTGAAAATTAACAGTTTTAATTATGAAAAACAAAAGTACTTTTTGTCTTCGTTTGCTGATAATGGGGTGCGTAGATTGCACAACGAGGTGCCTCCACCATCCTACGACCACAACACCAATACAACTTTCGACCGGGAGAACAAGCATGAAAATGTAAAAGAAGAGCCAAGTGACAGCACATGCTTACATCCAATGTCAATTAACGATGAAGGAACAATTTCAAAAGAAAATCGTCAGAGTGATACTTCTAATGAATGTGGAGATTATTCTTCAAATGAAAACCAAAAGTAAATTAATTAAAATTAAATTAGAATCAAAATCCTATGCCTATGCCTATGGCATGTAGATAAAATTTCTATTTCATCTTAGGACACACATACAGGAAGCTTGAGCTGTTGTGTAGAATCTTGCCTTGTACAGAGGCCCTAAAATGGCTGCTTTATCAGAATCATAATATGAATCACGTTAAAAATTTAAAATTCTTAAAATGCTTTACGGTTATGGACCACAAAGTGATTATTATGATTCTAATATAGCAGCCATTTTAGGCCCCCAGCACATCAAGCTAACCGAAACTGTTTTTTTTTCTCAACCTAACCTTGAACCTAATGGGTTTAGCGATAAAGTTGAAAATCTATTAAAGAAATTTGACAGATTGTAGTAGCTTGATGTGCTGGCGTCAGGGGGCCTAAAATGGTTGCTTTATCAGAATTTAGGCCCCCTGGTGACTGTACAATAATGCTATTCTGATAGGATCTAGAACACGATACAATAGAATATTATGAATTGAGACGAGGCGCAAAGTGTAAGTGAGAAGGTACATTTGAAATGGAAAGTATCCAATAAAGTAATTGTTAGGTAATTATTATAGATCTTAAGATAAAAAATATAAGATTGTTAGCTAAAATAAATGTTTCTATATGTACAGAATTTTGTTTAAATTTACATTTTCGGTTTAGCAATACTGCAAATCTGTTTTCGCGTAAGAATTGATTTCGCTACAATTCATGGTTGAATTTTTTAGTGCATTATTCATAGGTAGGTACTTAACACTAAAGAATTAATCAAAACAGCGAAATAATTAACTTTACGGCGTTGTCAAATTTCAGAATGCACCCTTCACAAAAAATGATATTGCAGGTGCAGACTGGCAAATAGTTCTTCCTAAGAACAGTACTCACAGCGAGCATTTGCTCCTTGATTTTGTACTGCAAGAATAATTTGTACAAGCTTTCGTTCTTTTCTTTTTATGATGTGAATAAACACGGAAAACAACCTCTAAAAGCTGTGTTCACGAATGAATGTTTGTTGTGTCACAAACGCGCAACGAATGTTTCCAAAACAAATTCGCGAAGTAGGTAAATGCAATTACGGCATTTTAAATTCTGCCATAATGAAAGGAGCTGCAGCTAGTTAGTGGTAGCTAAACCCCGTCAACTAACATATTTGGGAAAGGCTGGGCTGGATATCAATCTGGTTCAAATAGGTACAATTTAGTATGTCAACACATTAATTATTTATTTCCAAAGAAGCCACAGTGTCCATGTGCAGCTTAAGCGCTTTTTTCACTTTTCTGGAAGTTTTGACATCTTTCTTGTCATCACGGGGCTTTTTATTTCCACTTAACTCATTTTTAATTGTTGTCAGTATTGATGTCTAAAAATAAAATTATGCAAAATGTTATAAATATAAATAAGAACCTAATTTACCAGTATTTATCCAGTTGGACAGATATACTCACAGTTTCAGGGATATGTACATATCTAATATTACGGGCTTGTACAAACATATTCTCAAAATGATATTCATTTCCTTGAGGATCACAATAAACTGCATTGGAAAAAGTAATGTTCATGTAACTGTAAACAAATATAATAATGTAAACCAATGGGATTGTTGGGCCAATAGTTTATCATTGACTAGCTTATGTCCGCGGGTTCGCCCGCATTAAGTTCCATAATTGTCCTACGGGATCATACTACTGGAATAAAAAGTATACTATGTGTTAATTCAGGTTATAAACTATCTGTGTGATAAATTTCATCCAATCATCCATCCGTCCTCACAAACTTTAGCGTATATAAAATATTAGTAGGATAGCTCAAAATTGATGATTTCTGAATTCTTACCCATCCACAATGTCTACATGTCCACAGACGTAGGTATCATTATTACGTAGGTCCACTGTTATATTTTTTCCTTGCATCGCTCTAACAAGGCACAGTAAACTATTGTGATAATAGAATGTTTCTTTTTTAGACCCAATAAACTTTTGAGACATTGTTGGCTTGTAACAATCTGAAAATTCATTTTAAAATAGTGGAGCTTGCAGTATAAAGTAAATATGTAAAACATGCTCAATAAATCCAGATTAATATTATACAGAGCCATACACAAAATACGCGCTTTGGACGTGGAGTTGCGGACACCATCCCATTATACAGAGTCATAATTATAGTGTTTTGCCAGTAAGGGCATCATATCTGTTTGGTGTGAAAAAGTATAATTATACCATCAATGCAGATGACTATAACCACTTCCTGATTAAAACATCAATATCTCAAGTTTCTAAAGATTATTTTAATGATCCCGTTTTGCAGCAGTTAGTCCTATCAACCTATTCACAATAGAAAATAATAAATATGTATAATAAATAGCTTGACAATTATTTGATTACACATGTAATTTACTTATAACTTAAAGAGAGATTTCAGAAACACTGATAGTTTATATTATTTATTTTATTCTACATAATTCATTATATTTACACTACTTTTAGTAATTATTTCACAATAACAAGTCTTGCATCTTGCTTAGATTTCAATTCTAACTCTGCTCTAGTTATTTTCCATTCTTCACTATCTCTTTCAGCCCAAAAGTAGTAGGTCCCTCTCTCTTTAGGTCCAGACACAGGTATTCGAAATCTAGCTGATTCACCATCAGAAAAGTTATTGACAGTGTCAGTCAGCTTGAATCGCTTATCTTTGATCGGCTCTCCTAAATAGTGGACGGCGCCAGAGTGAGCTCGTAACTGTTTCAATGCACTTCTATAGTAATCATAACCTCTTACTCTATCGACAATTCGATTCTGTAAATAAAACCCAGTACCTCCGACGACCAAACCTCCCCACGCAGCAATTTGTACAAGTGTTCGAGAAGATACTGTCATTTTAAAAAGAAGACTTAGGCAGAGGTTTTAGGTACAAAAATACTTAAAGTTATTCAGTACCTGTGGTCTCCAGAATAAATTACTTGGATGGATTACTTTAGTATTTCTTAGCTATTATTTTCTTTAAACATTTAGGTATGGAAACTGGCATCTAGTTACATGAATTGTAAAGTATTTCGATTACTTCTCTTACAAAAAGTATACAGTCGATCGACCATTCTCTTAACAAAGAATTCAATATTCTACTCTTTTGGGTTGATTTAAGTTATAACCTTAGCACTTTTGTTTCAATAGGTTGACAATGAACACATGAAGGATTGACATTGACATCCGTGAGTGTGACAGTTTTTTTCTTTTTCTTTTTTAATCTTTATTCATGACCATGGATACACATCCTTCAGTCGTAATCATTGAACATCTCTTATCTCACATTTTATAATCGGTAATATAAGAATGATGATAATGAATATAAGAGAACAAAGGATTAATTATATAAACATTAAACTTATAGAGTGAAATTAGAACTATTTTCGAAATTCAGTGCTATATTCTTGTCGGCCGACGTTCTATTTATTTTGAGCATAATTCGTGCTTGTTCCAAATTCAAAATGTTTTTATTCACTCAGTGAGTAAAAGAGAGTTTTAATCACATAACGATGAATAAAATGCCATTTTTGTAACCATATTAAAGGTTTATTAAAAAAAAGTGTTTTATTTTGTTAGTAACCCTACGATTAATTAGTACCCAAGATTAATTACCCAAGTGACAAAATACAGCATATAATGAACTTTTTACCATTGCCACTCGAGCACGGGCATTTTAAACATCGATAACAGTGAATAAAAAGCTCTTTTACTCACTGAGTGAATAAAAACATTTTGAATTTGGAACAAGCACGAATTATGAATAAAAAATAAATAAAACGTGCCGCCGACAAGAATTTACACTGAATGTCGAAAATTGATCTAATTTCACTACAAATTTTTAATTTTTATATTTGAGCGATGTTAAAGCAGAAAGCGACCAACCCCGATTTTTGCGAAAATGAGTCAGAATTACTTTCCTTCACATATTCCACAGGCACGATTTTTTCAAACTACATCTGTACTCAAGATATTAAATTGTCAAATGAGACCATGTAGCATTTTCACCAATTTTTTGTGTTAAAAACGACTATTTTTGGTTTTGATCAAACAAAATATCCAGAAACGCGTGATTATTATTAAGCAGAATCCGACCATCGAAGTTGGCTGGCTTCTGCAAATTTCGTTTATAATATTTTAGTTTCATTTGTATATTTGCAGAAGCCGACCATCGCAATGGTCTAGTTCTGCAAAATAGTTTTTCGTGAATTTTATTGTAAATTAAGTATTAAGAATTATGCAGAATAAAACCATTATTTTGGCTTTCTATTTTTTTCTATTTTTCGGCCACATCTCAATAAGCAGAATAAGACCATCCCTATAGAAGCATTCTGCAAAAGTGTTTTTATTTAATTGTTTCATAAAGCAGAACGCAACTACTACTTTAAACCGAAAATTCATGCAAAAACCAATGTATTTTGGTATATTCAAATTGCTTATTTTGTAGCCTTTGTTGTATATTTTGATATAAATACGACTTTTAATTCATTTTCGTATTGTATAAAAAATAGCAGCGAAAATACCTAAACACGGCCATATCTCAAAACGCGGTTTTCGTCGATGGTCGCTTTCTGTTTAACTACGCTCATTTAATCCTTTGTACTTGTGCATATTACAGATTATATTATAACTTGTGATAAATACGCATCTGCCTTGCCTAGACTTATCCCAATTTTAGCGGGGTCGGCTTCCAGTATAATCGGATGCTGCTGAATACCAGTATTTTATATGGAGCGACTGCCTAACTACTGGCTGTTAGACTTTCGGGCTACTGACTTCCTGTAACGGCTGTTAAAGAATTACAAATGACAGCCGGCCAAACGGCATTACGTACTTTCCGAGGCACGGAGAAAATATGCAGCTCGGTAATCAACGAATTAGTGGTCACCCATCCACAGATCAACCTTGGTAAGCCCAGCTTAACCTTGAAGATTGACCCGATTGGCTTTTATTACCCACAAGAAATATAAATACTATACTTCTATTTATTTTCTCGCAGTCAATGGTAAAAAGTAGAGCACTCAACTCGTGAAAAAAAATATCATCTCGGTTCTTGTATCCCTCGCTCCACTCAGGATTCTACTCTAGAATCCCTTGCTACGCTCGGGATTCTACTCTAGAATCCTTCGCTGCTCTCGGGATCCAACTTAGTACCTCGAATTAAATTCCCTTTTTTTTCACTTGTTGTCTAATCTACTATTTCCATTGTAGATTTGATTTTTACAAAACAAAAGTACTAGGCGCAGAAAATATAACTTTTTATGTCCCCGACTGTACATTTCCGGTCCATTCTTAACATAAACTGTTCAATTTCAGTAACTGTAGGTTAAAAGCAATAAGCTAGCAGACATTAGAACTATATTGGCTATGCCAGGGTCCATACAAAAGTGCCCATCATTCTTTGCTGGAGCTCCTATCAGCTGGGGATGTAGAAAACAAAGAAGCATTGCGCTATCCACAGCAGAAGCTGAATATGTCGCTCTTACAAAAGCTGCTAAAGAAGCAGCGTATCTAATCTACGAGCATTGTTCAATGAAATGAATATAAAACAAGGAAAGATACTGATATTGAATGATAATCAAGCAGCAATAAAGCTGTGTCAAAATCCAATAGTATCATCGAAGTCGAAGCGTAAAGACCTCAAAATGCATTATATCAGAGACTGCATTAAAGAAGGAGTCCAATATCAACCTGCAGAAGATATGGAGGCGGATTTTTAGTCAGTTTAATTTTTCACCTCGCGGTGTGCTTGAACCGGGGTGTTTGACGTTTAGTCAGTTTAAATTTTAAACTGGTTATTTGACTTAAACGCACCCCTGGGATGCGTTTAAGTAAGCCGGCGAAATTTTCGCCGGATAAAAATTAAACTAGCGAGTGCTCGCTGAACGGAGTCATCGGTCTAGATCAATGTTGACTGACAAATTCAATTGACAGCTCAGCTTATATATTATCATTCTGCCTCTTTTTTAAACTGGATAATGAGGGCTATCGTTTTTGAGCTCACCAGATGGCACCACTGTCGATTAAGGTCCTGTCAAAAATTCTATTTTATACTTTAAAGTACCAATAACTTCATAAAAAGTTTATTTTATAACGTATAAAAGCATAGTGTAAACTTCAGGTTCATATATTTACAATATTCTTCATAATATAAGCAAGCATTAAACATTTAAAAATCAGTTTATCTCCAAGTACTGAAAATTAAGATTCTAAGTTGCTACTTAAAATCTTCCAGTCTTAATTGAGCGTAGTTAAACAGAAAGCGACCATCGACGAAAACCGCGTTTTGAGATATGGCCGTGTTTAGGTATTTTCGCTGCTATTTTTTATACAATACGAAAATGAATTAAAAGTCTTATTTATATCAAAATATACAACAAAGGCTACAAAATAAGCAATTTGAATATACCAAAATACATTGGTTTTTGCATGAATTTTCGGTTTAAAGTAGTAGTTGCGTTCTGCTTTATGAAACAATTAAATAAAAACACTTTTGCAGAATGCTTCTATCGGGATGGTCTTATTCTGCTTATTGAGATGTGGCCGAAAAATAGAAAAAAATAGAAAGCCAAAATAATGGTTTTATTCTGCATAATTCTTAATACTTAATTTACAATAAAATTCACGAAAAACTATTTTGCAGAACTAGACCATTGCGATGGTCGGCTTCTGCAAATATAAAAATGAAACTAAAATATTATAAACGAAATTTGCAGAAGCCAGCCAACTTCGATGGTCGGATTCTGCTTAATAATAATCACGCGTTTCTGGATATTTTGTTTGATCAAAACCAAAAATAGTCGTTTTTAACACAAAAAATTGGTGAAAATGCTACAAGGTCTCATTTGACAATTTAATATCTTGAGTACAGATGTAGTTTGAAAAAATCGTGTCTGTGGAATATGTGAAGAAAAGTAATTCTGACTCATTTTCGCAAAAATCGGGGTTGGTCGCTTTCTGCTTAAGGTGGATGCGCAAGGGTAGCCCGCGAAATTTAAATTTTCTTAAGTTTATTGCAATTTGCAGGTCATTGTCAGGTTGTATGTTGATGAAAATATGAATCGCCCCAGTAACACGTATGTACGTACATATAATCACATTCAATAGCTATTTCATGAAAAAAGTCACTTTTTGAGATTATATGAACTTGGAGGGTTGTATTGATGATTTGAATGATTAATTCTGTAACTCCATACGTGTTACTGGCGCGATTCATATTTTCATCAACATACAACCTGACACTGACCTGCAAATTGCAATAAACGTAAGAAAATTTAAATATCGCGGGCTACCCTTGCGCATCCCTGGGGTGCGTATAAGTCAATTATCCACTTTAAATTTTAACTGACTAAACATCAAACACCCCGTTCAAGCACACCGCGAGGTGAAAAATTAAACTGATTAAAACTTAATCGGCCCCGTTCACGGTCGTCCGCTGGTATAAGTTTTCGCCTGACTAGGATAAATTTTAGCGACCTTTTTAGCTCGCTAAATTTTATTCTGCTGTCAGATTGACATTGAGCTGTCCGTAGCTTTATTTGCTAGATTCGCGCCCTAGAAACGAATATTTAACGAGTACTTAATCATCGTCTCCGTGAATTTTATTTGTGGACCATGGATGAAGTTATGATTACTTAGGATGCAAATTGTTGTAGACGAAAGGGGCAGAATTATATACAAGCTGAGCTGTCAATTGAATTGGACAGTCAACATTGATCTAGACCGATGACTCCGTTCAGCGAGCCCTCGCTAGTTTAATTTTTATCCGGCGAAAATTTCGCCGGTTTACTTAAAAGTTAAACGCACCCCTGCGCAGGTCCTGTCCTGAAAGTGAGCGCGCTAACTCGTACTGCGCTGTGATAATACAGAACTATTATTTGAATCGGAACAATAAGGATAGGAAATAGGATTGGAACGCGCTAGAAGAGTGTCAAACTGTCAATAATCATTTGTCAATGTCAACAGCAACTCAGGATAAAAGTAACAATAGTAACATAACACATAACCTATTTGTACCTTATTGAACAGTGTTGTGGTGTGATAAATATCTAAGAAAATCATAATCCATATTTTGAAAGTATTTGCAATACGCCTTTAGATTGATTAGTCCAAGAAATATGAGTACTTCAAAGGGAAGCGATTTAAGAAAGCGACCACAGAAACATCAAAATAGAACTGCATTTAAAAATGATCTACATGATAAAAGTCATAGAACTAAGTTTATAAACTCTTTGGAGATAACTGGCGTATGCAAACGTTGCAAAGATATACTTGAATGGAAGATAAAATATAAAAAGTACAAGCCATTGACTGCAGCTCGCAAGTGTGTGGGTTGCGAACAGAAAACAGTAAAATATGCTTACCACATGCTATGTACTAAGTGCGCTTTAGACAAGAAAACATGTGCTAAGTGTTGCAATCCAGTTGAGGTATCCTTATTTTGCAATTTTTCATTTTTATTCGGTTTTAATGTACAGACCAATCAAGTTTAAAATTTCCCAATCAACCTTGAACCTTTGAGAATTTTGACGATTGTAGTAGCTTGACGTGCTTGTTGCATTATTAAACGTAATTAGAAACTTATGTTTGGTCTAAAATTTTAGGGTGAAGAATCACCAGCTGTCGAAGAGCCCCAGAACACAGATTTGAAGGCAATTTTAAAAGATCTTCCAGAAAGAAAACGCCGTACAATAATGAGGTCTGTATGAATATCAGCAGAGTGAATTTAAAAAAAAAAATCTGGGTTTTTATTTGTTAAAAAACTATAAGTATTACTAGCTGTGCCTGGCATGCATTGCAATGCACCTTTTCCTACCTACTACAGTATTACCTACCTACTTTCTTAATTTTTTCTTTCATATGTGTTAAATAATATGCAGATTTGGTGGATCGCTACAATGCATCAATGCAATAATACAATAAATCCGAGAATTTAACTAATTCCAGTATATTTTCTTTTACAAAAAGAATGTGTCTTCTTTGACAAGACATGAAGCCATAAAGAAAAAGGCACAACACTAAAAAGGAGTTCATAATACAAGAATATAACCACTGAGTCTTCGCTCAATGTCTATTCTCAACATCCACCTCTCTTGAATGTAGAAACTCCGGCCAATATCTTCAGTTCTTTGATTCTGGGTCCATATAGAGGTTTTGTAAGCATGTCAGCGATCTGCTTCTCTGAATTGACATGTCGGATATCAATGTTTCCCTCTTGAATGCAGTCTCTGATAAAGAATGCCCTTAATCTTATATGTTTCGTCCTCTGATGAAACTCTGGAGGGTTTTTCGCTATCTTGATAGCCGACTCGTTGTCCACGCACAGATATGCATGACATAGCAGAGCGTGGTTGATCGCTACAATGCATCAATGCAATAATACAATAAATCCGAGAATTTAACTAATTCCAGTATATTTTCTTTTACAAAAAGAATGTGTCTTCTTTGACAAGACATGAAGCCATAAAGAAAAAGGCACAACACTAAAAAGGAGTTCATAATACAAGAATATAACCACTGAGTCTTCGCTCAATGTCTATTCTCAACAATATGATCCTTCTCCTGACAATAATAAACAACAAAAAAGGATTTAGCAAAATTGGATCAGCCATTCACGCATGATGCCATAACCAAGGGAAATAGGGATTAATTTTTATGTAGCACACAATTTAACAATAAAGTCATTAGTACCACATCAGCTCGTTTTTAGTTATTAGGGTATGTATAGGGTATATTTGGGCATGTTGTGAAAATAAGGGAGAGGAATTCTTTTCTCAGCTGTGGGATAATAGATTTAAA
Organism: Eugnorisma glareosa; assembly: GCA_947578425.1. Lineage (NCBI taxonomy): Eukaryota > Metazoa > Arthropoda > Insecta > Lepidoptera > Noctuidae > Eugnorisma > Eugnorisma glareosa. The sequence goes on from OX387959.1 coordinate 12,415,861, forward strand.
ATATAAATTAGTTTTCTATAGATACTAATCTCAAATCTTCTCTTGTCAAAACATCTATGAAAACATCATGTACGTTAGGAAAAATCTGCATTTATTTAGTAAAAGAGGTGACACACCACTATCAGCCACTATAATACCAGAAACAGGGACCAACTAGTACAGCCAGGTTTCAGGCTAGCTAAAGTAGACTCATCTTTCATGGGGTACTGTTTAAAATGTTATAATAAAATACCTCCCCACATTCAACAACTAATAAGACAAAATTTAAATCTTGTATAAAACGCACACTATGTAGGCAAGCATATTATAAGTTAGGGGATTACATCGATGATAAAAATGCTTGGCTCAATGCTGATCCTGTTCCACAACCATAGGGGCAAACTAATCAGAAGCTCATGTGAACTTATTGTGGAAGCTGCAGAAGATTGTAAAAATATCTTTGCATTGTATACTCGTAGATTCAATCTCTTAGTATTATATAACTGCATAGCACATGTGTGAGTACTATGTACCTACTATGTATGTGTAAGCTACCATTTACATTTAGCTATCCTTCATTGACTCGAATGTGCCCTGGTGGCTGAGAGAATGTCAGGCTCACTCAAATGTCTTGCTGATAGTGGCGGGTGTGTTGGGTCGTTTAGTTCCCTTCAATATGGTTGAGCTGAATGGGGCTGATGCATGCGTCAGGTTCGTGAACTGGCGCTGTCAGTTGGGACTGGTCATCTCTTAGCTGCCATGGTTTATTTTAACTACTTTGTTTTTAAATTGTTGATAGTTATAATCTTTTACTCTGGACGCTCTTAATGTGCACGTCTTTCTACATCGTTCTCACATATATGTATAATCTCAACATGAATGATGTAACCAAGATCTTGTAACAATATTTTGATTGAAAAGAGTGTCCATGGAGTTTCTTGCCCATTCTTCTCCATAGAGATCTACGCTTTGGAATGGGCAACTACAATACTTTCACAAGTTATAATGCCTTGTGTCTGTGACTGTAGCTTCGCCTTTGTTTTTCTGACTTTCAAAAGTGCCTGCTAAGGTCTAATTGAAATAATGATTTTTTTTTCTCTTGATGCTTTCATAAGTAAAACATAAATTCGCCTTTTGTTTTTGTACTGGTATTTTCAATGATTACATAGAATCCTTCTTTTTTATAGAAAAATAACAACCAAAAAATTGCTCCTCCATTCTTGTTCTATTTAATTTACAAAACCAAAAAGTTCCATTTCATTGAAATAAAAAACTAGCGCTCATTCCAAAACTATGAATACTAATTAATAATTCTTCCTTATTCCTGGGTACAAGGCCAACCTAAAACCACTCTCATATCAAGGGCAACAAAATCATCATTGAATAGTATAATTCATTGAGAACTTGTCAAATTCTTCAAACTGTGCTTTAATAACATTCTTAGCAATGATGTACAGACGTCAGCACATCAAGCTACTACAATGTCTCAAATTTCTTTAATAGATTTTCAACTTTATCGCCAAATCATTAGGTTCAAGGTTGATTAGGAAAATTTTACAGTTTCGGTTAGCTTGATGTGCTGCGTCTGTACTTGAATACTTGCTTTGAGTTGTTACTAGCACTGATTTGCTTATGATGAAGTGAACTATGTACAAATAGATAAACCTGGTAATTTTTTTTTAGGCTCGTAAACAAACAAGAAGAAGGACAGCAAAAGTTAACACCACAAATAAAAACACAGATAGAAGATATGTTGATGAAAATGGATAACATTGACTTGGATGATGAGTTCAATTTTACTGATGATGAGGATTATCAATCAGAGAATGATAATGAACGTGCATCAATTAAAGATTAAATTGTGAATACTGTTGGGCCCATTAAATAATATGGCACATAAAATTTCAAAATAGTGTGGCCCATCTCTTATACCGATGTGGTCTCTTTTTAAGCCTTGATGTGCCATGTCAATGCTCAGGTACAAACATCATATAAGATAAAATTATTGTGAATTATATAAACAGTACGAAGTAAAATCAGGTATTTTATTTAATACTACCGCCTACCGAATGGTTGCATCTATCAGTCGCGAAGGGTCAATTTTGAAAGAGGTAAGACGGAGTACATATTTGTCTATAGAATACTGACTGCCATTTTTGAAAAGGAAGCCAGTAGGAATTGAGTTCTATGGAACCTTCGCCACTGGCAGCTATGCCTGTTTAGGTTTGAAATTATTCTTCAGTAACAATAACTACTGAGATAAAAATTGTCCTATGGCTTAACTTTTATTAAGGTGAATAACTCTTAAATTAATTAGTCTCATAAAAACCTTTCTACCAGAGAGACCAGAAATTACCTTAGTGAAATGAAAAATAATGTGACATGCCTTATGGTGTATATAATAGAAGTGAGGCTCTAATGCCCGTTTTCTCAAACACTAGCAACACATAAATGAACGCCGAAAAGGAAACCTGCAGCGCTTGCATATTGCTAAGTGAAGTTTATAGGACTTGGCCCTAACAGCAAGATTCACAGACTCCACTCCTTTACCTAGCTATGTAAGCGTTTTAAGAAAATATGAACCATAAGTCAACGCGCCCCCACCACGCGTCTACCAATATACCGCCAGTGTTATGTTCATCCGAAGATAATCATAAAAGCCCGCACCGGGGTCGGCCGGGAGGAGCTTTTTATCTTTACCCAACGTAAATTCATACGTAGCTAGTGGTAAGAAGATACAGATTCCAACGTTTAATGCCTCGAAGGGAAATCCGCTTAATGAATGCCTTGCGGTCGGTCTTGTAATCATTGGAATCTGTATCTTGTCACCACTAGCTATGTATGAATGTACGTTGGGTAAAGATAAAATACTCTGTCCGCCGTCCCCGGAGTGCGCTGGCCTTAAAACTTGCGCTCATCGTTTTGTAGATCTTCATAAAGCGTGAGTACCTTGTTTCAGTTAAAATGTTCATCTTCAACCGAATGTGAACAGGCGTGTCATACCAATTTAAACATTAATAGCAACGTAAAGTCAAAATACATTGTGAATCTCGCCCTCAGAGCGATTGCGCACTGCATCCGATCCGAATCTGGGGAAATCACGCGTGAATAGTCGTAGCGGTGATCGGCGGCGGCGACCTCTCGCGTCCGGCCTTGGTTCAATCCATGGTCCAGAGCGAGACGGAATGAGACGCCGTCACCTCCTTTTGCGAAGCAGTCATGCTGGCGAAGGAGGTGGCGGAACGTGAGAGGGAGAGAACCTCACGTCCCAGCGGGACGTCCCGTCGTCGCCGCGGGAGACGCACCGAGCGTCGGGGGCCACGTGGTGTGCCCCGGCCACCGTAGGCGCGGGCCTGTGGACGGCGAGCTATGGGCTAGCTCGCCATCCGTCCGTCTTATGATGACACGCCGTGTCGACGGCGCGTTCGTGTTCCACGCGCGCCTCGAGGAGATGTCAGAAAACAGGAAGGGGTCCGAAAGGACCGATGCCTGCGAGGGTTGCGGGACTGTTCGAAAGAAGATACCACGGCCCTGGAACACAAAGGGCAAAAGAAGGAACATGTATGGGTTTTAGTTAGTAAAAGTCTGACACTCCCTCCTGCTCAGCCCAGAGCGGGTGGAGTTATTTGATGATTTCCCATCCGAAAAAAAACCCGTGAATAGTCCTAGGAATTCAGATTGAAGGTCATCTCCTGTCCTTATCCCAATGTATTTGGGATAGAAATGCCGATTACACCTCAGCAACCACCTTTCCAGCCATCCTTCACACAGTTCATCCATTGTTTCGGAGATCTTCCTCCACTCTTATAACAATCCATACCATTCATACTCAAACTTTCCTCATTCCTCCGCATCACATGCCATGATATACATGATACCATGACAACCGATTACATTACCATGAAATTTTTCAGTCACGGCCGCCACTTTCAGACTTCTTCTCAGGTTAGGTACACCACAAATTGAGGGATTTTTGGTGTAACTAAGTACACCACAAATCCCTCAATTCTGCCACATACCATGCGATTGCCCAATTGCAATTCAGTTAGAAGGCTTTATATAAAATAATGAGCTTAGGTACTTAACATCCCTGTCAGTCTCACATAGGATTTTATATAAGGCCAAATACTGGGATAGTTTACAACACATTTAATTCAATATACATATCTATCATAATTTATTAAAATAAAAATAATTTACAAATAAGAAAACTATGAACTTCTATAAAATGTACACTTTGATTATTTTATTTAGAAACTATATAATAAACCGCTTTAAAAAGGTAACAAAGCATCTTCTGGTTTCTTTTGATATCAGATAATGCCAAGCTGTCGCAACTGAAACAAAAACATAACTGTTTTTACAATTTCACTATATGGGACAAACAAACCATGTGCCTGATGGGATTTCTCATCCGCATAAATAACGAACTTCCATTAAAACTTTCATATTATCCATAACTTAAAATCTTTAGGGGGATGAATTTTTAAAACTCTCACCCAGGTGATAACATAACAATTGTATTCTTTTTACGACTGCACTGCCTGTCCAAAGTACATTTAATATTGAAACATTATAAACAATTATATAATATTATACTTACGAATCCTTGTCTTTCTTTCTCTTTCTGCAAAACCAATTTTGTTTGCATGTCGTCAAACTTGACTATGGCTGATAGCACTTTAGCTAAAGTAACGGAATGTAATCCTGAGCCTGTAAGATACTCATAAAGTATATTACGCAAATATTCAAGCTCAGTGTTTTCTTGCAGTGCATGCAAGTGTCTTAGACTAACAAGCGCCTCATCAAGTCGTCTTTCAAGTTTCTCGTTAGACAATTTTAATTTCTCGTTCTTTTCTTGCATTTGTGACATATTGCCATTCACAGATTTGTTCATTTGTTCAACATCATTCAATCGCTTTTCTAATGTACTGTTTACTTGTAACATATTATGGTACTTTTCTCTTATTTCATTACTATCCTTTTCATTTTCATTCAATGCATTTATTTCCGGTTTGGGGTAATTTTGGGACTGTAATTGATCTTTGAGCTCCAAGTTTTCTTCAACCAATAACATATTTTCCCTTAAAAGATCATCAATTTTCTCTTTCCTCTTCTGAGCGTCTTTTTTCAGTTCTGCTAAATCGCTTGAAATATCATTGTTATCGGTAGAATGTTCACTTGCTATTAGTTCTCTGAGTTTGTCATTCAATACACTGTTTTCTTTCGATATTTTTGTTAAATAGGTTTGTAGACCTTCAATATCAGACTTGAATCGTCTGTTTTCTTCTTTTAATATTTCATAATCAGCTTTTAATACTTTGTATTGGTTTGGAAGTTCACTATCTGTAGCAGTGCTTGCCTGTGGATTAGTTTCCTTTGGCTCAATTAGTTTTATTTTAAAATTTTCGCCCAAGTTTTGTTCAGGTGCTGATGTATCATCTGTTTGACTTCCATTACTTTGAGTCTTTTTTAACGAACTATTTTCTAATTTTTCAATTATTTCGTTCAGATGATTTTTTTCTGATTCAATTACGGCATGCGATTCTCGTAAGTCATTGATTTCAGTTTCCAATTTTTTAAAGCTATCAGCAATGCTTTCAGCTTGACTTTTTAAAGATATATTTTCCAGTTTTATTTTTTTGTTTTCCTCTTGTGTTTTATCAAAGTAAGCAATTTTTGCATACAGTTCTTTCGCTTGAGCTATTAGATTGTCGTTTTCGGTTTTCAAGACATCAAATTCTTCCAACGTTTTAATATGCAAATCCCTAAATGTATCCAATCCTTGTGTGGTTTTATTGTTTTCGATCGTTAAGCATTCGAGTTTTGCATTTAAAGTATGTTTCTCGTTTTCTAACAATGTAAGCTTTTCTTTAAAATCTGAATGTTGTTCTGTTAAAGTTTGTTTCTCGTTTTCTATCGATTTTAGCTTTTCTATAAAATCTGAATGTTGTTCTGTTAAAGTTTGTTTCACGTTTTCTAACGATTGTAGCTTTTCTTTAGAATCTAAATGTTCTGTTCTTTCAAATTCCAAGGCTATTTGTAAATTCTGAAAATTTTTCTCATGTTCATTAATGTTATGGCGTAAATTTTCATTTTCTGCTTTTACAAAATTTAATTCATTCATAGCTGCCTCGTAGCGATCGGTCATATTTTTAATTTCTTCATTTGTAACGCTTTTCTCTACTTGAAAATCACTGATTGTTGATTTCAAATTATTATTTTCGTCCCGTAAAACATTTAGTTCTGTGGACAGACTTTCCAATTTTTCAATACCTATTTTTAATTCTTTTTGCAACATAGTATTTTCCTGTTTTAAATCATTTAGTTTGCTAGTATTTAACGTAGATTCACTGTATGAAATATTTTTTAATGCATAATTTATTTCTTTAGTTAGAGAGAAAAATGCTTCGTTATTTATTGTTTGAAAGGATTTCGCCTCAGTTGAAAATAAGCAAATGAGTTTCTTCATTTCCTTAACTTCATTTGCAAGTCTCAAACAATTTGTTTTCATTTTGTTACTTCTAATAACTTTTTCATGCATGATGGCATTATCGGATTCCAATTCAGAAACAATTTGACGGAAGTCTATATTTTGGTTTTGCAGTAATTCATGGTTTGCTAATAGTTTTTCAATTTCTGATTGTAATTTAATTAATTCATCTCTTTCTTCTTGTATTTCTGATTCTAATTTTGCATATTTATCTTTCCATATACTTAATTCGTCAAGAAGTTCGTCTTTTTTTGACTCTTCTAAAGCTTGATCATGTAGATTTTTTTCTCTTTTTTGAAATTCACTTTCTAAATGCCCTATCTGAGCACTTCTCTTAGCGTTTTCTTCACTTAATTGTGAATTTCTATTTTCTAAATACGTGTTTCTGTCAATCATAGCCAACTTCTCTGCAGTTTCTTGTTTCATTTGTAACTGGAGACATTTATATCCTTCATTAGCTTTTGTTTTTATTTGTTCTAAGTTCTGACATTTTTTAGTTAGTTCTTCTATTTGCGACTCCAAGTCGTGTATTTTAGATTTTGTTGAGGTTAGTTCAGAGCTATCATGACTAAGCTTAGACCGCTCTGCTTCCAACAATGATACATTATTTTTGTAGTCATTTACAACTATATTCAGAGATTGTATTTCTTTCTTACTTGCTTCCAGGTGATCTTTAAGCGATTTTATTTCTGCTTCTTTACTTTCTAATTCTTTGTGAATGCTTAATTTATTTTCTGCTAAGGAAATAGCATATTCTTCTTCTCTCTTCCCAAATATTTCAATCTTGCCACGTAATTCTGCTATTACTTCTTGAGCTTTGTGATAATCAAGCTCTAGTGTGGATAATTCTCTCGTTTTATTGAACTCATAGACATTAATCTTATTTTGTAGTTCTTCATTGATATTATTTAATTCCTGAATCTTCTGCTTCGAATCTGCCAACTGTTCAGAAGCAAGCTTGAATTGTTCGATTTCTTTGTTTTTATTTTCAAGATCATTTGTCAGAATTTGCATCTCCGTATTGATTTGAGAATTTTTTTCTTTACTTGACTTCAGTGACTCTTTGTACTTGTTAAGTAATTGTTCCATTTTTTCAATCTTATTATTCAAAACAAGTATTTCTGCTGCTGAAGATTCTTCATTTGTCTGATTTACCTCATTCTCATTAGATAGATTTATTAGTTGTACATCACCATCACCTTCACTTGATCTAGTTATGTTCTCGTTTGTATCATTGCTACTAGAAATGTTAGAATTACTTTGCAATAATTGCACTTTAGTATTAAGTGCATCTATTTTCATACCCTTTTCTTCAATTTCAATACGAAGGGCCTTTTCAAGGTGGGCCTAAAACAAAAAATAAAATACCTCTTTTTCATCACACACTTATAAATTACTGCCTCGTTGGTGTAGAGTCTAGATGGTGGTCGCGAACGCTACTGCTGAGCATCCATTAGGAATAGCCTGAAGTATGGATTTGTACCCGGTTGATGGTAATTGGCTCGCCGCCTATTACATGGATCTTAAACATAACAGGCGAAATGTGGGTGTACTATAACCTCTGCCTACCTTAATAGGGAAATAAAGGCGTGATTGTGTTATGTTACTTGTCGAATTAATTAAATATAATACGTGGTAGGATGTGTCGTGTCATCGAGTCAGGATGATTTTATGAGTCTTGATTATAGAAAGCAAGTATTGGTCTTACTGTAACCAAATAAAAGCCTCAAATCTATAACAAATAAGACGATTCCGAATTTAATTTCTAACGCCATCGAAGCGCCCTTCCTTCATTCTGACCAAAGAAATCTTAATAATAAGGCAATAGAAGTCGCAAAGACGCGTGGACCTTCTCGCCGCGCATGTGTCTCGAGTGCAGGTGGAGCGTTTGTTGCGGTAACTTGTGTTGTGAGGTAAACATGGTGTTTTGCAGCATATCTAATTACGGAAATTCTTCCAAAATTTGTAACTTTACAAATAAAGGGATAACATTTCATATGTAAGGAAGTACCTACTTAATTTTCGAAATAATATCGTTTTTAAAAAATATAGTCAAATCAAATGTTTTCACCACCACTACTACGATTATCGCAGAAAAACGTTTTTTTTTTTCTCAATTCACTATCCATTATTAAGCTTGTTCATGTTTACTATTACAACTGCTAAAAGCAGCAATGAAATTATAGTCATGCGCTTTATACAATATCGCCGCGTACTTAAATTCCAGGACGTGCCACTACACTATTTGGTATCGATAATTTATTATGTTTGGCTTAGTACCTAGTTTTACCGAAATGGGAATGAAATAATTATGGTTTTTGTTAAATATTTAATTATTTCATCTCACGACATGAAGAAAACATTTCTTCATACCTAAATCTATACTAATATTATAAAGCTGAAGAGTTTGTTTGTTTGTTTGTTTGAACGCGATAATCTCAGGAACAACTGGTTCGAATTGAAAAATTATTTTAGTGTTGGGTAGCTCATTTATCGAGGAAGGCTATAGGCTATATATCATCACGCTACAATCAATAGGAGCGGAGCATCAATGAAAAATGTTGCAAAAACGGGGAAAAGTTATTATTTTTGAGAGCTTCCTTTGCGTGCGCTGGTTAAACGGTTAAAGTTGCACAAAAATAATGTATGAGAGAATTATTCCACTTTTTTCGTTCAATTGTGACCAAAATTGCCCTTTACACCATTCAATTTAGACGAATATCTTAGGAGATATCACAGTTTTAAAATAACTCCGCATCAAAATAAAGACACGCGCGCGCTGTGAGGCGGGGCGTTTATGTTGTCGGGAAAACCAATGTGATTAGATTCAATGCACAAATATTGTGCGTAACTTAGAGAAGGTTTTAGTTTTGGTGTCATTGTAATCAGTGCTCTCTATCAAAAGATTTATAAATTTAAAGTGTTCAAGAAAAACTTAAGATCATTGTGTAAGATACATGCAACGACATCTATTGCACCAAAATGGTACTAATTAATAAAAATGTGCTCACAAAATAACTTTTAAATCGGCTGACCGGCTTTACAAAAAAGTTCTGATGGCAAAAAGTACTCTAGATTAGTCTACATGACGCTTTAACCCTGTAGAGTGTGTGTTCAATCGCTTTCCATGCAGTATATTCTATCGGTCTAACTTGGTGCTCGATAGGTGGCGCTGTTCATTTCACTCCATTTTCTGAATCGCGGTGTTTTTCGTAAAAGAATGACCCTTGCCCGTGTAAAATGTCGGGAGCTTGGATTTTTAACCGACGAAACAAAAAGAGGAGCTTCTCAATTCGACGTTTCTATATTATCTAATTTTATGTATAACCTGACCATGCATAACTTTTTACAGAGAAGTCCGGTATGCATGATCCTTTTTTTAAATTGAGAAATCGTGTTTGGGCCCATTTCCTGCACCTTGATGAGAACTTTAGATCTAGCTGGAGTATGACGTCAAGTTCTAACGATGGAGACGGAAGGCAGTTGCAAGAGGTCCTCAAGAGTTTGCAGCAAGAATAACGTGTTTGGGCTCATTTCATGCACCTTGATGAGAACTTTAGGCCTTGCTGGAGTATGACTGTCATCGACGGTCAAACGATAGAGACAAATGGCAGTTTCGAGCGGTCCTAAACAGTTTGTTGCAAGAGGTCCTCAAGAGTTTGCAGCAAGAATAACGTGTTTGGGCTCATTTCATGCACCTTGATGAGAACTTTAGGCCTTGCTGGAGTATGACTGTCATCGACGGTCAAACGATAGAGACAAATGGCAGTTTCGAGCGGTCCTAAACAGTTTGTTGCAAGAGGTCCTCAAGAGTTTGCAGCAAGAATAACGTGTTTGGGCTCATTTCATGCACCTTGATGAGAACTTTAGGCCTTGCTGGAGTATGACTGTCATCGACGGTCAAACGATAGAGACAAATGGTAGTTGCAAGCGGTCCTAAACAGTTTGCAGCAGGTATAATGTTATTGGGCTCATTTCATGCACTTTGATGAAAACTTGAAACCTAACTCAGTATGACTTTCATCGAATGTCTGACGATGGAGGCGAATGGTAGTTGCAAGAGGTTCTTAAGAGTTTACAGCATCTATAACGTGTTTGGGCTCATTTAATGCAACGTGATGAGAACTTTAGACCTGCCTGGAGTATGGTCGGTTAAGGTTGTCGAGGGTCGCGGGCCTGTGGACGTTGAGTAATGGGCTAGCTCGCCATCCGTCCGTCTAATATCGACAGGCCGTGTCGACGGCGCATTCGTGTTCCACGCGCGCCTCAAAGAGATGTCAGCAAACGGGAAGGGGTCCGAGAAAACCGAGGCAGGCCTGGATTGCGGGACTGTTCGAAAGAGATACCGCGGCCCTGGAACACAAAGGGCAAAAGAAGGAACATGGATGGGTTTTAGTCAGTACAAGTCTGACACTCCCTTCCGCTCCGCCCAGAGTGGGAGGGGTCATTTGATTATTTCCCATCGGTAAAAAAAAGGTAGGCCTTATTTGGAAAAACATAAGTAGAATATGTTTGCGATTAATGCAAATATTTCCGAGAAATTACATTGTTAACTACTTGAATCTGTACTAATATTATAAAGCTGAAGGGTTTGTTTGTTTCGTTGATTGAACGCGCTAATTTCAGGAAGTACTGGTATAAATTAGTTTAGTGTTGGATAGTCCATTTATATTTATGAGGAGCAGAACATCAATGAAAAATGTTTCAAAAACAGGGATTTATTCCTTTTGACAGCTTCCGTTGTGCGTGAACGGTTAAAAATACGCAATTATCATGTATGTCGGAATTGTCTCTCTTAAAAAGCTCTAAAAAAATGTCCACACTGGCATATGTCTAACTTTTAAGGTTGACGCACACTCTCTCTAACCCTCTCTTTCTTTGATGTACGCACGCACGCAGACGAAGTTGCGCGGGTCAGCTAGTAATTTATAAAAAGTCGTTTGTCAACGATTATCTTTTAATCCGTACTTTTAAAATACTTCTTCATTCAAATTTCTCAATAATAAAACGTCTAAAAGTGCGTCGAGGATTGAAACCTTTCAATAAATTAGTTATCTATTGTTGCGAAACTCCTTGGCGATTAACGCTCAACGGAAAATTATCGATAATATGAGCATTACGAGCCTTGCACTGTATTATTCCTAAGTGAGAGTGAGCGCGCGATATCATTCTCTGCTATTCGCACACGTTTATTATTGGTTACAGGGGCCGCGCCTCCAGAGATTAGGCGTTTTTAGAAAATATTGCGTAATGCCATCGCTAAAAGTTATATTTTTGTTGCAACAATGAAAAATGCATGTGTAGGCGATAGTGTGTATTTATTGTTTGTCTATATGTAGGTTAGGTTAGGTTATTAGGTTTGTTGTTCTTTTTTGCGAACCGGGGCGACACGCGTCCCTGTATTAATAGTACATTTTGATATAAGTGGGGAAACTTTGTTATTGCATTCGAGCGCGGAACTAACACCCGAGCTGCAGGCGAGGGTGTTATGGAGCCGAGAACTGCAGTAACAAATTCCCACGCGTATCAAACGACGTTTTTCAATACACTTTTGATAAAATATTAGAACCGAAAGTATTTTTGTCAGAAATTATTATGAAATATGAAACTATGATGCTTTCGCCATATTGAAGAAGAAGCAAAGGTATGATGCCGCTAAACAGCCTAATATGAAAAATAGAAAATTCAAATATTTTTGAATTTAGAACACAAATAAATGTTAATTTGTTATAAAAGTAAATATTTGTTTTAAATAATCATGTTTAACTTTGATATTATATAGAAACACAATTTAAATACTCAAAAAATATTTACGCCGTCAAGACGTCAAGCGGGTACGGGGCAATAAGCTTGGTTGTACCAGATCTAGCAAAAATAAAAAATAAAATCCATGTTACTTGGTTTAGTGATAATAGGTATTCTTTTGAAAATGTTGAAAATCAACACCCTAGATCAGATATTTAGGTACTGTGTTCACAAATTTCTAAATTGTATAGTGTTTTTTTTTTTTAATGTAATCCTAAATAACTATGCTATTGATTGCAGTCACAAAACCAATAATTAATATTGTGAGTCTAGTACAAAAAAATAAAGTTTAATTAAGTCAAGGTTAAAAACGTTTTATCACGTAACTTTGACGCCTTGTCTTTCAAAAAAAATGTACTATACTACCATAGGCAAGTTGTTTTAAAAAATGGCCCTTTTAATGAAGATTTCAAAATGGTGCAACACTTGCTACTTATTTTTCCATAAAAAATATTATAACGATTATCAGCAATTTAGAACATAAAATACTCGAACAATAACATATGAAAGTTTGATAATGATGCCCTATTGTCGTATTATAGCAAAAGTTAACAATAATGAAACACTAGGAAATATTGCAATACATTTATTTTCTTAAAACTAATTAAATATTCAAATTGTTTGCCTTCGGCACGAATACAGGCTCTGCATCGCCTCAGAAAAGATCTTTTCACTAATCGTGCGTATCTCCTTGAGTTTATTTCTTCTGCTGTTTCAGCTATTTTGTGCCGTAGTTCGTCTAGATTTTGTATTGGTTTCAAGTACACTTTTTCTTTTATGCAGCCCCAGTAAAAGAAGTCAAGTGGATTTAGGTCCGGAGAACGGGGAGGCCATAAAATTGTGCCAAGGCGGCCAATCCACCTACCGGGATATTCTGTGTTTAGATGGTTCCGTACTGGACGAGCATAATGAGCTGGGCAACCATCTTGTTGAAACCTCATATCCCGGTAGATGTTGAGTGGTACGTCTTCTAATAAATTCGGCAAATGATTTTGTAAAAAATTAAGGTAATTGTCGCCATTTAAGTTTTCAGGCAGCTCAAATGGTCCGATTATTTGTCCGTTTAAAACTCCGGTCCACATATTCACTTTAAATTGGTATTGGGAGCGATCTTCACGCATTAAATGTGGATTTTCTGTGCCAACCGTGTACGTTGTGTAAGTTTAAATAACCGTCTTTTTTAAAAGTCGATTCGTCTGTCCATAAAATTTTGTTAAGACATACGGTATTTTGGCAGAACAAAATATAATAAAGTCCAGGGAAACGCAGCCAAAGTTGTCAACACAATTGCGATATCAAGTCCAAGTAACACAAGCCAAAGTCGTCAACACAAATGCGATATCAAGTCCAGGTAACACAAGCCAAAGTCGTCAACACAAATGCGATATCAAGTCCAGGGTAACACAAGCCAAAGTTATCAGTACGAAAGTTACACGATTACTAGGAGATGCGCAGTAAACGAAGGAACGAAGCGTTCTGAATGATAATAACTAATAATCAATTTGACTATCGCATCGGCGTCACTAACCATCTCGCTTTCTCTAAAAACAAAATGTCAGTCTATCCCACTCTATTGCACTTTGAACAGCGTCACTCTCTATCTCACTCTATCACATCTGCCAGTCTCGCTTACACAATAATAAAGCAAACCTTCTGTACACAAAACTACTATTCAGGTAAAAAAGTTTTTTTGAAATTAAGTCCTTTTGGAAGTAAATATGCAATATTTTTTTGTAAGGAACGATAAGTAGCAAGTGTTGTACTATTTTGAAATCTTAATTAATTGGGCCGTTTTTTAAAACAACTTGCCTATGGCAGTATAGTACATTTTTTTTTAAAGACAAGGCGTCAAAGTTACGTGATAAAACGTTTTTAACCTTGAATTAATTAAACTTTATTTTTTTGTACTAGACTCACAATATTAATTATTGGTTTTGTGACTGCAATCAATAGCATAGTTATTCAGGATAACATTTAAAAAAAAACACTGAACAATTTAGAAATTTGTGATCACAGTAACTAAATATCTGATCTAGGGTGTTGATTTTCAACATTTTCAAAAGAATACCTATTATCACTAAACCAAGTAACATGGATTTTATTTTTTATTTTTGCTAGAACTGGTACAACCTAGCTTATTGCCCCGTACCCGCTTGACGTTGAGTTTCGGGACACCCTGTATATGTATATCTTCGCCGAGATTAAAAAAAAAACACCGCCGACTATATTCATTGAACCCATTTGGACTTAGTATAAGTTTAGTTATCTATGGAAATTTTTATTTCCGCACGTGTGCGGAAAAATATTAAAAATCCACGCGTGTGAAATACATGTTGAACCTAACCATAGTGCGATAAGAACCGGTTTTCGAGAAAGTGTATTGAAAAATACATTAAGTATATGTATAGCATTTCTATTGCCTTATTACTTATTAAGATTTGTGTGATCCTGACTGAAAGAATTACATGATCCGAAACTATAGAGAGGGTGATTGCAAAATATTAAACGCGTTTTGAAAGAAAGTTTGTATCTGAAGTAATTTGTTTTCATGACGTAAGCTATAACCTACCTTTGCACTTTGTTCCAAAGCACACTGTTCACGAAGCTCTGATATTCTCCTTAAAGCTTTGTCTTGGGTTTCAACTAAAACACTCTGGAAACATAAATTAGATTTAGCTATCACATTTATGAACTGTAAATAAAAAATACTTCATGATTAGGTACTTACTCTTGCTTTAGCATTTTCTCTCTCTAGTAATTTGTAATGACGAGCTAGATCGCCATATTGTGTTCTGTACTTTGTGTATCGTTCTTGTGTGCGTCGATATGCAGCATACAGCTGCTCCTTTGTTACCCGATCAAGACTTACATTACCACTCGAGAAACCCCGCTCTTCAGCTTCACTCGCCGAGACCTCCATATCAGACTGAAAAAGATAATAGGTAGAAAGAAGCAGGTTTAGGGAGTGTACACTGCCAGACTAAGTAAGTGCGAGAGGACTCGGGATAGCTCTTAGTTGAGAGTAAACAACCACATATACCTAAGGTGTTTAGAACACTTACTTGTAGATGGTACATAGAAGGAGTCTCATAGCTTGGTAGTCTAAAAGACACATCACTAGCGAATGAGCTATTTGAAAGCCTTCTTTGTCTTTGGTTGTCCTGCAAACAAAAATTTGAATATTACATTTTAATGATGAACTGTGTTTTATATGTTACTCTTGTTGACTCATTGATCAGAAGGGTAATGCCCATAATATTAAATAAATAAGCTTGCGTTATAATCATCTGTCACATACTTCACTATTTATATTTTTGACAGTTTTATATACTCGTAGATTATCATGGAGATGAGATTGCAACTAGAATTTGTATGTTTTTAAATAGGGGGTTGACTTTTAGTTTGCACTGCTATTACTATTGAATAGTGACATGGATGACTGGACTTATGGTTGCATATTTGTTCATAATTAATTAATGACCCATATCAATTATTATTATTTGAGGGTCGTCACTTATTGTACACAAATTGTTTTTTTTTTTTTAATAATTTATGAAAATGTTGCTAGGTTTTTAGTAAAAACGTCATTCCTATGTTATGAAGACACTTTGAAGATACTAAACTTAAGCAATTAATAAATAGATTTTTGAGGACTTGAACCCTAAACTAACTTTTAAAAGGGCAATTTTAAGTGTGTTTTCCAGTCTATGGGTCGACTACACGCAAAAGGATTACAGCGCCTTATGCGTCCAGTACAATAACGCATAGCGTTGTTGGGGTTACCACAACACTGTGGCGTATCCATATACAGCGTGTAACAGAAAGGGTATAATCATATGGAACACTGTGGTACGGACCATCAAACTGAACAATTTTCTCTATGGGACCACCATCGAAATCGTAAAAAAATAATCAGCTGTCCTATACCTAATTTCAATACCTACTCGACCCAAATGTATGGGACAGCTGTTTATTTTTTTACGATTTCTATGGTGGTCCCATAGAGAAAGTTGTTCAGTTTGATAGTCCGTGCCACAGTATTCCATATGATGATACCCTTTCTGTTACACGCTGTATACACTGGAATATTTTTAAGCAGTGCTCAAAAAAGTTTTGGTGGTTCAGGAATATTCAGTATCAGTAATAGAACACATTTCCATTATTTGTTCCTATACAAATAATATACAATACAAAACTTTTTTATCCGACCTTAAATCAGCAAAATATGGACACTATCTATTCGTAATAATATCAAAGGGCGCCCGCCATGCGGTGCACGCGGCGTGGTTGAGCAGCGGGCGTGAAATCCCTTCCCGGGCGGCAGGGGCGGGGCCGACGCCCGCGGCCCGACAGTCGCTCACCGCATGCGCTGTCGTGACGTCGCGTCCAATCTTTCCCGCGCCACACGTGTGTCGTACTCGTACCTACAGGTCACGATATCGGACTTAAGTAACCACGGGTTTTATGAAATGGTGCGGGTGTATTTATTAAGTAGTGAAAGTTTACGGGCAGCTCGCAGAATGTATGCAACGGAGATCATACCCCGAATGCGAGCCCATGGTATCCTTAACCCCGCAGCCCCTAATGAAAGGACTATTTTAGCAGCCACTCAAAGGCTGCTTGATCACGGTCTGCATGCTTTATTTTCTGCATTTTGATGGTCCTAAGCCCACGAAAGTATGAAGGACAAATTGGAATTACTCTTGAAATAACTTCAGATCATGGCCAAATCTTAAAAAAGTCTAGTTGGGACCCGATAAAATCGGCGATCAGTACATTGTAACCCACGTAAATACCTAAGCCTGTGCATGATAAACAAACGTGCGTGGAGCGCCGCCGCCCACGAGTAGGTGGCCATAAAATCAATTTCAAGTAAACATTTTTCGTTAACGATAACTTTATTTTTTTGTACTAAGACATCAACATAAAAAATAGGTGTATAATAATACTCATTTAAGTTTAATTTGTCAAAGTTTGAGCACTGAATAAAAATAGTTCCTGTATATTAGGTGTATCTATTCATACACGAAATCTTTTAAAGGGTCATTGTACACATCATTATGAACAACTTTTACTATGGGACCAACCTCGAAATCGCAAAAAAAAATTCAGCTGTTCCCTACAATATGATCGCATTAACTCGTCAAAATGTACTGAACAGCTGATTTTTTTTTCGCGATCTCGGGTTTGGTCCCATAGTGAAAGTTGTTCATAATGATGAGTACAATGACCCCTTAAAAGATTTCGTATATGTATAGATAGACCCTCTATATATAGGATAGATAGGCCGGAAGGTCTACTCAGACACTGGACCACAACACAAGTATTACTTTCAAATCGTGCCTTGAAATATTTTTTCTTTTAATTACTGCTTATTTATTTATTTTTATATCCTGATAATTGTATTATTAACGTTTTTTACATTATTGCTATTGATATTGATATTGTTATTTCCTTTTTTCATATCTATACCTATATATTACATTTTTAAATATTTCCATTATAAAAAATTATGTTGTAAACATTACAAAATATATAAAATAAAATATTAGCCCACCGGCATCGTGAACAGAGTCCGAGTACTCGCCGCAAAGTGGGCCGAAAATAACGCTATTTTAATGGGAAAATAACGCTATCTTAAAATATTTTTATATATAAAGTAAAAATGACAATATTCCGAGGTTTTCCGAGGATTCCTCCTTAAGTTTGAATATAGCTTAGAGGATGCTTTTTATGATACCGAAAGCAATTTCATGAAAGCTTAAATAAAAATAAATGTTCAGTTTCATACAAAAAAAGAAATCGCATAAAACTTATTAGATAATAGTAAAGAAATACGCTGGCAATTTTAATTTTTCAAAATTAGGTAGGTACTTGATTTTTGAGAGACGCTAAGTCTATGGAGCGTGTTTTTCGGCCCACTGTGCGCTGTTGCCAGAAGTACCGCTTTCTGAATCAAGCCCTTGATCCAGCTGCCAAGTGAGAGCCTCGTCATATGTTGGTTGAGGCTGTTGGCTATTAAATTGTTTATCTTTCGCATGTACTCCTCGAGTGCACCAGCGTCACCCAGATCCGCGAGGAGACTCTTGGAACACCGAGATCCCTTGCGGATGTCCTGAGAAGACCGGGAAGTTTGATCTGCTTCTGGAGGGAGGTGGGCTGGTTGGAGTAACGGCCACCATGGCTCACGTACAATGGTCCACTTTAGGGACTAAGTGCGGACACCAAACCCTTAACATAGTACATACGAGGTTCTAGTTATACATGACCATTATATCAACAATCATTGCGCGACGCAACAATCGATCCATCACCACAATGTCAGGCTTATTGGCAACAATAGTGCTGTAATAACGTTGGGTTGATCTCAATACAACGTGATACTACCATCATCGAGAACTGGGTCGGGCGCAAGCTTATAGTACGGCACTTCTGATTCCACTTTGTTTTATAATTGTCTCTTCTATTTTAGTTACTGTAATTGGTTTTAAACACAACCATTGTAATTAAATAGATACAAGGTTGTACTTCAAAGCAAGTTTTTGCTGGATAATCCTTGCAACGAGGTTGTGTCTATGCAAGTACTCTCCGTTAGCCAGAGAAACACACCCACCCAGAAACACCCAGAAATAATATGTTGGTATGATTCTCCCAGACGGTGGCATTATTTCCTTTATTTATATCTTTACAAATCAATTATAAAATACAGGAAATAATGCCACTGTCCGGGAAAATCAAACCAACACATTATTTCTGGATTGATTATTATTTTGATATTATAGTAAGTATGTATTACCAGAAATTGTCAAATATAATATGTACTAACACTAGTGTTTAAGATGTGTATGTATTATTACTAACAAATTGGATTGTATGATCTGTCAAATAAATGATTTGATTTAGTAGGGTTAGTAATGAAAATGTTAGTGAATCATATATGAGAAATTATTAATTTAGCAAAAACTAAAATTGTATCATAACTCGAATTAGCAGGTTTTGATAGTATACCACTCATTTATGGCACAACCTGCCTTTATAGTCAACAATAAAGATTAAACCTTGTGGATAGTGCCTTGTGTGTCAAGTTTATGGATAAACAATTAACATTGAAGTTATTGGAAAGTAATCTACATAGTTTCAAGTACTTCCCCCACAAAGTGGCAATACTTTAATAATTTATTTACAACACATGAATTGGACAGCAATATACAATGATAATCGAGCTTTATATAGTATAATTATAAGGTAGGAAAGGTTGTACCTACTATAATGATTGTATGTACTTACAAGTATATCATGTGAAGCCATGTAGTCTACTGACTCATTAGGCTGTAAGGGTTGGACCAGAGCAACATCTTGGAATGTATTCTGTTGACTGCTTTGTGATGATGACTGTGCCTTGCCAGCGCGAGGATTCTGGCTATCTGGGAAATAAAACTAATTCTAAGAAAATATTATCAAATCATCATTATATTCCAACTACTGTTGTATTGTATTGAAATATACTGAAGGCACAAACTAGTTCTAAAGTAAATTGTATTATTGACTCACCATTATCTCCAATTGAGAATAAATCATTATTCGTGATGTCAGTTATACTACTGGAGGCAGATGTGACAGCAGCCTGTATAAATACAATCTTTTTATTACAACACAACAACACTAACTCATAATCTAATTTTAAATAAATTTATTTACTTGAATAAGTGAAAGTTGGTAAAACCAAATAACCCAATATGGTTATGGAATATTACGTGTAGAGTTAATACGTAGTACCTTGCATTAATATGTATAAGTAATAAGGTCACTGGTAGTGGTATGTTATTGATTGCTTACGATAAATAAAAATCACCTGTGCAGCTTGAGCGAATTGTTGAATCCTTTGAGGCGATGACTTCACCTCCTCAGCCAATTTGTCCTTTAACTTCTTAAACATTTTACTTTAGCTAACTTGACACCATTTCACATATAATACTCATTATAATACTTATTACGAGCCAGTAGTGCATTAGTATGTTGCACGAGCATATAGATAAGAAGAAATAATACACTTAAAACATTAACCAAGCCTGGAGGTAATGCTGTGGCAATAGCAGTAATTAGAGGTGTCATGTATTTTCCTTCAATTTGCAAAAGTATTTTGTAATAAACTTCAATGTTGTTCGATCCTTCGATCCGTTCTTCTAGGTCTATTTTTTTTCACTATGGTGATGTTAGTGCCCAACCCAAACCACTGTCTTTTTTTTTTTTTATTGGTCGACATTTTGTTACAACGACGACACACAGACGCAGACGCTCGCCTGCGTGCATCTGCCGATATAACCACGGGTGTCGCTAATATCTTTTGACTCCCGGAAAATGGCATAAAAAAAAACAAGTTTACAGAAAATTACGGACGATAATAATAATATCATGACAAGACATCACATTTGTTGAATCCGAAGGGTGAGTGGAATTTATTAGCCAAAAAGAGAAAGCACTCTGAATGTGGAAAATTCTATCATTCGTACTAGTATCCTGGTACTAAGGTGTAAGTATCAAGCGAACATGACCATCGAAAAATAAAGCAATGGGGAAGGTAAGTACATAAGGTAATTTTAAAACTCATGGCACTGTGATCTTTCGAAGCCCGAAGACATTGTCAATAAGGTGCTGCCAACTATGTTAGGATTGGCTTCGAGTCAAAGGATGCAGCTGAATACCAGAATTTAACATGGAGCGATTGCCTATCTGACTTCCACAACCCAGTTAATACTAGGTAACACGATACCCATTGGTAGGACTGGTTGTCAGACTTTCGGGCCACTGAGCCACTGACTGTATCTGTAACGACTGTCAAAGATCTGCAACTGACTGTCGGAACTAGCGGCTTTACTTAGTTTCCGAGTCACGAAGGAATCTCGGTAAATAATGGATGGTCACCCATCCATGGATCGACCTTGGCAATTATGAACTTGAAGAATATGTTGTGCTATGTTTGATATAAATTGTTTTGAAATAAAATTGAAAAAAAAAAGAGCGAGAAATAGTGTGCTGCAAAGTGCATCATACACAGAGCATCATAATTATATAACTGGGCATCTGGGCATCATAGTGTGCTGGCACTGCTGGCTGCTGCCGCGCGTTCGACCTGTGGGTTCAACTTTAAAAGTGTGTGTACTTTTATTAAACGACAGATCAAAACATATTATTGTTTAAGGTGGAAGCGCAAGGGTAGCCCGCGAAATTTAAATTTTCTCAAGTTTCTTGCAATTTGCAGGTCAGTGTCAAGTTGTATGTTGATGAAAATATGAATCGCGCCAGTAACACGTATGGAGTTACAGAATTATAATCATTAAAATCATCAATACAACCCTCCAAGTTCATATAATCTCAAAAAGTGACTTTTTCATGAAATAGCTATAGAATGTGATTATATGAACTTGGAGAGCTGTATTGATGATTTGAATGATTATAATTCTGTAACTCCATACGTGTTACTGGCGCGATTCATATTTTCATCAACATACAACCTGACACTGACCTGCAAATTGCAATAAACGTAAGAAAATTTAAATTTCGCGGGCTACCCTTGCGCATCCACCTTAACCAAGGAGCAAATTCAATACAATTGACATAGCAATTTCAATTACTTGAAATCACAAGCAATTTCGATTGATAATTCAATAATTTTAGGGACATTTATTTGACACTGACAACACAACATGCATAGAGTAAAGTAATATAACGGGTAACAACATGCGACTGTCTGGTCGTTCGGTCCGACAGCGACAACAACAAGTCGACAATTCACTTTTGACATTGGCAGAATGGTCGACATCGGCTTTGTTTGCCATAAGAAAAAATTGAATAGAATAGACAACACAACTTTTGTGTCGGTGACAGTGGCAGCACTTAGCGCTTTTCGCGCCAGATCTAGTGCTTTTTTTGTCTCGAAGCGCGTTTTAGCGCCTTTTTAAATTATATGAAACTTTAATACAATACAGCGTAAAACGTAATAAATTACAAGTGCTAAATAAAATTATGTATTGCTACTTATTACCAACATTGAAAAACAAAAAAATGATGTCTATGTTAGTAGCGAACTTAACCACGATCGTTTCGTTTCATTCTCTTTTTATTTGACTCCTAAATAATTATGATGCTCTGTGAGTTGCCTTACGATTCACACAAATCGAAAACTCGATATATACTTGAACTGGATGACGTAAACTGGCAGTTTTTGGCAGTATTGCAATATAGAAAATAAATCAATACTGACATCTCAAATTGTCGAAAATGGCCACCCTACTAACGATAGGATAAACAATCTTCATAGAATCCATACGCCATCGGCCATTGCAACAAACTAGATGGGCCAGTTTGGCCGATTAACTTCATTTAATATTAATTGTAAGTACTGCATTCGAAAGAATATTCTCGCAAATTAATTTAAATAAGACGAAAACACGAAACAGATTTATTATGGTGGATGCGCAAGGGTAGCCCGCGAAATTTAAATTTTCTTACGCTGACCTGCAAATTGCAATAAACTTGAGAAAATTTAAATTCGCGGGCTACCCTTGCGCTTCCACCTTAAGGTGGATGCGCAAAGGTAGCCCGCGAAATTTAAATTTTCTTACGTTTATTGCAATTTGCAGGTCAGTGTCAGGTTGTATGTTGATGAAAATATAAATCGCGCCAGTAACACGTATGGAGTTACAGAATTATAATCATTCAAATCATCAATACAACCCTCCAAGTTCATATAATCTTAAAGAGTGACTTTTTCATGAAATAGCTATTGAATGTGATTATATGAAATTGGAGAGCTGTATTGATGATTTGAATGATTATAATTCTGTAACTCCATACGTGTTACTGGCGCGATTTATATTATCATCAACATAAAACTTGACACTGACCTGCAAATTGCAATAAACTTGAGAAAAATTAAATTTCGCGGGCTACTCTTGCGCTTCCACCTTAACAACATGTAGCATCTGTGTTGCACTTTAAACAAAGCATTGGCGAGCATGGCGATTGCATTGCATTCAAACCAACCAAAGAAATGTTAAATCGTTTGAATATAAATATGTATAGAGTTAGTGAGATAGAGTTATAAAATGAAGAATATGAGGCCAATTGCAATGTTTAATTTACTTTTTTTCCCTAATTAAAAATAAAAATATGATAATTTGTAAAAAAAAGTTTTTTTTTTCTACTAATATTAGAACGCTAAACACACTTGGCAATTTTTGGGCATTTTTTACTCGAGTCTTTGGCAGGTTTCAAACCAAAGTATGGCAGTATTGATAATTTTAAGATGGTCACACTGCCAGAGAGCTTGCTTGAAGTTGCTTGACAGCTTGTGTCATTGATGTGAGTGACCGACATTGATGAAATAAGTAGTCAGTCAGTTGATGAAAGAAAATTTGATTTGTGTGTTGTGTTTTCAGGTTTTGTTTCTATTTGGTGAATTAATTTGTCTGTAACACCATTACGCTAAGGTTAATCAAAATCACAACATCGCAGGTCCTAACAGGTTAGTTTAGCGTTCAAACTAAATATTTTGATTAGTTTGTGTCTATCTAATTTTACAGTTTTATGTTGTACATAGTCAGCTTTGCAAGCATGTAAATATTATAAATATCTGCCGTTGCACCAGTGAATTCGCGTTTTGTTTGAATTATTGAAATCGGCAGTTTTCAATATAGCAGATGAACTGAAGAAGCAGCAGCACTGATTTGGGAACTGAAAATATTCTTTCAATGCTGTTACGGAAGAAAAAATACAATAATTACAGATAACCCCACCAATGGCGAGAATAGGTACTACATCCAGTAAAAGCTACACCAACTACAGCTTTATGACTGTACATTATGCTAATTTTCGAGCAGGATTTCACTATGAGTTACGCAAGACAATATACCAGTAAAGACAATCTTACAGATGATGATGCACTCTACTTATATCAAATAGCTGAAATGCCAATAACATTAAATATGAGAAATTAAAGAAGCCACCAGTAAAGACACAGAACTACAAACATTATACTTAGATAATCAGGGAAAGAAGATCCTGAAAGTCTACATGAATTTTCCTTACAAGACAACAGCATATTTTTGGCATAAGAATAGCAATTAAAGAAACAGCAACCTAAGATCCTAGAAGAACTTGTGCAGTTTAAATTTCTTATAGATGCATTCATTGAACAGATGGTAAAACAATGCAAGGAGCATTGTCTAATGCAGAAGAACCCTACTAAATTACTAATACATACCTGGGAAAACCATACAAAAGAACCATTGAGTCGCATTCATATTGACTATGCTGGACCATTCATAAACCAATATTTCCTGATGGTTGTAGATGCTTATACTACTACCTTATTAACATATTTGAAAAAAAAAACATAACTCATTTGGCTTATAAAACACACAAATTGAAGACAAGACGGTTCAGATCAGAGGACATCCAAAGATTCCTGAAAGAAAAAAGAATTCATACTA
This sequence comes from Eugnorisma glareosa, assembly GCA_947578425.1. NCBI lineage: Eukaryota > Metazoa > Arthropoda > Insecta > Lepidoptera > Noctuidae > Eugnorisma > Eugnorisma glareosa. The sequence continues at coordinate 12,440,629 of OX387959.1, forward strand.
AGTTCACAGCATCTTTTCCATGCTGAGAGATATGAATATAATAAAAAATACAAACATTTAAAAATAAATTAAAAACTGGCAAAAGAAGGTGGATCCCTACAAGACAAATAGTTTTAATTCCTGATGATGTACAGAAAAACACCCAATACTACAATGGGGTTGAGCCCAGCTGAGACGATTTTCAAGTCTGTACAGGACGGTGATTCATTTAGTAAAAAGTCCACAAATAAAAGAGTACAAGAATTATGAAATTAAAGTAAATAATGAATTCAAAATGGGAGATCTGTAACAAATTACTTATGACGAGGGATAGGTTGTTGATGCACACAGTAATAGTCGACGTCAGTGCCTCTAACGGAATTCACTTGGTCTATGATGTTCGGATCTTTGGTCACATTCAGGATGTACTTCTTTTTTTGCGTGAATGAGTAATAAAACACAGTATAAGTAATACAGTCACTTTATTTTAAATAGCTTAGATTATACAAATTCGAAACTAAAATGTTTTGTGTTATAAGTATAAAGTATACACTAATATTTATTTTGATTTTCTTATCAATACAGAATGAGCCAAAAAGTACAAATAGTGCTTTTTATCTCCTTTTTGTGATGTATGTACAGACGCTAGCACATCTTGCTACTACAATCTGTTAAATTTCTTTATTAGAATTTCAACTTTACGGCTAAAGCATTAGGTTCAAAGTTGATTGGGAAAATTTGACAGTTTCGGGTAGCTTGATGTGCTAGCGTCTGTACTTGAAAACCTGCTTTCGCAGCAAGGCATAGGAATTTTTTAATGCATTTAGCATTAAAATATAAATATGAGTCTGTTTCTGTGACTTCAAAGAATAGATAGAGCCAGAACATGCTTTATAATCTTTTACATATAAATATCATTGATTTGCGGTGCCTTAATCCGAGTAACTTTGATTATATACCTGTCTAGATGCCACATTGGTACAGTAATATTTTAAGAAAACACAGTTTTTTATTCGAATATTTTTTAGGCATACCTACTGATTGGCCGGTGTTGCAAGTTTGTTACTCCGGAAAGCCGAAACTATGGGAGACAAGTTACATTATCATTACATTTTCGTAAATCATAAAATGATGCAATAGTACTTGTTAGGTTGAAATGAAATGAAATTTATTTATTTGCCAGAATATAGGTACATAATAACATGGTAAAATAATTTTAGTTTCACTATATTCGATTTATCAGTCCTGCAAATATTTCTAGTACATGCATTTTATTTAATTTAAGGTGGAAGCGCAAGGGTAGCCCGCGAAATTTAAATGTTCTTACGTTTATTGCAATTTGCAGGTCGGTGTCAGGTTGTATTTTGATGAAAATATGAATCGCGCCAGTAACACGTATGGATTTACAAAATTAAAATTATATCATTCAAATCATCAATACAACCCTCCAAGTTCATTTAACCCTATTCAGTAACTATTTCATGAAAAAGTCACTCAATGTGACTGTTGAATGATTATAATTCTGTAACTCCATACGTGTTACTGGTGCGATTCATATTTTCATCAACATACAACCTGACACTGACCTGCAAATTGCAATAAACGAAGAAAATTTAAATTTCGCGGGCTACCCTTGCGCCACCTTAAATAGATTTTTTTGTTAGTTTTTTCTAATATTTTGGATTTTAGATTTCTTACGGATTCCGGTGTCGCGCTTTGATCTGCAATAAATAATTACTGTATTTTCATTTTACAGAAAATACAGAATCATTTTTTTCATTTTTTATTTTATTGATCGTATTTTTTGTTGTTACTAAATTAAATAAAACATTAGCTAATCATCTTATTAAGTAATGGAGGAAAAGAAAGTTAATAGTTTGATTGGCATCCGTCTAAACACGCACAACTTTTTTTTTTTCGGATGTGTAATCATCAAATAACCCCTCCCGCTCTGGGCTGAGCAGGAGGGAGTGTCAGACTTTTAAAACCCATCCATATTCCTTCCTTTGCCCTTCGTGTTCCAGGGCCGCGGTATCGAACAGTCCCGCAACCCTGGCAGGCATCGGTCCTTTAGGACCCCTTCCTGTTTTCTGACTCTCTTTGAGGCGCGCGTGGAACACGAACGCGCCGTCGACACGGCCTGTCGTCATAAGACGGACGGACAGCGAGCTAGCTCATAGCTCACCGTCCACAGGCCCGCGGAACACGCACACTTTGACTTGACAGTTTGACTACACGTACGATTAGTGTGAGTACGCGAGCGGTACTCACACTAATCCCGGAATGGGGGCTATCGCATATGAATTCGCCGCTAGAGGCGCTAGTGTAGCGCGAGGGCACCGAAATGTCAGATGTCGATGCGTGCTGTTTTGTACACGTATTTTTACAAATATTCACGATTGTGGTCTAGATTGAGCCATTCCTGATTAATTATGACTTGAAGATTTTAAGCAGCAACTTAGAATCTTAATTTTAAATACTTGGAGATAAAATGATTTTTAAATGTTTCTTGTTTGCTAATTTTAGGGAGAATATTGTAAATATATGAACCTGAAGTTTACACTATGTTGTTAAACGTAATAACAATAAACTTTTTATGAAGTTATTGGTACTTTAAAGTATAAAATGGAATTATTGACAGGACCTTACTCGACACAGGCGCCATCTGGTGAGCTCAAAAACGGTAGCCCTCATTGAAGACGTTTTTTGCGCGTCGTTTGTTTGCATTGCTCAATCTAGAGTAGACAGGTATATATTCAAAGCTGAGTATATGTTTGTGGTATTTACTACAATTCAAAAACAATTATTTCAGATTCTCAATATGGAAGACGATGATGACATAATATGGATAGATGACTATCCTGCTACAGGGCTTGAAAATGATGATTATAGGTAACACGGCGGTTTTTTTAAAATATTATATCATATTCTTATTGTAGCTAGCTAACTTAGTTTATATTATACTACCGTAAGTTTAATGTTCCGAGATATGATAGTTCTGCCTTTTAATGACTATCGAAATGAAATGAATGCCAAAAGTCGATTCTATCGATTGAATACCATCAATGCAGTCATTTACTTAATAAATAATATATTGTAACAATGTCAAGAAACTTTCGCTACAAAACACAGTGATAGTGTTCTGCATGATTAACCGAAATTGAGCGTCATTCTACCAACATAAAAAGACACGTTGTAATTTAATTTGTATATTCTGTGCAGCTGACATAAACATGAAAATCTTTTGTCATTGACCAAGCAATTGACTGAATAGAAATGGTAAATTGAAAACTGATGATACTAAATATTTGGCTTATTTTATTTTGAGTAAAATATGTTATACCAACTGAAATATTTGACTACATTAAAATTGGTAAAAGTAATACACTCGCGAGCAAAAGTATGGAATCACTTACTTGGAATTTTTCCGCGCGATCTTGAGTACTTAATAACTAGTTATGAATAATAAAAATGGTACCATTTTAAGGGTTTAACTGTTAACTTTAAATTGATACCAAATTCATTCAAATCACGCCATTATTTATGAAGCTATCCCGGATTACGTGAAGAAGAAAGGAAAAGGATATGTTTTAATTGTTTGATACGCCACGAGTTGCGCCCTGTTGACCCCTATAAAAGCACGTGTTATCGGATTTTTATTATCAGTCGGCTTTCACACGTTGACGCACACATCTCCGCTACTTTTGACCCTTGAACTTTGACGATAATGGATACTACACCTACAGAAGCAGCACAAATCGTCGCCCTATTGCAAGAAGGACTTAGCCAGCGGGCTGTCTCACGTCAGCTCCACATGAGCCAGTCCTGTGTTTCGAAAGTTTAGAAACGCTTTTGGGAGACTGGTGGCTTTATCCCGAGACCAAGATCTGGACGGCGCCGGTGCACTTCGGAGAGTGATGACCGTTTTATCGTCTCAACCTCTCTCCGAAATCGACATTTGACTGGTGTCGACGTCCAACAGGAGCTCCGAAATGTTCGTGGGGTAGCTGCCAGTGAGTGGACAGTTCGTCGAAGACTTAAGCAGGCTAATTTGACTCCAAAAAGGCCTGCTACGGGCCCAAAACTAACGGCAGGTCACCGACAAGCACGCTTTCAATTTGCTCGCTCGCATTTTGATTGGGAGGTTGAGCATTGGAGGCGAGTCCTGTTCTCCGACGAGTGCAGAATGTGTTTGCACGGCAGCGACCGAAGGGGTCGGGTCTACGGGCCTGTGGACGGTGAGCTATAGGCTAGCTCGCCGTCCGTCCGTCTTATGACGACAGGCTGTATCGACGGCGCGTTCGTGTTCCACGCGCGCCTCAAAGAGAGTCGGCAAACAAGAAGGGGTCCGAAAGGACCGATGCCTGCCAGGGTTGCGGGACTGTTCGAAAGAGATACCGCGGCCCTGGAACACAAAGGGCAAAGGAAGGAACATGGATGGGTTTTTAGTCAGTAAAAGTCTGACACTCCCTCCTGCTCAGCCCAGAGCGGGAGGGGTTATTTGATGAGACCACATCCGAAAAAAAAAAGAAAGCTGTCGGGTCTACAGGCGGTCTGGGGAGCGATTTGCGCAGTGCTGTTTCGCTGAGACAGTGGCTTATGGGGGCGGTTCTTGTATGATGTGGGCCGGCATTTCTTTCGACGGTAAAACGAGCTTGTTTTCGTGTTTGGCGGGGGACGAGGAGGCGGTCTAACTTCAGACCGCTACATCTCCGATATTCTGCTGGAACATGTCGTTCCTTAAGCGGGGTTTATCGGGGATGACTTCCTCCTTATGCACGATAACGCTCGTTGTCACACTTCCCGTGTCACAACTGAATACCTCGAAGAAGTCGGTATCGCCACATTGGACTGGCCAGCGCTCAGCCCGGACTTGAATCCCATTGGGCACGTGTGGGATGAACTGAAGAGGAGGGTTCGTTCCAGAAATCCTGCTCCTTCTAGTGTGAATGAGCTGAAATCGGCTTTGATAGAGGAGTGGGAAAGTATCCCGCAAGAATCGATTCAGAAGCTGATTAGGTCAATGAAGAACCGTCTTCGTGCAGTTATTAGGGTGAGGGGTTTCTGTCACAACTCAACTTTATTATACAGTCAGTCGTTTAAATACTACCCTTTATACAATAAAGCAGGTTTTCCCTGGTATTCAATACAATAATTCGAAAAAAAAAAACGTTCAAAAGTGTTCCACCCTACTTTAAACTGAAGAAACAGTTTTTTATTGAATCAAAATGTACACTGAAGAAACAGTTTTATATTGAACCAAAATATATTTTTCAGCGATTACATATTAAATGAGCAAAGTGGTTCTAAAAGTAGCGGAAGGCGTGACAAAAATGTTGCAGCTGGTTTTAGAGAACGATCTCAGAATTCTAGACTACATTCGTTTTGGGGAAGAGGTTATGGACCTCATGGCCCTCCAATACAGCAGAGACCTCGCAGGGAGCATGAAAATGTGGACTTTCTAATACGTAAGTTCTGTATGATCATGAGAACCCATTGCGATTTATCTTTGACTTTCCATTACCAAATGTACTAGTACTACCAAAATATAGTTATAGTTTACTAGCTGTTGCCCGCGGCTTCGCTCGCGTTTTGGTCGAAAATTATCCCACGGGCACGTTGTAAATATAGCCTAAGGCACTCGGGGATAATTTAGTTTCCTATTAGTGAATTTTTTTTCTAAATCCGTTCAGTAGATCCAGAGATCCACAACACCCAGACAGACAGAGGTCCCTACAACCTCACAAACTTTACCTCTTTATAATATTAGTATTAGTATAGATCGGCTTCTCTGTAATTATATATGATCTTAGTTATAGCAGGTTGTAGGTTAGCATGAAATTATTTTTTTACCTACTCATGCATGTTGGTGGCACTTTCAAATTAATGTGAACCTATTTTTTCCATAGGATGCGGTGTAATGAAGACTACTTTGAAAGGGCTTCCCGAGGTCCTACTTAACCTTATGGAACCAGGATATTGTGGTGTTTGTGCTCTGGCATTTGATCATTTGGATATAGGTGTGTGATACCTACCACTATACTTAACAGTAATTACTATCTACCTACATATATGTATTTAAATGAATATGGCAGGCTCTAACTGTCAAAAATATTGTGCAAAAAAGTCCACACAGGATTTTCAGAGTGCTTTGAATTATTTGGCCTGCCTAACTTCCGCCATTTTATTTTATTTTCAAAAATAATATTTATAGCGGGCTCGTTTCCGAGATATATGCTATCAAACTCACAATAATAATAATACTTTAATGATACATGGTTAATATCTAGCTTAAGTTTTCAGTAATTAAAGGCGCACAGAAGTTGAAACCCTGGCTCCTAAACTAGGAATAGGTACCTGTGACTAAGGAGCCAGTGTTCTACTGCCATTTGCCATCTGTCATCACAATTTCCGCCATCAGCACAATTTTGATAGCTTATATTTGGAAAATGTGACGCTTTTATTTTGTCTTACCTACAATGTTTGTATTAATGCCAGTTAATGATTGATGCAGGATGTAGGTTTTATGCGAGGCCACCCATTTTGAAAATAAAATAAAATCGCGGAAGTTAGGAAGGTCACGGTTCATACAAAAATCTTCCAAGCCCATTGTGTTATGGGATTTATCAAAATGGTCACATAACACATTTGAAATAAGAAAACGAGGGTGAATTGTGTACACTATCTGGATAGGTCGTTCCTCAAGGGATCACATTAGTTTTCATGGTTCGCAATATGTATTATCTGACCATTACCATAAATTATATGGACTTGATAGTTAAAATACCCTAATTCATATAACTATAGAAGCAGGAAGAGCACATTCTACTACTTCGCGCAGTTAAAAGATTACTGGAAATCTAGAATAGTTACTCTCTACACAATAGTTTTGTTTAGACTCTGGTTATACATATATTTTAGAGTAGTCAAGCTTCTAGAATAAAAAAAAAACAAACGGATAAAAATTTAAAAATGGTTCATGCATATGTCAAAACTTTTTTTAATGTAAATATTGTTTGTATTTTAGTATGTTGTCGGCAACGAACGTCGTAATCGAACTTCAACACACATTCCACTTTTAAAATTAAGATAGATTATTGAACAATATTAAATTTGTATCGTAACAGATTTCAAAATGAAGTAGGTACTTACAAAATATTCGTGAAGTGTCTATCGACTCTCGTTGTTGACCGTACAAAAGGCAACATCCACTGATTGTTATAACATAAATACATTTTTGCAGCTTGTGCACACTACATTTCCAAAAATCACGGCAAGAATCAAAAAAGATGGCTAGTTCTGCAAGCTAAAGTTGGGTCCCAACGTCCCAAAGAGGTAAATGGACAATTTGTCAATGTAATGTTCAAATAGATATTCTGTCGACATTATTGGTTCACATAATGCATGTGTAAGATAATAACGTAAACCTTTCGGAAACAAGTAGGCAAGGGCGGATCCAGGGGGGGTATCATAACCCACCCCCCATGGGCTGGGTCTAGACCGACCACTGCTCATTTTCGGAATTTATAGATTTATACTACCTGTGCCCCGCGACGCTCGTCCGCGTGAAATTATAATAAAAATATGACTAAGTACCTTCTCTTTGAATAGGATTTTGTTAATAATTTCAAGGGTTTTCATTTTTTTGCACCGTATCCTAAAACTTTAAAAAAAATAAAAGTACCTACTCCTTATATCATCAGTCAGTCATTCAGTTATCAAAATCGGTCCAGCCGTTTCGGAGATTAGCAGGAAGAAACACACTATACAAAAATTAAAAAGTGTTTTTTAAGTGCCGTATATATACTTTCTGCATTAAAAACTGTTATTTTGAAATTACAAACAACTTCGCTCGCTCCATAATCAGCTAGCTGTGTGAAATATACTTTACGACCTATTCTCATGCCTATTAAATATGTAGGTATACATAAAAAAAAAACAAAAATCGGTCGAACCGTTTCGGAGGAATGGCTGTAAGTTTGTGTTTATCTTTAAAAAATAGGTGTGTGAGATTTTTAAAGATAACTTTGCATGATGGCAAACGACAAAGTTAATATACTGTTTCGATGGTCAATATAGCAAAAAATATGTTTGTACACTTTTGCTTGTGATGCCGTCAGCACCACATGCTGCATATTTGATGTTGACGGCAAACACCAAGCAAGCTTTATGTGAACAGCGTCGTCCGAATAGAAGATTACATTGTAACAAATTGTCCGGCTACACGTTTTTAACGACGTATAGTTAATCTACTCAATCCTGCCACAACCACTACTATACAAGGTAAAAATTAACAGAAAATTAGAAACGAAAACTTCACGCTTGTATTTCTCCAAATGGTAACTTCTTCTTCTTCTCGAATCGATGACTCAGATTTTGTCTGACCAGTACGTAGCGACCTGGACAGGTCATTTGCCTCAGTCAAGTCCTGTAGGGTGCAATTAGTTGTGCACGACGCCGACAGGACCGGCAGAGAAAGTGTGGCGTATAAAAACCCCGTTCTGAACCTAATGGTGAGGGTGTGGTACAGACCATCACGCTGAACAACTTTCTCCATGCTATATAGTATACCCGCATTTCGCCAGTTATGCTTACGTTCTATGTAATTGCGGGCGAGCCTATTGCCATCACCCAGATATAAACCCAAACTCTGGGCTGCTACTGAGGAATTCCTGGTGAAAAAATCATTAACACTGCCCAAACCCGGACTCGAACTCAAGACCTCGTGCTCAGCAATAGTGCTTGCGACCACTAGCCTGATGGTGGAATATATATTTACTTTCAGATTCCTATGAGGGCAAGAGAGCTGTACTGCGAGCTGTGTGACATTTACATCACGTCCAAGAGCCACGCGGAGTCGCACTATGCGGGGCGGTCACATCGCGCGTAAGCCTACAGTTCAACACCCACCATCCTACCTATGTTACTAATTCCGGGATTATTTTAATTATTAAGTTTTTTTTAAATTTTATTTCCTATCAGGATTGTCGCAGGTCGCAGGGTTCCGAAAAATCCTTTCTTGCTACAAGAAAACATGCAGGAACGTGTGTAAGTAAACAAAATTCAGTAAATTAAATAATTATATAACTAAAAAAAAACCCCGACTGAAACCAAAAATCAAGCGCATTTGTAAGCAGGCGGGACCCATTCTATCTTTTAATAATTTTATATTTTAATGGGTCCCCGCCTGCTTCCAATTACGCTGGCTTTTTGGTTTTGAGTCGGGTTTTTTAGTTTTTTCATATATTTTTTTTTCCAGATTTTCAGTTTAATAATGTGAAAGATCTCACAGACGATTTAACTTCTTGATTTTTTGACTTCTATATGATTTGTCATTTCGAATAAACAACTTTAAATCATTATAAATCCTAAATTGGATTGCAAACGGATCCAGTGAAGGCCCTGAGTTGCTGAGCAAGATTCGGCTGCGTGTACCTTGTTCGTTTCTGCGTAAATCTCGTTTGTTGCACATACCAACGACAATGACTAATTACAGACAAAACTCGTACATGATTAGGGCGAGCCGTGTGTATAATCAGTGCCGGACTAGCCCATAAGCTAATTAAACAATTTCTTAGGCTTCACGTCTTGAGAGGCACCATAAACAAAAAAAAGTAAAAATTAAGGCTGTTTGAAAATCCGCGCGCTTTAAATTGACTAGAGCGTTGACGTTCGTGGTCAAAGAAATTCAGCAGTTTTATTTATATTATCAAAAAAATAAGTTCCAGTGATTTGCCTCACACAAGTTCACATCAAACTCACGCACAATATTGTACTAAATAACACACGATGATAAAATTGAATTAGCGTTCCCTTATTCCCTAATGTGGACGCAGCCCTGCGTATATTTTTATACAAATGCCTGATATCAAACTGCAAAGCAGAACGATTTTTATATAGAGTCTGACATGCTAAAAACGTTGGACTTAAAAACAATAGCATTCGCGACAGCTGATAAAAATATGTCCATTGATTGGTAAAATGTCAACTAAATGATAATAGAATGTGCGGTCCGCAGCGATACCTTGCATTATCCTATGTGGCCCTTCACTAGAAAAGTGTGACGACTACTGCTTTATAGGATCACTCGCGTGTCTGTATGTCTGTCCGTCCGTCTGTCTGTCACAGCCAATTTACTTCGAAATTACTGGACCGATTGAGTTAAAATGTGGTACACATATGTAAGTCGGTGACCCAAAAACGGACGTGTAACGTAAATTAATGAATTCGAAACATGGGGGCTACTTTTGGTGGGTACTATTAGAAAAGGAAAAAAAAAATGCAAGTTTAATCGTGATATCAAATGAAGGGGCTCATTGTGAGCATTTCATATATGTATATTTTAATTTAAAAATAGTTTTGAAGTTATTTAAGAAAATAGGCGAAAATTTATCATTCCCCCTTAACTCGGAAACTAAAGGCCCGAAAATTTTGAAAAAATATGCAAAATATAGTTCATTGCCTATAGATTACAGGAAAACTATTTAGTTACCATAAACAAATTTGGTCAGATTTAAAACACCTTACGGAATTTAGACAATTAACGTACGGAACAAAAATTAAAGAAAACCGGACAAGTGCGACTTCAACTCGCGTGGAGAGGTCCACGCGAGTTGAAGTCGCACTTGTCCGGTTTTCTTTAATTTTTTTGTGAACTCATCCACTCCACTGTCTTTTAGTTTAGCTCTTTTTTATATTTAGCTATTGTGATCAATGCTCGTGCCGTCTCTGTTGAGAAGAGGCCTTTGCCCAGCAATGGGACAGTAATAGGCTGGTATTATTATTATTGCTATTTGTGAAAACCTGTAATTGGCCATATTGTTGTTATTAACGAAACTATTGTGTCTGCCTAGCTGTAAGTTTTCCGAAAATAATAAAATAAAATAAATGGGCGTTCGAAATGACAAATGATATGAGAAACCTAAAAATGATGTTCAAATACCTATGAATGTTACACCACCTAACATAGTTCGTTGTATTTCATTTTTTATTTTTCACAATACTAGTCCAGTCATCGTCGGAAAAAACGAAAAGCCAAAAATATCGGCATTGAAATTAGTTTTTTGCTATTTTCTTTTTCTCCTGATAGATATCGAAAAAACGTCTATAATTAAACTTGTAGAGCGTTTTCAGACCTACAATTTCGTTTTTTTTATTTTCGACAAAAATTACGATCTCTAGCGCGGCGCAAAGTTTTAGAGCGCCCACGTAATATCCAAAATTTAGCCTTCTCGGTTCACATGCATTTCAAAATGTATGCAATGACTGGACTATAAGGCGTCTGGCTGGTCGTCGCCATATTGAATTTTCATTACTGTCATGCAAGCTGTCATGTCTTTAGTAACACTTGCAATATCAAGACAAATCGATTGACGTAAGAGTCATCAAAAACGGCCCACGGGTTTGGTCTCTAGAGTGCCACAAAGGAACACATACATAGGCTGATAAAATACATTACCCTCTCCAGTCGGGTAAAAACACTTATTTTCGTAATTTTCTTAATATTATATAATATCGTTGAATCGCAGATATCAACTAATTCGTCGCGAAAAGAAATGTCTCAAACAGATTAATAAGCCTGCGGCAAGGGAGACAGCGAAGAAAGATAAGGTCATCCCGCCGGAGTTGTACTGTGAGATCTGCAAGGTACTGTAGCCAAGCAAGTAACCAAGTGTAACCAAGTGTGTCTTCGTTATTTATAGGTAGATACTTACAATGCAGAGGTGTACTTATAGTACATCCACATTTTACTAGTTACGGCCCATGTAAAAGGGAGTGAGTCTTTTGTTTATACAGGGTGTAACAGGACCCTTCACGAAGCCGTCAACCAAGCACTATGTACATCAACCTAAGTAACTTTACGCAAAAATTATTATATTTGGGAAACGACTTTTTTTTGGGGGTCAAAAATCACATTTTTCTGTAAATCTCTATGTAACGCACTTAAATCACTGTGCTGATGGATACATTGAATAGTACGGGGTCGTGGAGGTGTTTTAAGTAAAAATCTTACATCAAAACCTTGTATTTAAATAAAAACTTGTGAAAAAATGGGAACTTTGACCCCCAATATCTCCGTAACTAGAAGGTTCCCAGGTATGGTATAGAAGAAAAAAATGATCGAAATGACTGGAAGAACAAGTACCTTTCGGCTTCGTTAAGGGTCTTGTTACACCCTTTATGGTTTCTTGTTGTATAACATTGTGTGCTAAGCCGCGCATTCGGCGCACTCTAAAGTAGTACCCAATAGTAATAAGTAGGTATATAAATGCTGCATGTCTAAAACCTACATTATCAATTGTTTCAGACTTCGGTTACCACCATGGAACAAATGACCATGCACCTCAACGGCAGAAAGCACCTTAAGAAAGAAAAATTTCATATATTCAAAATGATGGAAGACGGAACAATTGAATGTAAATGTATAACAAGAATTTGTGTGGTATACTACCACTAAAAACCGGACTACCTACTGAAAAATCACGCTCTAATTAAAATCGTTTTTTTTTCGGTTTGTAGCCTATGTTACTCGGGCCATAATAACGAATCGATTGACACCTTATTCATCAAAATCGGATGAATAGTTTAGGCGCTATTTGTTGCGCGCGTGTTGTTTGCGCTATTTGTATTTACGTATGTTCCGGAGGAACATACGTAAATACAAACATACATACATAGACTGCTAAAATCATAACCCTTCCTTTTGGGTTCGCCGTAGTCGGGTAATAAGACTTTTCGATTATGGTAACATTACATCTACGTCTCTTGGAATTAAAGCATAGGTACTTTGTTATATGTAAAATTCATTTGAATAAACCGACTTCGGGTTGAACGGGAATTCGCCGTTTGATCCGAAGTCGGGTTTAGCGACTGTTATAATGAGTTATTTGTTTCAAATTCCTAAAAATGTCATGCTGAAATTGTGACCCGAGCCGGACGGCAGAAGTACAAAGTGCAAAAAGAGCGTTCCAGAGTTAAAGGGTCAATTAGAAAGTATATATATACTATGCATGTGCACTTCCGCTAATAACAACTTCTGGACGTAACAACTACACAGTGGTCTCTTCATCGTTATAATAATAAAAATCCACTGTGCATATACTTAGTGATATCAATAGGTACAGGTGAATTTTCCAAATGTGCAAATCCGCTTCGAGTGCGGTGTCCGAGTGTGCCAACTTGTATCAAAATGTAGTAATTATTTCAAAAATGGACTGACATCATTTGACTAACAGTCAAAGTTTTCAGTAAAAACCCCGAGACTCCTTTGAGTATTTTTCGTTATTACTTATATACTCCATTCAGACACAAAACAATAATAATATTGTGTCGAGAACAAAAAAAAAAATTAAATTGTGTCAACGTATTGATATTTATATAATATTTTGCACTTACAGCAAAACCTGCTGAACCTGCCGGCACGCATAAAGGTAATAACTTTTTATAGACTAGTTGAATTGAGACTGAAAATCAAATGAAGTGGACGGATTCTATTATTTCTATCGGATGTTGTTTCTTGAGGCGAAAAGACAGCATGCACAGACATACCTAAGCCTTGGCCTCACTGGCTTAGATTGTCGTATTTTTAACCGACTTCTAAAAATTAAGTAGTATAAAATATTGCTATTTGGTAAAGGAATACGCTGGCAGTTTAATTTTTTAAAATTAGGTGCTTGATTTTTGAGGGACGCTACGTCTATACAGCGTTATTTTCGACCCACTGTGGGGCGCAACAATGCAGACCCGGTCTCGAAGCCAGCGGGCAGAGCGCGCGGCGCCAGAGCGGCTTAGTGTTAAGTTATGAAAATTTTGTCTTTTTTCGCGAACGAAATGTCCAAATAGCGATGACATCTTTTTGATACAAATTTCTTCGTAACGTCGGTCGTTAAAAAGCAAAATACTTCATCAATGCAGACGCGCGAGCACCGCTAGATTGGCGCGCAATGTACGTTACCCTAGCAGGAAAGTGTCTCCTAGAGTGATATGAGTGGGACGAATAATTAGTGTATGAACTGCTGTGTGTGTGCACCACATAAAAAATTGGTGCTCTTTGCCGTTTTGGAAAAAAAACGGAATAAACGATTCCTGCTAGGGTAACGGTCTTCCAGCAGGAAAATTCTAAACGAATGATCGGAGAGAGATATGTTGTGCATGGCTCGAGAGCTTATGTTTGTGTAAATAAATGCACCAAAAATATATGTTGTGCGTCTTCAGGTTTCCGAGATATTGCGTTTCCTGCTAGGGTAACGTTTTGCAGAATCGTGTACCTCCAAAACCAAAGTATGTGCGACTGTAGAATAAACATACACGAGTAGCTCTATATTAGTGCGTAATACACACAGAATAAGATTTAAGAAAATATTTATGATTTTCAAGTAATCGCGGTTTCTTGAAAACCCGAAAAATATCGTAGCGCCTAAAATAAATGAGAAAACGCAGAAGCTCGCTGAAAACTGTATTCGGTCCGTCTTGTCGCTTATAATAAACATAACCAGTTTCAAAAGTACATGTGTACTTTGCGAATTATAAAATATTCAAAATTTGTGGACTTAAATGAAAAACTGAACTGTGATTTTAAATAATACACAAGGTACAAATAATTTGATAGAATTTGATCTGTGACAAAGACAAAGCGCACCAATTTTTTATGTGGTGCACACACAGCAGATTATAGAATAATTATTCGTCCCACTCATTGGTATCACTCTAGGAGCCACTTGCCTGCTAGGGTAACGTACACTGGCGCGCATCGCTCGTACGCCGCTCACGCGCCGAGTCGCTTCCTTCAGGACCATTAAAATCTATGCATTGAAACGCGCTGCTCCCCGCCCGCTGACTTCGTGTCCATAGCCTTATGCTCATTTCTCCTCACTCCCTATAACGATGTATTTGGTCTTGGTCGAACCTGAACTGTTACATTACAAGCGAACCCTCCCGGTGAGGGAGCACCTTATTAAAGCTTAGCGCGAAACCTATTTAATGATTTTGTGGGGCAAGCATGCCTAATTAACTTTTAGTGAATACCTATTACCGCTTTTTATAGATGCCGCCGATGCGGGAGGCGCACAGGCAAATGAAGATGATTTTGATTGGGGCGACGGTAGCGGCCCATGGGATGATGATCCCCAATAAATATCAAATAACGGTAGGTACCGTACAAGCTATGAACTGAAAATAGATAGGATAGTCTATTATTTACTGTTACAGTTTACAAATTTTATCGAATAACGTAACGATATTGCAACTTTCCATTATTGGTGATAATTCACAGCAGACTCGTTTATTTACAGGATGTCCGTGGTATAGCTTCGGCTGGCTTGGCGTGGGTTTGGAACATGGCTTCGTCATTGTTTCTGTCACTGACTGGGAACTGGTATTCTGAAATAACGTGTTGATGTTACTAGACGTACTTCATTCCAAAAATAAATATTGAATGGACTTTATCGTTTTAATTTTGATCTATTTTTTATCTATGTACTTAAAGTAAGACTCCTATATAGGGCCCACCCCAAACCGCTAGACCGAAATTTGAATTTTGGACAGTAGATAATGGGCAATGTCTAAAAAATTAAACCTGTTTATTATTATTTATTTTTTTAGTTAAATTATAGTATTATTAATTTGAATCTTTTTGAAATTTTCTAAGGAGTATGCAAGTATTTTTTCTTCAGAATCAGAATCGATCTTTATTTGCTATGAATAAATAAATAAATACCGCTGGACATTACACACAGCGCCACCTAGGTGCCACACTAAAACTAGTTGATAATACTACATAGATACTTTTTGTTTGTAAATACATACTTATTATACATATAAACATTCATGACTGAAACAAATGTCCATGCTCATCACACAAACATTTGCTCCTACCGGGATTCGAACCCGGGACCCGTGAATGTAAGTACAGGTCTATGATGTTGTACATAAATTAAGAGATCGGCTACAGTCTACCTACAACTCACTCACTCACTCGTGTTCTTCACTTAAATCAATAAATTAAAGTACTTTCAACTCAAGAAAGTATTAAAAAGATAAGTTCTACTACTCCTACTGCTTGTCGCTCAAAAACAAAAATTACACTCCTAAAATCTTCTACAGTTCAAACGTCCGAGACTGTCGTGGCCATTCAGACTCAAGTCATGTTATGTGACGTTAAAACTTCCTTGGATTGCCTGCACCCTGGTGTCGAGGTCCATCATTTTCCCGCTTGCGTTTGAGTGTGATCCTTTAACCAATACCTTAGCTGATTGAAAGGAATGGGCACAATGGGTTCAAGTCCGAAGGCTTTTGTGTTGGATCCCCTTCTGGCGAGTTCATCAGCCGCATCGTTTCCAAGTGATCCGTCTGTGTACTTTGATTAGGGCATGCGAACCGGTTTTACCAGTTCTGAAAAAACCGGGACTTCCGGGTTTTAAATTTATAAAAAAAACGGTTCTTTCGTATAAAACTCGGTCTTTTCGGTTTGTGTTGTTTATTTTTTAAATCTATTAATTATTGATCTGTGAACTTCGCAGATCAGACACACAACACGTCGTAGGTCGTTTAAAATGTAGAAACATGAGCAAGTGCATTCCCACGACTTATTCATCTAAATTTTATTCTCACAAGAATAAATATAATTGGTAAAATTCTCATTCTAAAGTACCCGTTGTATTATTTTTTGACGAAAAGAATCGACGAAGCTTCCCAAATGCTGCCCAGCCCAGCTGGATTCTTCTGTTATCCTTCCTCTCAAAGTTGTTCTTACCAAACTGCAAGTTTTCCCGAGTTAAATATATTCTCGAACAACCTCGAGAGGACCGCCATTGACAACAATAGATCTTGGGGTGAGGAGTTTGTTGAACATAACCTGGGTTTTGTCAAGTTCACCCTGAGACCAATGCGTATTAAAGAATCAACTAGGCTATCTAGTATCTGCGTCGTGCAGCGATTCAGTCAGTATGATGATGTCATCTGCAAATCTCAAGTGTGAGATGTACTCGCCGTAGATGTTAATGCCATTCCCAGTTCAGCGTCTTAATCACATCCTCCAGTTCGTTGGTGAACAATATCGGTGAAATTACGTCCCCTTGCCTCACCTCCCGATAAAATGGGATATGCTCTGTCTGCTGGTTATGAGTTTGGACGGCCATTATTTATGGAGTTTCCTAAAAAACTTTTCAGCAATTGGAAGTATCGCCAGTCTACTTGTCATCACTGCAGAGACTCTAGAACAAACCAGGTCTCGATAGTCTTTGGGTTGCCCTTCTTATATAGTAAAAATGATTAAACCGCTCGTTGCTCCCATTATTAGCCATCTTGCTAACCTCTGCTTCAGAAAAGGTATATTTCCGACCTTACTTAAAAAATCTATTGTTACACCCGTCTACAAGGGTGGTGATAAAAGAGATATCAATAATTATCGACCTATCTCAGTATTGTCAGTTATCTCTAAAGTTATTGAAAGGCTAATCAACTCACGCTAATTACTTATCTCGAAAAATTTAATATTCTATCCAGTTCACAATTCGGATTCAGAAAAGCAAAATCGACAGAAGATGCCGTCTCAGGATTGTCCTCCTTGGTAACTCAGTATCTAGACCGTGGAGAAAAGTGTCTGACAGTCTTCTTAGACCTAAAAAAGGCATTCGACACTGTTTCTGTCCCCATTCTTGTAAAAAAGATGGAGTATATGGGTATTAGGGGTATGCCACTAAATCTCTTAACTGATTACCTAAAAGACCGTACCCAGCGCGTAAAAATTGACAATTTCACCAGTTCTGACACTAAAATTGAGTACGGCGTGCCCCAGGGAAGCGTCTTAGGCCCCACATTATTCTTGATATACCTTAACGAATTAACTAATCTCGAAATTGAGAGAGGACATGTATTCTCATATGCGGATGATACTGCCATTGTATTTAATGGTACTTCCTGGAACTCCGTTTTTGAAGCTGCTGAGCATGGTCTCCATAAGGTTGCAAACTGGCTCAAGTCTGCCCTTCTTACCCTAAATATCGCCAAAACTAACTACATTTGCTTTGCTATAAATAAGCGCACACTTCCCCCCCCAAACTTGGTATTGAGGATTCATACTTGTGACTTCTCTATTACTACGCAGTGTGGGTGCGAAGAGATTGGATGTGTTAAATCCACTAAATACCTTGGAGTAATCCTGGACTACCGACTTTCCTGGCACCCTCAAATTGAAGCTATAAATGATAGGATCCGTAAACTCATATGGGTCTTTAAAAAGTTGAGACATGTCACCTCTCAAGACCTCATAAGGCGTATTTATATTGCATTGGCACAAACAGTTATGTGTTATTGTATTCCCATCTGGGGTGGTGCCACTAAAATTAAATTCCTTGAAGCAGAAAGAGCCCAGAGATGCTTGATAAAAACAATGTTCTTTAAGCCATTTAGATTTCCTACTGACGAACTATATCTAAATCATAAAATATTGTCACTTCGCAAACTGTATATTATCAACTCAGTACTTAAACTACATAAAACATTACTTTACGTTTATATAGCTCAAACAGGTAGAAGAAAATGTAATGTGGCCAATGCTCCTCGCTGTAGAACTCTTTTTGCCAGGCGTCAATTTCAAGCCCACTCTGTCTATCTATATAATAAGCTTCACAATAAATATACAATATACAACCTTCAATTCCATGAATGTAAAAAAACAATCGTTCACGAGCTTGAGCGGCTTGGGTACTGTGATATAGAGAACTTATTATTTAAATACGAACTCTAGACAATATTCGTGACTTCTAGCGGTACTTCCCGATCCCAAGATATTACATCGTAGGGCTAGAAGTCTCCTAATTAGGAGTCAAATTCACACAGGCTACATGAGAAATAGTATGTTCTAACTATCATAAAGGCACACACACACATACCCTCACACACACACGCACACACACTCAACACACACACACCACACACACACACCACACACACACACACACCACACATGCATGCACTCACACTCATAAAGAGAAGTCATACCAGTATCTCTAACTTTTCATTCATTGTGTACTTGTTTGTAATTACTTAAAATAGTTTAGTTATATAACTACCTAAAAATATGTTGATCC
This sequence comes from Eugnorisma glareosa, assembly GCA_947578425.1. Taxonomy (NCBI): domain Eukaryota; kingdom Metazoa; phylum Arthropoda; class Insecta; order Lepidoptera; family Noctuidae; genus Eugnorisma; species Eugnorisma glareosa. The sequence goes on from OX387959.1 coordinate 12,459,696, forward strand.
GAGGGAGGAGCAGAACCACCCAACACAAGCATTACTACATGCTTCCTGGGAGGTTCTAGCCACAGAATAATATTGTACAAGAAAGTTACAGAAATAAACTATTTTGATTTTTGATTTGATAGTAGAATGATGTTAGATTCGGACCATTGTGTAAAAATAAAATAATCAATTGCCGACGGCACTCTAGAATAAACACATCCATTAGGTCAAAATAAAATCACTTTAATCAGTGTTTTTTTTGCAAGGAAATCTTTGGTCAGACGTACTGAACCCTGTGTTAAAATTTGTCCATCTATTTTAATGGGACCTTATATTTATTGACTATCTTGTAGAGTGTTCATTCTTCATAGCTCTCCATTTGTTTTTTGTTTTCTGCAGTTCTTTTCTTCTTTCTAATAGGGTTGCTGTACGCATCGATAGTATTTTATGGCGTGCGATTAGGGCTTTCAATACCGGTATTCCGGGATCCTTTAATACCGTGATCACGGATTTAATATGGGCCTTTTTCAATACCGGTATTGACGCCCCAATACCGTGATTACGGTATTACGAACATTAGATGTGATCTTATTCTATAACTAGTTTTCACCAGCATAAGCGTCCCGCTGTTATCTATAGCTCACCCTCCTGCGCCCCGCTCAAGACAATACCCGAAATCAAGCTGTACTTATGTCATTTTTGTTATTGTTAGCCAGTTTCGCAAAGGCAACGGGATAACGCGTAGACTTTGTCATTGTGTTGTGAATGTGCTAGCTAATTAAGCTATAGTTACATTTCTACAAATACTCATACCTATGCTGATTACATGAGACATGATGACATTTCGATAATACGAATAAAAAAAAGTATTTTTTTTTTAATATTCTACTTTACAAAGTCTATGTGAAATGGCTTCCTGCAAAAAAAAATGGTTTAAGTTTAGGTTTTGATTAAGTTCCTAATTCCTAGTCCTACCTAAGTAAACAACCAACCAATACCAAATTGTTATTTAAGAGAGCTATCAACGCTAGTTTTGGTGCCAAGAACTGTATTTTTTTATTAACTTAGGACCGAATGCTAATTACATTCATACCAAAAATGTAGGCTTCCTACCAGTAGTTTTCTGAATTTGACTTGTATAGAAAAAAAACACGTAGAAAAAAAAAAGATTTTTAGTGTTGCCAATGGACACTTAGTAAAACCATTAACGCTATCTCTGCACCATTTTTTTTATTTTTTTTTGTACTGTGAATAAAAAATAAGAACAACAAAGACTGTTTTGAAAATAAAACACGGATTTTAATGGTTTTATTAATGTCCTAATTGAACTTGCGTTCAATACCGGTATTAATACCGTGATCACGGTATTGACTTACAATACCGGTATTAATACCGGTATTGAAAAAATCCGGTATTTGAAAGCCCTATGCGATAGCTTGAAACTAGCCCGAGTGAAGAAAGACGATCTGTGGGGGACAAACATGAATAAAAAGTTTCATCTGTCCCCCTATCAGTGGTGGATTATTGATAGGGGGGCAGATGAAACCGTTAAGGAGTGAATAAAGTTCGAACTGTCCCCTCATTGCTAACAGGGGGACAGATCAAACTTTTTTTCCGATCTGTCCCCCTAAGGGGACAAAGCGGGGTGACAGATCGGAATAATCCAACATATCGTCTTTCTTCACTCGGGCTAGTTTCAAGCTATTGGTGATAGCGTTAATTATGTTGTCATATTGGGTTTGTATTGAGGTGTTTTCCTGGTGAGCAGAAGAGTCAGGCAGGATTGATGACAAGTTTAACTTGTAGTTTGATATTTCTTCTTCACTCTTTAGATAACTTACTTGGTTATTTGTGAATTTGATTCTAGTTATTTTTTGTTTGGTCAATTTTACTGTGGCTCTGAGTAACCTATGGTCCGACGGGTAGTTCAGATTCATAGTACCAATGTTATGGAATATTCTTGGTTGGTTGGACAAAATGTAGTCTATCTCGTTTTTAATTTCACCATTTGGGGACGTCCATGTCCATCGATTCCTTACACCGTATCCATATTTTTTCATAACCAAGTGCTCCTCCTGCTTTGGATTTCCGATCTTTGCATTTAAGTCCCCCATTACTATGGTGTTCTTGTGTGCGGTTTCCAACGCCTTGTCTACTGTTTTATAGAATTCGTCAATTTCGTGCTCACTTGCTGCTTCTGTTGGTGATTACATACTTGTTTGATGGTGAACTCGAAGCCTTGAATAATCATGTTTAATACTGCGACACGTTCTGACATACCTGTGAAGCTCTCTATATTGTTTTGTGTGACTTTTTAATTATGAAGCCGACCCCGTATTTGCCTTTTTTTTTTTTTTTTACCGATGGGTAATCATCAAATAACCCCTCCTGCTCTGGGCTGAGCAGGAGGGAGTGTCAGACTTTTACTGACTAAAACCCATCCATGTTCCTTCCTTTGCCCTTTGTGTTCCAGGGCCGCGGTATCTCTTTCGAACAGTCCCGCAACCCTGGCAGGCGTCGGTCCTTACGGACCCCTCCCTGTTTGCTGACTCTCCTTGAGGCGCGCGTGGAACACGAACGCGCCGTCGACACGGCCTGTCGTCATAAGACGGACGGACGGCGAGCTAGCCCATAGCTCACCGTCCACAGGCCCGCGCCTACGGTGGCCGGGGGCCACCACGTGGCCCCCGACGCACGGTGCGTCTCCCGCGGCGGCTGGGACGTGAGGTTCTCTCCCTCTCACGTTCCGCCACCTCCTTCGCTAGCATGACTGCTTCGCAGAAGGAGGTGACGGCGTCCCATTCCGTCTCGCTCCGGACCATGGATTGAACCAAGGCCGGAAGCGAGAGGTCGCCGCCGCCGATCGCCGCTACGAGGACACGGCGGTGCTCCGCCCACGCGGGGCAGATCTCCACCGTGTGCTCCACGGTGTCCTCCGGTCGATCCTCACAATGGTAGCACCCGGGCGTTTCCTCCCGCCCGATTCGGTGCAGGAACCTCCCGAAACAACCGTGTCCGGTGAGCACCTGCGTCAGGCGGAAGGTGAGGGCGCAGTGGCGCCTCTCTAGCCACTCCTCAAAGAGGAGCCCGTATTTGCCTGGTGTGTGGCCTACGTAGCAGAGAATAAAGTTCGCATGTTCTTCAATTTTGGTACCCAGCCGTCTCATTTCGGAAATTCCGATTACGTCGTACTTAATTTCATTTAATGACTCATTTAATTCTAGTAGGCGGACGTAAGACGATAAGGTTCTGACATTATAAGTTGCAATATGTATTAGGTTAGTTTTTTTACTGTTATTATTCCATGTTTCTAAGATTTCCTTTGGAGGGTGTATGCTCTTCCACGGTGACCAACCGGGTTGGAAGAGGAAGTTGTATGTTTTTTGTTTTACTTTGTATGTTTGAGGGGTCTGTGGAGGAGGGCGGGCTTAGTTGCTATGTTTCCCCGTCGTATTTACTATTTGTATTAGCTGCATTTTTATTGACTAGGAAGTTAAGTATACCCGGTTATACTAGTCCCTCTGAGATGCTGTTTGACCTTTTAACCGGTGCTTCGAATTGCTTTTTTTTGTTCTTTTGTTTATTTGTGTAGGTACTTCTCTCGCCATTTGGTGATGCGGCATTTTCAGGTGAAATAAGTAGGTAGTTTTCGTTTAGTGTTGTTCAATAAAAAAATCTAAATTTAGTAAATTTCAAGCGTAAATTATGTACCTACTGTAGAAGATAGGATGAGATGAGGAGTGGGAAAACCTTTATAAGGCGGTGCAGAACTAGCACCGCCCTCTTTTCACTTGGAGTCGTCGTGGGAACAACATCGTAAGAACGTCACTCTGTCGGTTATATTTTTCATTTATGTGTTTATTGTGTTAATTTCTTTTGATTTGTTATTTCTGATAGGAGTATGTTTTTCGTTTAGTTAATTTTTTATTTGGTTTTTAATATTAAATTGTTGTCAGTTTGTTCTGTCTATTTTGAATTATTTCCTGTAGGTACTTGCATAATTATTTTTTTTAAAAGTCACTTCTGGTCTAATTTCCAAGAGTACTATATTAATACAGAAATGTTACTATTGTCTCAACGACTACTTTGATGACAGCTCTTTGACTTAATAATATTTGTATAATAGGGTATATGCAAGAAATACAAAACTTTTTTTATTTCTTTAAAATGCCTTCTATTGGACCATAAAAACATTGTGGTACACTTGTTTAATTCTCCAATACAACACTTATTTTATAATTTAATATTTTATTTAGCGTGTTTTTGGTGAAACGGAACGCAAACACAAAACGCATCGATTCCGGTAGTGACGTCAAAGTCCATGTGTCAAAGAAACACTTTTAATTGAAAAGTATTTATAGTTTCACTAAGATTTTACTATAATATTGTTATTGCAATTTTTGCTTAAATCAAGCACTTACATTTTAGTAAAACTAATCTACTAAGGGCAAAACATTTGATTTAAACAAGGCAGATAGAGGTAAGTGACATCAAAGTCCTGACATGAATGGCCGCGATAGTCATGGACGTTTGAACTGTCGTAGAAAATTGCAGGAGTTTATTATTTTTTTTGTGCGACAAGCAGTAGTTGAAATTAACTTTTAATTATTTTATTGGGTTGATAGTACTGCATATTAATGATTAAAGAGAAAAAAAAAATTACATGCATATTCCCTATTGTAACATGACTGTAAGAGCATGACGACCTTAATTAACAGTGGACAATATCAATTTTAAACACTTTTTTCTTCAGTGACTTCTTGACATCATAACTATTTTATTATTGACATTATCGTGTTTCATTAAATATTGACATTACCTGACATAATTTAATAAAATTGATATTGATGCTAATAATTAAACTTTTACCTCTTTACGAACTAGTTCCAATAGACTAATTTACATAATGGGCAAAAGCCTTCCCTAAATGTATATTTGTATGCCAAATGGCAAAACATGGAGAAACTATAATAATATGTATAACTGTAACATCTTGCACACTGTTGTAACCTATGTTTACAAATAAAGATTATTGAATGATAAAAATATTGAGTTCTTGATGTTTAATTCCGCTACTCGTCGCTAGATGACACTACGTATGCACTTGTGATGTATTTATTTACTTAGACTCTCTAGTCAGTAGGTCAGTACCGGTAACGAAACCACTGATGTGACTGCTAAGTATTTTCTTCGTTAGATTTTTAAGGTTATGTTCGTATTTTTTAAGATGCACCTACATGTAGATGTAGCAGTCCATATCCCAAGTAACACAGAAAGCATTCTAACAAACGAATAGCAAACTTGTGTAGAACTTAAGGTCCTTATAAACTCATAAATAAGTTCACCGAGCATCTTGACGCTTTATATTGGTATTTCAAAACCATTATGATGCTTTACACTGTATAACGGTTGGATAATAGCATATATAATGAAAATGGTTTTGTAAGCCCTTTAGTTTTAGTGCAGCAAACCACAACGCAGCTGTACGGCTTTCAGCAGTTTTTAGTGCATTTAGAATTACAATAGCATTTTAAGAAGTAAATAAATGCTTAATGCCGTTTAACAGCACAAATTAATATGAACCATTATAATGCCACGTAAATCCGCTATACAACTTTCAGCTGTTTTTAGTGCCCTAGGGTCTATAATAGCATTTTTAAGTAGTAAGATAATGCCTAGTGCTGTTTAAAAGCTTACACTTTTACCGTTATAATGCACCGTAAAACCGTTATACAGCTTTGAGCTGTCTTAAGTGCCCTTTGTTGTGTAATAGCACTTTTGAGTGGTAAGTCAAAGCCTAGTATTGCTGAACAGTATTAACGTGAATCAATGTAATGCTTGCATTTTTTAAGATCAACTTAGTTGTGTGGTACAGCTAGCAGCTCTTTAATCAAATATACGTGAGTGATTGTAATGCGTAAAGCTGTATATACATTCATTTTACTGTATTCGTAGAACCTTTTGTCGGACATATTGGGGAAAAGCACATATTAAATAATCAATAAAACAACAGCAATTTTTATTGTGGATTTTTATTTTCATTACTTCTTGATTTTGAACTATTGTCGTCCAGGGTGCAAACGTGCCTGTGTCATTCGCGTCTGTGTCTGAATGTTCTTCCATTATTGATAATTCAGCTTCGGCAAGCTCATATGTTCAAATATTGTTGACTTTAGAATAGCATTCCTATAATGTCCATTCTTTTTATCGGGCTTGGATTGCTCATCTTTTATTAATTTGTACTGTGTCTTTTTAGGCGGCCACCACAATTTACCATTTTCCTCCCACAAAGACTACCTCGTATTGTTTTTCCTTTCTCTCTATCGTCTGTTCCATTTTTTACGGCATTGTATGGTTGGTATGAAAATCACTGAAAATAAGAAAACAATATTTTTAACAAGCATCACCCATAAAAATATATTATTGCGTTTAAAAGTTTGGGCATTTTAAAGTGTACATGTATATTTGATGGCTACTGTACCTGACTACGTACTACACTACACCGGGTATGAAATAAATAACGGTCCTTTCTATAAAATAGTTACGGAAAAATATCTTACTGACGCCTTTTTATCAACTTGGCAAACGAATCAAATTGTATAAATTCTGAAATGGGTTTTATTGTTTTGCTCAAGGATCCCCAAAATTGCGTTCAAGTAATGCACTACTTCAGTCTACATTATATCTACTGGTATACCGATGAACCCATATAGACCTACTTTATAGACAATGCCACTATAGTGGTTCATCAAAAGCGCTCTCTCTTGCCTCTGGCTTAATAATGGTTCACGTGTGAGTATTTATACAGCTGGCAGCATTAATTAGCTTTGTTAAAGGCTCACCGGGCTGCTATACCCCGACACCATTTTGTAAATGTTTTATAACCAAAAAAAATATCATTCGGACCTATTTATGAAAGCAAAAGACCTTTAACATAATGATATAACTTGATTTAATACTGCCCAACCAATACTATTGTTTTAATTAAGCAAAATTCGTTCTATATTAGGAATACACAATTGTTTTGGTGATTTCACACATATTTTAATATGACATTTTCTATCAAAACCACAAATATCGAAGGCGCGTGAAAATTTTCAATGAAACTCATATAGACATTTACAGTAAACTACATTGCGAATAATATTTGGAGGCATGAAGTAACAAAAGAGTCAAAAACTTACCCAGTATTATAAATTTTGTTTTGATGCAAACAAATATGGTGTCACTCACATAGTTTTGACAGTCTTCGTCCATATTATATTCCACGTTAATTGTATTATGACATTTGTACCGTGGTATTAGAGATATTTTTGCAATGACGTTGGGTTTATTTAAGTTCTAACTGTGAACACTTAAATTGCTCCAATCATTCTTTTACTACATTCTAATGCTAGTCTAATGCTTTTGTAACGCAAACAATATCTTCATTATCAATAATATTGCTAGTATAATGCTTCTGTAACTTCATTGACCGTAATAACGCTTCTGTAATGCGATTGGTACCTTCTTTGGCCACAATAATGCTAATATAATGCGCCTGTAATGCAACTAAACAACTTTTGTGAACCTATTTAGAATCTAAAGCCGTATAATTTGTGCCCAAATAAGCATTACAGTAGCCGTATAAACCTTTGTAATGCTACTATAGAACTAACTCAAAATGCGAAAACGATACAGAAATGCTGTAAGTCGGCCGTTATACTGCTTTGATGTGTTACTTGGGAGATACAGCTTAATTAAATTGTTCCGCCTCAATTTTCCTTGGCTCTCGAGAAAAGGTTGTTGTTGCCGGTATCACTTTTCGGTCTATAGCTGTAACAGTTCTTCACTTTTCACCTTAACTTCACTTCGATGTGCTGATTTATCACAATAAATAACTTCTCAACTAGTTTATGTCCATAGTTTATGTCAGTTTTTATCCGAAATTCGTATTGTTTAAGTATTTAAACAGTTTCGTTGACAGCGGCACTGCAGCGCCATCTTCTCTCTGATCTCTCTCTCCCAGCGAATTATAATATAAATAATGTTAAATTAATTAATTAATTTTGCTATGCCATTATTCTAATAATGGCAGCAAAATCGATTTTTCAAAAATCTTCCCCTGTCGGTGTGAAAAGGGAGAATACAGTTTGTATCTAAGATTTGATACCTGTAGGTACTAAACTAGCTAGGTTATGTATCGAGCTAGTTTAATTAATAATTTTATTATAGATCGTTATAATTATTTTTCATAACTCACTACCCTAAATTTTATACCCCCCTCACCGGGGGGTGAATTTAAATTCGTAGGGGACGAACTAGTACCGAGTAATGAAGATGACCCCAGAAATGCCACAGTAGAAACATTAGGTGTGTATTGTGTAGATTGCACGAGCGGACTCGCTATTTCAAACATACATTAGTTAAACCTTACCTTATATTAAATTATTAGCTGTTGGCCGCGTCCTTCGTCGCGTGAAATTATTATAATAGTACATCATGATATAAGTGCGGTAAGATGAAAATTACAGCTGAGGCGATATTGCTAGCCCGAGCCGTAGACGAGGGCTACAAGAAAGCAGAGGCTGCAATTATCAAAGCGCACGTATGTCATACGAAGTTTTATAACATATTTGCGAGGTAATAAATAAAACTGCCTCTGAGACTTCTGGCGGTGTCGAATTAATACATTCATCATTACTTGACGACATTTTCAAATAAATTAGCGATGCGCGATGATGCGCGCGCTTCTTTTTATGGCAAAGTCGCAAAAAACAGCCAGTATTACTAATAAAGTAAATTAATATTTTTGTGTTTTTGTTACAGATAAATAGTTGTAATTTATTGTCAAAATTAATTGAATTAAATGTTTGTTTATTTATTTTATTTTATCTCCCAAAGTTAATTTTATTAATAAAATGTTGACCACTTTTCTGACATAAAAACTCTTTGCTAAGATTAAAAAAAAATACCGTTCGGTTTAGACGGAGCATCTTGATAAACCGTGCGTTTTACATTACATTACCGCACAAGTCCGTAATGAGATACAATACGATATTGAAATTGGTGAAATAAGAGACCCTTTACGAGCAAATGTGTTTGTTATACAAAATATTACTTTCTTTAAATCGGACTTTGTTAACTATTTCAAGGGTTTTATTTTTTTCGCACGTAATCCTAATCCTTTTTCTAAAATAAAAGTAGCCTATGTTACCTACTCCATATAACATCAGCTGTGCCAGTAAAGTTCCGTGAAATGGTCCAGCCGGCTAGCCAGGCCCGGACTGGCCATACGGGCAAAATGCCCTTTGGACCGGTGTGGCCGATTAGCGGTCGACTTTATTTTGCTAAAAACATCACAATACATCGACTAAAATAACGTCCTCTACCGTCAAGTCGAGGACCTAATTCAATTTACTCTTGGACTCTATTAAAACAAATAATTGTAATTATTATTTTATTTACATTTTGTGTAATTATTTTAAATTGTATGGTGAGCACATATAAACTCCAACTCAAAAAAACTTTAGTTTCGTAAAACATTGGTCTCATCTGAAATGGCTAGCAGTTTTGGAGATTACCCGGAACAAACAGACAGACAGACAGACCGACAGTTAGACAGACAGATAAAATGTTTTTTTGTTATAAGTACCGTTTAAGCTTTCATAAGCATTCAGTAAAAAGCTGTTATTTTGAAATTACAAACAAACACTTCAGTTTTATTTATTTGTAAAGATGCATAGATTTGAAGTCCATAAAATATCCAAGAGAATCATACTTTTTTGGACCACATTTAAGACCTTCATTGATTAAGTAACAACTTTCAGCTCGAATACCTTACTTCGTTGCCTTCTTGGACGGAGAAACGGAAGGAGGGTGGACGAGGTAATTAACTTTGTCGAAACAGAGTTCCGCGAGGCATCTTGAGACGAGCTGCTGAACAGTAGCGTCCCCATGGTCCCTGTAACAGAGTATGAGAAGTAATTATTGAGGACGCAACTGTAGTGGGTAAGTCAGAACAGAGAGATTCATCGGTTGATGGTAATAGGCGGGCCCCCTATTACATGGGACTTGAAACAACTGGCGAAATGTAGGTGTACCTACACCTCTGCGGATTACAGGCATTATTATTTCACATTATGATGAGTACAGACGCCAGCACATCAAGCTACCCGAAACGGTCAACCTAACCTTAGCGATAAAGTTAAATATCTATCAAAGACATTTGACAGATTGTAGTAGCTTGTTGTGCTGGCGTCTGCACTTAATTTATATTGGGTAAAAGTTATATATTAATAACCCCAATGTGGGTTAGAAGTCCTACCTGCTAGCATGAACGTCTTCTAGGACGAGAGCAGCGCTTGAGAACAATATAAGCCAGAAATATTAATACCAGTACAAGAAAGGCCATTGCTAGTTGAACTTTGGTATCGCTGAGGTAGATAGGTTCATCCACGAAGCTCGAGGTACCTTTTCTTTTTTTGCTTGAGCTCCACTTTGCGACCGATCCGCTTCTTGCCATTTTAGCGGCTGATCTTGACTCATCTACATGACCCATTTTTATATCATTCTTTTATTATTCCATTGTACAAAACCATTTTTTTCCTGTAATTTTATAAGTAGGTAAACTATTTTAGGCTACATGCTATTGGATTTTGTGTTTTTAGGTAAGTAATGGAGTTTTGACATTATTATGGACATCAGTCTGCGTGACAAGAAATTGTCAACTTGCTAGCAAAAGAATGTTTAAAGAGGATTGAGAGATAGGTAGTCATACCAAACAGGTGCCTACATGATAGGTATGATGCTATATTATGGTAAATAAAGTTTTGATTCACACGCCGCTATGAATGAGTTTACTGACAGTTTATCACTTTTCACTTCGGATGGGGAATCATCAAATGACCCCTCCCACTCTGGGCTGAACGAAAGGGAGTGTCAGACTTGTACTGACTAAAACATCCATGTTCCTACCTTTGCCCTTTGTGTTCCAGGTCCCGCAGCCCTGGCAGGCATCAGCCCTTTTAGCCCCTTCCCGTTTGCTGACATCTCTTTGAGGCGTGGAACACGAACGCGCCGTCGACACGGCCTGTCTTCATACCTAAGACCAGCTAGCCCATTACCACAGTATAAATATGGACGGTATGGAACTAGGCCTAGTTGGGCCTATCGGGTTGTCCAGTCATTACGTCGGAAAAAACGGGTTAGAAATGTATGTGAACCGAGAAGGCTAAATTTTGGATATTAAGTACGTGGGGTCTAGAAAAACTTAACTTCAAATTGTCGAACAAGATTTCCTGTGTGTTTTCCGCCAACTTGAAAAAAGGGTTAAATTCAGGTTTTTACAATATCTCGGTTCTCCGTTGAGATACGAAAATTTTGATGTAATACTTTTTTGGAGATTTTTACGATCTACAATTAACGTCCTTTACACTTTTCACCTATCGTTCATCGTTATTGAGATATCGATCGCAAAAGCCAAAAATTTCGGTGGTGAAATTTGTTTTTTGCTATCTTCTTTCTTCTCGTGACAGATTCGAAAAAATATCTAAAATTAAACTTGTAGAGCGTTTTCAGACCTACAATTTATTTATTTTTACTTTCGACAAAAATTACGACCTCTAGCGCGCCGCAAAGTTGACCGCAGCGCGCCCGACGCTATTATTATATTATTCGTTAAGATTGGGTTTGGAATCGAGTCGCCTGAATTTGAGGATTCTGTCACTGTGGAGGATTCAGTATACAAGGTGCAGTTTTGGATCTGCAAAACATTTTAGGAGGTAATTATGTTAGTGATTCTCGACCCGAATCAACAATAAAATGGGCAGGTATTTTTTTTTCATTTTATTCTTATTTACGGAAATCGGTAAGTGTGAACTCCCCTTTTTAAAACGCAACCAATCTGTACGTGTCCTTAAACTGCGCTTTCACACACACAAACAAACGCAACCGACATTTCTTTCATGAATCCAAAGCACCAACCACCGCCCGCTCCCTCTCCCCCGCCACGCCCCCGCGGCCATCGCAAACGCATAAATCGGGTCAATTTATTAGTGTATTTGATGACGCCGGTATGTGCATACGCTTGCAAATTCCGCCCCTCAAGTGCGCCTTCGATTAACGGTCGGGATAGGTACCTACTACCTAGTTGTAAAGATGACGGACCAATACTCCAATGTAGAGTTGGTGGAGATAGTCCGCTTGTATGCCATCAGTGGAGACAATGTATCTCGAGCCATCGAAATGTTCGCGGAGTTATTCCCCAATCGGCAACGTCCCTCACACAGGGTAATGCTGGCTGCTACGCAGAGACTGCGCGATCATCGGCAGTTCGACGTTCCCCAGCATGCTGAAGGTCGTGGCAACGAAGGCCTGCCTGTCGCCTTGCAGGAAGATATCCTGGAATTCTTCCGGCGAGAGCCACGTGCAAGCACGCGGGAGGCTGGTCGACGGTTTGGAGTGCACCACTCCACAGTGTGGCGGCTACTGCACAAAGAAATGCAGCATCCTTTTCATCACCGCAAGGTACAGGATCTCAAAAGTGCAAAAGTGATCAGTGCTTTCGACACAATAAAAACGAATGTGTTTGTGTAAGCTGAAGGAAAATCAGCAACGTCGTGCTAGACTGTGCCTGGAGTGTGACGGTGGAAACTTTGAACAATATCTCCAGGTAGGTAACATAAGTAGGTAATTTATTTATTTATTTGTACATAGACAATAATTTGTAAATACGATGTTAGCTAAATCAACTTGATTAGTGTAAATAAGTTGATTTAAAATGTTTAACTACGCCAAAAATACCTATCAGACAAAATGAATCACCTAAAATCCCTAACACATGGGTACCTACCCACTTAACTAGCACAAATTATCTTGATGTATTTCTGTCGGTCCCTAGCCCGTTAAAAAGTAGGAAGGAAAATCTTAAATCAACCAATTTAATCTACAAATAAAAACCGTCCTTGGGGCTGAATTTACCTACAGAGCGCGCCGACTGCGCCGAGTACCTACATGCCTTATTATTATTATTAGGTGCCTACCTAAATCCCGCGCACGCGCTCGCGATCGTAGTTTCACAATTGTGCAACAGGATCTGCTTACGTGCTATCTCCGCCTATCATTTTGATTTTATTCATCAGCTGATAGGTAACTAACGACGCCAACGTGATCTTTTTTTACCGCAGTTGTATCTACTTCCTACTATTATTATTTATCGTAATAGCCCAGTGGTTAAGGCTTTCTCCTCTCATGCATGAGGTTGCGGGTTCGCAACTGAGCAAGTACCATTGTGTTATTTTTTTAATTCATAATGATGTAAGTACTTTTTAAATTTATCTAGGACATCATTGAAATCCCGTGTTTCGGTAAGCACTTAATTAAAGCCCATGGTTCGAATTGATTTGTAGCTCTCGGACGGTCGTTAGGTACCTACCACACGGGTCGGTACGGGTCAACGACCTTACAGCCCTGCCGTATGGTCGTTGGTACGGGTACCTAGTCAAAAGCCAGAAAGTCAGACAATTAGTCTAACAAATGGGTATCGTGTTATCAAGTAACTGGTTTATTGAGGTCTGATACGCAGTCGCCCTACGTGATTCACTGGCACTCCATGTAGTGAGCTGCATACAGTTAAACTGAAAGCCGACCCTAACATAGTTGGGAACAGGCTCGGCAGACTGGCCACGGCATTGTAATGATGCTTAAAAATGAGTTATTATTTAGCGAAATTTTAAACAATAATGTAGGTACCTACATTGTGATTTTCAAATTCGAACTACATCTAAGGTAAAATTATTTGCTATAAGTTGCTGTAGCTACAACAACTTGTACAGATCGCGGCACGTTGGTTGAACCTTCGATGCGCAGTAACAGATTTTTGAGTCTTAATCGAAATGCGGTATGACGAGCATCGCGGGGGCTCCCCGTAACCATAGCAACGACCTTCATTGTAGTTTAACGTACGTGCCGCGTTCGTTTCATAGAAATGTGGGCGGAGACTCGTACAGGCTGACGTCACTGGTCATCGCATTCACGCACACAGTGACATGACGCGCGATACATCGCAATGGGTGATTCTGTTTTTTTGAAGAGGGTTATTAGGAGAGTTATTCTGAAAAACAATAAAACTGAAAAATCGAAAAGAAAAAGTATTATTGATTATTGACTTGGTATCGTATTGTTATATGATTATTTACGAGTCTCATAACAACCTCCTGAAATGTTTTGCAGGTTCAAAACTGCACCTTGTATATAAGATGCTCTGTGGGAGGATTCACGGGGGTTTATCTGAAGCGCTCCCATTCAATTTTAGCAGCAGAGCAGCGTCGAAGTATTTAAAATTATTTTCTAAAAATATTGGTAATTCACTAACTAAATGCAAAACGGAACGTATGTACATTTAACTAAATTCTAACGTTTTTGACGTTGCATCTGTTAAAATCATCTCAAAATGCGTAAAATTAATCGCTAGGCTGGCCATTTTCTTGACAGTGACAGATATACTTTACGTCATTCCGTTGCTAACGAGTTTACGTGAATGTGCTTCCTAACGTTTTTATCTGCCTCCTCCTGTTTTTCGCCGACTTCGCTATTTATAAAAGTTAATATTTTGGTGTTTTATTGACTGCAAGAGCGAGCGAAGCGAGCTCGTGATCTGGGCACCCCAACTCGAACAGGTTAGGTTAGAAAGGGATGCTCCCGCCATCCCCTTCGGTTATTTTTTTATAAACCATTCAGAAGTAGGAGCCCCGCAAAGCAGGGCTCCATCGACCGGGCTTCCCTCGACTGCACCACGTCGAGTGGCGTAGGGGGGGGGCTTCTCTCCCCCCATAAACCAGGTTTATAATGTCAAAAAAAAATACCAAAACATAACCAAAATAAGAGATTTTAAAATTTTATATAAAAAACCTAGTCACAGGGGAGGGAAGTGGGGGGCCACTCTACAACTCCAAAGCAACAAAAAAGTATTGCATCAAAATTTTCGTATCTCAACAGAGAACAGAGTTAATGTCAAAAAACTGAATTTAACCCTTTTTTTCAACATGGCGGAAAATGCAAATAGGAAATCTTGGTCGACAATGCTTTTCTAGTCACGTGATATCCAAAGTAGTAAGTAAAGGAGTAAGGGGGAGAACGACTTGACCATCCTGTCGACCCCAATCGTCAACCTTACCTGCACGCGTCAGTGGTTCGCACGAATAGCTGACGGCGGCCACCTCCGGTTGTCGTGGTGCTCCCTGCTGGATAACGAACAAGGCTCTGGCGACCGAGCAATGGCGGTATACCCATACACCTGGCTGGGCAACCAGTTGGAAGAGGCCTCAGCGGCCTTGGGGTTCAAATGACTCCAAAATGGTCTGGTGCAGAAGGCAAGGGGAAACCACTGCACTATTTTTCCCAAGAAAGTCATCATGGAAGCCCAGTTAAAGAGATTGCGTTTGCCATGTGACCCGCTTAGCGACCGGCGCCGTACTGCGTCCGGGGCAAACGGTGTGAAGTGGACTACCGGCCATGCGGCTGTAGGAAACCAGGCACCGCATGGAAACTCTGCTACTGGAATGCCTCTCAAGCTACGTCAAATCCAGAAGATAGGTACGTGGAATGTACGTGGTTTACTCAAGGCAGGAAAGTTGGAGATCCTAGAAAGGGAAATAACCAGATGTGAGCTAAACATCTGCGGCCTTAGCGAGACTCACTGGAGAGGAAATGGACACTTCTTGACCGAAAAACCTGCCATCTTTTTTTCGGGTAATGATAGCACTAGCCGGAACGGAGTTGCTTTTATCGTCCCCAAGCAATTGAAGAATTGCGTAATTGGTTATGAGCCTATAAATGATCGTCTTCTGAGCATTAAACTCAAGGCCTCGCCGGTTAACCTCAACATCGTCCAGGTCTATGCCCCCACCACCTCAGCTGGTGATGATGCTGTCGACAAATTCTACCGGGAGCTTGAAACTGCTATCTCTAAAATCCCCTCTCGAGAAATGCTTATGATTGTGGGTGATTTCAATGCTAAAATAGGTGAAAATTCACACCAATTAAGTAACTGCGTGGGTAAATTTGGGCTGGGGCAGCGTAATGAGAGAGGCGAACGCTTAATACAGTTTGCAGCCGATAACAATATGGTTATTTCAAACAGCGTATTTCAACATCATCCTCGTAGGCTGTATACTTGGACGTCACCTGATGGACAGTATCGTAACCAGATCGACTACATTCTCGTTAGATCGCGATGGCGAACCTCGATCAGAAATGTCCACACACTACCAGGAGCAGACTGTGGATCTGATCACCAACTGCTGATCTCCAAAATGCACCTCAAGCTACGAGCTGCCAGGAAACTCGACAAGGGCTCTAGGATCGAAGTGCAGGATAGCTTAAAGTTTAGGTTGGCACTGGAGCAAAATTGGAGCGAATGGACAGACGCGAATCTGGAAGCAGAGAATCCAAATGAGCTATGGGACCGTGCAAGAACTCTTTTAGAGCGTGCAGTCACTGACTCTAAGCCTCCTGCAAAAACTCGTAAACGCCAACAATGGATGAGCGACGAGACTCTTATGCTCGTTGAGGAGAGACGAAGGATGAAGGCATCGGGCGCTGATGTGAGAACCCTGAACAAACAGTCCGCACAGATTCAAGCTGCTTGTAGACGAGACCGGAACACCAGCTTACGCAAAATATGCGAAGAAATCGAGGCCCATAGCGGTAAAAATGAGTCCAGGGACTTACATCACAAAATACGCTCAATTACAAAGACTCTCTCTTCTAGAACCTGGGCTGTTGAGAACTGTCGTGGGGAAGTGGTCACTGAGCTGGAAGAGATATCCGAGACGTGGAAACAATACTGCCAGTCTTTGTATGAGGACCCCTTATCCCGGGATTTCGCTCATACAGAACCCTCGAGTGAAGACATGGAGCCCGACATTCTTAAGGAGGAAGTCGAAGCTGCAATTAAACACCTGAAGAATGGCAAGGCCACTGGCAAAGATGCCATTCCAATAGAGACCATTAAAGCCGCAGGCGACCACGGGGTGCAGATATTCCACACTATCTGCAACAAAATATGGCAAAGCGGAACATGGCCTAAAGAATGGGCTCATACTGTCTTCATTCCACTACACAAAAAGGGCTCGACGAAGAAGTGTAGCAACTACCGACTGATTGCACTAATATCACACGCTAGCAAAATTTTACTGCACATTCTGAATGAGCGATTAAAGACGTTCTTATCTAAAGAAATTGCACCTGAACAGGCAGGGTTTGTAAAAGGCAAAGGCACTCGAGAACAGATCTTCATAGTGCGCCAAATCATTGAGAAAGCCCGTGAGTTCAACAAGCCAACGTATATTTGCTTCGTTGACTTCTCTAAGACGTTTGATTCCGTGAAATGGCCAGTGCTGTGGGGATCCCTCCTTGCTATGGGCACCCCCAAACACCTTGTGCACCTTTTGAGGCGTCTTTATGAGGATGGAACCGCGTCAGTGAGGACGGATGGCGTATTATCGAGTGACTTTCATCCCAGTGCGGGCGTTCGTCAGGGTTGTATAATGTCGCCGCTCCTATTCAACATCTACACCGAACTGATAATGAGGATTACCCTTGAAGATTGGACAGACGGTGTATCAATAGGAGGTGTGAGGGTGTCAAACTTGCGCTATGCGGATGATACTACGCTGTTCGCAACATCTGCTCACCATATGGAGGATTTGTTGTCCAAGATGGAACATACCAGCTCAATTTTCGGTTTGAGGATCAACAGAAGCAAGACGAAAATTATGATTGTCGACCGCATCAACGAAAACTCGCCCGTAGTCACTCAAATCGCGAATTGCGATGTCGTGCAATCATATGTCTACCTAGGCGCCCTAATATCAAACCGCGGTGGTTGCGTGGACGAGATCAAGCGACGCATGGCTATCACCAGGTCTGCCATGGATAGACTGAAGAAAGTATGGAGGAACCGCAACGTCACCAAAGCCACGAAAACTCGGCTCGTACGGGCACTGGTGTTCCCCATATTTCTATACGCAGCCGAGACCTGGACGCTGAGAGAAGCTGAAAAAAGTAAAATAGACGCTCTGGAAATGTGGTGCTAGAGGAAAATGCTTGGAGTATCTTGGACTGAATTTCGCACCAACATATCCATTCTCCAAGAACTCGGCATCAAGCAGCGTCTGTCAGCTATAGTCCAGGCTCGAATTCTTCAGTTCTTTGGTCACGTGTCCCGGAGAGGCAATGACTCTATTGAGCGGCTTGTTGTCCAGGGGAAAGTGGAAGGCACGAGAGCGCGTGGCAGGTCACCCATGCGATGGACTGACCAGATCAAGTCTGCAGTGGGTGGTCCGCTGCATGAGTGCACACGTATTACAGCCGACAGGGAGGGATGGCGTCGCATCGTAAGGCGAATCATGGCAGCACGGTGTCTTGCTGCGACATGCTGACCACGACCACTCTGTCAGGAGTGAAACGACAAAGAAGAAGAGATATCCAAAATTTAGACTTCTCGGTTCACATGCATTTCCAAATGTATGTCATGACTGGACTATTGACCTAACCGCTTCTGAATGATGGGCCTTGGTATAAAAAAAAAACTGTTCAAGTTCCACTAATTTATATTAGGATGCTGCTTGGTAAGAGTTTCACAGGGGGGGAGAATTTTGGTTATTTTTTGCTTAGGATGCACCGTTTTTGTTGAGAGGGTATTTTATGGTTTGAAATGAAATAAACGTAACATGTAGGAAACATTCATATTGACTTAAGGAATGACAGTGTAAAAAAATAAAGTATTATAAAAAAAAGCAAAGATTAAGAGAAAACCTCCTTCAACATCCTCCCTTTTTCGATAATCTTTATCGTATAAGTCCCACCATTCCTGAAATTAAATCCAGTCTGGGTTTATGCACAGGCTTAGTCAAAATATCAGCACACTGGTATTCTGTGGAAACATACTTAACTTGAAGTTCTTTTTTAGTAACTAATTCCCTTACATAAAAATGTCTAATAGAAATGTGCTTTGTGCGACGATGTAACTCTGGGTTTTGTGCAAGCTTTATAGCAGCATCATTATCAACTTGTAAAGTAGGGACTTCTATCAAAGTAGTAATTTCATTTAAAAGTCTCTTCAGCCAAACAATCTCACGAGCCGCTTCACTAGCTGCAACAAGTTCTGCTTCGGTGCTTGAGATAGCTACAGAAGTCTGTTTACGACTTGCCCAACAGATTACTCCTCCTGCATGCACGCATAAGATTCCAGAAGTAGAGCGTCCTGTATCGAAATCTCCACCATGATCAGAATCACTAAAACATTCCAAGATTCCAGTTTTGTATCCCTTTTTGTATACAATTGCTGTATCTAGGGTTCCCTGAATGTAACGAAGTATGCGTTTAACCTTGTTAACATCTTCTAAAGAGGGATTTGTAAGTTTCCTGGATACGACACTAATAGCGTATGATATGTCCGGTCTAGTACCTGTCATTAAATAAGCTAGCGCACCAACGGCTTCACGATATGGAAATTTAACCTCATCCTCTTTTACTGAGCATGGTTGTGCAGGTTGTGCTTCTTTAATGATTGGAGTACTAACGGTTTTACAATCACTCATACCAAAGCGTTCCAGTAGCCTTTTAGCATAATGTTTTTGAGAGACTTTGATGGAATCATCGTTATTGTTGAAGATTTCCAAACCCAGAAACTAAGAAGCTGATTTTGTGGTTATCTTGAACTTCCGTTTCAAATCTGCCAAAAACTTTTCAGATTCCTTTGGGTTCGTTGAAGCTATTAGACCATCATCAACATAGAGTCCAAGAATGATCTTGTTGTTAAGTCGGTTTCTAATGAACAAACATGGATCTGTGTCACATTGTTTGAATCCTAAAACTTTCAAATAATCAACAATACATTTCTTCCAACATCTTGGAGCTTGTTTAAGACCATATAAACTTCTCTTCAATTTACATACTTTAGTCGTACCATCACTGTATCCTTCTGGCTGATTCATGGAGGTATCTTCATCTAGTGAACCATTCAAAAATGCTGTTGCTACATCAAACTGTCTGAGGGATAACCCTTCATTTGTAGCGATGCTAAGAATCGATCTTATTGTGGCCATTTTAGCAACAGGACTAAATGTATCACTATAATCAATTCCTTTCTTTTGTGTATAACTTCTTGCTACTAATCTCGCCTTATGTTTGTCAAGACTTCCATCAGCATGGGTTTTAACTTTGAACACCCACTTACAAGAAATCAGTTTTCTGTCTTTTGGTTTATCCACCAAAATCCAAGTTTTATTCTCTTTTAGAGATTTTAGTTCGCTTTCCATTGCTTTTAACCATTCCGCTTTCTGAGGACTTTTTATTGCTTCTTTGTATGATTTGGGTTCATTAAAATCACTAACTACAGTAGACATAATAAAATCTTCAAATCGTTGTGGTGGTCGCAATGTCGATCTATCTCTTAGATTCCTTGTCGTAGAATTTCCTCGTTCATCATCTTCATCTGAATCAACTTCTGATGATTCAGGCGTAATATAGAACTCATTAGAATTTTCTTCATTTCTACTAGGTCCATCCGATATTGTAGGAAAATTGGGAATTGTTTCTTCAAAACTCGCACCATCATTCAATGTTTGAGGCACATCTGAAATAGTTGCTGATGACTGACTCGTTGAATATTACGTCTCTTGACCGTATCAATGTTGGATTCGATTGATTGTTTATGCTTAGTAACCGATAACCTTCATCACCATCGTAACCAATGAGAATACATTTTTGAGCTTTTCTGGACATTTTCGTGCTCTTTACTTTTGGAACATGAGCATAACATTCAGTGCCAATGATTCTCAAATGTTTGATTGAGGGTTTCTTTGTAAACCATAACTAAACGGTGATTTTCCTTCTATAGAAGTCGGCCCAGTTCTATTCAGAACATAAGTAGCCGTGTTGACAAGCTCAGACCAACAGGACAGTGGAAGTTCTTCGTGAGCGTGCATCATAGTACGAGCAGCTTCTACCAAAGTTCTGTTATCTCTCCCACTGCACCCGTTCTGTTCCGGCGTATACGGCATTGTCAGACGATGTTGGACGCCATGATTATTTAAGATCTTCTTCACAGCTTCATTTTGGAATTCTCCTCCATTATCACTGAGAATTGTCTTTATAATATGACCAGTAGTCTTTGTTGCGTTTATCATTTCCACAAGTTTATCCTTCTCTTCAGACTTGTGCTTGATGAAATAAACATGACGATACTTACTGAAATCGTCTTTAAATAAAACAAAATAACGAAACTTTTTGAATGAATTGGGGAACGGACCACATACATCTGTGTGAATGATCTCTCCTGTTGCTTTAGCTCGATCTCTTGTTCCAAATTTATATCTATGTGTTTTACCATAAACACATCCTGTACATAATTCAGAATCGAGTTTGACTTTTATACCAAGTTCCTCTGGTATTCGTCGTCGAGTATTCTTGCTAGACGATTTGTGACGACTCTTGCAAACAGCTTAAACATGTGGCTAAGGAGCCAAATGGGTCTGTAATTCTTTAATAGGGCCTTGTTCCCTTTTTTATGGAAAATAACGACCACGTTCTTTCTCCACGTTTCTGGAGTTCTCCCAGAGAACAGGATCGAGTTGCAAAGCTCCCGAAGCTCTCTTAATAGAGGACTTCCTCCCACTTTCAGAAGCTCAGTCGTTAACTCATTCTCACCAGGGGCTTTTCCATTCTTAAGCTGTCTAAGAGCCGCCTTGATTTCACCTTGGCTGACTTTTGGCAGGTCTTCTGTGAAATGGGATCAGGGTCGAGATGCATGCGATGCGTACAACTGACCGTAGAAGTTTTCGACTTCTGAAACAATCTCAGACTTCGAAACGACGATATCCCAGGTCAACCAGATTTGATGTGTGCTGGAACATCGAAGGTCGCGTCGTACCAATTTTCTTATTGTTTTGTTGAGTCATTGAGTGCCTGTAGTTCTGCTGAAGTGATGGACAGAAGCTCCAGAGTCTCCTTAATTTTAACTATTTGGTCGAACGCCTGGTCAATATTATAACCTTCGGGTTTTTTTTAATAATTTAGAATGTACTTTAAAGTACATTCTAAATTAATTAAAAACCCGAAAAACCCGGGTACCCGGTTTTTATGAAAACCCGAAACCGAAAAAAACCGGTCCCAAAAAATGGCCGATTTTCGATGCCCTAGTACCTACCATGGAATATCACTACATATTATAGTTATATGTTAAGAATTATTCTAAGGTATTTAAAAAAGTTTGTTTTATAACAAGTCACGTTATTTGAGCTCAAAAATTAAAAACAGTAGTAACGTAATTAAAATGACATGGAACATTATTAATAGCGAAACGGGAAAGTCTTGCAATCGAGATAGTGACTACAGCCTTGCTATTGGCGATAATATTTTAAATTCAGACACTCACGTTGCCACAGCATTTGAAAATTTCTTTGCGGATATTCCCGTATCGACTACTAAATCGCTAAACTCGTCACCTGCTGCTGCCGAGTCTTTATTAAGGGAAAACGTTTCAGTCTGTGATTCCGAATTTAATTTTCAATATGTCACCTGTAAAGATATAATTAAGACTTTCCACACGTTAAATGTTAAGAAGACCGCCGATCTATGGGGTCATTCTGTGGACGTTGCTAAGTCCATTATAATCATTGTAGCTCCTTCTTTAGCTGTAATATTTAACGATTGTATTGACCGTGGTGAGTTTCCTGATCTAATGAAAAATAGTAAAATAATACCATTGTTTAAATCGGGTAGTAAATCAGACCCCACTAATTATAGACCCATTTCTGTACTACCCACCTTCAGTAAAATTTTTGAAAAACTAATTTTAGAACAAATGCAAATATTTTTCAATAAACATAAGTTATTGCATCAGAAACAGTTCGGTTTTACAAGGGGTCGTTCAACTACTGATGCCGGTGTTGAACTTTTAGGGCACATTTATAATGCATGGGAAGATAAATGCGATGCTTTGGGCATTTTTTGCGATTTGTCTAAGGCTTTCGATTGCGTTCTTCATGAAACATTAATCAGGAAACTACACCACTACGGAATCCGGAACGCCTCTCTGGTTCTTCTTGCGTCATATTTGAGCGATAGGATTCAGAGAGTTGATGTTAACGGGAAAAGATCCCCCGTATCCGTAGTAAGAATGGGGGTACCCCAGGGCTCAATTCTTGGCCCATTTTTGTTTCTTATTTATATAAATGACTTGCCTTACCTCATAAAGGATAATCATGACATAGTGTTGTTTGCAGACGATACCTCTCTTTTGTTTAAACTCAAACGTCAGCAGCTAGTTACGGGCGATGTTAATAGCGCCCTGGCAAAATTCGTTAATTGGTTTAATGTTAACAATCTACTCCTAAATGAGAAAAAAACTAAATGTATTAAGTTTTCGATACCCCATGTAAGACAAGTGGAAACTAGTGTACTAATCAAGGATGAAGAGTTGAAACCGGAAGATAACACAGTGTTCTTAGGCATAACTTTGGATGCCAAGCTTCAGTGGGATGCCAAGCTTCAGTGAATCAGACAAATTGTCAAAAAAACTTAGCTCTGCAGCATACGCCGTTAGAAAAATTCGTGATTTAACTGATTTAGAGACAGCCCGTTTAGTTTACTTCAGTTATTTCCACAGTGTGATGTCGTACGGTATTCTCTTGTGGGGCAATGCCGCCGATATTCAGACAATATTTGTTTTGCAAAAATGGGCAATTCGTTCAATTTATAAATTAAGTCCTAGATACACCCTCAGAGAAAAATTTAAAGAGATTAATATACTTACTGTCCCCTCTCAATTTATTTATGAAAACCTTTTGTACGCACATAAAAATATGAATTTGTTTAAAAAATACAGTGATATCCACAACATAAATACGAGGAACAAACACAAATTTTTTGTAAAAAAAATAGGGGGTACGTTCAGATGCCAATGTATACGTTTTTACAATAAACTTCCGAGTCATATTCAATTACTAAGCCTAAATAAATTCAAATCGTTTATAAAACGGAAGCTATGTCTGAAAGCCTACTATGACATTAATCAC